>OY992864.1:9598247-11017263 GCA_963921415.1 Pyrausta despicata
CCGTGAGTTGGTAATTTAATATTAATTGTCACGGTTTAAATAAATATACAACAACATCACATACATTGATCTGACTCCGTGGTAAGTAGCTAAAGCACTTGTGTTACAGATATCAGAATCAACAGTGGTATTTTAAATAAACCTTAAAAATCACTTAAACACCAAGACCAGTACAAACAGACATATTCATGCACACAAATGTTTGTACAGTGGGGAAATCGAACCCGCAACCTTTTGCTAAATAGTCAACTTCTTGACTATTACACCAAAGTGGTCGTCGTCGTTTGTCTAGCTTAAGTTGAATTGAGCAAGAAAATAGCTTTGGTCTCCGGGACTCTATCAAAAGATTGCCAACATAGGTGTCCTTGCGCAAATGTCGCCTCGATTTGCTGATAAATCTAAGTGAAAGCGCAATTTAATAATGTACGAAAACCTAAAGGGTATTTCAAAAACTTGACCCAGCATAAGGCCCGCTTTCAGTCTGAGTTTATGTCTGTGTGTATATGTGTTTGTGTGTGTCTGTCTGTGGCATCGTACCTACCGAGCGGATGGACCGATTTCAATACGGTTTTTTTTTCGATAGATAATTTCGACGACCACTTTGGTGTAATGGTTAAGGAGTTTACTATTAACCAATATCGACCGATATGGGTCGCGGGTTCGATTTGTGTGCATGAACATGTCTGTTTGTACTGGTCTAGGTGTTATATGTATTTATTCAAGTGAATTTGTAATACCACTGTTGATTCTGATATTTGTAACACAAGTGCTTAAGCTACTTACCACGGAGTCAGATCAATGTACGTGATGTTGTTTTATTTTAATATTTAATATTGTTTATTTATTATAACCATGATGGTTCTTAGCTATAACTGGTTAAAATCCATCCAACTTTTAAAGCTCATCAGCTGTTTTTTGGCTCAATCGAAGGTTTAATAAACGGTAAGTTTGTAATATATGTCGCGGATTCAAACGGATTTGAATCCAATGCCAAGCAATGGTCGTCATTGCTGTCCGCCATCTTGTAAAATAACAATCAGTGCGCACACCCGGCGCTGGCGCAGTCTCGGATAGACATGGGTAGTTCCTGAATGAATGACTTAATTGAAGTACTTCACCTATCTAGTCCACATATATCACTCACTCCCTTTCGTTCAAAGCAGTTCATTTAGTTCAATGTAGTTCCTTCAGTAACTCAGTGATATGAGAGTAAAACGTACGGATATATTTTTTTTAGTACAGTAGTTTTGTTTTTAAAAACGCCAACCTAGTGTAATTAATAAATGTGGCTTAATTCTAGGCTGATAGTCCCAAGCCTTAGTATAAGTATGAAGGAAAATCAGTTTTCTATGTAAATTTTACGTTTTTTTTAAAATAATACATTTTTTAATTTTTATTCTTTACTGACAGCTTCTAATATAAAATTAATAAAGTCATTAGAATAGTCAACAATGGTTCATAATACATAATTATACAACGCAATTTTAACACTACTTCATTATTTAGTTCAATAGAACGTTATAAAAGCCTCTATAGATTTACTGAACTAAATGAACTAATTGAACTAGATGAGTGATACCCTATCTTCAACTCCCACAGAACTATATCACTCCTTTCAGTTCAGTGAACGATTTTGCGCATGTCTAGTCTCGGAAGCAAGTGAACGAACGAATTAACTTCCGACTTGACCAAACGCACTACTGACAGTTGACAGATGACAGGTACAACTTCACTATGGACAAGATAGTGTTTCCATTCACTCGATGTTCCCATACTTACGGTTGGATATTGAATCGGGATCCGATATCTCAGTAGCGATACTCGATACCATATTTCCTTGTAAAATAAACTGCAAGTTCTAACATATATATTTTGTCTCAAACGGGCCGATTTCGTGAATAGCCCAAGTACGTCACAAGCCCACGTCCCTTTTTGCAAGTATAATTTATATGCTAAAAAGGGTAGCACGGGGCAAACTGTATGGGCTTATCTCTTAACCTTCGGTCACTACTTGCCCAACGATTATAACTTGGGTGGATTTACGGGTGATTCTGATTTTAAGGCAGTTTAGGGTTAAAGTAAATTGCGTTTCAGATTTTGCTTAAGTTAGTATTTTGGGGTGTACGAATTAGGGTCAATGTTGTATATTTACTTGATAGAAGATGTGATTTATTGTGTTTGTTTATTAGATTCGATTATGATTTTGCGCCTGTGCTTTGGGTTTCCAAATGATAAGCGATGGAATGCGTAAAATCCGTTGTTACTAGTAAGGTATTTAATTAAGAATCCAAGATCACTGTGTGTGCGCAGTAATTGAGTTCATCAAACTGTTCAAATTCTTACGTACTCTTACGGGTATCTCAAGGAATAAAATCTCTAATTTTGTATATTTTTTCTTTTTTTTGTATGTTTTTTTCATTAAAAGAAAATGTAAGACTAGAGTAGTTAAAGAAATCAACTCTCTGAAGCAGGAAACATGCGTCCATCAGGAATCCGGAACGAATCATTTCATCTACCTTCAAAATATCCTATAACAATTTGTTACCTAAGCATTCTCTTTGACCCCGATTATTTATTTGTCATAAAGGGTAGGCCGGGAAAACCACCTTTTAACCTACGCCCTATGATTTAGTATTATATTTTCCCCTACATCCCCAGTCAAAGGGCGTTTATTGGCCTAGAAGAGGCTAATATTTTACTATATTTTATTTTATTTTTTTAAAAGGCACACAACACAGAATACAATAAATGAATAAATTGCTAACATAAAATATTATATAAAAAACAAAATTTTATTCCAATTCATGCATGTACAAAAACATTGAAGTAGCGGTCAAAAATATTTTTTCATACAATATATTAAATTTAATTTAATTCGGTCGAGAATAACGAATAAAAATGTAAATTAATAAATTTAGATTAATGATTACATGTTATTATAGTTTAGGTTATAAACTTATCATATTATATCAAGCCGGACTATTGCTCTCCCAATTGAGCCACCGTGACACTTACTCATCGGTCCGAATTTCTTTAAGTGCTCCTTAGGCTGCAACCAGTCATAATTCATCACTGTTGCTGTTTGATACCTTCAACATCCGAATGAAACACCTCTACATGAGAAGTTATAGTCACCTTTTAATTAAAGTTACCAACAGAAGTTATAATCATACAAATATTAGCTTGATATGTTTTTTTTACTAAAACTGTGAAGTAGTTTATGCGTGAAAGCGTTACATAGTTGAAGTAACTTTAGCATAAGTAACCGTGGACCCCGCAGACGATGTCGACGAAAATTAGGGGTTTGTGTGGCTGTCTTTGGCAGCGTAGCTCTCAAACGGATGGACCGATTTCAGAGCGGTTTTTAGGGTTCCGTACCTCAAAAGAAAAAAACGGAACCCTTATAAGATCACTTTGTTGTCCGTCCGTCCGTCCGTCTGTCAAGACCGTTTTTCTCAGGAACGCGTGGAGGTATCAAACTGAAATTTCTATATGATACTAAGGTCTACTTTCCCTGGAAGCTGTAGAAAAATCAACCTTCTAAGCCAACGCAATCAAAAGATACAGTCATTTAGGCCGTAAATTTCCGCAAATTTTCGAAACTCGCACGGGAATCAAAACCTACAGGGTACTTCCCGTAAACTTAGAATCTTGAAATTTAGTACGAAGTCACGTCTTATAGTACAAAAATAGGAAAAATTACGAAAACCGTAAATTTTCAGTTTCATCATATAAAAAAAAAATTAAAAAAAAATTTGACAATTTGGAAAATTTCAAAGTTACTTCTCCTTATCTACAGGTTTGTACGGAACCCTCGGTTGCGCGAGTCCAACTCGCACTTGACCGGTTTTTTTTCAATTAAAAAGATAATTTAATCACGGTCATTCTTAACCATGGCTGGTCCTAAATCCGTCCACCCGTCCCATGGGAATGCGTTATTTTCCCGCGGTAAAAAGTAGCCTATATCTTTTCTCGGGTATTAAGATATCTCCATACCAAATTTCATGCACGTTGGTTCAGTAGTTTAGGCGTGATTGAGTAATACACAGACAGACAGAGTTACTTTCGAATTTATAATATTAGTTTGGATTTATTTAAAAAGTATATTCTACAAAAAGATATTGGATAATAGACCTTCTACTTCAGCTAAGTGGCTCCTATCTTTTGCTTTGATTTTGTTTAACCTATCGAAGGTTGTAAAACTACGCCACTAACTAGAGTTTATCCTTGTTGTACTTCAGCCACAGTATAGCTAAAGACAGTAGTATCAATTTAATGTAACTATCTATTATTTAAATTTAACTAGTTAAAAGACGAGATTGTTACGCTTTGTTGAAGTTTGATGTCAGCTTAGAATAAAAAATTAAAAATATTTCAACGGACACAACAATTACCTAGCCCCAAATTAGGCGTTTGCTTGTGCTTTGGTGACCAGAATAACGGATATTAATTCTTAAATACATTTATAAACACCAATGACTCAGGTACAAATGCTCGTGCTCATCACACAAACAAATGCCTCTATCAGAACTGGAACCTGCAACAGCTGCCATTGACTTGGATGATATTTTTTTCTGACTGGCATACCATTACCCCCCTTATTCTCTGGCAAGGGTGGCTTGAAAGCAACTTCTTTCTTTCTTCTTTTTCACTTCAAAAGTTTTTGAATTTATCTTACGCAATAGTCATCATTATCATCGTCATATCAGTCTTACGACGCCCACTGTTGAGCATAGGCCTCCCCCAAGAAATTCCACCGCGATCAGTCCTGCACATCCCACGACCTTCAACAGATCGTCGGTCCATTACACAGTAGGTTTAAAGATATTTAAAGATAAAATAGTTTACAAAAAAAAATACAATCAAATCAGAGAGCGTGCAATATTATAAAACTAGTGGATAAACTGTTTTTTTTTGTTAGACGAGCGGACCGTTGACTGTTCAATGTGAAACCGACAAGTTATAACCTCAAGTTGTTGTCCTTTTCACCTTAGATGATTTCTATGACATTTCACCATGGCGGCGTTGTTACGAAAAATATACAAATAAAACATCTCAAACTTATAACACAAAAAAAAAATATCGCTAAGTTTAATTTCATGAAATATAAAATATAAAACACATTTAAAAAAATACCTGTGCAATTCTAGTACACGAAACGGAACGTAGAAAGAACGTAGAGTTGGAAATTATAGAATCGGTGACCATCTTGTAATCGCCTGACAATTGACGTCAATCGCGTCAGTAGTACTTACGCGTCACCCTTGTATAAGAGTTGTGTTTTAGAGAGTTGAGTTATATTGTTATTTTGTTAAGATTTTCCTTGTTATTTGTTAGCAAAATGCCGAAAAACAGTTAAATAGACTGTTTTGAACTCGCAATCTCGGGAATCACCTTATCATGTAAATCATATTTTAAGTTTTAGTAGTTTATTAAAATCGACTTCATTCCCTTACAAATTATTATCGATTATAGAAAACAATCGATACGTTTTCATTAAATGACTTCTCTACAAGTGTCAAAAATTGATTTGTCACAGGAATCATCTTAGTTGAAAAGAACTATAACAGTAAACTAACTATAACAATGTATGTGCGAGACGCGCTAAATGGATGCGCCATTGATGAGTGTAGTTGCAGTAGGCGAACTTACTCCAATATTTAACCCGGAAATGAGTGTTGCAAATAGACCAAGACTACTCTTATCACTTCAATTATGTCTGCCGCAGTTGAGGCAAGTACAGAGCAAAGTTAAAGCTGTGGTAGTTCGCTATCTAGCTTCTCAACTTTCCTGTATTGGCTATGACTTGCACATGATCCTGGGAAGCTGAAAATGTGCAATTTAGTGATAGCTTCTAGTTTAAACAGCAGTTTACTTAACTGTTGGAATACTTTTAGTCAGACGTGCTTCTGTACTTAGTTGTAACTAAGCAGTGTTTAGTTGTGTTGCACAAGCTTTTTAAATGCCTTAAGTGCATTTTGCCCTTAAAAATAAATTAAGTGTATTTATAAATTTTTAAGTAAGGTTTTTGTGAGAGATGCTTTGTCCTAATGAGAGATTAACAATGTTGTACAATTTTGGTCATTCTAGTTTTTTTACATATCCCAAAATAGTTTTACATATCCGACGACCTTTTTGGTGTAATGGTTAAAAAGTTAACTATTAACCAAGAAAATGCTGGTACGATCCACGCACTATACAACCCTTTGAGTGCATAAAAGAGTCTGTTTGTACTGTTCTGGGTGTTATTCTATTTATTCAAGTTTATTTGTAATACCACTGTTGATTCTGACATCTGTTACACAAGTGCTTAAGCTCAGTCGGACCAATGTACTTGATGTTGTTTAATATTTATAGAAAATACATTAAATTGCGTTTATAATATTAATACATATTCATATGGGAAACATGAGCAGCGAGTAGAAAGTTCTTAAAAATTGCAATAAAGATCCTCCAATCCGATTTCGACCACGGCGGCCTATTTCAGTGGAGATCAGCCAACTACGTGGGAGAAATTATGGCTTACTGAGTGCACAAGTGTGAGCGCAAATAGACAGTTGCAATCTATGTTCATTCTCTCAAATCACTACACGAATGAGCTAGTCAAACGAGTCACAGACAGTGTTACCGGTTTATTTAAACTTATAAAACTACTGATCAAATTTGTAAGTTATATATGACTATGCCCAAAAGGTGATGAGCAATAAGTATAATGCCCGGTCAATTTGATTATTTAAACAATTATTTTCAAATCGCGCTCTTTTCTATTAGGCATTTTTTATCATAACCGGGCATTACATTTTAAGTCCAATTTATAATTTGGTCCATCACATACATACCCTGACGGTAATATTATTTAATCTCATTTCCTAATTCTCCAACATATGTCAATTGCACAAAAAACCCGTTATGTTCTTTTGTGGTAACAATAACGCCGTCGACCATCTTTTACGATAACGTTGTAATAACTCACTGGTATCGCCCCGGGAATGTAACGCAGGACTTCTTACGCATTCGGCTACCCACTATCGGCCGGACTGAAATTTCCTTATCCCTCTCTAACTAGGTGAGATGACAGGGCCGTATTAAGGAAGTTCTAGGGGTTAATTTGATCAAGTGACATACCGGTAGCGCACAAATGCGTGTCTACTGCCGCCGTGACTGGCGAATTACAGCGTCAACTAAACACTGAGTCTATATTGCTAACAGTCACGACAAAATTATTCCACATATGTGCATATGTACAGGCTAGTGATTCCAATTAAAAAAAATCCGCGTCACTTGCGCGTCATTCTACCTCAGCCGTATTGCGAACAAATGCGATAGTATTTAATATTTATTAAATTTGTGTAAACAACGTATTCACGTTGCCATATACGAGTAGAAGTGTCAAAATTACTTTTCCGTTCATAAATGCAATCAGTACTTTTTTCGAAAATATGGAGTCCATGATCAATGATCATACTCGAGATCCACACGTCGGCAACAACGTTACAATAACACTAACGTCCATCTTTATAACGTTATAATAACTCACCGGTATCGCCCCGGGAATGTTACGCGAAACTTCTTACGCGTTCGTCTACCCACTATCGGTCGGACTGAAATTTCCTTATCCCTTCCTAACTAGTTGTGATGACAGGGTCGTATTGAGGCAGGCCCCCGGGGACAGGTTAGTAACGTGAATTTGGAACTTATAAAGATTACTGTTTTTCTTCTGCTATAAAACCCTTACCTCATTACTATCGTACGAAAAAACAGGTCGTGAATGTCGTCAAATGGTCTTTATTAAACTAATCAGCAGAATTCCTATTATTTGATTTGTCGCGTTTAGTCTTTGTCTTTTGTTTTTCCTTAATGTCGTGTCCCAAGTCTGTCAGCAAGTCAGTTAAGTCACCAATATGTCGAGTGACCATAAAGGCTGGACGCCGAGACACTTTTTTATCACAAAAGAATTTCGCAGTGATTAGGCCTTGTTTTAAGATAATCTAGCCAATACAAAGCTAACTATAGCATAAATGACATATCCTGAAGGAGGTATACGTTTCAAGTTGGTTGGATATGATTTAAACGAGGGATAAATACCGCTAATTTATTTTGAAGTAAAGTAATTTTTATCTTATTCGATTAAAATTTTTCACTTACGGCTCATTCAATGAGCTTATGTTACTATTTTATGAATAATTTCACTCCTGAATAGCGTTTCTGATTTTGGGGCAGTACATAATTTAATTATACAAACTCTTATAGTGTAAGCTATTTCAGTAGTATTTATATTATACCCGCGGCCCGGAACGTGCTTCGCTCCGTATAAAGTAAAATATTAAATAAGGTGATAAAAAAACCGCTCTACCGATTTAGTGCAAACTTCATTTGAACCACAAAACAGCCACAGAACAGAAGTGTCCGAACAAAGCCTAAACTTTTAGTTTCGATAGATGAGCCGTTTTTGGGTTATAAAATTACAACAAAAAGTGGCATTAATATATATACGAGTATATAAATAGAACCTTCATCCAGTTACAATGATTCAAAATACTTAAAATACCAAATACCCGTTTCATATATTTCAATACCTACATGAAAAAACAAAATGTGGGCCCCGTCTGTAAAATCATAGTAACTAGTACGGTCCCTGCGCAAAATTTGAAGTCAGTTTACACAATATACGCTAGTTAGCATACAGTTAGAGCGTCGTCATGGCGCCCAAGTTAGATTATACTGCGCCTATCAAGGCCTGAGTCCCGAGACACCCAAGTTTTTGGAGCCGAGAAAATTAGTTTTGTTAAAAATGTAAGCTAATTTTTAAGACTGTGTTAAGAGTAAGAGGGTTATTGAGGTATGAAATTTTGAAAATTTTAGTGCCGGCTGATAATGCATCCATTTTCCTGCATACATATACTTACGTAATCTGTAAATTAGCAATTATTTATTGTCTGCTCTATACTTTTAGCAAAGACTACTTACATTAGCTTTTAATAATATTTGATCAAATTTTTTATTTTAATTTTAAATGTAAACCTATTTAACCTGCCCTCAAGCTTGCCACACCTTCTTGGTAACTAGGTTAAAAAGTTCGTTTTTAAGCATTATAACTACCATCTATATAATGTAATACACCTAGTATGTAAAGGTGAATAAATAAATAAATAATTTAGAGACATAAAAAATATATATTTTATGTTCGTTTTCCGTGATTAGAGTTCAAAGTGACAATAAAGGTAGTCCAGTTGACGTATTATGTCACATGCTTTGATTTGAAAATAGTCTGACCATTTAATATCGACTTCGTTATATTGTTCTAACTACGAGTTTAATGGCTTCTCGTCTTGAAACTTAGTTTGCAATGTGAGACGCGATTAACGGCGCCGCGTCTTACTCTGTTAGATAACTCAAATAGTAAGTTAATTCAATCTTTTACTTTGAAAAAAGGAAATGAAAGACTCTTCATACCGCCAAAATAACGGTGGCTGCGTATTACTTTAACCCAGGGGGGGGGGGGGCGGCTAACTTTGACCCATTCAGTAAAAAAACTTAAACCTAAAACAATTTTGTTTTGATAGCAATGGCTTATATATTTACACGTCATCCGGTAAATGGTTCGGTAAAACAGTGAACTAAAAAAAAGTAAACAGATAATTTTTTTTACTAGTTAAAGGTCAAAGGCACGGTATTGTAATTTAAATGGTCGCTATCAATAGTAAAGAAAATCGGAATTTTGCATAGAGAAGTTAGCCCTGAAACATGCAACTGGGCTTTTCGGGTTTAAAACTACAGTAAGCGAATGCATTAATGCACTACAATATCTTTCGCATAATTAGCTTATCTCTGTTGAGACTACCCGCGGCAGAAGGTTTAAGCTAAGATTTTTTCAGTGTGTTTTCAGTATTTGTAGTACCTGAAGGCTGGGGCAAATTTGGCTTAGTCAGGATTGGACTAAAACCACAAGCATGGAAACCTGTAAAAAAAAGGTAGTGCTACAGAAAAGGTTGAAGTGTTTTTCTATTTTTCATGCTTGTGGTGGTAGCCCATTCCTAGCAAAACAAATTAAATATATCGTTTTAAAAAACAAAGTGTAAACTTTAGTTCAAGACTACTTTCGACGACCGCTTGGTGCAGTGGTCCGCATGTCGGACTTTTAAACCAAGGGTCGCGGGTTCGATTCCCGCACAGTACAAGCATAAGTGTGCATGAACATGTGTGTTTGTACTGGTCTGGGTGTTTTCTATGTATAATATGTATTTATTTACAAAAAAAAAGTATTTAAGTATGTATATCCGTTATCTAGTACCCATAACACAAGTCTCGTAGCTTACTTTGGGACTAGAGAATTGGTGTGATTGTTGAGAAATATTTATTATTATTTATTATTATTTAAATTTTCAACTCTCAGCCAGACCAAAGATATTAAAGTTCAAAGTTGTAAAAAAGTTAAAACGGCAATTTCATTGGTAAAGACGTAATATTTAAAAAGGTAGCTAAGCAACCCTGATTAACTAATCTCATCAAGCTATCAATAGCAAACCAATTAGTATGACCGTTTTAAGGTTTTACTTTCCTGGAAGTAAAACTTAATTAACCCCAAAATTATTAATCCAGAGTCCCGTCACTAACTTTCTTGTTATAAATTCGATGAGAACTTAAAATAGGCACTCCATGTTTTGACTTGTTTGCAAATATCAATCAAAATATTAAATTAATTATTAATTAACATGACAGAGATAACCCTCTCTCTTTCATATGTACTGTTTTAAACTTGTCATCTACGTGGAATCCGGTGATAACAAAATGTAAACCGCGTTCTAGGCCGTCTCAAAGAAACCCGGACACTGTTAGTGTAGTTTGTCGGACTGACTGTACTGTACATATGAATATCCAACAAATGCGGGTGGAAGAAGAAAACTCGACGAGCCCGAGTAGACGACGCCGCCAGCCTCCAGTTCGCCCGCGACCATGATCTGTGCAACCAGATAGAAACGTCGGGAACGAAAATATTAAGTTTTACCTTAAAAAAGTCTTTGTGTTGCGTAAAGCCCGTTGAAAATCAGTGTTTTAACTTTACATATTCTTAAATCTAAATATTTGAATTACAGTATGGTTTTCAACATGTTTTACCTAAAAATGAACAATTTGTACTGTAATTATCTACTTTTATACTCATAGTTGCACACTACACTTGCAAAAACACCGTAGTTGACAGTAAAATTAAAGGATGCCATCAAAAAATTAAATTAAAAAAAGAGAAAAAACAAAAAATAAGCAATCTGAATCTGTGATGACTGACTGACTGATATATCAATCTATGCTTTAACAGACATCAAGTAATTAATTAAATAAAAAAGTCTATATTTTCGAAGAGAAATCACGACAAAGTTTTATAGCAATACCATTATTTTACAATTTGACTAGAGAACCCTAAAAGCCAACCTGCAATAGTTTTTCTTCGTTCCGCTCATCCCAGTCACAAATTGCACCGTCCGTTAAAAAAGTAAAAAATAAGGTGCCAGCTTAGCAGTTAAATGAAAAATTATGCCCCACAGTCCCAAGCTCACTCTGGGCGAAATTAACCCTCGCCGGTGTCGGATGAAAAATGCACACAGATTATCAGCACTTAACTTATTTTCACTTGCTTTTTAAGGTTAGCTGGCTCGACTGTTGCAAATCCGGTGCATTTTTGTAGAAAAAGTTTTGTTTAAAACTGGTGTGGTATTCGTTTTAAAATTTACTACATATTGCTTACTAAGTAAAAAACTTACTAAGAAATTTACTTTTCTGAAATTTTTTATTGTTACACGATCGGTAAAGAATCGTCAGGAAGATAAGTAACATCTTCGATGGTTTTGGTGGTCGATGAGCGTATGCAATAGCTTTCACGGTGTTGACAGCACTATCTGTTCCTGAAAATTGGGCTTGGGTCCCGGGTTCGATTCTCCGATGGGACAGTAAAGAACACAAATGATCCTTTTTTTCATTAATCAAAATGCTTGCACCTTCGATCCAGTTTTCATCCTGAATTCAGGTTACAGAAGGCAGAATCAGCAACTATGTTGGTTCAGATCTAATGTGTTGAAAAGAATGAAAAATATTATTTGTGTACATTCGTAAGCATTTTTAAGATTTTTAGACAGCTGTTCTAACAAAAGAAAACATGAATTTTACCTAATTTCACGACACCAATTAAACACAATAATATTCTCATCATAAAATCTCAACTGTTGGATTAGATAACGCTTTACTGCACACCACAAAAATACCAAAAATTAACAAACTCAGAAAGATGTACAATTCAGGCGGTGTAAACGCTAATAGCGATCTCCTCTAGACAATCTTCGGTGATTGTTCAAATTCTCACAACGATTACAGCACCCACAAAACCTTAATCAATCCTAATCTTATATCCGCCTTCGTAAAGCACCAACAAAACGTTGGCATCAACAAAAAACCTTACAAACTGCAATATAACTCGCGACATCGGTTTGCAAATGAAAATTTTATGCAAATATATCTCTGAGCTGGGCCGATGGGAGTTCAAAAAACAGGTCAAATGCGAGTCGCACTCCCACACAAAGTTCTCCAAAACTTCTCCAATTTGTCTTTGATGCCCATTGGAAACTTGAAGAGCCTTCAAACATTTTCTCGTTATTCGTGTATGTAAAAAACGAGATATTACTTTTTTTCACAGGTGAAAGGAAAAATAACAGACAAATTTCTTGCTTGTTTTGTAAGTGCATTGTTTTCGCTGCATGCGCGTATCAGAACTTCATCCACGTTATAGCTTGGAGGAAAAACAATTTGATTATATTGAGGTGCTTACTGCGAAATTTTAAATTCAACACTATCGTATTTCAATATTAACGTAAAGAATAAAAAACAAAGAACTTGATACTTTAAGTACCTACCCATTTGGTAAAGCACAATTGTTATCTGCCAAATGATTGCTGTTGCTTTTTTGCTTTACCATAATTCACCCAACGGGATGAACCTTCCATAAAAGATAATTTCTACACAATTCCTCTTTTCATCATTTCAAGTCCTAAATGTAACTATATCTATACTTTTACTGCTGGTTGCGTAAGTTCAATTTTCTTTGTCACAGCGTAATTTGTCAAAGAAAGGTAATTGCGATGAAGTGTTCTCGTTTCTTTGCTGAAAATCATTTGCCGTGAATTTGTACAACGGTATCGGTGAACCGAATTAAAAACAAACAAATAACATTTACGCAACAGATTTTTTCACGCCAAGTGTCTATACGGCATAAGATAAACACTACCAGCTAACCTTGTCTTATGTTCCGTCTTTTTCTCATACTTTAAGGATTCGTAATTCTATGATACGATGAACAGCAGGTTTACACCATCCAGCTCCTTGCGTCGCCGCCTGCTTACCAATTTATTTCACCGTTATTACTACATCATTAAGAGCAATGGCGGCTCTAAGGCCCTGAACTGGCACCGTATGGTAATGGTAAATGGTATTTGTTATTAAAAATCACTTTTAACCAGTCTTATTACATTGATAACATTTCGTACTACAAGAAATCTAGTTGGACAAAATCATGCCAGCGAGATACCGTATCTTCTTAGCCGTGTATAAATTAACTTATATTGCAAAAGGTTACATTTCCTCGTTATGTGAGAAAGCAACATGCAAGTTGTATCGACATTGAAGCAGTTGCCAAATAGAACTTAAGAAACTTTAATTTACCTCTGAATTTCACTATTTACTAAGTTTGTGTCAGTGGTTCCCAAAAAATATTTTATTTGGCACTCGCCTCTTGTGCTTGCCTTAAACAGCCGGTTAAGAGTGGAGATCGCAAGATCGGAACCTGTGCTCCAGGTTGGAAGTGGAAAATGTCATAACGTTGGGGGACTTCTAGCCGCTGGCCACCTTTACCCAGCAGTCTCATCTCTGAACAACCTAGCTCACACATAGGCGGCCCATTTAGTTTGCGGCCAGTCACCGTCTGTAATTATCAAGATGAGACATTTGATATGACAGGCGTCCCGTTGTCTCATCAGTATCCCAGCAACCAGTACAGCATTTCCCCTT
Organism: Pyrausta despicata; assembly: GCA_963921415.1. NCBI lineage: Eukaryota > Metazoa > Arthropoda > Insecta > Lepidoptera > Crambidae > Pyrausta > Pyrausta despicata. The sequence goes on from OY992864.1 coordinate 9,612,297, forward strand.
CATAGACCCGTTATAGTTTCCATCTTCTCTGCAATAGTCTTTGCACCTAGCGGGTGCTGTCTTAGGTTGTACTCAATCGTGCAGACGGTGATAGTATCCGCTTAGTGAACACATCGTCATCAATAATCACTAAGCGGCCTCTTCGTGTTGGATCCGTATCCCCACGTACACCTTCCAAATTATAACTAGGTTTTTATACCACTAATACCTAAACATACCTACAATCCGAACAACTAGTCTGAATGAGATATGATATCGATTCTTAACTTGGAGAACACGACCGACAAGATAAATATGATTTGTCTTCACCTATTTATTGCCCCGTAATGTTATCAATTTCGTCATCGTTATTGTAGGGAAAATGATTTGCCTGCAAATTGTACAACAATATTGGTGAACTGAATTTAAAAACAAACAAATAACATCTATATCAGATATATATATAATAATATATATATATCTGAAGAAGTTGCCAAGGTCGGTAACAAACCGCTTATAATTGCTGCAGATATAAGCAAAGAAGAAGATGCTCAACGAATCATCAATGAAACAATCAAAGCATTTGGTAAGCTGGATGTGCTAATCAACAATGCTGGCATTGCTGGACCTGTTGGTATCGACGAAGCAAATGCATTGGAAGTGTTCGATCGCATCATGAACACCAATCTCCGGTCAGTCGTCTATCTGGTCCATCTCGCAGCCAAGCATCTGATTGAAAGTAAAGGAAACATAATTAATATTTCAAGCATTGCTTCAACTACAGTTATGGTTAGAAATTTTTCATACTACACGTCCAAAGCCGCTTTAGATCACTTTGGGAGATCAATTGCTCTAGAGCTTGCTCCGAAGGGTGTTTGTGTGAACACTATCAATCCAGGCCCTGTGAAGACTGATTTATTCGACAACATGGGATTTGATGAAGCGAAAAAGGAGGAAACATGGCAGTTCTGGCGTGACCACACAGCTCTTAAAAGAATAAGCGAAGCATCAGAAATTGCTGACGTAGCATTGTTCTTAGCGAGTGACAAAGCGGTCGGCATCACAGGATCGTCGTTTGTGTCTGATAATGGAGCTTTACTTATTGTTTAAATGCATTTTTTTCAAAACTAGACATCCTTTCGCAACAGCTTATAAGATATATACAAAAAAAATTTTTAATTTACTGAAGTATACATTCAAAAACCAATTACTTTTTTCTTACCTTTCCACATAGTTTCATTGACGTTATCATTTACTTATTATTAAGTACGATCATTGCGATACTTATGTTGTTCTACCAATTTAATCAATGGGACGCGGGTTCGATCCCCGCACTCTAGAAACATTTGTGTGCATGAACATGTATGTTTGTACTGGTCTGGGATTTACATGAATTTATTTAAGTTTATTTTTCATACAACTCGTAACCGTTCGTTACTCTTTTAAATTTTTAACTTATAAAAATATTTATTATTTTATTTTGAAAACTTATTAAAAACTTTACAAAAAATAAACAAACCGTTATATGTAAATTTTTAAACTTAACATATACATTATACAAATAAAAACTATATTTACTTCAATTGAAACGTATAATTAAACTATTTCTAATCTTACTTAAACAAATATGCAATTCCGCGATCGGCTACGAGATCGGAGAACATCGCGAACTGCGGCGGAACGCGGGAGTGCGATGTACATAACGTCTCCCAAAGTCCGAGCGAAGCTTTTAAAATGCAAGGACATAGGTACTGCCTCTGTTAAAAATCTGCCGAATCACGACGACTAGTCCCACTACGGGTGTTGGCCTTTATTTTAATGTCATCTATTAATATAAAATCAGTGTTGTTTACCCCGATATCGGGGACCCATTTCCCGGCTACTGTTTTAAAGCGTTTTGAAGACCAGGCTTAACTGCGAAGTCGATACCTGCCAAGCTATCATCCGGATCCTGCCGAGCTGCACGAACTTCCCCTACCGCATACCAGTAAATCAAGACAGCGGTGTTGATTCTTACACAACTTTAGGTTTCGGTTGCTACACCCTGCGGACCTACACCCTGAGAACTATAATAAACTATTTATTTACTACCTTAACCATTTTTATTTTTATTTTTATTTTACTACCATCTTAGCTAAAAGGTACGGTACACACTGTTGATTCTGATTTCTGTAACACAAGTGCATAAGCTACTTACCACGGAGACAGATCGAAATGAAGGTTATGTTGTTTCTTACAACAAAAATAAAACTGTGACGATACTGTCATCGTTACATTAAGTTATCTATTGTGTATAGTAACGCGGGACTCAAGAGATCAAAGTGTATCACTTATTTATAAGTATCTCACGATAGTTTTGTTCTGGTAGTCAGAGGTATAGACTACAAAACCGGCTGTTGCGGGTTCGAATACGGTAGCAAATGTTTATGTGATGAGTCCGAGCATTTGTGCCCGAGTCATTGGTGTTTGTACATGTGATATTAAGTATTTTTATCCGATATCCTTGTCACCATAGCATAAGCTAACGTTTTGTTTGCGATTATAGAGGTATAATTGGTGCGTTCATTGAATAAATTTTTGTCATGCGTGCATATTATGTGTGTCAAATCTACACGCACTATTTAGTTTGTCTCACTCCCGCTCTCGCCGCGGTGGCGCTAGCGTCGAGTTTACAGAATGCCATTCACAAAAGACGGCGGATTTACTATCGAAGTGAACTATGAGTTCTTACAGAATAGCACTGCTGATCCGAGTTCTTGTTCCTGTAAGGTGCTGAAACTTAGTGCTAAAAAAGCCGTGATACTTAGCATTAAGATAAGTGCGTTTAAGATGTGATTGAGAAAAATTAACCAACATTCGTATCCATATCCTTTTTCACGCATCCTTTGTTACATAATGGACATAAAGAAGTGTCTTTTGTTAGTCGAATCTATTCGCTAGAACTAAATTATGCAACGGTGTCCCAGCACCAGCTCTATAGTATGATATTTTACTTAAGCTGCAACATGCATCGAATCTAAAAGATTTGTAACCAGTAGCTCTGAGATATTCTTATTTTAAGGGCATTATTGTCATATGTCTGACAATTGCCAGGACCAAATGAACGACTAATATTTCTAAAATATTTCCTCAACATTTTAGTATCAAAATAGTTGATAGTTCATAGAAGTAAGTGTCTACTATAAAAAAGTCTTAATATCAAAGTTGAAAAGAAAAAAAAACAAGTTTTTTCAAATTCAAGTGACCTCAGGCACGGTGTGTGCCTTTGAACATTATTCAATACACAAGTTTAAAAGACACCTTACAATTAATTTGGAAAATGTATTGTTTGCCTGCATTTTACTTTAGCCCGGTGGGGTATCTTTGACCCTTTACCAGCAAAAAGTTTATTTCACTATTTACTGTGACCAAATACCGAATTACGTACTACTACTTATACGCCTTTTGCTATCAAAATATGTAAAATTGTTTGAGTTTCAAACTTTTTACTGAATGGATCAAAGTTACCCCGAGGGCTCACGTACTACGCAGGCAGCGGTACCGCAGACGTCACACGGTGGTCCGGATTTGAAAAAAAGTCAGCCATCCGAAGTTACAAAATTATAATTGGGATTTTATATGACATTTAAGATTTTTGGTCCTTATTTTTTCATCCAGTATATATACATATATACTAATAGGATTATAGTTTACTAATAGGGATGATGACAGCATTCACAAAAAATCCTTAAGATGACAGAAACTATAATATCAGACAACCATATCTAAGTATTCTGTTTCTAGTTCCATAGTAACCACTACTGATGCATTACCTTATCACTATGTTTATGACATTCAACTTTTAATTAGTTCCATCTCTTTTGTTCTTTACTGGACACTATTTTCTCTAACTCTTTTACATCTGATTCTATCTTTTTCACTCTTAACTCAATACTTTGAACACAAACTACCTAAACTTTTGAAAAAAACAATCATCTAAACTCAGTATTGTTATTTTAATTACCTACGTCTGTATCATAGTTATGTTATCAGGTATGCAGTGTGTTTTTAACATCAGACAATTAATGATAATGTAGTTTTGAATTTGAAATTAATTAGAAAGCATTTCCTTTTCTTTATGTAATAGGATTATCAGCCAAAGGACGTCCACTGCTGAACACAGGCCTTCCCCACAGTTTTCCACATCGACCGATCACAAGCGGTCTGCATCCAGTGTGATCCTGCGATCTTTACAGAGTCGTCTGTTCATCTTGTCGGTGGACGTCCTACGCTGCGCTTTTGGTCGAAGGGTCTCCAATCCAGAACTTTTTTGCCCCAACGGCCATCAGTTCTTCGCGCTTTGTGCCCTGCCCATTGCCACTTGAACTTACTGATTCTCAAGGCTATGTTCGTTACCTGAGTTCGTCTAAGTATCTTCTCATTTCTGATTCGATCTCGTAGAGAAATACCGAGCATACTAAGATATCCAGTCTGTTTTATATGATTCATGGGTTTTCACGTAGCTTGTGTTTCAACCATCATATTTGGCTAATCAGGATCGAGTATTAAATGAAAGAGACAGAGTATTGAGTTAAGAGTGAAAGAGATAGCATTAGCAGTAAAAGAGACGCAGTATGGAGCAAAAAGTGAAAGAGAAAACATAAGAAGTCACAGAGACAAAACTTTTAATGGCCGAGACAAAGTATTGAGTTAAGAGTGAAAGAGATAGAATCAGATGTAAAAGAGTTAGAGAAAATAGTGTCCAGTAAAGAACAAAAGAGATGGAACTAATTAAAAGTTGAATGTCATAAACATAGTGATAAGGTAATGCATCAGTAGTGGTTACTATGGAACTAGAAACAGAATACTTAGATATGGTTTTCTGATCTTGTAGTTTCTGTCATCTTAAGGATTTTTTGTGAATGCTGTCATCATCCCTATTAGTAAACTATAATACTGGATGAAAAAATAAGGACCAAAAATCTTAAATGTCATATAAAATTACAATTATAATTTTGTAACTTCGGATGACTATTATGGCCAAGACTGCAAGGTTCTGCTTGAATTTGATTTATGAAATACAAAAATAGGCATGTCTCATTAGTATAAAAGTAGTACATTTGTGAACACTTTTGTACACGTCGAGAAAAAAAAAGTCACTTTTAGTCCATACATTTCTTTCGATCCGATTTTTTTTACTATGTTCCACTGGTTATAATGAAAACCGGCCTTAATAAATTCTATTTCTAATCTGATTGCCTATCATTTGGAATTTTTTTGAGCCAATTTGAAGACTTTTGTGTCTAGGGCCACTTTTTTTCAAATCCGGACCACCGTGCGTCACTGCGCTTCAAAGAACCTACTGAACTCTCATATACTGTGCAAGTGGCATAGTAATATTTGAGTCCTCCCAGTACGAGACGTTAATTTGTCTGCATACGGAGGATACGCCGTAAACTAGATTCACTTACATGTGAGCCGGATTCAGACAATTAAGGCTAGACATTTCTGTCTTCGAACTAGCGGTCGCCCGCGACTTCGTCCGTCTAGACTTTAGTTTTTTTTCCGCCGAGTTTCATACAAACTTTCAGCCCCTATTTTAAACCTTTGGGGGTGGATATTTAAAAATCCTTTCTTAGCGGATGCCTCATCATAACATCTATCTGCAAGCCAAATTTTAACTCGATCCGTCCAGTGGTTTGGTCTGTGCGTTGATAGATCACTATGTCAGTCAGAACATAGAGTTTTATATATTTAGATTGGTAAAGGTATTTGTTTTTGTTTTAAAGTCAAAAAATAAACGAAGTAGTATTCATTGTTAGAGTAAACTACCTTACGTACTTAGTACATCCTATTGGACTGCCTTGTTGGTGTAGTGGCAAAGTTTCTGCCTTACAATCGAAAGGTCGTGGGTTCGAATCTGAGGTCGAGCACAAATGTTTTCTGAGATTTTCTGTCATGAATTTCTCAATAATATCTTCTGCGTAGTAGGCTGATCTCTGTTGAGATTGGCCGCCGTGGTCGAAAGCGGCCAGGAGGACTATATAAACATCCTATTGATAATGTAACTCTATAAAATAATGTGCTGCAAACACAGTGACTAAACAGTACGTTTCATGTGGGACCCCAAATTACTAGTTGAACACCCAATAAATAAGTTCCGTACACAATATTCCTTATTACTCAATATAATTATAATTTTTTAAGGCTGACACATCTTTTAAAATTTACATGATTTGACAAAAAGAACCCTTATAACTCAATAAACCAAATTTTCTAATTAAAATGCTAAAATAATCAAACGTTTATGAAAAACAAAGAAAATAGCAAAAAAACTTCGGCCATTTATAACGCCGAAAAATCCAATAGCCTCCGTGACTAAACTAATAAAGTCAAGATATTTTGTGAACCAATAAATTCAAACAAGAGTCTCGGTTAAAAGCAACATAGACTAACTAAACATTGTAACTTGTTTAAGTAAAAGTCTACAACAACGGTCCTCAAACATAAAATTTGACGACCACTTTGGTGTAATGGTCAAGAAGTTGACTATTAACTAAGAGGTCGCAGGTTCGATCCCCGCACTGTACAAACATGTGTGTGCATGAACATGTCTGTGTGTTATATGTATGTATTTACCACTGTTGATTCTGATATCTGTAATACAAGTGCTTTAGCTACTTACCACGGAGTCAGATCAATGTTTGTGATGTTGATGTACATTTATTTATTTATAATTACTTTAAATAACACATGAAACTTCGCGAAATCGCTTCAAACTATGAAAAATATATATGTAATTTACTATTCAAAGTCAATGTTAATACAGTTACTGTTAGTACATCAACAAAAACCTATCTAAACCCAAAAATCGAATATAGTTGAATACTTAGTAGATTTTTGTACGAACTAGAAAACTAGGCCAAAATATTTGTAGCGCAGTATTAGAGGTACGAAGATAAAATTTAAAATACCAGGGTAAATAAACACATAATAGTACATTATGGTACAAGTGTGTAATGTTGGTGATTACCGCTGAGGCGCCATTGAGACCCGAGCCGTCAGGTGAGGGTCTTAAGAGAGCCGAGGACGGTAATCATCAGTACACACGTGTATCATACGACGTTTTTCAACACACTTGCGAGGAAAAAACAAACATGTATTGCATAAATCGTTTAATTAAGTATGGGAAAATTGGGAAATGGCGCACAATTTTTTTTTTGCACGCGCCAAATGTAAGGTGATTGATTACAGCCATACAGCCTACTTCAAAATGATAATTTTAGTGATAAAATGCAAATATTTTATAAGAAATTATTGTGAATTATAAATAATTTGATAATAATAAATGTTTTTTCGTCTTAATTACACATTTATATATTTCAAAAATGTAAATGGATTTTCGGTGGCATAAAACCTCTTTGTTGTTACAAAAAAAAACTGTATTACCCGGTTAAATTGAAAATGCTCTGTTTACTCGCATATAATTTGCAGTTAGGTACTAACTTAACTTTGTAGGGATCATTCTATTATGCACTAGTGTGTAATATTATTATGCACGTGTATGTTATAGTTCGGTTTATGGCCCTAAGAACGATATAATAAGGCTCACTTTACGAGCAAGTGTGTTGAAAAAAGTTTTATGATATACCTACAGCCTGGTGACAGACAAACAGACAGACTTACAGCAAAGTCTTAGTAGTAGCTGACTACTACAACCGGATGGATGGTTGTCATCATCTGGGTACGCAACCTTAAAAAAACTCATTCATCTACACTAATATTTAAAGAGGAAAGATTTGATTGTTTGTTCAATTGAATAGGCTCCGAAACTACTGAACCTATTTAAAAAAAATACTTTTACAATCCTCCACGATTCTTAATGAACATTGGATACATATTACTTAATTTAGAGATGCGCCGAATATTCGTGTAGTATTCGGTATTTGGCGTATTTGGCATTTTTTCCACTATTTGTATTCGGCCTAATTATATAGTTAACACTCATTTTAAAACTTAATTAAACATTTATTTTAAAACCCTAGCTCAATATTCAAAGTAAAAGCAAAGTGACAGCGCGGTGTCTGCGCGGGTGGCGGGCGGCGAGGTACGGCTCGCTCGAAACTAGCCAGCGGTGACAGGCGGCGTGCATGATGTTTGAAGCTGTATACGCGGGAATGCAGTGTAATGGTAAACCGAAAAGTTCGGCCGAATATCCGGTTCGGTAGAGATTGAACCGAATAGTATTCGGTATTCGGTTATTCGGTGAAACCACTATTCGGCGCATCTATACTTAATATATTAGAGACCCGAATTCGCTGCGGGCGAGACCGCTGGCGGAAAGCTACTTAAGTAATACACAAATTAATTTCTACTACTCTAACCGGATACTAAGATGCGGTTTTATAGGTCAACGGTAATATCGAATAGGTAAACTTCACAAGTAACGCTAAACTACAACACAACACCCACCCCTACATTCATTAATATTGTTGGGAACCTCTGATCCGAACTTTGTGAATTGTTAAGAAACTTTGTAAGTGATTAATTTTCTCTATAGATAATTGCGTTTGCTAACTTATATCCTCCTAATCAATGGAAGTAAAGTTTGTGTAGCTAAGGATGTTACCAGAACATCGATCGATGTTATCGACGGTTAATGTCTATCGATAGTTTCTAGAAAGGTGCTTGTGGCGCAGTCGGAACAGAGCTTTGGAAGTGTATAACTTAATGTATAACTTATAAACGCCACCCAACCGTCCCAAACACGACCGCTCCTAAGGTTAAGATGTAAGTAAGTTTAGGTAACCATTCTGTCCTTTAAAGTCTATTTAGAAGTACCTCCATGCTTAGAAGGGCACGTTCAGCTGTTGGTCCCGGTTAATATCGATAGATATTTGTTGGTCAGAGGCCCTTGGGCGGCTTAATAACATCTGACAGTATGGTTGGCCATTGACCTAACAAACAAGCCTTCTGGCCTCGACCAATACAAGCAATACCAATACCGTACTTACTGAGCCCACGTGGTTGAGAATGGCTCATACTACCTCAAAGTTGAAGTGAGGCCTTAGCCAGCAGTGAGATGTAAATAGGCTAATTAGATGATAGTTTCTAGTAGACCAATCATCGATCGCTTGGTCGCCGTCGTCGGTCGTTATTCGATATTTCTTACTACTCAGTCTAGTCAACCAAAACTATTAAAAATCTTAACAATACAACTGGCCAAGTCATTTGTATGCAGAAGAAGAATTCCAGTTTACTATATTCCTTCCCAAAAAGTTGCTGGGCAGGTAGCGATCGGCGATAGATCTCTAAAAAAAAAACTGTTGAAGAAATAAACGCAATTTTCGCGGACTTACTATATACCTTTTGCTGACTAAAATCCGTTTCAGGGCCTTTTAGGATACAGGGCAAACATGCAGGGCATACTGTGGCCGTGGCTGACGATTGTCTGCGAGTCGCAGCGACAATATATCGCAGGTGAGCGCTGGCAGTAAATGAGCAAGCCACTTAGACTATACTCATGAAATATGCTTCACGTATTACAGCAATAGATTTGCTTACATTCATACAACTGCAGTCGAAAACCTTACATTTATGCAAAACGTCCGATTCGTGGTGCTTTAGAGAGGTGCACAATAAATGTACAGACACCCGCTCACTAGACAACAAAAAATCATTGGAAAACAACCCCTTAGAATAACACAATAAGAGACTGCAGTCTTTAGCTTGATATCGTGTGCGTTATGCACTGACTTGAAGCCAGATGTTGCATCTCCTGCAATAAATCTTGCTGTTCTCATCCCGTTTTGATATATTACTAGATGCTTATAGAAAGTAGCGTTCTTACTCTTAATGTCCAAGAATTCTGTTTCACTGTCGGATTGCAGACGTTGGTGGATTATAGAGCCGTTTGCGTTTTGATACTGAAATAACAATTACTCATGATCAAAAAAAAAGGTTTTTACATCAACTTGACCTTAGGTATGGTAAACTCTTCACGATAGGATATCTAAGCAGAGTCATTATTCCTTTGCAATATTATCAGTATTAAAAAGATTGTATGTCTTTTGGCTGGGTATGGGCATGCAACGAAGAAGGACGAGGGCCAAGTGACGCGGAGAGTGATGAGTATGCAAGTTGAGAGCTGGAAAGCAAGTGGCCGACCTCGAAGAAATACACTGAGTGAGAGGTGTGAATAATACAGTGACGAAATATTATGGGATAGTATAGATCTAGAAAGCTCACACCTAATGCCCGATAATAATAATAGTAAGCCTATGTAAGTATATCAAACGTTGTGCTCGTCGACTGCCTCGTTGGTGTAGCGGCAAAGTTTCTGCCTTACATCTGAGAGGTGCTGGGTTCGAATCCCAGGTCGAGCTAACATTGTTTCCGAGATTTTCTGTCAATAATTTCTCAAAAACAGTCTGGAGGCGGGAAGTTGACGGAGTTACACCCCCGTGCCTCGGAAAGCATATTAAGCCGTTGGTCCTGTGCCTGGTCTCTCTCCGGTCATGTCAGATTGCCGTCTCACCGAACTTTGAGAGTGAGTGCACCTGTGTATTGCGCTCACACTTGTGCACTATAATATCTCCTGCGCAGTTTGTTGATATTGGCCGCCGTTGTCAAAATCGGCTAGGAGGACTATTATATCAAACGTAATAACTTTTATTTGTATGGTACGCCGTATTTCGTAAAACCAACTTTACGTTCACACGTTCACTGACGCGGCAATAACTACTTGGAGCGTAGTATCAGAAAGTTTCTCGTTTTGCCGAGATCTGTAGAGCTGTGTTCACATCAGCCGGTTAGTTCAGCACGATCATATACAGGGTGTGGTTGTAAACAGAATTAAAATTTATTTATTTGCAACACTAAAATACAGCATTCTCATTTAAAAAAAGCATAAACCTGCTGTTTATGCTTTTGTCGAACTGGGAGTTACAGTTATGAAGGTATCAAAAAAACATTTAATTATGTTGTTCGCGGACACTATGCCAGACGCAGACAAGAGTTAAATTGCCTTGGCGACCTCCGTGGAGTAGTGGAGTAAGTATCGTTTTCAGGTGCCACCATCTATGAGGACCCGGGTTCGATTCCCGGACGGAGACAATGTTGGAAACCAATTCTCAATGTTATCACGGGTCTGGGTGTTAGTGATACTTTCGTTCCATAGCACAACTGCGTAAGTTACTCACATTAGTATTTCAGTATGATAGCAATGTATGTGATGTTGTTCAAAATTATTTACTTATTTATTTTAAATACTAAACTATTACTTTATTAGTAAAAACCTGGTTCAAATGTAAGTAAAACTTTCAAGGCGTGTGGCTAACATGCATGGGAGGCGATAATGCTACGAGTCTTACTACGTTACGACTGCTACGACTGCTACGAAGGCTACTAAAGAGCGCGGGTGATGACCAGAGATCGGAGTAGGTAGGCCGATTTGAGGTCGATGACCGCCGCCGACTGATGACGTGTATATTAATATGGATATTCTTCCGGCTTTACGGTTTTTTAAGATTAGTAGAATATAATTAATTACGTTTACATTAATTTATTTCTGTTATATTACAATTGTTATTAATGGTACATACAATCAATTATTGCGGTTCTTTAAAATTTACAACAGTATATTAATAAATCCCGAAAGACCGGAACAATTTCCGGAAAAAAGTCTTATCCATGTTATGCTTTCTGTGAACATTTATGGTACAAGTACATAAAATCGGCCTACCTACTCCGATCCCTGGTGATGACCGATAGCTCGCCCGCGTAATAGGCCATAATTTTCTAATTTTATTTATTATTTAATCTACTTTGCATGAAAAGTGTACAATAGACTAACTTAATGTCTTATGACATTCTCCACCAGTTAAACGAATGGAAATGCAGAAATGTAAATTGATTTTTCAGATCTTATGCATTTTTCAATTAACATTTCCGGTATTTATATTAGGCTTGTCACGGTTACTGCCAGCCCTAAAATGGGCGTTGTTTTACAAAACCACTGTTTTGTTGCAAAATAGGATTTATTACAACTGCATAAGGTACCATTGTGTATACCTTGACGTGCTGTCGTCTATCCGTGGAACTGCACAGATTACCTTTATGCGCATAGTACGAGGAAATTTAGGGTTTCAGATAATAGTGAATGCATGTAATACGAGTAAATTAATAGAAGGCAATATTAGATGAATAATTGGTAATGCCGTCTAAGAAACAATATAATCATGATGGCTAATCTCTGTACTGATTAATCAGTCGTAATATTGCTTTCAAATGAAATTGTGATAGATGTCACTTAAATGATCGGATGGTTACCGATCTAAACACGACCGCGCCGCATGTTGCTTAAGTTTAAAATGCAAAGGTCGGGGGTTCGAATCCTTCCCGATAACCGTAGCCGAAAAGAATTTTTTAAGTGTTGTATTTTCGAAATTAAAAAAAAAATAGCGTTGTTAACGCAAAAAATACTTAACAAATAAAATTATAGCCTGTTTCATCTTAACCGATTGTCAAATATTTCTCTCGGGTGATTTGAGGGTGTCTCCCACAATCATTGATGAAACATACGCTGGCTCAAAGCGTTAAAAAGCACTTACAAAATTCAACGACTCCATTAAGGTTCTCGGTAGCTCAGTGGTCAGAGCATTGGACCGGACTTCCAAAGGTCGGGGGTTCGAATCCTTCCCGATAACCGGAGCCGAAAATATTTTTTTAAGTGTTGTCTTTTCGAAATTTAAAATGCAATTTAAAGTGTAGCCACCACCTCAAATAATTACGCTTACTCAAATGACTGAATTAAGGTAAGGCTTGATATTAATTTTAATAAATTGATATGGTAATTTTAAGATATTACATCAAGTCTTCAATTTTAACATGACAAAATTTACACCAGAATTCTGCATTCACTAAGCTGTTCCGAACAGAAAATACTTACAATGTTAACATGTGAAATGACACGTTAATAACAAGAAAAGTTTCCAACTCCATTCAGACATTCATATAGCTTGCATCAGTTGGGACCTCGCTCACATCTGCTAGTAAAGTATTCAGAAGTTAAGTTTTATTCCGGCTGTTGATTCGGTTGACTCGGCAGTTGATGAGGTAAACGGTTGCTACGAGTATGAAAAAAGAAAAAGAAAAAGTTATTTCGGCACAAAAACATACGCATGTTACAGGAAAATCTCGTGGCAGTCAAAAACGATATTGGCTGATTTTACCCGTCAATATTGGTTGTGACCAGCTGTGAGTTGTTACTGTAAGATACGCATGACTAAAATATGTGAATGTTTTTTTTAACTCGTAAATTAAATGATTTAACACCTTGAGTACCTACTAAGAAGATGACATCAGTGACGTAACGAAAAAAATATCTGGCGTAACGTATCTATTATTTACGGAAAGGATACCGTGGTTCAAAAGATAAAGCATAAAAATAAGTTTAACACTTTAATGGACAGTAGAATGCTATAGCAGTTATAACAATAAAAACATCTATTGTGTCTGGCTTTCGTCCGTCAAAGTGTTAATTTAATTTCTACTTACTGTGGCAAAATAGTTTTGACTCAACTTCTATTAGTATGTACCTATTTAAGTTTTCACGTAACTTAAATTGTACAATTTAAGTTACTTGTCTGACACATAAGCTAAGAACTATAATAAGGCTTCATTCCTGGGTACTTGATCTCCAGTGATATCCTGGTTTAACTTACCGATATTAGCTTAATTTGCATGAAATTTATCGGCACGGTCTGAAATAGCCTGGACTAAACTTTGAAACGAAACTGCAGGGGTACACCTGCGGCAATAGTACTGTTGCCGCAACTCGCGACTGAGAGCGTGTCAACCAATCAGCGTGGCCAAATCGCGACGCTAGTATGCCGTTGTCGCGACCCGGACTTAACTCGTCCGCGAGTTGTAACAAAGCATCATGATCCACGACAAATGACATACAATATTTGCGAAAACACACAAAATTCGCGTCATAAATCTAAGCTTTAGGTTGTATTTGGCAGAATAGTAACAATTAATCTAGACCTAACTGCGGCGTGCGACCCCTTGGAAAACGGCCAATTTGGATACGTTCAACATTTTATAAAACGGCGAAGTTGATGCAACATGCATATTGGTGGAAGATTGTGTGTTCTGAACAATTTTAAGCCATGAGAATATGAAGAAATTTTGATGCAGTAATTTTTTTCAACGAGCTTAAAAACTTGATACATTTTACCTACATTAAGTCCGAAAAGTTTTAAGTGAAAATGAAACAAGAAAATTGAATTATAACATTATATTTTTTGCAGATAAAGGTTGAACAGGATAATACAGTCAGGGGTGAGCTTAACTGTTGCAGGTAAAAAATAATTAATAATAAACTCGGCTTAATTTCTCCTAAGAAGATATTTACCCATAAGAAAAACTGTTATGTGTAAACCGATCGTGTCTACACATTACATATTACGTAGGATATATTGTTGTACTACTATTAAATAAGGTAAATGATTTGGTACTTTCCATATCTCATATTTAAATCATTTACTTTATTAATTGGTGGTCAACATACTTAAATATGAGAGGTACTTCTTACAACAATATTATAACCAATCCAATATGTGTATGTTTCATGTATAATATTTATTTAGTACCTAAACTCATAGATAGATGAATATCTAAGTAGGCTCACATTATAATTTCATTCAGTTCAAGCAACTGCAAGATTATAAGAAAGAACTTTGAAGTCCTCTACACAGTCACCAACAAATCATAATACAAAAATCAGTTCCATTAAATTTAATGAATCGGACTATAGAATGTTAACTTAAAATATATAATAAATAATAACAATTATAAATATTTCATAACAATCACACCAATTCTCTAGTACCAAATTAAGCTACGAGGCTTGTGTTATGGGTACTAGGCAACTGATAAACATACTTAAATACTTTTTTCTTGTAAATAAATATATATTATACATAGAAAACACCCAGACCAGTACAAACACACATATTCATGCTTTCTTATGCTTGTACCGTGCGGGGATCGAATCCGCGACCCTTGGTTTTAGAAGTCCGACATGTAGACCACTGCACCAAGCGGTCGTCAATATGTCACAGGTGTGCCTAGGGCCTTTCACTGTGGCGAACCACAACTACATTTGGCGAAAACATGTTAAAATAAAATCCTAAAACTGCTTCTGTACCTCCAAAAACTTTTTTGAAACTAATAAAAACACATTAAGGCAATTCAGTATAAGACTGGCTAAATGATTCGCTTAATTAATGAAATGCTACGTTGATTTACGAGACTAACTACTTTCTTGGATGGTTTGGAAACAAGAAAGAACTGGGACATCTGCTAAACTTCTGAAAAACTGAAACACCTTTAATATCCACCTAATCCCGTAAAGCTTTAAGTGTATTTTACTACAAAACTCCGACGATTTTCTCTTAAGAACATTTTCTTAAGTGAACTGTCTAAAACTATGAAATATTAACTTATAGTCAACAGAATGCAAAGCGGGTGCATAATTGAATAAAATTTACTTCGGATTTTTCAAATATTTAATCTAATAGTAAGATGTAATTTTTCACGAAAAGTAATTTTTAAATTCAATTTAAGACATTAAAACTGTTGTTTTATAACATATTTGAGATATATGGTTATGTTGTCTAGACAACCATTCTGATAATGGTACAATAAGGCTTTAACGAAGCTTGAATATTTGAAAAGTCCAAAGTTATAAACTCATCCATAATTTCCGCCATTAATATTTCATTTTGTCAGAGACTGTCGTTAACTGATTTTACAGGCGAGTCACAAAAATATGATGTAAAACTAGATTTTACACCCGCTTTAAGATTTTTACAGGGGATATCTACGTTTTTATGTTTGTACAAAACGGTGAATCAAGTCGTAAATACGGCTGTTAAATATAACGGCAATTGTCCCGTTTATTACTGATAGGGATGCGTGTTAATGACATTAGTATCGATAGTTTTAGACATCGATGTTTTATCATTGTCATAAAAATCCTCATAAATAAAATTTAAAATTACAACCAGTTCGACAGTCGACCCTAACAAGGATCGCCAGTCCAAGCTTTTGATCGGATTATCCCTAATAGCCGATGGGGCAGAAGGGCATGGCAAACCCCCTCGAGGTCGACTGGCGATTTAGGGAAGGTCGCAGGAAGCCCCTGAATGCGGGAAGCGCAGGATTGACCGCGGTGGAGATCCTTGCGGGAGGCTTACGCCCAGCAGTGGGCATTGATAGGCTTATATAATGATGATGATGAACTCTTATCTACATACCTTCTTTTTTTTAGTTAATAATATGATATCGAGCAGATACGAAACGATATTTACTTTTATATTTTTCTATTCTCCTTTTTTAAGCACCCTTACGAATAAGATTTACAGATTAGACAACCATTATCCATTGAACGTAACGGTTGAGATAATCTTAATTACCTAGCCAATCAAGTAAGAATATCACTACAGGAATAGTGATATTCATACTTGGGCACATATCGATATTATTTTAATGCGGCACTTCACTAGTCACGTTGTTTGGTGTAAAAATGTATTCTTATGTGTGGTTAAATCTGGTAATGGCGTCGTAAACAGAGACGATCTTGGGTGAAATCGCCAATAGATGCCAAGGCCGCAATATGATTGTTTAAAGGTACTTACGTGATTACAAAACTGTTTACGGTGTCGTAAATTATCAAGACATGTATGACATTGAAATTGCCAAAATATGCTGTAATTTATAACTTTTCAGTTAAAGAACCCCCGAATGAGCCAGGAACACAACTGGTGAGCTTCAGCGGCTAGACATAATTTGATCAGCAATAGCTTAGAACCCAATGCGTCTTACCAGTCTTAACCTACGGAGCCGAAACGTGGAACATGACAGTCAAGCTGGCTCACCGACTACATGTCACTCAGCGCGCTATGGAAAGGTCTATGTTGGGGATCTCATTAAGGGATAAGATCCGGAACGAGGTCATACGACATAAGACTAAGGTAATTGATGTCGTCCAAAAATGTAGCAAGCTGAAGTGGCAGTGGGCTGGCCATGTCTGTTGCAGAACCGCCGAGAGGTGGAGCAGGAAGGTTCTTGAATGGAGACCACGCTTAGGTAAACGTAGTGTGGGACGCCCCCCGGCTAGATGGATAGACGACCTGAAGAAGGCAGCTGGTAGTGACTGGATGCAAAGGGCGGGAGATCGTGCGCTGTGGCGCTCCTTGGGGGCCTATGTCCAGCAGTGGACTGTAAAAGGCTGATATGATGATAGCTTAGAACCACTGTGAATAAATTATCTTTCAAATAAAAAAAAACCGCTTTGAAATATTTAATTATATCACACTACACATCACTACATACACTACTCTACACTACACTACACTACACGACACTTCACTTCACTATACTAAACTACACTGCACTGCAGTGTACTGCACCGTTCTGACTCGACACTTCTCAACTCTACTTGAGTATTCTCGACTCTAGTCAACTCTGCTCTACTTTACTTTACACTCGACTCGACACTCCACTCCACTCTACTTTACTCTACTCCACTCCACTCCACTCTACACTTCTCTTCTCTTCTCTTCTCTTCTCTCTTTTCTTCTCGACTCGACTCAACTTGTTTTACCTCTACTCTACTCTACTCTTATCTACTTTACTATATTCTATTCTTCTCTACTCTACACTACACTACACTACACTACACTATACTACTCTACTCTACTCTACACTACACTACACTATGTTAGATACACAGGTTTAAGATATTTATTTTCTTACAAAGAATTAATACTAATTCACTTACAGAGAAAACCTTACAAATATAAAACAACAATAAATAGAAAGCATAGCCTACGCATACAAATATGGGTAGTAGGTCGAAGTTACTGACGCGTTCGTAGTGGCAGTTAAGAGTCGTCAATCTTGTTTACCATCACCGAGCAACCATGGATGTACCAATGCGCCGCAATCCGAACCTATCTACCGCACGCGGCTCCGTAACCCGTTATGAAAATTCGTATTCGTCTATATCTGTTTGTTATTGTTTCGTGTCTTACCTACTTTTTTTCTTTCGTATGACTCAGTGACTCCTTCTGTTCCATCTTGTGTAGTTGTAAGATAAACTGTTTTACCGTGATTCCGGACTTAGTTAATTTACTCAATAAAACCTACACAATATATAAAATAAATCGAAGTAGCAGCCCCGCTACTTCCATAACTACACTACACTTCACTACACGAAACAACACTTCACTATACTAAACTACACTACACTGCAGTGTACTGCACCGGTCTGACTCGACACTTCTCAACTCTACTTGAGTATTCTCGACTCTAGTCAACTCTACTCTACTTTACTTTACACTCGACTCGACACTCTACTCTACTCTACTCTACTTTACTCTACTCCACTCCACTCCACTCTACACTTCTCTTTTCTACTCCACTCCACTCCACTCTACACTTCTCTTGTGTTCTCTTCTCTTCTCTTCTCTGCTCTTCTCTTCCCTTCTCTTCTCTTCTCTTCCCTTCTCTTCTCTTCTCTCTTTTCTTCTCGACTTGACTCGACTCGACTGATTTTACCTCTACTCTACTCTACTCTTATCTACTTTACTATATTCTATTCTTTTCTACTCTACACTACACTACACTACTCTACTCTACTCTACTCTACTCTAATCTACCCTACTCTACTCCACTCCACTCTACACTACACTTCTATTCTCTCTTCTCTTCTCTTCTGTTCTCTCTTTTCTTCTCGACTCGACTCAACTGGTTTTACCTTTACTCTACTCTACTCTTATCTACTTTACTATATTCTATTCTTCTCTACTCTACTCTACACTACACTACACTACTCTACTCTACTCTACTCTACACTACACTATACTACACTACACTATGTTAGATACACAGGTTTTAGATATTTATTTTCTTACAAAGAATTAATACTAATTCACTTACAGAGAAAACCTTACAAATATAAAACAACAATAAATAGAAAGCATAGCCTGCGCATACAAATATAGGTAGTAGGTCGAAGTTACTGACGCGTTCGTAGTAGCAGTTAGGAGTCGTCAATCTTGTTTACCATCACCGAGCAACCATGGATGTATCAATGCGCCGCAGTCTGAACCTATCTACCGCACGCGGCTCCGTAACCCGTTATGAAAATTCGTATTCGTCTATATCTGTTTGTTATTGTTTCGTGTCTTACCTACTTTTTTTCTTTCGTATGACTCAGTGACTCCTTCTGTTCCATCTTGTGTAGTTGTAAGATAAACTGTTGTAACCGTGATTCCGGACTTAGTTAATTTACTCAATAAAACCTACACATATAAAATAAATCGAAGTAGCAACCCCGCTACTTCCATAACTACACTACACTTCACTACATACACTACTCTACACTACACGACACGACACTACACTTCACTGTACTACACTACACTGCACTGCAGTGCACTGCACCGCTCTGACTCGACACTTCTCAACTCTACTTGAGTATTCTCGACTCTAGTCAACTCTACTCTACTCTACTTTTCACTCGACTCGACTCGACACTCTACTCTACTCTCCTCTTCTCTACTCTGTTCACTCTACTCTACTATACTTTACTATACTCTTCTCTACTCTTCTCTACTCTAATCTACTCTACTCTTCTCTACTCTACTCTTCTCTTCTCTACTCTTCTCTAATCTACTCTTCTCTACTCTTATCTTCTGTACTCTACTTTACTGCACTCTACAGTACTCCACTCTACTCTCCTCTACTCTACTCTTCTCTACTCTTCTCTACTCTACTCTCCTGTTCTTTACTGTTCTCTACATTACACTACACTACACTAATCTTCTCTACTCTATACTACTAC
This sequence comes from Pyrausta despicata, assembly GCA_963921415.1. Taxonomy (NCBI): domain Eukaryota; kingdom Metazoa; phylum Arthropoda; class Insecta; order Lepidoptera; family Crambidae; genus Pyrausta; species Pyrausta despicata. The sequence continues at coordinate 9,632,173 of OY992864.1, forward strand.
TCCACATTATACTCTATACTACACTTCACTTCTCTACTCTACATTACACTAAATAAACTACACTCAACTACACTGCACTACACTACTCTGCTCTACTCTGCTCTGCTCTACTCTACTCTACTCTTCCCAACTCTTCTCTTCTCTTCTCTATTCTACACCACACTTCACTTCAAACACTACACTGCACTTCACTTCACTAAACTACAATTTACTACACTACTCTTATCTACTCGACACTACTCTACTCTACTCTTCTCTACTCTACTCTTTTCTTCTATACTCTACTCTATTTTACACAATACTACACTACATGCGGCCTACATACACCAAATACTCGTAATGCGGCAAGCGATATACATCACCGCGCGATAAAAACTCGGCACTGATTGGGAATGATAGTACGCGTTCGCGGCGAGCGCTCGTCAGTCGAGAGAACGCATAAAACATGACTGAACGGTGGTCATGGTCCGAACCTACCTACCGCGTAACCCGTTTCGTAAATTCGTATTCGTCCCTATCTGTTTGTTAGTGTTTCGTGTCCTTAACTCTCATTCTTCGTATGACTCAGTGAATCTTTGTGTACTCCTTCTGTTCTTTCTTGTGTAGTTGTAAAATAAAATGTTACTGTGACCTTCTGAAAGTAGATTTGGATAGCATTACAAACGGCACAACCTTCTAACAATTTCACCAACTATTCAAAATGACCACAGCTGTCAAACAAATAATTAATTCTGCGCGGTAAAACTGGTAAATATTAAAACGAGCCCTTGATGAACGAGGTACAACGTTCAAATCTAGCGTTTTGCAGGCTAGTTGGCTTTACAGACGTTACTTTGCGTTCCAAGCATCTAGTTGTTTCATACGTCGTGCCTATTTATTTTTTATGAAAATTGAACACTTCCTAATTTGGTTTGAAATTTTAGTCAGGCAAAGATAAAAATGATCATCAACCACGAGATAAATCGGGAAAACTGGGTTACAATGCAATTATGGCAAGTTCTTGCTAAAAGTAAGATAATGCAATTTAAACATCAACCCTCACCTAAAGTAGAACTAGGCAATGATTAACCCTTATCCAAATATAAATACTTAAATTAAAAAAAAAAAACTTATTAATTACCTATATAGCGTAAATGGCATAACCTATGGGCACAGATTACTAAATATGTAGTTACGAGTACTATGGGGTGAGCACGAATAAATATCGTAATGTATACCTATCGTTAACTTGTCAATTTGTATTGGAAAACTGTCAGTTTCGACGTTCGGACGACACGAATACGTTACAATATTGTTCGTGCTAGTTAGTTCGATATTATTTAAATTAGGGATAAATACTGCCTATTTATATTGTAGTAAGGGGCAAGCGTCTATAAAACGCTTCATTTGTAAAGACCCCAAACCCGGGCTCACTCTGCTATGCATTATTCAAGCTCCATCAACAATGCAAGAACAGAAGTTTAGTTCCCGGTATTTTCTTGTAGTTCACTCATATTTGTGTAAAGTGAATACGAAATAAGGAAATGTGGGAAATTGGGAATTGGAAAAAAAAGGAACTGCAGCAAGCAAAACAGTGTTTATTAATTTTTCTTTGTGACTGCACATATCACATACAAGAAAAAAATGCAAATGTTATTTGTTAAGTTTTTTTTTGCGTTCATAACGCTATTTTTAATTTCAAAAAGACATTACGCTTAAAAAATTCGGGGGTTCGATTCCTCCCCGATGACCGGAGCCGAAAAAATTTTTTCAAGTGTGATGTCTTTTTGAAATTAAAAATAGCGTTGTGAACGCAAAAAAAAAACTAAACAAATAAAAGTATAGCCTGTCTCATCTTAACCAGTTGTTAAATACTTGTAAAAATATTTCTCTCGGGTGATTTGAGGGTGTCTCCCACAATCATTGATGAAACATACGCTGGCTCAAAGCGTTAAAAAAAGCACTTACAAAATTCAACGACTCCATTAAGATTCTCGGTAGCTCAGTGGTCAGAGCATTGGACCGGACTTCCAAAAGTCGGGGGTTCGGTTCCTCCCCGATGACCGGAACCGAAAAGATTTTTTTAAGTGTTATGTCTTTTCGAAACAGAATCGAGTCTAAAAGTAGTATAAAACTACAAACTACTTTGTAGTTTTGTATAGGTATCAAGATTGTAGTGTAAAAATACTTTGCAAAAAGAATTTTGTAGCCTTTGATTATGAAAATGCCTTGACGCATTCACGTCAACAAAAGAAATAAACCTTAAAATGTTTCCTTTCCTACATCTAGGATAACATTCTAAATGTAGCACATTGTAGCATGAAGAAAATGGCTACACTTTATAGTTTTCACTTAGATCTTCATTAAACATTTATAAGAAATCTTGTTTGTGGATCTTACTGGCGCACTCTGAGTCGTTTGATGGTAACTGAAGTCGTTTCGTAGACATTTGAGAGGTCTTGGGTTCGAATCCCATGTCGAACCAAAAATTGTTTCTGAGATTTTTTGTCATGAATTTCTAAGAAACAGCTCGGAGTCGGGAAGTTGGCGGTGTTATGCCCCCGTGCCTCGGAAAGCACGTTCAGCCGTTGGTCCTGCGCCTGATCTCCCTCCGGTCTTGTCGGATTGCCGGCTCACCGAACTTTGAGAGTGAAGGAACATTGAGTGCACTTGTGAATTGAGCTCAAACTTGGGTACTATAAATCTCCTGCGCAGTTAGCGGATCTCTGTTGAGATTGGCCGCTGTGGTCGAAATCGGTCAGAAGACTATTATTATGTCATTGTGACAATGTGTCTATATAAAAAATAATCTACTATGTACCTTGTATATGGTGGCCAGCACGCCACGGTGAACACTGCGCTATCTTATGCGCTTGTCATACGGGCGATTTTGCTACAAAAATGGGTAGACCGATGTGGTGGCTATTGTACGTCGGCGTTGCAATGAAACACTCGAGTTATAAATTCCCATGCCATTCCATTGCTTCTTGGCGGCTTTTTCGACGGCGACGATCCGTAATTTTTTTGTCCACGATTGCGTCTTATAGTTGATGGAATCAGGCGTTACTTAGCGGAAATCCAAGTCGGAGCAAGTCGCTCGTAGTCTGTCGAAGCGACAACATCTCCTGAGGATGCCACGTGTAGTGGCGAAACGCTTCGAGTGTTTTGTTGGTGTCAGTGTTGTGATTCCAGGTGCATCTTCTGTGTCACGTTGTGAGTTGTAGGTATTGTGTGTCCTACGACTTTCAGCTCTAGCTTTTCCAGGTGATTACAGTTGTATTTGTATTTTGGTTCCTGCGTTGGCGTCGTTTAGTATTTTTTAAAGCAAAATAATCCTTTTTTTCAGCTTTAGTCACGCTTGCGTCTTTTTAATTAATTGTGCCAATAGAAACTTCTCATCGGCGGTGAAATTGCACATTCTTTTGCGTGGGGTTTTTGTTTGTTTTTTCTCCTAAGATGAAACAGGTCAGGTGTGAATGCAAATTTTTCACGTAAAATTACCAAATATTTGAATGCTACACAGAATATTACACAATATTATTGCCATGATCGTGTGTTATAAGTTAAAATCAAAATATTTCTGACCCGATTCTGTAGATAGATTCCCAGAACAACAAAATATCGATTTTGTTTGTTGGACATGACATTGACAGCAGTTAAGTGGAGAAAAATATCAAACAGCTCCATTTTATTTTAATTTCAAAATCTAATGCGCTTTATATTTCAGTAACAACTATCGGTAAAAGAACTGATTCATAATCCTGTTACTACAAAATAAGCACGTTAAGCCGTTGGTCCTGCGCCTGATCTGTCTCCGGTCATGTCGGATTGCCGTCTCACCGAACTTTGAGAGTGATGGAACAGTGAGTGCACTCGTGTATTGCGCTCACACTTGTGCACTATAATATCTCCTGCGCAGTTGGCTGATCTCTGTTGAGATTGGCCGCCGTGGTCGAAATCGGCCAGGAGGAGGACTACAAAAAATATTTTATGCCCCAATTTGTTTTTAACATGGCTTTAAATGGTATGTCGCGGGCAGGCCGCTAATCTACATACAAAAATAAAAAACTTTTACGATCAGTTACTGTTATTCACAGTTCCAGTGTCATAAATATACAAGATAACCTATAAAAGTATTGCTGGACCTAGTGCGTTTGTTCCAAAGACTACTCATGACGACCGTGTGCTGGACTGAATTATTCAAAACAGTTTGCCCCTGCGGCGCACTTACTAACAACCGTGGATAAAGTGGAAACTTACCTCTTCTGATAAGTTGCCTTTTGTGATGTTTCGACTAAGAACATGGTCTGAGAACATGTCAAATATCTTAAAATCTAGCGCCGTTTGATTAGTTGCCTTTTGGTGGAATTGACTGAGAGCATTGTCTGTCTTACCTTGGCTCGTCGCATTTAATTACTTTTTTCGTAGGCATTTCGCTCCCGTAACAAATGTGCATCTCATTGACTTGTAATTGGGAAGTTTTTCAAGCAAAAAAGTTACGTAGATGTTTAATAATATAATGAATAACAAAAGAAATAAATTTATTCAACAAACACACCAATTACCTAGTTCCAAGCTAAGCGTTAGCTTGTGCTGTGGTCACTAGGATAACTGATAGAAATACCTAGATACATTTATTAACACCCGTGACAGGTACACATGCTTGTACTCAACACACCGATACCAATACCGAAGCGCGAACCAATAGTTGTGTTGTAGTTATTTATTTTGGGATTCGCAAGAATACTGCTATCAATTACTGCTATTCACAGTACCGAAGTGACATAAACAAGTAAGATAACCTAGAAAGGCAGGACCGGACTCAGTGCGTTTCCACAGACTCATTACGACCGCGTGCTGGCCTGAATTATTCAAAACAGATTGCCCCTGCGGCGCACTTACAAACAACTGTGGATAAAGTGGAAACTTACCTCTTTTGATTGGTTGCCTCTTTGTGAAGTTTGGTCTGAAAACACGGTTTAAGAGTCTACGGTATGTAGACTCTTAGACCGTGCAAATATTGTAAATATCAGTAGAGACCTGATTGAAGTTGTCATGGCCGTTATTTTCTTTTTCCCGCCGTAAGAACAGGCCTCGTCATCATCATGATTATCAGCCTATCGACGCCCACTGCTGAGCCTATGCTTCTCCCAAGGCTTAGTCTCCATTGTCTTGCACTTTCCCGCATCCAGCTGCTTTCCTCGACCTTCACCAGATCGTCGGTCCTCCTTGTAGAGGGCCTGCCCACGGAGCGTCGTACGCGGTCGCCATTCGAGAGCCTTTCCACCCCAACAGCCATCGGTTCGCTGCGCTATGTGTCCCGTCTACCACTTTAGCTGAGCAATCATTCGAGCAATCGGTCGTTTTTGCTCTCCTGGATATCTCTTCTCCTAACCATCCTCGTACTTCAAGGATATTTGGTTGCTACTATCTGCATGCGCTTCGGCCTTTTGCTGTATGAAGAAGAGCTTTATAACCACCGTCTGGGATTGAACTATCTTCGTAATTAAATATCTCTTTACTAAATAATATCCATAATTAAGCTGCGTTTGAATTACTTTGTATTGGATTTATGTAACATGACCTGGTTTTTAAAAATTGAGTATGGGAATCTCACGAGACTGTAGGACAAAAATGTGTTATTTTTTTTAATTATTTTTGTAATCTTCTAAAATCTAGTCGCGATTTTTACAGTCTGATTTATCATTTCAATCAGGTCACCGTTCCACTGACCGTATCCAGTACCATGCATGTGAATTTTAGCCCAGGGGGTAACTTTGACCCTTTATCACACTAATGTTAAAAATGTGCAAGTTTATTTGTTTGGATATTTTAATGTTTGCCAATCACGCTGAAACTGCTGAATGGATTTTAATGATTTGGTAAACAGACAGGGTATATGATACTTTTTATCACACGTTTGCGCGGACGAAGTCACGAGCGGGCCACTATTCATGTCATAAGTTTGTTTCACTGTTTACTGTGTTTTGTTAACTGCTTTACCGACCGTTTACTGGATGACGTACATACTTATACGTCATTTGCTATCAAAATATAATCATTTGAGGATTAAAACTTTTCACTAGATGGGTCAATGTTACTAAGGGCTAAGGTTATATGCAAGCACTGGAGTATGGTATTTCGTAAATACGCATCTCCCGGATAACATGTCGATTGAGGTCCAATCAAATTTGGATTGAGCCACGAATGCTCAGTGATTGAATCGAATAATTGTATCACCACTACGAAGCCCTTAAATTACTCATATTGATACGGTCAGATAATTAAATCAACATCGACTGAATTTAGTGGTATTGGTTTCGAAATAACATGTTTTATGAAAATTACTAAGCAAGATCATTTGTGTCTTATGACTGAAAATTAGTATAGTAAAATTAGAACACACTTAAATAAAAATGGACTGCCACTGGCGGGACTCGAACCCGCATCGCTCGCAAGCCGGGCGATTGCTCTCCCAATAGAGCTACCGTAACATTTGCTCATCGGTCTTAATTTCTTTAAGCGCTCTTTAGGCTACAGTTAGCCATGATTCACCAATCTTGTGGTAAGAAGATACCCACAACATCCGAAAAAAACACTTCAAACTGTTTAACAAACGGTTAAGATGAATCAGCTAATTTATTAAGTTACTTTATTTTTTCATTAATATTTAATTTACTGTGTTTTAATTTCGCATTGTAAGCAAATTTTCATTTTAATGCTAAAAAAATAAAGTAACTAAATAACAACATTATTAAAAAAAACACTAATCTGAGCGTTGTCGTTTTCACATCAATTCTCAGAACTAATTGAATGTCCAATGTATATAAACCTTCCTTTTGTATTAATTTATCCAAAAAACTCTAAGCATAATTAAATTAAATTAAATTAAATTTCATTTATTTCAGATAAACATTATCCATAATTTACATACATGTCAATAATTAATTAAATATAAAATAAATTGAGATAAAATAATAAATTACAATTAAATAGTGATAAAAAACAAAAATTCAATTAAATGTCAAGTTCTTATTTGATAAAAGGCGATGAATTGGCATGCAGTTTCATCCACCTTTGCATCATCGGGGAATCCCACCGCTCGGCCAATGCATTCAGGACACTGTTAGTACTGCTTCGAAAGCGTTGAAGCAGCGAGGCACTCCTCTTTCGGATGATGGCGTAGAAATCATCTATTTGTGCCTGTGCGAACATTGTTGAGGCGCTGCAAAACCGTGGTAGCCCCATCAGCGCCCTGAATGCATTGTTGTACTGGACGCGCAGGGCGCCGTATGCCCGCTGCGTGTAGCTGGTCCACAGGCTGCACGTGTAGAAAGACTGGCAGTAAGCCTTAAACAAAGTTACTTTCACTGGTATAGTACAGCGTGCAAACCTACGAGCCAGCATGTTACACCGAACAGACAGCGACCTGCGCTCCCTCTCAATGTCCTCATTATCACACAAGACATCTGTGACCCAGTGACCCAGATATTTAAATTTACTTACCCTGTTTAAAGGAACACCACAGAGTGTGATTTGTGCTGCAGATGAGTAGGTCTTGGTACCAGCTTTAAAAATCATGTACTCACTTTTCTTAGGGTTGTATCTGAGCCCATGGGCCCCCGCATATGTCTCACAGATGCGAAGGAGTCTCCGTAGCCCACCAAGCGACGGGCTCAACAGCACCATGTCATCGGCATAACTGATGTTATTAATGGTAACCCCACCAACACAACACCCGACATTGGCACTGTTGAGCTCCTCGATCAGCTGGTCCATGTAAAGGTTGAAGAGGCGTGGCGAAGTCAACCCCCCCTGCCTCACCCCGCACTCCAACACAAACATACAAACACACATACTTACAGACTTTGGGACAGACGCGGGGGGAGAATTTGCTTAACACTATGAAGTGATGCCAGTCACCAAATACTTCATACTCCATGCAAAAATGCTTCTTTTAAAATGTTGCAGAATTCTACGATGCTCTCAATATTTTTAGACTGCCTCTTTGGTGTAGTGGCAAAGTTTCTGCCTTACATCCAAGAGGTCCTAGGTTCGAATCCCCGGTCGAGTCAAAATTGTTTCTGAGATTTTCTGTAATGAATCTCTCAAAAACAGCTCGGAGTCAGAAGTTCGCTGTGTTACACCCCTGTGCCTCGGAAAGCACGTTAAGCCGTTGGTCCTGCGCCTGATCTCTATCCGGTCATGTCGGATTGCCGTTTCAACGAACTTTGAGAGTGATGGAACAGTGAGTACCTGTGTATTGCGCTCACACTTGTGCACTATTATAATATCTCCTGCGCAGTTGGCTGATCTCTGTTGAGATTGGCCGCCATGGTCAAAATCAGCTAGGACTGTTATTATTATTTTCAGCTCTGTGTAACAGTAGGTAGACGTAAAATAGTAAGAGAGCAAGAAAGCTCCCAGATATATGATTTAAATTGCGTACCAATTCAAACAAATAAATTGTTTGCCTTCTTAACCAACCTACCTAATATAAAAAATAGACAGAGAAAATAAAAAAAGTAATATCTACATCTCCATAACCACCACATTAAGTACTATTACCTAGAAAACCTAATAATATGTGTAAGCAATGTGTAGAGAGGACAGCAATCGGGTTATCCATTTTAACCAACAAAATCTGCCTTATTACAAGTTAATATGATACCGCAGTATATAGCTTGATGTACTGTCGTGTGCTCCTTGGAATATTAGAGAAATAAAATACACAAACGGTTTATTCATTTTATTAAATGAGAAAAACATTGGAGTGAAATTGCGACTTACTAACTTATAACTCTTACAGCCTCGAAGCCTCTACATGTCTCAAGATAAAAGCTATTGAAAAAAGAAGAAAAAAACCATACTTGTTTCTTCGGTTCACGAAGTAGTTCGTAGTCATTGAAATGAGACAATTTTCACGGATTATTTCGCGATTTATTTACATTTTATTTTAACCTGACGTGTCGGACGCTTTTCAAAATGTAAATGAATCGCAAAATGAACCGTAAACAGTGCCTCATTTTAAAGAAAAAAACCTGACATAAATAATGAACATTAGATAAGATGGTTTCATTAGATTTTATTTCCCATAGTTTAGACTTTATTGATAACCGATGCTATGAAAAAGACAATCCCTACTTATATTATAAATGGGAAAGCCAATTTGTTTGTTTGTCCTTCACAACGCAACGGAGCAATATTACGATATGTTTTTGAGTATGGAGGTAGGTAAGAGGCTGGAGATTGACAAAGGCTACTTATTTGCACGATACACCGAGTCCTGTCCACTGTTTCTATTTAATTTCCAAATATTAGAACATAGCATGTAAGGAGTCATTTGTTAGTACATCTTTTGTTAGTTCAATCAAAGCAATTCACGAGTTACACCGCATGACGCAATGGTGTAAAATCGTAATTTTAAATATTTCTTTTATTCCTGTCGCACCTCTGCGTAGCTCACAGCGCCATTGTAATAATAAAGGGTTTCCATGCGGACGAAGTCACGGGAGGCCACTAGTAATAAATAAATACGGCTGGCAATATGTACAATATCAATAGATATATAATTCATTTGGGTGATAAAGGCGCACCTTGTAACATTTTATGAGTCGATCCTTTTATATAATCTGCAAAAGGTATGGGAACATTGTTACGACCCATCTTGGATATTGACCACAAATCTATATTATATTGGTTTGTTAAGGCGAAGTTTATTGGTTCAAATAACTTGATAAGCTTGCTATTGATATTATATGAATCTTTTTCTTTGATAAGAGAATATAGATTTTGTAAAAAAAGATTTTTTTATTAATCAAACAATCAATATTTATTTTGGAAACTTTCAAAGAAAGTAATTAGAAAAGTAAGTATAGTTTTATCAAAATAGAGTTAGTCATTCGTGGTTGTCCAGGGATAACATAAAAAAATATATTTTCTCTACTCCCTAAAATACGTATCAAAACGTATTTGTTTTCTTCACCAAAAATAGTACGCCGTTGTCACTTTAATATGCAAATTTCTCTTTGTCAGTAGTGCAATGTGCAGTCATGCAAGTATGCTATAGATTGGGGTTGCTTACCTCAACGCTAGTTGGTTTGCAGTCCATTGAGCCATTTCTATCACATGTCGTAACTATAAACTAAGGTTGCGAAGACACCGAGCTGTGTTTCCGAATAGCTTCTGCGGTTTGGAATTGCTTTCCGGATGGAATAGTTTCAGTGTTTTAATTAAAACATCTTCCAGAAACAACAAGCCAGAAATTTGTACTGGATAAGTACCTAAACAATTAGTAACAAAGCATATGGAATATGGGCACCTAACTTAGATTAATGAAATGAAATAAAATGAAACAATTTTGTTTCAGAAACAGTTTTCATACATTCTTAACCTAAAAGCAACTAAAGAGAGATAAAATAAAATTAAATAATACACTTAAAAAATTCCGAAACCAATCCCAGCTTCAAGCTCTAATAGAACTTAAAATTAAATTAAGGGATAATAATGTATTACAAATAGCTGTACTAGGTATTTGTCTTTCATACTGTTAAAAGAACATTATAGTCATTACAATATTTCTGACTAAAATGGACAATTATTTTATTTTAAAAAAATGTTGTAAAAATAAGTGAATATTTTTTATGAAGGCTTCTCCTTAACAAAGTTTACGAGTAGGTACGTCATAAAAGCTTGATCTTCTCATAATATTGAGCCGATATAATTTGAATCAGATCATATCGAAGTGGGTACATCGTAAACTATCGATATGTAATTGAATATCATAATCATAAAAGATATTGCTTGTTTCTATGCGTTACGATTGTCAAAAATTTAATGTTGTGAAATTGAAAAGACACTAAGGGGCGTTCAAGTATTACATATCGCAATTAAGAGGAAGGGGTAGGGGGTCAACTATAATATAACTTTTTGAGACTTAAGGGTCAAAATGGTCACTTGAATGTTACGTAACCTTAAGAGGGGTACAGGAAACGTTACGGGGGCAAACACTAACGCTCTCTTAATTAATTATCTGTTTTTTTTTGCGAGAAGGCCTCCACAATATTCAATTCATTTCAATGTAAGCTAGTAGCTGATCAATACAAGATTTTGCTTCCGTTCATTATGCTATGGTTGCACAAATACATATCCATGTAGAAGTTATGAAGAAACTTTATTTTTTAGAATTAACTTAATGCAAATTTCTTTACAATGTGAAATTGAAAATCACTTAAATAAAAATGGACTGCCACAGGCGGGACTCGATCCCTCACCTCTCGCAAGCCGAGCGATTACTCTCCAAATTAAGCTACCGTGACACTTAGTCACCGGTCCGAATTTCTTTATGTGCTCCTTACGCTGCAGCTAGCCATGATTCATCAATATTGCGGTAAGTTACCTACCTTTTCTTTAATTATCTTTTAAATTCACATTATAAGTTATCAATTAAATAATTAAACTACATTTGACGACCGTTTGGTGCAGTGGTCTACATGTCGGACTTCTAAAACCAAGGGTCGCGGGTTCGATCCCCGTACAATACAAGCATATGTGTGCATGAACATGTGTGTTTGTACTGGTCTGGGTGTTTTCTATGTATAACATGTATTTATTTACAAAAAAAAGTAAAAAAGTATTTAAGTATGTTTATCCGTTGTCTAGTACCCATAACACAAGCTTCGTAGCTTAATTTGGGACTAGAGAATTGGTGTGATTGTTGTGAAATATTTATAATTATATATTTATTTATATTTATTTCAGTCTAATTGAACATCGTACCTTTGAATTCTATTTGTAGCTAGTACAATTATCAGAGCACCAAAGCCCCTAGCATTATCTCGCCACTTCAAACTGGATTAGCACAAGTGTGCCAAGTTATCAGTAGACCACTGCTATCCTAACAGTTCCACAGAACTAAATAACGATGGATTTTACGCTGTTGGCATTACGGTTTAATTTGGCACGATAAACGGCATTAGCGTCACACATTAAGAGAAAAGTATAGAATCTGGCGTAGCACCAACTGCTGGCCATTCGGAATATGGATGTTCAAATGTGGTTATGTTACATCGATATCGATATTTACAAACGTTTTTATTCGACATTGCACTGCAAGCGAAATAATGTTTTAATCAAGGGCAAAATACTTCTTCATGATAACTAAATGTATAGTTAGGTATTCAATTAGCAGTAGCATTGAATGTATTCAATATTTGCTTGTGGGTCACTAAAACATTAAAGGAGTTTTGATCAAACACTTTCTTAATTGAGCAGAATAAAAACTTCAGCAGAATATCAACTTTTTTTTGATATTTAAATATGTTACTTTTTGCTTGGAAACACAAAGAATGATCTTCTAGTGCGATTTTTCCTAATAAAAAAATGTAATTAAATGAATAGGGACAACATCACATAAGCACTTGCGTTATGGAAATTTAAAACAACGAATCGAACCCCAAACACCCAGACCCGAAACAAAATAAAAAATTGGTTTGAAACATTTTTCACCGTCCAGTGATCGAAACCGGGACCTCAGAGCAACTACACTACGAATATTCTTATTCAAATATGTTTTATGCAATTGGATGTAAATCATTTAACACAAACTATCGTCATCTACATTGTTTACTCAAAACATCACTAATGCCGAATCTAGATTCACGTGGCTGGTTAGAATTTGTAAGAGCAAACGACAACGCGCGTCGCAAACATACGTGATCAGGGTAGGATTAGAGATGAGTATTGAATAAGAGATGGCCACAGCTGATACATTTTAGGTGATTTTGTATGTTAATCTGAACACATGAGTGTAAAGATTAAAAACAAAGTCTCAAAAGAATAGAATAGAATCATTTGTTTGCTCTTGAATAAGGTACATGTCAAACCTTTAAAAATAACGCATCATCATTAGCCTATATACGTCTATCTGCTGGGCACAGGCCTCAACTTTGGTAGGTAGTGCGAGCCATACTTCACACCACGCGGGCTCAGTGCGGATTGGTGGTGGGGTGTGTGTTAGGTAAGTGACCAACCATACCGTCAGATGTTATTAAGTCGCCCGAGGGCCTCGGACCGCGCTTTACGACCAATATCTATCGATATTAACCGGGACCAACAGCTTAACGTGCCTTCCGAAGCACGAAGATGCTTGTAAATAGACGTCACTCTTATGGTCAGAATGGTCACCCATCCCAAACAAGACCGCACCGTAGGTTGCTTAACTTTTGGTATCACTATCAAAGCGCTGCAACCACTGCGCCACAAGCACCCTTAGAATTCAAAATTTATGGTCATATACAAAAACAATCGGTAAATACTATTAAATCAAATGTCAATATCATTCAAAATTTATGTGTGTTTTCAAAAACAGTACCAAGTTAATAAACCAAATGTCAATATCATTCCTTGTGGTCAAGTTATTCTTTCATAGAATAGAAAGAATGCTCAGTGGGGTGAATACGAACATATTCATAACGTATTCGTTCAAACGTCAGAAACTGACTGTTTCCCCATACAAATTGACAAGTTAACGATAGAAATTCGTTACGAATACAGTACGATAGCTGTTCGTGCTCACCCCACAATCTTTAGGTCTTTTCAATTTAGGGATTATTTATTATTATGGTTGGGGGTAAAATCAATGACCAATCTATTGTAATTCTGAGTACTGCGTGGAAACAATGTGGCTATCCTATTTTTTTTTATTATTTAAAAAATGCTTCGGACAGTTAATGCTATCCTCACCGTTGTCCAATAGACAATATTTGTATGAATGTATGTAGTTAGTTAGTCTTTGGAACTAACTCCACTTAGCAGGCAGCTTAAATTTTGGTAGATGCGAAAATGTAGCCGCATTTTGCTCGTAGGTAAGAGTATCGTTGGTTATTTTATGTGACTTTAGTAACCAATCAGATTTTCATATTTCATACGCAATTAATCGGAAAAAATTTAAAGCGTAGCATAGAGCAAAATGGACTGACGACATTATGATATCGAAACCAATTGTATGCAGGCCGCTGAAAACCAGGTCCCTCACGTGGAAATCTTTGGAGGCCCACGTTTAGCTGTGGACATTAAGCAGCTTAAATAATTCTTAATATCGTCCTTGGTAGGCGGAATGTGTAGAATAAAGTCTTTGAAAGTTTAGTTTTTAACTTTTCTCATAGATGGCGTTGGTAATCGGCTACCACGCGATATGTTCATACTAATTGTTAATTAATTAACTTAATTTGTTATAATTTATGTCGATGCAGGACATCGTAAAGTAGCCAGTTTTTGTAAAATATAAGCAAAAATCTTCTCGTTTCAGACCAGAATTCACTTGCGAGTTGGCCTGTTTCAATATTTTCCACATAAACACAAAATTACCATACCAGCGTGTTATGTTAGGACTTGTTGAGCGGAGTTTGAAAAATCAACCCCTCAATGTTTTTATGAAAATCTCTCCAAGGAATTTTGTGTATGCATTCAGTCAGTACCAAGTATTTTTTTATTGTTTTAAAAAGTTAAATTTTGAAGTTCTAGTGTAAACAAAAAATAAATTTTAATTTAATTTTTGAGAATAGAAGTGACGTAGGACACATTTTTAGCTTCTGGAGGTAAGTTAAATTTTTGGCTCCGGCGAAAATGTAATTTTTCTAAAAATATTTTTTTGAGATATGATTTGAAAATCTTTTACACAATCCTTTACTTATGAGTAAATAAATCCCATTAAGTGTATGCAAAATAAGACTTAAGATAGCATTTAAGTATGACCCCTGTGGGGGTATTGCAACGTACTTATAACTAACTAATTCATGTTCAGATCAACAGATTGTGGTTTTTACAGTGAAGTATTTGATATTGAAAAAATAAATTAAAAAAACGGTCACTTACACATTATAATTTTACACAATTAAAGGTTAATTTATTAGAACTCTAACCTAAGAACATTTTTTTCACATGTTACTTAACATATTAGGACAACACATTTTTTCATCTGTTACTTAACTTTTTAAGACATAACTTCATGTGCTCCAGTTTCAGTAAGTGCTTAAAAGGCCATATTTTATTTAGATGACAAACCGAATGGTACTGCAATTTTCATTTACACAGACAAAGTCGCGGGAGACTGCTTGTGTTTTGTACACGTGTGGTGTTTCAAGCCCCTCGAGAGTTTATATGTGAAAATGTGTGGAAAGTCGCCTTTGGTTCTTGTCGATGACAATTTATAACCTCCCCACGAAAAAAGGGAGATTTGTTTGAACCCTATGTTTGTGTGTATAGATGTGTTTGTGTGTTTTTGTGTGTGTCTGTCTGTGGGATCGTAGCTCCCAAACGGATGGATGGATTTCAAGGCGGTTTTTTAATCAAAAGATACCTAACTTAATCACGGTGGGACTTGGCTATCTTTCTTATGTGTAACATTCTGCCTCTAATTTGCATGTACATCAGGGACGTTTGTATGTTTGTCAAAACTCATTTGATTTGTTTTAAAAGACGAAACGAGGTCATACCCCGTCAAAAGCGTGCTCGGTTTAAAAACTAAAAAAATGTTAATAATATGTCAATCTATTTATTTCATGAAATGCCAGAAAGACTGAAAGTACTTGAAGGACTTATAATTAAGAAAAAAATGAATGGCTGCAAAACAAATGTTTTATAGCTTAAGTGAATATTTTAATTGTACTGACTAATTTAATGACTATGATATTTAATTAAATAACATAATATAATTAATGTTACAAAATGAACCTACCCCACAAGACTATTGTCTTTATTTAAGACATTTGTAGATTTGCAACTTTGTTGTATTCTTGCAAATAAACGATTTCTTTTCTATTCTTTACCTAGATAAAATCCGTCTAGCCATAGTGCATTTTTTAACTGGAGAATTAGTTTTTGCACAAAACCACATCTCTTTACAATCGTAATTAAGAGATGCTCTAACATTAAGGTTGCTTTCCTCAAGCCAATTCGCATAGTCCACCGCCGGGAAACAGTCTCGTATTTTACATAAATTATTACAACACAGACCGAGTTAATTAAACCGCAGTTTAACCGCAAATTTTGTGACCGTAAAGCCCCATGTTTGCTTAGCCTTAACACTGTTAGCAATGTTCAATTAAGCGATTTGAAACCCTAAAATAAGGTGAAAATGGATCACAGGGCCATGAAGCCATAGGTAAGGTGTAATTTAAATGTTATTCGGGTAGTTGTTTTAGTGATTTTGAACCGTTTAAAGGGATATTGATTACAACAATCAACTGATCGAAAGATTTAATTAAGCTTTTTGCCTGTCGAGCTAAATTGTAAATATAGAATGTCGGAATGTACCGCCAGGACACACATGCGAGTTTCTATCGCCGTGACTTGCGACTGTATGTATGACAGTCACGAGTCGCAGCGACAGTATGCCTTAAGGTGTGCCCTGGCTCTTAGGGTAATGTCTTATATGTCTCAGAGACCTACTAAAAACTTGAACTAGTCGTTTACAAAAGGAGTAAAAAGTCTCAATAGGTATTGTTCTTAACAGAAATGCTATATGTTAGACTAATAAATCTGATTTAAGATGTATTAAATTATTAAAGTGGAAAGCGAATATAATAGGTAATATATAGTATAATATAGTATAATAGGTAAATAGGTTTGCAGCAACGGTGGAGTACAAAATTAAGTAAAAACTAGCAGCATTAAAATCTTTATACTGGATTTTATTTCATTTAAACTGACATCGAATTTTGCTTTTGACTGTTGAATACATTGTTAAGCGGAAACTTGGAAACAACAAAAAATAAAAAAAAATAAGCATTCATAAATTGTAAAATAAAGAGTTCAATTACAATGATTTCAGGTTATGTTTCAGTACTTAGTACTTGGGTGCGGTGTAATATGTTGGCCCAAAGGTTTGCACGATTTACTAATGCAGTACAGATTACTCTTTGGACCACCTTTACCGGGCATACAGCGACCTGCATGTCTAATAATAGTCCTCCTGAACGATTTCCACCACAGCGGCTAATCTCAACAGAGATTAGCCAACTACGTAGGAGGTATTATAGTGCACAAGTGTGAGCGCAATGCACAGATGCCCTCACTGTTCCATCACTCTCAAAGTTCGGTGGGACGGCAATCCGACATGACCGGAGAGAGATCAGGCGCAGGACCAACGTCTTAACGTGCTTTCCGAGGCACGGGGGTGTAACACCGCCAACTTTCCGACTCCGAGCTGTTTTTGAAAAATTCATGACAGAAAATCTCAGAAACATTTTTTGGCTCGACCTGGGATTCGAACACAGGACCTCTTTCGGATGTAAAGCAGAAACTTTGCCACTAAACCAACGAGCCAGTCAATGGCGTGTCCAATACAACAATGCCTTTAGGATACTGTTGGGGCTGTCGTGGCGTTACTACGCCTCGCGTATCAGGCATGTTTGCGGAGGCGTTTTCTGCCATAATCAGAAAAAGATCTGCTAACACTATGGAACTAGTTTTCCGCAATAAATAAATCGAATTGAATTTGAAGGTTTTTGGTACCTACCTAACTAAATGTTACCTACCATTAAAATTTTATGTCAAGTTTTTCTTATTAGTTCGTAATTTATACCAAGACAACCTGACTGTAATTAAAATTGTACAAAAGTAATTTATAGCTTCGTTTTTCTTTCAAAGCTCTAATGAGATAAAAAAACAGAAAGGATCATCCAACGAAACGAATTTATTATACCAATTATTTTCTAGCTTTTCTTTCGGATTTGATTACAGAAGAAATAAATCATGCTTCATTAGACTAAGTTTTAGTTGACTTTGATGACTAATTAATGTTTTTAGATATAAATTTCTAACTAAGATCTAGACGAGACTTGTGAAATTTTCTTAATAGAGACGTGTTTTTTTGGTTTGTTTTTCATGTCATTTTATGAATACCTAAAAATCTTTTAAGTACTGAAATGTGTCAAACATGACAGCCAATACTTAACTTGCGGTAATTTATTATAACGATCTAAGACAATGATTATTACCAAAATCAAAAAACAAAGAGTCAAAGAGGCAATCGGGGCCTCTAAACAAAGTTTGCGTAGTCTATGACGAAAATCGCTATCGTAATTGTTTGCGAAATGAGGGTGAATCCATGTGGGTGAAAAAATTAGAGACAGTCATGAGACTTGTCGAGAGTGATAACTAGAGATGGACCGAGTAGTGGTTTTAATTTGAGGTCATAAAAAGATCAAACATGACCGCAACGCGCTGCCAGCAATACCTACTCACTGTAATTTTGAATTATTGAATCATGACTTCACTAATCAACATAATATCGAGGGGTGAAAGGCTATTTGGTTTAAGCGACACCATGGGCGATATTGAGTTATATATGTACTTGATTTTATATTATATCTTGAACTACATACAGTCTGTCGATCTGCAGCGGCCTGGCTGTCCTATAAAATTACCAATAGGAATTGGCAAACGCCAGATTGGGGGCTTGTTCATTGTCTTAAGTATGTGGTCATTTAGGTACTGACTTTAATTCCTCCAGTTGGCCACATGTTGTATGTTGCATGTATTTGGGTTCCTGCGCTGGCGTCGTTTAGTGGAAATTCAAAGCAAAATAATCCTCTTTTACAGCTTTAGTCATGGATTTCCGAAAAGTAACGCCTGATTCCATCAACTATAGAGGACAAATTTACTATTTTGAATTAGAAACCATTCTGTAAAGAGAGCAACACTAACCCAATGGCCCAAGCCCAATGGCATTCAACGCGCAGTGATCCGTATGAAATCCGCTCAGTCAGCGATTCGGCCAATGTGCTTTGTTCCTGCCCCCTACTCTCGAAGTTGTAATCCGTAGTTTCAGATCTAGCCATCCCTTTCACTCTTACGAGCTTGACTGTGCGAGCGAACGCGCTAGCTAGACCCGATAATTTATGAACTTCCTTTTGAAATGTTTTCGATTTAGATCAAAACGTAAGTTCTAACTATTGGGACCAGTCGATTGGTTAAATACACTGGAATAATGACGGTGATCGGTAATGTGTGAATGCGGTTGGTAATTGGCGATAATCTTATTTAGCGTTAACCACTTTGTGTGCACAAATTTTGTGCTATTCGTTATTTTAACAAGTGGAGGATATGTGTAAAAAAAACTTTTAAATCAGCTGCTTTATTAAGTTGATAAAATAGTAAAAAATAATAATTTTAAATCAGATTAATATCAACTTATAAAGTCTATGAAAAACCTATCTGGATTGGATTGGATTTTAAAGCTATCCGTTGTCTCGTAGTTGGATATTTGATATTTTGATAAATCTTTATACAAACTTAAAACGGAAATGATCATGCAGTTTATTTTATAGTCGATACAAGTACTGACCGTCAGTCGACAGTCCGCTTATTTTAGCTTTTCGATAGTATTGTAAATAGCAAATACCTATTTTAAATGTATTTCAGCATGCAGTTTAACTTACAGAAACAAAGCCACGAACTGATAGCATTCAGGAACCAATGATCCGTGAGGTCCAGCGCAATTTCACGCGGGACGCACCCGTTTAGGCTGGATGTCCACCGGAGCGACAAAAAGGAGAAAGATTTATAAACCAATAGAATCGCACAGAATAACGGCCACACCTTACTGGCCACCGAGGTATACATGTAAAATGTAATATTGGAAGTCGGACTGCAACTCCGCGTCGCAGTACACCGCAGATAGTAATATTTAGTTCCGCTCAGCCCCGGTGGACGGCTGCTATGCAATGTATATTACGCTCCGCTCCGGTAGATAGTACAGTCCTTGACTGCCTTCTTCGTGTAGTGGAAAAGTTTCTGCCTTACATCCGAGAGGTCCTAGGTTCGAATCCCAGGTCGAGCCAAAATTGTTTCTGAGATTTTCTTTCCTGAATTTCTCAAAAACAGCTCGGAGTCGGGAAGTTCACCCCCGTGCCTCGGAAAGCACGTTAAGCCGTTGGTCCTGCGCCTTGGTTGGTCTCTATCCGGTCATGTCGGATTGTCGTCTGACCGAACTTTGAGAGTGATGGAACAGTGAGTGCACCTGTGTATTGCACTCACACTTGTGCACTATAATATCTCTTGCGTAGTTGGCTGATCTCTGTTGAGATTGGCCGCCGTGGTCGAAATCGGCCAGGAGAACTATTACTATTATTAATGGTACAATCAAAGATTACTAAATAGTTACTACGTAAGTACAGTCCTTAACTCCACTCCATAGTACGTTGCCGCTCCGCTCCAGAGAACTGACACTCTACACAACTTCATATTACTATGTCACTACGCTCCCTTTTGGTGGACAGTTTCAGCACGTAGCTCTGTTACACATCTCTCAATCCGCTCCACTGCTTCGCTCCACTTTAGTGAGCAAGCAGCCTTACTCCCCAGAACTCTGTGCCACACAGGAATAGTTTAATTAGAAACTTTTTACTTGTAACAGGAATTTCTAAGGGGAAATTTTTCGCCCGCTAATAGAACTGTTGTTTCTTCGGAATGCTTTAATTAAAAGGTTTCCGTCTTAGTGTCGACGATGGAGAGAAAATGTTTGGAGCAGTGCTTACGTTATATTTTTTTTATAGAAAATAAATTGACTTGCGTTTACAAATGGTATTTCTGTGCCTGTATTTGATTCTCAATCGGTTGTAATAAATCCAAATTTGAAGTATGTAATGTTTTATCGTTTTTTTTGTATTAACTAAAAATCTGATTTTGAAAGTTTCAAAGAACTTGAGAACATTAAAAAAAAGAGGCAACGCACCAGATTGGTTATATAGTTAATGATGTCTACCTCTATCTTAAAAGAGGGGTGTTATAACTTTGACAACTATGTCTGTTTGTGTTTTTGTGTGCGTCTGTCTGCGGAGTCCCCCGAACGGATGAACCGATTTCAATGCGGTTTTCTATTCGTAAGATATTTTAATCATGGTGGTTCTTAGACTATAGCTGATCAAAATCGGTCCAGCTGTTTAAAGCTCGCCAGCAGTTTTCCAGGCTCATTCAGGATTTATAACTGGAAAGTTCGTTTTTTAGTTAATCCAAATTTTCTCTTTATTATATTTATTTTTTGTATAGAGGTATTATAATATAATTTAATATTTATTTTTATGTATTGATATTATGATATTATATCTATACATTAAGTTAATTTATTTTTGCGTTATAACACACTTCACCTTTCTCATTTAATTTTCACTGAACCCATTGCCTTCTTGTCTCATTGAAGGTCGTCTGGAAGAGATCGCTACAAGCGATAAGACCGCCTAAATTGTACATCTTTCTTTGTTAAACCTGTCTGTAATTTTATTTTGTGTTGTACAATAAAGTGTTAATCTATCTATCTATCTATCTTCTTTCTGCATGACCTTGAGGTTGACTGGCAGAAAATGCTTTTAGCATTAAGTCCACCCTTTGTACATTTCTTTTGCAATAAAGTTTTAAATAAATAAATATTCGAATTAAGAAAAAAATTGCTTGATTGCGCTGCTGTCGCGCTCCCTGTATGACAGAAACTTAACCGATTAACCTCTTTTAGAAAGAAAATCCAAACTGTGGCCATGTCAGGTGAATGGCAGTTTATTTACTATTCAATTCCAACGCAGTCCAATACCAAAAAGTTTCTCTCAAAAACAAAAAAAAGATCTAAAACCGATTTGTGGAATAAAAATAGAAAAATCCCATTGAACTGACTGAATGGCATGAAAGATTCAGGTTTATAGCTCTGTGGGACTCAACAGCTCACAGCACATAGAAAATTTACAGTTTTCCAGCAATTCAGACTTACCATTTTTATTGGAAAGTGACACCTTTAACAACTGAATAAGATATCATATTGTCAAGCTTTATATATGTTGTTTTAACTGAATGAAGCGCGTTTTTCGTAGCAATCGCTGGGTCTTTGTGTGTTTCGATTGCATTATTTATTTGAACTTATCAGTACGTTATTGCCAAGACGACTGTAGCTCAAGTGTGTTTTGTGAATGTGTTCTTTCGTCGTCTGTATAATTCTGCAGAGTTAAAGAGTAGGTGAATGAAGAAATGAAGTGGATTTTGGAGTGGCAGGACGAGGAACGACGAGGCAGGGTGCAGTACCGCGAAGCAGCTCTCTAGGCACGGCAAGGTGAGGGCGAGCCACGAGGTATGGCAAGGCATAGCAAGGCAGGACATGGTACGGTGATTCAGGGCGAGGCAAGGTGAAGCAGGGCCAGGCAGGGCAAGACAAGGCGAGGCACGGTGAGGCACTGCTAGGAAGAGCGAGGAACAATAAGAGTTTCTTATGACAAATAAGGTACATATTTTTTTAACTTTCATTTTAATGAAACTACGTCCTACACTAACCACTACCCATGTAAAATTTACTCAAAGAAAGCATTTTGTCACCACTTTTTTTGCAATCTTTGAAACTAGGCAATATGCACATTCTTAAAGAAAGGCCCTATGATTATGACCTACTGGATGATATTGACCTACCAACATAATTAAAGTATGTAGCATCCGTATAATGAAAAAAGGAAATATTATGCAAAAGGAATTGAAACCTTCCCTTGTTTTGCCCTTATACTGAAATCAGAACGAGTCTCGCTCGCAATACGCATGTAAGCATACAATGGCTACTGCTGTCACGGGACGTTGTAACCAACACGTCTGTGCTACGTGATAATGCGATTTGATGCTGAGGGGCTTACTTTGTACTTTTTGTTGATTTCACTGAAAGCAACATGTCTCGCTAGCAATAAGGGCTACAGCTGTCACATAACGTCGAAGAACCCCCTGCCGTCTGTGCGACGTGATACTGCGGTTCGGTACTTACTCTGTAAAACTCGGTATGCAGGTAGGTAGACCGATTAACTCTATATTGTACAACCCAAAACAAAATTAAATACAAGTTTAACAAAGAAAGATATACAAATGAGACGATCTAATCGCTTGGATCAATCACTTCCAGACAACCTTCGGGTAAAGGAACATTTAATTTAATAGGAAGATGGACTCGTTAATCTAATTGCTTAATTGTTAAAATCTCGTTAAACTGATCTTTAGCCGGGAAGACTAAATTCTGAATTCAAGGCGACATATTACAAAAATATCAAAAATGGCCGACTCAATTGATATACAGGTAAATTAGAAAATAGTTAAGGTTCTGCGTCTAAAAATCATGCATAGGGAATTAAAGCCTCTCCTTGTAGTGTCGTTTTACTGAAAGCAACAAAAAAAAAACAAGAAAAAAAAGAACATGTCTCGTTCGCAATAAGCATGTAAGCATTGCAAGGCTACTGCTATCACGTGATGTCGTAACGCCACGTCTGTAGGACGTGTTAATGTGATTTGGTACTGAGGGGGCTTACTCTGTAAAACTATCTTACAAGTATTTATCAAGTGGTCAAATTAAACTATCCTTTTCATTTGTTAGTCACCGCCTTACTGTTAGAGTGAAGGAAATGGTACTATCGTCTTTCTGGACTTTAGAGTGAAGGGGTGTTATGGCATATCTGAGTTGAGATAGAATGCAACTCTCGGACAACTGGGACAGTTATCCGAGACTGGGACAACTGGGACAGTTTTATCCCAAGAAACTATGTAAGATGGCTTCTGTATTTTCGATCCATATCACATATTTACAATGCAATTGCAAAGTAAGTACCGTAGGTGTTGGGTAAGCACAAGAATTTTCATAACGTATTAACGTCAGAAAATGTCAGTTTCCCATACAAATTGGCAATTTAACACATGTAAACGCTACGAATAAGTTACATCATTTGTTCGTGCTCACCACCCTGGACACTGTAAATGTAACCTTTACTTTTGGGGTAGGGTTTTTGGGTACTTTTCACATTTTTGTATTACGGTTAGTAACTGTCAATGACAGTAAGAGCGCTTTCATATTAGGGCGTCAACAGCGCAACCGCAACGCAACAGCAGTGATCACTTTAAAAATGCATGAACATGTGTGTTTGTACTGGTCTGGGTGTTTTCTATGTATAATATGTATTTATTTACAAAAAAAAAGTATTTAAGTATGTTTATCCGTTATCTAGTACCCATAGCACAAGCCTCGTAGCTTAATTTGGGACTAGAGAATTGGTGTGATTGTGGTGAAATATTTATTATTATTTATTATATAAATAATCGCTACACTCATTGGCAAAAGTGATGTAAATAAATCAAATGGTTGTCTTTTTGTATGAAATTCTCCGCGGCTAAAGTCGCCTAAATGTAACGACATTCTAACAGTTGTTATAATACCGTATTATTTCACAACATCTTTGTTTTTTCGGAGAATTTTCCCAGGCAGATATTAATACTTTTTCTTTTGCACATACGAGTATAATAGTAGATTTTACAACGAGTGCATAAAGCAAGTCATTTTTATCCGAGATCGTTATATGCCCGAGCCCGCAGGGCGAGGGCAGATGATGAAGTCGAGGATAAAAATGATTTGTGCACGAGTTGTAAACTCTGCTTTTCACTTCGATTGCGAGAAAATAAAACAATAATTTGAGAAAATTCAATACGAAAAGTTCACGGCTTCTTTCCCGCTACTTTACTTTTTTTAATTTTCCTGCATAATTTTCGGGCAAAGAAAAAAAATATACAGCCTATTCTTAAATTATTTTGAAATAATGTTTTTTTTTTGTGGTAAACACGTTTTGATATTTAGTTTCTTTTTCGTATTATCTTATTATAAATCAAAAATGCAAATAGGGAAGGAAATATTATAAATTGGCAAGTTTTATCCATGTACAATTAATTGTTTTTGGCTGTATGGGCTAAATGGTCACTGCCTTAGTGTAGACACATTTAAAAAGCTACTTTTATGCACAAGTGCATAAAATTCAACTTTATGTCGCCTAGATCCTGCATAAAGTAGTACTTTTTCGAGCATGAGAAGTGAAAAGAATATTTTGGAAAAAAAATTAAGCAATATAAACTAACAGAACTCCGCAGTCCATTATTCGTCAAACAATGTAATTAATTCTTGAAAGACACATACCACGTCGATCGGTATAAATACCTCCGTAGCAATGACCCCTAAATTGTAAGGGTCGTTACACTGCTTCCCCCGGGTATGAACCGGCGACCTTCCGTCTGAAAACTTAAAATCTTCCCGCTTTTCTGTCGGCATAAATTTCCATTTACGCCCGAGGTGCTGCATAGTGCGAACTAATAAAGATGCATGGGTAGAAAGTTTTTGTTTAATTTAAAATTACAGGCAAGTCCGTTAGCATTTCAGAGCGCAAGCAATTTTAAAAATGGAAGCGTTGAAAACTTTCATTAGGTAAAATATCGGAAGATTGACGTGCTTTCAAAAGCCTTTACATAGTGGTTATTTATAAAAGTAATGTTAAGCTGTCAAGTAGCGAGTTAGTATGACGAAGTATCACAGAAAGGTAATCTGGAAGAGATCGCTCTTATCAATAAGATCGGCCGACAATTTCACATTTAAGTATTATGTACAATTGTTCTGTTTTACTTATTTTTTATGGTGAGCAATAAAGATTTATTATCAAATATTTAATCGCTTAATTTTTCGGCCCAGGTTGCTAAATGGCATGGCTTCCGTTTTCTAATTTAATCAATGTTTGAAACACTCACTAATACTTATCTCTAAAGAGCAATACGTCCTTAAATTGGATACAAGTACTTTCCTTTCCATAAAACTTTTAGTAGCCAAGAGGTAAGGTCTCGATATGTGAACGAGATACTCTCACGTTTAGCTGTGCAAATACCATTATAGCCTGAACGTTTATTTAAACGACTAAGAACACGATGACAGGTCAGTTTATACTGTTAATGTGAAGGTTGAAGTAGAGTTGTCTTGGCGACAGACTCCATTTAACGTGGTTATGTACGTGGCCGCAAACTTAACTAATTTATTTTGCGTGTGGATAAATAGTGGATGCGACCTTAATACCTGGGGTTGCCTGCTAAGGAACTTCGGTTAGGGTTGAACATATTTTTAACAGGTTTTTAGTGGGTAGGCTTCTCTCTCTGAGGCCTGGAGTCCCACATAACCCCCAGCTGGTGAGTATGCGCAACAGCATTTCCCTGACCTGACTTAAAAAAAATAACTTCGTAAATTAATTTGTTAAGACATAATCAAGCCTAAAAATGTGAAAAAAAAAAATACTTCGCAGTGTCAAGCACGAACAACTATCGAAACGTATTCATAGCTTTTATCTATCGTTATATTGTGAATTTGTATGGAGAAACTGACAGTTTCTGACGTTTGGACGACACGAAAACATTACGATAATGTTCGTGCTGACTCCACAGTGCAGTCTTTTGATATCGATAACCTAAAATCATTTTGGAATGTAAGAAGTAATGAAATGAATACGTGATTCGTTTTTCACCGCAAAATATAACTTGAGAATTGGTTCCTATTGAGATAGAACATATATTATTATTGAATTTTGAGAACCTACTAACGGGTTGCCACTGAAAAAACCACTAAGTAACTCAGATCTCATGTTCGAAAATAAATCTAAATTCAATATTTTAGTAATTATGTAATAAAATGGGTGCTTGCAAAACATTTTATTTCAAGTAAGCTTCTTTAAAAGCTGACTCTGCTATAAAAAGCGGAAGCTATTTCAGGTTTCAAAACTTTCTTCCTAACGAACCACAATTTACAACTAAGTATGTAACGTTGGCGGCAACCCTATTTATAACCGACGACAAAAGGGAAGAAATAAAAAGTTTCTGAACAAGTAAAAGCAGTACTTAACCTTCTACAGATTGAAACTATTGAATGGACTTCTCGTATTCTTGTAAAGAGTTCTCATTTATTAAGTTGTAAATCCATTCATAAGAACTGTTTGAAACTATTGCATTGAGTAACTAAAAGCCGGGGTCATCGATTTCAAAACAAAAGTTTGTGGGCGGAGACCTTCTAAGCGTCCAGGGATGTTGAAATTAGATAAAACGCCGACTTGCTTGATATACGTATATTGAATCTATATAATATATGAGAGAAAGTTGTGTTAGTTGCACTATTCATAACTCAAGAACGGATAAACCGATTTGACTGAAAATTGGTGGAGAAGTAGCTTAGAACCATGAAAAGGACATAGGATACTTTTTATCCTGTTCAACCGCGATTGTGAAAACAAAGGGATTCCACGCGGACGATGTCGCGGGGGGCCATAAAAATAATGCAGAGCAATGGTAGGAGTACGTGTGTCGTGGGCAGCGTCTGAATGAGAACAGAGCCAAGGGGGCATCCGGCGATGTGGTTTTTACTGAGGCGCCGTGATCTTGCGTTGACAGTTTGTATTTAACTAATATTAAGCGTCTCGTTCAATTAAACTTTCGCTAGCTTCGTTTTAAGTGTGCAAATCGACATTAACCGTGTCGCAAGCCTGTTACTGTTACAATAGAAAGAACAATTTTGATCTTTCATTGCATTGCATTGATTTGCACCACAACAAATGCACCCAAGATAATATAAAACATAGGCGGCTTAAATTTTTAGTTGGTAATTTTTTTTAAAGAGATGTTCATAAATATTGCAGATATGAATGTGTGATTTTGGATTTATTATGATAAGCGTGAACATAATAAAATATTTTGACCACTCGCACCCTTAGAAATAAAGTGAAAGTGAAGTGAATTCATAGAAATAAAAGTCCCAATGACTATTGTTGATAGTTGTTTTTACTAAGTGCTGGATGCGAACCGGTTAAGAACACACTGTGGTGTAGACGCACCATAGGAAATAGCAAAAACTGTAAAAAAAGTTTTTACTCCATGTATTTTATTTAAGCTGAGGAAACAGTAATAGGTTTATGTGTTATTTTAATTACCTATTCTGTTATGTTATGTGAAATGTGTAT
The DNA here is from genome assembly GCA_963921415.1 of Pyrausta despicata. Lineage (NCBI taxonomy): Eukaryota > Metazoa > Arthropoda > Insecta > Lepidoptera > Crambidae > Pyrausta > Pyrausta despicata. Next base: position 9,659,964 of record OY992864.1, read on the forward strand.
GTTTTCCAAAAAAAAAAAAAAATTGTTGGTATGATATCATAATAATCATCTTATCGAAGCTATGGATGCTAACAAACAGATTGATGCAATCTATACAGACTTTAGCAAGGCTTTTGATAAAGTGTCGCACGGCGTCCTACTATCGAAAATGTCGCATTACGGTTTTCATGGGGTTTTACTGCAATGGTTCAAGTCTTACCTCACAAACAGGTCTTTTTATGTAGTCATAAATGGCAGCCAGTCATCCATACACCCTATTACGTCCGGGGTACCTCAGGGCTCGCATTTGGGTCCAATTTTGTTTAATATCTTCATAAATGACTTACCAGGCAACTTTAGGTATTCCTTCTCTTCCTTGTTTGCGGACGACTTAAAACTGTGTCGAGTGGTCGAATCACGCCAAGACATCGCTCGGTTGCAGGAGGATATAAATGTATTGAGTGACTGGTGTAGTGAAAACGGTTTGGACCTTAATGTGAAAAAATGTTCCCATATTAAATTTACACGTAAACGGTCTGTAATTCAGTCAGTTTACAGCATAAACAGTGTAGCTATTAAGGAGGTTGATCTTGTGAGAGACCTTGGTGTAGTCTTGGATGCCAAACTTACCTTTGTGCCACACATAGACAATGTGACAAAGAGGGCCTACAAGATGATGGGGTTTGTCATCAGGAACTCAAAAGTATTTCGCAATCTTAAAACCAAGAAAATTCTTTATAATAGCCTAGTTAGGAGTATTCTAGAATACTGTAGCACGGTATGGCGCCCCCATTTCGCCAATCACTCACTCAAAAATTGAGCGAATACAAAAACGGTTTGTACGTTACCTGTCGTACACAGTTGGTCTGCATAACCGAAACATCAGCTATGAAGAACGGCTAAATAAATTACATATGACCGAGCAGAGCAAGCGATTTGAGTTGTTGGATCTTACATTCCTGCACAAGTTGATTGGCAATGGAATTTGCTGCTCTTCGCTGTCCCAACAGATTAAGCTCAGAGTACCACGTCGACCACCACGGAACCCAATTAAGCCTTTGTTTACACCCACAAGACGTACAGTTTATGGGAGAAACTCTCCGTTATCCCGGGTCTGTCGTCTGTACAACGAACATAGTGATAGCCTTGACGTCTTTGCTAGCTCTCAAGCCACCTTCCGAAAGGAAGTAAAAATCGAACTTAAATTTCACTAGTGTAAGGTTTGTACTTGTTTAGTTGCATTGAGAACAGTCACCTGTAGTAATTGACACCTGCTCTTTTTTATTGTAGTTTTATTGTAGTTATTACTAACTATATCTACTAATACCTGCAGATACAGTTTAATTTTTTTCTTATCTATCAGTTTATCTTTTTTATTAATATATTAGGCAAGCTATGTTTACCTATAATTGACTGTGCATTTAGCATATATACTATTGTTAGTTATCATCCACGATATAATGTAACAGTTGTTGGTAATCTAAATAAATAAAATAAAAAAAATAAAAATATCACGAGGTCAACAAAGTGGAATTTTTACTTTGGCTTACATCAACGTTACAGTCATTTTTCAGATTTTTTTAAGAGTGCAGAGGACTCATCGGTTTCATCCAACGAAACTTCATGCACAGTTAACCGGTTACGTATCCCTACATATTTTTATCAAAAAAGACAATCATTTCATTATGAAAACAATTTCGGAAGTTCCCCCGGGGAAATCAGCCGTTATTAACGCCGTGCGTGTTTTATTTAAAAGGAGATGCAATAATTTTTTGTTCTTGATGGGCAATCAAGTTTTTCGCTTTAATTTTGATTTGCTTTTTGATTTTCGTGATAAGCATTCGCGTTGCAAACTAAAGATAATATTTTTGCAGTAGAATACTTCAACTGTCTGAGTCGGGAATCGAACCCGCGTTCATGGGAATCTAGCCCGTGTGCCTATACCACCTAGACCTCCCGGCGGGCTTAAACGAGTTCGTCTGTAACTAGCTGACCCGGCAAACGTTGTTTTGCCATATAAATGTAAAGTGTGGACTAAGGGTAGTCCACAGTAATCACTAAGGGGTATGAAAAATAGATGTTAGCCGATTCTCAGACCTAATCAATATGCTCACAAAATTTCATGAGAATCGGTCTAGCCGTATCGGAGGAGTACGGGAACGAAGATTGTGACACGAGAATTTTATATATAGGGATATATCTAAATGTAAATAAGTACAAATATCAACCAAATATAGAATATTTGATACCAAACAATCAAATGTTCTAAGCTTTGTGCCTTAACAATTCGATTACTCTCTCCCTAACCACGCCTTAGTCCGGGATTAATCTCAACCCGGACAATCTTATCGAGCCGCTAACGAACTGTCTAACGTCAGTAAGCTCTTAATACGAAGTTAGCTGTAATTGGTATTAAAGATCCGCCCACTTCAATCGCCGGAGGAAATCTTTCGGTAAGATCGTGAACTAAGGGCTTACTCTGTAATGTTTCGTTTGTATTTTTGGTTCAAACCAGTGCATTCGCCCGCTCGGTCTAGTTTGCAAAAGTGTCAGGGATGGCTATTGGCTACATCATCATCATATACGTCCCACTATTGGGCACAGGGCTCACCTCAATTATGAGGTGGTGCAAACGCAGGTTCAGTGCGGATTGGTGGGGTGTGTGTGTAAGGTAAGTGACCAACCTTACTGTCAGATGTTATTAAGCCGCCCGAGGGCTTCCGACCAGGCTTAACGACTAATATCTATCGATATTAACCACCAACCACCAATTAGGACCAACTGCTTAACGTGCCTTCCGAAGCTTGTTAATAGACGTCACTCTTATGGTCAGAATGGTCACCCATTCCAAACATGACCGCGCCGTAGGTTGCTTAACTTTTAGTATCACTATCAAAGCGCTGCAACCAGCAATTTAGGTAGCGTGAAATAAAAATGAAAATTAAATATCTGAAGTGGCAATACATTTCAAACTTCTGTTATCTCATGATAAGTTAAAGATAATTTTCTGAAACACGAAAATATTTATGTAAGCAATGCGATGCGATTTCAATAGAATACAAATTGTTTTATGTATGCAAATATGTATTTACTTTGAAGTATTTAAATACTTCATTTTGAATAAAAATGGTTTGCTTAGCTAATATATTTGCTTATAAGAAAGGAATGTTTAATTGGGATGTGTACTAAAATAAAGCAATACCTGATTTAAGTGATTGTTGTGTGCTTAGTGCTGTTGATGTACTTGAATAAATAAATAAAATTAAAAATTAAAATTAAAGTTTAGTTAATATTTGATGTGTTGACTACCGTTTGGTTAGATAGGTACAAGTATTTGCATTATAAATCGTCACGCCTCAATCGCAGTCAGCGGCGTGTCGCGGTCACAGCATACTGCCGTTGTTTCATGTTACTGATTCAGAAGTTACTATGTTCGAGTATTTTATGTTATACGAAGAAGTACCTATGTAAAGAATCAGCGAGTAAGCACTAAAAGTTTGTGCCTGCGACAAAATTGCCTGCTCATAAGTTATTTCAGCTCAAAAGCCAGGCGCAATCGGGCGGAAAATCATGTTCTACGATCTCGTCTTTTTACACACAGGTAATATTTGAAGTATTAAAATAAACGTCTATGGTATCAGAAGGTCAGAATTTATAAATTGACCTGGTCTGTAAAATTATCTTTTTATCTATTTTAATTATAAGCAACCCTGCTTATAATAGTATAAATCAAATAGTTTGGACCCAAAAACTATTGATTTAAATATTGCACTAAAAAGCTGCAGGACGTGATTTAAATCTGTAGTAAAAGACAATCTATGACTGTTGTACAATGTGACTTCCTGAGGTAGCCGAATTAGGTTTTTTTCAAATAAAACCTACCTAAACTAAATTTTACTTAAGAATACCTTTTTTTAGAGAATGTTTGATGAGCAATCGCATTCTAAACCAGCTTCATACAAACAAGGTGTCCACCGCATAAAATTGACGTTTGCGGTGGAAAATTTCATGTTGTTTCCTCGTAACTAGAAAATAAGCTACAACTTTCTCCTGGAAACCTGAAAAGAAGGATATTATATTGGCTACCAGTTTCTTAAAGGCAAAATTTATTGATGGCGTTAATTTCAAAACTGAAAATAATTAAAACGCATCACGTTTGTACGTACTAGATGAGTACTTGAATAGAATGCAAGTAGGTATTAATTAATTCAGTAATTATTTGTCCAGAAGATCGATGGAATGAGAACAACGTGTTTCCTGTTTGTAGATTTATTTGCGACTAATTTAGCTCGGCGGGCGCAGCCGTCGATAAAAACATATACTACTTACATGTAGGTAGGTAGAGGCATGGCGTGGTTACCTAAGTGTCTAATTTCGCGTAAGGCAAAATTAAAAGAACACTGTGTCCCTACAATGTTCTAACAATATTAAAAAAAAAACTTATACAATTAACAATATTATCCACAATGCTTATCGAATGATAAAAATTAAAAGTCATAAACTTTCGACTTTTAAGACTAAGTAAATAATCCAAACAATAAAACTGCAAAACTTCTCTCAAATTGCAACAAAAAGAATCAAATTACTTTTTCGCAGAAGTTTTCCCATTTCCATTTCGGCTCGCATCCCATAATTTACGGTAATTTGAAAGTGTACGAAATAAAATTGGTCTTATAAGGTCTATCGGACCGTAAATTTCTAAAGGCATTAAAGGTCCTATAACCATTTGTTTCACTAAAACGAATGTGATCTGAAATACAATCTACGCTATTGAGTCTTGAGCTTTGATTTAGTGTTTTTGAACCGATTATTCGGCCTATTTATAGGATTCGCTTACTATTATACCATTCATTTAAATGGAAACTAGATAGATTGATCTAGAGCTAGGAAATAGAGAGATCTTTAATAAATCGTTTTTGAGTTAAAGATTATGTTAGGTACATACTTCCGTTGCCAAATTTGGCATCAAAAAGTCAAATCTTATTATTTTACAAAAGATGTTAAAAATGTACGTAACCAGTTTTGCTCATCACTGGTTGTGATTCACGTTTGGTTCAATTCGTTTTTGGGTAGGTGTCAAAAAGTGCTCATTCCAAATATTGCAGCTGGGATTTCGCGAACAAATGAAATCTCATCTTGATGCCATTAGGATATCTCTTTCGGCTCAAATGCCGAAACAGGATACTGCTTATTATGATTGCGAAAGCATTTGTAGATAGGTCAAGAGTTTCGCGAACAGTTGGCGAGTTTAATCTTAAAACACATTATCCTCCTTTCCGTTGCGCAGTCGGGTAAAAAGGTTAACAGCTGCGTCGGGGTTACGGCTTTATTAAACGATCTCGCTGTTGCGTTGTCTACGAATTTAGTTTGAATTACTTATTTTATAATCGTTGTTCTGATATCTTTTGTTACTAAATTATTGTTGTGCGTACCAAAAATAAAAAAAATTATTTAGTAAAATATTTTCGGTTTTTACGCGTAAAAAGTAGGAGTGAAACATTAACTTGGGTCATGTAATTTAAATTGTAGTGTGCTAGTAACACTATCTTTAATTTGTTTTAAATAAGAATATCTTCAAAAGCATCTACTTCGACAAAAACATCTACGGCCTGCCCAAGCCAAATTCAATTCCTGACTCCTACAGCTGATATTCACATATTCTTGGTATTAAAGCATATTGACCTCCCTTATTTCTGAGGTTGATTCGGGTCCTCGCCCTTAAGTATCTCTCATGAGTGGATTCTCATCCCTCTATTCCCTTTCCTTAGGCAAGGTTTTCCTAATAAATCAGAGGTCCGTATTAATAAATAATGCAGACATTGCGTCGGGGACCCCCAATCGTCATGTGGGTCAGGTCCCGTACAAATCTGTGTAACTGATGCTACGGTTTTGTTTAGGGAGGTTTAGAGCTGACGAGACGGGTACTACACGATTTTGAATAATTTCTATGTTTTAAGTCGCAAGACGTCCACAGGTTCTCTAAATAGGATAACAAATAGGACTGAAATATGACTACTCTGTATGTATACTCCTACGTCAACCAGTCGTCACTGTTTGTTTTGTGTTTTTTATATGCACAAATAAGGTCTTCCGAAATTGATAAAAAAATACTTGCTCCACACCTAGACTTTCTTCAGTTTTGTGTTTCAAAGCCACCAGATTATTTTTGAGCCATAAACATTTCCATAGTACTAAAGTCTATTTTTAAGCATTAAGCACATCATGTAAACAAACATGGCGTCTTACTTTACGTTTTAAGTACAAAACTATTTAAAAACACATGGTTATTGTTATGATATTATAATTTATAGTGATGGCTCCACCATGACTTACAATGGATTTTATAATGGTACGTCCCGTAAATCTTCAATAGTTCTTGGATAGTTTGTTTACATTTAAACTTAACGTTAAAAAATAGACTATATTGCATGTATCTGAGTGCTACAGTCATAGATTCGTAGCGTTTCCGTAGCGTTGGTCTAGAAATACCGTAGCAATATTAACTACGACACGGCCCAGTCGTAGTCCGTAGCACGTAGCATGAGTTAGTTTAAGAGGCACTGTCTTTAGTAACGTGATTTTCTTTTAACAAATCTCTAGATGTCCCAATGTGCGAAACATTTAAAATGATATTTTTAGCCAAATGAATATGGGAACACGAAATCGTATCATATGAACGGACCATGTAACGAGGCTGAATAATTCCGAGCGCACACGACACGCCTGTGACACGAATATTGCAGATCACGCCTTATTGCCTGAACTTATGTAAAAGATGTACACACGGCCTTAGGTTTAGGAGTTGGTTACGAATGGTGAGTAATTTGAATTCGGAAAAATAAAAAGGGGTACTATTTGAGAGCTAGAATGTTTAGATATTAGTGGCTTAAGCCCACTTGAAGACAGCGGATTTATCTTACGCGTTTTGTCTCTATCGTTTAGAGCATTATTTTTAATAGAAAGATAACGTAAAAAAACCGGTATAATTCCAAGAAGAAGTCATAACTGAATGTGAAGAAATAAAAAGCTTATTTCATCTTCAATTAGGATCAAGATCAAGAAACCGGCTCTCTGCAATTGTAGGAAATAGTTATGCTTAGATATCTAGTTTGCTTTGGCAAAATCAAAATCCTAATTTTTAGCCATAAATTGATATAACGTAGTCGCAACGCTTAGTTCGAAATAACAAGTAAAAAATACTTAGGCACATATCATATTACAAGTACAATGTGATATAAGGCAATTTCATAACCTGCTATATGACGCAAAAAATTGTAGCAAAATTTTCACCCTAAAAATACTGGCACAGGCTTTCGAAATTCAGATTTCATAGAAACACATGTTTTAAAAACATCGTACTAAATTCAGTCCAACTACACCAGTGAACTAATTATACTATGTGCTGGAGTTTCAACGGGTTATAAAAACCAATGTACAGAACATGTGACCCTTCTCTCTAACGTTTCGTTAGTATTTTTGAGTCTAGCTAGCGCGCTTGCTTGCACAGTCTTTCTCGTAAGAGTGACAGGGATAGCCGTATCCGAATCTACGGCAACAGATTAGACAGTACGAGGGCTGGTTTTCAATAAAAAGTGTCAGTCGCAGTGTTGGGCCCAAAAGTTTTAGTTGTTAGACGGTGAGATACACACGGGGAATGGATGTTAACTCTGCCAGCTGTAGGGTGAACATAAGTTATTGTTTTGCTTTAAAAAAAAAGATATATTATTTTTTGGTTTTAAATAAAATATTTAAATTGTTAAGAAACCAACCAGTTGGCGTGGTTGGGATTTCAATATTAAATCTAGCTTGGCTTACCAAGCTATATTTAGTTTTAAAGTAAAAGTAAGCTGAAAAATAGCTATTTTTGAGATAATTTTTCTATCATTTGGGATATCATTATCTATAATTATATAATAATAATAATAATATATGCACTGTGTATATACATTGTATTTATTTTCATCGAAGAGAAGATTGTTGTGGCCTAAAAGGAGTTTCTAACCAATGTGATTTAACATATGTGACGCTTAACATTACAATTTAAACATAGCACAAGTCTCCAACTAGGAGAACCAGTCACAATGTAATGCCCTGAAAATTTCAATTCTCATCAACAAAATTTACAAACCGCGATTCAGGTAAATTTTAATAAAAAGAGTCGTTAACAAATTCCCTTCGAATTTCAAAAGTTAGTCGGCCTGACCTGAGGCCGTACTCCGTAACGGTTCGTTCGCATTTTCGGGTCTAGCCAGCGCGTTCGCTCGCACGGTCGATCTTGTAAATGACAGGTATGGCTATACCTGAAACTATGGTTAAAAGGTTCCCAATCTTTTCTTAGTCCGGGACCACTCTTATATTATTGTTAGTATTTTGATGAGTATTTTAAAATGAATCACACTGAAACATGATTTAGCAAATCAATCAAGAAAGATTACTAAAAACAATAAATAAAATATATTTTTATATCGGTCCCGAATCATAAATGGCTTTATCTATGGTAAACGTCCCAAATTTTTTTGAGAATAAAAAAAAATATTACCTTTTAGGGCGACTCCACAAACAGAGATTTGATATTTAGATCTCAAAGAGATGTGTACGCGCAATGTTAAGTCTCAAGCGAATTGACAGTTTCAGACCTTACTTGATGTAGGTAATTACGTGTCTATCATTATCTATTTTTGAGTGTGCATTATTTATAAAAGCAAATCCAGGACTGTTTCAATGGAGATCAGACATGATAGCCCGTGGTAGACGTTATGCTAATATTGTAATCGTAACGAGATCAAATACTGCGCTTATGTTTAAGTGTTGTATGCAAATCACCAAGAATAGAAAAGATTGCCTATATGTATAAGAGAAATGAATATGTCAATTTTAAAAAAGAACTTCGAAATTATTTATAAGAAAAATGTTATTTCAGTTTGAGCGCATTGACTTTATATAATGAGAAACGACTCAAGTGAATACGATTTAATAGCATCCTTGCAGTTTGTCATTTTGTAATGAGTTCTTCCTGGATATCTTCAATTACTACTTTAGCGTCCATTCTAAAAGGGTAACGACACACCGCCTGCTAAATTAGAAAATATCACGGTCCATGTTTGGACTTCTGCGGACCACTGGTGTTCCACGAACCACTTGTTAGGAACCATTGGCTTAATATTCCTCCTGGCCGATTTCGACCACGGCGGCCAATCTCAACAGAGATCAGCCAACTACGCAGGAGATATTATAGTGCAAAAGTGTGAGCGCAATACACAGGTGCACTCACTGTTCCATCACTCTCAAAGTGCGACGGCAACCCGATATAGCCGGAGAGAGATCAGGCGCAGGACTAACGGCTTAACGTACTTTTTGAGGCACGGGGGTGTAACCCCACCAACTTCCCGACTCCGAGCGGTTTTTGAGAAATTCAAGACGGAAAATCTCAGAAACAATTTTGGCTCGATCTGGGGTTCGAACCCAGGACCTCTCGGATGTAAGGCAGAAACTTTGCCTCTACACCAACATAAAGTGGGGGGTTGCAGCACGTCCGTTGAGATCATTCGCGGTCCATGCTTTGACTTCTGTGGACAACTGGTGATCCACGGATCACTGTTTAGGAACCATTGACTTCGAGAGGGGGACTGAAGTGCGTCCTTTGAGATTGTGTTATCCTGCGGTAAAGTTGTTAGTTCCGCACACGAATAGGATGCCCACACGTACGGCAAACATCGGCTTACTGTCTCATCAGGCTTTGTGGGTAAAACCGGAGTGCATTTGTGAAATGCGAAACGCATTTGCAAAATGTGCAGCAGTGTTTTGTTAATCTAATGCGAGCTTGCTAATTGGTGTTGAAGGTTAGCTGCAATGTAGTAAGAGCTTGAATTATGGAATTTGGCTAGATTCTACCGTTAAATAATACTGTAATAACATATATTCAGGTATTGTTTAGCGGTCTTATTACGTACAACAAAATTAGTAATTCAAACGAAATTGAAAAAACGAACCTTGATTCAAAATATCAGTTCTCGAACAAATAATAAAGTTAAACATTTAAATTACTTACATGAGCGATTTTTTTGTCTAAAAGAGACGGTTTAATCGTTTCTCAGCTGTATTGCACTTTATATTTACGGTTTTTTTACTACTCATAACTGTTTTATGCAAAAATTTATTTTTTTTGTATCTGAAATAAAATTAAAACCATTATCTTGGTCACCCTTATCCCCCGCCGAAATTAGTTTGTGCCGAATCGCTGATTGCTCGACGCGTTTTGTTTTGTTCCAGATCCCAAGTTAATTAGCCAATAGTGAGTACAAACAGGGATACGTGACAAAGTTTCCGTTGAAAAAGTTCGCTGGCTGTTCAATTGTGTGGGTCAAGTTTACTGAACTAACACACAATACACACACAGAGTATATTCTTTTTGACGACCGCTTGGTGCAGTGGTCCACAGGTCGGACTTCTAAACCAAGGGTCGCGGATTCGATCCCCGCACAGTACAAGCATAAGTGTGCATGAACATGTATATTTGTACTGGTCTGTGTGTTTTCTATGTATAATATGTATGTAATTGCAAAAAAAGTATTTAAGTATGTTTATCCGTTGTCTAGCACCCATAACACAAGCCTCGTAGCTTAATTTGGGACTAGAGAGATTGGTGTGAAATATTTATTAATATTATTATTTATTATTCTGGGGTGGGACGGGACACCTTAAAATATGTATGTTGTAACCAAAGGTAATCGTCCCAGGGTATAAAGGCATATTACTAGTAGTGACTCGTGTCGCGACCGTTAGCGATTTAGCCGCATCTATTAGTTGATACGTTGTCAGTCGCGAGTCGCAGCAACAGGAAAGTGCATATGTGCCCTGTCGGTAAGGTGTAGATTTCTATATCGGTCTCTTGCTGATCAAACTACACCCATTTCATTGCTACCAACTTTAAAATTCCAAAGATCCTATTGCACGCTTCTTCGAGTTTTAGTTAATGCAAAACATGTTTCAATGTCTTAACAAGTGATCATATTAAAACATATTTCTAACGTAGGAGGTTGGTGATAATTACATCCCTCCTTAGTGCATCGCAAAATTTATATGTTCCAAAATAAAAGGCGTTACTCCTATGAAATCGGCTTTTTAAAATTACGCCTGAACCTCTAATTTCCTTATCATCAGAACCAGGGGTTACTTAACAAGGATTTATTGCAATTAAAAGCCATTTTGCACAAGGAAGTGTATGCTATTATACGTTAAGCACATAATCGCGGAATTAATTTATTACTAGAAACGACATTGGTTTTTAAATACGCGTCTTTAAAGGCTTAATGTTTAATGGTCTAGTCAGGTGGCTGACGAACTACATACAACGATGTTCGAAGCTCTCCACCAAGTGGAAGACCGAAGTGCATGGAGAGGTCTATTCAAACGATTCCGTCGAAGCCATGATCACGACACAAGTCGAAAGCTTATTAACATAATTCGTAGCTTCGTCCTGCTTCGGATGTGAAGGAGATATAAAATAGAAGAAATATTATTTTTCAATCGTAAAAGTAGGCAATACCTGCCCTTTTGTTCTGGGGATTGGTTTACTTTTTTTATGAATATTGATTGCGTTAAAAATGTTTGAATGTCAGTAAATTATTAACATGCCGACTCTCTTTGTAAATGAGTTCACTGTTTAATTAGAATAACACGCGACTGTTAATATATTCAAAAACTGATTTAGTGATTTTGTTCTGTAATAATGATATTAGTAACATGGCAACACTAAATCGTCACATTAATTTTACATTTATATAAATTTACATTGGTTAATGCTCCAAAATATAGTACCTTATCAAATGTCTAAATTTCAAATGATCAGTTCTACAAAATCCCATGAACGCTGGTAGTACTCTCTTCCTTTATTTTGATATTTTTATCTCACTCTTAGCTGTTAATGCTCCTCTGGCAGACATTATTATTTCAGCCATTATTCTAAATATAAGTTTAACGTATTTAAACCCAACCCTGCGTATTTCTTGTTGCACATAAACCTATTTTCCAACACCGACATTTCTAGTTGCAGTAAAATCTGTGTTCGTTCTAATGAGATAGGACATTTTTCCAGCATTGCGTCGTTCGGGACACTTTATGTGGGTCTAGCTTAATGAATTGTAAAGGTGATCGCGATAAGCAGCACACAGACAAACGGAATAAGCCAGACTACAAACTAGTCTACAATTAATCATCATTTATAGGGATTTGTTAAGCTCGTGATATAATTAAACTACTTTATGATGATAGCACCATTATCTTATGCTGCATGCGTGACCGTACCTGCTGAAAACGAAATATAAAAATACTGAGGTGAGCTTCAGCGGCTGAAAGGATTTTGATAGCCGTTTAAAACGACCTTTATTATAATAAATAAACAACAACATCACATACATTTATCTGACTCTGTGGTAAGTAGCAAAAGCACTTGTGTTACAGATATCAGAATCGACAGTGGTATTACAAATAAACTTAAATAAATACATATAACACCCAGACCAGTACATACAGACATGTTCATGCACACAAATGTTTGTACAGTGCGGGGATCGAACCCGCGACCTCTTGGTTAATAGTCGACTTCTTAACCATTACACCAAAATGGTCGTCGTTACACCAAAATTTAAATTAGCTTTCCACGTTGATACGCTGTCACCTTAGATCAAACCAAAATTAGTCAGATATGGTACTAGCTAGCCGCAAGTGATCCTACTAAACTGAGTCTAATGGACCAGCTCCGCTCCTAGTTGTCGTCATAACTATTAGTTGTTTATACGTGTGTGCGTGTGCGGCCCATTAATAAGTTGACGATTGTAAGGACGTACCATATCTTGTTCTGTTTGGTTTGGTCTAAGGCTGTCACAAAGGCATTTGCTTAATTATTTTTTTAAAAACTTTATTTCACAAGAAATGTACAAAGTACAAAATGCTAAAAACATTTTCTGCCAGTCAACCGTAAGGTCATGCAGAATAATAACGCCAACTTCCCGACTCCGAGCTGTTTTTGAGAAATTCAGACAGAAAATCTCAGAAACAATTTTAGCTCGACCTGGGATTCGAAGGACCTCTCAGATGTAAGGCAGAAACATTGCCACTACACCAACGAGGCAGTCATGCAGAAAGAAGATGATTAATGGTTAAAAAAATAACTTACTTTTTTCTTTTAGCTCTGACTGGGCTTACGGCTACTTATTAAAGGTATCATAACAGTAAACATCTCACAGTAACTTTGCAAGTTTAACTGTTATGGGCTACTTAACTTTAGCAATTAATTAGGGTATTGTATTGGGGTGGAATGTATTGTATGGACCACTCGTAAATTATCCAGATGTGTTGAAAGATATTTGTTGGTTTTGTTTCTCTAAAAATATCTGTTTTAAGTCCATCGTTGTGTGTAAGAACTTTGAACACTGATTTGACACTTAAGCAAGAAAGAAATGTAGCCAGTGTATGCCGGAGGTACAAAGGTGATACTGACTTATAGGTCAGATTTGGGAACTCAAGATGTAATCTAAAGCATTTGTAGTCAATGTGTCCATAAATCTTCGTTTGTCGTAAGCTATGTAAGAAAAATAGTTTTTTGTGTTATTGAGCTATTGCTAGCTTCTATTGCGGGCTTTGAGCGCGGCGACTGAAACAAGAAATTTCTTAACGAAAAAACCTAACACATCGTCTAACGTCGTTTCAGTTCGGCAGACTTCGGCACTGTGTTTGAGTACGTGTGACTAGGCGTAAGCGTGTAGCCTTGCAACAGCTTTACCGCGGCAGTCCCCCGAGTGCCACACGTCTTTTTTTCCTTATTTTCTAATCATACTCTTGTAGTTATAACTATCTGTCGTTGATATCGAATCTCTTTTGTTTTAAATATAAAAAAAAAACAATTTAAGTTGTAGAAATGTAACAAATAATGTCCGTCTGAAACAAAGCAAACCAGCTGTTATTGTAGCTACAATGCAGCCCATTGTAGCTACAATATCATTCATAGCCCAATTAAACCCTTATTTGCATCAAAGGCAAAGGCGAAGAGCAACTTTAGATTGATATTTCGAGAGGTTGTCTTTAAATTTCTAACAAATATACCAATGGAATGGTTTTGTTGAACGAGAAAATGATTGCTGTCTGCGAGTCGGTTTATTATATCACTTATCTATGTAAATAAGCAATTAAGAAGTAACATATAAACTGGGACTCGGTTAAAGTTTTAAAGAACAATAAAGTTTCAAAAGAAAGAAAAAAAACGTACATGCCAAGTCCAACTTAGTGATAGTTTGAAGGCTTTGCCTGCACTTAAATATTGCGTAGGTAATAAAATTGTGAAATAAGGTAACATAAGGGAACGGATAGTAAGAAGATTTTTTTAAGAAGATTTCCAGTAGAGTAATAAGGATACGCACATTTCCTTTTTTTGTTCGTGTCTGCTCCAAAAGCAGTTACAGAGCAGCTTTCTGAAGGAAGAGTAAAAAGCTGGTGGACTTTTATACTCTAAAAAGCTGGCACAGGCAGCAGGAAAGAAGTGCATGACTCTATGAAGAAAAATAGAATACCTACTATGGAAGAGTAAAACATAGATACTGCGAAAGGCAAGCGAATGATGATGTGATGATTTAGGTTATATTAAGGACAAAATAAATAAATAAGTTTTTATTATAAAGCAATAACACTAAAAAGTTTCAGTCACTACATGGGTCTTGGATGTTAATTCTTCCGTCTATTTCAGCAAAAACTGGCGATTGCTGTCTGATGTACTGCATCAAAACGTCGTTGTCGATTCCGATCACAGTGACGTTCCTTCGGTTTTCAGAAATCATCTGCGAACAGAGCAAAAAATACGTTAAAAACTAAAATTTTAATTTGTGAAACACCTAACATGCGCTCGGAAAAGGGCTGGTTAGCTTCTATTATAGATTAGATTATAAATTTATTTATTTACTTAAAAACATTTTTGATAATGTAAGTAGCTTTTTAAAACCAATAAAACCTATGTTATTTTGTCCAGACACTAGCCTGTTGGTAGTTCTCTTAATAAAATACGTCACATCAAAAAAAAATTGGTAACATTAATTATGTATTTAGTTTTATATATCTTTCATTATTCTTTGATGTTGGTCTCATCTTTATGTCTAAGATAATGTAGATCTCACACCTGTTGGAAGCATCAAACTATTTAACTGTCGATAAAACTGCATGTTGAGTTTACGCGTGATAAAATTATTATGAGCTAAGTGCATTTTATGCGTTCTTAAAACTACCAGGAAAATACTAAGGAAATTATGAACGTTCTTGTGATTTCATGCAAATATCCTACATTTTTGATGACCGCTTGGTACAGTGGTCCACATGTCGGACTTCTAAAACCAAGGGTCGCGGGTTCGATCCCCGCACAGTACAAGCATAAGTGTGCATTAACATGTGTGTTTGTAGCGGTCTGGGTGTTTTCAACGTATAATATGTATTTATTTACAAAAAGAAGTATTTCAGTATGTTTATCCTTTGTCTAGTACCCATATCACAAGCCTCGTAGCTTAATTTGGGACTAGATAATGGTGTGATTGTTGTGAAATATTTTATTCTAAACAGGTGAAGCTTATCGCCAGCGCACACCTGCAGTTTATTGACGCCGCGACGCGCTGACCGTCGCGGTTCGCGGCGACACAGTAGTGCCGCAGGTGTGCACTAAGCTATAGTCAATTCAGTTTTAAAATTCCTTTACCTTTTTTTTGTAAAAAGGAAAGTGTTTAGCTTAACTCTTTCAATCTCATAGAAGAAAAAGAGTTTTCTTCATAAGACGTCGACGCTCTGTATTGAAAAGGATGCAACTGATTTTTATGTTTTAATTTTTTCTAAATGGTAGCATGAATAATTTGATTCTTCGCTATAACTCTTTTGTGCTATTAAAAATGGGAGGTAAATAAGTACGTTCAAAATTCACCGTCTTTTAGATGTTTCTGTTTATGAGACGGCAGAAAGTTGACACGCTATCTGAAAGGAGTCGCGGGGCGCCCTGAGCCAAACCTTATAGAGAGGTTACAATAAATTTGGTAACGATCAACTATATGGCTGAAAGTTGTTTCACAGGATAGAAAATAACTCACTTAAGCTAAAATATCGGTCAGTTTGCTTCAAATAGTTGGTTTTTGTTTTGTTAAGCCTAAAATTGAGTGATCGTTTCCAAAGAAAAAAACCATCAGTTAAGTGGCTCAGCTTGAAGCTTCGTTTGAATTAACACATTAACGGACAGTCAGCCAGACACAATAGAGGTTTTATTTATAATTGATGGAATCAGGGGTTACTTTGCGGAAATCAGGAACCAAAATACATCCAATGTATAAATTTTGGATGTATTTTGGTTTCTGCGCTGGCGTTGTTTAGTGGAAATTGAAATAAAATAATGTTCTTTTTCAGTTTTAGAGGTTTTATTGTTATAACGTCTATAGGCATGCATCGTCCGCGGATGTGTTAAGAGATCAGTCCTGTTTATTCGTGTTTTAAACATGATGTCAAGTTACAACCTTATTGAATGTAAGCGTTTGCGTTATATTAGTGTTTGAAAACTGATCGATCCATCCATTATGGATACAATATTATGGAAATATGGACTATAGCGGCTGCTTTATTCATTAGATCATGGGGGTTATTGAAAAATAATAACCTGAGATAAAGCTTCTCTATGAATTTTTCACTTTTCAATGGACATTTTTGTAATAAAACTTTGAAAAGATATTATTCTTCTGTCCTGTGGAAGGGAAGGTTTACTTAGCAATGGCATCAATGCTTAGCTTTTCGATCAATTGTGGTTGTAAAAGATTTTGGAAAGACCAAAATAGATCCATAACCGTGAAAAATAATAACAACATAATATATAATTTATCAGTTTAGTGTTTATCAGCTGAGTGTAAGTATTAAATATGGAAATGAAAATTAATTTTGTTGTATATTTCCGCTTAAAGACGCCAGCGCATGCGCCAAAAAACATCGGTAAATTATTTATAAATTAAATTTGACAAAGCAAAATAATTAATTTTGATCTTTATTTATTTATTTTTATATATTTAAGCTTTATTGCACAACAATACTTTGTACAAAAGGTGGACTTAACGCCGTAGGGCATTCTCTACCAGTCATACCTTTGGGCTAAGCAGAAATGATTAATCACGGACGAAAATTATCTTTAATTACGGAGTTCTACAAAGTAACGCCTGATTCCATTAATCTATACATATAATAAGACTGTAAAAGATCGATTTCTGTACATTGAAGATTTTTATGAAAAATTGTTACAGGGGGTCTTAATTACCGTAATAGAAGCCAAAACAACAATTTTTAAAATTTTTGTCTGTCTGTCTGTCTGTCTGTCTGTTTGTCCGGGCTAATCTCAGAATCTACTGGACCGATTTTGACGGGACTTTTTTTATTTGACTCAGTATCACCTGGAGAGTAAACTGGGATATAAATAATCACGCCGATGAACTTAGGGGGCAGGCAGGAAATTGAATCTCAGAATCTACTAAACCGATTTTAATGGGTCTTTTTTTTATTTGACTCAACATTACTTGGAAGGTAAAGAAGGATAGAAATAATCACGCCAATAGACTAAGGGGGTAGGCAGAAAATTGAATCTCGGAAACTACTGGGCCGATTTTAATGGGACTTTTTAGGGTTCCGTACCTCAAAAGGAAAAAACGGAACCCTTATAGGATCACTTTGTTGTCCGTCTGTCCGTCCGTCCGTCTGTCAAGACCCTTTTTCTCAGGAACGCGTGGAGGTATGAAGCTGAAATTTATATCAATTACTCAGGTCTACTGTCCCTTGAAGCTGTGAAAAAATCAAACTTCTAAGCCAACGCAATCAAAAGATACAGCCGTTTATGCCGCAAATTTTCGACACTTGCAAGGGAATCAAAACCTACAGGGTGCTTCCCGTGAACTCAGAATCTTGAAATTTGGTACGAAGCAACGTCTTATAGCATAGATAAAGGAAAAATTACGAAAACCATAAATTTTTAGTTACATCACATAATATATATTTTTTTAATAATTTTAAACTTACTACCCATTTCCTCATAAACGCGTAGAGGTATTAAATTGAAATTCATACCAAATACTCAGGTCTATAATACCTTTAAGCTGTAACAAAATCAAACTTCTATGTCAACGCAATTAAAAGAAACAGCAATTTAAGCTGCATATTTTGAAACTCGCAAGTACTCGCAAGGGAATCAAAACCTAAAGGGTACTTCCAGTCGACCTAGAATCTTGAAATTTGGCATGAAGCAACGTTTTATAGCACACATAAAGGAAAAATTCCGAAAACCTTAAATTTTTAGTTACATTACAAAATATATATTTTTAAATAAATATAAACTTATTACTTTTTTCCTCATGAACGCGTAGAGCTATCAAGTTGAAATTCATATCAAATACTTAGATCTAATTGCCTTTAACCCGTGAAAAAAAATTCTAAGTCAACGCAAAAACGCAAAACGCAAAAGTACAACCATTGATACCGCATATTTTGAAACTCGCAACTACACGCAAGGGAATTAAAACCTAAAGACCACTTCCCGTTGACATAGAATCTCGAAATTTGGTAAGAAGCAATAGCTTACAGCACAGGTAACAGAAAAATTCCGAAAAGCTTAAAATTTTAAGTAGTTATACCACCAAAAAAATTGTGATTGTAAACATAATTGTAGTTACAGCAATGACCGCGAGTTAATATACTATGTATGGGGAGGGCAACATTTTTCAAACGGCAAAGACGACCTCACTCATCGTCATTCAATCCCGATGTTTTGGTGAATGTAGCTGTATAATCTAAATGCGTCCTAACTGCTTAAAGTGTTATACTTATAATTAAATTCAATGACATTATTATAAACGATAAAGAGATCTTTGTCTTAAATTTATGCTCCTCCATCTTTCCCCATTGTAATGTTATGAATTTCATTTTGCAATAAAAATACCATAGTTATGACTCGATTGTCGTAATGAACGAACTTTGTAAACCTTGCAGGTTTGTACGGAACCCTCGGTGCGCGAGTCCGACTCGCACTTGGCCGGTTTTTTTTATTTGACTCAGCATCACTTGCAATAATCACGCTAATAGACTAAGAGTGTAGGCAGGAAATTGAATATCAGAAACTACAGGACTGAATTTGATGGGATTTTTTCATTTGATTGAGTTTTACCTAGACAGTGAAATATATAATAACTCACGCCAAGTGACTAAGTGTTAACTGGCCTAAACTTGGGATGAATTAATCACCCTACCTAACTAAGGGAACTCATTGTGTGTACCTGTTATAGAGTCGCAGGTATACCTGCATTTGGGTCATGTTAAACAGTAGCATAGGCTGGGAGTACCTCCACGCGGTGAAGGCGGTAACAGTTAAAATTCCACGCGGACGAAGTCGCGGGCACAGCTAGTTATATCATAACAGCAAGCGACTGGTATTTTTCGATACTTTGCTTAAGTTTGCCGATACCAAATTCTCGTCCTACCAATTAAAAATGCGTCTGTGTCAGTCGTATTTTTGGATGTTTGTGCCTGATACAGAAATAGGCAAGATGACACCACCAATCGTTGACATACTTTTTATCATCTGTCAAAACGATCTGCGTACATAGATTTTGTATGGGAATACTAAAATTTGACGTCATATTTTAGTATCAGAAATCGAAGTCAATTGACTGAATTTTTATTGAATTCTTTGTAAATAAAACTTGGTTTCTACTGCTTTTTGGAAATAAATCGATTTTACTAACTTCACAGAGGTTATGTTCTTTAAACACCATGGTCTTAAAAATATTTACTGTAGGTGTCATCATACCTATTATCCAAATCAGGCCAGTCTTCTCAACTCAGTGTAGCGCTAATATTTGCGATCTAAGCTCATCTAAGCTCATATAACGTCCCAGGCTCATAAAGTCAGTTAAAGAAAAACTAACTTTCCAGCTAGAAATTCCCCGAATGATCCCGGAAAACAGGTGGTAAGCTTCAACGTCTGCACGGTTTTTGACCAGCCATAGCAAATAACCACCGTGATTAAATTATCTTTCGAATAAAAAAAGTTTCTGTGGAATCGGTCAGGCCGTTCGGGGGGTACGATGCCACATACTGACTTACACAAAAACACAACAATACAAACATAAACAAACAACAGTAGATATGGAGGTCAAACTTACAACGCCCCTCTTTTTCGACGCGGATAAAAAATATGGAAAAATATGTTAGAACCTACTCAGCCTACCCCTTCCCAGAATTTACTGAACGCCTCCTATAACGTCTTAGGCTCATAACATCTGCTAAAGCCTATGGCTTCTCGGCCTAGGGTGTACACGCCACGTCCCCGACTCACATGGCACCGAGGGCGCCGTCCGGTTTTTAGTGGGTAGGCGGGTTCTCTTTTGAGGCCTGGGTCCCACATAACCCCCAGCGGCCCCCGCGGCTGTTGGGTATGCATAACAGCATTTCCTTGACGTTAAAAAAAAAGATGTCACTTACAGTAAAACCGTCGCCACCTTCTCCTATGAAGTTCTGCGACACCAATCGATACCACTTGTCAAGTTGAAGCGGCTCGTACCGGGGCACGTCGCATTCGATGCAGCGGATGTTAACGTCGACAACCCTGTTGTTGACTGGGCGAGAGCCGTCGAACACTGGACGTAACCCTGGGAATAGTATTGGAACACTCTTTCAGAGATCTAAGACGCTATGAAATTTTATGTTTTATTTATTCATTATTTAAAACTTTATTGCGGAATGGAATTTATGCTAAAAGCATTTTCAGTCAACCTCAAGGTCATGCAGAAAGAAGGCAATGGGTGCAGTGAAAATTAAATGAGAAAGGTAAATTGTGGTAACGCAATTCTTTTTTTCCGATAGGCGAGCTTACCTAGAAGATGCCTGTTCAGTCTAGCTTTGAAAATTTCAAGGTTGTATAAATATAAGCATAATATATAGATATAAATAAATATACAACAACGTCACATACATCGATCTGACTCCGTGGCAAGTAGGTTAAGCACTTGTGTTACAGATATCAGAATCAACAGGTATAATATTAAAGTATCAATAAGAAAAAGTAGATATTCATTTATATTATAATATACAAAAAAACAATATCAAAAAAAATAATTAATATGGATGGTAAAAATATATACATGCAATTATGTAATTCATTTAGAAATTTTCGAACTTTATATGTGTACCGACACTTTATTTATAATAGACAGTGCAACAGATTGTATCTTGGGAAAAGTATGCTTCCACCTACAGCCTTAACATCACTCACCACAAGGTGTGATCAGGTTGTAGTACTATAAAAAGAGACTTGGGAGCGTGGGGTGCAACTTCAAGACGTTTTCATACTTCTCTTTTTATAGTTGCCAATAATAGGATGATTTTACCAAGCACCCCACGCTTTTTACTCTACTGTAATATAAATTCCGTGTACTCAGATATTTTCTCTTTTTTAATAAGCAATAAAAGCGTGTTTTTTTAGTTTTTTAAACAATTTTTAATTATTTTTTTAGCTAATAAGGATAATGGAAATCTCTTTTCAAATTCTTGCATTGACATCGGTCAAAGTTTTAAATTAATCAGGTTTCTGGAAGTCGGTGAAAATTGAGCTCAAAAATTCCGTTACATACTGCTCCACAACAACCTAGAAAGACTTATAGGTTGGATTTAATGTCAGCCTATCTGTCCTAGCTATAAAAGAGTGTTAAGCAAGTGTAGTGTATGAATACAAAATATGCCAACCTGAAACCTGCAGCATTCTACCTCCATTAAAAGGAACGTTGGCTACCGCGTATTCCAGCATCTCCATAATGTGGTCTCCTCTCATCTCGAATATCTCCACATTGTTCTCGAATGGCGTGGACAATATCACTGTCTCAAATGATATTACTGTAAATTTAGGCGTCATTAAATTACCGGAATATTATTTTTAATTATTACAGAAAGAACCAGCTAATTTATTAAATAAAGAAATTCAGACCGATTAGTATGTGTCACGGTAGCTCAATCGGTAGAGAAATCGCCCTGCAATCGGCTTGCAAGAGTTGCGGGTTCGAGTCCCGCCTGTGACAGACCATTTTTCTTTAAGTGTGTCTTAATTTCACATTGTAATGAAAATTAATTTTAAAACCAGCGCACATTATGTGGCATACTTTACTCGCAGACTGACAGCCAGTCAAGGGAACAGCATGCTGTAAATGTGCGCTGGATCTAAAAGCCCCTCTTTTTCGATGACACTGACAAGCATAAACAAGCGCACACATAGCATAACACATCTCTACCTCCTGGGGCCATGTCAGCTCGTATGCCGCCGGTATTCATGACACAGAAGTGGACATCATGCCAGTTACTTCCTTGAGCTCTTCCCATAGCCTTGAAAATAAAGCAAACTTCATTAAATACCTCCTTTGCTCATGTCAGCGCGAATGCCTCCGGTGTTTATAACGCAAAAGTGGGCGTCGTGCCAGTTGTTTCCTTGGGCTCTTGTTATTGCCTTTAAAAAGATAAAAGAATTATAAAGCTTGCACTGTCTTATCCAATAATCTAGGCTTAAACTGGCGTATGCATACATGCCCAGCGGCAAGGCCAGCGGCCAACCCGGCAGCCATGCTGCCAGCACATGCATCCTTTGCCTGCGGTTCGCGTAGCTTTTGGTTGCCGGCGGCAGCTTGTGGCTTTGATACTGAGTGGTAGTGTTGTCATATTAATATAGAGGTATTACGAGTATACATATCATATAAATGACGAAATGACAGAAAATTGCAACCGCATCTGCTGGCCGCCAGTAAAGCCGGCGGCAAAGTCAGCGGCAAGGCGGTCTGTAAGCCGGCGGCATGTCCACACATGCATCCAAGCATTATTGCGAATCCACATGCGCAATAATACTCGGAGGATGAAGTGGCATAAGATCACTTATATCAGGATTACGGGTGCTTTTACATCAGAGATGAGCTATGCTGCGATGTTATGGATGCCTTTCATATCCCCCATACTATGTTGAAACGGATTTACCTAAGCTGTATTTTTTATATGGATGCCTGCTTTGTATGCCTACGATATAGGTGACCTATATCTGTAGGTATCCGCGAGGGGTAAAGCTGTGCGAAGAGCTCAAGCAGCTACTTTCTAGCGGCGGATCTTCATTGTATAGATTACTATTCCCGTTACGCAGATAAGCATCAATGAAAACCGTCACATATTTCGTAGCTTAGCCTTCACTTACTCGCAGCATAGCTATATAGCACATTATTGATGCAAAAGCACCCGATAATACTGGTAATATTATCCGTCATTGTAATTCAAACCAAAAATCCATTCCAATAGCCCAAAATTCAACTTACAGCATTCATAAACGCATCGCATATGAAATTGCCCAAGTTGCATTCACCGCAGTTGCAGCTCGATGACATGTGCACCATAGAATGACCGATTTCTTCGTTTGCTGCTTCTTCAATTAATGGCAGATAATAGTTTATCTTCTCCAAGACGTCAGGAGCTAAGAAAATAAAGTGAAATATCTGATTGACAATATAATAAAAGTTACTTAACAAATAAAATGCAAATGAAACATTTCTTGTAATTTGTACCAGTACCTTTGCTAAATATGGTCCAGGGGCTCGAGAAAAATTTACAGTTGCCATGATTTTCTTTAATTTTATTTCATTGAATTTCATCGTTGACATGGCAACTTAGCGTTAGCAAACATAATTTTTCATACAATATTGGAAACGAAGCGTTCGGTTGCTTCGTCGGCGACGTATGCAATTGTAACGTTGTCTATGAGCCCAGAAAGAGAAAAATTTACATACCTTGTTCAATATCATGTCCAATGTAATGTGGGTCGCCTTCCCAGTCTAGTAGATTTCCAGCATCATCAAAGAAAAGTTTGATTTCACCCAAGTATAACGTGTGAGCAGCTGCTTGTACTATTAGAACCTAAGGGAAAATCAATGGTAATTATATGGAAAAAAGTGCATTTCTGATTTTATCTCATTAGTCTATTCGTTTCACCTATTACTGAAAATTACGTGGTTGGTAGGTACGATGGCACAAAACTCTGAATCTTTACATATTCTTTGTCCTTTCCCACCAGTGTCGCGGTCACCATTTCCTATGTCGCGGTGTAGTAGACTGGGCCAAAAATCTAACATTTGTTCGAACTAGAACGTGGACGTCGCCGCGTCGTCGCGGGCCCCCCGCGGTCCCGCGCTAGTATGTCTTTCTTTGTTTTCTTTGTTTGTTGACTGCCTCGTTGGTGTAGTGGTAAAGTTTCTGCCTTACATCCGAGAGGTCCTGGGTTCGAATCCCAGGTCGAGCCAAAATTGTTTCTGAGATTTTCTATCATAAATTTCTGAAAAACCCCGTGCCTCGGAAAGCCCGTTAAGCCGTTTGTCCTGCGCCTGATCTCTCTCCGGTCATGTCGGATTGCCGTCTCACCGAACTTTGAGAGTGATGGAACAATGAGTGCACCTGTGCATTGCGTTCACACTTGTGCACTATAATATCTCCTGCGTAGTTGGCTGATCACTGTTGAGATTAGCCGCCGACCACGAAATCGGCCAGGAGGACTATCACTTTGTTTGTTAGCCACATGAAATCCAGTATACCGACTTCGAACACATCTGATATGCTTCCTTTTTAGACTTCCTAATCGCTATCATCTAGTTTTATCTTACAATATTTACAAGGTCGCAGTTTATCCAGCCGATGGGGAATTAGGCTACGCTTTTCATCAAAATAGATCTACATGGCGCTGATCTGGTGGAGGTTGAGGAAGCTGTTGGATGCAGTAAGGCAGGACCGATCGCAGTGGAAATCTTTGTGGGAGGCCTATGCTCAGCAGTGGGCGTCGAAAGGTTGATAGTATGATGATGATGATTAAAACTTTGTCACCATAACTGCGGGTACTCTTTACGTAAGTAGGAATCTTTAACTTGACATCCATTTGTTGTAAAACTATAAGAACTTACAGATCTATTTTCCTGTTCCACAACCACCGGATAGGAGTCCTGAGGGATAAATCCGCTGTTCTCTGGCGGTTCCCCGTTGTAAAGCAGTGTGTGACTGTGACCTCCAACAATGAGGTCGATGTGAGGACCAGCGTGGAGAGCTATTTCCCTGGAAAAGTATAATCTGTAGTTTTAAAATTTGTTTATCTTTAAATCTAGAGGCGTATGTGGCTTTATAAAGCACCTTATATATCATAATATATAAGGTGCTTGTGGCGCAGTGGTTGCAGCGCTTTGGTAGTGATACGTAAAGATATGCAACCTAAGGCGCGGTCATGTTTGGGATGGGTGACCATTATTACCATTTAAGTGACGTTTATTATTACAAGCATATCCATGCTTCAGCAGGCACGTTAAGCTGTTGGTCCCGGTTAATATCGATAGATATTAGTCGCTTAGCCTGGTCAGAGGCCCTCAGGCGGCTTAATAACATTTGACAGTAAGGTTGGTCACTTACCTTACAAACGTCCCTCCTCTCCGCACTGAGCCCGCGTGGTCAAGTATGGCTCGGACCACCTCACAGTTGAGGTGAGGCATGTGCCCAGCAGTGGGACGTATATAGGCTGATGAGATGCGGCGTCACTAAAGCAAAATGTTTTATCCCGAGTCCTTGCATATCTTATGTATATCTGCGCCTACCAAATTTTAATGTTTCGCTCGGGGTCAGAAGTAAAGGCATACTCAGGGTTACCGCATTTATAGCATTAGCACCAATGCATGCCATTGACCTACCTTTCAGATAAACTTGAAGTATTTTATAACTTGAAGTATTTACTATCAAAATAAAAATATCAAAATCAAAATGAGATGTACATCTCAAAGTTTCAAAAATCTTCAACTTTCAATTCAATTAAGGGTTTAACTTTAGAAACGTCAAAACAAACTAGACAGCCTAGAATCAACTTACCGATCTATATCAAGCCCGCAATGTGACAAAACAATTATAATGTTCACTCCTTGCTCGTGAAGTTTCTCAGATTCTTCTTTCACTGTTTCGATTTCGTCTTTGAATTGAAGGTTACCTGTAGACGCTAGTTCCTATGAAAAAGTGTAAAAATAAGTTTGTGTAATGTAGTTTTTGTAATTTTCTATATGTCAAAATCAAAAATTCAATAATAAAATAATTTTTTTCTTCGTAAAGACATTAATATAAGATGTGAAAGCCTCTTTTAAGGCATGTGATAGTCTGTGCCGGGAGACAACCCATTTTTTTAAGACTATAAATAAAGTATTCTATATATCCTTATAAATTTTAACAGTTTGTAAAAATATTTAATGTCTACTAAACATTAGGTGGAAACTTCGTTATCTTTTTGTAATCAATTTCAGCTTATCACAATAACTGCATTATATTAAAGTAAGAATCACTGTATGTGAAAAAATACTAGATAACTAATAACTGTTATTAATGTGAATGATTGCATTATGATTATGGTGCTTACATAAAATAATCAATCATCATTAGTTCAGCCGGAAATATTAAAGGTTTTAATAGCTTCTATTTCTGTGTATTTAAAAAAAAGCTACTTACCTGAACGAGTAACTATACATACGCTTATTTTAAGCTTCTAGCAAAGTTTGTCGCTTGGATATAGGTAGGTACTCACATTAGTAGACGATATAATAACTCCAATGATTCCGATCTTCCTTCCGTTTCTTTCAACAACAAT
Source organism: Pyrausta despicata (assembly GCA_963921415.1). Lineage (NCBI taxonomy): Eukaryota > Metazoa > Arthropoda > Insecta > Lepidoptera > Crambidae > Pyrausta > Pyrausta despicata. Next base: position 9,686,662 of record OY992864.1, read on the forward strand.
ACTGGGCTTATACAACCCTTGTATCGTGGGCTCATCATCATCTATGATGTTAGCAGTGACCACAGAAGAATTTAAATGTTCCAAATATGGAACTACGCCTGCAATGCCGTTGTCGAATTCGTGGTTTCCTAAAACCTGAAAATGTGCACTTTACAGAAACTACGAATTTTGACCGACTGAATAATCATGGGGTCTGGATACAATATCTACCACAACTGTGCAGCCGCCGACTAGTGTTGTTGTAAAGTGTAGTTGTGTAAGTGAATGTAATTGTGGTCTCTTGTTAAGGTACCGGCTGACTACACATGAAAATTATACTATAAGAGATAGAGTTAGAGTTTCCTATTCAAACCCTATAAGCCTATGAGTCCCTAAGTCCCTAAAGCCCTAACCTATAGTAATATGTGTAATAAATAAATATATAGATAAGTACAGGAAGTCTGCACCATGAGACCTAAGGTGGCAGACGGAAGGTGGTGAGGAACAAGGTGAAGGGGTGGATTTCTCACTGCCAGTCCGCAGACTCACTACCTCTAGACTGATCAAAAAAATCTCATACTCACATCTCAATCTCACAACAACATAATTGTTGAGATTTGCCTAATTTAATGCAGCAGATAAATCTATGATCTTGATTTTTGATAAAAAACATGGTGTTAATAAAATTATTTACAAATTCTTACGTGAGCATCATGCGGCAACATATTCATGAAGTCCTGGGTAACATTCCACCTCAGCAAATTATACCAGATGGTTCCTTGGAAGCTGTCACCTCCATTCAAGAGGACTGACAAAGGCTCCTTGGCCAACGCCTCTCTAATCTTGGTAGTGAGACGAGCGAAGCCACCCACACATGGCGCTACGGATGGTGTGCAGATTGTCCCGAATGGGCTGGTTTCTACGAACCTAAAAAAAAACATAAATTTTAAATTAAAACAAATTAAAATCTTGTATTTCGGGCCATAAATCCATATAGTTTTAGTAATAAGTGACTTAACACAACGTAAGTATTAATTTAAAAAAAAAATTGAAATTGGTGGGTGACAATTGCGCCACCCAGTGCTTTCATATGGGACTCTCCTCCTTTAATGCAATGGTATTCAGGATGATATTGGCGCTCCCACGCACCCTGCGCGTCAAGGACCCGCTTCTTTTGCGCATAATGGCATTCACACGGGCTTTGGCGAACATTCCTGAAGCACTACGGTGTCGGTAAATAAAATAATAATATGCACACCTCCAGCACACACTTGAGGCATACTCTTGTCTCGACTCGTGACTGACAGCGTTTCAACCAATCACCGAGCCAAAATCTCTGACAGTCACGAGTCGCGGTGACAGGATGCCGTAAGTGTGCCCTGGGCCATGGCCTTATCTTTCTTCGATCGTATTCGGTCGACGAAGAGACGTAACTAACAAAATTTGGATATTGAATTAAATACGCCATATCTTTAGAATACATCAATTTCGCAATCTCCTTAGTCTTTATACGTCTTTTTGTAATTCGTCAGATGCGTTTAAAAATAGTGGTCTTAAAAAATTAAAAAGACATAATAATGGCAACAGGTGACGAGCGTCACTGCTCACAGGCGGTTTGCCTAAATTAGGTAAGCACACAAATGCACAATTTTCATCATCAAGTCAGTTTCATCATCATCATGATGTCAGCCGATCAACGCTCACTGCTGAGCATTGGCCTCCCCAAGGATCTCCACCGCGATCGGTCCAGCATTTCCCTCATCCAGCGGCTTCCCGCAACCGCGCACCAGATTGACAGTCCACTTTAGAGACCTGTCAGTTTTAATCGAGTGAATTAAACTGGATGAATCAAACCTTTTAGTGAGCTTACAATAGCATTGTTAACATGGCATCTCACTTACAACAAATTTAATTAAAGTTATTTTATTTCAGCATTTTCACTCTGCCCCCAAATAGCATTTAACTCCATTTAAGAGTACACATTTAGTTCACAGGTGTACTTGGAGCATTATTGCAATTCAATTGTGGTGTATAAGCTGCATTATGAGGTATTATTGCGATTAATCCCACCTATAGCTGTCTAAGAGAGTAATAGGAGTGTAGAGTTATACTTTTGTACGAGTTTTGCTGTTATAAAACTCTAAAAACTATCCTTTAGTCAGCCATCTGACTAAGAGTATTATAGCAGGGTAGAGATACGGCAAAAGCTGTTTAACGGTCTACTTGTTCCATGTTATAGACCTAGCATTTTAACAAAACACACGTGGTCATTTATATAGCTTAAGGCTGTTATGTTTACTTCTTTTAGACTTTTATACAGCTATAAGCTGTAGTATGACTTGTTGGTGATTATTAAAATAACCTTTTTTACTATCTGTATAGAAGTGTTTAAATGGTTCACATGTGCGCTGAATTACATCTTTTAGCTGTACATTAACTCACATAAGAATAAATTTATAGTCGTTGGCTCTGTAGTGGTACAAATGTGGGATCTCATATAGATAACATCAATCTAACAGAACACATGTGGATCTATAAACCTATCAACGTATTAAATGGTTCACATGTGCGCTGAATTACATCTTTAAGCTGTACATTAACTCACATAAGAATAAATTTATAGTCGTTGGCTCTGTAGTGGTACAAATGTGGGACATGTGGACCTATAAACCTCTCAACGTATTAAATTGGAGTCATAAGAGTTCACATAAGAGCATTTAATTTCCACCATTTTGATCTACGTAACCTAAATCATAAGTCATAACCAAATAATTTACTAAAATTATTATGCTATTTATCACATATAACGCAAATAGAGTGATTAGATATTGATTAAATACTATAACAAATTACTGTAGTATAATTGTGATGCCTAGTTAATATAAAAAACCGAAAATTGTAGATTTTCTCACAGCTAGTTTTAAATATTGTAAAATGAATATCGCGTTTCTACAGAGGCGCGTGAATATTTTAGCTGTAAATATATATACATTTCACGATACAGTTACATTCCCATAGCTATAACATCATTTAAATATATAAAACAGGTACACCGCGTGTTTATCATATTTATATCCAATATTATGATCCGCCGGAGTTAGTCTTTATCAAAGATAATATGGCACACACAGAATCAAAATAACTCAAGGAATATATTGAAATAAAGAAATAATTTAGGACACATGTGAATTTAAGGTAGCACTAGAGTACTTTTTTCGGATATTATAAATGTGAAAGCTGCGTAATGAGCCACTTGTTACCCTTTATTACACTCATGTGCGTTGTATAGTCCACACTGCATCCTATATAACGCCGTAAGTCAGCCCTAAGTTCGATGTTACTGCTTAAACAGCTATTATACTGCTAATGTACAGCCATAGTGAACTTAAGGCTGTATAATTTGTGCTCAAACTGGTTATATAGGAGCTGTATAGCATGCTATACAGCTTACTTACACAGCCTGTGGAGCACATGTGGACGACTATACATCTCATATAGAACTCCAAATGCCACTTGGGGGCCGCTTTAATGAACCAACAAAACCAGAGAGTCGAGTTTATTATTATTAAGTGCAAAATAACACCGAACACGAAGTTCATAAATATTATTTTCATCCCATCTATTCGAAAAAGACGATTTTGGTCGCCTTTAAGTGCGCCCAAAGGTGATGCTTCTAAGCGACATAGGTACTATTACTCTACTCTTTGCCACAGACTGTCCAGCGGGCAGAAATGAGATTTTGGTCCTCTTTATTGAAATAAGTGCGACCAAAAATTCTTTTGCTCGCACTTATCGAATTTGGAACATCTTAGAGTTTCCCGCCGAACGCAAGAGACTGGCTGGTTAGACGGCACGTCCGTCGACCATCGCCCAGCCGCCGCCGCTGGCAACTGAGTAAAAAAAAAACGCGCGAACTACGGCCCGCGTTTTCATAAATTTTCACATTCAAGTTCTTGGTTTTGATAAATTATATAAAAATGAGTTCGTCAAGTGACAGTGATATGGAATTAACTCCTGAAAGTATAAGAACCGACGCAAAAAATGTGATGGATAATAATCTATTACCTGCAAAATCCCGGGAGAAATATATGAAGACCTATGACAATTTCATCGAATGGAGAAATGAAAGAGGAACCAAAAATAATTCAGAAACTGTGTTATTCAATAATTAATTTTTATTAAAACTGAGCCGCTTTTTATTTTCTCATAGAGGGTGATGAAAAGTAGAGTGTATCATTTGGACGCAAATATATTTTTGGCTCGGGCGACGTACTTTGAATCCCTCGCTTCGTTCAGGATTCTACTTTAGAATCCCTCGCTACGCTCGGGATTCTACTCTAGAATCCCTCACTTCGCTCTGGATTCAAAAAAGCGCCCTCGCCGTACAAATATTATTTTGCTTCCTCATGATACAATCTACTATTTGCTACATTTAGTATTCTAAAACAATAGTAGGTACTGCTAGTTAATCAGCATTTAGTTGCATAAATAAAAAGAGATCACTAGATCAATTAGGCTTATTAATACAATATGTACTGTATTATCAAATCACGTTTAAGTGTATTTAGTGTCCGTCTAAATTAATACTGGCTCATAACAAATTGCAACTTAATAAATACTCAGACTTATTAGTTAAATGTTGTGCTCCATTAAAAAAGAATGCGTTCACGATCACTTTTTTTAATCTGTGTCAAATCTTGTTTTTCTTTTCTAAACGGTCTAGTACACGTTGGCCCAACACATTCGGAGAGCGCGTTGGGCCAACGTGTACTGGAGGCTTTAAATTTGAAGCACAATAATTATGGACACGTATTTCAAGGCACATACCTGGCGTGAAAATCATTGTAATGCAACACGTTTAACTCAAAGATATTGTCCTGTGCTTTAGCCAAAGCCAAAATAACAACAAAACACAATATTTTGTACATAATTCAATCTTTCACACCAACATTTAGGAAACGTATTTAATGCACGGCTATGGAGAACATTATGAACCAGACTTTGATAAGATACGGTGCAATAAACATTGATAAAATTACCAATGATCAATGTGATAATTTGAAACGAATTGAAAAATATATTTGATTGATAAATTACAGCTTACTAGCTTTTAACTGCGACTTCGTTCGCATTAGGTAATTTTTTTGGAATGCATTGTTTTCCCGTTAAACCAATTTTATCCAAATATAATTTAAATCTTTGGTAATTTAGGAATGAAAGCGATCAGATTCCCCGGAAAGATTTTTTTCCCCTGGAAATGTGTTTCCCGCAGTCAATAGTAACTCATGTCCTTTCTTAAGTCTCAAACTATCTCCTTACCAAATTTCATTTTAATCTGTTCAGTAGTTTAGGTGTAGAAGCGATCGACCTACTTAATTTTCCCGTGGGAACGCGTCATTTTCCGCGGTTAAAAGAAACCTATGTCCTTTCTCGGGTATTCAAATATCTCCATACCAAATTTCATGCGAGTTGGTTCAGTAGTTTAGGCGTGATTGAGTAACAGACAGACAGACAGAGTTACTATCGCATTTATAATATTAGTATATAAGTACAGATTGTTACTAACATCTGGAAACCACATTAAAATAGCGAAATACTGGACTAATAAAAATTAATAAGAAATAAAATGCAACGTTGATGCGACGATAAATCGAAACATAATAATTTTGCAAAAAGATTGACAGCCGTTTCAATTTTTATTATTTCCGAAACAAAGCCAGGCAAAACGCCTTGTTTTATATTCACCTCAATAACCCGCTGTCTAATAACGGATTTCATTATCTTTTACGAGTATACGTGAGCAACGCCGTCTTCTTCTCATTACCACATTTATTGACCACCCTGTATTTCCCATTAGCAAGTTATAACGTGATTATTAACGCTATAACGTTACGTTATTAACTGAACAACTTTCGTTATCTGTTATGAACGTGTGTTGTGAACAAAACGACAGTTCAAGTTTGATGTTGTTGCGTTTAACTTTTGCTGTTGATAATGATCGCGTATGTTTTAGGTTGGGTACATACCTACACCTGGGTTACTTCCGTATGTACAACATGAAAAAATTGGGCAGTTTAATTACGTCTATTTACGAATGATAAATGATGGCCACCTGTTTGCTTTTAGTTAGCTGATGGAGTGCTACACTTATTAGGTACACATAATTTGATTTGAAAATTAAATATTAAGCATGTTTGTTTGCAAGTTAACAAACAGATATTTCATTTTTAAGATCATTATTATTTATTATCCTTGTTATTTTGAAAAGTTACTGTTAGCGACTCGCTCAACATTTATCAATGTTCTGATTATTTCGCGAAACTTTTCGGATTATTTCGCGATTTATTTACATTTTATTTTAACCTAACATTTCGGTCCCTTGTCAGCGTCCGTGGTCACAGGTAGAGCCCTTTCGCGCTCAGTAGACTAAGGTGTTAGTTGTCATTACATAGTTTTGAAAAAAAAAAAACTATCACTCGAAATTTATTAACTTATGTTCCTATCCACACAAAATGAGCTAACAGTATCTTGCAGTGCGGGATCAAGCTTGAGTCTTGGCTAATACTGTATTCTAAGCTGATGGAATTTTGCAACCATCTTCTTTATTAAAATTAGGGTGTTTTCCTATTTCAATAGCCTCACGGAGCATACGAGGAAGAAAACGACGTTCTCTTGCTTCGTTGGACTTTTGTTTGGTCAAAGCGGTTGGTCAAAGAATGGAGTGCGAGCGATTATGCTGAAACTTTGTGCCTGAGCAACAAAAACGATAAATAATGTTTTGAATAAGTACATACTTTCTTTTTTCTTCGTTCCACTCTTGACGGATTGGTCGTGGTCGTCATGAAGCATCAGAGGAGGACGACAGTATTCGCCTCATGATGTCGCGCCATTTTACCCTGCTCAAGTTATCCTTATGCAATTGTTAAGTTAATGAACTTTATTTGGTAGGTCCATTGTGTTGGTGACCTCCCGTGCGGTCGAGAGCCCTCCACTTTACCCTGGACAACAAGCAGTTCTATGGCTCGGTTGTCTCTTCTACCTACTTTTTGCAATATAATGAAACCTTTTTCAGTGACATATGTGACCTAACCTTTACAAAGCCATAATGTAAACCGATTGTCATAATTGAACTGTGGGAAATTAAGAAGAAATGGCTCATTGTGACAATGGTTTAGAACTCGCGTCGTAAACCATTATGGAGTTTGCGCGAAACATAATGTTATCAAGATCGTTAACTTGGGATTTAGCTTAATCATTTGCTACGGAGGTTAAATATCAAATGCGTCTGTCTGCCTACCGTATGTGATAGCTACTTTTAGCTTTATACCCATTCTAAAGTAAATTTTTCAACTTTGTGGTTATTGCAATCGCTTAAGCCCAGGACACACCTGCAGCTAACTGTACCCCCGTCTCCGAGCTGCTTGCGAATTTCAGCTATTTGGCTTCGATGATTGCATGACACATTCGTATCTGAATGAGTAATATCTGCACACATTGACTGTAAAATAATCCGAACTCGATTAATAAAAAAAAACACGTAATTTGGTAACTACTCAAATAGTAAAATTTACTTTGCGGCGATTTGGGTAACTCTTGGGGTATTCTCCCTCCAGGCGTCTGCTTGACAATATTTTTTGAAGTGCCCTGTTTAATAAATCTATGTTCTAATCTAATATATTATATTGGCAAGGCAACGTTTCACGAATTCACGATTAGTAAACTAATAGTCCAATTAGAACTATTCACGCACATAATGTCCTGGGATGGCAAGGTAAACGTATTACATTACTCAACTTGGTATAACATATAATACCTGCTCGAACCGAAACTGAGACCCTAATAAATATAATTGACGTATTATACTACAATCAGTGTCACAGAATAGATTTGAGCAGTACGGAAACTAAGAAAGACCAATGTTAAAACAACACATTCGTTACGACGCATCGCGACGCACTCTTTATGCTTTCAACAGGCACTTAAAAGGGCGAGTAGCGACTGACATTGACCCGTTGTCCTACGTGAACGACCCAATGCGACAAGTGAGACGCGATTGACATTGGACACAAACTGTTTGAAGTTATTTGGTCGAGTCATGTTGCGTTGCACTTGTTTCGTTGCGTCGCACTCGTCAGGTTGCGTCGCACTCATCGTGTTGCGTCGCACTTGTCGCTTTGCATCGTTCACGTAGAACAACCCCGTAACTTTGCAAACGTTTTATCAAACGACATTAATAACGATTTTCGGCATCTAAAATGTAATGTCTAAGGGTCCAGCTTCATAAATCTGGTTTTGGTAATATTTTTGTTTAGACGTGTTTTTGTGAACATGTTTCACATTTTGAGCTTTTGTTCTCTGATTCTGTACTGCTTTTGTTCGCATCTGTTCTGTGCCACCGTCCTCTAATATATGTGATTACCGAAGCTATCGCTTGCTCTCGACTTGGCGCGGTTAGCCAAATGACCGTACCACCAAAAATTGGGGCAATTATTTGTTGATGGTATGTAAAAAGCTAGAAGACGCATTCTACTTTTAAAAAAAAACTACTATATAGGGTTATTGATAGAGATTATTAAGGTGACTAAATGATGGGCTGGTAAAGTTGCACAGTGAAATAAACAGTGAAATAAGTATTTAAAAAAAAATGCAGTTAAAATGAGTTTTTTTCTATGAACTTAATAGGTATCTATATGAATTTGGCGCTAAAAAAAATCTACTATCACTTTACCGTCTAAACGTGACCACATTAAATTGTCAATCAAACACTATAACGATATTTTTAATTAGTTTTAGTCTCGGTACACCCGCTTTCAATAAACTGTTGTAGTAGAAAGAAAATAAATTGGGTCATATCTAGAAATGTATAACTTGACTATTGCAATCACATGAACATTATGGGTTAAGTGGTACTACTGCACGCCAAAGAGTCGTTGCTAGTCGGCGGATTTACTTAGACTATTAACAAAACGGTGGTACTCAACTCAATACGTCATAATATCAAAAGTAGGTACGAACAATTTACAAGATTTCCTCTTCCGACTCCCGCGCTCGGCAAGGCTTTTCAAGATAACGTTAGCATTATTTATTTACGTAAACGCTTGCGAAAGCTGAAAACCACTGCGGCTTTACAATGGTATTAGCTATCAGCTTTATGCCAACGGGCTGAGTCGACTGTAGGGGCTCTACATTGAAGATTCTTAGATGAGCGTAATAATTTTGTTGAACAGGGTGCAAATTCCACTGATCAATCGGAACAAATGCGTAATAGAATTGCCCAATTTTGACATTTTAATTTTTAAAATTTTAAACAGACGATTTAATTATGATTTCGTAACATTTGATTAGTGGAATTAGGCACCAGTTGCACAAACGTTCAACAAAAAGTTTTTGGCTCAACAGATTTAGAGGTAGGAAGCTATAAGGAAGCGCTTCCTACCGACCGGGTGTTATGGTCGGGGACCAAGGTTCGAGAGAAATCATCTTGATTTGTCTATCCATCTATATTGTCTGATCTAAATTTTATATGCCGCGATTCATGTGTGTACTAGGCTATAAGTGCCATCTAGCCTATGGAGCCGTATCAGCGCTTGCTGTCTTGCTTGCCACCGTTAGTCATGCGCTTGTGATGGCGAACGGTAGAGGTCACCACACCGGTTTTTTTTGTAGTTTAAGATTTGAATTGAAGACTCATTCTCGTATGAGTGAAAGAAAGATAAAAAAACGAGCCGTAAATGAGAGTAACCTGTCTCAGAATAGAACCCCAGAGCCTTACCTTAAGAGCTTCACAAGTACTTGACTAAGTAAACTTTGAGTTACAATATCTTAAAATTTGATAGGCGAAATCAAATACTTTTCGGAAAACTACAAAACCAGCACTCATTTTTGCAAGTTAAAAGTTGTTGTTGGTTCAGATAAATAAATTTCTCCCTTGAGGCAACTGGAATGATCCTCTATTTTCTTTTATCAATATTTTACACGTATCTTTAGTGTTAAAAGTTTCACTCCCTAGGGCGGTCTTAAGAAAAACCTTTTTCGACATTTATACTTCGATACGAAGTCGATTTACGTAGTTGTTGTGGATGTGGTAATAACCCTTTAGATCTAAGAACAGAAGTATTTTTTCATAAACACTAGAATAGAATATTTATTAAACATCCATAGCAGCGTATCACGGCTACGTAGCGTCACTTCTTAGGTATGGACTTGTGATTTGGGGAAATTCAACCGACTCTCCTCTTTTATTAAGAACACAAAAAAAATGTGTGAGAGCCATATGTGGTAAAACACCTCGTCACTCTTGCAAGCCACTGTTTCAAAAGCTTAAAATTTTGCCACTTCCTTTCATGTACATATTGGAAATTGCCTGTTTTGTCAAAAACAAAAATGGTCTTTTTAAGAAACGACACCAAATACAGCATCGGTATCATCGAAGGCATGAAAACAAACTTGTTTACAATAATACGCCACGATTGGTTTTGTACCAGAAACAGTGTAATGTAATGTGTGTTAAGATTTTTAATGCAATTCCAGATGAAATGAAATCACTTCCAAATAATTTATTTAAGCAGTGCTTCAAGAAAAGAATTTCTATAAAATCAGTGACACTTTTGCGTAATTAATTTTGTTTGTTTAGTAAAAGACTAATTTAATTTATTCTGGACATTATTTAATTTGAATTATTTTATCAGATTTTGACAATTATATATATTTAATTCATAATTGCTAAAATAATAATGTAAATGTGACTTTAAATGGACCTATAATTATTATATTTTTAATGTTACTATTACGAACAATTTGCATGCCATATTTTTTGGTAAAATGTGAGGACTTATTATTGTATGTGTACCTACCACCTATTGCAACCATGTTTTGAGCAAATAAATATGTCTATTTCTATTTCTATTTATTTCAAAATGACACAGAGTACCAAAATACAATTAAACTTATTTAATGTATATACTAATTTAGTTACTAACTTACTTAGGGCTTTAAAGTAACTACGGGTAACAATATTTATCCTACTATTTAAAGTGGCCTTAATCTTATGTTTAATGAATACAAATCTTCATATATTACAGAAAGTAACTTAGATTCAGAAGGGTACCCAGGTAAAGTTATTCATTACCTTCGGTGCTAGTAAAAACTGTGTCACGGCATTGTAAGATTCTCGCTCTGGAGTTCTGAACTATATATATATAAATATATGCTAAGTGAGTTGCAATGAGAGGAATGATAGGTTGTACATTGTCTTTTGTTATACCTCATAAAGTATATCCTCAGTTCCCTTTTGCTTTAATTCTTTGAATGATATGATGATGTCAAAAGGACCTATGTATTTGAACTCAAAAGTGGAATAGTACCTCCCTACACAAGAGAAAAGTAGGGATTTAGCATGAAAGAGAGCATGAATTATATTGTCTCGATAGGTATATTACAAAAATATTTTTCAAACGCGTTAGCTACGTCCTCATTACGTTAATTTGGCCGCCTGTGGCAGTCCATTTTTCGTTAAGGTGTTTTAATTTCACATTAGATTTAGCTATCCTGCAGATATAGATTAGCGCCAACCGCGTGAGAAACCTACGTATTAGAATAGCATACTTAAATATTATTATATACCTCCCTGTAGCAGTTGTTTATTATTTCAAGATCTTCAGGGGAGTCCCTTGCATTACTATAGAAAAGCCTTCCAAATGTATTAAGAAAAAGACGTTAAAAGTTACACACAGTGGTGTTTTTTTTTTAAATTGCGTAATTCCAAATTGGACCACACCAACTTAATTAAGCGGAGAGTGCCGAAACCACTTAACGTTTTCCAAGTCAGAGCAGACTCAAGACTAACATTTTCTTTACTACACGAAAGGTAGCTAACCGCTTTTTCTTCTACAAACACTCGTACTTAGAATGGGCGTTTTCGTGAGCAAATTTACGATGCTGAATGTTGAAATCCATAGGGAAAATCCCGCAGTATTTTAAATAGTGTTTCCGGAGGTTTTTTTCTACTGGAACTGTAAAACTTTTTTACCTGTTTGCGTTGCCAACCCATTCGCTTTCGGATTGAAATTCAACTTGGCTTTAAAACGCTTGGCTACGAATCAAGTTACCTACCTATGACACTCACGGATAACGTGGCTTGATTTCGGTGTTTGCTTTTAAAATCGGTTCAGAATTTATTAATCCATTTTTTATAAGGTTTCCGTATCCAAAAGGAGTAATACGGAACCCGTTTTCTGTCTATCTGTCTGTCTATCACTCATGCTGTATCTCATAAACTGTGATAGTTTCACAGATGGTTGATTAGTTTCCTTTTCTAGATCCTTAAAAAAATCATAAAAATCACTCCAGTAGTTTTTTGCAAATACTTAAAACAAGATAAAAAAAATATTTTTATAGATGTCGGGGTGTGTGACTCGCACTTGACCGGCTTTTTATGATAACAATTCGCAAAACAAAACCTCACCTCGTCTCGTTATGCAGAAGACTCGTTTCCGTAAAAAATCGCCTCGGGGCCTCCAAAGAGGGATTTCTTTGTCCCTAAATTTAAAAAGTTCGACTATCACTTCTGAGGAGACATTAAACTGAATGAGCAACACGATCTTCTTGAATGCCGTATTCACTAGATATTGTTTCAAGCGGAGTAGTAGTATTTTTTCAGAAACAGCTCGGAGTCGGGAAGTACCTCGGAAAGCACATTAAGCCTGTGCCTGATTTTTCTTCGGTTATGTCAGATAGCCGTCTCACTGAAATTTAAGAGTGATAGAACAGTGAGTGCACATTATAATATCTCCTGCGCAGTTGGCTGATCTCTGAAATTGGCAGTTGTCGAATGGGCTAGGAGAATATAATTATTTACGCGCCCACTGTCGCCACCGCGCTAGACTCGCAGTGTGGACCCACACAAAATCCTAGCTGGACGTCATGCACTAACGAGTTTTATAGGCATTGTTTATATTTCCAAAAAAAAAAAACGTTTATAACACATCGCACTGCAGTCTTATAGTCGTCAGAAAATGCAAGTCTAGGTTATTCAGTTTGAAACGGCTTAAATGGATACGGGCCTTTACGGCCAAGGAAAGGAAAATTTACATAACAAACCGGTAACGACTCGCAATCGGATAAACCATAGGATCTTTGAGTTGTGATTCGAGTGTTTTTTTTTCGATAGTCTCCACACCTGAACTGATTTGTCTGATCTTTTATGTCGCATTCGTTAAACGTTTTGAAATATATTCTGGGTTCGGAAAGGTTTTCCGATGTTTTAGGCGAATTCTCTGATTAGGTGCATATTCGAGCAAAATGAGAGATTTTTCTAAAAGTAAAAAATCATATAAGCACACTCATTACTTTGCTTTTAATTTATTAATTACAAAATTTTTAGGTCATGGCATCAACTTATTTGTGTCGGCAGGTGTAACGACTATCAGCCTAAAAATATTCAAAAAGTGGTTTCAGTACAAAAAAATAATAAAATCGTAATATTCACAGTCATATTACGGCCAACTACCTGAACGGATTTTGAGAAATCATTTTTCAACTGACTAGAATAAATTCTATCGAAATTAGTCATCTTAAAATTGAAAATACTCAAAGTGAAGGTAAATGATGGTAATGATTTTTGTGCAATAACTGGATCTCAATGTCAAATTTGAATAAGCGGTTTACTATCAAACCAATTCCCCCAAAGTTCTACAGTCTTTTTCATAGAGATATACTCGTACTTTTTTACAATCAGGGTCACGGTAAAGATTGCTAACTGGTGACAACTGAAACCAAAATTCTACTAGCAAGAATCGATTTTATACTGTCACACGAAGCGCGCGAACTTCCTTCTTAATTTGGTAGGGGGTGAATTTGCCCCCCCCCCCCTGTGGGATCTCCACCTTGTCGTGATGGGCGGGCTCAGTCCCCCTGTGGGACCTCCACCTTGTCGTGGTGGGGGGCTTAGTAACCGTGGCTTTGCCACCCACGGTGAAGCTAAGCGGGATCCCGGTAGGGGACGCTCCACGTGGGCTTGCTGCAGGCCTGCGCAGGATGCGTCCAAGGGTGCGGGTGTGGGAGACAGTTTTGGCTGTCCCTCGCAGTCGGGTGCGGTCGCGGGAGGAGAGTTTGTGTCCCTCGGGCTATCCGCCGGGGTGCGTGGCGAATGCTCACGCGACCCCATGGCACCCCCCACAATGGCAGAGTGGTGGAATGCGCTGAGGTTTTAGTGGGTATTACGGCCTTGCACACCAGTCCCACATACCCCCCTGCAGATCTGTGGGGGGCATGCATAAAAGCATTTCCACAGCGAGAAAAAAAAAGGGGGCGACTTTGCAGTGTGTTACCGAGGGCCAAGGAGTTAATATAGCCGAAGATTATACGACGGCACAAAATCTATCTTAAGGTCAGCTGAAGGTAATGAAGATTTTACCCGTGCTAAACTTTTTGATACATTTTTTTCATACTGAAGGAAATTTGACTGAAAATATTTTTTTATACATTGCTTGAATGTATTTAAATGTAAGTTTTATATTTGGGGCATCGCTAGCTTAATATGCATTTGTTCATATAGTTAACATTTAATATTTATTTTTTACCTATTGATTTATTTAAAGGCGTGCATGCTCTCTGCACAAAATCCGAGATAAGCCTTTAGGATGTTGAAAATTGAGTCGATCCGTATGTAATATTTGTATGGCATACCTATTTGTTGAAAATTCTCGTCCCTTTGATAAATGCATAGGTTAATCCTGTTTATCTAACTTACCCTAACATAAAAATGATGGTTTTAATCGCTCTCCATGCCTTTCTCTTGGACCTTAAGAGGCAAAATGACCAGAGTAAGCACAAGTTTGTAACTTAAGTATTTCGAAAAATTAAACAAAAATCATTTTTTCAACAGGCCGTTTATGTACTGAAGTATAAATCGAGTTCAAAGTTACACTTTTGCGGGAGCTTTTGACTAATAAAGTCGTTTTCTTTTGTGGCGTTTCATCGTTTTTGCTAAAAGTTCGAGTACTCTTTTCAACTTTCCACGCATTTGTTATGATTTGCTGAGAATATATAAAAAAATATTGGATTTTCGTAACACAGATTTTTGTGGCGTTTTATGTTTGAATACTTCCAAAAAAGTGAAATTCCGAGTAAAACAATGTTCTAAATATCACTGTCGATAGAAACAAATTATCACAACAAATAATATACCACACACTATCTAATACTTTTATTTTAACCCTTACATTTTTTTACATATTTAAGCTTTATTATACATTAAAATTCACACAAAAGGCGGACTTAATGACTAAATGTCTACTAGTCATACCTTTGGGCTAAGAAGAAATCAAATATTATATTTACAGTCAAGGTCATCAATGTTGCCTTATAACGATGGAGTAAGGTACTGAAGTGCGCATATTCTTTTGAAGAAAGCCAAACTTTTAGTGCTAGAATGAAGGAATGAATGAATGAAATATTTATTTACACAAAACATGGTAAAAATAGTGACATCACAAATATGTATAAGCTCAGCATGTTTTGTCTTGTCAGACATGCAAATATAAATAGATGTGGTTTACAATTATATAAAATGTTAGACAGACTGAAGGAAGCGACGCATAACACCTTGAATCACAAAACAACGAAACCACGAAGGTATTAAAC
Organism: Pyrausta despicata; assembly: GCA_963921415.1. NCBI lineage: Eukaryota > Metazoa > Arthropoda > Insecta > Lepidoptera > Crambidae > Pyrausta > Pyrausta despicata. Next base: position 9,702,283 of record OY992864.1, read on the forward strand.
ACGAAACATCCTTGAAAACAGACATCCAATTACTATACCATCCCACGAATGTGGTTCCAATAAATGGAACTAAACAATAGGTCTCGTAAAATGTTCATCAAAAGGGACAAGAATTTATTCGACAAAAGGATATTTGGAATCTGAGAGCAACACAATGGGTTCAATTGACAAACGAAATGGTTGGCCAAAACACTATTAATGAGAGCATAGGGAGATACTACTAATGCCTTAGTAGTAGACCAAATTAACGACACACAAAACACAAAGTTTGAATAAAATTCAAAAACCTATTTTTATTTGCCTACGTATTCTACTGCTATACATGAGCTCACCTTAATATCCAAAACTAACCAGCAGGTTCAAGCGACGAAGCATCAAGTTGAAAAGATAAAGATAGTTGAAATTCAATGTCGTGAAATTCCAATCTAGAATCAAAATACAGCTCCAACTTATTACTATAATGACACAAATTAGTAAAAACAAAATAAGAATCGTTCATACATTTGTTTTTAACGCACACATTTCATAACTTTTAAGTTCTTTTATGAATCTGAAGTGCTATACGTCTTGCGTAAGTAGCACGAAAAATATTACGTATTATAAACACAGCGTGTGGTCTAAATAACAAACTTTGTTGAAAACTCAGATCAAAAAGAAAATACATTCCCAAGATGTTTTTAAATGTTTTCGGCCTTAAATGCTTTTTTGATCTAATATGAGAAAGCACATCATATTTATTTTTAACTAGGTGAAAAAATGATTTATTATGTTTCTATATTTTTAGCATTAACAATGCAATCTTGTTTACAATGTGAAATTAAAACACACTTAAAGCTTAGTATAAGCTGATTCACCTTAATCGGTTGTTAAACTGCTGTATAGGTGTTTATTTCGAATGTTTTAGGTATCTTATTAGTTACAACATTGATGAATCAGGGCTGGCTGCAGCCTAAGGGGCACTTAAAGAAATTCGGACCGATGTGTAAGTGTCACGGTAGCTCAATTGTTAGAGCAATCGCCCAGCTTGCGAGAAGTGCGGGTTTGAGTCCCGCCTGTGGTAGTCCGTTTTTTTTAAGTGGTGTTTTAACTTCACATTAATTTCAAAATGTTTTACGAAAATACTGCCAAGCGTGAGTAGGACTCGCAAAAATGTGTTTCTGTAGGTACGGGCGTGTTTTCATTTGTTGTTGTCGTAACTGCCATCTACATAATACATAACCGCATATAAAAGTACCTAAACAACTTACTGACTGACTCACTACTGACTTACGTCGCGATATGAACCAATGTCCGTGTATATATAGCATAATTATGTACACAAAATTTTGCCAGACAAACAGTTTTTTGCCGACTTTAACTTGGTTTTCAAAGGTTGAATAGAAAATCGAAGAAAGTAGAAATTTCGAAATAACATTCATATTAAGTAATCTATAGCATAAAAACATTTGACAGCTGAATTTCCTTATTGGACCATCGTTCTGTATACCTAATGGCAATATTTTAACGCTATTAATTAGTTAAATTCCTTCTTCGTAGCGGCCTCCGATTTCAATTTATCTTTTGAAAACAAAGTTTAGTGCAAAAAACTGCCAAGCTGTCAAATTTTGTAATAATAGTTACAGCCTTGTTGACATTTGGCAGTAAACAAAAAAAAAATACCTTTGAAGCTTTCATTCAAGCCACAGCTCGCGTATTATTTAATACCGTTTTTGCGGTACACACCAACGTCGTTGGTACCTAACTGAAAACTTATGACTTTAATAACGCTTGCTTTATGTGTTCTGTTAAAACATTTAGGACGAGGGGTCAGTAGGTTCATTGTCAATTTCAAAATGTATGCTAAACGAGTATGTGCAGTATGCTCTCCGACGGATAAGAAACGATACCAAATATACCAAACAAGAAATAGAAAATACAGAAATGATACCAAATTGTTCTGCAGATTGGAATATTACTCGTAGTAGCCTGAAAATAGTGATAGTATGAGGACTGGGCTGCGTAACGAATTTTTTTTTGAAATCTCTGTGTTATGTAAGGGTCTTTTGCAGACGTGATATTATATAAGTAGAAAAAATTAAAAAGCTGAGGTAGAAAAAAATTACCACCGGGAAACACCTACGGCATACTGTCGGCTGACTGACAGCATGTCAACCAACCATCATCACGGCCAAATCGCTGACAGCAAGCCGCATGCTATAGTCAAAAATAGTAACAAAAAACATAAATAACGCCAAATGTAACGTCTGATGATTGTGGAAAAATGGGTATTATTATAGTGTTTTGTTTTGTTTTGTATTTAAAAAAAACATGCTTACATAACTGTGGACTTTCGATTTATTAGGTCAATTTTGCCACTACGCTATTTTTAAATTCGAAAAGACAATTACACTTAAAAGTGAAACAAAATAACTTTAAACTTTGAACTTTTTGTGAACTTTGAAGTGTCCGACTGGTCAGATTTGGCACAGAATAGGAAAGAATGGCGTACTTTAATGTCGGAGGCCAAGATCCACTTCGGGTCGCTGAGCCAGCGTAGTAAGGAAGTAAGTATTACACTTAAAAAAAATCTTTTTGTGGACTTTCTGTTGTTATATTTTGCTGTTGCAGGTTACACTACATTATGGTTTTTGTCACAGGTAAGGTTCATTGTTTCAAATGAAAGGTCTAAATCTAGATTTCGGTTCGCAGTGTCTACGCAAGGAGAATTTTAATCATGACGTTTTTGTTTGTGAGTTTATAGTTTTCAGTGGGAGTTTTTAATGTTACCAGTGAATTATCTACTTTTGTAGCCGTGCCTGCGTATTACTTTAGCTCGGGGGTAACTTTGACCAACTCAGTTGAAAGTCACCTCAAACAATTTATTTGATGGCGTTTAAGTAATAAGCCGTCATGTAAATAATGTCATAAAAGGTCGGTAAAACAGTGAACACCGTTAACGGTGAAAAAAAACTTTTACTAGTAAAGGGTGTTAGGCTAAAGTGATGCACAGGTACGGTGTTTGAATTTAAATTATTAATAAGCTTAGTTACGTTCAAAAATTTTACCAACTCGGTTATACATGCTCAAGAAACGTCTTCAATAAAGAGGAAAAGCTAAAAAAAAATCCGTGAAATCAGTATTTGAGACCTAAATTATAAAAAATTAAAAAACTATTCGTAAGAATAAAAAAATTACACTATTCATTATTCCTTTGGCTACACGTTATCCTTGAGTGCTTTAATTTTTGTTATCGTTATCATTGATTAATTAAGTATTCATTCTAAACTTATTAGGCTATACAAACACTATAACTAACTATTGGAATACAGGTGCTTGTGGCGCAGTGATTGCAGCGCTTTGGTAGTGATACTAAAAGTTGACCAACCTAAGGTGACCATTCTAACCATTTCATTGACGTCTAGTTACAAGCATCTCCGTACTTCGGAAGGCACGTTAAACTGTTGATCCTGTGTAATTGTTAAGAGAAATTAACTTACTATAATTTTATAAACTTATTATATATATTATAAACTTATTATTATTACTAAAACTTTTTTTTTAAATATTATAATTTAAAATTAAAATTCATAATAGTGCCTGAAAAATTTCATAATAGTGCGTGAAATAAAAATGGTTTTATTCATTTTGTTCATAAAGGGAACACAAGCGGACAATGCCGCGGGCGGCCACTAGTAAGCTATAAAACAGTTATTTGCACAAAAAAGTCGATCCACAATAACAAACAAATTCACGAACGACCCTTCCGAATTGGTTCACATATCCACCGATATCTGAAGCACTTCCCGAAACACCCGCCTTTTTAATCCCGCCTTCCACATAACAAATTCTTATCAGCCCCATCGATTACGCACCGAACGGAACTCTCGTGGAGTCGTCCGTATCCATAGTATCTGGGGTACTGCAGGGCGCCGTGTTAAGCCCTGTCTCTTATTTTTTGAAATGCAAATAGTTACTAGTTTTGTTATTTCGATTCGTAAACACTTCATAGGTGCACAATATAACATAATGCAAGAAATTAGTAACGCGGATTTATATAGAAATTTGATATTTCGTCACCCCGACGAACACTACGGTAATAGCCATTACCATAGAGTCGGTTTTATTGCGGATTCGGTATCCAGGCACCCTATTACATCTATGACAATATTTTCAGGGCTGAGTGCCTACTTTCCGAGATATCAATTGAGTAATGATCATTAACATTTTATTCAACGGCAACTAAATAGGATACTTCATGCCATTAATAACACAACAACATATTACCAAACCGTAACAGGCAAACTTTTATAGTAATACGCTATTACAATATTGTTCGAGTTAAAATTAATCGAACCGAATACTGTAAGCGCCAATACATTATCGTTCGGGTAATTGCACACAAACATATTTTACGCAAGATGCATCCCACTCTTTTTAGCTATACGCGAGGGACAGTGTCAGTAGACAGACAGTGTACCTATTCAGGTAATATGTCCTTACCGTAATGTATACGTAAGACAAATATATATAATTGATAAATTATCTCATCACAAATTCAATCCAATAAATTACCCTTTTTTGGTGATAAAATGAACTTAATAGGTGTGATATTTTTTTGTTGTTCCTGTAAAATTGACTTTTTCCTATTAGTTAGTTTTGTTCATTGGGGGTGACGATTTATAACATTGAAATTTGATATTACCTAATTGACGATTGACGACCACTTTGGGGTTATGGTCAAAAGTTGACTATTAACCAAGAGGTCGCGGGTTCGATCCCGCACTGTACAAACATTTGTGTGCATGAACATGTATTTTTGTATTATACCCAGTATCATATGTATTTAGTTAAGTGTATTTGTAATGCCACTGTTGATTCTGATATCTGTAACACAAGTGCTTACGCTACTTACTACGGAGTCAGATCAATGTATGTGATGTTGTTGTTGTATATATTGTATATATTACTGCAAAATTGAAAACGTAATCAACATTTAATTTTCTTACCACCCGAGCAATAAATCTTAACAACATTATGTATGACGGATAATGATTTGATCTCACACAAAAGCCATACTTGGCGACCCACATTAACTTCTACCCAAAATGTTGAACGATATGTACCTAAATTACTTCCATATATCAATCCGCAACTTCCAAAGCAGTGTTTCACCATGTCCCTTGTTCCATTGATCCTTTTATCTGCTTCCCTAAAGAGCTATAAGTCATGATACTAGCTTCCGTAGGGTTCCCTATCTTTCCCGTTAAATATTAGCCCGATCTTGTCTTGGATTATTTATAGAATTCTGGGGAAAAAACACCGAAAGATGTTAACACCTGTCCGGGTATTCCGTGGAGTATTTTTTTCGGGGAGAATAAGTGTTCGGCTGATAAGCGCTTATAGGAAGTATTAAGAGTGTCCTACTCTCCTAAATGTAATTTTAAGGTTGGCAAACGTCACAGTTTTGTGGCTCAAATGGGTAAAATTGACAAATGTTTATTTATTTCTTTAAAACTTTATTGCACAAGCAATGTACAAAGGGTGGACTTAATGCTAAAAGCCTTTTCTGCCAGTCAACCTCAAGGTCATGCAGAAAGAAGGCAAATGTTTTATTAAAATTGGTTTAAAACATTTTTGGGGTCCACCTTTCGTTGCTTTGAGAGGCATATTTGACCCGATAAGTATTATATTTTATTTATTTAGCTGGCCTGTTAAACAGGGTGCTATGGATACACATATAACTTTATGCAAATGGAACGAAACGCATTAAGGCAGCCTATGTTTTCTTATCCGAAGACGCTAACACGCAAGAAAAAGTTAAAAAAGACAAAAATAAGTTTGTAAAGCACATTATTTAAATAAGGGCATTTACCTAATGTGCTTTAGAAACTGGGCTGAAATGTTTCAAAGCATGTAATGAGCCTTGTAATGTCGTAAGTTGTTTATTTGATACCATAAGTGGTCAATTTAGTCTGTAAGTTATTATTAGCTTTTGGAAGAAACGGTCAATGATTGAGGACACAGACTTCCACATTGTACCTTTTTAATTAATCACAATAACAGTGAAATTACTTTAATTTTGAAATACTTGTAAAGCGACTACACGCTTTACCTACATCAGAAAGCACACATGATTTTGTACCTGCTTTGATCTGAAAATTTGTACCTGCATAATTAAACGCCAACACTGTCTAGGGCATTATTCCCTGTAATTTGTTTTAAATAAAATTAACTCGTTCAAAATAGTACCTACATTACGAGTAAGACTAGTTACGTGGATTTTATTTTAAAAGAATGACGACCACTTTGGTGTAATGGTCAAGAAGTTGACTTTTAACCAAGAGGTCACGGATTCGATCCCCGTACAAACATTTGTGTGCATGAACATGTCTGTTTGTACTGGTCTGGCTGTTATATGTATTTAATTAAGTTTATTTGTAATACCAATGTTGATTCTGATATCTGTAATACAAGTGCTTTAGCTGCTTACCACAGAGTCAGACCGATAAATAAATAAATAATAAATAAATATTTCTCAACAATCCCGCCGATGTATGTGATTTTGTTATATAGTTATATTTATACATTTATTTAAACCTATTTGACTATTATGTAATAAAACATCCCACTGGAGTTTAATTAATATTACTAACAAATTGACTCCTGGTCACTTTAATAAAGAATTTTATCATTATTATTATTATCAAATCAGTATCTACCGTTGTGTCTGACTAGCATGTATGTAGGTAATGTGTAATGTGGTAACGGTCTGATGTTCTGACGTAGGAAAGAACAATTTTTTGCGAAAATTTTCCGTCCATATTGTATGTACGCATCGGAAAATAGACAACGCACCAACACCACTTCCTAAACGACGAACGAAAAGTGTGTCACCAGTGATGGAGTACATGGATATTTATACATTTTCGACTATCAAAGGGCTGTAAATCACAGACCACTAGCACTGGTAACTATAGGGTTGGTAGGTTCCTATAAATTTTAATCTGACAGGAGGAAAAAAAAACTTTTCATACAAATGCATATAGGAACAACACCTCCTTTTTTAATCCCGTAGTGAGGATGTGCCGTTCATACAACGAGTTGGCCCGCAGTGGTAGAGACGTTGATTTGTTTAATGACAGTTTTCCCCGGTCCAAAAAACTTGTTACTAACATATTTCAGAGTGATTAGATACCCTCGACCTTGCAGACACATTTACGTAGACTTTTAGAAATAGTAAATTATATATATATATTGTATAATAGTAATGTATATTATATATTATTTAGCATTATTTTACTAATTATATTGTAAACATGTGGTGTACACTGATCGTGGATTTCTGTACTGTTTGTAAATTTTTTGGTATATGTGTATTGCATACGTATTTACAGATCAGTTTGTGTACAGATAGTTTAAATCAGTTGTGCGCGCGGCCCTATGTGTGCGTGGGCTTGTAAATATACAACTTTCATTCGTGTGGCAGTGACGCGGCAGTCGTCGTCCGAGCAAGACGTGTCCTTATCGCTTTTTTTTACGGGTACAGTCGTTTACGAAAATGTCTAGTTCTTCACGGAGAAAATGTTTAAGGAGTCAGGTAAATATTAGAAGATTTTTATTTTACTTATTTTTTTTTTTAATTTAGATGTAATTAATATTTATTATTCAGAGATCGGAATTGGGTGTGTGAAAATACCTAAAGTTTGCAGCGGGACATAATATGGAGCACGTGTTATATTCTCGATATTTTGTATTTTCACACACCTAATTCCGATCTCTGATTATGATTCTATATAAGAAAAAAATTTTCCTTGTTGACGTTTACGTATTATTGTTTTAGACTCGAGAAACCATTGCTAAGGTATACGAATTTCTGAAAATAGATGCGAGAGATATATTGGAACTAGTAAGTGATCCAGTTTGCAGCGCAAGTCCAATTTTAATATCGAAATTAAGTGAACATTTAAATAGCGTACGGAAAAGAACAGCAATGGCAGTGGGGGTATCAGAGAGAACAATTACTAATATATTGGCTGAAGGAAAAGAATCTGACTCTAAATTTAAATCTCCGCATAAAGACCGTAAAAAACGTTTAAAGAAGTTAGAATTAGACAACTTTAACGTTGATGTTATACGTTCCACTATTCAAAATTACCATTTAGAACATCGTGAATTACCTACGTTGCTAAAGTTGAAAAGAATATTTCAAGATAAACTTAACTATGATGGAAGTATTTCGACTCTGCGTACAGCTTTGTTAAAGTTGGGATACAAATGGCGAAAAACTGTGGATAACAGACGTGTTATTATAGAGCGGCATGACATCCAAAAACTACGATTTTCCTACCTAAAAAAATTACTCAGATACCGTCAAGAAAATAGGTGTATCGTATATACAGATGAGAGCTACATCTTAACTAACCATGTGCAAAACAAAGGATGGGGTAATAAAGATGGACCACCTTTAAAGAGAAACCTGTCGAAAGGACAAAGAATTATCATTGTGCATGCTGGTTCAGAACATGGTTTTGTACCTAACGCACTATTGACATACAAAGCAAATAGTGTTTCTGGTGATTACCACTCTAACATGAATGCAGAAAACTATGAAAAGTGGCTGAAAGAACGTCTAGTACCGAATCTTCCACCTAACTCTGTGGTTGTGCTTGATAATGCCTCATACCATAACGTTCAAAATGACAGAGCCCCAAATTCTAATTCAAAAAAAATAGAAATGCAGAGATGGATGACAGAAAAAAATATAGCTTTTAATCAAGAAATGAAAAAATTGAACTGTATGATTTGATTAAAAAAAATAAAGAAAAATATATTTCTTACAAGATTGACGACATACTTCAGCCATATGGCATAAAAGTTCTTCGATTGCCACCATATCATCCTGAACTAAACCCCATAGAAAATGTGTGGGGAATTTTAAAAAATTATATTGCTTCACATAATGTCGATCAAAATGTGACGGAAATAATGAAACTCATAAATGAACGTTTAAGTCAAATTGATGAAGGGATGTGGGGTAATACTTGTCGACATGTACAAAAGAAAGAAGAAGAATACTATAGACATTTTGACATGGAGTCAGAAATCATAATTAACCTTGGTGAGAGCAGCGAATCCGAAAATTCATCATTAGATTTTTCAAGTAGCGATGCAGAATAATGTTCAATAAATAAACATTAAATTACGAAATAACTGTTTTTTTTAAACCCGTATATTATAACCCGTAAATAACAGTATTTGTATTTGTACCCGACTGTACCTCTTGTCACGCACACAAAGTCACTGTATATGTACAAGGTTTACCACATAAGGCCGCGCGCACAACTGAGTTGAACTATCTGTACTAAACTTAAATGAATAAATAAATAAAGTTGATGAAATCAGGCATTACTTTGCGAAAATCCATGACTAAAGCTGAAAAAGAGAATTATTTTCTTTAAATTTCCACTAAACAGCGCCAGCGCAGGAACCCAAATACATCCATCTGGAACCACTTGAAAAAACTAGAGCTGGAAGTCGCAGGACTTACAATACAACTTACACGTGACACAGAAGATGCACCTGGAAACACAACATTGACACCAATAAAACACTCGACGCGTTTTGCCACTACAGGAGGCATTCTCAGTGACCTATCCTCATGATTAGAGAATTGGTGTGACTGTTGTGAAATATTTATTTATTTTCCTTTTTTGATATGATAGTAATAACTAACGGTTTTTAAAGTACATACAATAAAGTGGCTTCCCGCGACTTCGTCCTCGCGAAAACCCTTTATAATCACAATTCTTTATAAATTGTAACCAGTGTGTTATTCTAATGAAAATGCTTCATTTTTTTACATTAAAATTCATAAAGTCGTTTTTACGTGAGTTACAAACAACCATACATCCATACGTACAAACTTTTGCGTTAAAAATATTAGTAGAGTTAGAAATCTCTTAAAAGAGCAACCCTAACGCAACAATGTCGGTGCTCGCTGGTAAAATTCTAGCCTAATATGAACTTTTAAGGGCCTTTCAGATTGCACTACGCTCTACTTCCATTCTTCACTTTTCATGATGCGTGTTTTACGGGTGGCATGTTGTATTTTGAATGTTGTCTAGGCGGTCAAATTCGAAAATCGCATATACAATAAAAACTACTTTTATCGCAATATTTTTTTATAGAATTTGACTGTTAAATTAAATTTAAATATAAAAAAAAACTATGAAAAAAAGTGAATTTCGAAATTCTGAATAAAACTACTTTTATCGCAATATTTTTTATAGAATTTGACTGTTAAATTAAATTTAAATATAAAAAAAAACTATGAAAAAAAAGTGAATTTCGAAATTCTGAATAAAATCGCTCGTAGTTTATATTTTTGTTTCTTCGGATTAAGCGAACAGTAGACATTGGAATGATACTCATTTTTACTTCTTTGTTGTTTTTCATCTGGTTAATATAAAATGGAAATAAATCTCGAAATAATCCGTAATAAAGTGAATCGTTTCAATGCTCGCTGTTTGCTATGTCAAATATGTGCATAAAATATACCTAAACTAATTTTCATTTTGCGCGATATTCTAACACAGTGCACGACGCGACGTACAATTTAATCTAACGAAAAACCTACGATGGCAAGCACGTCAGGCTGCCCATTTTTGTTGAAACACCACCCGTATTGCTGGTGCATAAGATGCCACGGTGTTTATCCCGACTTGCTGTTGTATGTACGTTTTGTCGTTCCGTTACGCGCAGTTCGCAATCAGAGTGGGGAATATTTTTCACTCGCCCGACTTTACAGCCACTGCGACAATAGGGATAGGTAACAAGCTAGGCTGAATGTTGCACCAAACACTGTGGCAAAATTTTTTCACGGAAAATTTGAGATGACATACGATTGTTATTTGTTGTTTTGACGACGCTTGGTGCAGCGGTCCACATGTCGGACCTCTAAAACCAAGGGTCGCGGGCTCGATCCCCGCACATTACAAGCATAAGTGTGCATGAACATGTGCGTTAGTACTGTTCTGGGTGTTTTCTATGTATAATATGTATTTATTTACAAAAAAAAGTATTTAAGTATGTTTATCCGTTGTCTAGTACCCATAACACAAACCTCGTAGCTTAATTTGGGACAAGAAAATTGGTGTGATTGTTGTGAAATATTTATTTATTATTATTGGTAATAAATTTCCAGCTAAAAATCCCCTGAATGAGACAGAAGCTGGTGTATTTAAAGGCTGGACGAATTTTGACTAGCCATATCTGCGAGAACTACGACTGAATAATAAAAAACGCTTTAAAATCGGTCCATCCGTTCTAGAGCTTCGATGCCACACACAGACACACACAAAAACACAGTAACACAAACAGACATAGGGGTCAAACTTATAACACACTTTTTGTCAAGTGTTAAAAATTCTCATGAAAAAAAAACCAGATGGCTCGATCAGAGGCACAGCTTTTAATGTCAACCGGCAAGATGGACTGATGAGTTTAACATCAATCTGGACGCACGTTGCTTGTCTTGACTGGTTTGGGACTTTATAGCTTGCCGTTTGTTCAGAGTGCAGCTATTGAACGTTACCGCGGGATTTGACTGTCTACAATATTTCAAAACTGCTGACAGTCGTATTTGTTTTGGTATGGAGGCTAGTTGAATTGATCACTAACATTAAGTTCAGGACAACATTTTAAAGGTAAATCTTTTTGGTGCAAATGCATTTGTTTAACGTACTTAAAAGTGTGACGAAATATAATATCCATGCTAAATATTGAATTTGGCTTATTTGTCCGCTTCGGTGTAACAGGCAGCCCACCTTGTATAAAATGTTTAATCATAATAAAACTCTTGAGAGGCCCACAGACGGATGGCTGAATAAGTTTAGGTAATATGACGTATTATCATACGTTTCCTTGACTACCTTTATGATAGTACGATCTTTTTATTTAAATACGGTAAATTTATTTTCATTCTTTTCGCTTTGTTTTGGGAGAAAATATGTCAAAATTTTTCAGGACTAGACGACCCGACGTTTAAGAAAAAAACAAGTCACTTCAATATCCCAAGGGAGCCCGATTTAATCGGGATAATACTCGTAAGTATCCTATCACCCAAGTCATTTCTACAAAAGTTTCTTCTACCAATTTTTTGTTATAATCATTTATTTTCTGCTATGGGCTGTCGTTGCAACAAAGATGATATACTTACATTGGTTTTCAGTAAATCAGCTCATGAGTTTCAATGTCTGAACGGATTTTCATCAACTATATAGCTAAGAACACCGTGCTTAAACTTCCTTTCAAATAAAAATAAAAACGCTTTCGAACCGGTCCATCCGTTTAGAAACAGACATCAAACTTATAACACCCCTCTATTTCGTTCGGCGATTAAAAAATATGAAACATTTTGCCAATTTTGTCGCTCGCAGCTATTATTGGTTTGGATACCGCACAGTGTGTCCCCCGAGTGCCAGATTGGACATTGTGCACTATTGCATGGATATAGTTCGTTCAGGCACGTCCGTCATATCCGCGTCAAAGGCGCAGTGTGGTGGCTGAAAAATTGGAATCACAGCAGCGCCGGATTTTGATATACCGTCGCGCCAATTTTGGCAATTGTGTGAATTTTTCGGTAGTGACAGCTGGATTATTTTGGTTAGTTGAATCTTTTTTTCTGGTTTTATTTGGGTATTTTTAGGTGACCTACTTGACTTTTGAATTATAATTATTTCCTTAACTTGGATAAGGTTTTGATTTATATACTTGGCATTGTTGTCTAATTGTCTAAACGGATTTTGACCTGCTAAAGCTAAGAACCACCTCGATTAAACTATCTTTCATTAAAAAAAAACGCTCTGAAATCGGTCCATCCGCTCAGAAACAGACATCAAACTTATAACACCCCTCTATTTCGTCCGGGCATTAAAAATATGAAACATTTTGCCAATAAAATTTTGTCGCTCGCAGCTATTATTGGTTTAGATACCGCACAGTGTGTCCCCCGAGTGCCAGATTGGACATTGTGCACTATTGCATGGATATAGTTCGTTCAGCCACGTCCGTCATATCCGTGTCAAAGGCGCAGTGTGGTGGCTGAAAAATTGGAATCACAGCAGCGCCGGATTTTGATATACCGTCGCGTCAATTTTGGCAATTGTGTGAATTTTTCGGTAGTGACAACTGGATATTTTTTTGTTGTATCTTTTTTCTGTGTTTTTTTGGGTATTTTAGGGTACCCTAGTTGACTTTTGAATTATTATTATTGCCTTGACTTGGATAAAATTTTAATTTCAATTTCTATGTTTAGCATTGTTGACATTTTATTTTAATAATTTCACTGTTATTTTATTAATTTAATTGTATTTGATAAAAATATGTACACATTTCAACATTCGTTCACCATATTAAGGTAAAACATGAGAACTTCTCACTCACTTTGTAACAACATTTTAACCATGTATTAATGTAATTGTTAAAATTATTAAAATGTAATGTAATTATTAAAATTTCATTTTATTTCAAAGTGCAAAGCCAATTATATTTCAGTGAAAAGGATGTGAAAGTGGTTATGAACATAAATTAATTGAACAATCAGTTCATGATCAAATTAATATTTACCGACAGGACAAGCAAGCGACTTTCTGTTGCCACGACTCGCGACTGATAGCGTGTCATCCGATAACGGCGGCTAAATCGCTGACTGTTGCTAGTCATGGCGACAGTATGCTGCAAGTCAGCTCTGGGCCTTAAGGTTTTATCAACGCCTTTTCAAAGCAGCCTAGTGATGGAATAATAGTTTGAAAAACAAAAAAAGGTGTCACATTTGTCTTTTTAATGACTTACAAAAAACTTTATCATGTTAAAAAATTAAAGATTAATCTGTCTTCAATTAATTTGGAATCTTATAAGGTTCATCCAGAAGCAACCACAAAAAGAACTTCTTCCTCTAGCGTTCTAAAGTTACACTCTCATTTGTAATTAGTTAAAACTTCGCTCAGCGATTGGCCAAATTGATGGCAAACATTTGCAAACTATCCACCCAAAGTAGATACCGAGTAATTTGGCGAAAGTGTAATGGGCCAATTAGAGGCGACTGTTGGCCATTCTAAGGAATTATGGTGATAATTTACGCAAATCGTCTCTGTCGAAGCGGCTGACAAGATAAGAATGTACGTACCTACTTGGGTGATGTAATTATTGAAATTTAATTAGCGAGCTAATGACGTTGATGGGATTTTGCTGTGTCGCTTTTGGAATATTACCTGGGGTTTAAAGGTGTACTTAACGGACAAAAGGTATGTTTTATACCTTTATATATTACCTGGTATGTTTATAGTGCAATAGTAGCTGTTTATTAGCGTTGAATTACATTTGTAAAAAAAAGAATAGTAGGGAGCTTACGGACGAGCGACAGTATATCGGCGACTGCTTGCGACTCAAGTTGGCGATAGTCGCGGATAATCGCCAACGACAGATATTCAAATTTAATGACTGCCGCCGACGCATGTCAAGTACCGCCGATAGTCGTAGACAGTCACCGACAGTTGCCTGATACATTGCGACCCTCAAAGACTCGCTATTAGCTGTGTAACATTCATTACTACGCTACGCATCTGTTCGCTGACGCGTATGATTTGTGTTTTGATATTTTAATTGGATTATGTAATTTTATCACTTGTATGTATGTTAGTCTGTAAGGTATTTATGATACTCTGGCCAGTATTTTTTTAAATCTGTTGCCTGAAATAAATTAATTATTATTATTATTATTACAGCTGTAGGCGCAAGTCGGAGACTGTCGCAGACAAATGGCAGTGCTGACAAACAACGTTTGGACTGTTTTTTAGACTAGCCGCCTTTTTCGTTCGCGCACTACACTTAGCTTGAGGGACAGGGATAGCAATATTCAAAACTATGAAAACATTGACTAACAGAGGCCTTTAAACTGAGAGAGTCACTGTCTGGCGATAGACGCAGATAATCGCGAATGACAGATATTCAATTTTAATGACGAACGCCGACGCATCGCCATTACCGCCGATGGTCAGTCACCGACAGTTGCCTTATACATCGCAACCCTTGAAGACTCTCTAATAGCTGCACAACATTCATTTCAGCTTAAGGCGCGAGTTGGAGATTGTCGCCGACTAATAGCAGTGCTGCCAAAAACTTCACGCAACATTTGGACTGCTTATTCATTGGCGCCGTCCACTTAGCTTGAGGGACAGGGATAGCAATATTCAAAACTAGGAACATCAAGTAACATGTTTTCTTTTTTTTTGACGACCTCTTTGGTGTAATGGTCAAGAAGTCGACTATTAACCAAGAGGTCGCGGGTTCAATCACCGCAATGTACAAACATGTGTGCATGAACATGTCTGTTTGTACTGGTCTGGGTGTTATATGTATTTATTTAAGTTTATTTGTGATACCATTGTTAATTTAAGCTTAAGCTACTTACCACGGAATCGGATCAATTTATGTGATGTTTTTTTTAAAATGTTGGCCTATAAAGTGAGAGAGGCACCCTAAACCAATAATGTCTGGCCAAGTCGAAATGAAATGGAAAAACATTTGATATTTTCGTAGGACGGGTTATGGAACGTTCAAAACGGGGAGAAAATTTTAAGGTCATTTCAACTTTTCTATGGTTTTTATTATATCTTACGTTATTTTTAATTGAAGGGTTTTTTGACACCGCTTTCATTTTAAACTTGGTGGTGACCATTATACGACAATAAATTAAAGCATCACAATACTTAGTTAATTTAAGTATGTTTTTTCCATAATAAAACTGAATTATTGGTTTCAAAGATCACGCTTAAAAGAGTCATCATATTCATCATTTGTAAGTCCCAAATAAGATTTCAGTTTGCGCAATGGAGACAATAGAAACCATTTGTAAAATTGAATAATTTTCCTTCCTGTTACACAAACATTTGCTTTTCAATAATGATTGTGCCAAAGGCTTTTCCCGCGTGGAATTCAGTTTTCCAAATATTACGCAAAATCCTACTACTATTATAAAGGCGAAAGTTTGTAAGTATGGATGTATGGATGTATGGATGTATGGATGTATGGAGGTTTGTTACTCTTTCACGTAAAAACTACTGAATGGATTTGAATGAAACTTGACCACAATATAGCTTATACATCAGAATAACATATAGGCTACAATTCATAAAGAATTTTTAAGATAAAGGCTTTTCACGCGGACGAAGTCGCGGGCGGCCACTAGTATGGCATATGTTCATCAGAATATTTTTTTTTGTTATAGTTAGTCTTGGAATCTATTCAACACAAACAAACAATCAATAAAGCTTTCCCCTTTATAATATTAGTTTAGATACCTAACATTCATTACCTCTATTTTTCTGCCATTTATAAAGTTCGAAACTTTGCAAAACTTATATAAATGAAGGCGGACGCAGTCGGCGACAATCGGACGGCTGAGAGAAAAATACAACAGTTTTTAATGCATCTTCAGTATTCTCGACTGGACGTCAAAGTTGAGGAGTTTCCCGAATGCAAATGAGTATGTGCTCTGTTACGCGGAAGCGGGTAGTTTCATCAACATGTTTAAAAAAAACTTACTAAAATATGGCTGTTGAACTTCAATAACCGGACGGTTTTTCACTATCTACAGCTAAGAACCTCCGAGATTTAATCATGTTTCGAAAAAAAAAAACGCTTTGAAATCGGTCTAGGGAGGGTCGAAACCTTACGGGAGCTACGATGCCACAGCGAACACACAAAAACACAAACACATACAAACTTAAAGGGGGTGGGGGGGCAGGGGGCGAGGGGCGGAACAAACTAAACCCTTTTTTTTAGTATTTTTCGCTTGCAACGCTATTTCTTCAATTTCGAAAAGACAACACTTAAAAAATTATTTTTTCGGCTCCGTTCATCGGGGAGGACTGAGCCTCTGAGCACTGAGCAGTGGTCAGAGCATTGGACCGGACTTCCAAAGGTCGGGGGTTCGATTCCTCCCCGATGACCGGAGCCGAAAAAAGATTTTTTTTTTAACTTTTTCGTCGGGGGTGAAAAAAAAGGTTAGTAGTGGTGACCGCATGCCGGGCGACGTTCCGTGGGCCTGCCCGTACAAGGTAGACCGACGATCTGGTGAAGGTCGCGGGAAGCTGCTGGATTTGGGCAGAGCGCAGCTTTAATCGCGGTGGAAATCCTAGAGGGAGCCTTTTGATCAGCCGTGGGTGTCGTACGACTGATGTGGTAAAGAAGATTCTTAAAAATATTTTTACATTGTCGGTCGTATTTTTGGTTCTAGGGCGTATGCTTGCAAGGACAAGCTTGTAAGAGGAATAAGTGATAGCTACATTTGATCTCAGACAGTAGGGAGGCCGGTTCAGGTTTGCCAAGTTTCGTTTCAACACCAAACATTTCCTTATCTTCTTTTGCCTATCTTGTTGACCTAGACATAGGTAATTATATTTTTGAAGACCAAAACTCAGTCATCGACAAAGCATTGTCAGTGGCGTTGTAGATATCCTCCCAGGTATAGGTGCTGGGCCACAAATCGCTGGACTCGCCTTTAGTGTTTCAACTACTTTTGCATTGTCTTGATTTATTAAGTTAAAATTATTAACATTAGAAACCGTTTGACACTCAACTGCTTATATTTCTCACAAAAATACATAAATATAGATTTATAACAATCCATAAGTATTGATATTGATTGTCACGATCGCGATCGCACCTGCTCCCGCTCCCGCTGCCGCTGCCGCTGCCGCTTATCACTATTCACACGACAAACAGTTTATTGCAGCTACAAAAGATGGAACGAGATATTTTAATGCAAAGGCTTTATAAGCACTTTGATAAGAAATCTTAACTCAAGTTCTCATTGCATGAATATATTTTACGGCGCTAGAATGATAAAGTAGATGGAATTTGTTTTCTTAATGGGTTTTGAAACTAAATCGGTTAATGTCTCCCTGGGGTAGGATTTTGTTTGTTATGCACGAGAGTATTGGTATCAAAAGTTTGTTATGCTTTCAAAGTTGTAAGGGCTCAACATATTATCTAATGTTTGGAGACGAATACTACACTGAGAATTTTTAGTGGAGCAATTTATGAATAAGCTGGTCAGTTATGGAATTTATAATCTTATTTTTTGAAGTCAGAAATAATAAACCAGAGAAAACCAGTTTTTGTATTACGCAATAAGGTACTATTTTGGGAGATTCTGGCGAAGATATGTGAAAGAGTCAGCAATAAAAACATTACAGCTATTACACAAATTATCCTTTGTTAAGTGGACGTAACTAGAGAATGTAAAAAGTGACTTAGAGTTTCGCGGCACGTGCCTCCTTGCTTAAAATCTGTTTATTAAGTATAAATGTCTGTTTGTACTGGTCAGGGTGTTATATGTATTTATTGTAATATAATATAATATATTTATTACTGTTGATTCTGATGTCTGTAACACAAGTGCTTAAGATACTTACCACAGATTCAGATCCATGTAAGTATGTGATGTTGTTGTATATTAGTTATAAAAAAGAATAATATAGAAATATCGTATCTTTTAGAACCCTTTGAACATAGAAATGATACACTTTTTACGGATTATTTCGCGATTTATTTACATTTTGTTTTAACCTGACGTTAACCTGTGACCACGGACCCTTTTCAGCGTCCGTGGTCACAGGTAGACTAAGGTGTTAGTTGTCATTACATGGTTTGAAAAATTTTCAAACTACCATCACTCAAAAATATTAAGTTACGTTCCTATCCACACATCCTTTGAACATAATTTATCAATTCAAATCAATAGATAAAGAAACTCTTGAGTTCAAATCACATTACACTTAAATTTGCTCCCTTCATAACAATGCAAAATGTATTTATGCGAATAAAATTCCTAATGCATATAAGAACACGAAAACTTCATTAGCACCCTTTCACATTTGTTCAAAGGGTAATTAATTCCCCGATGTCTTCAACTTCGGGAGCCACGAGCAGTAATTGTATTAAATTTATCTTTACTTAATAATATGGTTCATGTTCGAGGGTTATACTGAGCCACAGCCAAAGAAAAAGGCAAAAGGCAAATTAGCACACTAAATTTTGTCCTACTATTATTATTATGCTAAATACTATTGTTAAAATGTAAATACTTTATATACCTGAAAAGGTGAAACATAGACTTCGCATTTAAACAACCCACAACCTCTGTATTTACCTATGTTTATGAAGGAATAATTGATTATGATTATTATGATTAGATTTTCTATGCACCTGAAAGGCAATTTTTTTTAGAATAAGGCCTTACACAGCCCTTATTGAAAAGATATATATTTTTTGCAATAACCTAAAAACGATTGCACTTTTCCCAAGAAAGTATTTGACTTAAAACGATCGCATGATAATTTTTCATTGCTCCTAGAAATATCTTCATCGTTCCACCAAACATCTTGTGTACGATATGTTTTTCTGTAGTCTCATTCTCCCAGAACGATAGTAGATACAGGTAGGTAGGATGTTATTGATGTGAGAGATTTTAAGGCTTGAATAGCTGCTTCTGTTGGTCGACACACACAACACATAGCGATAAGGACAACGTCTTCCGGTTTCGCTTGTATAATAAGACTATTATTATTATACTAGCGAAACCGGAAGACGTTCCTGGCCTCCTGGCCGATTTCGACCACGGCGGCCGATCTCATGCGCACGGCGTGCACAAGTGTGAGCGCAATACACAGGTGCACTCACTGTTCCATCACTCTCAAAAGTTCGATGGGACGGCAATCCGACATGACCGGAGAGAGATCAGGCGCAGGACCAACAGCTTTACGTGTTTTCCGAGACACGAGGGTGTAACTCTTCCAACTCCGAGCTGTTTTTGAGAATTTCATGACAGGAAATCTCAGAAACAGTTTTGGCTCGACCTGGGATTCGAACCCAGTGACTTGGCTACTACACCAACGAGGCAGTTACTTCGCTAGTATACTCGTAGAATAAAAGACCCCATCTTAGTTTTGTGATGAAAATCACTGCCTGGTTTTGTACGAGCTGTGTTGCTGAGCTAGTCACGCGAACCCGGCAAACTAATTGGTTCGTTTAGCTTGATTTTCCATTAAATACTTTATTTCTTCACTAAAGATTAATTGGTAAGGGACATGAAACTGTTGTTTACAATATCATCATTATAGCTGCTGATTTTATGAAATTTATCAAAAAAAACACGTTAGGTAAATATGTACCAGGATAAGTTAAAAAATATCAATTTGTGGAAATACATAGCCATCAATATAGAAATACATTTCTAAGTAGGCTTTTCAATTTCGAGTTGGACTCGCGCACCGAGGGTTCCGTACATACCTGTAGACAAGGAGTAGTAACTTTGAAATTTTCAAAATTGTCAATTTTTTTTTTTTATATGATTAAACTGAAAATTTACAGTTTTCGTAATTTTTCCTATACCTGTACTATAAGACGTGACTTCGTACTAAATTTCAAGATTCTAAGTTTACGGGAAGTACCCTGTAGGTTTTGATTCCCGTGCGAGTTTCGAAAATTTGCGGAAATTTGCGGCCTAAATGGCTGTATCTTTTGATTGCGTTGGCTTAGAGGGTTCTTTTTTTCTACAGCTTCCAGGGACAGTAGACCTAAGTATCACATAGAAATTTCAGTTTGATACCTCCACGCGTTCCTGAGAGAAACGGTCTTGACAGACGGACAGACGGGCGGACGGACGGACGGACAACAAAGTTAACTTATAAGGGTTCCGTTTTTTTCTTTTGAGGTACAAAACCCTAAAAAAAGGTAAAGAGGAATCATGTTAAACAGAATTTCGGGATTAAGTACAGTTTGATAAAAAGTAACCTTATTTTATAAATCGGTGACAAATTAAGAAGACAAAAAGACTTAAAAAAAAAATCCGTCAATACGTGTACAGACCTTATTAAATGATGCAACAGTTTTCAGATTTAACGCCTCTATCAGTCATACCTTTTGGCTAAGCATAAATTCAGCGAAGCAAAACAGGATTTCGTTTTTCGGAATACGCATTCTGACGTGAAAATGAATGGCAAATATTTATTTAGTTTCAGATACTCATTACATGAGTATAAACACAAATTACACTGATAATCAAATAGCACATTGCAAAAGAAGACGTAAGTAATGTGGATTCTGGTAGCTTTTGCCACTGAGTCAAACGCCAGCTCAGCAGAGCGATTCAGTAAGAGCTCATTTCAAACTTCGAATCTGAATCCGCCGTGAGTTTTGTGAATGGCATTCTATAAACTCGATTGATAATTCGAACCTACGCTAGCGCCACATTTGCGAGTGTGGCAGTGAGATAAACTAAATATTCTGTGAGATTTTGACACTTCTTGTGTGGGATGACGTTATCATTGGCATTCCGTAAGGTAATTCCCCCATCACTTCGACGTTCACTGCGCACTCAAACTCGATATCAAGTGTCATTTAAAAAGTTAGTATTTCACAAGTGAAAATAGACGAAGTCGTGTTAAATTTGCGTATATTTACTGTTTTCAAGCTACTTTATTGTTGTAAAACTAGTTTTCAAACGTTTTTGAGTTGTAAAGAGTGTACCTATAAAGATGGCAAGAATGTCTTTACTGAAGTTTCTGCTAGAGGAGGCTCATGCTTTGGATAAACCAGCAATGCGTCGTAAATCTTGACAAATCCGTAGTTTGTCGGTGTTATTAACCCGTAATACCGATTATGTTAACGTGTATAGACTATCTAAAGAACTTATCGACCAACTGGAGAATGAGTTACTGCCTCTGTTGAAGAAAACTGAACGTCGAGGCAAAGGGATTTCATTCAACTCGTTTCAAGGTAAGGGTTTTAAACACTTTCGTAAGTATTTACACAGTTTATGGTAAATATTAGATTTGTAACCGTGCATGATGCTCTTCCCCCAAAGAGTATCAAGTCAGAGTATTCTCTGCCAGTTATGTTTGAAAGTTATTGGACCAAACTTGTAATAATAACTTATAGTGTTTTGGTTCAATAGAACTTATGAAAAGTATTGTTATTTTTTTAATTAATTTATTTTTTTACAGATACATATTAGAAGAGGGACTAGAAGTGGCTCAAATAGTTTCTCAAGTGCAAAGATTTGCCTACTCATGGCGTTTTAGCTAATGGACAATTGCAAAGGCAAAATTTAGTAACTAGACTGGCGCTCATAACACAATAATTTTTTAATTAATAATTCATTGTTTAGAATAAATAATACCTTATTTTATATTGTAATTTCTTCTAAAATTATTTTATATAGGTATATTTTTTGTTTTTGTACAATCTGAAATTATAATATTAAAAGGAAATAATGAGTTGTATGTATGAACTAACATAGTTTTATGTAAAATGTACTCACCATAATTTAAAATTTGTCATAATTAATTATAGATTTTATTTTTCTTAAATGTAATAAATAAATGTGGACAACATCACATACATTGTTCTGATCCCAAAGTAAGTAGCTACAGAATTTGTGTTATGGGATTCAGAAACAACAAAGGTACCACAAACACCCAGACCTGAGACAATATAGAAGTGTTTTTATTCATTGACCCACCGGAATCGAACCGGGAACCCCATAACAGACACCATGAAAACCGGTGTGTACACCACTCCACCACAGAGGTCATCAATTTTCTTATATTTATTTATTAATCATAGCCTTATTTTCAACGTGTTTTAGGTTTTCTTTTTTACTGTAGTTTGAGAGAATAATTGTTT
The DNA here is from genome assembly GCA_963921415.1 of Pyrausta despicata. Classification (NCBI taxonomy): domain Eukaryota; kingdom Metazoa; phylum Arthropoda; class Insecta; order Lepidoptera; family Crambidae; genus Pyrausta; species Pyrausta despicata. Next base: position 9,725,011 of record OY992864.1, read on the forward strand.
GTCTAAGATCTAAGTTAATATGTGGATGTTTGTAACCCTTTCACGCAAAAACTTTGAAATGATTATCATGAAATATTAAAATAATTCACCTTAGCAGAGACAAAGGCTATTTTCTTAAAGTGATCCTTATGGCTACTCACAGCTGAGTTTCATCAAATTCGATAGTTTTGTGTAAATGAGATACATACATCCTTTTAAACTTTAACTTTTGATTATTAATTTAATAGGATTTTTTAAATGAAGCTGCTAATTCTAAATAAATCAAATAAATGAAACTACATGTATGTCTCATTTCTTTTAATAGCATCTGGCAAAGCTTCTTTCCCTTTCCACACAGTCACAGCTTCAGCTAAATTCCTCTCTATTTCTGCATTTTGCTCCAAGAAAGGCTGTAAGATTCTTGTATTGGACTGCAGGACTTCTACATTGGATTTATTGAACTCCAACTACTGCTCCTCCACCCTTAAGAATCTCTCAGAATATGTCGAGAATTCTGATCGCCGTTGAGATGGAGGAGGCGCAGCAACTGATACTGTATGTCGTGATGCTGAAAAGGATATAGACTATTATTCTTCATTTATTGTGCTTTGAAGAAGGAATGTTAAGTGGCTTCGAGTAAGCGAGTACTAACCTTGGTCTACTGTTTATAGTTTTTGATGGTGCCACCTAAGCTATTTAAGCTTACGGCTACATCCTCCCACTGACGTCGAGTCCGTTCCATTTTAGGTTTTCAAGAAACCCTTGGCCAAGCCAGGATTTATTTTCATATATTCAACTTGAGCCGACGATGGATGAGAAGAACGCGTCGCACTTAAACTGTAATATTTTTGATGGATTAGTAAACTAACGCACTACGTAATATAAACATCGGTATAAGTTATAACTTTTAAAACCACAAAATATACTTACTTCATGATAATTTCAAACTTTCGGAGGCACTTTGCGCGAAATGAAGAAATAAAACTTTAACCAAACAAAACCAAAACAAAGAGGCTTGATTGACAGGTTTTTTTTTAAATTCTTCATAGATGTCAAAGTATTGAGTCGGTTTATGCCATCGAGTAGTTTTTTTTGTCTTTTTTATATTAAAACTGTGTTTGAATTTTTAAAATATGCAGTTTATGCATAACTGAATATGTTAATCAAAGTATTTTTGCTTAAAATTTAACATTTATTCCAAAAAACCATAATCGAAAAAACTTGTCTATCATTTTGTGAAATGTGGCAAGCACTAGTTCATTAATGGATGCCTCGTCGCTCACTTCACTTCGCAAGTGTTTATGTAATGTCTACAGAATGCAAATTCAAGGTCATTTTGAACCTTATGCGAAGGGAGAGTGAATGGCGAAGTGAGATGCGAATTGTTGCATGGATTTTATAGAATCGACAGGCTGTCCTAGAAGCTTTTAACCTTTCGGGCTTAAATCCGGTAAAATTTGAGTGTCGTACGATCCACAGCACTTTGACCTTAGCACCGGGATGTCTTATACAGTTGGACTAAGTGTGACTTTGCAACCAAACATAGTATAGTCTGATTTGCTAGCAACAAAATAATGCACCTTCATAGCAATGTGTGAAGAATTTCACTTTACATAGTAGGACTATGAAAACATTTCAGCTCCATAAAACACGCAGATAACGAAAAACTTATATTTTCTTGCATAAATGGCGACTTAAACCTTCTGCATATGATTTAGCCAACGAAGCAAAATAAGTCTGTTATAAGTTTGTCTGTTGTGTTTTTGTGTGTGAACGTGACGGATGAACCGATTTCTAATCGTTTGTTTTGTTCGAAAGGTAATTGAATCACGGTGGTCTTAGCTATGGTTATGTCAAAATCCCTTTAGCTCTTGAAGCTCACCAGCGCTAGAAAGTTAGTTTTAAAAGGGTTATTAGATTATTTTTTGATACTTCAGCATTGTTGCAATTGAGTAAGATCTTGCGGTTAAGATGTTTTTGGCTCGGGTTGTTGGCAATTCAGAACTTAAAACTTAATTTCCTTGAGTAAGACTTGCGAGAGACGACGACAAAATAGCTTTAAATTAATAATGAGTACTTACATGTTTTGTGGCTATATTACTTTTGACTTTGAAATATGCCTCTTTCATATTACGTCAAAGAGCATTATTACAAAATTCAATGGCGGGCTTAATACTCAAGTTAAGTCTTTATGTCTGGTTAGGAGGTAGCAAAAGAAAACAAATCATTCATTAAATAAACAAACTTTGCCATTTTCGTCGCGGTTTTGACGGAATCCGGTCACGGTAGAAAATTTCTAACAAAATCCAAACTTTACGAGTTGGAAATCTCGTTCTAAGATTGAATTGTTGCATTTGCAAATTATTTTTTACTGTCGACTGATTCACGGTTTAATTTAGCTAATGTACGACGAACTCCTTCAGTTCGTGAAATAGATCCCGCTCGTTTATGGATTTCAGCTTCAATTGTACTATTCTTTCGCAGCTTTTACCTCCAGGTGGTCTGATGTGATGACAATGATCACCGTATTGCCAGTTTGAATATTCTATTTACCTTTGACTGAAAGTAATGCTAACTTTCAATTTCATAGAAAAAGAAAGCCTTGAAGTTCCCATCCAGCCAGCCAAAGCTACCTGATTGCTTGTAGTGAGAAAGTGACAGCTATCTAACTCACCCGTCCAGCCAGCCAAAGCTACATGATAGCTTTTAGTATGAAAGTGACAGCTAACTAACTCAGCCGTCCAGCCAGCCAAAGCTACCTGATAGCTTTTAGTATGAAAGTGACAGCTATCTAACTCACCCGTCCAGCCAGCCAAAGCTACATGATAGCTTTTAGTATGAAAGTGACAGCTATCTTACTCAGCCGTCAAGCCAACCAAAGCTACCTGATAGCTTTTAGTATGAAAGTGACAGCTAACTAACTCAGCCGTCCAGCCAGCCAAAGCTACCTGATAGCTTTTAGTATGAAAGTGACAGCTATCTAAGTCACCCGTCCAGCCAGCCAAAGCTACCTGATAACTTTTAGTATGAAAGTGACAGCTATCTAACTTAGCCGTCCAGACAGTCAAAGCTACCGGATAGCTTTGAGTATGAAAGTCTATCTAACTAGGTATCAGTCAAAGGTAGATATAATATTGAAACCGGTTTTACGTAAGCAGTTACTTCAAGTTCTGGTTCTAAGAGTAAGGGGAATGTTTTGTTGTTGTGTAAATCATTTGTCGATTGTTCCCTATCCCAACCAATGTTCACGCTATCTGTCAAGCGTGAACCACAATTAATTAAAATTGATTTGGTAGTTTTGTCATAAAAGCGTACAGATAGGAAGAGGTACTCTAGCATTTATAATATTATGCATGACACCTCTCAGTGTCTCGAGTCCATTAAAACCACAAGCTATACATCAAGCGTGTTACTAGACACAAGGTGTTCGGTAGAGACACAAATGGTAAAGCCCTTCTGTATGACAAGGGTCAACGTCCACCTAAAAATAGGACTACATTAAAATATCAAATTACGTTTTGTAAGATCTGATAGATAAACATCAATAAATCTGAGACTGCTGAGGCTGTTCAAGTAACTTCAGGCTGTAAAGTGCCTGACAGTGTATAAACCAATCATAACGGCTAAATCGCTGACAGTATCGAATCGGGGCAACAGTCAGCGGCAGGTGAGCCTTGGGCCTAAGTTTTGATGACACTTCAGGACCAACTTATGGCCTTAACTTTATCAGCTGATTTGTTCAATCAATTAACGTGAGTGTAATATCATAAAACTTAAACGCGGTAAGCTTTAATCAAGATTTTTTAAATGTAACAAAATAATACACGTAGGACTTTGAGGCTATCATCCGATTATTATTTTTACGATTCTCTAGTTTAATGCAATGGGATCTCAGGCCCACTAGATTATCATGAACTTGCTTTCGACGGACGTTGACAATCCAAAACCAAACAATATTATAGCTGTCACTGGCACACAAGACTTGCAGCGTGCGCTACATCTAGCGTGGGAATAGCTTAATGGTCTACTGACAGCTTATGACTAACCACCCTACATCACAGAATAGATAACAGCAGTATGGGAGCTAAGAAAAATACTCGAAATAACACATGAGCACAGAGGCACATCTGTAGAGGCGCCTAAGTGTGTATTGCCACGAACCTTTCCTTTTAAGAGCCATAACCGAGGCCGGGGGGCCTCAGACGTGTGTGGGACTCCCAGCGTACTAAAAGGACGCGTCTCCGCTCCGGAAAAAACCGGCGAGGGGACTACCCACCAAAAACCTGTGGTATCCCTTCCCTGTCTAGAAGGTGACATGGGCCCTAAGGATACCTGCTTCGGGGCCTTTTGAAATGTTTATCTGTGCGCGTGCGTCCTTAGTTCAGTTTAGTGCTAAGTGGGACTATTGCCGCACTAAGCCGATTCATAGAGGCAATGAAGTAGTGTGTTACTTCTTTTTTTTAATCTGATTCCGTGGTTAGCTTAAGCACTGGAGTTACAGATATCAGAATCAACAGTGGTATTACAAATCAACTTAAATAAATACATATAACAGCCAGACCAGTACAAACAGACATGTTAATGCACACAAATGTTTGTACAGTGCGGGGATCGAACCCGTGACCTCTTGGTTAATAGTCAACTTCTTGACCATTAAACTTAGTGCATCGGTCCTTTGCTTCCGCACTGCCTTAGGGACCTCATACCGGTACTGTGTTCTTCATGTAACGAGCGCTTATCTGCTTTCAGATTAACATGCCGATACGAAGCGAACGTTTTGACACATCGCTGGTTAACTGTGGTAGAGACGTGTGAATTGTAATAATTGTAGTAGCGACATTATGCCGTAGATGTGTGATTATGACTTATGGCTGTGCGTGCTAAGTGACCTGAATATTTTTATTGTAACCTCGTCGGTCTTAATCATATTTTTTTGTGTATTTCATCGCTTTACTTATCAAATATTTGATAAACAACTTTCGTTCATGATCTTGACTGACCCAATCAAAATAAGTGATTAAGCAATGATAGTTGTAGGATGTGTTTTTTTGCGTATACTACGCTAAGCTTGTTATTTAGCTGCTATACCCGACGCACTTTCTTATCTGCACTATCCTAAATTTTTTGTAACGTCAAAATGTACCCTATAAATAGGAGGACAATCAATACCTCGCCGTCTCCCTTCCCCAGCCAGAGGCAGCCGCAGCTAGCTTGCCCTGCTTATCGGGCCTCCCCGAACGGGGTCTCACCTGATAGGCAGCCCGCAGCGACTGTGCTAGCGGCATCTAACACCGTGGGCTAGTTAGCACATGAGAAGAAGCCCGGGGAAAAAGCTTATGCTCGAACCCGAACCGCCCCTAGCTGGGGCGAAGAAACCCGTCGTCGACCTCGCCGTCAGTTAAGCACTAGCACGGGAGGTAAAAGATTTGTTCGTCTCATTTCAGTTTATTTTGTAATAACAGCTATTGGCTTTCTGTACAAATTGAATGTTGAATGTGTTTCGGTGTGCACAATAAACGATTTGTTGATTTGTTTATATTTGATTTGATGTGCACTGGCGGAAATACAAATAGGTGAAGTACCTTACCTCAAAGCGTACATCCAACATGTCTCCAGAGAGATTAGGAGCGAGACATTGACATGATTTATTAATTTCAATGATGCAATTTTTGCATTTCGATGCAAAAAGCTTTTGCTTGTGTGTGAGGTGACGTTTTACGTAATTTACTTCTATTTTGTTATATATTTTTAAATGTTATAATTAGTTTATTATTTATAAGATTCATGTTGAAGTTAGCCCTACTAATATTATAAACGCAAACGTTTGTAAGTATGGATGTTTGTTACTCTTCCACGTAAAAACTAATTTATGGATTGCAATGAAATTTAACGAAAATATAGCTTATACATCAAAAATTTTATAGAATATCTTAATAGATTTTGACGTGACAACGTCTTATAATTCGATGGAGCCGGCTGCTCTGAGGCGTTCCATTTAAGGTTTGCAGTTCAAGCGAGAGCGCGCAACGAGCGACAAAGAGACACAATCTTGTGATCTTATGTCATTGTCACGTTTAACTATCGTCAGTAAGCCGACTTTACTGAAACCCGATTTTTGTTAGGATTTTTGTTCGAGAAAAATATTATATTATGTCGCAGATGCAACCTTAGGCTATTTATAAGACGCAGTTTATTTGCTTTTCTTGCGTATATTACCGGCTTAAACATTTAGTTAGTTTCCATTAAATGTTACATTTACTAGCCAACTATTCACCGTTCTCATAAATCGCAACTATAAGCGATAAATCCTACTACTATTATAAAGGCGAAAGTTTGTAAGTATGGATGTATGGATGTATGGATGTATGGATGTATGGATGTTTGTTACTCTTTCACGTAAAAACTACTGAATGGATTTGAATGAAACTTTACCACAATATAGCTTATACATCAGAATAACATATAGGCTACAATTCATAAAGAATTTTTAAGATAAAGGCTTTCCACGCGGACGAAGTCGCGGGCGGCCACTAGTTCTTCATAAATTCAAGCCTAGCCGTAAATCAAACGAGTCTTGATTAATTTCGCGATATTTCAGTGCTTTTAATATGCACGTTTTCTAGTTTAGGATGGCCCATTCAAACAATATTTGTGATAAGTAGTATTAAAAACGAATATTTTATGTCAATTTTATACACATATTTTCATTTATGTCTGTTATGTAACCAATAAAATAAATAAAAAAATATGGGATTTAAAGTAGAGTAACATCATTTTCAAAATGGTCTCATCATATTCACCATCACCTACGCATTTGCGCAGCGCTTAAAAAAAACATGTTTAAAACTCATTAGGCCGTGGTGCAAGGGCGTCTGATTCATATTTTTGAAATGTTTTTTTTTTAAGGGGAAATCGATGACAACTGCAGTCATTTTGTATGTAAACCTTAGTACGCGTGGAAAAAGCAAAATGATCTCTTATCTTTTTTTTTCAAACGAAATCTTTAAAATCTTGGTTGTCATCTCCACAAAGCCACAATCCATCGGGATAAAACCAAGATAGTTTAGGAAATTCCTTGTAATCTTAGAAACAAAGAAAAGCTCCATGGCAGAGCCTTAAAATCGTCTTCCTATCACACAAAAAGCTGTCCTGAGAGCTCGTTCTTTGAGATACGGAAATTCAGGTATGCACTAAGGACTGTAAATTCAAATGCGTTTATTTTTATTTTATTTTATTTATTCATGGCTTACAATACAAGTTACAGTGAGTGAATAAAGAAAAGTAAAGTACTATACAAAGCTAGACTGAAACTCTAAACATGTAAGCACAATTTGTCCTGGTTTAATGAAATGTTAGAGGGTTTAAACTTAAAAAAATATTTTTTTAATTGCAAATACAATTTTTTTTTTCTAAAATTTGCCTACGCATTAAGTTTATTGCTTATTCTTTTATGTTAGTAATAATACAAATGCGAGAGTTCCTATTTCTGTCTGTTACGCTTTCACGCCTTTTACTCTGATTTGGATGGAATTTGATACACATATATCGAGGATCTTAAGAACGGATAAAGTATTATTTTTATAATGGGATTCACTATATTACCGAATTACACGCGAGTGAAGCGGGCGAGAGTTTTAACTTACTTGCCAAGTGAAAAAAAATATCGCGGGCAAAGACCGAATTCAAACAATATTACCAACACAGATTTTTTTAAGCTTTTACGTTCGACGCCAAACCCTTTATCCGCCTCTGTGCTACATAAAAAAGATAGGCGCGACGTTGATAGCTCAGCACGTCGTGAAAGATTCCGTTATTTTTTCCATCGAATATTCCAGAAACAGATAGCTTCCAGTTTTATATCTTCGGAAAACAATAGAGGTTTATTTTATTATAATTTTAATCTGCCACACCGTATGAGAAACGGGAAACAGGCCCGTGGGTGCGTTTTTGGATTATTTGTGCCGAAGTTACGATAAAGATGGGGAAGGAGGGTATTAAAAGAATAACGCTTTAGGAATATAGATTGAAGTAAAGGCATTGTGACGCCTTCCATCTTTTCAGCAGAAATAAAACTCTAACGGTAAGGCGTAAGCACACCTGCGGCATACAGTCGTCGTGACTCGCGTCTGCTAGCGATTTGGCCACGGTGTTAAATTGACATGCTGTCAATCGCGAGTCGCGTGACAGATGACAGTATACCGCAGGTGTGCGCTGGCAGTAATGTAGAGCAGAATAACTTCTTAAAATTTCAGTTCAAACAAAACAGGACCTTGACCTAGAATTTTATATTGATATAGTAAACAAACAGATCGGTAACTTTTATTTCAACAATATTCAACAATGCTTTGACGACCGCTTGGTGCAGTGGTCCACAGGTCGGACTTCTAAAACCAAGGGTCGCGGATTCGATCCCCGCACAGTACAAATATTTGTGTGCATGAACATGTGTGTTTGTACTGGTCTGAGTGTTTTCTATGTATAATATGTATTTATTTACAAAAAAAAGTATATTAGTATGTTTATCCGTTGTCTAGTACCCATAACACAAGCCTCGTAGCTTAATTTGGGACTAGAGAATTGATGTGATTGTTGTGAAATATTTATTTATTTTCAAAAAATGCTAAATGATAATGCCGTTTTGTAAACTCTACACTGGGTGTCACTTGAAACAACTATCGAACATAAAATTGAAATAACTGAAAATGTTCGCATCCTGCTATGGGCAAATGTTTGTGTGATGCATGCAGCACGACCATTTGTACCTGAGTCATGGGTGTTTATAAATGTATTTAGTTAGTAAGGAAGTAATTATTTCTATCCGTTATTCTAGCCACTATAGCACAAGTAAACGCTTAGTTTGGGGCTAGGTAATTGGTGTGTTCGTTGTACTAATTTATTTATTTATTAGTTGCCAATCGTTGGCAATACTTTTAAATTAGTAGAATCAGCTCGCCTGTTAACAAAGCTTGCATTCAGCGTTCAGACCGTTCAGTATGCATGAGCTGAGACCACAAAACGACAATGTTTAGGTGTTTTGATAATGTGCTGTAATGTGTGTTTTGTTACGTAGGACTAAGTTGCTTTATCATTGACCTCAGTCAGCAAGGTCTTCATTACCTATGCATTTATTTAACACTAGTGGACTCGGCAGACGCTGTCCTGCCGGCTGTTTTTGCAATTTATCAATATTTTCTCATCGTTTACACCTTTCCTGCAGAACCGACGAGAGGTGGAGCAGGAAGGTTCTCGAATGGAGACCACGCTTAGGTAAACGTAGTGTGGGACGCCCCCCGGCTAGGTGGACAGATGACCTGAAGAAGGCAGTTGGTAGTGACTGGATGCATAGGGCGGGAGATTGTGCGCTGTGGCGCTCCTTGGGGGAGGCCTTTGTCCAGCAGTGGTCTGCAACAAGCTGATATGATGATGATGATGACACCTTTCCTGCACTTCCATAAATATTTTAAGGCTAAAATTATTTCAATCGGTTCAGCCATTCTCAGTTTAAGTAAGACTAACGAGTAGCAATTCATTTTTGAATATAAAAAAGCGATTGACCCACCTGAATTTTCCCATGGGAATGCGGCATTTTCCCACGAGTTATTTGCGCATTTACAGTATTAGTAGGTATGGAAGTATGGATGTAATGTAATGACAAAGTAACCATTTTATACAGTTGACATAATTGTGACACTCAACTTCATATAAATACTGCTAGTAGCTATGAGAAATAAAAAACCATAGGTATTTCTCTCAACTCTGTTGGAATTTGTTTTAGTTAATCGCAAGCAAATATGCGCACTGAGGCGAAACCAGGATAATTCAGATAGAACTTCCTTTGCTAAGTTCGTTTGATGTAGGTATATGACTTGCTGCTGTGGAATAAAAAATGACTTACAATAAATATGATCACGCATTTACAAGCATCTTCGCGCTTTGGAAGGCACGTTAATCTGTGTGTCCCGGTTAATAACTATAGATATCAGTCGTTAGCCCTAGTGAAAGGATGCTACTTGAGGAGGCAAGTGAAACAAACGGCAGTTGAGATTACACTGGTTTATTGTGCTACTAACATGATTAAACATATTATACAAAGGATTAAACATATTACTTATATCTACATATACATAGTACTACACCACACTAGTCAAAGGCCCTCGGGCGCATAATAATATCTGAGAGTAAGGTTGGTCACTCACCTCACAAACAAACCCTGAGCTGCACTGCACTGAGCCCGCTCGGTGAAGTATGGCTTGTATGTCCAGCAGTGGGACGTTACATGCTGATTAGATAAAGTAATTCGACATCGAAATTATTTTTAACTCAGAAGCTGGTAATTTCGCGTGTCCATCATTTAACTGACGACCACTTTGGTGTAAATGGTCAAGAAGTTGACTATTAACCAAGAGGTCGCAGGTTCACTCCCCGCACTATACAAACATTTGTGTGCATGAACATGTCTGTTTGTACTGTACTGGGTGTTATGTGTATTTATTTACGTTTATTTGTAATACCACTGCTAATTATGGTATATCTGTAACACAAGTGCTTAAGCTACTTACCACAGAGACAGATCTATGTATGTGATGTTTTTGTATATTTATTATTATTTTATTAACTAGTAACCCTGTATACTGTTCCAGGTAAGCTGCCGCAATGCAGCGCCTATTGGGAATACACACCGTGTTAAATCAACGAAAGTCAACACAGCTCTGTGCCCATACTCTCTTAACCGTCGTCCGTACTTTTGGATCTTGCCATCCCTGTCACTCTTACAAGTTTCACCGTACGAGCGAACGCGCTAGCTAGACCCGAAAATACGAACGAATCGTTAGAAAGTACGGCCGTTGTATGGGGTCAGAGGTTATTAAGTTTTGGCCTTATTCGTTCGCGTACAAAGTCCATTTGGTGGTAACCAGCTGTGATATAATTCGAACGGTAGACAGTCGAGTGGACATTTTTAATACGAGGTGTATTAACATGTTCCGTTTTCATAAATATATTTGCTTGTTAGCAAAAGGAATGTTTTCGAACACACATTTTATGCATGAAATGTCCTCATAATATATGAATTGATTCAAATTCGTTGAAGTGCACTAGAATAAAAAATTATGTTCGCATAAAGTTGTGTTAAAACAATGCGAAGGTTTTGTTGATTTACATTTTCACAGTTTGCATTTTCTATGTATAATATGCATTTATTTACAAAAAAAAGTATTTAAGTATGTTTATCCGTTGTCCAGCAACCATAACACAAGCCTCGTAGCTTAAAAAAATTGGGACTAGAGTATTGGTGTGATTGTTATGAAATATTTATTTAATATTAATTTATTTCCCGTGAAATCCTCCACAAAAAATCACAATAATCAAATGAAATTACATGAAAATAATAGACAGTTTCAGTAAGAATTAGTAGCGGCAGCTGTTTATCCCAAATTTATAGAAATTAATGTTGATAAAAGTTATGATGTTACTTATTGCCTAGGAAGTCGGTGTACATTTCATTGCACGTAAATGACCACGATTCTTAATCATGAGGGCTTAGTTATTATTTATATAATTTATTAAAAAATCAACATTTTAAAGTGAAATGACAATAGTCCCACAAAACTATTTACATAGTTTGTCTGTGGGATCACGAGTCTCTAACATATCAAATCAAACCTTAGGTAAATACTTAGTTAAGTTAGCTAGAAAATACCTTTTAAGTTTTCTTTTAAAAAAAACATTTTAATGTTGTTCTCGACTAATACACTAATAGACTGCTAAATCTACCTATATAAAAGAAAATATATTTAGGTACGCACATAACTTCAGACTGAATGCACGAAATTGGATGATTCCTTTTTTAAGTGTTTTTTATTTTCAGGACAAAGTTTTCATTTCAAAAAAACTATACAAATAAAAATTAATCGCCGAAATGCATATACGCGCATAAATTCAGACCGACCGGCAGGACAACGTCTGCGGGTTCCTTTAGTATAATAGTAATAATAATGGTCCTCATGGCCGATTTCGACCACGGCGGCCAATCTCAACAGAGATCAGCCAACTACGCAGGAGATATCATAGTTCACAAGTGTCAGCGCAATACACAGGTGCACTCACTGTTTCATCACTCTCAAAGTTCGATGAAACGGCAATCCGACATGACCGGAGAGAGATCAGGCGCAGGACCACCGGCTTAATGCGCTCTCCGAGGCACGTGGGTGTAACACCGCCAACTTCCCGATTCCGAGCTGTTTTCGAGAAATTCTTGACAGAAAATCTCAGAAACATTTTGACTCGACCACCGGGATTCGAACCCAGGACCTCTCGGATGTAAGGCTGAAATTTTGCCACTACACCGGCGAACCTTTAGTATAGGGCCACACCGAACGAAATTAACGTCTGGGCACAAATCCGACTTTCTATCACCACGACTCGCGATTGACAGCGTGTCAACAAATGGCTGCGGCTTTTTAACTGACAGACGCGAGTCGCAGCAACAGTATGACGCATTTGTGCCCTGGACCTTAACTCCTAAAAGTGATACTCAAGTTAACACTCAGAGAAATTCATCATACAATAGTAATAATAGTCCTCCTGGCCGATTTCGACCACGGCGGCCAATCTCAACAGAGATCAGCCAACTACGCAGGAGATATCATAGTGCACAAGTGTCAGCGCAATACACAGGTGCACTCACTGTTCCATCACTCTCAAAGTGCGGTGAGACGGCAATCCGACATGACCGGAGAGAGATCAGGCGCAGGACCACCGGCTTAATGCGCTCTCCGAGGCACGTGGGTGTAACACCGCCAACTTCCCGACGCCGAACGTTTTCGAGAAATTCACGACAGAAAATCTCAGAAACAATTTTGACTCGACCTGGGATTCGAACCCATGACCTCTCGGATGTAAGGCAGAAACTTTGCCACTACACCAACGAACCTTTAGTATAGGGCCACACCGAACGAAATTAACGTCTGGGCACAAATCCGACTTTCTATCACCACGACTCGCGATTGACAGCGTGTCAACAAATGGCTGCGGCTTTTTAACTGACAGACGCGAGTCGCAGCAACAGTATGACGCATTTGTGCCCTGGACCTTAACTCCTAAAAGTGATACTCAAGTTAACACTCAGAGAAATTCATCATACATCGCCTCACCCAAAATTATTAGGTAGGACACTCAATTTGATATCAAGACTTGGCAAACGCTTCTTGGTGTTACGATGATATATAACTATGCAAAGTGGTTGGCAACCGTTCCACTTCTAGATATGAATTTGGCTGGTCTGGGTAAGCTCGAGAGCTTTAAGCTTGTTTAGAACAAGTGTAACGAATCGTGTACACGTGGAAAGTGACATAATGCTTTGAGCAGTTTGTTTTTAAATGTTTAATTTTTGCAAAGTAGTTAGTTATACGAGTATGTTTCCACAATGTTATAGTTGAAAATGTTGTTTAGGAATTTTCAATTAAAAAAAATGACTGCTTTGGTCTAACAAATCGTGTACAAGCCTTCAAAAGCTCTTATCGGCTTAAGCTCCGTTCTGGGCGTGGGGTGATATGAATTATGCGTGGAATGATACCTAACTAAATATTTTTTACTCCAGCCACCATTGCGCGATAAATTTGGGGCATTTAGTGTGTTCGGCAAAATTACTTTTTAAGTTTTTTTTTAAATTTATTTATCGTATAAAAACACTACAAACATATATGAAAATAAAGATAGCAATTAAAACCACTAAGGTTTGTATTTGTGCTATCGGAGCTTATAATTTACGTTAGTTACGGCATGGCTTGAAATTAATGGCCGAACGACGCAATGAATGCAAGGAAAGGGTTGATAGACACAAAAACAAATGGAAATATACAAAAAAAGTTAATAATATGTTGAAACGTTTACCTACTTTCAACATAGCCAAAAATATCTAAACGAAAAGTTAACAGCATGCTAACACATTAGGTAAAACATCACAAAAACATTACAACATTTTTGTATCCATCTGCAAAGCTTCCAACCTCCAATGTTATTTTATTTTACCAAGATTATTAACGCTAAAATATCCAACCAGTGTGTTAGGTGAAAGCCGAAAAATAAAAAAAACCGGCCAAGTGTGTGTCGGACCCGTCCCTGAAGTGTTCCGCAGCAGTAACATGATATAAAAGTTTTTGTATTTACGATTTATGACGTATAAAAAATCTAGTTACTAGATCTCATTCGAATTAGAAACCTAAATATCATTTTTTGGTTTATTGAAAAAAAAAGAGATACAGGGATACTGGGAACCCCCGAAATATATATCTATTTATTTATCTTTTTATTACATTTATTGTTTAAAATCTTAATGCGGTTTACAGAATACATCTACTTACCAACTTTCAACGGTATATAGTTCTTTGAGTTTTTGCAAAAAGTGGCTGTGACATACGGACGCTCAGACAGACAGACAGACATGCCGAATCTATACGAGTTCTGTTTTTTTCTGCGGAACCCTAGAAAGTTAGCCTCGTAACGCGAACAGACGTGGTCACGTGATGCGGTGGGCGGCCAGAACGCGTGAAACGAATTTATTATTGGCCAACGATGATGCGTATGTACAAATGCTACATGGTTTCAGCACCATCGAAGTATATATATAGCGAATTATGCTACAAACTATGATTGCTATCTTACACTAGTGCTACAGTGCTAAGAATGTGACTCGAACCTCTGTATCATTACTGTAAGCAAAGTGAGACCAACGTACATAATTTTATTTAGCACTAAGCACAAATGTACACATTACCTCCACGAACAATTAAGAACGTACGATTATGAAATCATTTGTAAGTCATTGGAACCCCATCACCATAAACTGCTTCACAATATCAAAACAATAACCATGTGCTTTTAATTAAATAGTTTTGCATTTAAAACGTAAAAGTAAGCCGCCATGGTTGTTTATTTTTTGACGTAGTGCTTAAAAATTGACTATATCGGTTGCGGTCAAAATTTGTTTGACATAACTTATATCCACACGCTGATAAGCTTCGCCACGTTTGCCAATACACTATCCCTTATCAAAATCCGTGGATTTCCATTTTTTGTAAATACTTGAGTCGTATGAGAATCATGGCATAGTTTTGAATGTATTAAAAAATAAATATTTGCTATTCTGATGCAAATTATACATAAAACAAAAACAATCTATACCTCGATTCAGTACTAACAAAATCACTTACTTACTGACTTCGCTGGCTCAGCGACCCGAAGTGGATCTAACAAACTAACTAACTAAATCAAAGAATTGAAAAAAAACCTTACCTGATACCAAAAGATTCGTAGCTCTGAATCGTACAAGCATTTCCAAATACGCGATCCCGATGCCGAAAGCCGAACGTGTAGCCCATGCTTATTGCCCCCGATTGGTTCTGACAGTGGATTATAGATCTGATTAAAGCGAAATAAGCCACATGGATGTGTCGGGTACAGCACTGTTGCGTTGCTATGGGCATTTCATGCGTTAAACGTTTAAGTTTGACCCACATTGTTGATAGGTTAATAGGTTTCCAACGGCGTCAATCAGTGATTGCAAGTGTGCTTGTGTACTCGATCAGTGTTTGTGCTGATCGATGTATCCTCTTTGAATTTCACATTATTTATTTTCTTAATATTGCTTTTCTAATACTAAACGTAAGTATTTTTTTAGATCCCACCCAATATAAATTATGAAATTAAAATTTAGACATGTATAGCGAAATGTATTTCATCAGAATCAGAATCTTTATTGCAAGTCACATGAGTAAAAGGTGTTCCAAATAATGTCAAAGTACAGTGACGCCCGACAAGGGCACAGCTATCTTAGTAAAGCAAACATTGCCTATTCACTTAAAAACTTGGGAAGAATAGTTACATAACATTAGAAATTTAAATTATCTTCTTCTTCTTAGCGTGTCGATGGAACACGAGGAATCACACCGTGGCAGCCCAGAATTCAGCCACTTGTAATGCGGATCGGCTGCAGTTCATTAGATCCGCTGGCGTGCAGGTGTTGGGGCACGCCGGGCACGATGTTAAGTGTGCCATAGTTTGCACGGCACCGCAAACACAGTCCACATCGGAGCTTGCCGAAAATCCCCACCTGGTCATGTTCTCCTTACTTCGACCAACCTGAGTCCGAAGCCTGTTTAAAGACTTCCAGATCGGCCATGGTAGATCATGTCCAGGCGGGAGATTCTCAGCAAGTGGGACAAAGGGAGTAGGCAGAAAAGCTTTTTCGCGCCAAAGATCACGTCTGGCCTGTGCTGATTCGGCAGAAAGTGGGGCGACACACTTAATAAAACTGCGACGACTTTTGAGCCTTTGAGGTACTGAGACGTAGCCGTGCATAGGGTGCCGTGAGTCGCGATCTGCGTTTGCCCTTTCAGTAGAGCTAGCCACAGCCCTGCGGACTTCTTGAGGTGCTATACCAGCAAGTGGATATAGCATTGACACTGGGGTAGGTTTAAGACAACTTGTGATGACCCGGCAGGTGTCATTCAGGGCTACATCCACTAACTTGGAATGAACGGAGCGGCTCCAAACAGGGGATGCGTACTCGCCAGCTGAGAAGGCAAGCGCTAGCGCTGTTGTTCGCAGCACGTGCGGCGTGGCTCCCCATTTGGTGGTAGTTAGGCGACGCAGTAAGTTGTTCCGCGAGTGCACTTTCTTCTTGGCGTTTTCGCAGGTTTTCTTATAAGTAAGTGATCTGTCTAGCGAAACGCCAAAATATCTCGGGTAGTCGTTGTGCGAGATTGGTACCCCTTGCCACACAATATTGAGTTTACGTCTCGCTTCTCTGTTGCGCAGTTGTTAGTTGTTAGTGTCAGTTGTCTGTTGTTGTTAAATTATAATAAGAATTAACACTATTTTAGACTATGCCCAAAATTCGGTGTCAATTAATTAAACTTTCAAATCTGCTGTAATCAGTCAAAGCATGTATTTACAGGCCGAAAATTGGGACGTTAATCCAACGCGATAAGGATGAAAATTGCAGTGACACATTGTCCTGACTGATAACCAAACAAAATGGCATCCACCGTGTAACGATATCAAACGTGACGGCTACCAAGGATAGGCCAAGCGTGTGATTAATTTATTATGTGCCTTTGAAAGCCAAAGCCAGCTCCCTAACTCTGTATTTTCAGCCGTATTTTCAGAAGTAGCGATTCCTGTCGCTCTTACAAACTAGACCGTGTGTGCGAACATGCTGGCTAGCGGCTAGACCCGGAAATACGGGCGAAACTTTAGAGAGAAGGCCTTAGACCCGTATTAGGTAACTCAATGTCGAATATTGCGAATCGAACAAATACTCTATATCCTTTTCGCTCATATTCACATCACTGTGTGAGTGACCATATCGGACCTACGGACATTAGAAAGAGTCTTATAGAGCCGCGGTGCATCATCTCGTCTCATCATCTCATCAGTCTATATACGTCCTACTGCAGGGCACTGACCTCACCTCAAATGAGGAATGATATGAGCCATACTCCACCACACGGGTTCCGTGCGCATTGTGGAGGGTTGTTTGTGAGTTAAGTGACGCTCTTGGGCCTCTGTCCAGGTTAACGACTAATATCTATCGATATTAACCGGGAAAAACAAATTGTCGTACCTTCCGAAGCACAGGGATGATTACAAGCCTAATGAACGTCACTTAAGTGGTTAGATTGGTCACCCATCCCAAACAAGACCGCGCCTCACGTTGCTTAACATTTTGTACCAATACCAAAGCACCACCAAAAAAACACAAACAAAAAACTGCACCACCAAAAAAGTACAAACTATGGTTTTTTGGTGACCTACGTAATAAGCGAAATAGACGTCAATACGGAGCTAAGTAATACGCAATAACGCGGTTAAAAAAAAAGCAAAATGCTTACAAACATACAATGAATGTCGCGTATACGCGGCTACACCCTGTAGGCTCTAAAAATCCTGCATATTTCACATTCTACTTAAATATTGATAACTTCCTGTTCATGTAAAAAAAGTTTTTAGAACGAAGAAGTCATTTGATATCAAGCAAAAGAACAGCATCCAAAACGTAGTTTCAAAAGGCGTCAAGAAAGTTTCGATGGAATCACTCCCTAGAGAGCAAAATGAGCGTAAGCCGTTTGAAATGTTTTCTTATTTCTTCGACACTATTTATATGACAAGTTCTTTACAGTTATCAACAAAATTTTAGTGCCGAAGGGTGCTGGTTCAGTTTCTGACTGAGCATCTGGATACAATTGATAAACTGATAAAACTTGGCAGTGGTGAACGCCCGAAAACTCCTTAAAATTATGTAATATGATTAATATTGATGTTCAGGAGTTTTTAGTCGGGTTTTAGTTTTTGAGCTTATTTTTGTTCATTTTTTGATTTAATTATAACAATGTAAATGTTTTTGAATTGCTAATTAAGCTCTTTCATTTGATACTCATAACGACCTTAGACATAAAATCAAAAATGCAGCTTAAAATATCATGAAGAGTTAAGAAGTTATGAAGGAGCAGATTAACAAACAAACATCATACATAGCGGTAAAAATCATTACCCTCCTTTTTGCTTCACCGTAGTCGGGTAAGAATAACCAACTAACTTGAGACGTTTGTCTGCTTTAGATTATCCTGCACAAAATAACATGAGTAAGTAAGATTTAATATTATCTTATAGAACTTATTTTTCAATTGTTATAACAACAGGCGGGACAATGTCTGCGGGTCCGCTAGTATATTTTATATTAATATCACAAATTTTTATAGCAACTAGCACAAACGTTTCGAATTCTAACACATACAACACCAGATGAATGCCATCAATCTTTCCATGTCATGTATATCACTGCGATTTTTTGTTTGTTTCTTTATAACTATTGAAACGTTAGCGTCGCCGATCGTTAGAAGTGCAGTTTAGAGATTTCTAGAGTATCGATAAAAAAAATGTAATTTTTATCGATGCTCTACTCTGAACTTTTTAATATAGTAAGGTTGGATTTGACCAAACATGAGTTTAAACCTCGCTCAGCTGTTCAGGGTTTTATTGACTCAACGATTTTCTTTGTCTTATGAAACCCTCGACATAAGCCGTGAGCTTCGACTTGACGCCTTTTCCGTTTGTGTGATACTTATACCGTAGGTCCCGAACGGATGGACCGATTTCAGTGCGGTTGTTTTTATTTGAAAGATTATTCCATCACGGTCTTGGCTATAGTTGGTCTTAATCAGTTTAGCCGTTGAAACTCACCAGATGTTTTCCTAGTTCATGTCGGGTTTTTTTTTTGCGATAAAAGTCCTCGTCTCGACTCTAAAACTGAGATTCGACAAATGGTTTTCCGACACTACTTTACTGCGACACTACGCTACTCCGACAATACGCTAATACGACAACATGTATTTCCGACATGACTTTTAACCGACTCTATGCTGCTCTGACAGTAGGTACTGTAAATCGACATGATTTTACGCAGACACCATGATGCACCGACGAAATGCTATATCGACATTACTTTATTCAGAGAAACTAAGATGACAAATTGGATAAAACTGAAAACTGAAATAAAATGAAAATGTTAATATTAAAAAATACCTAAGCAGATAAATAAAAAATATATTATCAGTATTAACCATAAAATATATATCTTTATGATTAATGGAAAAACACAGGTAAATCACAAAGCCAAAACAATTATTACTTCTCAATATAAACGAGTTTGCTCGGATTTTTTTTTAACAAGGAAAATGTGAGGGTGGATCTAAACTGCGGCCGCCCCAACTAGACGACGCCGCACGCCACCAGTCAGCTCGTGGCCACGGCTGTGTGCAATCCAGCCGAAACGACGAGCAGTGAGTACCTCATTCTCGTTAAAATATATCGCGTTTAGATCCGATGACCAGTAATTTGTGTTAAAATGCAACTCGAAAGTTAAAAATCATAAAATGCACATCACTACTGCAATTCCGGACGGGGCGTGTTGCAATATTTTTGTCGTTACGACACATGATACATAAAAGCGAGCGAAATTTGCTTGCAGCGAGCGGAGCCCGAAGGCGTCTGTAATCAGTGCGAACTGGAAATCTCAACTTCGTTAGCCTTACAACCTAGTTTAAACACATAGTAAATAAAAATGAAGTTTATTTATGTAGGAATTGGTTAGAACTGTATTTGAGCTAGCTCTTTTGACGTGAGTAGCAATTGAAAATGCTTAGTGACACCACATTTTTATCATCATCAAAAACTGGATGTAATTTTATGGCGGAGTGATTCCTATTCATAAGTATACGTTTAAATTCAACTGTATTGCATTTTGTATGGAATAAGTACCATGAACTTGTAAAACTTTAATGTAGTGTATTAACAAAGCCTAATCTATTTCATATCATAGCCAACTACCAAGCCTTTATAAGCTTTCTTGTCATAAATCTTCTATGCGATCAGCTATCCTCTTGCCATTTACCGTGTAAACTGCAGTGTAGGTTAAGCCTAGATATAAGCTCTATGCTTGTTCTAGATCATGATTAATGTCTGCCTAATTGTCTTGTAGTAATGAATCAGCAAACCTCTTGGGAAAACACATTGTGTGCGTCCACACTGGATGCGCGGTGACTAGCTGAGGCGGCGGGCGCGTCAAATCGTGTGACGTAAGGCTCCTGCCTTAGTCACTGCAGTGTGGACACAAAGACGCACTTTTTATGTTTGATGTTGCGCGCCCGCGCCGCGTTACGCTTTTTGACTCAAACATCTGGCTGTAATCAATAGTGGCGAAAAGAGATAAAGAGAGTGAGGATGTATTGCATTGAACATTAAAATGCTTCGTCAGCACAGGTCTGGACGTTCAACTGATATTGAATATGAGAGATAGTTTCTAATGGTCACTAAATATTGCGACTCCACTCATAGCGAGGAATGAAACTTGACTAGCATGTTAACAAATTGCTTCCGCCTTTGCTTGCATTTTAAATTTTGGACAAACTTAATGAATACTACCATTGAGATTTTAAGATTTTTATATGTAGCTTTCGGTGCCACGCACCTATTGAACCAGTTTTGACGAACCGTTCTAAAATTTGCCCATGTCCTGTTGGTTAGGTTCAGAGATTTCGATCCCTTCACAAGAGTCGTTTAAATAGATATCGAACGGACAATCCAAACAGATTTATTTCGACACCAATCGAACAAAAGCCGAAATTATTTTAACACGCTTACAGGTCAGAGTTACCGCAAATTGAATGTTCACAATGGTGCAAATATGCGGTCATTCGGTGCAATCGATCATAAACGATAACTGCTATCGACGGCGATCAACAGTTTAAATCTGTGGTAATACTCAAACCGCAGACAGCAAAATACAATGACAACAATATGAACACAGATTTTGCTAGCGTAAGTAAATAAATAAAAATTTAAAAAACAAAAAAAAACGCTTATATTGCTTGCAAAACTTTATATAACAGTAGAGTAAAAAGCGTGGGGTGCACTTTATGACGTTATAAAACCAATAACATAATGATAATGAATGAATAATAGAATGATTTTAATATATACTAGCAAACACCCCAAGCTTTTTACTCTACTGTAATATAAATTCTTTGTATTCAGAAATTATTTTTTGTATGTGTTTTATATAGTTTTTTTTGTTTTTTTTTAGTTAATGAGGATAATGGAAATGTCTTATTAAATTATTGCATTGTCATCGGTACTTGATGCGTGTGCAAAGTTTCAAATTAATCCGATATCTGGAAGTTGGTGAAAATTGAGCACAAAGATTCCATTACATACATACATACAGCCCGAGCTTTTATTAATTTATCAAACAACGTGTTAAAAGTGGGCAGAAAATCACATATTAGATGGCTTGAGAATTCGGATATCAAAACCTAAGCAAATATAGCCTGTGTTAATTAGGAATAATGTAGGATTTCAATGGTAAAACATATTTTTAATCGGTTTTGTAGTTTCGGAGAATATTCAAAACCAACAAACAATCGAATCTTTCCTCTTTAGAATATTTGTGTAAATATTATAATCTAACCGCAATGATGGCAAATCTTTGAGGAAAAATATAACTAAACACATTGACTTGAGCTTTATACCCCATGATAAATAATAAAAAAATGACACCTGGTAATTGCGTCCTATCATTTCATCCAATACCAACTACCCATAGATTACCCGTTTAATGAAAGGATGATTGGACATCGTTTCACATTTATCATTCTTTTGAAAATCGTAATGAGAAAGTTGCCAATTGGTTTTCAGTGACATATCATCGAGCTTTAATTGTAACGGTTCCTGAAACAGTTTCAGTGTTATGTGCCAACAATTTTTCATACGACTCGAATGATATCTGCTGAAAAGTTGCATATTTCACTATGGAATTTTGCATACTTCGCTCGGGATGTGAAGGTTCGTTTCGTGAATTGGCAGTGAAGTCAAAATTGCAGGCACGTTGAAGTTGCTAGTTACAATTGATAATCTAAATTAATTACTACCTTTGAAAATTGTATAATAGATTTTCAAAGGTAGTAATTAATTTAGATTATCAATTGTAACTAGCAACTTCAACGTGCCTGCAATTTTGACTTCACTGCCAATTCACGAAACGAACCTTCACATCCCGAGCGAAGTATGCAAAATTCCATAGTGAAATATGCAACTTTTCAGCAGATTAAGTAATCAGTGGAGTGACTGAACCAATTTTAAATAAATATTTCACTAATATCATGATACCTTATCAATTGTTGCTATTTCATTTTGATTAGGAAATTTTAATTTGCGTCAACAAAAACTAGAGGAACTCTAGTAATGAACATAGATGCCAAGTACTGGAATGAAAATACATTCAGCGACATTATAACTCGATTATGTAACGTTGCACGTTCCAGGTTTGTGCAGTTATGAAGTCTAGTTGATCTAGGCTAATTTTAATGGTCGTATGACGTGAGTTTGGGACTCCTAGCGACATCAATGCGCTTGCGAGGTAAACTCGGGCGAAGCGGCCGCTGCATTAATTGTTGCAATATCGAATGAATTTTTTATCTCTCGAAGAAAATTCCTTATTTCGGACGGTTCGGTCTTTTAGGTTATTGGGTCGTGGTTCTGGTTTTATGGATTCGGTCCGTATCTAAACGCTAATTCTTTACGCTATTTGTAACAACAAATGGCAGAACTTAATGTTTTATATTTGAAACGTTATCTTTCTTGACTATAATATAAAATAAACACATGAATGTGCTACCAAAGTTTTCAATACTCCGAAATTGCCAGTCGGTGGCACAGGCGACATTTCTACGTTTGCATAAATATGAAATTTTCAACTGATCTCCTATTCAGATTCTACTAAAATCTTTGAGCGTATTTTGTGCTCTGATTCTTGAGGTATTTTTGAGGTGCTGTATTTTGAGAGGTAATGGTGCTTTTGTTCGGTTATAATTAAATGCTTTTAATAGGAGTGCAATAAATAAAAATATACAAGCAGGATTTAGTTTAGGTTGCAGTCAGACAGGTTATGATTCCTCTTTCTTTACTCTTTATTCTTTATTTTTCTCCAAAATAGTCTCCAAAGTGATCATAACGCCGTTTAAAATTATCGATACAAGAATGTGCATTTCGGTGCCAATTTTTATGAGTTGGTAAGGTACCAACCCCATATTGATGTTTTTGTAAGTGGAAACTGTATTTGGGACTCGATACTGTAATGTGATATGTTTGTCTACGCGCACAAGATGCGACGCAGAACCACTATAATTTATTACGTAGTTAGGTAGCTTTTAGTAGATGCATTTGTGTAGTCCTAGTGTAGTTTGTAGCTCTACTTATGTTGTGAAATCACCTCATACATCATACGATCACATTCACCCAATCACAGCTCTGTTTCCACCTAGTTAACCTTGGAAGTTCCAGTTGTGGGACTCTCTGTTTGTTATTGTTTGTATCTTAATGTAATTAACATAAAGTGCTTAATTGTTTGCTTCCTTTAGTACAGTAGCCAAAATTTTATTCTCTATACTTCACTTCACATCTGATCGCTGTCGCCTTAGCACTGTCCCTTGTAATTAAATATAAGATTTTAACTCAATAAATGAGGAATATTTAAAGTTAAAATTAGCTTTATTTCCTCCCTTTGTTTGAATAGCGAACATGTTAATAAGTTTGAAAATCAAATTAATTGATACGATGAAACGGGAAAATGTAGCCAATTATTGAGTTAACCCGATGTGCAAATGGTTTCAGGCTAAATCCAATGCAAAACTCAAAAAGAGCGATTAAAAAGTTTATAGCTTGTTCGTTTTAAATAATAATTTTTAATAATTAAGCTTTTCCCTCTTCCTGAAGTCGTACCTTTATAGCTGAGGATCGTGGTTTCAACGGAATTTGTTCAAAAGACTTCACCATGCGCTTCGGTCTTTTGCTTAGAGCTTTCCAAACAGTTTTTTTTATTAATTCTGTACTGTTAGCAACAAAAAAATGTATGTTCAAACATTTTTTTATTACAAGTCATAAAATAAATAAATATACAACAACATCACATACATTGATCTCATCATCATCACCTGACTCCGTGGTAAGTAGCTTAAGCATTTGTGACTTGTGTTACAGATATCTGAATCAACAGTGGTATTACAAATAAACTTAACTAAATACATATAACACCCAGACCAGTACAAACAGACATGTTGCAGTGCGGGGATCGAACCCGCGACCTCTTGGTTAATAGTCAACTTCGTGACCATTACACCAAAGAAAATGAATGAAAATAATAAAAATGATAACCCTCAAATAGCTAATCCTTATTTAAAACGGCAATAAAAAGAGAACTAAAAACATTTCCAATTATTCTCTATCCATTTAACCGGGCGGGCAATTATTTTTCTATAGCGAGGGAACGTGACCAATCAACTACTTAAAAATACCCGCTCTATTTTTTCGGTTTGCATTTTAATGTTTTATTCGAATTTTGCGGCTACCGGAATGCTTTTATTCGATTTTTTATTCGGCTAATCGTGTTTTTGTGCGATGGTTAATAGACTCGATATTTCGATGCGGCACACAAATTGCGTTTTAATTCGATTGGTCCACTATATTGTATTAGGTTGGTGAGAAAATATTGCCAGTGCATCTATGTGAAAATATTCGGGCGTTGAAATAGCGTAAAATAAGCTTTTTTACTATAGGAGTGCTATGTTTCAGTCTATTTTTCGTTGCTGTTTGTTTTTTGTTTCACACAAGAGTCTTAATATAAAGAAGGTTAGTTGAATTTAATTAAGTTTAATTCAACTGAGTTGAATTTAATTTCACATAAATATTTTGAACACATAAGAGGCTTATTTAAAATGGTTTTTGGATCTTTTATCTCAGAAATTCAGCGACGATTCAGAACTGGAGGTAAAACCAATCGCGTTCTGTTAGTCAACGCGAATTGGTTCAGGCAGGACCACCCAGCTTCCCAATATACAGTAAAATGGACACAGTAAAGGTATGAGCAGTAAAGTATGATTTGCTTATAATATTGTCGTTAATACAATTTGATCTTGAAGTATCTTGGTTCCGGCATCACCAACAGGGGTGGCTTCGCGCAAGAATTATGGATTTAAGAGCTAGACACTAAAGGCCGCCGATAGGGGAAGAGTCGATGCTTTCGAAATGTGGTATTGGCGTAGAATGCTTCGGACACCTTTGACAGCGCCTCGCACAAACAGCAGTCGCAGGAACCGGTTTCCAACTTTCAGTGCATTCAGTTTTAGTTAGGCAAGTATACTAAAATTTTGTTCACTGTGACACCGAAACGAAATAAAATCGACAAACAATTAGTTACCGTGCGTTGACTGCAACTGCAACGCAAACTGCGTGCTGCATTTTAAACTGAAGCAAGACGGATTGATTTTAATTAAAAAATCTCATAAAATGCAGGTTTTTTGGCAGAAAGAACAAAATGGTCCCATTCATAATATGCTCTTCTTTAACAGCAGAAGGGAGGAAGCATAACAGTTATCCTTTCTACGCTTACATCAAATTGCGGCCTTGCAATCTCGAAACGAGACCATGCAGCATAAGTATTTTACACGGTTATCAGATACTACTAGTCACATATACAGCGCCGGTATTAAGATCGCTTCACCGAACTACGAACTTGGAACACGTCTCTTAGTGCTTGTTCACTTAGACTCGCTGGCCACAGTGACGCGCGAGTTCTTGTAGCGGTTCGACGTGTATCAGGTGTTGCAAACTATGGACGAGGATTTGCTATTTTTACTAGACAGTCCAATCCTTAGATGGGAGGTGTTGAACACTAGAGTTAGAGTTAGAGTTGACTTAAATAAAAACAGAGGAATAACTGGTGAATTTTTTAACTTATATAAAGAATTGAGATTATACCCTACAAAATTCTTTGAGTACACTCGAATGCCTGTGTCAACATTTGACTACATACTAAGTAAAATATCACTTAAAATCACCAAAGAAGATACTAACTTCCGCAAATGTATTAGACCTGAGGAGAAATTGTTCATAACTCTAAGGTAAGAATAAAACAAGTTTTTTTTTTAAGTTTTATATTTAAATTATGTAAATAGGTAAGTAGTAACCAAACAAGTAGGTAAGTAAAAAGTAGTAATAGTGAAATTAATAATTAGGGTAGTTGCCAGTAGAATATCCTACATAATTTTCCTCGTATCTCGGTTGAGAAAACTGCATCCTTTCTGCCTCGTCTATTATGATTTGGGTAATTTTATTTCGAATACGTAACTTTTGTAATTCGCCAAATTTTTTCATTTGTGGCAGAAGACTCATAAAAAAATGATAATCATCACATTTCTCCGACTGGTCACTATTTGACACCATTTTCTGTTCAATTAGCATAATTTTTTTTCTTTCACATTCTATAAGTTCATCCCTATAATCTGATGTCGTTTTGTTGCGCTTTGACGCGTTTGTGCGACTGCTGCTGGTTGATGTACCTGGACTCATCACGTCAGCAATGTTAGATTGCTCAGTTTGACAAGACTCGTTGAGAGATTCCGAATCACTGTCATGCAGATTTCCCGTCATGACTTCAGGTGTAATATCATCGTTTATGAATTGCATAAGTTGAAAGTATGGCCATGTGCTCTCTATTTCATCACCACCGTCACCAGAGCGCGGCGTAGGGAATTTCTTTTTTTCTTTTCGAAATTGATCGCGCAGATTCTTCCACTTCTTACGCAGTTGTTTTTCTGTAACAGTGACATAATATTTTATTCTACTTTTTATTTCAGGTTTTTGTCAACAGGAACTGGATTTAGAGCAATGGCTTACAGTATGGGGAAAAGCACCATTGCGTCTATAGTGCACGAAACATGCCGTGTTTTATGGACTGAGTTAGTTCCTATTCACATGCCGATACCAACAGAACAATGCCTGAAAGCTATTGCAGAAGACTTTGAAGCTACCTGGAATTTCCCACACTGCATCGGAGCAATTTATGGGAAACATTGCGAAATAAAAAAACCTCCTAAATCTCGTTCGGCGCATTGGTGCTATAAAAAAAGAAATAGCATAGTCATGCAAGCTGTGGCTGACGCAAAAAGGAAATTTGTAGCAGTCGAAGTAGGCGGTCGAGGAAAGCAAAGTGATGGTGGTACTTTTATTGCATCAACACTGTATAAGCTTATAGAAAAAAATAAATATAAAATTCCTATGCCAAAGAGACTTTCTAATTCTGACGTCATTGCACCCTACGTCCTAGTGGGTGATGAAGCTTATCCGTTAAAACATTATTTAATGCGTCCTTATCCCGAGAGAGTACCTAATAATGAAAGAAAATGTTTTAATATCAGATTGTCTACCGCTAGACAAACAATCGAATGCGCATTTGGCATTTTAACATGTAAATGGAGAATACTTCTTAAACCTATCGAAACAAACGGAAGAAATGCCTAGTCTATAATAAAAGCTACGTGTATACTGCACAATGTTATAATGGATTTAAACAGCGATCTCGATCTGGATGTCCAACGTGTGCTATCTAACCCGCCATTATATGAAAATCGTGATCACAGAAACCGCGGAGTCAATAATAATCCATCACGGAGAGCAAAAAATGTTCGTATAAAATTCACAAACTATTTCTGGGAACAATATCAAAGAATGTAATTACTATTAGTTACTTATATTAAATTAAACTTACCTTCACTTCCAGGAAATTGATCTTTTATTTCACTCCATAACTTTCTTGTTATTGTGCGATTATTGTGGTGTTGATGTTTGCTTTGCCATATAGGTGGTTTAGATTGAATCGCACTTATAAACAATTCAGTATTTATCGCCATTTTATGACAAATAAATACAGACACGTATATACGCCGAGCGACAAGACCGAACTGGTTTGTTACCCCCGCCGCTCGCGCATCGGGTCGCTCGCTGACTAGGCCCGTAGTGCGGCCAGAGCGCGCGGACAGGAGCGTTTGAAAACTACGCGCGCTGTCTCGCTCAGTCCGTCGCACTAGGCTTCCGCCTTAGTCACTACAATATGGACGTAAAGTCGCGTTTCATATGTTTGATACTTCGCGCCCGTCATCGCAACCGCGCTAGGCTCGCAGTGTGGACGCACACTAAGAAGCGAGCCGCGCCAGCGTCTTTACTCGTGGGTTCCTATGTAAGTGTCCCAAGAATTATTTACGTGACAACGGCACGCACCAAAAAACATGACGCATGCGGCTTTACCTCCTTCTGAAGCGTTCCATTCAAGGATGGAAGTGCAAGCGAGAGCGCGGAACGAGCGACAAAGAGGCAACGTGACAAAGACGTAGTCACGTTCAACTATCGTCAGTAAACCGTTCTTACAGACAGCCGAATATTTTTTTAAACGGTTTTATTTAGCTCACCCCGTTTGTTTTATTTATTCTTGGGTCAAATTTAGTAATTTAGAATAGAAATTGACACTGTCAACATACTTACAAACAAATCTAAAGTCTTCACCGGCTAATTTATTATTATTTATTTTATTTTATTTATTGGATAACCAACCACATAATACATTACACTTATGCTACAGAGCTTATATACATCGAAGTGTTTATAGGTTTTCACAACTTGTTTAAATTATGTAAACGAGCCGAAATACAAGAGCTACCTCTTAAGCGAGAAGATAAAAAAATAAAACAAATAACTGTAAGCTAAGCAAAGCAAACCATGATTGAATTCAAAAGCATTTCATTAATTCCTGAAAGAATGTGTTTCCTCCCTATTTATATGGAATTTGGTCCTCTAATATATTAAGCATGTTTTTATACTAAACCTACCTCTTACATTATTCCATCTATTCAAAAAAAAACTGCTTCAAAATCCGTTGAGTAGTTTTAAAGATTTAAACATACTTCATACACTTGACGCTTGAAGCTACTTTGCTTTATACTATATTGTGTTTTTTTATTTTATTTGTTGCTTAATATAACTGATTTAATAAACGAAGTAAATTTTTTTTTAGAAGAAGCAAAGATATCAACCTCTCTAAACATCTTTTTGTAGTTAATCATAATACGAGTTAGGACGGAATTTTGACCATAGTTAGTAGAATGAAAGTTTGGGCTAAAGAGCGCAGTATTGCGAGTGCGTCGTCTTGGAGTGTTAAAATTTATATTTAAACTCCAACTCCGTAAACTTGGACATTAACATTGTAATTAGAATAAAATGTCTAAACTATTCCACTCTATATTTCCGGGGCACCTATCTAGTTGCCAGTATAACACGGCCATTTTTTAGCCGAAACAGGTTATCTCTCTATCCTTCCGAACATTTAAAATTTAAAAGGAACCAAATGCAGTACCGGATACCGAATACCACTGGATGAAACATTTTCCGCTCCACTTGCTCCGGTTTTTACTTTCACAAAACGGATGGCACTTGACAAAGTTTATCTTGGAAATGTGAAATACAAAAAGCTAAAGTTAAACACCAAGCTCACCAGTTTTGAATTTAAAGCTGCGGTCGGCGAGAATTTTCAATGAGTAACTGATAAAACTATTGTGGGTTTAACGTCTGATGCATGAAGAGTCGTCTCTCATGACATTAGAGCATGTCATCAGCCTATATGCTTCACTTCAACTATGAGGTGACGACCCATACTACACCCAGCGGGCTTATTGTGGCTTAGTGGAGGGGTGTTTGTAAGGTAAGTGACCAACCTTACTGTCAGATGTGATTAAGCTGCCCAAGGGCCTCTGACATGTCTAACCAGGGTACCAACAGCTTCAAGTACCTTACGAAGCACGGGGTTACTTGAGACGTCATTTATATAGTCAGAATGGTCACCCATCCCAAACATGACCGAGCTTTAGGTTACGAAACTACCAAAGCGCAACCAATGGATGCGCTACAAGCACCACAAAAAGATATGAGTTTGACCTGTCTGGATTTCTGTAGCATGTAGATCTTGTTAAATAAATCGATTTGAGCGCAATTTTTATAGGTATAAAATACAAAGTCATAATAAGAGCTATAAAATTCTGGACAGTAAAACAATTACAATTTTTAACTTTTAATTACACGGGCTACCGAATGAGACATACTATCATTTCCGGAATACGTCAAAAGTGTGATGATGAAACAAAGAGTATCATCAATTTTAATACTTCATGATATCGCTGTATCGAAATTGAATTATAAAAAATTCGGATCTGCAAGTGGTGATTGGTGCAGCGTCCCAATAACAAGGGACAATGCCTAACAGTATGAACGCATACGAATATTTTGTACCAATGTGCAACGCTTTATATTTGGACATCAAATATTTCCAAAAAGCTTAAGTTTGCTTGCTAAAAATATGGGACAGACTATCAATCAGTAATAACAATAGTCCTCCTGGCCGATTTCGACCGCGGCGGCCAATCTCAACAGACATCATCCAACTACACAGGAGATCCTATTATAGTGCAAAAGTGTGAGCGCAATACACAGGTGCACTCACTGTTCCATCACTCTCAAAGTTCGGTGAGAATGTTCGGTTTGAATTTATTTTTGTAAATAGACTCATAGACTCACAAGGAGCACTTTTATACGTCCCAACATATAAATTAACCATACAACTAATTCCATTCCAAATTATTTTTTCATTCCCATAATTGAATCTTTGTGTCCCATCTTAAAGCTATCAGGCAACACTATAGGTATACCTGATGAGGTTCTTTACATAAATTGAGCCAAATGTTTATTCAGTCCGGCGTAATGAAGTGTTAAATATTAACAAGAGTGTCCTTCCATATGTCTGGTATACAGTCGATAGCTCGGGAATAACGAGTGAAGTGATACGGGACAGTTACGTCCCGTTTACTTGAAGGCGAAAATGTTATTGTCTGTCTTACATGATACATTTCTCATGAAATTAATAAGCAAGGTATCTTAAAAACATCAATATCACTTGAAATCTATTGTCAAAAGTCACACATCCTTAGCTATTTGCTACAAACATAATATTTTAACGTCTGTTTTTGTTGACCGACACAGTTGAACAGAGAATTTTAATGTAAATAAAACATTGTGGGGTCACTTTGTCTGGAACAAAGTACATACGATAAAAAGATGGTCAAACAATAAAAAAAAAACATATCTATTGTAGGTACATGCTAAATCTGTTAATAAATTATGGTTATTATAAATAATCAGATTGTTGGTGAAATAAATATTTATTGTTTAGATTTTATAT
This sequence comes from Pyrausta despicata, assembly GCA_963921415.1. Taxonomy (NCBI): domain Eukaryota; kingdom Metazoa; phylum Arthropoda; class Insecta; order Lepidoptera; family Crambidae; genus Pyrausta; species Pyrausta despicata. The sequence goes on from OY992864.1 coordinate 9,756,659, forward strand.
AGAATAACTATTTATTCATAGCGCAGACGTTCGTTTTTGATATCACTCTGATTACAATAGTATAAAAAGAAAAAAACAACAAGAATGCTCCAAATATTATTTTTGACGCTGACTATTTCGTCGTCTAACATTGCTTTTTTATATTCATTTTCAATTAGCGGGCCCCGGCAGAGGGTTTCCTGCCCAATAAATGAAGAAAAAATATAAGTTTTATTTTAATTTTTATAATTTTGGCATACTCTACTCGCCGAGATCTTTCTTTAAAACGATACCTCAATCATATTTTAAGGGCCTACCACCGCAACACTGGCTGGTTGGAATGGAATGCTCTTACACAATTATTATTTTATTTTTAGTATTTAAAAAAATTCTGCACAAACTTGTGTACAAAGATGGACTTTATGCTGAAAGCTTTCTCTACCAGTCAACCACAGGTCCACTCAGAGAACATACAGGTGGTGCACATACAGAGAAAAAATAAAATGCAAGTAAAATGGTTTCCTGCTTACTAAATAAAAAAGGAACAATTAATAAACATACATACCTACTTATTACTTACATGGGATAAAACTTCCCATAAAGTACTAGATTTTTTGTATTATTTTAAGAGCTAAGGAACCTCTGAAGTTTTTAAAATAGTAAACAAGTCATTCAGCAGGGTAAAACATTTTTTTTAAACTTGAAATCAAGTGTAAATTTTAATCAAAGAGATATGGTTGTGATCAAATTCTGAGATGCTAGTAGATAGAATTCGGGTGTTTTTTTATTCTCACAGGTGAGCACACATTCAAGCCAGAATGCTCGTAAAAAAACTCAAAAGAAACACCACACAAAAAAAGTTTATAGCTAAATCCCCCTGAAATTTAAAAAAAATCTGAAAAATAAACAAAAAAAATAATATCTCGAAAACTATAAAATATCGCTGAACATACATTGGGCTCAAACGTTGGGTATTAGTGTCCTCTAACCTAAGACCTTTGCTGGTACAGGTTTCCTGGGACACCCTGTATATTATAAATATATCACATCTCATTAGCCTATATGACGTATATAGGCTAATGAGATGTGATATATTTATACTGCTGGGCACAGGCCTCACCTCAACTATGAGGTGGTCCGAGCCATACTCCACCACGCGGGCTCAGTGCGGATTGGTGGAGAAGTTTTTGTAAGGTAAGTGACCAACCTTACTGTCAGATGTTATTAAGCTGCCCGAGGGCCTCTGACTAGGCTTAACGACTAATATCTATCGATATTTACCGGGACCAACAGCTTAACGTGCCTTCCGAAGCACGGAGATGCTTGTAAATAGACGTCACTTTTATGGTCTGAATGGGCACCCATCCCAAACATGACCGCGCCGTAGGTTGCTTACCTTTTGGTATCACTACCAAAGCGCTGCAACCACTGCGCCACAAGCACCTCACATAATATTTACAAATAGTAATTAAATCTGCTTTGATTAAAATATTTCGCAGTGACTAAAACTCACAAGATAGGTAATGTTTGCGTACATCTAACGGGTATTCTTACCGCTCATTTATGATTAACTTCATCTATTCTCAGTTCATCCCAGTTTCGCCAAATTAGATTTACGTCCATTAGATCTTTCGTAATTGTTTGGTGGTTTGGGATAACCGTTGATACGTATGTATCCGACTCTAAAAGGAATACATAGCTTTTGGGTTAAGTATCTAGCTCTTATTTTTGTGAAATACAACATACAGCTTTTAGGCTTAGCATATAACTGCCTCGTTCTCAATTGTCAAGATTTTCAAGAAGTTCGAGGTAATGGTCGTGGTAGTTATTTTACCTTTTTATGTGTTATTATTAGGAGAAGGTTCTTACGGAAAAAAATATTAAGAAATCAGCTGTTTAGAAAGTTGGTGAACTCGGCCACGGTAATCTCGGCCCTGTCCATCTGGCTAGCTATCGTTTTAATAATTTATTTAATTTATCTCTTAATTTGATTTATTTATTTATTATTTTTCTATTTTTCTTAAAATTTGTCTCTTAAAAATATTAAATTAAAGCTTAAGTTACGCTTTCTTGGTTCTCTTTCCGGTAATAAGCAATAATTAAATCTATTAACCAAACGGCTTATATTATTTGTCCAATTCTTGTTTTTATTTATTTACTAGCTGACCCGGTGAACTTCATACCGCCTTAGCGTTGCAATGATTGAACAATGTCACCGAATGACATTGACATAAGTTACGCGCGTTATTTAAAATATTCAAAATTAAATGTATATTTTTCAATATTTCTGAGAGACTTTCTTAATATTTTTTTCCGTAAGAACCTTCTCCTAATAATAACACATACAACAAACAATTAGTGAAATCGGTCCAGCCATTCACGTGTGATGCCGTGACCAAGGAAAACGGGTTTCATTTTTATATATGTAGTATTAGAAATCAGAAGCGGGTTGAGTTTTTTAAAAAAACAGTTTTATTACGCTAAACAAGTGAATTTACACAAATAGAATTATTGCAAAGAAACCAATCAAAACTTAATAAAAACGACACATGAAATAAACCTAAACAGATCTACAAATAACGACTATGACCGCCAGTAGCAAATTACAAACACTGGCACCGCGGACACGAACAGAGTGAGCCCGAGCTACCCCCGCCAGACACTTATATACCTTCTTATCCCCTACCACTAGCCTTAGTTCTAGGTTTTGCCAACACGGCCTCTCCTGATACCCTGACGTCCTCGTCAGGCTTGCCCTTTAGTTCAGGTCAGGCATATCCAATCCTCGTGCAGGCACTACGACATCGGGCCTAGATGAAGGTCCTGCTTGCGGTTCATCGTGTACGGACATGGGCTGTGGCTGCTCTGGGCCTGATGAAAGACCTTGCTCTTCCAGATTTATGTCTTGGTCTTCGACATCTTCAGTATCATTGGCTGTAATCAAAGTAACATTGTTACCGAAGGAAACTTGATAGACGGTTAAAGCTCATGCGTGTTATTTAGACTAGGTTAGTTCATAAGTACCGTTATTAAACCATAGCCCCTTACAAGCTAGTATCCTATACATTAGTGTTCCTGAGCAAAACTTTGCTTGTATTACACAGTAAGCAGTTGGAGCATATTTTACACCACTTATGAACACAAATGTACGGATAGTTATCTACACACACAATCACACTAGTAGTAACATGCTTAATAATCAACACTGTGATCGCACACTTCACAGTGACTGATCGGTTTGCAAAGCCGACCAGCTTCCAGAGTCGTGGGTACACCACATATGGTGCACCACACCGACGGAGCTCAACAACAAAACTATTCCTCGGAACAGCCTCGGACATCACCGAACCATTCCTCGAAATAGTCACAGAAGCGCACCGTTCCTCTGAACAGTCGCAAACAGTCGCCACTCACCATCGAAGAGAGCAGCGCACGACTCGGGAGTCCATTCGCCTCCCCAAGGCACCATGTACTGCGCCGCAGAATAAGTCGTCTTTCCATATGAGCCAGCCACCAGCCGCAACTCATATCGCCCGTGAGGCAACACACGAACCACTCGGTAGGGTCCGCGCATGCCATGATCAAGCTTGCCTGTGGATTGAGCATATTTAATTACAAATGCCAAATCGCCCTCTTTAAAAGCTCGAGGAGAAGACCTGTTCCGATTAACCTGAGCATCCATATCCACCTGGTTCCTGGACAAGCGTTCGGCCGTCCTTTGCCTGGTGATTTCTCTTCTAGCCTCACGGTTGTTCGTAGTGGGATTAAATGCAACATCTCTTATAAGGGCCAGCTGTAACTGCCACAACTCATCAGCCCACTCGTGTTTCTTATAATTGGATTCGATCCTGAGCATATTCAAAACGGTGCGTTCATACCGTTCGACCTGCCCATTCGAATGGTGCATTTCAGGTGTTATGTGGTGAAGTTCTACACCCAAGACCTGCATCCACGATCTAAAACCCACCGATTCAAACATCCGACCTCGATCAGTAATTATTAAGCGCGGCGTACCAAATAAAGACATAACGTTCTGGCACAATCTTTTCAGTTCTTCGAAATCTTGGCAACGGATAGGCGTAAGTAGGCAGTACTTAGTAAAGGCATCGATTACTAACATTACATGTTTGAAACCTTTCGACTCTGGTAAAGGTCCCAAAGCGTCCATGTGAAGTGTATCGAATGGGACATCGGGCTTGGGCCAGGAAGATATAGGCTGAAGCGGTGCGCGAGGTACTCGCTTATGTGCTATACAAGTTATACAATGGCGTATATATTTCTTTACAAAAGCTCTCATGTTGGGAAACCAGAAATGTCTAAGTATTAGTTCAAGTGTTTTATCGCTACCAATATGACTATGCTCGTCGTGAAAGACCCTAAGCAGGCTCAGACGTTGACCCCTTGGTATAAAACAAAGAAGCCTCGTCTCTGACCCCTCTTTGCTGTACCGATAGTACAGCACGTCATTTCGTACTACATAAAGCGATGAATTTAATTCCCCCCGTTCTAAAGCCTGTATCATGTTTCGCGTTTCTTCGTCCCCAGCCTGTGCAATTTGGGCCCAATTACGAGGCCTGTCTATGCTATTAACAGGGTTACGACTTAGGTAATCTGCATGTGGCAACATGGCGCCTTTTCTGTATGCGATAGTGAAATTAAAGTCTTGCAAATATATCCACCATCTTGCCACACGCGGAACCAAATCTCTCTTGTTTTGAGTTGCTTTAAGAGCATTACAATCCGTGATTACTGTGAAATGCATACCCACCAGGTAGTGCCTAAAATGGCGCAGTGCTTTTACCACAGCCAGGGTCTCGAGCTCGTATGAATGATACTTTGACTCGGCACCCTTGGTCACCTGGCTGTAGTAAGCAACCACATGTTTCAAATTATCTATACCGACTTGTAACAAAACCGCTCCATATCCCAAACTACTCGCATCGGTATGCACTTCAGTGGTTAAATTTGGATCAAATATTGCCAAGACAGGGGTGCTCGTCAAACTTGCAATAATTTCCTGCCTAACGCGTTCTTCTTCAGATCCCCAGCAAAACGGAACGTTCTTGCGAGTGAGACGCGCTATACATGCTGTCTTTGTCGAGTAGCTTGGGATATATTTGCGAAAATATCCCGCCAGGCCTAGAAATTGTCGCACCTGTTTGACATTCTGCGGGGGATTAGAATTAACGAGAGCCTTGACTTTACCGGGAGAGGGTCGCACTCTGCCATTTGATACTACGCGCCCCAGGTACTCAATTTCAGTACACAAAAACGAGTATTTTTTTAAATTTATTGAGAAGCCTGCCTTGGTCAAGGTTTCTAGAACCTCTTTCAAGGTCTTCAAACCCTCATCAATTGTGTCAGAAAGGATCAAACAATCGTCGATGTATACCAAAACCTTTCCAGCTGCTATGAAATCTCGGAGTGTTTTACTAATGATGCGTTGGAATACTATGGGCGCGTTTGTTAAACCATAGGGCATTTTGACATATTCAAAATGTCCCTCAGGGGTTACAAAACCAGTAAGCGGGATAGACTCGTCATCTAAACGAATTTGATGGAAGCCTGTGGCCATGTCTAATGTGGTGAAGAAGTGACATTTACCTAGGCGGTCAATATGATCATCGATCAAAGGAAGGGGATACCTATCTTTGACCGTTACCTTATTCAGGGCTCTGAAATCTACACACATGCGGTCAGAGCCGTCCTTTTTTTTAACTAATAAGATAGGACTAGCATAGGGCGACTCCGATTCGCGTATTATCCCTTTAGACATAAGGTCCCGAATAATATCGCGGACTTTTGCTTTCTCATCATACGATATTTTATAAGGCCGATAATTTACGGGAACGTCGCTGTTGAGTTGAATGCGCATACATCCAGTAGTGACAGTTGATGTGGCAGTACCCGAAATCATATGTTCCGAGTATTCATTTAAAATTTTGTGTAACTTAGTTAGATCATCGCCCGTTAATGGAGTATTGATTGATGTTTGCGCATTAGAGTCCACAGCAGACACAAAAAACGATTTTGAATCGCGAACAATACGTTGTGAGTTTTTGGTTCGTATATAAGTAACACCATCTCTATTTAATACATCCGTACTTATGATAATAGGAGCGTTCATACACTCACTGGGCACAACTAACAAATCTACCTCCAAAGAAATACCCTCCAACTCAATTGTCAACGTCACAAACGAATTGATTTGCGTAATTGATTCGCCTACACCTTTTATCTGACGGTCTATAGTTTTCTTAGTACAAGAAAAGTGATTTACGACAGAAGAGGATATTAAAGAGACGCCAATAGCCCCACTATCGATTAAAATGTCTACTGGAATGCCCTGGATAACTCCTACCACAATATCATTCCGGTTTTGAGAGGGAGCAGAACAAAAATTAACCTTATTCTTTGATCGTTCTTGTTGGTCAGTACGTTGTTTAGCAAAACATGTTTTGATGTCATGACCCGGTTTCTTACAATAATCACAAGTCACTGCAGCAGCGCTAGGTCTTTTCTCAGTTACATTTGGCCCCGAAGTGGAGGGCTTATTATCAGAAAACTTTGATCGTTTGGTGCAACTAGCCTGCTTATGACCAGACTCGCCACATAAAAAGCATTTACTACCAACTGACAAACGCTTTTTGAAACCTTGTGACCTGTTATTGCTATTAGGATTGTCTGAAGCAACCTGCGTGTTCGGACGGTAGTTTGGTGCACTTTTTAATGGTTTAACAAAGGAGGATAAATAATTAACCAGATTAGAAGGCTTCAAACCAGCGTTAACTGCTGCGGCTTTTACTTGCGGATCGACAATTCCTCTTAAAACTATTTCCGTAATCAGGTCATCGCTAATGCCTTTAACGACACGTAAGCGTAATAATGATTTGCGCGCGTAGGCTGCGTAGGTTTGATATTTGTCTGAGGTAGTGGATAAAACTTCAAACAAAATTCCAGCCGAATCAATTTTTTTAACACATAAAGGTTTAAAATCCAATTTAAAATTAGTCCAAGTGCGATCATTAGACACCCACTCGTTAAGCCACGACTTAGCATCTCCTTTTAGACAGTGACCTATCCGAGCGAGGCATTCACGATCGTCCCATTTGTTCGCTAATCTAGCCCTGTCAACTTCACTGAACCACGAATCGACGTCGTGAATGCTGGGGTCGAAGTTCGAAACATAATAACTGTGGGTACTTACAGATTTTAGACATTGTATTGCTTCCACGATCTGCTCCGTACCTTGTGCAGCCGCCGTCTGCTCAACCGACGTTGGTACACGAGAACTCCGCTCCAACGCCTCCAGGCGTGCGAGTACTGCACTCCAAGACTCACAGTTACTCAACGGTGGCGGTAAATGAGACAGTGGTGGTGTGCGCGCGCTCCGTGGCACTTCCTTAGTGCGACTAGCGCGAATCACGCGCCGCCGGTGGTCGTCACTGCGGTTCTTGTCACCAGAATGTCGATCTGTGGGGTTATAATCGCGCGAACGTCGACCGCGGCTCCCGCGTGAACGTGAACGTGTATGCGAACGTCTCAAACGTGGTGTGCGTTGACGTGAATAGTTACGCGAGGGTCGGCCCCTAGAACGACGGTCCCGCGAGCGATGGTTCCGTGAGCGCTTCAAACGTGGTGTCCGAGTGCGCGAGTGGCTCCGCGAAAGTCGAACACTACCGGATCGGTCGCGCGATGACCGAGAATTTGGTGTTTGACTACGGTAACGCGAGCCCCGGTCATGACTGCGCGAGCGTCGAATCCGAGAACGGTCTCTTTCCTGCGAACGCTCATTACGTGTTGCAGGCGAACGTAAGTGTCGAGAACGGTGTTTATTTGAACCGCCCATCACCGCAGTAACAAAGTACTCAAGTTTTGAGTAAAAAAAAACTGGCTATGTAACCGAATGGATAAAGTTTATAGTTGTACACTAGTACCCTCTTTTTTTTATAAGAAAAAAAACAGCCAAACCAAGTAAATTAACGTTAAAATGAATGTGGGAATGAGAACTTTCATCCCATTTCTGATATTAGAAATCAGAAGCGGGTTGAGTTTTTAAAAAAAACAGTTTTATTACGCTAAACAAGTGAATTTACACAAATAGAATTATTGCAAAGAAACCAATCAAAACTTAATAAAAACGACACATGAAATAAACCTAAACAGATCTACAAATAACGACTATGACCGCCAGTAGCAAATTACAAACACTAAGCACAAAAGCCTACGTCTACCTGGCACCGCGGACACGAACAGAGTGAGCCCGAGCTACCCCCGCCAGACACTTATACACCTTCTTATCCCCTACCACTAGCCTTAGTTCTAGGTTTTGCCAACAGTAGATTAACTTTATTTGTAACCCTTAGTATAATTAATACAAACCCTCGTGGTTTACTTGCACTAAGTAACTTAGTGAAGTGTTTTGTAATGTAACGGTTATTTACATGATAATAAAGAGAAAAAAAATCTATACCTTTGATTGTATGCGTATTTATAGAAACTGCCGTTACGAATCTAAGGTCTTAGGTTTAGATGAATGAAACCGACAATACGAGTATTTTTACTTTCAGTCAAAGTACAAAGGTTGATAGAATTTTAAAACCGTCCATAAATCATTTGACGACCACTTTGGTGTAATGGTTAAGAAGTTGACTATTGACCAAGAGGTCGCGGGTTCGATTCCCGCACTGTACAAACATTTGTGTGCATGAACATGTCTGTTTGTACTGGTCTGTGTGTTATATGTATTTATTTTAGTTTATTTGTAATACCACTGTTGATTCTGATATCTGTAACACAAGTGCTTAAGCTACTTACCACAGAGTCAGATCAATGTATGAGATGTCGTTGTATATTATTATTATTGTATATCATGGAATAAATCTACGACTATAACAAATATACTTATAAAGATACCCAGTGGATCAGTTCTTCAGAATTCCTGATTCGAAAGACGACTTCCGTGGTGTGGTAACGTGAACACCGGATTCAAAGTGCCGTCATCTATGAGGCCAAGGGTTAAATCTCCAGACTTAAACAACGTTGGAAACGAATTTCCAATGTTGTCACGGGTTGGGTGTTTATGGTTTATTCTTCGTTTCTGATCCATAATAGTCCTCCTGGCCGATTTCAACCACGGCGGCCAATCTCAACAGAGATCAGCCAACTACGCAGGAGATATTATAGTGCACAAGTGAGCGCGCACGTTAAGCCGTTGGTCCTGCGCTCAGGCGCAGGACCAACGGCTTAACGTGCTTTCCGAGGCACGGGGGTGTAACACCGCCAACTTCCCGACTCCGAGCTGTTTTTGAGAAATTCATGACAGAAAATCCCAGAAAAAATTTTGGCTTGACCTGGGATTCAAACCCAGGACCTCTCGGATGTAAGGCAGAAACTTTGCCACACACCAATGAGGCTGTCTACTTAGTCCTATAAAGTGGCACATGAAAAAGACACTGATGACGGGCACTTAAACGAGGACACCTAATAAAAACCGGTCGAGTGCGAGTTGGACTCGCGCACCGAGGGTTCCGTACAAACCTGTAGGTATATAAGTAAAAGTTCACCCATCACGGGTATTATAGACTTGAGTATTTAATATAAATTTTAATTTAATATCTCAACGCGTTCATGAGATAAGGAGTAGTAACTTTAAAATTTTCAAAATTGACAAAAATATTTTTCAAAAATATTTTTTTATATGATGAAACTGAAAATTTACGGTTTTCGTAATTTTTCCTATATCTGTACTATAAGACGTGACTTCGTACTAAATTTAAGATTCTAAGTTTATGGTACCCTGTAGGTTTTGAGTCCCGTGCGAGTTTCGAAAATTTGCGGCCTAAATGGCTGTATCTTTTGATTGCGTTGGCTTAGAAGGTTGATTTTTCTACAGCTTTCAGGGACAGTAGACCTTAGTATCATATAGAAATTTCAGTTTGATACCTCTACGCGTTCCTGAGAAAAACGGTCTTGACAGACGGACGGACGGACGGACGGACGGACAACAAAGTGATCTTATAAGGGTTCCGTTTTTTTCTTTTGAGGTACGGAACCCTAAAGATGGTAAATTAATTTTCTCTTCCATCTTCATTCTACACCGTGCCGTACACCATAACGTCTTAATAATTATCTTGTTCATCATCTAAGACGAGCGACGGTAAAGTGAATTCAAATTAGATAGGGTATTATTTGTCCGGTAAATACTCGTATGCTAGTATCGCGACGTCATGTTTGCCGTTTTCAGCTCGTGTATGTACTTATCTAAGGTAAGTCAACTTGAGTGAGTATAAATATGCCGTAAGGCATGAAGTAACAGCCAGATCATATTTTTCGAAAAATTCGATTTTTACTCAGTTTATGAACTGGTAGAAATAATTTATACTTTTAATTGAGTTTTTCAAGCTCGAAAAAGATATTCTCATCGATTTTTTTCTGACAAGTTCAAAAACTAAATCAGTTACGTCAAAATTGTCTACGTTTCCAGTTCCTACGTACACATACATTCTTAGATAAAATTCTGTCGCAATCTTTTAAAAAAACTTGAGAATTTTAAAATAAGAAAAGGGGATTTTAATATGTACAGACGACTTAACATCTTGATGTCACATACTCAATTTATTTGCAAAAGCACCCTTAATACGAATGTTCATATAATTTTAAATTAATATATAATAATATTCTTGTCCAATGTATCATTAATAACACAGAATCTCATTTTTCCCTTATTTATAAAGCAATACGATTATCTCAGGTGCTGTGCAGATGTTTATTTTCATCAGAGAGCTACGAGGTGCGAATAAAACAAATGTACGCTATAATAAAATTTATTTATCACCACCGCTCGCGTTGGCACTGGGCAGAAAGTACACTAACGTCGCGACACCTGGGAAAGAAATAAACTTTCATATAACACAAATAAGGAAAATAGTTGAATAATGTGGGTGAACAAATACAGGCGTTATTTGACAACAAATACCACATGTAACGACTTATTTTTGTAAACCAGAAACCTAGCACTTGTAAGAATATATAAACCGGCCAAGTGCGAGTAGGACTCAAGTCAAACAGTTTCAATTACGGGGAAGGCCTTTGCTCTTAAGTAGGCATAGTACGGCTTACATGATGATGATGATGTATGTCTCATAGTAAAGGTTTTAAAATACTTACAAAAAGTAATAACAGAAAGTACCACGAACGGTACCATGCATCCGTGAGTCAGCATTACTGGGAACAGCACACTGCCCAGCAGTGAACCTATCCTTCCTATCATGACAATTATCTGTATCGAGAGTGACCTGGAAAAAAATATGAAAATGTGAGAATTTTGGCCATTACGCTTGTTCTATGCTAAAGGCAAGTCTATCATTAACTTGAATAGCGCTACTTAACCTCTTTAGGCACTTTAATCACTTACACGCTAATGGCGCTAAGACCGAATGCTCGAAATGACACAAGCACACATGCACGTCTTTACAAGACATCTCAGCGGTAATCGGCACTATTTTTTCGAGCGTTTACAGCTTGGCATTCATACATTCATGTACAGTTGACGCAAAGGCATTCAACAAAAAGGCCTAGTTGTGAGTCTATATAAAGAAGTATATAGGTTTCGCTAGAGGTCCAAGAAAATGGTATCGGTGACATAAATCACGCGGCTCAAAGGAATAACGACTAAGCCACAAAAGAGTGCAAGAGTACCTACTTGTCTTTTAAAAACAGCATTCATTTTGAAACAGCATTCTAATGCCTCTGATAATGGCGTTAGTCTTCATTTTACAATTTGCATTGTTAATGCTATAAATAGATAGATAGGTAAACTAAAATCATAGAAAAGACCATTCCGCACTGAGCCCGCGTGGTGGAGAATGGCTCGGACCATCTCATAGTTGAGGCGAGGCCTGTGTCAAGCAGTGGGACGAATATAGGCTGATGTTGATAGAAATGGCCTGTATCTAGAGGATTATCTCTTGCTTTAGATACAGGTCTTTTCTATGATCGATGACGGTGATACACATTATCACACACCATTACTAGAACGTGATTTTTTATTTCTAATTTCTAGAAGTCACAAATGGATTAATGCCTTCCATTTGCCGATCCAAATATCATCTAGGTCAACCTTTCGAAAATGTCACTTTAGCGTTTAATCCCGAATTCAATGGGGACATAAAATATCGCGCGGTGTGTAAAGCTGGGTACATAATGGAAGCAATGATCGGACGTTATAAAAAAGAGTTTTATTTATACGAATGAAAAAAGTTAAATATAAATTATTACTGGCATAAGCAGTGCTAGTTTGATAGAGCAAATTAATGAAAAAAACAAATTTGGTTCTTAAAAAGATTATTGGAATAGTCTTGAAATTGTTCATAGTGAGTTCTGACCTCATGGTTGAATAGACCAGTAAATCTTTGAAAAGTGATTATTTTTGGGCCACCTACTGTGATTTGATGGTATCATCAAAATTGGGTTTAGTAAAATTTTATTTATTTTACCCACAATATAACTAGGTAATGTGGTCGTAAGCAATTTCTGTTACTTTAGACGTGCCTTTATGTAAAGATTTGCGATGAGCTAGCAAAAGTCGCCTTTCAAACATTCTCATTATTTCCGAAAAATTGCTATTCAAAAAGTGCTGATTCAACATCACGTTATTGATGAAAGCAGGTCACAAATTTATTTTAAACTAGCACCTGCTTTCGAAATCATCTGACAGTACTCATTAGTAGTCTCAAAATTGTGGAATAGCTTTACGATTTAGGCCAAGGGCACCCTTGCAGAATTCTTCGCCGCGACTAACAGCATTAAAGCCGGGGCGATTGGTTGACGCGCTGTCAGGTACATATGTGAATGTTAAACTTATGTAATTCAGCTTTACACATATAATAGTAATAAAAATAGTAATAGTCCTCCTGGCCGAATTCGAGCACGGCGGTCAATCTCAACAGAGATGAGCCAACTACGCAGGAGATATTATAGTGCACAAGTGTGAGCGCAATACACAGGTGCACTCACTGTTCCATCACTCTCAAAGTTCGGTGCGACGGCAATCCGACATGACCGGAGAGAGATCAGGCGAAGGACCAACGGCTTAACGTGCTTTCCGAGGCACGGGTTTTTAACACCGCCAACTTCCCGACTCCGAGCTGTTTTTGAGAAATTCATGACAGAAAATCTCAGAAACAATTTTGGCTCGACCTGGGATTCGAACCCAGGAACTCTCAGATGTAATGCAGAAACTTTGCCAATACACCAACGAAGCCGTCATACATATCTCTGGATTTGATCAAACAGGTTTAGCAGTCAAACGAGATTATTATCTATTGACGACTTGACATAGAAAATTACGGTTACGAGTATTCAACGAATCCACGCTTAGTATACAAAAAGTTTCATCTTCCCATGTTATCTTAATTTAGAAAAACTCACCTTAAAGTGGTCGGAAAGACTCGAACCAACAGATTTTGCTGCAGACTTAGAGCTGTCTGCATAAGCCCACACGTTGCTGATATAAGCAGGGCAATGCAGATGAGCGAATTCGTCCAGTAGAGTGCACTGGAACAGGTCCCGCAGAAGACGAGGAGGAGGAACATGAGGGGCTTGTGGCCAAAGATGGTGACGGCGTAAGTGCTGATCAAGATTCCGACGAGGGACATGAAGCCAAGGATCATGCCGTTAGTGTATGTCTCTGAACCGCTTATGCGCTGGAAGTATAAGAAACACGGATATAGCGAAACATACTTCATGAGCTTCTACAAACATAATCATATAAGCCGTTCGACGCCAACTGTTGAGCATAGGCCTTCCCGACGCGAGGATCTCCGACGCGATCGATCCTGTGCTTCCCACATCCTGCGAATTCCCGCTTCCTCATGTATATTACGAAGGAAGAAAGAAATAAGTGTTTAGTTTGCTTGATCGCGAACTAAACATAACACTTGTGGTGAGATTGAATCTAATCGATCTGTTTTCAAAGACAATCTATTTTTTTATTTTCTAGCTTGATGAATGAACCAGCATTCATAATAAAAGTCAGCTCGTGACGATGGCTGTGTGCAATCCAGTCGAAACTTCGAGCAGTGACTACTAATACTCTTTTAAATATAGTGCGTTCCCACTAACAAGTTTTTAGTAATTCATATTAAAATACATTAACAAGCATAATTTTGTTTTGGTTCTGGAATCTATATTTTAGTAGTTTTATGTACCTATCACGTTTATTCGTGTCGTGCATGACTCGAACTCTTTCTGAACTTCTTGCATTTAGTGTTTAAGCGTAAGAAGCATAAGTTAAAGTTCAAATTACACAATGGTTTACAAATAAATATAGGTTCTAGGTATGTTTTGGACGTTCTATTCGATTCAGTGAAAATAAAAACGGAAGTAAGTTGTTTATTGCCCAAATATCTCTTTTTCCCGCCTGCGTCGAAGTTTTTCTACGACGTTTTCCGGGAAAAACCTCTATAGGATTTTTCTGAAAACGTACCACCTTTTTGAATGTCCTGTTAGAATGCGATAGAGTGTCAGCTAACTCAATTTAGTTTTTATTCTAAGAATGATGGCCGGATTTCAAATTGATACATGAAAACTTTTGAGAATATTGCCAAGTAAGGCTTCGTGTAGGTTTTAAAAGTTCATTGTATTTTCCTAGTAGTTTTTTTTAAGTCTAATTAGCGATAAGTCCGCTTAGGTACAACTTTGTAAAACTTGTCTGTAATTTTGTTTTGTGTTGTACAATAAAGTGTCAATCTAACTATTTATTATCTATCATGCGCAACCATTCTGCGAGGTACAAGACGTTTTCGGGGACCGGAATACCCTAGATAAAGCTATAATACTGCAGAGTCGATACCTAAATAAAATGTATCAAAATGTTTCTTGGAATTGACATTAAAGCCACAGAGAAAACACTCGTAACTAGCTCTTGCAAAAGTACTATGATATATAAAATTATTATTAAAAAAATAATAAATATACAACAACATCACAAAGGTACATTGATCTGACTCCGTGGTAAGTAGCTTAAGCACTTGTGTTACAGATATCAGGATCAACAGTGGTATGTATTACAAATAAACTTAAATAAATACATATAACACCCAGACTATTACAAACAGACATGTTCCTGCACAAAAATGTTTTTACAGTGCGGGGATCGAACCCGCGACCTCTTGTTTAATACTCAACGTTTGCACCATTACACCAAAGTGGTCGTCACAGTATTATATTGCGACTTTGTCTTATGACCCTAGTATGCTTTGATGCTCGTGTTTCACGCGCTGTTTTAGGTCAGAAATATTATGAAGTGAGCTCATACTACGTCGCTCACTCAATGTTCCTTACCTCATTTTCCAGCGTTGAGGTTCACGCTCAAACTGTACCTCTATAACCAATTTGGTGTAATCGTTAAGAAGTTGACTAATAAACCAAAAGGTCACGGGTTCGATCCTCGCACTGTACAAACATAAGTGTGCATGAACATATCTGTTAGATATGCTGTTTGTAGTGGCCTAGGTGTTATATCGCACATACTTTCAAGTAATAAATGTGAAAAAAAACGATCTTTATGCACTCAATACATTCTTATTGAAGGAGTTTTGTGGCATAGTTAACTGAATTTTCGATTTTCATATATTATGTATACATTTAAATTTATTTGTAATGCCACTGTTGATTCTGATTTTTGTAACACAAGTTCTCAACCTACTCATCACGGACTCCAATCAATGTATGTGATGTTGTTGTCAAAAAAATATTTTTCACTTACTGGTATGCAAACTTCAGTCCCATTCAACAGCAGTTCCGTTTCAACAAAAGTTACGTTTTTAACAATATGTGGCAACGTTTCTGTATAATCTGTGATCATTACGCAGAACCAATCTGTCTCGTTGTGGCTTTTCTGGTAATTCTCCACTATCGTCGATATTTGTGGGTACCACAATCGCAGCGAGCTGTACCTGTAATTTTAATTTTTATTGTCATTAGCTCATGCTTATCACTCTGTAATATTATAGTTAAAAGCGAAATTTTCTTAGTTTAGATAATTTTCCGTCAATCACGCTGAAACTACTGAACGGATTTTGATAAAATTTGGTATACAGACAAAACATGAGGTGACTTGGGAGACAGGATAATTTTTATTCCGATTAAATGCTCCATTAAGATAAAGCAGAAAGGAGGAAAAATCCGACTTTTGAGCGTCGCGGGCGGGCCGATTGAGAGAGAGATTTATCGTTAAGTTTAGGCAAGCTGAATTAATAAATGTGTGAACTGAATTGAGTGCTTTTGATACATTTAAAACTGTCACTGTACTTCACTATAGGTATAAGAATCGACTTGTCACGCGAAGCTGTTTTTCTAAACAGTTTGATCAACAATTTGTGAACTTTGACACTTTGAATCTGTGGTACTTTAAAAAAAAAAAAGAAACACCGAATAATTTCCCCTTAGTTATATATAATTTATCTACCAATGTATATAAATTGGTAATAATAGAATAAAAATAAAAGTCAGGGCCCATAATTTTCACGGTTTGCTGTTTCATTGTCACGGTAGCTCAATTGGGAGAGCAATCGTCCGGCTAGCGAAAGGTTCGAGTCCCGCCTGTGGCAGTCCGTTTTTCTTTAAGTGTGTTTTAATTTCACATTGTAAATAAATTTACATAGTTAATGCTAAGAAATAAAGTAATTTAATCAGGGCTCATAATTGTGACAGGGCCAACCAATGGCCGCGGCTAAATGGCTGCGACGACAGTATCCGCATGTGCGCCGTGGCTTTCAATATACTTACGCAAGTAAACAGACAAAAGTGATCACAGAAAATAGAATGAGTCTGCCAAGGAGTGGCTTCCTAAAGAGATTCTTGACTTCGAACAGACCGTTTGTGAGTTGTTTCTTAAACGTCTCTTTGCTCGATGGTGTGTACGTTCCGCTTGCACTGAGTGAAGTAATCTGAAACGTAATTATTCATTTTAGCTGTAAAATTTAAGAATACTCCCGACATGACTCAGAAAAAAAACTGGTGAGCTATAACGGGTGGACGGATTTTGACCAGCCATAGCTAAGAACCACCGAGATTAAATTATCTTTCGAATAAAAAAAAGCACATTGAAATCGGTCCATCCGTTAGGGAGCTACGTCGCCACAGACAGACACATACAATAACACAAAATACATAAGCACACACAAACAGATATAGGGGTCAAAGTTATAACACCCCTTTTGAAAAAATCCTTCAAATTAAAATCAAAATAAAATAATATTTATTGTATCAGTTATATGTAGGAATATATTACACTCAATACGTAGTTTACCAGCACCAAAAGCGATTCTTTATAACTTGACAGTAACCAGCAAATTGAAATCAATGACTAGTCTATCTATTAATTTTCACTATGAATCTATGACGACCACTTTGGTGTAATGGTCAAGAAGTTGACTATTAACCAAAAGGTCGCGGGTTCGAACTCCGCCCTGTACAAAAATTTGTGTGCATGAACATGCCTGTTTGTACTGGTCTGGGTGTTATATGTATTTATTTAAGTTGTAATACCACTGTTGATTTGGATATCTGTAACACAAGTGCTTAAGCTACTTACCACGGAGTCAGATTATTTGTTGTTTATTTATTATTTATTGATTTTGAATCTATCAAAATCAAAATCAAATAGGGCCGTATGAAGGCCGTATCAATCTATTTTGAAGAAACAAGAAGTAATAATCTATTATTATTCATATCATCATTATCAACCGTAACATCATATAAACCAGACGGCTGCGCATCCATTAACTACATAAATTAAATGACTAAAAGCTTTTCATAATAAACCATGTTATTCATAATGATTTCAATGTGTCAACATTAGAATTTAGAATAGTCCACTCACCACGCATAGAGATTAAGCTCAAACACCCCACAACCGAGTGTAAATGTAAAATTAGAATTATTAACTAAATCACACATTAATATTCCATTATTCCTTAATCCAGGTCTGTTTAAACTCATCCCATTGCGCTCAGCAAATATTATAACCAGATATGGTCTACAGTTCTCATACAATCGTAATGTATTTTAAGCCGTGCTATTTGAAGTAATTTTAAATTATTACTAGCTGACCCGGCAAACGTTGTTTTGCCATATAAATTATTCTGGACAACCTTTATCACTAAGAGGTATGAAAAATAGATGTTGGCCGATTCTCAGACCTACTCAATATGCTTATAAAATTTCACCAGTATCGTTCAAGTCGTTTCGGAGGAGTACGGGAACTTATACTTAACTTATAACTTCACTATTATATACCTACATAAAATTTCTAGAATTATTCTTAGGTGTATTTTTAGCTTCGGAAACTGTTAAGATTTTGAAATTTGAAGGTTGCATCAAACCTCCTTTTGTTCATTTAAGCTCTTTGCACTATAAAACCTTGTTTTATATTTTCCTAACGCTATAAGGTATTATTTCCTAGTCTCTTCCTTTCGAAGTAGCAAAAATTTATTTGACTTCTTTTAATTGAGCTGCCCGATAGTGACTGACTTTAAAACTTATTTTATCGAATTATGCCCTGTTCACACGACATTTTCCTGCACGTTTTTTGCAGTATACGTCTTGACGTCACTGTCAACGTTCACTGTAAACGTATGAATGTGACGTGACGTTGGCAGTGACGTTAAAACGTATTGTGCAAAAAACTCAAGACAATGCCGTGTGAACCGGGCCTTAGGGTTATCCAGAAACACGTAAATAGCTCATGAAAAACGAAAAGGTTCATCGTCCCCACGCAATTAGTATCTATACTTACAGGAAACGTATTTCTGTCTTTCCCAGTGTTTATTTGGTAAACATCTTTTAATATTTCCAAAGCCTCGTTTTCTTGTCCATGCGAGAGTAGGAACTTGGGACTCTCCGGTAAATAATAGTATGATACACCGGAAATAAGACTCCAGATTGAGCAGACGTACAGGTAAATATTCCATGAGTGGAGCTCTGAAAGTGACAATGTTTTTAGAATACACAGGTGCTTGTGGCACAGTGGTAGCAGCGCTTTGGTAGTGATACCAAAAGTTAAGCAACCTACGGCGCGGTCATGTTTGGGATGGGTGACCTTTCTTACCATAAAAGTGAGTCTATTTACAAGCATCTCCGTGCTTCGGAAGGCACGAAGGCACTGTTGGTCCCGGTTAATATCGATATATATTAGTCGTTAAGCCTGGTCGGAGCGGCTCGGGCGGCTTAATAACATCTGACACTAAGGTTGGTCACTTACCTTACACACACCCATTCACCAAAATCCGCACTGAGCCCGCGTGGTGGAGTATGGCTCGTACCACCTCATAGTTGAGGTGAGGCCTGTGCCCAGCTTTGGGACGTACCTATATAGGCCGATGATGATGACTACGCAGAAGAATTAATAGAAAGCAACGTTGTCCTTGAATTCAAACGCTATACCTTATTTTGAAATACATATGTAAATTTTATTTTGTTATATTTGTGCGAACGACATCACTTGCGCACGCTGTATGTTTCAATAATATAGAACAAAATAAAGTTTAGCAGCCTACCGCTGTTGAGCGAAAAGAACTATCCCCGTTTTAAAATTGATTCTTACCAAAATATCCCTCGACTAGCACGAAGTCCCACTTCTGGGGCAAAAGTGCCCAGGACATTAGAGCCGTCAGTATCAATGAAAGAGACATGAACGACGCATTCAGTAGCAATATTCTGTCTCTTACACCCTTGTGTATGAACTCCGACACCATCACTGCTGGAGTTGTGAAGCAGAAACTGGAGCTGAAAATGAGAGAAAAAATGTAATAGTTAGTCAACTTTGTGCGCGTTTATGCTGAAAACATGACTGACAGGCGCTTGGAGGGCTACTGTACCATCACATTAAATCTACACTTATTCTAGCTGACCTGGCAAACGTTGTTTTGCCATATAAATGCTAAGGGTGGACAACCCTTATCAGTAAGGGGTATGAAAAATAGATGTTGGCTGATTCTCAGACCTACTCAATATGCTCACAAAATTTCATGAGAATCGGTATAGCCGTTTCGGAGGAGTACAGGAACGAACATTGTGACTCGAGAACTTTACATCTACACTAATAATAAGAGGAAAGATATAATTGTTTGCCAGTTTGAATTGAATAGGCATCAAAACTATGGAACCGATTTAAAACATACTTTTACCACAAGAATTCTACACTATACCTGATAAACATAGGCTACATACTACATTATACTAGCGGCTCGTCCCGAATTCGGACAGGTGGAATAATTGTCTAATTGCGCGAAGCCGAGACTAGTTGTTAGTAACATTAGAAAGATAAAGATTTGATTGTTTGCTTGTCGAATTGAATAGACGTCAAAACAAAACCGAGATCGATTTAAAAAAATACCATAAGAAACCTAAATATTAGATGAATAAAGGCTAAAATGTAACATGTGCCTGTGTGAGCTCAGCAAGCGCCCGAAATTTTGGGCCTTTCATATTTCCAAAAAGTGTTCCATTGCGCATCGAGATTTTGATTTGTCTCGTACATATTTCAGGTAAGTGACTTTCTTACAAATCTTTTATTTATTGCGCGAGCGTAGCAAGCGCTCGAGAATTTCGGCGTTTTGATCTTTCAGATTTACGGAAAGACATTAATATGATTATGACATATCCAGTCCGTTTTAAACAAGAGCAAGGGCCGATCAAATGATATTTTTGTGCAGTCTGTAATTTTTAGTGCGCGGTGCCTCCAAATGCGTGGGCTAGTGGTATTTTTCACTCATACCAAGTAATTAATCCGTCACTACAAACAATTACTTAGGTAACAATGGCTGAGGTCCTTAAATTATTATCTTCCTACATTAATGGATACGTGAAGTCTAGTTCAGATTTTTAGTATAGTTAAGATTTTGCTATATGAGCCAGATAAATTCTCGTGGACCCCATTTTTTGGTCATGCCACTGTGGACCCCTGTCGAGTCTACCGTGGAACACCTGGACCAATTTAGGAACCCCTGGATTAGAATGCTAAAAATGTTTACCATAGTACTAAAATGCTACTATATTTTACGGGTTCACTACTCCATTTCGAAATACGTTTGTCGAATTATAATTCATCGATGACAACTAAGAGACATTCGATGAAATGAACCATCGATGTAACGTCTTTCGGGTATGTAACGCATCGTTCAAATAAAATAACCGACTTGTTGTCATCGATGAATTGTAATACGACAAAACGTATTTCGAAATGGATAATTGAACCCATATTTTACCGCTGACTGTACTAGGTAGGTACATAAGTAGCTTACAAATATATAAAAGCACGTCAAATCTTATTATATGCTGAGTCATGATAAAGACGCTGGCCTGTTATGACAAGGCAAAACTTGATTGACTCATTTTGTTAAGGTTTAATAAATGTTTTTAGGGTTCCTTAGTCCGACAAGGAACCCTTATAAGATCGTTCCGACCGTCATAGTCTGTCACAGCAGAATATCTTCTACGTTTTTGATTTGCATGTAACTTGGTTCGAGGATACTTTACATATAGTGTAAAATTTTATATAATAATATAAAAATATATATTTTACAATCATGACATTGACGGCTAGGGAGGTGATGATGATGCAAGAAATGCAAAACAGCGCGGTGCCAAAATTAACTACGGAACCCTACTTTATGCGTGGTCTGACACGCACTTGGCCAGCTTTTAGTCATAACGACTACGACATACAAAGAGAACATCAGTAGGTATTATTTACATTTCATAATTATATTCAAATGGATCATTATTCACTTGTGGGCAAACATTACTCTTAATGTTGAAATATAGGCTTACGTAAACATATATTTGATTGTGTCAATTTTATCTTGATACTTTTCACAGTAATTGTGCCTAGTAATATTGTATTAACACGTATCTTAATTTTAGGTATACAGATTTAATAAGCTGTCGCATTCATAATGAATTACTAGCCCATACATAAAATTTTAATTATACAGGGTGTAAAAAAAACCTTAACGAAGCCGAATACCACATATTCTACCAATACTCACGATAATTTTTTTCCTTCACACCATACCTGGGAAGTTAACGGTTACTAAGATATTGATGGTTAAAGTTTGAAAAAAATTGATGATTTTTACAGAAATGACTTCTGTCCGTTATAACTGAACTTTTTTCCAAAGAAACATGATACAAATTTTCACTAGTTCTTTCATAAAAAGCCTCTAAATGGCACACTCCGCAATGAACAGCGCACACTCGAACCGAACCGCATCGCGGCGGCGTATAGCAACACGCCCCGCGGTGACTTTTACGCGTGCGCGCTGTACATTGCGGGTTAGAATTAAATTATTTTTTTTGATGTCAAAAAATAAAAGTTGTTTCCCAACCAAAATTTATTTTTCATACGATTTGGTTTGATGTACTGAACGCGTGGTTGACGGCTTCGTTAAGGTTTTTTTTACACTCTGTATTTTCGACAGATATTTCATATAAAAAACTTTGGAGTAGCCAAAAGCTAATGTACTGAGACACGGGTACAAGATTTTTTTTAAAACTAAAGCATTTTCTAAGATAAATTTTATCTTTGTAGTATTTATCATAGCTGCAAACCTTGTCATACGAACTTGCCATTGTATTTTGTAATTGTTATAATGTAGTACCTAGTCACGCTCGTGAGTAGGTATACATGCAAATCAAATCAAATCAAATCAAATTTATTTATTGTGGAACACAGGTACAAAAAGCTCTTAATTAAAGTGACGTCTCACTGTGACCTGTCTTATCAGACATACAATATTACAGTTATAGTTAATTTCGAAAAATACCTATAAATTCAGCAATAATTAATAACAATAAAATTAGTTACCAAACAAAATTAGTCTAAAAACTTACGTCAAAATATCATTCAAATAGTCTTTAACTGAATAATAACATTTTTCTGTCAATAGCCGTTTTAATTTATTTTTAAATGTCATTGGATCTAATTTTTTTAAACCATCCGGCAATTTATTAAAAATTATGGGAGCCATTCCAATTACACTCTTGTTCACCATAGATGTATTATGTCCTCCAGTTACCAACTTTTGTTTATACTGGGTTCTTATATGAACTGACCTTTTTCTTACATCCGCCACTTTTGTAAACAAGTGCGGATTACATTTAACAAAAGTACAAAGTTCAAATATATAGATACATGGCAACGTTAACAGTTTATATGTTTTAAAAATAGGAACACAGCTGTCTCTATAATTTAAACCACACATTGACCTTAAACACCTTTTTTGGGCCTTAAAAACTTTATCCTTATCCCCCGAATTACCCCAAAATATAACACCGTAATTTAAATGGGGTGTGACTAAGCCATGATAAGCTACTAAAAGAACTTCTAATTTTACTTTTTTTGAAATTCTAAACAAAGCATAAGCCGATTTGTTCAATTTTTTACAAACTTCTTCAACGTGAGGTATCCAAGTTAATTTAGTGTCCATAGTAAGGCCAAGAAACTTTGTTGTGTGAACTTGTTCAATTTTTTGTTTATTATGAGATATGTCGACTTTGGGGGGTATTTTTTTATTATAAAAATGCATAATTTTGGTTTTAAGCAAATTAATTTTCAAATTGTTTATGTCAAGCCATTGAATAATATCATTTAAAGTACTATTTATGTCAGATTCATAATCCTTTAAGTCGTCACATTTAATAATAGCAGTACTGTCATCTGCGAATAGCACCATTTTTTGGTGTACATTTTGAGGCAGGTCATTAATATAGATGAGGAACAGTAGAGGTCCAAGGACGCTTCCTTGAGGAACGCCGAATCTATTTACCCTGTATTCTGACACATGATTTAACTCTTGTCTTGTTTTATCACAAAGACGGGATATTTCCACGCACTGACTTCTATTATCTAGATAAGATTCTATTAGATTCAAAACGTTACCTCTTATACTATATCTTTGATGTTTATGTACCTCTGTTTGTTGTACAAATCAATTCAAAGTGTGCATTTTAATATCCACGGCATAGGTTGTGTGCCATCTGAATTGTTCAGTAATTAAACACATGAACTCATACGCAACGATGATGGTTTGTAACGGAAATTTCCTTATAGGTACTCTTAATATCTGGGTTGGTTAATTATAATAATAATCGCTGGATGGTTGGGTCAAGGGTCAGATGCAGAAGGCAGTACTTTTGGACACGGCGCGCATCGTCCGGAGGTTTTTGTCTCTGTAGCCTTAACTGTCGGTAGCTTGAGCCCTGCCCCGCTGCTGGCAGCTTGCTAGGGTTAGGTTTTTATAATATTTTTATGATTTGTATAATTTTATATTTTACTTTTCATATTGTAAAAACGAACCCTATGATAAAGTTTAAATAAAGTGTAATAATAATAATAAAATATTTATTTCTTCTTTCTCTAAATTCAATACAACAAGGTTATATTTTGTGGATAAAATGGAATTGGATTGTGAGAGAACTGTAGTCTGAACTAGGCCTGGGAGCCTGTAATACAGCACGCCAGAACTCTCCTCACTCGATGTCGTTTGGGGGCACAAAAAGTAAATATTACAGGACAGTAATAGAAGGTTTTTTAAATAATTGAAATAAATTACAACTAAATTTTTAAATAGATTATAAATATTTTAATTAAAGTTTAAATAGATTATAAAAAACTAAAATTTATTAAACGGTGTTCTTCCTCAGCAATGTTCGCTCCTAAGTCATGTTTAATAAATGCTCGGTACAAATGTTTATTAATATAATAAAAAAGATAAAAATATTTTTTACGGCTGGTTGAATGCAAATGTGACGAAATGGAAGTAACATAATCTTTTGCTTTTGAACTGTCATCATTAACTATTACGTTTTAAAATATAAACACTACGACAATTTTTTAATATTATGCAATTAAAAAATTGTAAAGATAAGATTTATCTCCAATATGGGAACGACCTCCATTTAAATATAAGATAAATGAATGAGATGCTGTTTTTGTTGATATAAAATTAGTGTCTTTGGTGTGGTCTTTTTATATTAAGTACCTACCTACGTCGTATTTTGACGTGACAACGTCTTATTAATTGGTTTGCCGGGTGACACTTCAAGAAACTGCGTTACGCTGCTCCGCTCACGTTCCGCGCGAGAGAGACAGAGCGAGAGAGAGCGAGAGAGAGAGAGAGAGATAGGCATACACACCGGTTTATGTTATATGAATGAATATTCACATTAAAATTATTTTACCACTCAAAGTCGTTGTCACGTAAAACTTTCGCGCGTATACCGACTTTACAGGCAACCAATTTTTTCTTTGGGCGATAACATCCAACTAATCACAGTGATTACGTTTTTTACTTCCATTCAGATTTAAAAATTGCAATATGGGAGCCTTTTTCGACAAAAGCTTTTAAGTATGCCTATTTGTGACCGCAGACGCTGAAAAGGGTCCAATACTTCAGATTAAAATAAAATGGAAATAAATCGCGTAATTTTCCGAAAAAAGTGTATCATTTCAATACTTAGTTCAATTATAACTTTCCTTTCTGACAGTTAATTTTTGCAAAAAAACCTTTAGCGTTTTTGCGCAATCAAGCTAGGGTAATATCGTAAGTCTGTAATAAGTTAAATTTAAACTTACAATAATCCCTCCATCAGTTTCCCAAACACCAACATTCCGAAGTTTTGACTAGATCCCTCTATGATTGAGCATACAAATATGCCGAGCAGACCACTAACTAAAAATATTTTTCTTCCGAACGCGTCTATAAGAAATCCAGTGAATAAAGCTGCTCCAACTTGACCTGAAAACATGAATGTCATTGAAAATCTTCAGCGCAATAATTAAGGCTCATATCGATTAATCAATTTTGCAATTCTTATATAAATTTTACTACTTAATCTGAATTTTGAATTTAATTTAATGTTGTTTTAATTTACCTAATTGACATTCACTTATTATTATTATTATATGGACTTAGTCTGAAATAAAATGATTTTATTTGTTTATTTATATTACACAAATTTAGACAGCTAAGCAGGTTTTTGTCGAAAACTTTTTGTCTAAATCAAAAATCGGAGACCGCTACGAAAAACAATCTTTGTAAATAGATAGATACATGTTAAGTAATCAATTGCGTTGGAACATTATTAATGGACAGATCGATGCACTAAACTGAATTTTCCTTTCGGCCCATCGATCTGTATCGATTGACAATGATTTGACGCAATTGATTACTTAACATGTATCTTATTACAAAGATTGTACTACGTAGCGGCCTCTGATTTTTTGTTGATATTAATAATATATAATAGTGTACAATTTAATCCTAGTGTACATAAAAAAAAATGAGATATTGCAATACGGTTACAAAAAAATAGTGTATTGAAAGGAAGGTCTCTTTGACAGCGTTAAAGTGTTGACATATTTATAATACTATTTAATTATATCATGGGTAAAAATCTTTAGAGGCCTGAAACTACATAATATTTAGGTAACATGAATTGTTTTGAAGGTCAAGATTACAGTGCAACTATAGTACACTGCTCAACAAAGTCTAGGGAACAGGAGGTTTTTAGGGAATATTTTTATTTTTATATATTTTTGTTTTAAAGTTTCTATACCAATCGATGCGCAATTTAATGTTTAATTAGTTGCGTATATAAATAAAGGATTCAGTTTTTGAATTACGAGGTAATTTTAATGAAAAACAAAGAAAGTGTATTACAGAACTAAACAAAGAAATTTAATTTAATAAAATTTCTTAAAAATTAAAACATTACAGTTAAGAACAAATATGCGGGGACTTTTTTAATAATCAGTTGGACCCCCTAAGGCATTAACAACAGCTTGACATCGTCGTGGCATACTGATTATGAGACTATCGATTGTCTCTTGTGGAAGAAGACTCCATTCTGAGAGATGTGAAAAAAGTTCATCTGCTGTGTTCAAATTTTGAGGGAGATTTCTAAAAGCCCTTCTCTTTAGTAAATCCCACGCGTGTTCAATGGGATTGAGGTCCGCGGACTGAGCAGGCCACTCCAGCACTTCGATGTTGTACTCGCGGAACACATCCATCACCTGACTCGCAGTATGTGGTCGTGCATTATCTTGCATAAAAATAAAATCTGCGCCCAGATTTTGTCGGTGCGGGATAACCACGGATTGGACTATCTGTTCGCAGTATCGCTCTGCATTTAAATTTCCCCTGATCAAAACGAGATCCGTCCGTCCACCCAGGCGGATTCCAGCCCACACCATGATTGTACCACCTTGGTAGGGATGCACCTCCTGTGGGTTTTGAAGCCGACTCTGCCGACCAGGAATCCGCCAAACACGCACTCTTCTTGAATCTGGATGAAATCCGAAGCGAGATTCATCGGAGAACAGTACATGTGCCCACTGATCTACGGTCCACTGCAAATGTTCACGTGCCCACAATAATCGACGTCCTCGATTTCCATGACGCAGCGCGGGCACTCTTAGTGGTCTGCGAGCACGAAGATTAGCTTCATGGAGTCTCCTCCGAGCAGTCTGGTCACTGATAGCAACCTGGTGCTGCAACTGGAGGTCTTCTACCAACTGACGAGCCGTAATGGTGGGTTGCCTCCTTGCGACATTTTGCAAAAAACGGTCTTGCCTTTCCGTAGTAACCCTATACCTGCCTCTGTGCCTTTCGGCTACATCGCCAGTAAGTCTGTAACGTGCCCACAGTCTGCAGATAACGCTCGCGTGAGAATTCAGAGCAGCTGCAACTTCGCGTTGGGGTAGCCCAGCTTCCAACATTCCTACAGCTCGAATCATTTCTTCCCGCGTTAAATGACGTCGTGACATAATGGCCGTAGTCGCAAAAGTTACGAATAACAACAGTTAATTTTGTTTTTCAATAAAATCATAAAACAATAAAACAAATTTTTATCTTTAAAATTCTCATACAGTATCAGTACACAGCAATCAAAGTGAAAGATTCCCGCCTTTTACGAAAATTCTTTTGTTTCTAATTTTTTTTTTAATTCGAACAACGTTTGATAAACATTCAGCCTACCTGTTTACCTCAAAGAGATCAGTACTTTTTTAAAGAAGATTTTACAAATAAAGTCATATAGTTGGCTTGTTCCCTAGACTTTGTTGAGCAGTGTTTATAGTATATTATAGTACCTGGCAAAGTAAAAATTTTTGACAGTGAGCAATCCTAAACATGTACACTAAGAAGTGCAGTGCATATTTCTAATTCAATTAATAAAATGAACCCTTAAAAATGCCTAGCAAAAATGACTTCGCAAGAATATCAAAATACAAAAAAAGAAATGACGTACCAAAAAACGGCATAGAATTCAGCAGTCCTTTCTCCATGATTGTCATATGCAGATCGCATTCCGCATTTGGTAGAATATACGAGGTTGTCGTGGTTACCATGGTGGTAGCACATTGTGCTATTAGAGTTGTGATCAGCAGTCGAACGTGAAACCGTCCGAATTTGCAAACTACAAGAGCATCTTCAAGAATCTCCATCGAGTCTCTGCCTTTTTCGTTGGTTTCTGCAATGCCGCCATTTTCAGGGGTCGTTGGTGGTGTGAAAGTTGATTTTACTTTTTATTTTATTTTATGATAGAGGCTATATCATGCCACTGCTGGGAAAAGGCCTCCCCCAAATCTCTCCACCAGTCCCTGTCCATTGCCAACGTTTCCCAGGCTCGTGTTGTATTGACCAAGTCGTCACACCATCTTTTCTTGGATTTTACTTTAATGTTTATTTTTTTGTTTAAATCATTATTGCACAAGAAATGCACAAAGGGTGGATTTAATGCTGTTGCAAGAAATTTTGTTTACAACTTAAACCTATTTTATCAATGGTGCTGCTAGTTACACAAGCTATAACAATCGAAAGATCAGATACAGCCCTTTAAAATTAAGTTACTAAATTGCCATAAGCAATAAAGTTATCCTAAAAATATTACCCGTATTGTACAAGTGACAGATTAATAATGAATTTTGTCGCAATATAAAATACAATTAACATAATAATGTTGTGCCATGAACTACTTAACCTCGCACTTATGATTAAAAAATCATTTGTTGTAGTAATAATCACTTGATTCCAGCTATATGCAACATATTATCTACACTAATATGAAAAATATGAAAGATTTTACTGTTTGTTTGAATTGAATAAGGCTCTGAAACTACTGAACCGATTTAAAAAAAACATTTTTACATTAGAATCCTACATTATCCCTTTTAAACATAGGCTGTATTTAATACGAAAAAAAAAAGAATTCCGCGTGAAACATTTGTCCACTCGTGCGAAGCGCTAGTAAGGTATTAAGACGGGCCGCTAGTAAGGTATATAACTGCTGATGTTAATATTTTTTCATTTGATTATCTTCAATAGTCCACTTTTAGGCAAAACGACTTATTCTAACCCTCTGTTAAAAATATATTTTCTAAAAAAATTGAATAAATGAAAACATACGGATGCGGACTGGATGCCATTTAATTGTTTTCATGTTATTAAGAAAAATTTAATACAGAAGAATAATCGTTCTAGGTCATTTTATCAGAACCTTACCTACCTTTCATATCACTACCGTTATTTTCTTCTTTCATTTTAAATAATATCACAGATTCACAGAAATAATCACTACCACTTCACTATAAATCACTCAGTTAAAAATACGAACTCCCAGCTGCTCACTCGTTTCACAATACAGTCATTTATTAAAATGATAGCAATATATATTATGATAGCGTGGAACTGTATACAAGGTGTAACCAAAAACCCCGTTATAACTGAAGGGTGTTGTCGTGACCAGAAAACTGCACAACATTCCCAATGATACGAGTACCTTGGTCAAAATCTCAAAAAAAAATCGGACCTCCCATACAAAATTGCCAATCAGCTGATCGATTTACTATGGGAGAGCCAAAAGATTTTTTGAGATTTCGACCTAGGTTTCTTAGCGAAAGTTGTTCAGGTTTACGGGCACAACAACACCCTTCAGTTATAACGGGGTTTTTTGTTACACCTTGTATAAACACAGTAAATACTTTTATCTCAATGGAAACTGCTAAGTAAATAAGAGCGGGTAAGGCACAGATTTCGTGTAGAAAGATAAGTGAGTAAACAAAACACAATTCGATATACATATTTGGTTACTGAAACATTTTCAACTACGCGGTAAAGCGACGTCCACACTAGTAGTCCCAAATCGTTACAGCATCTGTGTTAATGTTACTATATCGTAGATTGATATTAATTGACATAAGTTAAAACAATTGGATTGCGTGTTTACTATGTGACGATGATGGGGGTACGCGATGCCATGTGATTCTGGGTTTCGATCTTGTTAATTTACGGTCTTTCCTGTATCTGTGGTGATTAAGAGTGCATGAGTTTTGTCGATATAACCAGAGCATTATAAAATGCCAAATACTAGCTTACAAATCCTTCGAATGAGAATAGAAAACAGGTAAGAACTACCGTGATTAAATTATTTTTATTTTATTCGCATTGAAATCGGTCCATCCGTTCGGGAACAGACAGACACACGTACAGAATAGGGGTCAAACACAAACGGGGGGTTTACAAATTTTAAGTGCCCAGTTATAAAGCGATTCCAATTTAATGTCGACTCCTGGACAAGCCAGAGATAAAACTTTTTCTTTTCTTGGGTAGTTGTACCGTAAACTTTTTGACTTTTAGCTGATTGGATGAAAATAAGCCGGAACATAGTGTCTTAAGCCAGCAAAGTTAGTCATAGAGTACCTAGGTGTCCATCTGTGAGTTGAGTTGTTAATCTATTAATTGAACTATAATTTATTGACCTTTTGGCATATTAACTAGGGATGCCACGAATATTCGGATACTATTCGGTATTCAGCTTATTCGGCTACTTTTTTCATATTTGGTATTCGGCCGAATAGCATGGAGTATTCGGCCGAATACAGATAACCTAAATTAAAGTAAAAAGAGCACATTTTATTCCAAAAGATTTATAATTTCAATTACAAATGAGTAAATTTTCATACATAAATTAAAATTTTAAAACTAAAATCAATCAAAAGTAAGTTACGTTGAATTAAAACTAGTTTTTCAGCGTTGGTTTATAGCAAACGATTGCGCTTGTCTTCATAAATAATACCGGCATCTAAGAATCGCCTCTCACTGTATTACTGCGCCCGTCCGTATTCAGTGTTCGACGGCGAATATCTCACGGCCGTCGGCAGCGCTGATTTTAACTATGTACATGAATCGTCTCACAGGAATTTTTCAAGTTTGGTCACAATTTCGCGTATGCTGAACAACATTTGTAAGGACCTGTCATCCTATATAGACAGTTTTTTTCGTTTCTAGTGACTGAAACAAGCCTTGATCTGTCGCGTGCCAAACGCACATTATTTCCCGAATCTTCGGCGCTTTGGTCAAGTACGTAGGCGAATATTCGGTATTCCGTATTCGGCCAAATTACTATTAGTGGCAACTCTAATGTTAGCCGAATAGGTCAGAGGGCAAGTACTTATTAGCTCCAAGTATTTACAAACAAATCGCTTGTAAGCTAGGAATTTGATATGATTTCTAATATAATCTTAGGGTACTCACTCACCTCACTCATACTAGTGTAATGTAACGTTGCAGTCTCGAGCATCACAATAATGAAAGAGATCCAAGAACCGTTACAAGGCGCAGGTGTACCCTGGGCTCAACAAAAGTAAATATAACTACGATGAAACTGCTAAGAGTTTAAATGAATCTAATTAAATAATAATTTGTTTTCATTGGAGTTTTGTATCTATCGCCGTAATCGTAAATCATTGATGAATAATGAATTATCTACCGGAATAAAATGATTTTACCGTTATTTCTAGTCACTATTATTACTTGCCCTGATGACCATTTAATTTGAGTTCCTTTCTTTATCTCTAAAATTTATTGTAAAATTTTAAATTCTCGTGTCACAATGTTCGTTCCCTTACTCCTCCGAAACGGTTTGGCCGAATCACATGAAATTTTGTGAGCATATAGAATTGGTCTGAGAATCAGCCAGTATCAGTTTCTCATAAGGGTTGTCCAACCTTAACATATACTCGTACAAGCTAAAAGCTAAAAGCCAGTAACGCATGTGTCTTACCCGTTGTCCTACGTGAGCGGAAAACGCGACAAAAGCGACGAGATCAAATGTATATACGTCTATTACGTGAGGAAGCGCGATTGACATTAATACAAGCATTGTTCGCATCGCGACGCGTCGCATTTTTCGCTTTGTGTCGCTTCTTAGGCCAACCTGAACAACGCCTTAGATTAAGTATTTAAATGTATTACTTTAGCAGAAGAAAAAGTTTTTAAAAACAGGTTTCGTCACCATATTTCACTTATTTCAGTTTGATAACTCAAGTCGCCAAAACATTTTCAAAGTAACGAAGTTATCTCAATGACAAATACATTAGCAACTTGGAATCCCCTTTTTCTATTCCAAAGTTGAATTTTAAAAGGCAGAAAAAACTTGTAACTCGATTCTGGAACCGTCTGGAATAAATGCAAATTGAAAGATATGACGGAAACCTGAAACTTTGCTTGTCCTTTTGGCTGGTGTAACGTTAGCTTTTCATTCAGATTTATTTGTTGAGCTATACAAGGAGTACTTCACATGGGGTGAATTGCTATCCTAAGCTATTGTCACTTGTGTTAGTGTGGTAAGGTGAAATACAAAAACCTATACGAGACGATCTCCCTTACACCCTGTATAGATCATCTTAGATTTTCAGAGGTTTTTTCTCTGTCACTAAAGGATTCCTTACACACATTGTTATGTGTGTCGTACTGTTGTACGGCAGTGCGTTATGACTTGGTGTGATTTCTCTACGAAAATACTGTCGGGGCGCTTCTAGTGTGACAAAGCCTTTTAAATGTTTGTCTTACGTATGTACCACGTAATTGCAGTGACATCATTACTTTGACTTTCTCTCATAAGATAAGATGATGACTTTTTCTCGCGTTAGGAACAAAATTAAATTGATAAAACTTTTAATTATTTTTACTCGTATGAGGTCGTAGTTATAGGTACAGTGGCTAGCACATCAGGCTACCCAATTTTGTTGCAAAAACGCCCGTATCACAAGCGCATTAGATACCGTTACCGTTACCGTTAGTGTTTACCGTGACGTGCTGGCCACCGTACGTACAACTTATTCAGTGGTAGTTGATCTGTAATTGCATTTTGTGATATGTAAAAAGTATGTCTATCTATCAGCGTTTAGAATTTATTTTAGTATTGTTAGTATAATAAAGAAAGTGGGTATTTGAAACTAATAAAAGTTAATTCCAAAACCCTGTGTCTCAAAATAAACAATAAATAAATAAAATAAATATTTATAAATAAATCATTTTAAATAAAATAATTTTAATAAAACGTAAAGTTAAATAAACACGTAATTATTTATTATTAAACCTTGATTAAACAAATTTACCTGTAAGTAAAGTTATATCATAATATACGAAGCGCCCTTTAGGAGAAGTTCTATCATAATTATACGAAGCGCCTCGTCCGAAGACATCTCATTGTTCGCAACACTTGATTTTAAATTTATTTAAAATTTAACTTTTTGCACCGTTTGATGTCGTCACAAGTGTCGTAAGCATCGCCATATTAAATCTATGTGAGACTGGCGTTTTGGAAGTTCATAAAGAGAGATGTCAACGGTTGATGGTGTCAAATACCAACTCCCAAAATATATTCTGAGCGCGACCACACTACGGCCTCTCGACTTTACATCTGCGGTCCGTGCTTTAGGTTAATCATAATAATCATAATCGTAATCATTTATTCCTTCATAAACATAGGTACATACAAAGGTTGTGGGTTGTTTAAATGCGAACTCTATGTTTCACCTTTTCATGTAGGGGAACCTGTTGTACCTAGGCCGGTTTTTTAGAAATATATTTTTTATTGTGATTTGACGTGCAGCACACAAATCATATTTGCATATTTTGAAATGTCAATTATTTGGGTACTCACCAAAAAAATATCAGAAATGTATATTTAATACTTACATAATATTTTTAAATTTAAAAAAAAAGGGAAATGAGGCCAAGGTACAACATACCCTTTGTACCTAGGCCAGTAGAACGTTGTACCTAGGACACATTGAAATTTGGGGGTAATTTAAGCAAATTATCAAGTGTTCTTAACTAAAATCATTTTATTCGGTTTATTACAGTACACAGTATTATCTCTATATATATAAAATTCTCGTGTCACAATGTTTGTTCCCGTACTCCTCCGAAACGGCTT
Organism: Pyrausta despicata; assembly: GCA_963921415.1. Classification (NCBI taxonomy): domain Eukaryota; kingdom Metazoa; phylum Arthropoda; class Insecta; order Lepidoptera; family Crambidae; genus Pyrausta; species Pyrausta despicata. The sequence continues at coordinate 9,790,928 of OY992864.1, forward strand.
GACCGATTCTTATGGAATTTTGTAAGCATATTGAGTAGGTCTGAGAATCGGCCAACATCTATTTTTCATACCCCTTAGTGATAAGGGTTGTCCACCTTAAACATTTATATGGCAAAACAACGTTTGCCGGGACAGCTAGTTAATTTATAAAGATACTAGCTCACCCGGCAAACGTTGTTTTGCCATATAAATTATTGTGGACAACCCTTATCTTAACACTCAGGGATATGAAAAATAGATGTTGGCCGATTCTCAGACCTACTCAATATGCTCACAAAATTCCATAAGAATGGGTCAAGCCGTTTCGGAGGAGTACGGGAACAAACATTGTGACTAGTGATGTACAAGACTCGAGGCGTCGAGCCCTGTTTTTGAAGCCTCGAGGCGGAATGGCAAGGCTCAGTGAGCTCGGTAGGCTCGGTGCCCCGAGCTTAGCCGAGCTGCGAGCTCTCTGAGCCATGCCTCGAGGCTATAAAAGAGCTCGAGCCGTGAAAAGAGCTCGAGCCGTGAAAAGAGTTCGAGCCGTGAAAAGAGCTCGAGTCTCAAAATGAACGCAAGCCTTCAATAAAAGCTCAAGTTTATGTATATGACTTTAATATATCCGTAACTAAGTAAAATATAATATAAATAGCCACATTATCTAAACATATTATATTTTTGACTATTTATATTTTTTTAAAATTCACCCCCTAAGGGATTGAAATTAGGGGTTCAAGTTTCAAAATCCACGCGGACGAAGTCGCGGTTAAAAGCTGTAAATAAATAAAATACCTAAATAAAAAGTGCAAAGTAATCAATCTAGCTTTCGAAAAGGCTCGAGCTCTCAAAAAGGCTCGAGCTCTCAAAAAGGCTCAAGCTCTCAAAAAGGCTCGAGCTCTCAAAAAGGCTTCCGAGTCGTCGAGCTTCATATAAATGAGGCTAGCCCTGTAAACGACTCTGAGCTCTCGGCAAAAGGATTCGGAAGCCTCGAGCCTTGTACATCACTAATTGTGACACGAGAATTTTATATATATATAGATTTGATTAGGAATATTATTACGTAAATGTGAAATAATTTAATAAAATATTCTCCTGGCCAAAGTACAACATCCAGGTTGTACCTTGGCCACTGGCCAAGGTACAGCTGATCGACAGTGACCGAGGTACAACACTACTCCAACTTCACTAAAACGGTGGATTTTATATAGTTTAGAGGTTAAGTATCTCGTAAGTTTTTTATTGTGTTGAGACTTGTTAAATCAAAGAACCGATAGCATATAACAGTTAAGTGACTATTAGAAAACGTTTAAAACTATTAGACTTCAAAATATATTAGAAATACTTACTTTTTCACACAAAAAAAGTTTCAGCGTCGATAACACCAAACACCGGCTTAATGGCGGTATGCGACTAACTTCACATTGAATAGTCTGTAGTGACGTATCGAATACCATAAACAGTAGAATTTAGTATCGCGCGAATATTTGAAAACGAGCCCAGTGGCCTAGGTACACATAGTGCCAAGGTACAACAGGTTATAATATTATATAATAGTATTGTAGTATATATATTATAATAGTATTGTTAAAATGTAAATATGAAGTATTTACATTTTAACAATACTATTTAGCATAATAATAATAGTAGGACAATATTTTATGATTGAAATTATAGGTACATACATGTATGTATGTTTAAATAAATAAAAATTGACAGCATGTTTACGATAAGCACCTCAATAAAAGTAAGTTCTAGTTCTTTTATCGCTACTAAAAGCCACAGCGAATGACAACAAAAACTTCTGGGAAACGTTAATTTACTCCGTGTTACAGGCCTGGGGCTAAATGCACACAGGAGACCGCAGACAGTGGCTTACTATCAAGGGCTAGAGGGTGACTACATGTGTAGAAGTTACGAGAATCTCTATACAGGGTGTCCCAGTACTCAACGTCAAGCCGAAAAGGGTTGATTTAAATGCTCAAATGCAAAAACTTTTTGTATGGGTCCAACATCGAAATCGCAACAAAAAATAACACTTCTCCATACTAAAGTCCCGGTCCGCTGACCAAGTTTGTATGGAGAAGTGTTTTTTTTTGTTGCGATTTCGATGTTGGACCCATACAAAAAGTTTTTGCATTTGAGCATTTAAATCAACCCTTTTCCGCTTGACGTTGAGTACTGGGACACCCTGTATAATAATAAAAATAATAATTGTTTATTGACACCATATAAACAATCATACAATCTTAATACTTTACTAGCATTACAAAAAGTGGTTATGGAGGGTTGATACCTGAACTAGGATAGTTCATGTATCTCAGGTTATCAACCTTCCACCCCATAGATAGGTCTATTTTTAAGGACTACAACTAAAACGAAAGTGCATTCGATTGTGGGGTAACATAATATTTTTTTAAAAGCGTATTATTTATGTGGGAGCATTCCTTTCCCACAAGCTCGCAGTGCTAGGGCCTTAAAATATGATTGAGGTACTTACCGTTTCAAAGTTCTCGGTGCGTAGACTGGGCAAAAACTCTATCATTTGTTCCATCTTAAACGCGGATGAAGTCACGGGCGGCCGGTAGTAGTGACTGATTTCTCCATACACTATTTCTTTTCAGTAATAGCTCATAATAATACCGCAGCAGTGGAAAGTAAGAAACGCGGTAAATGCATGCGGCAGAGCGCAGATAGTGGCTTACTATCAAGGGTTAGTATGGCTACACGTAGAATTAATGACAATAGTGACAACACATTTCTTATTTTTGGGCTAACGGTCAGTTTTAATATTCTATCTGCCTTTGACTGAAAGATATATAGATAGATTAACAATTGTACAACACAAAACAAAAATTACAGACAAGTTTTACAAAGAAAGATGTACAAATTAGGCGGTCTTATTTCTTTTAATAATCTTTTCCAGACAACCTTCGGTTAAAGGAACGTTTAATTAACAGGAAGGGGAAATTAGAGCAATATATTTGGATAATAAAAAAAAAACATAAAAAATACGAAACAACTAAGATATACATGAAGGATAAATACCTAACTGACAGTTTATACCCACAAGCGGCTGTGACCTCGGATTGTTGTATTGAAATTGACAGTTATCTAAGAAAGACAGATAGAATATTGATGTCGCCTGTAAGAGGACTACATGCTACATAAAAATTCATTTTACTTTCTAGTGATCTCAATAACCTTTCCACCGTTGGCTAAAGGTTAAATAACAGTTAGTTTCATGCTAAAGGCTATCTGAGGTTTCAGCTCTTTTCCCCCCTGTGGAATCTCCACCTTGTCGTGGTGGGGGGCTTAGTAACCGTGGCTTTGCCACCCACGGTGAAGCTAAGCGGGATCCCGGGAGGGGACGCTCCACGTGGGCTTGGGGAGGCCTGCGCAGGATGCGTCCAAGGGTGCGGGTGTGGGAGACTGTTTTGGCTGTCCCTCGCAGTCGGGTGCGGTCGCGGGAGGAGAGACGTCTCTGTGTTCGTTGCCGTGCGGCCTATCTCCCGCGACCACGGGGGCGCACCGTTGGATGGCGCTGCGGTGGGGCCGCAGAGGAAGAGGAGATGCGGTGTGTCGTTGCCGTCCTCCCTATCCTCTGCGGCCAGGAGGTGGCGGAGCCCAACACCTTGCTCCGCCGCCAAGGAGTTTGTGGCCCTCGGGCTATCCGCCGGGGTGCCGTGGTGAATGCTCACGCGACCCTATGGCACCCCCCACAATGGCGGAGTGGTGGAATGCGCTGTGGTTTTAGTGGGTATTACGGCCTTGCACACCAGCCGTTGAGTCTCACATACCCCCCTGCAGATCTGTGGGGGGCATGCGTAAAAGCATTTCCACAGCGAGAAAAAAAAAGGTTTCAGCTCTTTGTATTAAAGTGGAAGTTATCTAAATATCAGTCAAGCATCGGTAGATATGATATTGAAACCGGTCATTAGTCCTTGACATTCACCAACCTGGGACAGTCTATACTTGGTTACCCTAACCGCAGGAAAAACAAGGTCCTTATCCAATGTGAAATATCGTCCGTTTTGTTTTAAAACGAGAAATGGCCCGATCTTTTCCTTTTTGTTGCGATTCAAATGGCTTCTTAGACATTCTAACGTACAATTGCTTTAAGATTGGATTGTTATTTTTATCCCCAAGTTGTATGTCGGAAACAGATTTCTACGTGAGATTTAAATTCAAGGATGCATTTATACGAAATATTTTATATTTTATACAAATTGATGTACGTACCGTGCGGTCGTCGTTTATTTGTTAATAATATCAAATGTACATATAAAATTCTCGTGTCACAGTTTTCGTTGCCATACTCCTCCGAAACGGCTTGACCGATTCTCATGAAATTTTGTGAGCATATTGAGTAGGTCTGAGAATCGGCCAACGTCTATTTTTCATACACCTTAGTGATAATAATTTATATGGCATAACAACGTTTGCCGGGACAGCTAGTAACTTATATCATCATCATGTGCTTGGAGTTTTCTGTAAATGTTAGTTAAATATTCCATGATTGAATAATAACTCAATTTGTTATTAAGGCATGACTTTGACATCATCGATTTTAAGTTTTCAAAGTCTTCAAACCTATTGACAATTTAATACAAGATTAAGGTAGTTCTTTTTACCAAGATCCCATACCTGTAAGCCAAAATAATACTCAATTTATTTGTCGCAGTTAAAACACAGATTACAATGGGACATTCATATGTTACCGATAAAATGTGATTCAATCGCATAATATCAGTTCTCCATAAATTTTCCACGTCCCATTTGCTCTACCCTTCGTCTTTACACCCCTGATTGGGTGCTATTTGTAATTTATGGGGATATTCGATGTCCACCGAAGACTAACTTGATTGATTGACCATTTGTGTTGCTGACCCTACGTAGTACAGACAGGCGAAGTAGACCTCTAATGATTAAAAGGCAGCTGCAATATCTCATTCTTGTCAATGTTTGTAGGAGCAAATATCCCTCGATGTATCAGATGTTGCAGCCAAAAAATGCAGTTAGATACATATTTTATTTATTATTTCAAGCGTTGCAATCACTATCATTAGGTTTTTGGACCAAAAAGACTGGAACTAGCAGCAGAATTGGTTAAATTGTCAGAGGAATCAGTAAACAATTGTATATCCCACCACATTGAAGCAGTACTCGGTTACTCGAAGACTTATAAATATTATTAACGTAAATAATGGATTTAGTGGGACAAATATGAAAACGAATAATACAGTGTTCGTGGTGTAAATTAATTGTAATCATAGTGTAAAAGTGAAGTGGACACTTTTATTATATAAATAACTTTGTTAATATTTAAAATTGTCTGCGGCTATAGAAGCGGGACCAGGTTATGTATACCCTTAATAAAAAAAAGATAACCTTACAAACTTTGTGTAGTTATTTAAAGTTCTGCGGTTGGAATAATGACTAAGGTACACTTTTGAGAAATATATATCTACGGTGTAAATGATAAAACGAGCTGCATATCCCTATTTACAGTTACAATACATACGAAGGATCTCATTGCTAATAAATGAAGCCCATTGACTTCAGATTATTGCAAGTTCCACTTTAGGAGTGGAAATAAGGATAATAAGCTGCTGTGAAGATTAAATTACTATATTTTTTAGCATTAACAATGCAAATGTGAAATAAAAACACACTTTAAGAAAAAAGTGCTAGCTGCAGCTTAAAAAGCACTTTAAGACATTCGGGCCGAGTGAGTGTCACGGTAGCTCAATTGGTAGAGCAATCGCCCGGCTTGCGAGAGGTGCGGCTTCGAGTCCCGCCTGTAGCAGTTCCTTATTTCTTTTAGTGTATTTTGATTTCCCTTGATGTAAAGATTTCATGCAATCGCCGTTTGATTAGCACGAATCTGTTAAGAATACAGAAATTTGAATGAATAATTAACCGTATTTTCAGATATTGATGTTAAAGTTTAATTTTAATTTTGCGTACTCGTACAAGAAACAAGCTCTGCCTTAAAAAGTTCAGGTAGTAAATTGGCTAGACGATACCACCAATCGTTGACATACTTTTTATTATCTGTCGAAACGGTCTGCCTCCATAGATTTCGTATGGTAATAAATGATTGTGACGTCACGGTCATGTGTCAGAAATCGGAGTCAATTGACCGAATATTTATTGCGTTTTGTGTGTATAAAAATTGGTTTCTACAGCTTTTTTGAAATATATTGGTTGTATTAACTTCATAGGGGCTATGTTTTTTAAACACCATGTTCTTGACAATATTTAAGATAGGTGTCATCCATCATCCTAATTGTCAAATATGTTTTTTTAACCAGTTGTACTATGTTTGATCTCAAATTCGCTGAAAGCACATTCATCTCTCCTAGTAAAATTTACTACCCCGGTTTAAGTACTTTTTTACTATTTGCCTCGCACATTTTATGTAGATCACGTCTTGATAACATCACCAATAAATCTAGGGCTATTTACGAAAAACCGAAAAACGTTAACGAAAAAATATAAAAATGTAGTACGAAGGGCAAATACCAATAACGTCTTTACCATTACGTTAGTAACGTTTTTTTCAGTCAAATTTATTTTGTTCGTTATGGAATCATTGGTGTTATATATATGGGCGAATGCCCGGCCTCTTCAGAATTAGCCACCAGAAATGTGGGTAGGTAGGAGCCAGTTGAAATAATCGGTCAATCATACAAGTTATTTAACTAACGAAACTTAAAAAATATCTCCACTACTAATTTGGAAATCACTTGATTAACGAATAAGAATAATCACCAATGTCAAAAAGCAACGGATTACGCGGAACAAAAGCGATTCGTCGCAACCGTGGTGCGCTCGCCGTTAACACTCGAATACAAGTGTCGTTTAATATGGCGGCGCTGACCATCGACACGACGCTCCGCCAGACTGACAGCTGTCAAATCTCGTTCCGACGTATCACCGAAGATGGCGCTAGTAATGCGCCGTCATATATATGGAATCAGTGCTAATAAATCTAGGTATGAAAATAAAAAAAATTTGAACACCGTTGACATGAGCCAGGAAAACAGCTAGTGAACTGAGGCTGAACAGATTTTGACCAAACATAGCTAAGGACCACCGTGATTAAATTATATCTCGAATAAACAAAAAAACGCTTTGAAATCGATCCCTCCGTTTAGGAGCTACGATGCCAAACACAACAACACAAACAAACACACGAACAGACATAGGAGTCTCTCACAACACCCCTCTTTTACATAAGGTGTTAAATCTAATGACAAGTTCTGAACCATCCACGTATAGCAACGCGTTTCGTTTTGATATTTTTACAGAGAGCTCACATCAAGAACCCATCGCGCTATTTCGTATCCGCGTGACAAAGCCTTAACAACATTTACAATCATGTTTGTATACCTTATACCCTAACATAATTTCAATTCAAATTTATTTATAAAAAACACCGGCAAGCTTACAGAGCAAGTCCAAAACGCTTACAGGTCAATTAATATAATGTAAGAAATCAATGAGTCAAATATTATATCAAATATTCAAATATTATAGAATAAATAAATTCGTTGTAAGTACTCACATGAATTAGGTAAAAAATAAATGTCAAAGTAAATAATAATAATATGTCAAAATATAAATAAGTCGTTGTATAGAATCAAAAACAGCCATCTGACTTTTTACTAATTAGTGGTAATTAAGAAAAAACATTTCACCATTATAAACAGCAAGTAAAAATATCGATGTATATAAAATTACACTTCGTTAAGTTTTTAAAATTATTTATTTTAAGATTTAAATAGGTTAAGTTTAAATATAATTAATAATAAATTAATAAAACTTTCAGATTGCTGTTTTTTTTATAATAATAATAATAATAAATCTTTATTTCAGGTAAATTACACCCATATTCTTATATTACACTTAAATAAAATTAATTAAATAAAATTGAAAGTCAGACGTTTAAATATTAATTTAGATACAATGTCATATTTTTAAAATTTACATTAAATTATTATTGATGCAAATTAATGATGTTGATTGAATTAAAGAGAATAAAAAAAAAATTAAAAATTAAATAATTACATGTCATAATAACCTTAATAATACGAACCCATTAGAACAATCTTTTTGGCCTCGGGACAGAGCAATGCCTTTCACAGCAATGCCGAATATAAAAAGAGTCCAGTCTTGAGGCTATCATCGCCAGGACGGTGTTGGAGCTGGCCCAGACTCTGCGTACCAGTGATGCAGCTCTTTTGCGCATAGTAGCATGAAAGCAGTCAACGCGTGCTTCCGCAAACATACCCGAGGCACTGCAGAATCGGGACAACCCCATCACCGCCCTGAACGCATCATTAAATTGGACGCGGAGAGAGCTGTAGCTTTTCGCTGTATAACAAGCCCACAGACTGCTCGAATAGAGCGAGGTACAATACGCCCTAAAGAGCGTCGCTTTGACCTCTTTTGAGCACCTGGCAAACCTGCGAGCTATCATGTTTGCCCTTATCGACAGCGCCCTCCGCTCCCGCTCCATATCGGCGTGATCATTGAGGTTGGTGGTGAGTATGTGCCCCAAGTATTTAAACTCAGTGACTCTTTGCAGAGGAACTGAATTCATCCTGACTGGGGGAACCGTGTCTGGGCACTTCGCACCACCAGCCTCAAAGATCATGAGCTGACTCTACTCTTTTGATATTGACTTTCAAACATTGCTGGATATGATTCTAAATTACAATCAGATTGCTGTCTTTGTTTCTTGCCAAAGTGATATACTAGGTAGGGTTGTCAATAATTGAAACTTCAAAATTAATTTTTATAATATTTTTTTTTTCATTTTTTTTTTATAATTTTAAAAAAAAAATTGTATATATAAGAACTTAGTATGAAAATATTTATTGTAAGCACTCACTAATAAGTTACTTTATAAAAAAACCTTTATAGTTTTCTAAGCAAAAACAGTCGAAAGAACAAAGCAGTAAAATATAAACAAATTTACGTATAACAATGACATAATTTGTACAATATTACGAAAATCTACGATCTAATCAAAGAAAATTTGTGATCTAATCACTCCATGAAACAGATGTGATAGCCCTAAGGTTGAAACATGACATAACCTACCTTGCCCGTTTGGCAACATTTGCTTTCCAATTTTCCGGTTCTCTTTTCCTTTTTCTTGTAAACCCATTGTTTACGCGTGTGGGGTGTACATCCATATTAAGTTTTTTCACCTGAAAACGACTTTTTTACGATATTTTCAATATTTAAATTAACAAAATACGCACACGGATCTCACAGCAAAATCAACGCGGACGCCATTTTGACGCATGATCAACGAGCGCTTGTGATTGGTCGTTTGTACATTGCTGCCTTTGAAACTCATCGTACGCTGATTGCTGTTTTTGATGCCAATGTAGTTTTTTCACCCTAAATTTTGATTGTTAATTGCTGTTTTTGATACGATGTGACTAAATAAGTATAAATTATTTTGACGTGACAGTGTTGCCACATTCATAACTCATTTTGCTTAAAACCGTCAGATTGCTGTTTTTGATTCTATACGACTAAGTACCTAGTTAAATGTACCCGATTATCGGGTACATTTAACTAGGTACTTATGTCGTTAAGGATCACACAGAATTGGTCAAACAGATGCCCAATATGGTCATAAAAATTATCTATGTCATTGTGCCGAGCAAGCAAGTCGCTAATGAGCCGCAGAGCACGGGCAGTGGGCGCGTCAATAATCAATGCTTGGCTTCAGGAAAACACCAGAAAAACTCATTTGGGGGTTCTTTAAGTTTTCAAGTTAAAGAACCCCCAAATGAGCCAGCTTTAAAGGCTTCACGGGTTTTGACAAGCTATAGCTAAAAACCAAAGTGATTAAATTATCTGTCGAATAAAAAAACTGCACTCAAATCGGTCTATATATTTGGGAGCTATGATACACAGACATACACGCATTCCTATGGGAAAATACAGGTGGGCCGATCGCTTTTTTATGAACTGAATTGTTGGTCGTAAGTTTGACTAGAACTCGAGAACGGCGGAACCGATTTCAATATTTGATGAAAGTTGTGAACGATGAGAAAATATTGATAAATTGCGAAAACAGCGGGCAGGACAGCGTCTGCCGGGTCCACTAGACTTCGTTTAGACTTTAGGTAAGGGGACCACCATACGAAAGTTTACTTTTGTGGCTTAATATAGGACGAGAAAATACCAAGTCTAAAGGTCAAATAAAAAAACATTGTATGTTTTTATTTAATAAACATTAAAGGTACTAAACAGAACAGTTGTTCGAAATCAATTTGCTGAAATACTAGTCACATAATACCTCGTTTCTCACGGAACAAGCTGAAGGTTTTGGCTTTATAGCATTGTTACATGGCAACATTTAAACCTGCAATAATGCTCGAAATGAAGGATTCTTGTAGGTGTTATTTTACGTCGTTCATACATTCCGAATGTATGAAGAAGTTTGATAAAGAGCTTAGGATAAGAATGTAACGTTCTTGTGGTGCCATCACCATCATTAAAACGATCATTAGAAGCAGCGCCATTAAGTAAGTTTTTCGTCTGAAAAACATTTTCGCACACAGCTTACATTCTTGCATAGCCGTGTTGTTTCTGACGCCGCAACCACTCTACTAATTGACTACAAAAGAAATGGCTAAGATTTTGAACCGAACGTTTGTTACTTATATTTATAGAATTCCCATTTAATTTCTTATCACTTTTATTAAATTTATCGACTCACCATACTATAAACCTTAAAGCATTTAAGATAAGTCATAACATTGCCTTACTGAAGCTGAACTCAAAACCACGTGGAAAGATGAAGGAATATCGTATATGGTAGCCGATAACTGAAACTCAATATCTAAGGAAGAACACCCTTCAAATGTGGTTAGCTTTTCGATTTTGTACCTACCGTCATACTTTTGGCATAAAAGGGATGGATTTACCTTAATGTTTTTGTTACTGGTATGATTTGGTAAAAAAAGGTTACATCGTGATGACAAGTTATGTCGACTATGTTTGTAAGCCTTATTGCAAATACATTCAGGGTTATTGGTAACACGAAATTGGTGTGTATGTAGCCTGTAGCTACCTATGTGTGCGTGTGTCGCGCGGCGGTCCGCGCGTGTGCGCTTCCGCCGCGCAGTAATAAACGACAACAAAAGTGCGTTACTGCTGACACACCTATCGGACGAGTCGTACCGTCTGGCACGGGATCTAGTACATCCGAAGGAGCTGGAAAGTCTGCCATATGAAGACTTAATTAAGGCGCTTTGTGCTCATTTCACACCTAAGAGGTCGACATTTGCCGATAGGGCAGTGTTTTATGAAGCCTCCAAATTCGATAATGAGAGTATCGAGGACTGGGCGGCGCGTTTACGTGTACTCGCCGTGTACTGCGAGTTTGGATCGGCATTGGATATCTTATTGCGAGATCGCTTCATATTGGGCCTGGGTGCAGGAGTGGTTCGTGACCGGCTGTTCGAACAAGACTCTGCTACATTGACGCTTGCGAGGGCCGTGGAGATAGCTCAGCAGGCCGAGTGCGCAAGGCGCGCGCGCTGCAGCGTTTCGGGAGTCGGAGCAGCGGAGCTGAAGGTCAAGGAGGAGCCCGTGTACCGCGTGAGCGAGCGCCGAGGGCCGCAGGGACGGCGCGGCCCGGCTCACGTTGATAACGGCGACCAGAATAAGTGCGCGGTGTGTGGACTTAAAAATCACGATGTATCGAAATGTCGTTATAAAAATTACAAGTGCTCAGTGTGCGGGGAAAAAGGACATTTGAAGAAAGTTTGTAAAATACGTGCGGTGCGTTTGAATAATATTGATGCGGAGCAGGACCAAGACGAGGTTCATGAGTCTGACTGTAAGGAATGCCAATTGTTTAATATGAGGTACGTAAAATATGAACCAATAAAGTTGTCAATTTTTGCTAATGATGCTAACCTATCAAACTTAAATACAAAAAACATCTCAGCTCACGATCTTCTCGAAATCAAAAATAGCCCGATTGATTCTCTTGACAATGTTAATTCTTATTTTACTTCCGTTGGCAAAAATTTAGCCAGTAATACACTTACTAAACTTAATTTGACCGAATCTGAATTAGCATTAAAATCTAAATCTAATAAAAAAAACCCATCTGACTCCATGTCCCTCTACCTAACAGATCATTTTGAGGTTGACGCAGTTATAACCAATCTGAAAACAAAATGTGCCCCAGGCGTCGATGGTATAACAAATGAATTTTATAAAAAAAATAAGTCTGTGTTAAGCAAACCTATTGCTCATATATGCAATATTAGTTTCACTACCGGCGTCTTCCCTGACATTTGCAAAAAGGCCATTATATCACCTATTCATAAATCTGGAGATACCACCAACCCTTCAAACTATCGTCCCATCTCCTTATTATCATCACTATCAAAAATAATCGAAAAACTAGTAGCCAAACGCTTAAACAGCTATCTTGAATCCAAAAAACTACTTGCAACGAATCAATATGGATTTAGATCTAATACATCAACGGAAGATGCAGTACTTAACTTAACTCAAAAAATTTACACATTGCTTGATAGAAAAGAAAAGTGCCTAGGAATCTTTCTTGACTTGCAAAAAGCGTTTGACACGGTTTCAATCCCGATTCTACTATCACGTTTGGAAAATTTGGGTGTTCGTGGAGTTGCACTCAAGTGGTTTTCAGATTACCTTATAAATCGAAACCAAACTGTTAGAGTCGGCGGTCATATGAGCAATACTGCTTTTTGCACTTTTGGGGTACCACAGGGCAGTATATTGGGTCCGACACTATTCCTGGTGTATATTGATGAGCTTTGCAACATGCGATTACTTAATGGCGAATTATTCATGTTTGCAGATGACACTGCATTAATTTTTCAAGGTTCGACTTGGGAAGAAGTTCATCAATGTGCAGAAAGGGGTCTATCTCGGGTTTCTGCTTGGTTGGAAAATAGTCTTTTGTCCCTAAACACATCCAAAACAAAATATGTTTGCTTCAGTATTAGAAATCACGGAAAGCCCGGGGCAGACTTCTCTCTGACTACACACACTTACCCATGCAACCTAAACTGCGACCCCACTCCCAAGTGTGACTGTCCAGTCCTTTGTCGTACCAGCTATATCAAATATTTAGGTGTTATGATCGACGACAAACTAGCGTGGGACACTCATCTATCTCTCATATCTGGCCGTATCAGAAAACTAATTTATGTTTTCAAACAACTGCGAACGGTAATAAATAATATTTCTTTTCTCATAAGAATATATAAAGCCCTAGGAGAATCAGTACTAAGCTACTGTATCTGTGTGTGGGGGGGAGCAGCACAGGTGCACTATATGCAAGTGGAGAGAGCTCAAAGAGCAGTGCTAAAAATTCTTCTATCTTTGCCCATTCGTCACCCCACCACTTTGGTGTATAAGGAAACTATGCTACTGAGTGTTCGAAAATTATATGTATTCCAAATCATACGTAGGTTTCATGAGAAGTCAGTCCCACAACACGGAGACTCCGAAAAGAGAACTACTAGATACCATATTCCATTAAAAACTCGGTTTGCACAAAAATCATTTAACTTCCTAGCACCTAGAATATACAGCATATTACAAAATAAACTAAATCTAAAACAATTCACTAAACTAAAACTAAAAAAGATTCTATATAATTATCTTCTGGAACTCAATGAATTAACCATCCCTGATTTATTTAAACCAGTATCTTAAATAGGCTTACTATTTCAAATTCAAATATTTATTAAACAACTGGGCCTATTTTGTTAGTTACAACATTATTAAAATCTACGTAAGTACTTAATTTCGCTTAGTCCTTTTTTATTAATGTCGTAGTGGTATCACTGATTGAGATGCACTTGTGGCGCGCCCCCACCCACCCGCTTACAATGGCCACTAGTAGTACGAGAGCCCACGACCAAAATTTTTGTCTCATAGCAATACGGCCAAAACTGCATCAAATCGATAGATACGATTATCCTGAACTCGAAAATACCAATATCAGACATTTTCCGCGTAGCGTTTGATCTGACCGAATTTTCTAAATTGTCAAAGAATTTTACCGAACTGCATCATAGCAATATGTCTGATTTGCAGACTGTAGTTGAATGATAGTTCTGAGATACCGAAAACATATTTTTCAGACGTTAGTGGTGTAGCGCAAACCCGTAAAATCACTTAAAAAAATTAAAAATGAGACAAAAAAAATGTATCATAGCAATACGTCTGAAAATCTTTTTTATTAGTAAATTTTGGTTATTTGATGCGAACAAAACAATTTTCAGACGGAAATATGAACGCATTAAATTTTGAGACCGTTTTGAAAATGTTAACAAATTTTACCGATCGGTATCATAGCAATATGTCTGAAAATTGTTGGACATGATAAAATAAGTTGTCCACATGTGCAAAAAATTTATATCAGACAAATTAAGTGTAGCACCTTCTCTATCAGACAACTTTTCGATACTCAGATATCATTTAAAAATCGTATTGAGGCGTATCGTATCGAATCGTAATCGTATCTTGAATTTTCTGTTACAAACCAATGAATACGTTGCAACCCTGAATTTATTAAATGATAATTAACAAAGAATTTACCCGAAACCTTAACATTGAAGTTGAAGGACTGAAATAAATCGCACAAAAGGAAACTGGGATGAAGGGAAGGGAAGGGGCAGGAGCGTAACAAGCGCTGAGGCTGTTGAAATTAAATACTGATTGATTTGATAGTTTTGGTTTTATTTAAAGCACACTTGAGTAACTTTTACAAAAGAAATAAGTAATGACATCTGTCATCTGTCAAAGTACATATAACAGACAAGGGAGATTCTTGAATATCTATGAAGGCTGTAAATTTAAAAAAACATTTAACAGAGGCGTCGGCCAGGCGACTCCGAAACGTTATTTTCGTTTTTGGGAGTATATGCTACACTTAAAGTGTCTGAAAACAGGTTATTGGTAATCATGGCAGCAATACGAAAAGTTGAAAAAAAAAATTATCCGTATTGCTATGATACTGGTCGGCTAAATTTGTTGACATTTTCAAAAATGCGCTCAGGCTATATGCTACGCGCAAAATGTCTGAAAACAAACTTTTTCGTAATACAATTATAAAATCTATGCACATTTTCACTATCAGACGTATTGCTATAATACCGACTGTCTTTTTTTTTGACACAGCAGAAATGGCCTCCCACGCAGTTGCTACACTTTCGACCGTTACTACACACCTAGTCGGGTTCAGAATCATACAATCTAACGATTTTATAGGGTTTTTGCCGTATTGCTATGAGACATAGTTTTGGTCGTGGGCTCTCGTACTATAGGTACGTGTGTGCGCCGGCTGCCGGCTGATCGAACAGGTTTCGCGTCCTGATGCGTTGATTGACACACGCATAACTTAACAATCATCTAGCTATCTATTTCTTACTAGGTTTGACGCATGATACATACTTTTTCCCTACAGAAATATCCCTGAGTATGCGCGGTACGAAAATGTAATGTTTAATTTGAATTTTTCTTAACAATACAAAATGTGGCATGATTAATATCAAATTGAATAGCAACTTAATTCATCTGGCCAATGTTAGACTAGTTATATTACATTACGTACTGATTACGGCACTAAATGTAGTTTCACATGTAATTATCAGTCCCTTTTATTGCATAAATACTTGCTTCCTTCTAATAATATGTGATTTTCTTCTTATATTTCATAATATTTGTTGTTATGTATTCGCTAAACAGGTACTAGTAGTAGTGTAAAAGAACTTGAGTTTAAATTTTTCTACCAGTTTTGCTTAGCTTGCTTGGTTTGTACTTAAGCTAGTAAAACTACACAAAGTGCCTAAATCAAAATTAATTAAACAGTGTTAATCTATATAGTCCAGGAGGTGGAGACCTGGTGTCTTGTACTACAGATTGTGTCACAATCCATCACAAGCACCAGTCTTCACAATAGTTTATTACACAATGTTTTGAAACAAAATTTGTAATATCTCCTGTTGTGAAGAAAATAAATTATTTTATTATTATTATTATTATAATGGAGCTGGATACAGGTAACAGGTACATAGTGTTATTGTTCAAGTGTTATTTCTGATAACCTATATCTAGAAACATTTTCAAATTTTAGGTTACAGTCAAGTGATATAAAAATGTGACATAAAATCGTACCTATAGGCTATTTTGTTTGCAAAGTGACCTACGGTAATCAAACGAAAGATATAAAGTTTTGTGTCATTAAAAACGGAGGTCCTGCCTTGTTAGGGCGCGATTTTATGTCGAAATTTAATATCTATTTTACTGTTAAAAATAATTATGTCATAAATCGTCAACATGAAGTACAGCAATTATTGAATGCATTCCCAGAACTTTGGAAAGACGAGTTAGGTTGTTTCAACAAGTTCGAGGTCGAGTTGCATTTAAAAGACGATGCCACACCCTTCGCACTCAAAGAAAAAGTAAACGCAGAATTAGATAGACTAGTAGCATTAGGAATCTTAGTGCCTGTTCATTTTTCTGAATACGCTACTCCTATTGTGCCCGTTCTGAAAGAAAATGGTAAACTGAAAATTGCTGGAGATTTTTCGTGCACATTAAATAAAATGTTAAAAATTGATAAGTATCCCCTACCCCGTATAGAGGAAGTTTTTGCAAAAATTGGTGGGGGCAAATGTTATTCTAAATTGGACCTAAGCAATGCATATAATCAATTTAAGTTAAAAGAATCATCTCAATTATTAACAACAATAAATACCCCTAAAGGCTTATATAAATATACGCGTCTTGTTTACGGACTCGCTAACGCTCCGGCAATTTTTCAACGCACAATGGAGACGTTGTTGCTAGGCATAGACGGCGTCAGTTGCTGGCTCGACGATGTATGTGTAACAGGCCCCACGGATGAAATTCATAGGGAAAGGCTAACAGAAGTCCTCAGGCGATTGCGAGACGCTGAGCTTAGGTTACAAAAAGATAAATGCTCTTTTTTTCAGCCGAGTGTGACGTATTTAGGATACGTTATCGATAAAAATGGATGAAGAACTAGTTCAAGTAAAGTTTCGGCCATCATAAACGCATCCAACCCAACAAACGTGACGGAGTTGAAGCGTTTTTTGGGTGTCGTCAATTATTACCGTAATTTTATCCCCAACGCATCGGCATTGATGCAGCCCCTACACGCGCTGCTGAGGGAAGGCGCGCTGTGGTGCTGGACAGAGAAAGAACAAGGGGCGCTGGATGCTGTGAAGCGGGAGCTGGCGTCGGAGCGCGTCCTGGCGCACTTTGAGCCGAGCGCTCCGCTAGCACTGAGCGTGGACGCGGGGCCCGGCGGGCTGGGCGCGGTGCTCGCGCACGTCGAACCGGACGGCACGGAGCGACCGATTGCGTTCGCGTCCAGGGCTTTAACGGCCAGTGAGAAAAACTACAGCCAAATACAAAAGGAGGCGACGGCCATCATTTTTGGCGTCAGGCATTTTCATCAATATTTGTATGGTCGACAGGACCCTTTTGTTTTAAAAACTGACCATCGCCCCCTTTTGTCGATATTTGGAAAGAAAAACGGCATATCAGTCACGGCCGCCCTACGTTTACAACGATATGCAATAATTCTATCAGCATATAATTATACAGTACAGTACATAGGTGGTAAGAATAATTTAGTAGCAGATTTTTTTTCGCGAGCGCCGCTGCCCATTGACAGTAAACAAGATAAGAGCGAAGAGGACGCGAGATACTTTCTGTTCCTAGACGCGGACACACTACCGGTGTCGTACGATGCGATTAGGCAGGAAACCGAGCGTAATAAAACATTACAAACTGTGATAAGGTACATGAACCGAGGTTGGCCGCAAAAAATTAAATGTAGTAACGTTTTGCCATATTTTCATTGCAAGAATGATTTAGAGGTAAATGACGGATGTCTGTTCCGGGGACATAGAATTGTGATTCCCCCGAATTTTCTAAATCAAATGCTAAAAGAATTGCATTCTTCTCATTTCGGAGTGGTTAAAACTAAGTCCAGTGCGCGAAGTAGGATATGGTGGCCAGGCATTGACGGCGACATCGAGGCGTGGGTGGGCGCGTGCGGCGTGTGCGCGGGGCTGCGCGCCGCCCCGCCGCGCGCGCCGCCCGCGCCCTGGCCCCCCGCGCCGGCACCATGGTATCGAATACATATCGATTACATGTCTGTAAGGCAATGCGTATATTTAATCGTTATAGATTCCTATACTAAATGGTTGGAATGCATTCACATGAATTGCGGTACTTCCACAGGTGCGCTTATCGCTAAACTGAAATGTATATTTTCGAGGTACGGTATTCCAAATATAATAGTGTCAGATAACAATGTAAAAATTAACTCTGTGGAATTTGAAAGATTTTGCAAAAGTAATGGAATTACTTACATGAATTCTCCGGTTTACCACCCGGCTAGCAACGGCCAAGCAGAAAACTCAGTTAAAACTTGCAAAAAAATGATTAAATGTATTTTGTTAGAAAACAATTTGCCTAATTGTAAGATTCAAGAAAAACTAACTGGTTTTCTGTTTGATTACCGTAACACAGCACATTGTTCGACGGGGGTCACACCGGCTAAGTTAATGATGGGCCGAGACTTACGCGGCCGGTTAGATATAATATTGCCTGCAATGCAATGTAAAAACAATTCTAGCGATAAAGTACAATTACATAAAAGCAGATGTTTTGAATTAGGTGAAAAAGTCTTGGCAAAATGGTTTATCGCTAGAAAATGTATATGGTCACCTGCAGTAATTAAAAAGAAAATTGGTCAAAGATTATTTGATGTTTATTTTGAAGAATATAATACTACCTGTTACCTGTTACCTACAAAAGACATATAGACCAAATAATAAAATCTAAGGCGAATAAAATAAATGTTGAATGTAGTAATCAGGACCTTAGTACTATAGGCACGAGATTTCAAACGTTCTCGTCGTTACCGCAGCAAGAACAACCGATGACACCTCCCCCAGTGAACCAATCGGTTACGCCATTTCAAGAAAATAATGACGCGGAGGAGGTTGTGACTGAGGCACGTGATGGCGATGACGTTTGGATTGAGGCAAATGATGACCTCGGTGAAAATGTTATTGTTCAGGATACAGCCACTGGTCAAACGACCGACCCGTCGACTGAAACAAGCGATGTACCCAATGACTCGGATAGCCTTCCTGATGGGACGGTCGAGAGACCAATGGGTCCTATTCTAAGACCTAGAAAGAAAATAGATTATAAAAAGTATTTTTAATGTTAATTTATGATTGTTACAGAATTTCAAAATAATGTGGGAGGAAATGGTGTGTATGTAGCCTGTAGCTACCTATGTGTGCGTGTGTCGCGCGGCGGTCCGCGCGTGTGCGCTTCCGCCGCGCAGTAATAAACGAGGTCTAAAGCCAAACGGTAGTTTCATTGCTACGCGTATTCTGAGAACCTACCTTCCAAATAGAACAGAAATCCTTTAAAGAATTTCAAGTCAAGGTCATTAAAAAAAGCCCCGTCAACTAGGGGTAAAAAATAACCTCAGAAATAGTTGATGGAATCAGGCGTTACTTTGCGGAAATCCATGACTAAAGCTGAAAAAGATGATTATTTTGCTTTAAATTTCCACTAGACGACGCCAGCGCAGGACCCAAAATCCATCCAACTGTAATCATCCGAAAAATGTAGAGCTGGAAGTCGCAGGACTTACAATACCTACAAATCACAACGTGACACAGAAGATGCACTCGGAATCACAACACTGACACCAACAAAACACTCGACGCGTTTCGCCACTACACGTGGCATCCTCAGGAGATGTTGTCGCTTCGACAGACTACGAGCGACTGAACCTACAGACCTGCCGCACCGGTTTTGTTGGTGTCAGTGTTGTGATTCCGAGTGCATCTTCTGTGTCACGTTGTGATTTGTAGGTATTGTAAGTCCTGCGACTTCCAGCTCTACATTTTTCGGGTGATTACAGTTGGATGGATTTTGGGTCCTGCGCTGGCGTCGTCTAGTGGAAATTTAAAGCAAAATAATCATCTTTTTCAGCTTTAACCTCAGAAAGTTGTTACTTAATTTGATAATTATTTTTAAAATCAAAAAGAAACAAACAGTATTCTCTAGTTGTTTTTATGAAAAAATACGTACAATACTAAGCTACAATCTTAATACGTAACAGTCTCACAAATATGAAACTTAAATAGCACATTCCCCTCGCTACTTCTTGCTGAAACAATTCCACGTTTGAATAAATGTAGCAGACATAGCCGTACGAATAAAATGATCCAAGCAGCTTTGTTACAGTGCGTTTGTGTTGAATTTCATGAATAAATTGCGGTTGTTTCACAAATACATCTGAAGGCAGTAACCTCATTGAAAATAAAGTCGTTCAAATAATGTAGCAATATGAATATTATTTCGTCTGAGAACATGGAACAATACGGGTACAGTAACTATGAAAATATAAAGAAGAGAATTAGTAGGTAGTATGATGTTTCCGTGAAAAAAAAACTTGTCTTATTTTAGGAACGGTTTGAGTAAGTTTTACGCCTATTTAAGTTCCAATGGCATTTTTAATTTAGTCGTCGACAGGGGTAATTTGTCACCATCATCATCATTATCAGCCAAAGGACAGTTCCCCACAGTTTTCCACATCGACCGATCACAAGCGGTCTGCATCGAGTGTGATCCTGCGATCTTTACAAGGTCGTCTGCCCATCTTGCCGGTGGACGTCATACGCTGCGCTTTTGGTCGAAGGCTCTCCAATCCAGAACTTTTCTGCCCCAACGGCCATCAGTAATTTTTCAAAGATTGAGTAAATATTTTTTCTAGATTTCTTCTAGGTAGTTACTTGTCCTTAAAGATCTATCTGCTCTTCTGTTCTATCTTTCAAGTGATTCTCGGCCGCATTAGGCTATATTACAGTTTTCTCAGTTGTTGTTTTTCAACAAACATACTTTACAACCTACTCATCATTTATACCTCTCAACCGCCCTTAACGTAGAGTGGAAAACCCATGTGGTATATTTCTCTAAGAGTCTTGGCTTATTTTATTCAGATCATAATACAGAAAACTTTCTGGTTTTACTTACTATAATATGTACACTTTATTGTTTTACTGGTACGCAGGTACTATAAAACATTGAACACTTTGTTAATTTACTTATTTATCTTATATGTAACTGAAGTATGTACATACTACATATATACGTACATTCTATACTTTTGTAAAATACTACAAATGATGTTAAACATAAAATTTTCTCGCAGGTTTCAACAATAAATTACCTCTATGTGACATGCAATAAAGATATTGATTTAAACCAAAACAAGTTTCGTCGCTGGTTTTAAAGATAGTTTAAAGAACAATTTTCCTAACATTCGAATAATTAGAAGCCTAGCTAGTATAGTCAAAATATAAATTCGTGATTTTGTTACGGAAAGCTTTAATAACACAGAGTCTAAATGTGATTAGCAGAAAATATGCTGAGCCGAGCTGTTAAGCGACATCTATTTATTTGCATGCTCCAAATCGGTTTATAAAGCACGCGTTTTTGATATTATTAAAACCATATTCAATTGAATAATGATGACGATTTGTAGTTAAGACTTTTGTTTATGTTAGTTGTACCACCTAACTGCTAAAGTTTATCTTGTTTTATATTATAACACACACACACACGCCCGCACGTATAGTGGGTATAGGTAGGTATTGGGTAAGATGGTGTGATGGTTATGTATGGACTCAGAGTGATGTAAGAATTTCTTTCAACATTTGTGCAAAAAGGACCACTTTATATATTTTTTAGGGTTCCGTACCTCAAAAGAAAAAAACGGAACCCTTATAAGATCACTTTGTTGTCCGTCTGTCCGTCCGTCCGTCCGTCTGTCAAGACCGTTTTTCTCAGGAACGCGTGGAGGTATCAAACTGAAATTTCTATATGATACTTAGGTATACTGTCCCTGGAAGCTGTAGAAAAATCAACCTTCTAAGCCAACGCAATCAAAAGATACAGCCATTTAGGCCGCAAATTTCCGCTAATTCTCGAAACTCGCACGGGAATCAAAACCTACAGGGTACTTCCCGTAAACTTAGAATCTTGAAATTTAGTACGAAGTCACGTCTTATAGTACAGATATAGGAAAAATTACGAAAACCGTAAATTTTCAGTTTCATCATATAAAAAAAAAATTGAAAAATATTTTTGACAATTTTGAAAATTTCAAAGTTACTACTCCTTATCTACAGGTTTGTACGGAACCCTCGGTGCGCGAGTCCAACTCGCACTTGACCGGTTTTTTTTTATCATCTGATGCAGTTTTGGGCGCAGCTCTTATCTGATTTAATTTTGTTAACTTGCTATAAGTTCTTACAGTATAATTAAGGAAACCTTATAATTGGCTGTACTAATTATATTGTTTAAGTATTATGCACAAATCTGTAACGCTGTATGGTTTCTTACAATAAATAAATAAATAAAAATTGTGTATTAGATCATATTTTGTATGTATTTGTAAGTTTGAGTAGATGTATTAAAGTGTTTTTATATATTTTAGTTGCTTCGTAAAAATCATGTTTTACACTGTACATATACAGGATGTTTCTTTTAGACTGTTTCTTTTAGGGTGTCATGCCGATGCAAGGTGATAGCTGAGTATCATTTCTATCGATTTAACACCCGTAGAGTAACAAAAGTATGCAAAAGTTTCAGCAATAACATTTTTTTACATTGATCCTTTTTTACCTAAACTAGTTTCAATGTAAGGAATGATATTATTTCTTTCATAGGACTACAATTAATAGGCATTGTATTGCAAAAAAAATACTGAAAAACCCCGCAAAAAGGAATTCTTTTTTTAAGCCAGCCAAAAATAAAATCTCAAAAAATAAAAATAAATTATAACTCGAAAACTACAAAAAATCGTGGAACATAGGTACTCGTACATGGGAGTATGTTATCGTTCTCAGCAATTACTTCGCACCGGCTTGACACTTTAAAAGAAACACCCTGTATATCTAGCTCAAATTTCCCTGTCCTGTTAATTAAATATTCCTTTACCCAAAGGTTGTCTGGAAGAGATCACTACAAGCGATAAGACCGCTTAAATTGAACATCTTTCTTTCTTAATATTGTCTGTTATTTTGTTTAATGTTGTACACTAAAGTGTTAATTTATCTATCTAAATATGAAAAGCTTTAAATAATGAATAATATTTACACAAATAATCGAATAGTTAACAGACAGAAACAAAATCAAACCAATTAGAATGTCTTAAACTTATTCATCAAGATCACACCGTTCACTAATCGTATTTAACAAACCAATCTCCATCCTGTTGTTCCGAAAGCCTTCAGTTTCAAAACAGGCATGTATATTATAATTTTTGACCTTGTCTTTAATAAAAGCTGCTTGAAATTCAGTCGTGGCTGAAAGTTTGGCACCCCACTTGAATAAGAATAAGCTTTCTTAACGAAGGCCCTAATGCTGAAGAAGTTACACTTTTGGGTCCTAAATCATTATTTAATATTGATACTGACGTGCCGCAAAAAAGTCAGGTCGATATCAAAGCTCTTTAATAATTGACTGCCTCGTTGGTGTAGTGCCAAAGTTTCTGCTTCACATCCGAGAGATCCTGGGTTCGAATCCCAGGTCGAGCCAAAATTGTTTCTGAGATTTTGGGCCATATTTTTTTTTTAAACAGTTCGGAGTCGGGAAGTTGGCGGTGTTGCACCCCCGTGCCTCGGAAAGCACGTAAAGCCGTTTGGTCCTGCGCCTGATCTCTCTCCGGTCATGTCGGATTGCCGTCTCACCGAACTTTGAGAGTGAAGAAACAGTGAGTGCAGCTGTGTACTGCGCTCACACTTGTGCACTATAATATCTCCTGCGTAGTTGGCTGATCTCTGTTGAGATTGGCCGCCGTGGTCGAAATCGGCCAGAAGGACTATTTATTATTAATAGGTAATTATTTATTTGCCAAAGCCTACTTATTTTATTAATGAAAATAAAAAGTGCCAGTAATATTTTGTGACATACTGGAACTAAAAGTCCTTAAAATATATTCTACAAATAGTTTTCCGAATATCATTATGACACATTCTTGACCAAGGCTCAAATGCGGATTTCTGTCTGTGTTCTGAGTGTGTTAGTGAATTTAATACCTTTTCTTATTCTATGCCGAACCTCAATGCTCCAGTGCAACTCTTATTTCTGTGGTCGAGTCCGCCTTTAGTATATTTTTTTAATTTTTCATCTCATCAGCCTATATAAGTCCCACTGCCGGGCACAGGCCTCACCTCCACTATGAGGTGGTTCGAGCCATACTCCACCGCGCGGGCTCAGTGCGGATTGGTGGAGGTGTGTGTGTAAGGTAAGTGACCAACCTTACTGTCAGATGTTATCAAGCCGCCCAAGGGCCTCTGACAAGGCTTAACGACTAAACATCTATCGGTATTAACCGGGACCAACCGCTTAACGTGCCTTCCGAAGCACGGAGATGCTTGTAAATAGACGTCACTTAAATTTTTAATTTTTACATCGAAAGTATTCGTACCCTAGATGAGTATTGATTTGTTAATATTAAAACATGTACAAGTATAATTAATGCTTTCCTATCGTAATGTTAATTTAATAATTTCTTTTTTCTTTACTATTTTAGAACACTTGTTGCAGGAGCCTTATTCTTTCGACTGATTGGGCTGGTCGTGGGCCTGATCTTGATCAATAATATACGGCCACGTACCTTTGAGTTTTGTAAGAAAATGTGTCATTCATAGTCGCATCGGCCCCGATCCGGCTTACGAACAGCTCCGGAGTATACCGTAAATTTGGGTAGATACATTATGTACCTACCTGCTTACTCCTAACGTCATATCAACCACTTATCACTGTAGTTCACTGGTACTGGTTTTATTATAGTACCTCGTGGTTCAACTGTAAATGGCAAAATAAGTTATTTCCTCATTTTTTTTTAGTTGTAATGCTGTTGTTGTCCCCATAAATAAAATAAAACAAGATATAAAAAAATACTCTTGTAATTACAGTACAAGTAGATTTTTCAAGTATCACCTCTTGGCTTAACAGTTATCAACAACAAGCATTTTTCATAATGTTTTGTTAAGCAAGTTAATATAACCAAACCCAAAAAAGTCTTGGCAATTTGTCAAGTTTTAATAGGAATATCGCTTAGTATGTGGTTCCCATCGTCAGTCGCACCGAAACTTTGTAGTAATTTACTAACCGCGTACCGCTAGTTTAGAGTTGTGTGTGAAGTTGACGCAGTCATCGTGCTGATTTAAGTTTATTTTAATCGCCTTGGTCCAGGAGGTAACACAACTGATTAATAATCAGTGGGGTGTCTGGATTTTGTATTTGGTGGGTCGAGGTGCGTCTTAGGCGGTGGAAATATGTGATGTTTGTGGTAGTTACATCACTAGAGACTTATTTTAAGTAGGTACCTACAGTGGCCAGGGCGGCACGGCAAACACTGCACAATTTTATACGTTTGTGATACGTACGAGCGATTTTGGAACAAAAATGGCCTGGGCTAACGTAACTTATGAAGGTAAAATTAACCTAGATATTCGTAATCGACTAAATGACATTTGCAAAATTTAAAAAAAAAAAAATTTTTGGCACTTATAAATACAAAAACGTTTAGATTATAACATTAAAGAAGTGCAAACAAGGTTTCCCCACTAAGCATAAATCGTGGCAGCAAGGCTATCACGACACCGGTTTTCAGTTAAGGTTTGCATGTTCTATAGTGTGATTGGGTTTCACCTTAACAAGTGAATTCTTTTTTGTCGTTATTCGAAACGAAGCCGAAAATTTTATTGATCCCTTTTTTAAAACCGATTCATTCATTTTACAGAAAAAAAAAATCATTCGCAAACATTGACGTCACATGTCAAACAGACAACCGATTCATGTGCACATGGACGGTCTAACAGAAAAAAAACTTGTACAATAGATGTGGCTTTCGTACTAGAACACTAGCAACCCATTACAAAGGTACACAGACTGGCGCCCTAGTTTGCACTGACCGTCAACATTGAATCATAGACTTCCCTGTTCAGTTTCCATTCTGGTGTAGTTAGACAATATTGTCAGATCACCTGATCTACAACTAACAAGAAATACAACTGAAAATGGCGAAAGAGCAGTGGTGTTGTGGAGCTACAATCACACGTGATTTTAAGGATTTTATTGTAACTATACTTGTACCTATATAGTCAACGATCTATATTTCTGATTTGATGGTAGAATCTAAAGCAAAACAAGTAAGTGTGTTTGAATTGAAAAAAAAACTGTAACAAGATTTTTTTTTTCGTATTTATATATATACGAAAAAAATAATCTTGTGACAGTTTTCATTTCTAATATTGATTGGCTCTTTAAACGAATACTGTTAAATTTCATACGGAGAATTCGTAAGGAAAAAACTTATAATAACAATTCGTCAGACCTCTAATAAATGACTAGCAAGTTTTGAAATTACTTGTGCGGTAAAAATGCGTTGTAATACTGAATCCAAATTAAAGAGCGCGTCATGTTAGTATCAATTAAACGTAAATGCTTACTCACTTTTTATCCATCATAATTAAAACGTCACATCGATTATAGTTGTAAAAAACACTTGAAACGTATTTTCAAAACCTTAGTATTAAAACTGAAAAGGGATACATCAATTCCTAACTATGGTCTGAAATACATGACAGATCCGTTGTGCCACGTAAGGCCTTGTCCAGGAGGGCGAATTCGCCGCGAATGTCTTCGCGCGAACACGCGCGTATGTTGCGTCCAGAGACGCGATTCGAAACGCGAGCGCTTGGGGAGGGATTCAGTTAAGTAGTTCCGTGACGTTCGCGCGTTAACTGGACGCAACACAGAGGTCCCTAGTACCGCAACTGAAGCGTTATGCGCGCGAGTCAAGAGTCTGGCGTAGTGCACGCGATTTACACGCGAATTTTCAACTCGCGCGTGTCTTGTGGATGCAATGTATGCTAGTATCTCGCCAACGCGCGTAGGATTCGCGACGAATACGCCCGTCTGGACAAGGTCTAAGCGACAAGTGCGACGTAACGGGATAACGACGCGATGCCACAACATCAAATTTATGTACGTTTATGATAGTGCCTCACGTAACGAAGATCGATTGAAGTTGACACATGTGTTGTGTTGACACATGAAAAGTTCTTTGCTAATATAGCACCATCTACTACTAAAGAACTTAACTCTTCTGCAGAACTGTCTGAATCCATTCTCAAATCCAATATTGATGAGTGTGATTCACCACTATACTTTAGATACGTAAGCACCGATGTAATTATGAACGCATTCAATGAAATAAATATGAAAAAAACCGAGGATCTGTGGGGAATATCCGTATGTATCATTAAAACTATTATTGAATTCATAGCACCTCTTTTAGCGACCATTTTCAACAAATGTATTGATGAAGGAAAATTCCCAAATTTAATGAAATTTAGTAAAATAGTACCGTTATTTAAATCTGGTGACAAAAATAACCCCTCAAATTTTCGACCAATATCTATCTTACCGGTTCTAAGTAAAATTTTTGAAAAGATTATATTCAATCAGCTACTATTTCACTTCACATCAAACAATTTATTGCATAATAAACAATTTGGTTTTACAAGGGGTCGCAGTACTGCTGATGCTGGAGTCGCTCTGTTGAAACATATATTTGATGCCTATGATAGTAAGCATGATGCTGTGGGAATTTTTTGTGACCTCTCTTAAGCGTTTGATTGTGTTGACCATGAGACCCTGTTGAGAAAACTACGCCATTATGGTGTATCAACTGATGCATGTAACTTATTTAATTCATATCTCACTGAGAGAACACAAAAGGTTTCTATCAATGGAGCAGAGTCTCCTGGAGCACCTCTCACTATGGGTGTGCCCCAGGGTTCGATATTGGGACCCTTACTGTTTCTGATATATATTAATGACCTTCCATACTTTGTCGACGGTGCTTGTGAGATAGTGTTATTTGCTGATGATACTTCACTACTTTTTAAAACTCCAAGGGGTAAAGAATCGTTTGACGATGTAAATGGTACTCTCTCGCGAGTACTTCATTGGTTCACCGTTAACAATTTATTGCTTAACGCGACCAAAACTAAATGCATTAAGTTTACAATGCCCAATGTCCGACAAGTTCCAACAAGGGTTGTTGTTAAGGATGAACAACTAGTTACTTCAAATACTGCAACTTTTTTGGGAATTACTTTAGATGATAAGCTCCAGTGGGGTCCTCATATCATGACCTTATCAAAGAGACTAAGCTCCGCTGCATACGCTGTAAGAAAGATAAGGTTTCTGACTGATGTTGAAACGGCAAGACTAGTTTATTTTAGTTATTTTCACAGTATCATGTCATATGGCATCTTACTATGGGGCTCAGCTGCAGATATAGAGACAATTTTCGTATTGCAGAAACGAGCCGTGCGGGCTATTTATAAACTTAAATCAAATGAAACACTTAGAGAATTGTTTAAAGAAGTTAAAATACTTACAGTTTACTCGCAATATATTTACGAAAACCTAATTTACGTTCGAAAAAACTTACACTTATTTCCTAAAAATAGCGATTTGCATAACTTCAACACAAGACAAAAAAATAGGCTTGCCGTTCCACATTTTAGGCTTCATAAGGTTGGTCACTCATTTATGGGTAGATGTGTATCATTTTTTAATAAATTACCTGAAAATTTAATTTCATTGCCTTTAGATAAATTTAAAACAGTTGTTAAAGATGTATTAATGTCGAAAGGATATTATAAAATTGATGATTATATAAATGACAAAGATATATGGAAATGTTTAAATGCAAATAATTACAATTATTGTAAATCAATTTTGAAAAGAGGCAATGACAATAGTGACTGAGTTTCTTGCGCCGCTTCTTCTCAGCACTGGCCCAAATTGTCCCGAAGCGGTGGTAGGGTTAATTTATATGTTGGGACGTGTAAAAGTGCTAGTTCTTAGCCTAGTTACAGAAATAAATGAATTTTATTGAATTTTTATTTTATTTTTATTGATCGCCCCTCGTCGCCTCGCAATTGTCATCCTCACATATTATGACATCAGTTGTTAGACACAACTGAAATTTAATATTACTTTACGAGAATCATTTAATGCGAGATTATAATAATAAATAAATGATGAATGATTTCGTGGTAAGTAGCTAAGCACTTGTGTTACAGATATCAGAATCAATAGTGGTATTACAAATAAACTAAAATTAATACATATAACACCCAGACTGGTACAAACAGACATGTTCATGCACACAAATGTTTGTACAGTGCGGGGATCGAACTGGCGACCTCTCGGTTAAAAGTCTACTTCTTGATCAATACACCAAAGTGGTCGTTAAAATTAGTACCGAAAGAATGTACCCAAGACCTACCAATCCATCAATAAATGAAAAACCTAACAGTTGTCACTTAAATTTCGATTCGCACTTGACGGTTTCATTTAATTCAACGCAAACACACCCTGTCTTCAAACAGCCATGAATAATTCGTTATTGATTGTACGTTTTCAATAATCTTACTGTTTGTTGGCTGCAAACATAATATTTTTGTAGCAATTTGCGAGAATCGAGAGGGAAAAAAGGAGAAATATAAGTCAGGTTTGTTTAGGCAAATGCTTTGTTTGTTTGGGGCTAACGTTTCAATTCGACCTTCATTTTGTCAAACGTATAACTCTCGGCTGTGTTATTTGGTTTTTGGTGAAATTGTTGGAGAATAATAATTATTATCTAATACTGTCTTAATGACGTCATTAAAATAATGATAATGTTTTTTTTTTCAATCTACGTAAAACTCACTTGATATAAGGTGATCAGTCGATGTGAAAAAATGTGGGGAAGGCCTATGTTCAGCTGTGGAAGTTCTTTGGCTGATAACGATGATGATGATGAAGCAAATTGTGTTGGGGATTTTATTTGTTTTTTGGTGAAATTGTTTCAGAATGATTCTCTAATACTGTTTTAATGACGTAATGAAATGAAACTGATTTTTTTCATGTATGTAAAATTCACTACTTATGTGTCGAAACTATCTTTTAAAATTAGTAAGCTAAGATTTGGGTCAGGCGATTTAATTTAGTCTGACTTTAGGAAACCAGCTCTAGGTGATAAGATAATAATATCTAAATATTTCACAACAATCACACCAATTCTCTAGTCCCAAACTAAGCTACGAGGCTTGTGTTATGGGTTCTAGACAATGGATAAACATACTTAAATACTTTTTTTTTGTAAATAAATACATATTATACATAGAAAATACCCAGACCAGTACAAACACACATGTTCATGCACACATATGTTTGTACTGTGCGGGATCGAACCCGCGACCGTTGGTTTTAGAAGTCTGACATATAGACTACTGCACCAAGCGGTCGTCAAACTTAACTTACTAGATAAATGACTAATAACGATTTGTTCCTTTAAATCTTTCCATTTTTAACCTATCTCAAATTTCTTTAAGATATAACTATTTTGTTGGATGTGGAACTGTAGGTAAGTGTAAAACAATTTAAATAAGGATATTAAATTTTCACACTTATATTTAAAAAAAATATATAGTTTAAAAAACTAAAAAAACACGCTTTTATTGCTAACTGAAAAAGAGATAATTATTTCTGAGAACACGGAATTTATATTACAGTAGAGTAAAAAGCGTTTGGTGCACTTTATGACGTTTTCATACTTTTCTTTTATACGTGCCAATGATAGGATGATTTCACATACTACTATACTAAGCACCCCACGCTTTTTACTCTACTACTTTACTATACATACATACATACATACACCCCGATCTAATAAAAGCGTGTTAATAAAGTGATAGAGATGAAACGAACACAATAGTAGCGCGCGTTCAAGAAAAAAGGTCCGACCTACGCCAAGCCAACTTTGGCTTGGCGTAGGAACTTTTTTAGAGGAGGACTAGAGGCGCATCATTGGTAAATTGAGTACAGACGGTGGCAGTCAGAACTGCGGCCTTAACTCTGTCGATTTAAAAAAAAAAACAAGTTTTTCTTTGCGTCGGCTCTTGTTTTTACATATAAATGCAGCCTTATCTATCGAAATCACATAGCCTTGTCTCTTTCTCTCTGTCTCTTTCTAGTAAACACATATAAACATTTATCATTATATAAACATAAATATCATAAACAAAAGAATAATACTCAAGTTCATATTACTATAGAAACAACATAAAAATCACAAATTCAACTTAACTTAGGATAAATTCATTCGAATGGAAGTCTTACATAATCTACCTGAACCTTAATTGATATGTATACTAATAAAGTCTGCCGTCTCCACTTACTGTGTTTATAAAAACTATTACAGTAGAGGTTCAATACAAATCTATTGTTGTAAAGTTTACATTGAGGTTTCGTGTTTCAAAGAACGGTTAATCAGACTGACTAATCAATACTATCAATAACAGTTACTGTAGTATTTTCGATGTTATTGTCAACCAGTGTTATCAGATTTCTAACAGTAGACACTTTTTTATTTTTTACTTTCTCTAAAACAACAATGCACTTCCGATGCCTTTTACAATTGAATCCAGAAAAGTTATATTCCAGAAACTGAAATGCATTGCGAAATAAACTCTCAAATCAAATACGCTGTCCAGCTAGAAGCAACAATAACATCTTCCATTCTAAATAAGATTTAGAAATCCCCAAGAAACATTATAAATACGAACCAGACTATGAATTTCGAGGGCTGACGTAAGTAATTCAATTCCGACTGCTACACCGAGAGGGGTCCTTACAAATAATAGAAATAGCGTCTGTCTATCCCGATACAGTTTAGTTTCCCAAGAGCGTTACAGCATCTTTGTTTGGATTTCAAAGATAGTTCCTGTATACGAGTGGGGTCTGAGGTCTTACTCAGTTAGACTATGTAAATAAAATAAAAAATTGGTTGCCTGTAAAGTCGGTATACGCGCGAAAGTTTTACGTGACAACGACTCTGAGTGGTAAAATAATTTTAATGTGAATATTCATTCGTATAACATGAACCGGTGTGTATGCCTATCTCTCTCTCTCTCTCTCGCTCTGTCTCTCTCGCGCGAAACGTGAGCGGAGCAGCGTAACGCAGTTTCTTGAGGTGTCACCCGGCAAACCAATTTATAAGACGTTGTCACGTCAAAAATAACCAGACTCCATATAGCGTTAGTAACAATGCAAGCTTAAAACTATGTTAGTACAAATCAATTCAAACTAACTAATAATCAAATTATTATAAGTTATTTTAGTGTCTTTGACGAAATGGACGCGTGTCCAGTGCTGCGTAATAGCACTGTCCGCGTCCAGTCTCGCCACGACCGCCTTCAAGAGGCTGTTGGCGTTGCCCCGCACTCGCTGCAGCAGGGACGCAACGCGTTTTCTGATGAAAGCCGATAGGCTATTCACTTCAGCCGCTGCTAGCAATCCGGATGCGCTGCAGTGTCGTGGCAGCCCTATCAGCCCATGGTTGTATTGGGTGCGCAGGACACAGTGTGATCTTTGGGTATAATTCGTTCACGGGCTGCACGTGTAAAGTGAGTGACAGTATGCTTTAAAAAGCGTTACTTTAACATTCTTGGTGCAATTACATACCTGCGGGACAGCAAATTACCCCTGATACATATTGCCTAACGCTCCCTCTTAATATCAAACAAAATATACAACAACATCACATAAATTGATCTGACTCCGTGGTAAGTACCTAATGCACTTGTGTTTCAAATATCAGAATCAACAGTGGTATTAAAAATAAACTTAATAAATACATATATGTAACTCCCAGACCAGTACAAACAGACATGTTCATGCACACAAATGTTTTTACAGTGCGGGGATCGAACTCGCGACCTCTTGGTCAATAGTCAACTTCTTAACCATTACACCAAAGTGGTCGTCGAATGTATGTAGCTGCCAAGCCCGTGCCGACCACTCGAACTGTTTTGAGGTAAGGATCGAAGATGGACTGCAAAATTGCCACCACAAAGGAGCTAGTCCGATCGCTGTGTGTCGCGTTCAGAGATTATTCAATTTGTTCAAATATTATTTGTGCAATTAATCTTAAATAAATGCAATACACGCCACTGCATTATTACCTCGCTTTGAAGAAAAATCATAAAGATTCATGAAGACCAGAGTTGTTACTTGCAGTAAACGGTCTGAAGTCCGTCTTGGAATTCCACCTTTCACTAACGAGCGAATGTCTTGGGTGTATACGAAAAGAAAACTAACTTGCCAGTTAAAAAAAAACTTACATGAGTCAGGAAAACAGTTGATGAACTACAACGGCTAACGGGTTTTGACCAGTCATAGCCAAGAATCACCTTGATTCAATTTATATCTTTTAAATAAATGAACAAAAGCGCTTTGACAAAGAAGCGCTTACAACGGCTAGACCGCTTACAACGGTTTGACCAGTCAAAGCTAAGCGTGACTCAATTGGATATCTTTCAAATAAATGAAAAAAGCGGGAGTTCGGGAGCTTCGATGCAACAGGCAGTCACACACAAAAACTCAAACACATATACACACACACCCACACAGAATAGGGGTCAAACATGTTAGGGGTAAATATGTTAACTCGAGTTGCATGCTATGTACACTTGCCTTTGAGACTGCAATCAAATCTGTATGTCTAATTATTTTTATTTTAATTGTTACGATTGTGTCTCTGTTATGTGTACCTATCAAAATAAATAAATAAAAAACCTATAACACACCCCTTTTTTGTCGGGTATAAAAATATGGACAACGTGTTTAACGGTAGGACCCTTTATATCGGAACCAGATTAGGTTCGCATCTTCTTGTATTCCGTAGTTTCAGATTATCATGCGGAAATCAAAATTGTTTCTAGAAGATATTATTTTGAGCTTAAGCTAGCTAAGGTTAAGCTGCTATTAGTGAAGATGGTTCGGAGAGTTATTAGCATTTACCATCGTCTCCTGAAGAAAATCTGTAACATTTCAATGCCTTTACAGAAAAAGTGATAACAGTCGTAAGTCAAATAAATCTTACAAAACGCATTCTTGTTTTGTGACATTCGGTAAAGAGTGCGTATGAGAATCCAGCGTTTAGTTTGAAAATAAAAAAGCGGTATAGTACGTCGGGTTGGATTGCACATAACCCGCTGGTCTTTGGGGATTTCTTTCGCTTCGTTTTTATGTGGAATGCGTTTACACCGTCGTCGCGATGTTGACTAAGATAAAGCATTATTCCACTGACAAGAAGTTTATAAACGAACTTTTCACTTATGCTGGTGAGTTTCAACAGCTAGACGGATTTTAACCAGTCATAGCTAAGAGTCACCTTAATTAAATTATCTTCTTTTAATAAAAAATAAAATCAGTCCATCCGTTCCAGAGCTACAATGCTACAGACACACAAAAACATGTGTACAGAAAAAGAAAAGGGATGAAACTAATAGCACCCCTTTTTTCGTTAAGAATTACAAATTTGGTTTAGGTACGTGGTTAAAGATATGATAAATATTTACTTGACATATTGAACTCTGAAAGAATGCCCGGGAGTTTTTTAATTCCTTCGTGAATGTATGATTAAGTATATTTTATCACCATTCAAGCCGCAGTGTTGTTTGGAAGACTGTGTGGATTAAGTTTGATTTTTGTTACGTCCAGTGGAACTCACTACCTGCGTCAGTGTTTCCCTGCAATTACAACCTAGGAATTTTCAAAGCTAGAGAGAACAGGCATCTTCTAGGTGAGCTCTATTCTATTCCTCGTTCGGCTTAGTCATGGGTCAAGAGAAAACCTATACCAAATAAAACAATTCTATATTTGAGGTTCAATGTACTTAGTATGTGAACATTCGGGTCTTAAGCAAACAACATACAAATGAGAAATGCAGTGGACCGCTTAATCCCTTTCGAGGATGTTTGATGAAGAAGGTCTGATTGATTGATTGACACAAAGGCGTGAACCCTTTTTCATTACGTCCGTCCTGTTTTTTGATTGTTCGGAAATAGAAGAATCGACCTTGTTTTTTTAATAAATTTTGTTTCAACATACATGTGATAGCTTCATCACTACACTGGTAGTTAACGTAAATCTCTCTCTCTCTCTCTTTCTCTCTCTCTCTCTCTATATATATATATATATATATAACATTCTCGTGTCATGATGTTCGTTCCCGTACTCCTCCGAAACGGCTTGACTGATTCTTATAAAATTATGTAGGTCTGAGAATCGGCCAACATCTTATTTTCATATCCCTTAGTGATATAAGGTTGTCCACAATAATTTATATGGCAAAACAACGTTTGCCGGGTCAGCAAGTTTGATTGAATCAAAGTTTTATTTACAAAGTTTTCATCTAGGCATAATAAGCGCTAGCCGCCACCGCACATCTACGGCGTACTATCGCTGCGATCCGCGACTGACAATCAATGGCCGGGGCTAATTCCTTACAGGCGTAAATCATGACGACGGTATGCTGAAAGTGTGCCCTGGGTATTAACGGTGTTTTTACCCGCTGGCACTATTGAATATCTATTAATATCAAATACAATCCAAATAAGTTAAATTTAAAATATATACATATCGTAGTAGTTTTTAATTGAATTGCATCATTTCATATCCATCTTTATAATAAAATTAATTACTTCATTCAAATTTATCATCTTACCAAATCAAAATGCAAATTGTCTGTTATTGAATACTTGAAAACACTAGATTATAATACTACTGAGAAGTTCATTCGTCCTCTGAATTATTGTAAATCATCGCATTATAGTTAATCTCAAGCCCACCCAAGCACACTTATCATTTCCAATTTCACTCATACACATGCTTACACTCTCACTCACATACACACAACGTCACATCTATCACTCTCATGCATTTTTTTGTTTTGTTTTTTTGTTTTGTTTTGCATATCTTCTTTAAATAGTCTTAAGCTAAATAGTTACTTTTACTTAACTTTTACTTAATAGTTTACTTTGTTTTTTTTTGTTTATTCATAGATTTAGTAACTTCAATGTATAGTGGGGTCCGAGGGTGTGGCCTGGTGACCAGTAGCACAGGCTTCTTTCCGAAGCTTATTTCAGGCGCCAGCCCTCAATATCTTGGCTACATCTTGCATCATGTTTTTTATTTTTTATTTTATGTTTTCACATTAGATAGTAAGTGGCCATTTTGTGAAGGGACAATAAATATTTATTATTATTATATCATCATCAGCCTAAATACGTCCCACTGCTGGGCACAGGCCTCACCTCATCTATGAGGTGGTGCGAGCCATACTCCACCACGCGGGCTCAGTGCGGATTGGTGGAGGGGTGTGTGTAATACATACATACATTTTATAATAATCCAATTTAATTAAAAACTACTGAATTTTATTTATACTTATATCGTAGAGTTAATAAATTCAGTTTATTGATATAACAACGGTGTGCACTGCAGCCAGCGTTATTCGCATGTAAATGTGAGAGTCATATTGAAATTCTAAGGATTCCAAGGATGTAGGTAATTCCTTTTTGTGGGGGCTTCTTTGTGGTCTCTATTCTGAGTAGATTTGATGTTAGTTACCCGACTATGTTGAGCCAATGGCTCTTATCTCAAGACAGACTTACCTGTGACTTAAAAAAGGAAACTAAATTTTTATCCCCGACTTGAGTTCGGAAAACAGCTGCTGATTTTCAACATGGGAACTGATTTAAACCAGCCTAAGCTAAGAACCACTGTGATTAAATTTTTCTTTCGATAAAAAAAAATCCCTCGAAATCGGTCCATCCGTTCTTGAGCAACGATGCTACAGACAGAATAGGGGTAAAATTTATAACACCCTTCGTTTTCGTAGGGGGCTATTTAAAAAAATGAAGATAAAGCGGTAAAAAATTATTAATTAGGTACTTATTGTTATTTTAAGAATTAGCTGTCAATATACACCTGCGGCATACGTATCACATACAATTAAAAAAATGATGTAAACACTATGCAAATTGAGCTTAGATTTATTATTTAGACTTCAACAATCTCAGTATGTATCTAGACACGCGGCACCTTGTCCAGTCACGTTCCAGCAAACGAACGAAGTAACACGAAATTTCATTTCTCATTTTTTTAATAATTTTTTTATTTGTTATTATAAGGAAAGCACTGCTTTTTTATTTTTTTCATATATACTTAAAATTTTATGTACCCTTTATTTGCACCAATGTAAAATAATAATAAAAAATATAAAAATCATAATATTATACACGCTAGGAGCACTTTTAGGATTGCAATCTAGTTTAAGCTTTGTTCATAAAATTGTGATTTTGTAAGGGTTGTACTCTGTTTGTGTTGTTTAAATAAATAAAAATAAAATAAATTAAATTTTCCTAACGTTACGACACAAAACCCTTAACAAAGCTTTTCAGTTTAGAGGTGTTATACCCTTAGATCAAACCAAACAAAGAAAGAGTGGTACGTTATAACAATCATTAACACAAAAAATGGGTTTGCATCCATACCTATAATAACAACATATATACACACACACACGCACGTGTAACAGCCGTCATCTAAATCAACCCTCAAACCGAGAAAATAATACATTAGTAATTTTTCCGAAAAAAATTGCTGTGCTTAAGATGAGATATTTTTTTATAAATGTTTGTTTGCAAAATACTACTTTACAATTACAAATACAAATTCTTACAAATACAAATTCTTTATTCATAGGCAGGATTACAGTTCAGGTTGACGATTGAGGATTTCTTTTAAGTAAAGATATACTTGTGTTAGAAGATCCTCGCTCTCCATAGCAATTACATGGGTAACATACCTTTAGAAAACAAGAACAAAAAATAAAAAAAATGATTAGGCTGTAGGGGAAACAATTGAGCAAGAGATGCGCTAATTTTATTGTGCGTGCGTGCGTGTGTGTGTGTGTGTGTGTGTGTGTGTGTGTGTGTGTGTGTGTGTGTGTGTGTGTATGTGTGTGTATGTGTAACTTACATTTATATTATTACATATATTTTACAACATGGTAAATAACATATTTATTGTAAATATATTTAAGATAATAAAGTTTATTTTATTTAAGTTTAGGCAGAGGTAAGAATTACCTTTTTTCTTTTAGTTGCAAGAATGGAATAAAAAATTAGATCTATTTTATTAGTTATGCACCATCAAATTATATTTACCTATTTAGTTATTGAATAAATGTGATTTTCCCTTTCTTCGTAGTAAAATAAATACATATAAGTAAATTCCAGATAGGTACAAAGGAAAGACGTATCTACGCAGAAGCGTCAATTTTCCATGATAAGTCTGATAATATAAAGAAAAGATGCGTTAATTTAACTAAAATTAATCTGTCTGTATTTTCTACTGAGTAGAAACCCATCTACCCATATAACCAGGTAGATGCATTATTTCTAACAGCTAGAATTTTTCAGCAGGCCAAAATTATGAAATAAATAAAAAAATAGGAAATGCGTCTTTTTACTGTTTTCAAATATGTATCTGACTCAATTTCGAAAAATTGTTAGATGCGTCCTTTATTCTTATGACGGTAGACGTAGACTGTACTGACTGGTAGCAGTAGACTGTACTGACTAGAAGCAGAGCAGGTCCATTGGACTCGGTTTAGTAGGCGCGACTTGATAGTACATTTTTTTTATCATACGAGTATCTAATCTCTTGACCTAAGACTAAGCCCAAAGAGGCAACGACTAAATCTACGATGGAACGAGCTCGCATAGAAGATGCCTGTTCACTCTAGCTTTAAAAAATCTTCCGCTTTTTTGTTTTGATCTAAGGTTATTCTAGTAAATTATAAAGTAAGAACGTAATAACATTTGCAAGGCAAGATCATTCAGATAAACATTATGAATGAGAATTGATTACGCTTTAGGGAAATAAGAACGTTTTGCTTTAATTTCCGTGCACGAAATTTTACGCGTACAGTCACCCACGACAATGTTAATGATATTCGAGACGAAGAGTTATTATTATTAGGGTTATATTTAATAGGTTATTATATTTAAGCGGTGTATTAGATGATTTATCTTAACCGATTTTTAAACAGCTGAAACGGTGTTTCTTTCGGACGTTCTAGTTATCTTACCGTAACATTGATAAATCATAGCTGGCTTGCAGCCAAAAAAATATGGACCTGTGAGTAAGTGTCACGGTAGCTCAATTAGTTAGAGTAATCACTCGGCTTAGGGGGTGTAGGTCATATCTGTGGCATTTCGATTTTTCTCTAAGTATGTTTTACTTTCATACAAAGTCATTTATTAAATCTCATGTTTATTGCGGTTACTCCTTAAATCTAGTGCCGTAGAAAAGTTACATTGCATAGCCTTTTGTTTTCGTGGAGGAAATGGTTTATGCATACCCGCTGCCTTGGGGATAACAGCAGGTTATGTGGGACTCTCTCGTCCAGGTTTACCCACTAAAACCTCCGCGGTTTCCCTCATACCGTTTTGGTAAAATCTTTGAATACCAACATTTGTACCTGAGTCATAAAAGTATTCTTTCTGTTATCTTAATCACCTCAGCACAAGCTAGCGCTTCGTTTGAAGCTAGGATGTTTTTGTATTTGTTGTAACGATTTATAAACATAGCCGATTTCGAAAATTGCTATTCATTTGTTCTTCTTCTGGCCATCACTGCAAATAAAAATAATACTCAATACGGAAGAAAAGGTTACTTCTATTTTCTAATTGACTGTACTCTTGGTATAAATCATAAACAATGTTCGACTATATTACAGCAGGCATTATATTAAAAAGTAATTTTGCTAAATCCACCAGAATTTATTCGATAAGCCAAAATGTTCAGATGGTTTTACTTTCAGACTTTTTACAGCTGAATTTGATACGAGTATACCCACCTGAAAACGAGTTCCGAAATAAGTTTCATAGCAAAACGGAAATTGAGTGTAAATCCTCTCCGTATGTACTCACATCCGGTTCTGCTTACATGAGTCTTGAAAATATAGTTTCAGGATGTTGTATGATGGGGTTTTAGGTAATACCTACCAGTCATCCTGTCTGTCTAAAAAAGCTTTAGCGGTGCAATTAATTTTAAAATATATAAGGTATTAGGAGGATAGCAGAATCAAACTGGATGCAGGCCACTGGCAATTGGTCGACCTGAAAATCTTTTTTTTTCTTTTATACAAAAAAAAAAGATGTACATTCATTTAATCCCAACGTTCATCATGTAGCTTAAGCACTAATGCTATGGAAATCAGAAATAACGAATGTATCACCAACACCTAGAGCAAAAATGAAAATTGATTTCCCAATCTGTCTCGGGGCACCGTGAAACCGGTGCTCACGCCGCTACATCATGGAGGTCCTCAAAATCTTCGGGGGAGATGTTCTGCAGTGGACTTCTTGTCTTCGAACGCCACAAGAAAAAAATATATGTGTAATGAAAAAAGTACATAGGGGATTACGAATAATTTGGGGCTTTCGGTGTCATTGTTGAAGAAATTCTTTTGATATAACTACAGCTATACTTAATTTATTTAAGAATTTAAAAAAAAATGACTGCGCTGTGGGATATTGTTGGCATTCTATTGTATCTAGTTTTATGTTCAGTAAAATACCACTTCTTGGTGGCAAGCAAAACGTCACATGAAAACCTTTCAGAAATAAGTTTGGGGAGACTACGGGGAACATTTTTTCCTAATGTTTAAATTAAACGAAAACAGTATCTGTTGAACGTTTTTAATTTAATAGTTTTATGAGTTTTCAGATATCCAATCGATGAAACTGCTGACTCTCGTGTTCGTAGTGGGCGTTTCGGGGTTACTGCATGCAACACCATAAGATCTGATGCCAACAACCGTGCCGTGGTGTACCACGGGAGATCCAGGTTCACCGATACATTTGTCGTAACCATTTTCCAAGCTGGTGTGGTCCAAGAGGCCAGTGCAAACCTGGAAAGGCTGTATGCCGAAGCCTACCATGTTGTTGTAGTAGTGGCAAACATCTGAAGGCAGAGTCCATAGGTTTAGCGATCGCAATTGTTGGGACTGGCCAGGATACCAGTTTGGCACCTGAAAGTGTTGTAGAAAAAAGAAATATTATGAGATGTAGATGAAACATAATACTAAGCAAAGTTAAAGTAGTCAGAAGGCTAGATAGAAGAACGCCGCTCTTACTTGAATGATTTTGCTTCTCAAGTAATGAAAGATATTTCTAAGCTGTTTCGCGATATCGAAAATTAGACAGAAAGTAAAGAAAAAACGTAGCTTAACTAAATACTTAATCTATACATATAATAAGACTGTAAAAGATCGATTTCTGTACATTGAAGATTTTTATGAAAAATTGTTACAGGGGGTCTTAATTACCGTAATAGAAGCCAAAACAACAATTTTTAAAATTTTTGTCTGTATGTCTGTCTGTCTGTCTGTCTGTTTGTCCGGGCTAATCTCAGAATCTACTGGACCGATTTTGACGGGACTTTTTTTATTTGACTCAGTATCACCTGGAGAGTAAACTGGGATATAAATAATCACGCCGATGAACTTAGGGGGCAGGCAGGAAATTGAATCTCAGAATCTACTAAACCATCCTTGAGTTGCGTACGCTGCGAAAACGGTTCAAGATACCAAAAATATAAAT
The DNA here is from genome assembly GCA_963921415.1 of Pyrausta despicata. NCBI lineage: Eukaryota > Metazoa > Arthropoda > Insecta > Lepidoptera > Crambidae > Pyrausta > Pyrausta despicata. Next base: position 9,832,606 of record OY992864.1, read on the forward strand.
ATGAAAGATTATTCCTCTTGAAATGATCTAAAAAACTGTCTGCGACAGTACATGTCTATGCCCAAAATTACAACTCCACGCGGACGAAGTCGCGGGCACAGCTAGTAACTAAATAATTATAATTTAAGTAACATAATGTTAGTATTGTCCACGAGAGCTCTGCCGACAAACTGTTACACAGTTTGGCAGAATAGTGCAAATAAATTTTATAATGTTACTTTTGAAAAATTAACTAAAAAAAAGAAAGATTTCAGAGTCTAAATAAGGATGCAGCAGTAATTGACTTCTGGATGATGATAATGACACCTTTGGTCACGATCACGAAGTATTAACAGAAAGAAAAAAGAAGATGAAACTCACGCTCACGCTTCCCCATCCAACAGTAGTCACGGGTTGGTTGTCCAGCAAATTGTAGTTGGCGCCAGCAAAGTGACCCGGTTGAACATTGGCACTGTACACTATCTCAATGTTGGTATGTACAATGGCAATGTCCCATCCCTGGGACCATTCGTCGTATTCGTTGTCGATAATCTCGGAAACTGGGTAGATGGTTCCACCGCTGTTGTACGAAGAAGATCCGACGCGGAATCGCCAGGGAATAGGAGATTGATTACTGAAAATAAGAAATAAATATCTAAGCACCGGTTGCAATAGCTAGACAGATATACTAAGAGTTGTGATTGCAGGATCTCAAAAGTCGCTTTTATAAGCAAGAAAGTGTGAAGAACCTACCCTGAATAATATTAGTATAGTATAGTAGTATAATAAATCGGAATTGCGTATTGCATCTCCGACCAATGAAGAAGTGGTGCTCTGAATTTATAGTCATATGAGTATGTAAGGTGTGAAAATTATAGGATGATAAGGAAAAAAAAACGTAATGCACCGACCCCAAATAAACTGGGAAAAGAGCAGGAAAATGATGAAAAATGGTTTAATAGTCAGATTGTCATTTATTGTTAAAATATCGGTCACCATTCGATTGCTTTTCAGTTTGTTTCGGGTTAGCGCATTATATCTCTTTACTATGTCTTTGATAAGAAAGTCAGGGAATCTTGCGTGTTGCATTGAACTGTACTAATCTTATCTTATTTGTATCAAAAAATAAAGATAAAAAAATAATAAAAGAAAACCCCCGACATGAGTTAGAAAAACAGCCGGTGCGGTTTAATCGCTTCACGGATTTTTACCAGCCATAGCTAATAACCGCCTGCATTAAATTATCTTCCTAATAAATAAATCGGCCCGTCGTTCGGGAACTACGATGACACAGACAGACACACATGCATACACAGAATAAAACAGACTAATAACAGCCACCTTTTTCGTTGGGGTTAAAAATAAAGTCCATTACTCACTAAACACAACGTCCAACATTGGGTGAGAAGGAAACAATCTCTTTTTTCAGAAGATGAGTGTTCCTTCAATTGCATCTTTTTTTTAACGACTACGTTGGTGTAATGGTCAAGAAGTTGACTATTAACGGTGTTGACGGGTTCAATCCCCGCACTGTTTGTTCTGTACTGGGTGTTATATGTATTTATTTAAGTTTATTTGTAATACCACTGTTAATTCTGATATCTGTAACACAAGTGCTTTAGCTACTTACCACGGAGTCAGATCAATGTATGTAATGTTGTTGTATATTTATTTATTTATATTATTTACTTTAAAATAAAGTTCATCACTCACTAAACACAACGTCCAGCAGTGAGTACAGCTCGGTTGTTGAGGATGGACCCACCGCATCGATGCTGGAAGCTGATGGAGTCAGAAGTTGTGATCAGAGCGGCAACGAACGGGAAATCGTTGATGTTGACCTGAACTTAAGCCGTGCCATCTGAAAATTTATCAAGGAATTATACTATAACTATGTAACAAAAAAGGTAGTTTAGGTTTAAGAATTTATAAATTTTTATACAAAACCATATTTGCTTAAAAACTGATATGCATCATCAGCATATCAGCCTGTTGCATATCTCCCGCCCTTTGCATCCAGTCACTACTAGATACCTTCTTCAGGTCATCTGTCCATCTAGCAGGGGATCTATCTTCCTACTATCTATCTATCTTCTAAAAACTGATATGCAAGTGCAATAAATGAGAATATCACTACAAGAGTTTGCAGATATAAACATAACTTTTTGGAACTAAGAACTTTTTTTTATTGATGGTGAATGTTTCAGCCAGTTATTAAGCGCTTCCTTCTAAGTCATGAACTTCATCTGTCAGACGAATCATAACTGCTTATTTCAATGAATGGCCTTAGTTATTGACTTCTATTAATGATCTATTTTGCGAACCTTTGGCAGCAGTCAGAGCAAAGCCAGAGATCACCAACAGAATAATACCTCGCATGTTGACACACAAGCAAATACTAAATTCTAGAAACAATTACCTTATTTTTAATTTATGATATAATTTTATCTATAAAGGAATTATCTGCGCTTACATAAACTGATAGGAATCTTTAAAATATCCTTAACATTGTTATTGATGGAATATTTTTTATTTTAATATAAACATCACATATATAGCTCTCATTCCAGAGAAAGTAGCTTAAACACTAGCGTTGTGTAAGAAGGTACCACAAACACCAGGACTCGTAACAACATAAAAAAATACTTTTATACGTCATGGGAGTTGGTTGTAGTATTAATAGAGTCAGCTACACAACATCAGTTACGCAGACGACATGGTGCTGCTTGGCCCGACTGTGAGGGCCATTACATGAATGAATGAATGAATGAATGAAATATTTATTTGCACAAAACATGGTAACAATAATGACATCACAAATAGGTATAAGCTCAGCATGTTTTGTCTTGTCAGACATGCAAATATATGTGGTTTACAATTATATAAGTTTTCGGTACATTACAATTTATATTTAAAATTCAATTAAATTCAATAAAATTTCAATCTCAAACTAATTACAATAATAATAAATTCAGTAGTTTAAAAATAATGTCAAACAAATTACAAACTAACAAATTCAATCTTCTATACATATAATAAGACTGTAAAAGATCGATTTCTGTACATTGAAGATTTTTATGAAAAATTGTTACAGGGGGTCTTAATTACCGTAATAGAAGCCAAAACAACAATTTTTAAAAGTTTTGTCTGTCTGTCTGTCTGTCTGTCTGTCTGTCTGTCTGTCTGTTTGTCCGGGCTAATCTCAGAATCTACTGGACCGATTTTGACGGGACTTTTTTTATTTGACTCAGTATCACCTGGAGAGTAAACTGGGATATAAATAATCACGCCGATGAACTTAGGGGACAGGCAGGAAATTGAATCTCAGAATCTACTAAACCGATTTTAATGGGACTTTTTTTTATTTGACTCAACATTACTTGGAAGGTAAAGAAGGATAGAAATAATATTACATATGATAAATTCTGCCCCCAAAGGGATAAAATAGGGGTTGCGAATTTGTATGAAGCCCGGTCGCAAAAAACTAACATCCACGCGGACGAAGTCGCGGGCGGCCGCTAGTAATTGAATAAAAGCATTTATCTACAAGCCATTGGTACATTTTTTTCTTAAATTGATTTAAAGGTAGATCTGTTATCAAAGTTGGTAAATTATTATAAATTCTTATGGCCATAGGGTAACAATTCTTTCTAAACAATTCCGTTTTCATAATCGGAAATTTAATTATTTCAGGATGTCGTCTACTGTATAACTGATTGTCTTTAAACTTTGTGAAGAAATGAGGATTTTTTTTAACAAACAATGAAACTTCGTAAATATATAGGCATGGTAGTGTCAATAAATTCAATTTAACAAACAGTGGTTTACATGAGTCTAAAGGGTGTGCGTTGAACATGGCTCTGATGCATTTCTTTTGTATTTTAAACAAAGCCTCAATATCGCTCGAGTTCCCCCAGATTACTATTCCGTATCTTAGAATAGACGCGACGTAGCCATGATACGCAAGAAGAGAAAGTTTTAAATTATTCGTCTTTTGAATTCGATACAATACAAACACAAAACGGTTAAGCTTATTACATAAATTATTGATTTGTAATTTCCACGAACAATTTGAATCTAAGGTCAGTCCCAAAAATAGAGCATTTGAAGAATTCTCTATTTTTTCGTCATTGCAAATAACATTAATTTTTGGTGGTTGCATTTTTATATTATAAAACTGTGTTAATTTTGTCTTTGACACATTAATATATAAATTATTACACTTTAGCCATTTTGCAATTTGGTCTACTACAATATTTATGTCATCTTCATATGTCGTTTTATCCTTACAAGCTACAGTTATCGAGATGTCATCTGCAAATAATATAGAATTAGCTTTGGCTAGTTTAGGAAAGTCATTTATATATATTAAAAATAATAGCGGTCCCAGAATACTCCCCTGGGGTACACCAAATGAATTACTTTTAGTTTCAGACTTAAAACTCACAAGCTCCTTGGAATTATCCTCAGTATTAGCTATCTCCACATATTGTGTACGGTTCTCTAAATAACTAGTAAGCCATTGCAACGCGCAGCCTCTTATGCCATATGATTCACATTTACGCAATAGTCTGTTATGATTGACATAATCGAAGGCCTTGGTCATATCGAAAAATACAACTGCTACGTGATCCCCTTTGTCTATAGTTTCAGTTACAGTTTTAACTAATTCAAATGCAGCCAAAGTTGTTGATTTATTCTTTTGAAATCCGTTTTGATTTCTTTTTATAACATCATGCTTTTGTAGAAAAGAAATGATCCGCTTATGTATGGCTTTCTCAAAAAATTTTCCTATAACAGGGATAAGAGTGATGGGACGGTAATTGCCAACTTCTAACTTGTCTCCCTTTTTGTATAGTGGTTTTACTACTGAAAGTTTCAAGTCATCAGGAAACCTGCCTTCCTCAAAGGAAAGATTAATTAAAAAAGTTAGTACAAAGGTCAATTCATTTACACAATGTTTAATTATTTCCGTATTTATTTCATCATATCCAACCGATTTGGTGTTATTCAAAGACTTTATGAAATTAAATATCTCGTTTTCGCTACACGGAGTCAGGAATATACAATTATCAATCGAATTATATATTTTACAGTTATTACAATATATGTCAGTATTTAATTTAGATTTGTTATTATAGTCAATAAAGGCGTCATTAAATAAATTTGCAATTTTTTTAGGGTCATTGATAATTTCATTTTCATGTCTTATTTCATTGATAGAATTATGCGATATATTTTGGTCACGTTTCATTTTGATGATGTCCCACGCTGCTTTACATTTATTTTTAGACCGACTCAGATACTTGCGTCAAAAACGGAGTACCAGCACAACGATGCTAAGCATTCTCGAAATTTATTTTTATTGTCCAGGCAAAAATCTCTTTTTATTATAAAATGAGGTTTTAATTCAAAAGGCTTTATATCCAATGCAAAGGTAAGTGATTGAGATTTATGGTCTGAAATACCTATATCATAAACTTCTCCTTTTGCACCTGTTATATTGCTCGCAATATTATCGATACAGTTATTGAGTCTCGTAGGCTCGTCGATATGTAATTTTAGGTTATAAGTTTCCAGTATACGTTGGAAATCTTCAGAGTATTTGCATCTTTTTAATATGTTTATGTTAAAATCTCCTAAAATAATAATTTTTTTCCGAGTCACGTTTTTTTTATTATATAAACTATGCAAAAGAGATTTTAATTTATTTAAAAAAAACTATCGCATTGCTCTTTGGAGTACGATACAAACATATTATTATGCAGTTGATTTTGAGCAATTCAATGCCACACCATTCGAACTGTGACTCAACTCCAAAAACATGTGGTAAATTTACTTCCTTATAACGCAAACCCTCCTTTAAAAATATGCAAACACCGCCTCGTCTTTTTTTTAATCTACAAAAACTACTTACAAGATCATATCCTTTCAGAAAGGCATTTTTTTCTTCGCCTTTCTTTATGAAGGTCTCACTGAAGCAAATAACATCAAATTCTTTATCAGTATTTCTAAAATTTTCAAGCCAAATCTCCATCTGGTCACGCTTATTTAGGTAACCTGCTATATTTAAATGTAATAAACTAAATCGATATTTATTGTTATCATTATTTAAAGAATCTATATTCAGCAAATTATTATTATACGTGTGAGAATTTGTGTTTGTTCGTTTCCTTTCTTCCGTTATTTCAACGTCGTCATAGATTTGTTTGTCATTGATAAAAAATAATTATTTTGTGATGTCGGAGTGGATGTAGTAATGTTGCGTGATTTACAGTAATTTTTAATGACAGGAAAGTAATAAGGGATAGTACCCTTTTTAGGAAGTTGAGAGTTATATTTACTACTATGACTTAATAATCTGTTTCTTTTGATAATGTCTCGTAAGCCTTTGGATGACAGGTACATATCTTTGTAATAATTATAGTCAATAACATGATTAACCTTCCTGCATACAAAACACAAATAGTCATAACCATTATTTCGCCATTGATAGCCATTTACATTAATAAACATACAATTTGGAACATTTCTACATAAATCTGAGATGCTTTTGTTTAATTTATTAGTGCTAAGGTATTTGTTTTCAACAATACCTAGTACAATAATATTTATAAAATTTAGTTTTTTAAGTGTTGCCGCAAACTCAATCACAACTTTTATTGGATTCGTATCATGTTCACCAGCGCAGAGTACGAGATAGTTTGTTGATGAGTCCTCAATATTATCACATTCTGACAGTATCTCGCTAGCCAGGGCGTTTGGTTTGGTTACCGCGCAGACTGAATACTGTCCATATTTGCTCTCGAATCGCGACTGCAGTAGCTGAGATCCCATACCGACGCACTGTTGAGAACCGAAAATGTATATTTTGGGTTGCTTTTCCCCAGACGTGTATGAATCATGATGCGAGGTGTTACAAAAAGACGACAGACATCGCATGCTTAATGGAACACTGACCCATTATTAGTTGAGTCTTTGTTAGAATAAAAATAAAGTAATAAAATGCGTACTTTTTTCAGTACCTATTAATATTTTATGATAAGTCATTGTCAAGTCTAAATACTGCATAGATTTTCATATTTGTGCAAGGGGACTAATATTTACTATTTCTATTTTAGGTTGACGACCGTTTGGTGCAGTGGTCTACATGTCGGACTTCTAAAACCAAGGGTCGCGGGTTCGATCCCCGTACAGTACAAGCATATGTGTGCATGAACATGTGTGTTTGTACTGGTCTGGGTGTTTTCTATGTATAATATGTATTTATTTACAAAAAAAAAGTATTTAAGTATGTTTATCCGTTGTCTAGTACCCATACCACAAGCCTCGTTGCTTAATTTGGGACTAGAGAATTGGTGTGATAGTTGTGAAATATTTATTTATTTATTTATTTAATGGCAACCAATAGATCGAAAAAGATTACGGAGCTTGTTCAGGTTAGAAATCCGGCGTCACAGCTGGCATCAAAAGATCAAGAACATGAATCGGTGCTATCAACTGAAGAGTGCAACATAGACGGAACACAAAGTCTGCAGTGTGTGAACACGCGTTAGATAAACCCAACCACTTCATACGCTTTGACCAACCAAAAGTCCTCGCAAGAGAACGCCGTTTTCTTCCTCGTATGCTCCGTGAGGCTATTGAAATTAGAAGACACCCTAATTTTAATAGAGAAGATGGTTGGAAAATTCCACCAGCTTGGGATCCTGTTTTGGCATCATTTTGTGTGGATAGGAACGTAACTTAATATTTTTGAGTGATGGTAGTTAAAAAAAAATCAAACTATGTAATGACAACTAACACCTTAGTCTACCTGTGACCACGGACGCTGAAAAGGGTCCGAAACGTCAGGTTAAAACAAAATGTAAATAAATCGCGTAATAATCCGTAAAAAGTGTATCATTTCAATGCAGGTAACAATTTAAATTAACTTTATTATGTCATTTTTTAAATATTATTATAATGTTTTATTAAAATACGTTTTTTATTACTAAAGATTACAAATCCGGCGTCCAGCTGGCAACACAAGATCAAGAACATGAATCGGTGCCATCAACTGAAGTGTAGGCAACTATTTCAAGTAACCTTAAAAATACGTAATACGTATGGTGTTCAATTTTTATTGGTATTATTAAAATGTAGTAGTAGAATACGTTTTTATTGTTAAAGATGTTAACTGATATAACAAACAAGCTCGAAAATTAATGTTACTCAAATTTACAGGAATATTTTGAGATTTCTTTCGGAATTAGCTTCTGTCAGCAATGAAAGTCACCCACATAGCACCACAATGGCCCACAGTCGCACTGATGAGATCCATTCAAAATCACCTGAGAGTTCTTCGACCTCATCATCTTCAGGATCTTCTTCATCATTTTCCAGTGATAGTTCCGATACAGACTCTAGCGATGAGCAGAACAAAACACAAGGTAGCAGAGTTCAGGTATTAGCAGAAAAACAATCAGAGCAAGCAAATGTTGATTTGGCAACAACAGATGTTCCGGTTAATCAGAAAAACGAAGAAAATACTACACCACAAGAAGAAAAGAAAAGGGAAGGAAACATAAGCGGGATGAAGAAAGCTGGAAACAGAATAAAGCTAAAAGTCTGAGTCATTATTTTATTTATAAGGAAACCACAAAAGTATTTTCTTAAAGTAAGTGTTTTTTTTATAGCCTTTGTAGGGTTCCGTACCTCAAAAGAAAAAAACGGAACCCTTATAAGATCACTTTTTTTTCCGTCCGTCCATCCGTCTGTCAAGACCGTTTTTCTCAGGGAATCAAAACCTACAGAGTACTTCCCGTAAACTTAGAATCTTGTAATTTAGTACGAAGTCACGTCTTATAGTACAGATACAGGAAAAATTACATAAACCGTAAATTTTCATTTTTATCATATAAAATAAATATTTTTGTCAATTTGGAAAATTTCAAAGTTACTACTCCTTATCTCATGAACGCGTTGAGATATTAAATTAAAATTTATATTAAATACTTAAGTCTATAATACCCGTGATGGGTGAACTTTTACTTATATACCTACAGGTTTGTACGGAACCATCGGTGCGCGAGTCCAACTCGCACTTGACCGGTATTTTTCATAAATAGAGTAATCCTCCGGCTTCATTTATAATTATGTTGATTTCTTGAACGAGGTTGATTTATACAACTAATTAATAAGACTGATACTTAAGTTTAAGTTATTTTTATCTGTCACTTGTGAAGGGTGTTCCAATAAAAGAATTATATTTATGTCTTTTAATGAACAAAAAACGCCAATATCTTGTTCATTCATAGACCGCAAATTTGAATAAAGTGACCCAATCTCTAAACGTGTTTTCCTACAGTAACCATAAACAGACTTAACACTGAATAAGTCACTATAATTATTTAAACTGAAACAGCCTTAAAACTTAATAGGTCACTTGCATTATTAAAATATTTGCTTCAATTTTTATAAATAAGTAGCCTAACTTAGAATGTACTTTTAATAATATTTTTTAAAAATATAGAAATCATTTCCAGATTCTATGAAACTCAGGTTTCATTAATAGATCATTAAACTTTTAAAATACAAGCAGCCATGATTAATTAATAAATAAGTTTGAAACTTATGTACCAATAAGTAGGATAAGTCCCTATTGTCAGATCTTCTTAGGCCACTATCCAAAAATCGATATTTTTGAGTTAAGTCAGTATTCCATTAAGCATGCGATATGTTGAGAGTGTGTGAGGGTTACGCTCATAGCCTAGTTTACAATTTAAAAAAGGCAGAATACTACATGGTCTTTAGGGCCGTCGGTGGACCTCCTCCCGAACCGCGTGGAATAGGTTTTTCTACGGGATGTCTATGGGTCAGTTATACGAAAAGGACTCTAGACACTCTGCGCATCCAATATAACAACATCGTCAGAATACTGTTTGGACTGCTGCGTTTCTGTAGTGCGTCAGGGATGTTTGCTGATGTTGATGACTTCCATGCCATCATTCGTAAGAAGACAGTATCTCTGATTAGCAGTTTGCGTGCCAGTGGCAATGGCATACTCAAGACTCTGGCTGAGCAGTGTACCTCACCTATCTGAAAGTGTAATTTAATTATTAGAATTTTAATTGTGACTTTAATTTTTTATTGAATGATTCTAATTTTATATTAATTTTTTGTTAATTTCGCCTTTAATTTTGATAATACTTTTAATGTTGTTTTTGATTTTAAATTTTTAATGTAATAATATTTGTATGTTGTGAACTGTTATGATAAAATGAATTTGGAAAATAAGAACTAACATTAGCTTTTAAGGTTTTTGTCAGTTACTAACCATAATATGAGCGTCAAGTTGCTCGGAATAAACCATTTTTATTTTATTTCTATTTATTTATACATAGTACGGGAATCGAATCCAGCCAGAACTTAAAATATGGCGGCAAGATGATATCTCCATAGTGTAGTACATACGCTGAAACCACGGTGGTCGTATATGTAAAAATACCTACGCAAATGTTATTATTCAATACTCGGTACATTGCAATATCTTGAGGTGTACGTATTGCGTTACTAGCCCAATTATTAATTTCGGACAGTTTAAAGCCAAGTTGTTCCAAAAATAATCACCCACATATTTGGACTAAGGTGTATAGTTTGTGAAGTTAGGCCTTGTAGAGTTAGGGCGTGTAGTGTTAGAAGCTTGGCTCTACATGAGATCTGATAACTTTTTGACAGTGCGAGTCATATGGGCTCGTCTTGGCAACATTTTACATGAAAATGTATTTGGTGGGATTTCATTTCTTTTTGTAAGTTGTTTGTAATAAAAATTATTTTTATTTTTTCTTCTTTTTTTTTCTTAACAAGGAGTACCTATACATATATATATATATATATATCTGGGGGCACCAAGTTTTAGATTATTAGATTAGACCTCTAGCATCATCAAAATTTAATTTAAAATTACAGGTCTCATACAAACTCCCATCCCCTAGTTTAAGGGGTTGGGGGATGAAAGTTACAAGTTTTATAATTTTTTTGTTGTTTGTATGCTAATACTAGCTTACATACAAAATTTCAGCTTTCTAGGACATTAGGAAATACCTTAATAATTTTGATGATCATCAGTGAGTCAGTGATGAAATCAGCGTTTTTTAGATATAAATAAAATCTGAAGTATAAAAGCTAATGTAATTAAAACTTAATACGTTCAATAAGTCCGCTATTGACAATATATCCCGAAAATTTTGTTGATTTAGCATAATCCAAACCCAAGTTATGAGGGTTCAAAAAAACGACGAAGCGCTTCGAGAAAAGGTAGGTAGTGCCAGTGCGCTTCGCTTGGCTCGTCTTGGCGGGGACACTACCGTGCCCCCAGATGATATGATTATCAGAACGGATCAACTTGTTAAATTGGTCAATTGGTTGTTAATCTTTTTATATAGCGATAACGATTGCGATCTAAAAAAAATGTGTTTGCGACATAATTGATCTTCCAAATACGAGTATAACAATTTTCATAAGTAATTTCCGGTTTGAATAAAATATTAAAGTTTCTTGGCATTGTGTCTTCTTTGATACTAGACTATTTGTTGAGCTCGGATATTAAGAAGAGCGTAGAAGTCGATTAATTGTAGTATTTTTGTTTTAGTTGGAATTTAATAAAACGTGTTACTTCATTTAGAATTTTTTTTTTATGTGTCACCTAAACCGTTGAGTTTAGTCACAAAAGAAAAAAAAACATCAATAACTGAATTCAAAAGGAGTCTTGAATAGCCCCCTTAAAAGGCTCGCTTTTCAAACCTCCGAAAGAGGGGACAATTTTGATGGTCCTCCTTGGACTACGTCCGTTCAGACTTTCTTGTTAGTCTCGTGCTAAGTCATCCGACTCTGGGCCGGGTGCTGCTGAAAAACTTGACCAAGCTTCCAGTTCACCGGCGTAACTGACTCCTTCCTAATACTATTTCTCGTTTAATCTTTGTTATTGATTGGTCTCTGCCATTTGATTTATATGATGAAACTGAAAATTTACGGTTTTCGTAATTTTTCCTATATCTGTACTATAAGACGTGACTTCGTACTAAATTTCAAGATTCTAAGTTTACGGGAAGTACCTACCCTGTAGGTTTTGAATCCCGTGCGAGTTTCGATAATTTGCGGCCTAAATGGCTGTATCTTTTGATTGCGTTGGCTTAGGTTGATTATTCTACAGCTTCCAGGGACAGTAGACCCAAGTATCATATAGAAATTTCAGTTTGATACCTCCACGCGTTCCTGAGAAAAACGGTCGTGACAGAAGGACGGACGGACAACAAAGTGATCTTATAAGGGTTCCGTTTTTTTCTTTTGAGGTACGGAACCCTAAAAACGGTCTTTTTCTTCTTCTTTCGTGTCGGAAAGAACACTGGCTAAATCTTACTTGCCCAGAAAGCGGCTACTGGGTGCATAAAAAGAGCCTCCCCTCGGCGCACCCTGCAAACAGCTAGTCACCGTAACGGAGTGACTAGGCTGGCGAATCGTTACCACGGCCAATGGGCGATCCATGCATCTTAAAATAACGGTAAAATCATAATTCAAAAACATATTGTTGGTGAGATGGCTTGTTTAGCACCATAAATTCAGATTTTAATTTGATCGAATGAGGAGTTACAGGAGAATAATGCAACTTTTGAAGGCCAAGGCTACAATCTGACTTAGTTTCCTTTACTTGAAACCGTTTTGCTAGTGTATTGAGACATTGACAAGATGGACAGACGACCTTGTAAAGATCGCAGGATCACACTGGATGCAGACCGCTTGTTATCGGTCGATGTGGAAAACTGTGGGGAAGGCCTGAGTTCAGCAGTGGACGTCCTTTGGCTGATAATAATGATGATGATTACTTGTGTGCTTCGAGTCAGATTTTCACGAAGCGGTGGGCAAGTATTGTCGAGCCATGGACGTTACGGTGTAATAATCATTTTCTAACTGATCACGGTACTAAAGGTTTGGTTCTGGGTTCTCCGTCATCATTTCCATTGTGCTTTGTATCTGTTCAAACTGTGCCAACTGTGCGTCTATAGTTATGAGATGCGATAAATGTACTGATTTTGGAAACATATGTGCTGAAACACGTGACTCTGGATTTAATAAGACCTCTTTTTAGGTCTGAAATTTGTGTTGGTGAAGATGGAGTAAAATCGTCCTTTTCGTCTGTCTTTTTCACAATTTGACTTTTTAAAATTTCATATACATATAATATCTGCATATTATTTTGGGAAATATTATTGAAATAAATTAGCGAAATCAGTTCGGCTGCACTCGGGATTTGCGCTTAACTACCTACACATTCAGCATTTCATTTTATATCTATACTAATAATATAAAGAGGAAACCTTTGTATTTTTGTATGGTTGTATTGAATAGGCTCAAAAACTACTGAACCGATTTCAAAATTTTCTTTTACCATTACTTAGAGGGGTTCTTCTGAATCCGTATAGGCTATATTTTATCCCGGAAAATAGACAAGATTTTTCGTGGAAGTGAAAATTGTGGAGTAAGTCGACGAAAAAACTGCCTTACGTTAACGATTCTCGCGAACGCTGCCTAAATGGTTAGAGATGTATGGTTGACTTCTATAGAAAAGTTGTAGAACTCAATAATGCCTACAAAAAAGTCCGCGATAGTATACACCAAACATTGATATTTTAGCCATTATAACCACTTTTCTATAGAATAAAAGTAATTAAAATAATTAGCCTATGTTAATTGATCATATTATCGTCAAATACTAATCCTTATCCAAATAAACTATTTATTGAGCAAGATTGTTTTAATAGCTATAAATTACTTTTTATTTTATTCTGATCGGACAATCCATTCAAAAGATATTACGAATTTAAGATTGTAATTGGTATTAAAATGAATGATGGCCGCCGGCCGATATGTGTCGCACGACTCGCACGGCGAAACCGCCCGAGCTGGTCCTCAACGGCCAGAAGATTAAGTGGCAGCGAAGTACCAAGTACCTGGGCTGCCACTAGGACCAGCGCCTCACACTCAAATACCAGGTCAAGCACCTGGTCAACTCCAGCCGCGGGGCGCGCGCAAAACTGCGCCCCGTCCTCCAGTCCCGCCTGCCCATCAGAACAAAGGTGGGCATCTTCAAAACGTACGTGCGCTCCAGGCTGACATACGCGGCCCCAGCCTGGTACGCCATGATAAGCGCAGCCCACCGTACTCAGGTCCAATCCCAGCAGAACATAGCGCTCCGAATAATATTTTCTTAAATATATTTCTTAAATATATTTGCTTTATAGTCGTCTCAAATATTAAAGAAAAAATAATTCAAATTATTTTCAAAAAACCGGTAATTATTTTCGTTTGACGATAGGTAGGTTTTTTTTTAACATAAACCTAAGATAAACAATAGGCCTAAAAAGAAACGATCGCAGCTATCTGAAAGTAGTGCCCAAGCGAGATTAGAAAAATACGTCGCAATGGGGAATCTTCTTCAGAAAATTCTGAACGTCCCGCAAGTCAAAGAGAGAACGTTTCACAGTCGCGGGCAAGAGCATCTAGCGGTGAACATTCGCAGCGCCTTGCTGAAAATAGAGATAGACTGTCACGAGCACGCACTAGAGAAACCAGCGATGAACATTCACGTCGCCTTGCGGAGCAGAATGTAAGATCGTCGCAGGTACACCAATGACAATCTAGCGCCTAGCGTTCACAGCGCCTTGCTGGAAATAGAGGCAGACTGTCACGAGCACGCGCAAGGGAATCTAGCGATGAACGTTCACTTCGCCTGGCGAAGCAGACTGCGAGAACATCACAGGTACACCAACGCCAATCGAGTGCCGAACGCGCACAGCGACTTGCTGAAAATAGAGTTAGAACCTCGCGAACGCGTGCTCGAGAATCTTTTTGTTTTCAGAGTGCTTAAAAAATAAATGTCCACCCGTGCGAAGCCGGGGCGGGTCGCTAGTGTATTATAATAGTAATCTACAAAATCTGCACCTTGGCATTAAGCCGTATTCACATAAAAGCAAAAATCCGAAATCAAGCAACCCTTTTGACATTACTTTTTTAGTCTTTCTTTGTTAAACCTGTTTGTAATTTTGTTTTCTGTCGGGTACTCTAAAGATTTTATCCACTGCGGTATGTTCCTTATTCTTTTGACTGAAAGCCACAGCAAATCATTTCTTATCATGACCACAAATAGGCGAAAGTTGAACAGTGAACCACGTACACTTCAAATCGCGGTAAGAACTGAAAACGTATTTCAGTCACGATGTTTTTCATGACAAGGGTTCTGTCCTAATACATTTAACGTCAGACGTTAGGGATTTTTTTTACTACCTTAGAATTGTGTGCCAGAGATAAAAGAGTGGAAAACTATTTTGGGCAGGGGCTTGTGGCGCAGTGGGTGCAGCGCTTTGGTAGTGATACCAAAAGTTAAGCAACCTACGGCGAGGTCAAGTTTGGGATGGGTGACCATTCTGACCATAAAAGTGACGTCTATTTACAAGCATCTCCGTGCTTCGGAATGGACGTTAAGCTGTTGGTCCCGGTTAATATCGATAGATAGTCGTTAAGCCTGGTCGGAGGCCTTCGGGCGGCTTAATAACATCTGACAGAAAGGTTGGTCACTCACACACCATCTTACACACACCCCTCCACCAGTCCGCACTGAGCCCACGTGGTGGAGTATGGCTCGCACCACCTCATAGATGAAGTGAGGCCTGTGCCCAGCAGTGCTGCAGTGGGACGTATATAGGCTGATGATTTAAGGTGAAATATATAAATCATCATCATATCAGTCATTCGATGCCCGCTAATAAGCATAGGCCTCTCCCAATTTCCAACGCGATCGGTCTTGCGCTTCCCGCATCCAGCGACTTCCCGTGACCTTTACCTGATCATCGGTCCACCATGTAGGAAGCCTGACACGGAGCGTCGTTCGGTACACGGTCGCCAATCTAGAACCTTTCCGCCCCAACGGAAAATCTATACAAACCATCACTTATCCAGCGTCAACTGGCAAGATGGAATCAAAAAAAGATCGCAAGACCATACTGGATGAAGGCCGGTAAAAATCAGCAGTAGACGTCTTGTGGCTGATCTAATGATTAGTAAATAAGTCACTGACTATCTTACGTCAAAGATGATGGAAAAGGCCTTTTCTCAAGTCAATGTTCAAAGGTATTTGTTTAAGTCAATGTTCAAAGTTTCATAATAATCGGTTTAAAATCAAGTCGCCACAAAGTTTTGTTATCAAACAGACAATTATACATTGATTTTGATACAATGCAAGATCTCTAATTGGTTACACTCTTTGTTCATACTCGTAAAACGATGTAAGGAAGACAGTTTCCTCAGAACAATTACAGAGAAGTACAGAAACTACTGTTAGTTGAAGGTTTGTTCTGTATGAAGGACATACAGTTTGCGTATTTGAAGTCGGAAATAGGTTGGATGTTTGTGGCTAAAGCAATTTTATCTAAATGTTCAGTAAAATTGACTTCACGGGTTTGTATAATGAAGATCGGAGAGAAACGTAGGTACCGTCAGCAGATAAACAACAAAATACATTAAACGAGTGCTTAAAATTATTAAAGTATTTTAAAATACGAATTATTCAATTAGATTATCGATGTACGTTATGTACAATAGGTAAGTAGGTATAATAAATTTCACTTTTTTTTAAATATTATTAAATAAATAAATATTTCTCATTATTAAATCTAGGATAGTGAATTTCTTCCACACTTCCTTTTTTGGCTTTTAAGGTACTTGTCAATAAAAACATCCATCCAAAGCAGTCATGTCTTATGATTTCGTAGTGAAGTTGACTGAGCCTAGAAATCAAAAATCAATAGAATAGGTTATCGATCAATTTATTGCGGCGGTTTGCTGGTCACAAACAACTGAGAAACACAAAGTGACAAACACTGGCTTCAATCTAGCCGGTACCTTTTGAACTAACTAATTACTTAAGAAAGTCCCTACCTACTTGCTTTTGTTTTGGTTTAAGGTATAAAATTTGCAATTTGTCTTGCAATTGTACTTCATAAACACATGTTTTGGCTTACAGTTTAGTAACTTAATCATTGAATTTTTAAGAATCTTTTCTTTTTCTTTTATCGCCACAACTGTAAACTGTTTCGTGTTAATGAATAAAATAAAAACTAACTAAAAAAAAACGTACGTAAATAACTTGAGTTACATTGTTTGTTTTTCCTTTTTAGTTTATGTGCACCGGCTGAATTTTCTATTCTTGGACCTATGGTTGACTGGTAGAGAATGCCTTCGGCATTAAGCCCACCATTGTACACATGTTTGTGCAGAAGTTAAATAAATAATAAACGCCTACTTTCTTTTTTTTCTGCCCTTACCCACTGTGTATATCGGACCGTGATGTCTCCATTCCGCGCCCACTTTGCGGACACATTCTATGCAGTCCTCAGGTCTATTGGTCTCCTTCCAATTATAACTTTCATTGTGGGAGAAATTCGATTCTTATTTTTGCTAGAAGAAACTGTGGTGGAGAGAAAAATGGTTTAAACTAGTTGAAACCTCTTAGCAGTAGGCCTGTTGAGTAAGTTGTTATCTTTGAATAGGTAATTTATAATTGGGAATCGTTGTTTTGAGATAAAGATCTAACTATTTATCTTCACACAACACACGGGGCCTTGCCAATAGGCATGAAAAACATAGCCCCTATGAAGTTAATACAAGCAATACCTTTCCAAAACGATGTGGAATCGAATTTTTAAACACACAAACTTAATAAAATTCGATTTCTGATACATGACCGTGACGTCACGTTCATGTATTTCCATACAAAATCTATGGAGACCGTTTTGACAGATAAATAATAGTATGTCAATAATTGGTGGTGTCATCTAGCCTATTAGGCCCAGGGCACACTTGCGGAATTTTTTCTCGTGACTCGCGACTGACAGATTTAGTCGTGGTCATTAGTTGACACGCTATCAGTTACTACGGCAGAGAGTCACATATGTGCCCTGGAGGTTACTGATGAAATTGCAAACGCAGACGATACATCCTATTTATAAAAAGTTAAACTGTCGACGAGGTGCAATCTGCAAACTAGTGCAATCCAAGAACTGTACTGCAACCGAAGTTGGCTGCACACGGAATTGGAACAAAAACTAGCAGCGAATTAATGAGGCCGGCGCGAACATAGCCGCGAATGTAACTTTCCCCACGAAACTTAAGTCAGAGGTCCTACTCCGAGCTGGGTCCACACGCTGGCTGAATTGTGCACAGTGAATGAAAAATAACGCTACGCCTCTAGGAAAATGTGCAAAGCAATGTTGGGTTCAGATCTACTCCTTGCACGATATGTCTTTAGGCCGAAGTTGACGTTTTGCTTTTGTCAGATTATAGAGGTAGAATACGAGTTTTATAAAACTATTTGATACCTATTTACTTTGTTATGATGACTTTTCTTGAATAAATAATGTTTATTTGTTTTAAATAAACACTGACACGAGCTAGATTTACATTTAATTTATATTTCCTACATAGAAAGAAGAGATCTAAAATGGGGTTGTTGCCCGTGCGAACTCAGTATGGGCAAAATGTTGCTGCCTGTGCCTGTGTGACGATGTTAATAATAAGTACAATAAACATTGAAGGTTTTATACGGACTGATGAGTTAACTGCCTGTAACTGATCAGTTTGTTATAAACTGTAGCCTGGATAGGATCGATCATCAGTGTATGCCTTCACTATTCAGGCGAGACGGGTACTTGTCACCAACTCGTACCCAGTTTATGAACCCGTTTTAGAGGTGCGTCTTTGTGCGTTTGTCACTTCAAGGATTATTTGTTTTGCTTCTTCTTTAGCATATGCTGAGGTCCTTACAGCTACTCTAGTCATCCTTTTGACTCGCATAGTCAAGCTAGCATGAGGGACAGGGATAGCTATTTTAAACTACCGCCATTGGGGCTTAACAACGTAACAAATGCTGCCGCAGGATAGAATCTAGGATCACTTTCAAGTAAATTGCAAGGGGAAGTAGGGAAGGTGTTAAGAGCCACCTACTTTCTGGCTAACTGACGCTGTAACAGGTATAATAATGTGCCTTGGGAATCTTGGAATGGTCCAAGCTTATAACAATGCTTAATCAATTTTCCTATTTTATACGATTTTTTAAATGTTAATTGTAGGAAATGATAATTTAGGCGGAATGAGTGTCAAATGAAGAAGTATTAAATGGAGTAAGGAAGATAATAAAAATACTTACTCAATATCATAATATAAGGCAGGCAAATGATGATGGGACACTTGTTACGACATGACTTCATCATAAGATAGATTCTGTTTGAGGGCAAAATAGAAGGAAAAAGAGGAAGAGGAAGACCAAGGACGAATTTAATGGAACAACTGAAGGAAGAAGTTGGAGTCAGGTCGTACAAAGAAGTCAAGGCGAAGGCACATGACAGAACACAGTGGCGAAGACAAGAGCAAGGCCATTTTAGTTCAGAGTCAGAGAGAATAATAAGCGCAGCTCGAACGACTATATAAATAAATATTTCACAACAATAACACCAATTCTCTAGTCCCAAATTAAGCTGCGAGGCTTGTGTTATCGGTACTAGACAATGGATAAACATACTTAAATACTTTTTTTTTTGTAAATAAATACATATTATACATATAAAACACCCAGACCAGTACAAACACACATGTTCATGCACACTTATGCTTGTACTGTGCGGGGATCGAATCCGCGATCCTTGGTTTTAGAAGTCCGACATGTGGACCACTGCATCAAGCGGTCGTCAAATTACTTATCGGACAAAGTCTACAAAGGTGCTGTTAATCAAAGTGACACCCGAAAACCCTCTTTAAGGGCCAGGGCACACCCGCGTCATACTGTCACAACCGCGATGATTGGTTAACACTTGTTGTCACCGACTGACAGAGTCGCGAGTCGCGGCGACAGTATGTCACAGATGTGCGCTGGTGGTAAAATAACAAAAGACAATCAAAATCTCAAAAGTAAATTCATTATTAAGAATAATTAAGTAACTGACAACACCGCAGAAATACTTAAAGAAAAGTAACCAAAAGCTACTTAATTTTCTACGTAATTGGCACGACTTCCGAGCAGGAAAGTTGGCAACGTTCACCTTCTTGGCAATAGTGACAATTTTGTCATACTAATGAGGCTATTAAGTTTATTAGTTTCCGAGGAATCCTCGCTGAAATTGCACAGGCTAAGAAACTTGGTAAGTATTAACAGAGGCCGATAAGTTCAATAAGAAATCGAAGTGAGAAGGATGGATGCTTTTTATAACCACCGACGAAAAAGAGAGGTGTTGTAAGTTTGACTAGTATTTCGTTTGTGTGTGTCTGTTTGATGCATCGTAGCTCCCGAACGGATGGACCGATTTTAGTGCGTTTTTTTATTCGAAATATAATTTAATCACGGTGGTTTTTAGCTATGGTTGGTCAAAATCGGTCCAGCCGTTGTAATTGTAATTATTTTTTTGCATGAAAATGGTTTAAAAAATGCGTGAACACAAGAATCACATGTTTTTACCATTAAGCTCACCAGCTTTTATTGAAGCTTTCTGGCTCATTAATATTATGTTATAACTAGTGTTGTATGTAAATACTATTTTATGTGAATTTTAGTGCTGTAGTTTTGGTAGATTATCTAGTTCAGTACATTTTTATAAGTAAAAACCTAACGTACGTACGCACATACGGCCTGGAAGAGGGTGAGGGTGTCGAAATAAATTTAAGTCGTGAATTTATATGTCATTTTGCACAAAAAATACAATGACGATACATATTCACAATGACAATGACGATAGAATCATCCCTTAAAGACATGCAATTTCTCTGTAAGAACCTGTATAGGTGTTTACTTATAATTAGGTAACTAAACTAGATAAATTACTAGAACTCGAGCACTAAAATTCACTAAAAATAAGTATTTACATATGACGTCATAATTTCCGATATTACTAATAAAACTCTTAAAATTACAAAACACTTAGTACCTAAGTGTCTATGACGTCGTCGTTTCCGATATTACAACTGAACTCTTAAAATTACAAAACATTTAGTATTTGTTAATGACGTCATCATTAAATAGTAAATACTTAACTAAACACTTAAAATTACAAAAACGTTGTATGTAATCTTTACTAACAGCATTTACAAAAATCCATTACCAATTATTACTGAACATTTGTTGTCCTCGGATTTAGAAATATTTTAGTAATAATTACTGTATTTTTGTCAGATTTTCTCTATGTGCAGACCCTTTTTTACACAGGTTTTAAGCCGTGGGCAGACGCTAGATAATAAACATGATACAATCCAGGCGTAGATTGTTGGAAGTATAATTTGACTTTATTCTCAGGTGCGAGTATATCTTGTACCAAAGCAACTCTGGCATTCGGAACTCGGCCCCGGAGTTAGGAAAACACACCACTCAGCCACTTTACATTCTCAGCTCAGACGTAAGGGCGCATACAATAGGGAAGTATTAACTGAAATAGTGTTTTTGGTCCTGTGAAAAAATGAACGGTGGAATCAAAACCATTACACGTTTGCACGTTACACTTACATTCCATCAAATATGAAATATCCACCTAGCCGATTTCGACCACGGCGGCCAATCTCAACAGAGATCAGCTAACTGCACAAGAGATATTATAGCGCATAAGTGTGAGCGCAATTTGCACAAGTGCACTGTGCTGTTCCTACGAAAATTCATGAGAGAAAATCTCAGAAACAATTTTAGACTCGACCTAGGATTTGAACCCGTTTTGGGTTCCAATAGATGTAAGTCAGGATATTCGCCAATACATCAACAAAACACCGCGTATGTATACGTCCTAAATCAGGAGTCTGCCAACTGAATTAGACCTAGTTAATTGCTTTTACTTCGAAGTCGGAGTGTATCCAAACCCGCACGGCTTTTGCGAAAAAGGCGTTTTTCAATTTGGAACAGGATAATGTAACTGGCCGTGAGTGGATACAAAATTAATTAGCCCAACCCGAATGGGATAAAAGTAATTTGTATTGCTGATGGGTCTGATTCGCTTCACTACCTTTTGTTTGAGGAAATAAAACGGGTATTTTGGTCACCTCTGATTAGCGAACTAAAGAGGTAGGGGCTATTTAACCCTCTGCGACTGATGCGGTAGTCTAACAGACACCGCAAAACACAAAATTCGGCTTACAACCGTTAATGTTCAAACTTTAGCGCCGCCACTTTTAGTACCTTACCATAGCGATCCCGCGCATCGGTTAGTGGGTGGCGAGCAATCGCAGCGAACACACGTGCGCATAGCTGGAGAAAGGTGTCTACGAGACTACCACGACAGTGTTAAGGTAAGTGTTTGTTAAACTACCACCTCAGTAATATGGTTATGTTACCATAGTGTCTCCCAAACAACCACATCAATAAATAAAATTTTATTTCGAAATTTTAGTCATATTTTTGTTTAAAATGACTAAATTCTTGTTTTTAAATGGATGACTCAAACGACACTAGGCCAGGAGTGCAGGTCCTTCTACTTGTAAGAGAACGTCGGCTAGAAACTTTTATAAATAATGAAGATTGAATTGATTTCTTCATCTCATCACATTCAATAAATAGATAATGATACAGAAAAAACCAGTAATGATTGCTGAATATAATAGAACAAAAGGTGGAGTGGAGAGGTGGATAAGAAATGTTATATTTATTGTTGCAGCCGTAAAACACGTCGGTGGCCTATGGAAAGCTTTCAAAGGATTTTAGATATGGCAGGTATAAACAGCTTTGTACTTGTACAAAATTGTTCTGACAGTGATGACAACATGAGGAGAGGAGTTTTTTTTACTCAACATGGCAAGAGATTTAGTGCTGACTCATATGAAAACCCGAGTATAAAATGAGAGGTTGCCAAGGGAGCTGCGAATCACTATCACTAGGGTTTTAGGCAACGACCTACCCCCTCCACCACCAGTTGTTCGATCTGTTGTACCAAGTGGCTGAAATATTTGCCATATTTGCCCAACTAAGATAAAGATGAAATACAGTTGTGGTGATTGTTTAAAGCCGATTTGCCTTCAGTTTTCCAAGCCACTAGGTGATAATTAATTGTCAAACAAAGCTGTGATTTGGAGACTGTCTAATTTTGAAGTCAACCAACAAAATTATCTCATATTTCCTAAAATGATTACTCTATTTGTTAATTTTTTAAACATCTGATGTTAAATTTAAAAAAAACACATATTTGTGATTTTTTATGTCATTAGTGTGAACGTAAAAATTTAAGACTGTTTAGTAGGCCGTCTAGTAAAAACACTTTAATTTAAAAAATACTTATTGTTTTCTTTATAAAAAGTAAATTTGACATGAATAATAGTCTATTAATACAATACATAACACTAAAATACCTGATTAATTTAATTTTATAGAAATATTTGATTTGAAAATGGTGTCTCATGTACTACCACGTCATTACAATTGTAAGAATTGAGCCACGTCAGTTCCAGAGGGTTAAATGACTGCCTCGTTGGTGTAGTGGCAAAGTTTCTGGTCTCTGTAGAGATTGGCCGCCGTGGTCGAAATCGGCCAGGAGGACTATTATTATTATTATTTAAATGTCTAATATTTAAAGCTCTCATATTGGAATATAAAACCTCAAATCACGCATTATCATAATAGCAACTAAATGGTATTTGCCACTCGGAATAAAATATTTCAGTAACTGATATTTTCTTACTGATCTTTTTGTACCATCATCATCATCATCATCATATAAGCCGTTCGACGTCCACTGCTCAGCATAGGCCTCCTATAAAGATTTCCACCGCGATCGTTGCTACGCTTCCCACATTCAGCGGCTTCCCGCGACCTTCACGAGATCGTCGGTCCACCATGTAGGGCACCATGCCCATGGAGCGCCATCATCGCGCCATTCATCGCGCTGTACCCCGCCCACTGCCACTTCAGCTGAGCAACACTTCGAGCAATGTCAGTCGATTTAGTTCTCCTGCTCACCTCTTTATTTCTTATTCGATCGCGCAGAGAATAGTCCTCCTGGCCGATTTCGACCACAGCGGCCAATCTCAACAGAAACCAACTACGCAGGAGATATTATAGTGCAAAAGTGTAAGCGCAATACACAGGTGCACTCACTGTTCCATCACTCTTAAAGTTCGGTGAGACGGCAATCCGACATGACCGGAGAGAGTTCAGGCGCAGAACAAACGGCTTAACGTGCTTTCCGAGACACGGGGGTGTAACACCGCCAATTTCCCGACTCCGAGCTGTTTTTGAGAAGTTCATGAGAGAAAATCTCAGAAACAATTTGGGCTCGACCTAGGATTCGAACCCATGCAGGACCTCTCGGATGTAAGTCAGAAACTTTGCCACTACACCAACAAGGCACAGGGAATGCGCAGGAAAATACCAAGCATCGCCCTTTTCATCGCTCGCTGGGCGACACTGAGCCTTCTTATGAGATCCGTAGTAAGGTACCACGTCTAACTTCCATAGATCCATAACATATTTCACAATGTTCTGCATCTACCAAATCTGAAAAGACACGCAAACCGGAATAGTAGTAACTAATTCAACACAAATAGTTCATGAGATATTCAGTCCTGAAAAGTTTTTGCAACTTGTATGGTCAAGCCACGAACTCAATTTACATGCAGGTTGTAGCGCCGCGGCTTTTAATGTGATTATTTCTCCACCAGATGGTTCCTAAATAGGGAAATGCGCAGTGATTCAGAATTTTCAATCATTCTCTCTTATCAGCCTTTATACGTCCCGCTGTTGCGCACATGCCTTACCTCAACTATGAGGTGGTACGAGCCATACTCCACCACGCGGGCTCAGTGCAGATTGGGGGAGAGGAGTGTGTATGGTAAGTGACGAACCTTACCGTCAGATGTTATTAAACCGCCCGAGGGCCTTTGACCAGGCTTAACGACTAATATTTATCATTTTATTTTTTGATTAAATTACGCCGCGTTGGCCTTTAAAAAAGTTAAAACACTTATGTCAAATGATTTTGATACTCAGTCACACAAAAATTGGTTCTGGTTTATAAATTACCCACTGTGTTTGGGGCTTTAATTCAAGGTGTCTTATTTTACAAAAAAAATATAACGAAACTGAACTGAACGTAAACCTAATTCAGTGGTCGAATCAAGAGTCAGTTCCATTGGATTGAATTTTGTAATTTATAGGTATTTAAAATGTCGAAAAGTGACTGCAATTATGTATGACCAGCTATTAAAGTTTCTGAGTCATGATTATTCCAGATAGCCATCTTGTATTTTTTGTATAACCAACATTGCTATATTAAAACCTGACAATAAAGTCACTCGTGACTATTATTCCAATCAAATACGAGTACATTAGGTGGAAACTTGTTAGCTTTTGCGGTCTTGGAATCGGCTCATTCTGATGCACCGGGCAGCGCGCGCCTTGTAATGTCATTAGTTCCACCAGATGTGCTCACAATACGTTGGCTTTTTGGCGACGTTTAGCCAAGGTGAAATTAAATCGTGGGAAGTTAAGATCACCTAAGATTAAATGTTCAGCCCTTTCGAGACTTCGAGAAATAGGTCGCGAAAAACAAATGCAGATGCACAACACTATTTATAGAAAGCGATTACATAAAGTTTAGAGCAACCAAAAAAAAAGTCATAAGAAGTCGTTATTTTTAATGTCGATTATTATTATTTTGATAGCTCGAATTGACATAATCGCGACTCAAGGTCGCAGTCGCTCGACCCCGGTCGCAGGGATTGGAGATGACAGTCAGTTACTAGCGAGCTGCGCGACTGCGGCGCAAGACCGCTCTCGACTCGTGACGTCACGTCCGTCACGTTGAAGGCTTTAACTTTTAAAAGGCACCTTTGAAACTAAGTCATGTGTCGTCACTAGGTCTTGCGTCGCAGTCGCGCCGATTGCTAGGAACCGACTGTCACCTTTATTGTCAAATTCGACCCTCAACTTGCTTAAGTAGTTATGGTGACATTTGATATGATGTAAATGAGATTTTACGAGCTTCATATCGAAACACAAATTACATGCTTTTTAAATTATTAATTTCAATACTTTATTCGTTAAAGCTTGTCTGCAATGAATAGTTACAAGCATTAAGACCAATTACATTGATATACTTCTTTTGTAGTGTCTGTAACTATCTATTTGCCTAATTATTTAAGAAACTAAGATTCTCGGCTTGTACTTTTTTCCACGAAGAATTCAAATTTTATTCACTCAACTTCTAAGTTTACAGATATGTAAATCATTCTCAAGGATTCGTACTAGCATTTTTATCTGTGGAACAATCCGTCATATTCTACATGCTAGTTTTATTCATCATACCTACTCTTTTCAACTGAAAAATACATTTGGCCACGTCTTCCTGATCCGCTCACATTCCTTTCAAAACATAATGCTACGTTCCGACGTGATATTTCCTTCAATATCTTCTTAATCTCATGTTACAGTCACTCCGGTACTGTTGGCATGGAAATCATTAATTCACAGTTGATATTATTTTTGACTGATATTAGTCTTTAAGCCTGATCAGAGACCCTTGGGCGGCTAAATAACATCTGACAGGAAGGTTGTTAACTTACAAACAACCCTGATAATATTCGGTACTGTTCAAACAAAATCAATCCTCACTGAGCCCGCGTGGTGTATTATGGCTCGTACAACCTCATTGTTGAGGTGAGGCCTGTGCCCAGCAATGGAACGTACAAAGGCTGATAAGATGAGAGAGATGAGAGTTGTTATTTTATGACCCGTTGTATAATATCATCACCGCAACCATCAACTGTCAAACTAAGTACCTACAAATCTCTTCGGATTTTCGAGCCCTTTAAAGAAACTGAACTTTGTCCTTCTTCCATCTGGCTGTCAGCCTAGACCCGCGTAGGCCGAACTTGAAACCTAGTGCTTTCTTTCACAAAAATGTAATTTTTTTTAAACTTACTCAAAAGTTCATCGCCATATTGCTCATGTTAAATTTAAACTTTGTGAGTTCTTTAAGATTTGCTTACCCTGAAAAAACAAGTTCAGTTAGTATGAAGCAACTTGAAATATTTTAGTTCAAAAAAGACCAGTCAGTGGTACGTGTATTTTCACTCCTATACCGAATATTATTGAATAGCGCACTCGAGAGCTGTTGCGAGCTAAACTTTTGCAGGCAATACATCATTGTGCTGGAAACTTATATCCCATGATCGAGAATCCCCCGCTATTCAGATCAAAGCCGAAATGCTAGACCGCGTACGCCATATTTTGTACAACTTCCCACTAGACTACAGTTCCACAATCACTCTTATCATAACAGTATATGGTGCTTTTATATTACCTTGATGTGTGGTCGCTAGTACACACACAATAGCAAGCAACAGAAGGAAGTTGCTTCTAAAGGACTTACTGTGAAAACGATATTCGAATTTCAAATCCAACCATCCCTGTCACTCAGGCCAGCACTGCTGTACGTCCTCGCTTGCATATGCGAGGACGTACAGCGCGCGAAATACCCGCTTCCCCTATAGTTATGAAGGTATCGTCTAGTGCGCAAGTGACGGTTAGCGTTCTTTTCAACCCCCGACGAAAAAAAGGGGTGTTATAAGTTTGAGCCCTACGTCTGTTTGAGTGTGTGTGGCAGACCCTGTGGTATTGCAGCACCCGGACGGATAGAGGCGATTTTTTTTTAAATAAAAAAAAAATATTAATCACGGTGGTTCTTAGCTATAGCGGGTCAAAATCCGTCCAGCAATTCGTGGTGGTATTTAACTAGAAAGTTAGTTATTGATGAGTGAGTGAGAGTGACGGCGATAGCATAAAATACAGACATCTTAGAGTAGGGTATCTTACGTGCGACTCTTCCTCGTCCATTTTACATTACAAAGCAAATTTTGATCCCAAAGACGGATTGTTGTAGTATGTAAACGTTTCACCAACGTAATAGCTTCTTCCGACTGAAGGAAACACACTTAGGGGAAAAGAAAGGTATCGTAAATTACCCATTTTATGGACGCTGCAAAACATTAATGTACTCTATTAGCATATTAATGATTCGGAAATGTTTTCGGTGCTTCTTTAATAATTCTGAAATCATAAATATTTATATAACAAAGTAATACTTAGGTATGTTTGTTTCAATCAAATCCGATTTTTATATGCCACAACTGTGACCAATATTTGTCACTGATCGAATTACATTTTGACTAGGTTCCTACTATAGATTAATAGAACAATAATTCATGTACTAAAATGTCTCAACACATTTATTTTCTGTAACAAAACGAATTGCTTTAACATAAACAATTGACTTCGAACTACCTAGACTGGTCGGTCGTCACGCAACAAAATTTAGTTCACAAAAGAAATGAAAACTAACAGCTTCCGGAAACGACCATCATTACTGAAGCGATCTAACCTAAAGCCGAGCTATTCGTATACAAAAAAAATATATATTTAACAGGGTCAAGGAAAAAACATGAGGAATGATATTTTCAACGCCGAATAAAAGGATCTACTTCAAACGTTGGTAATTTCGACTTTGACTATTCCTTTTGCTCGCACGGTCAATCGAACATGAGTGATAGAGATATAAGGTAGAAGAGTGATAGATAAGCTTTTAACGAAACTATGAATATCAGGAGTCTTATTTATTTGAGAGTCCTTTAGTTCATAGGAGTTGTTGTCGGTTAAAGATCTTTATTTCTCATAAGAATTTACAATTCACTTACTGAGATACATAACAAACTAACTGTGTAAATATACAGACAAACTGTGTAAATAGTTTTGTAGGATTTTGTTTATAAAATGTACCATGTTGTTTTCATAATAAATAAATAAATAATAATAATAATAATAATTGGACACAAATGTAAATAGCCATCGCTTAAGATGAGCAAACTTAAAATAATGCTTCAACTGGTACGTAGACAATTTTCTTAGACGACACTCAGTCGCCGGCCAGCTGATAAGAACTTAGAAGCGAACCAGTAAGTACAATGATGTACGAACCTGCGTTCACTCGTTGTCAATTTCCGTTGTCAAATTGCACGGTAACGTGGGACAAACCACCGAGTTTACCGGCTGCTGAAACTTCCGATTCAGACTTAATCAGCCGGTTATTGTAAGCGTCTCTCTCAAATTTTAGAGTAAAACATTATTAGATAGTGCTGATTTCACCATGGTAATTTGTAAACAGCCGGTTAGTGTCATTTTTGAGTAAGTAAATTGACACTGACACTGTCAAAAGTTAGCTGACTAATCTAGACCGGTCATTATAACATTAGGCTTCCTGTATACGGTACCGGGGCCTCACTGGCGCCGGACAGTAAACAGAGGCGGCCAGACAGCATGCAATGTCGTTCCGGCTCTTCAGCGAGATATTCATTCGTATACGCGCGGGTTCAGTCCGACGCAGGACCGATGTCGTTAAACCGAGCTGTTTAAGCGTCAGTAAACTCAAGCTTTAAATGCGAGGGCATAGGCATACTATACACCATATTTAAACGCAAATATTTTTTTTTTAGTTCATTCAAAAAGCTAACAAGAAGAAACTCTAAGTACCCACTTAAAGTTACACACACAATCTCTAAATGACATTTTTTTAATGGCGATCTTAAGAAAGTAAAAAATAGAATTGGGTAAGTACCAGCTTACAGAGTAGAGGCTCAAGATCGGAATACCGCGAGGAATATAATATTCGAATGTTTGGCGATGCCGTATAGTGAATACGTAAGAAGTGGCCGGGTGAAAGCAGAAAGTAGGTGCCAACTTTATATGATATGATTTTTGAGAATCGGTTTTGTAAGAGCAAGTATGGCGGCTATAGAATAAAAGAACTAACTACAGAATATCTTGATAGGTTGTGAGGTCAGACTTTTTTAGGTTATGTACTGGAGGAGTATAGTGTTCATTTTCTATTACGGTATGTACTCATAGAAAACGAATGTAGTCCAGATTATTCGTTAGCTCAAGGGGCAGTGGGAAGAGAAGAAAATAGCACCAAATCTAATTTTCTAGTTAAAAAACCCCCGAATGAGATAAGAAAAAAGCTGGTGAGCTTCAGTGGCTGGAAGGATTATGACCAGCTATAGCTTAGCTTTAGTTAGCTATTTAGGTACTGCTGACTTAGCTCACACATACATATATAACTTAGACTATCCTACTACTATTATAAAGGCGAAAGTTTGTAAGTATGGATGTATGGATGTATGGATGTATGGATGTTTGTTACTCTTTCACGTAAAAACTACTGAATGGATTTGAATGAAACTTTACCACAATATAGCTTATACATCAGAATAACATATAGGCTACAATTCATAAAGAATTTTTAAGATAAAGGCTTTCCACGCGGACGAAGTCGCGGGCGGCCACTAGTGTAATATAATAACAACCGCTGCGACGGTTAGCACGCCCGATCTAATTCAGTCCCGTGTACGGAGGTGTCCTGTACGCACACTTCACTCTTCATAATAAATGTAATAAGCAGCCCAACCAGTCTATCATTTCCACCCTTACACAAGCCTAGGACACACTTATATTGACCCCCTAGGGACTCAACAGCTATATATAGATTTTGAAATCGGTCACCCACAAAAACACAAACAGATCTAGGTGTCAATTTTACTACACCCCTCTTTTTAGTCAAGGGTTAAAAAATGAAAGTCATTTAGGAGGAAAAAGTCACCATTATCAACTAGCCCATCTTATTCCTCTGCCTTGTTTTTAGGTAAAAGAAAAAACTTTGTATAATAAGCGCTTATGTGACCTCTACTAGTGATGTGAGCAAGTATTTATTGTTTTTTGTCTAACTCAACATGAATGAAATCTTTTGCGACTAAGCAAAAGTTTCGTGCGTATCCGATCATTCATTCATATAACAGATCAACGTGTGCTAACCCTAACTCATCGCCTACTTGGCATTCAACGCCCGTAGCAGGAAACTTTTCTTAGGTATAATTTTACTTGTGAATAATTTTCTGTGCGTTCCTCCGATATATTCGACATTGGGGTGTGTTTGTGATGGTAATTCTAAGCTTGTTTTCCACAAAACGTAAGTAGTTAGTTCTGTTAAAAATCCAAAGAGTGATTCAAAATGTGAGATCTTAAAGTAAGACTTGGTCTGTTTTCGTCAGGATGAAAAAAAACAAGTAACTCTTTAGAACTACTAATGGATTTTTTATAAAAACTGGCTAAGTCGAATCTAACCTACTTTTGAACTTGGCACTCATGTAGATAGATCTCTTTTTGCGGTGAATCCCACAGCCATGCATAGTTTTTATATTGAACTTGATTCTCTTTTTGTAATACTACTGTTGATTCTGATTCCTGTAACATAAGTGCTTAACCCACTCACAAAAAAGTATATTTAAGTGATCTATGTATAAATATTTTTATTTATTTATTTACAAACCTTATGAAGCCTTGAGCAGCCTTCTCAACACAGTAAGTTTGAAATTACTTTTAAAACACGTCCTATCAACCATATTTAAATGAGTGTCGTCGTTAGCTTGTCACCAGTTTTGTATAACTATGTGACTGCCTCGTTGGTTTAGTGAGAAAGTTTCTACCTTACATCCGAGAGGTCCTGGGTTCGAATCCCAGGTCAAGCCAAAATTGTTTCTGAGATTTTCTGTCATGAATTTTTCAAAAAACAGCTCGGAGTCAGGAATTTGGCGGTGTTACACCCCCGTGCCTCGGAAAGCACGTTAAGCCGTTGGTCCTGCGCCCGATCTCTCTCCGGTCATGTCGGATTGCCGTACTTTGAGAGTGAAGGAACGAAAAGAGTACGAAAAAAGATCGGAATTGGGGAAATTCAATTACGGTCAATCAATTGCGATTGATTAGCGGAATTAGACCCCAGTTTTAATACCCACAAAATGTTGTAAACCTGGTTAAAACACATACACAGAATTATACAGAATGTGATCAACTATTCATTTTTAAAGCCCTCGCTCCCCTTACAATAGACCTCAGAGGTGCGCCTGAAGATTAGCCCTGTCATATGTCAGCAATAGCTGAGCCGCATCCAATTGCTTCTATGTTTTATTTTATTTAGTTTTAAGTGCTAAACATTGATACCATTTATTGTTATTGGAAGCAATGAACTCAATTTATTATTTATTATCATTAAAACATTCGTCCGATTCTCTATCTGTATAAATGGACGCATTTTGTTTTTCTGGAATTTAACCAGCACATATATCGCTTCAAAAAGAAAAGATTCCGAATCGGTTAATGTTTTCTGAGAAAATACAAGTAATTCTAAAGGGCAGCACTCCGGTGGAATTAAGTTTGTACGTGGTGCTTTAGTATCGGGAATTTGGAGGTTTCCCGAACAGAAAATTCGCACTATTTTTTCTAGGGAGCCGAATTCTCGTACTCTTGTTTTCGACATTTCCTGAATTGAATACGTCGTGTACTTTAGTCATAAACAAAGTATCTGTGATGTTAGTTCTAAAACGCACATTTTTGAACTGAACTTGTCTAATACAAGAACCTCGCGTTAAAGATGATGTTTCATCGTAGGTACAGAATTAACATAAAAGTATTTACGAGTATATATAATTCAGGACAATTTATTATAGCAGCTATGAGTCGTAACGAAACAAGATATTGCAATATCTCTCTGTCAAACTAAAAATGACTATAGTTGTTTACTAACAAACAAGCAAGCCTAAGGCCCTAATATCCGACTGGCATCGCTTAACAAGAGCCATTATCACTTGCACAGATCAATGGCTCAGCGAATTCATTCTCTATAGGGCTGCCCAGTCTGGAGACTTTTCTGGCATAAAGTTTAAAAACAATGTTGCAAGAAACTAAAAAAATGAATTTGAAAAACCCCCGATATGATCCAGTAAAACAGCTGAACGGAATTTGATGTTCTTCTATGTACAACGTTGCGCCGCTAGCGGTAGCGGGGCGTGATAAGTTTAACAGTTGACAAACATTTTCACACAAAAAGTACACGTCAGTCATGCCTGCAGTGAGACAAAACCGATGCGATTTTATTATTGCCACTTATTTGCGACTAACTCGCAGACCTTTCGTTTCAAAGTCGCCCGTCTACTTCTTTAAATGGCTGGTCCGTCAAATACGCCGGTAGAGGTCGCGCGTGAAATTGCCTTCCTCATTATTGACAATGAACTCTCGCTTCAGATATATTCTTGTATCTCTCTGTTGGAAAATATTGGGATTCTGGCAAATAGAGGTTTCCAAGAAAAATATTTCCAAGGGCTGGACGTTATTATCATTTGAAGTTATTGTCACGCCTACTAAAAGGACGGTATACTGATTTGGAGATGGTAGTATAACTTTAACGTTTGCAATGTGAAGATGCCTGCCTGGTTATAAACCCAGAACCCAAATAAAACAAGCCTTATTAAGTTGAAAAAAAAGAGCTGAAAAATAGGATTATTTTGCTTTAAATTTCCACAAATCGACTCGTAGTCTGTCGAAGCGACAACATCTCCTGAGGATGCCACGTGTAGTGGCGAAACGCGTCGAGTGTTTGTTGGTGTCAGTTTGTGATTCCAGGTGCATCTTCTGTGTCACGTTGTGAGTTGTAGATATTGTAAGTGCTGCGACTTCCAGTTCTAGCTTTTTTAGATGATTACAGTTGGATGTATTTTGGTTCCTGCGCTGGCGTCGTTTATTGGAAATTTAAAGCAAAATAATCCTATTTTTCAGCTTTAGGCATGGATTTCCGCAAAGTAACGCCTGATTCCATCAACTCAACATTTATTCGGAATAATATCAGTAATAAATAATGCTGTGCAAGATATACAAAGGGCAGTGGTCTAACGGAATGGTGCAATATTCAATACTTCAGAACAAATTAGAACAACAAACAACAAATTAGATCTTTTAGTAAATAAAGTTTTGAATTTTCTGATATCGTTGGAATTTAATATTGAAGACATTTACTAAAGCCTTGAATAATCCACCATCCAAAACTAGAGACTTGGCAAGGTTATCTGGTACATAACACTTTAAAGTAACTGTACACGTGGACTGTGATTACCACGTTGAACTCCGTTGAAGTACATACGAGTAGATGCTTAACTTTTCTTTGCACCTTAATGCTGTATTTACTACTAGCAAAAAATAGTTTCGTCACTAAAAGGATTACTTCCGTTTTCTCTAGCCTCAAAACACTTTGGAAAGTGGTGGAACAGAACTCAAAGAATTAATATACATTTTCGTTTGACGCTTTTCACAACTCGCGAGGGTCTTCCGTGGAATTTACTGATGAGTCGTTGTAAATATTTGGCCACCATTTTAATCACCGGTTGTCCTCCGCTTGTTTATTAACGAAACTTATTTTAATCAAGACCGGAGAGATATTTGCCTGGATGTAAGGATACTGGAAGTTTTTAATTATGTCCTTCTTCCAATTCAACTTTCTGGGGATTCTTTACATGGACTTGTAAAACTTTTATTAATTACTGTTAAATGATGGTTAGAAGATGGTTTCGCCTCTTTGTTTTTTTTATTTTATTTAGAAAACAGATCGTCTGTAATATCTATTTTATTAATAACTTGAAAAAAAAATGGTTGGTTTACCTATTTATCCGGTATGACTAGATTTAATGGCATGTTAAACTCACTTCTAATTACGTGAGGCGTAGCGTACCTAAGATAAAATCTATTTAGAAGATAATAACATCTCTATATATATCAAATTCTCGTGTCACAATGTTCGTTCTCCTTCGAAACGGCTTGAACGATTCTCATGAAATTTTGTGAGCATGTTAAATAGGTCTGAGGATCGGCCAACATCTATTTTTCATACCCCTTAGTGATAAGAAAAATAATTTATATAGCAAAACGACGTTTGCCGGGTCAGCTAGTACCTATAATATAACAACATAAAATCTATTTATAGAGATTTATCTCACATTATAATGTTAGTTGAATCTCATCATCATCTAAACGTCATCATCACATCAGCTTATATACGTCCCAGTGCTGGGCACAGGCCTCACTTCAACTAGGAGGTGATGCTAGCCATATTCCACCACGCGGGCTCAGTGCTCATCGGTGAAGGGGTTGCTTGTTAGTTGTTGTGAATTATTATTTTTTGTGTAATTTAAAAAAACGCGTCCGGAGTACCGTGTAAAAGCTTGATGGATAAAAAATTGGGTCTCCACTTTCTCCCGAACGAATCTTTAAAAATACAAAAGTGGCTTAGCCCAACAAAACTCATTGAATTTAAAATAACCGCGTCTTTTACCGCAAAGCATGTTGCAAGCCAGATGAAAAGCACAAAAGTTTTAACCTGTATGCAAAAGTGCACCAGGTCACCAATATGGCGTCTAGCCAAATGCGAGAGCGGGTGTGCAATATGTTTTTTATGTTCCTTGAAGAGATTGCTATGGCCAATTTTTAAAACTATGTGTTTTAACTTTGAACAAAGATTCGCACAGACTGTGCGGTAGATTCACGGGATGGTAAAAAGGAAAAAGGTTGTGGGTATTATAATTGTTAGTATAACCCTTTTAACCTAGAGAGAATTCCAATAGAATATCGGCTCCGTAATAATAGATTATCGATTGTATCTGTGATTTAATGTTGACCGGATAAACAAAGAACTTATAAAAAGCTTTTAAAAAAATTCAAATTCAAGATTCATTTTCATTACATACTGACAATCAACTGTAACTATTATATCTTTCAGTAAAAGTTGTAGCCATTTATCTGACTATTGAAAAATAAGCCTTAATACTTAATGAGCCAATTTTTTTCAGATTCATCCATAATTCACATCCATAAATGTGTCTAACGAGGAGTTGGGACTTCTGCTTACACAATTGTCGCGTTTTTGATCCAAGATATTCTTTGTATATTTAAGGGCAAATTGAAGCACCTTTTAATTCCAGCCCACTATTTTATTTTACCTATCGATAGGACCCCAACACAAGGTGTTTACATAGCCGTCGGTTAAATTACCTTGATAAAATTAGCACTGAATGGTGGCTGATCCACGTTTTTTGTACCGACACTCGTAATCCAGGGAAACTAATAACAGAATGATTACACCATCCAGCCCGGATTCTTCAGCCGTCTCGCCTCCGTTGAGCAAGTTAGTTGAGAGTTAAAAGGAATTTTAAGAGGGTGTCGTTGTACCGCCTTGTTGTGTGCAGAGCTTAAGGCCAAGTTCGTCTACTTTTAAATGGCTGGTAAAGATTTAATCAGACAATTTTTAACAGTGTCAATTTCCATACTATGGAAATTGACACTGAACTGAATTACTTAGTCGAAGGTTATAAGAATAAGCACTTAAAACTACTAATTTGGACTTATTCAGTAATTTTTAACAATGACACTAATTGGCTGGTTATGAAACCGTTGGTTGAATTACTTAGTTAAAATTAGGACTAATGATGGCAAATTTAGACATAGTGAGCCAATAAACAAAAACGCGTCAATCGAAGAAACAAATTTATAGTGAACCAATTTTGTTGGTTGTGGTAGTTTTTTTATCAGTGTAATCATTATTTCAGCCCTAAAAATGTATCTAACCGGCTGTTGGACATAACCATAGCTAGGAATCTTTAAAGCTAGAGTGAATAGGCATCTTCTAGGTGAGCTCGCTCCATCACAGTCTCAGTTTTTGACTCGTTGGGCTTAGTCTTGGGTCAAGAGCAAACCTTTACAAAATATAAAAAAAAACTATAAAAAAAACCGTCGGTTAAAATTTGCACTAATGATGGGTGATTCACGTTTTATGTACCGACACTCGTAATCCAAAGAAACCAATAACATAATGATTACACCATCCAGCGGGTCCGGAATCTTCAGGCGTCTCGCCTCCGTTGAGCAAGTTAGTTGAGAGTTAAAAGGAATTTTAAGGTGTCGTTGTACCGCCTTGTTGTGTGGAGAGCTTAAGGCGATGCGGTGTAATTTGGTCGGTTTAATTGACCTATCAGAAATGTGTGAAAAATATGTCCAGAAATGGGTAGGTATGTACTCGTATATATACCCATTTCTGGGCACAGGCCTCGCCTCGACTATGTGGTGGCACAGACCGTAGTCCAGCGGGTCTAAAAAGGGCCGCTTCATGCAACAATGCTAAAATGAATTCATTTCCTGAATTCCTTGCAGATCCTAAGCAATTCCTCTAAAATTTGTAAAATAGTTGCAGATTTAAGCAGAATCAATCAATTCAATTCATATGCTGATTCATATTTGATATCTTGGTTGCCACATGTAAATAATGAGAACCGGTTCTTATACCGGTCATCATAAACAATTGTAATTTGTTCAATAAATAAAACAACTTTTAATCAATTAATGAACTGTTCAGTATCATAAATAGAATGAAAAATTAATAGGGATTAATTTGTAATGAAAAAAAAAAACAAAATGAAACAAAGTTACCAGACGTTATTATCCCGATTTCCGAAAGATTTGGCTGTCTGTCAGTTGTTTACATTTTTTTAATTAGTTAGCTAATGGACTGATTTCGAACTGCCGATGTGGAACGCTATCATCCAAACTTATTCTATTTTTGCAAGGTACACGTGTGGGATAAAGAGAACTTGACCTTAAGTTAAATACGTGGAATGCTCCACTCTGAAAGATCCAAGTTTCATCCACTACTCGTTGAAGTGTTCCTTGTAAACAGCGCTTTAACGTATCTAAAACGTTTCAACCATACAAACCTATCTTGCACTCTATTTTTCTAAGTATAATGTTCAAATCCAGTTGCGGAAGTTTGACGGACCAGAATAGGTTGATATGCTGTGTCTAGGCACACTTTTTTGTTGTAAAATAGGCTTTATTACAACAGTGTAAGACACCTAGGTGTTCACCATGACATGCTGTAAATTTGTCTGTACAAGGTAATGAAAAGCTAAATTGTAAAAGGTCCTTTCATGTTAGTTACCTACTCGTCTTATGGGCAATGATAGTATGTTGAAGTAACTGTCAGTTAAAAAGCTAAGAACCTACTGCAATTTATGCTGATTGCTGCGAGTGATAAATGAAAATGGTTGTGAAGAAGATTTATATTCTCTACATTACTTATTTAGTGAGAATTAACAAAGTGTTATGAAGATGATGAAGATTCGCACACACACATACGGCAAAAATATGATTACCTGCGGAGGAGTGCAGTTATACAACAACTTACCCTTAAAATATTGCATTTTAAAATAAGTTGGCACAATATGTTAACGATCATTGGTTCTTATAATTATACATTAATAGAGAGATACCTACTCACCAAAGCACAACCTACATAAATCAGCCTTTAACTATCTAAATGGCCGAATAAGTATTTACCTACCTAATAGATAATTTTATCTTCAGCAGTGACGCGGCGACGATCCTGCTATTTGTAATAATACCTACCTAATTTTACTCAGTTTTAAGTTTCAGTCAGAGCATTGGACCGGACTTCCAAAGGTCGGGGGTCCGTTCCTCCCCGATGACCGGAGCCGAAAATAATTTTTAAGTGTTATGTCTTTTCTGATTGGAAATAAAAAGTTTTTAAACTGAAACCGAAAGTGTCGTCGTCGTCGTGAATAGTCGCAGGAAACACTCAACGCTTGCAAATAAAGCTCTATGAAATTTGAATCTAGAAATTTTTAATTATAGCGCTCCTTTATTGATATGTTAATATCTTTAATAGTACTAGACTGGTCAATTTAATGTTATTTATTTGATTTTAATTTTGACATGTTTTATTTGAACTTCAATTGTATTTAAATGGATTAGATTAATTGATTATATTTTAATAGTACTGGACTGGTCTTATAATAATAATAATAATAATTCTTTATTTGCATCCAACATGGTATAAATAGATATTCGTTACAATTTGAGTCACATGTTAGGCTACAGGAATTAGCATGCAAATGTTACAAGTAATAAAATTACAATTTATTAATTAATCAGATACAATACAAAATATCCTATTATTATTCTTATATATGATAATATGTCAAGTCACAATTAAAATAAAATGTCATCATCCAGTACTATCTACTTTTTCCAGTCAAGGAAATCCTTAACGCTGTAGAAATTCTTTTCATTGAGCCACCAAAATAAATGTTTTTTTAAATATTGCAACATTTTGAGCTTTTATATCTTTGGGTACACAGTTATAAATTTTGACACACATAGCCAGGCAACTCCTACCATATTTTTCAGACTTATTACTACTACTATACTACTTATATTGTTGTTGATTTTATTATTATTGACATTGAATTATATTGCTCTATTTAATTTGCCATGCCCAAATGGACTTCATGATGTACCTACTTAAACTGTATTTGTCACCTATTTTATATACTCATGAATGCAATAACTGAATATGAATATATCTGAGGTGCTTGTGGCGCAGTGGTTGCATCGCTTTGGTAACTTAAGGTATCACACCTTAAGTTAAGCAACCTAAGGCGCGGTCTTGTTTAGGATGGGTGACCAATCTGACCATTTAAGTGACGTCTATTTATAAGCATCTCCGTACTTCTGAAGGCACGTTAAGCTTTTGGTCCCGGTTAATATCGATAGGTATTAGTCGTTAAACCTAGTAAGAGGCTCTCGGGCGGCTTAATAACATCTGACAGTACTAGGATGGTCACTTACCTTACAAACACACCCCTCCACCAATCCGCACTGAGCCCGCGTGGTGGAGTATGGCTCGAACCACCTCATAGTTGAGGGGAGGCCTGTACCCAGCAGTGGGACGTATAAAGGCTGATGAGAGAGTATTATATCGTGCCTAACCAAGGTAGCGACACCTAAATTTACCTTCGTAGAAATACTCACGCTAACAACACGCCACGCCAATGCGCTGAGCTCTACCAAACTCGCTGTTGTTGTTTGTGACTTATCGATCGCTAAAAAGACAAGCTAAGTATTTCCTCTTATCAAATACAGCGAAACGAAAGGAAATCAAATAGCGATCTGTACAAACAACCTTGATAGCTTTTTTATTCTACTTGTACGTGTTTTGGAATATAGTTTTAATTTCACTTTACTTTATTCGCGTTATGTACTAACGACAGCGCATCAGGTTATCCGTTTTTGTTGGAAAATCATCTTTATTACGAGTGAACCATCACATAAGTTGCATTACATTAAAGTGGTCGTCATAACTGAGAGTATTTTAAAGTTACTTTATTTTTTAGCATTTACGATGTGAAATTTAAATTAAAGAAAAAATTGGTTGCCTGTAAAGTCGGTATACGGGCGAAAGTTTTACGTGACAACGACTTTGAGTGGTAAAATAATTTTAATGTGAATATTCATTCGTATAACA
This sequence comes from Pyrausta despicata, assembly GCA_963921415.1. Classification (NCBI taxonomy): domain Eukaryota; kingdom Metazoa; phylum Arthropoda; class Insecta; order Lepidoptera; family Crambidae; genus Pyrausta; species Pyrausta despicata. The sequence goes on from OY992864.1 coordinate 9,872,874, forward strand.
TGAACCGGTGTGTATGCCTATCTCTCTCACTCTCTCTCTCTCGCTCTGTCTCTCTCGCTCTTAGGCGGGTTAACTGTGCTCGAGTGGAATGGACGCGTGCCTTTCACTTTTTATGTCTGTCTCACTCGCTCTTAGGCGGGCTAACCATGCCCGAGTCGAAGGGACGCGTGCCTCTCACTCGCTCTCATTGTGAGCGCGGAACGTGAGCGGAGCGTAACGCAGTTTCTTGAAGTGTCACCCGGCAAACCAATTTATAAGACGTTGTTACGTCAAAATGGACTGCCACAGGCGGGACTCGAACCCGCGACCTTCGTAAAGTCGTATTTAACTTGTACTTTTTCTATGGAAATTCTAATTGATTTGGAATTTTTGTTGATTTAACTATTTAATACGGCCAGAAAAGAGCCGATTAAGCTCTAATACAGCTGCGCCAAAGTCTGTGATATTAAGAAATAACTTATTGAAATATGACAAATGTGCAAAGATTTAAATTTTTGCAGCTATTTGTGTTTAAGTGTGATGAAGTTACTTGTTTGTCTTTTAGTGATTTGTCCGCGACCTATCGTTGGCGCAAATATAGAATTTTTGGTCCATGATTGAAATTCACCTCCTGTTGCATTGTTTATTTGTTCTTATTAAAAATAAAATGACCTTCCCAGTCCCTACTTTACTATCTCTTCTAATTTTAAATTTGTCGATATTGAAAACGCAAACCGAAATTTTATGACAGTAAAATTTTATATTACATGGCAGAAATGTAGCGCGTGCACAATTTCGCTCACTGCGCCGGCCAGCGGAACACTGGCTATGAAAAAATGTCAAAGAAATACGTTAATAACGTTTAAGATCCTGGTGTAAAGAACCTGTTACTACTTACCCCTGTTACAATAAGCCGTAAGCGCTCCCCTACATTATTTTAACCCCAAAACACACTAAGGGGTGGCAACTTATGACTACTATGTAGAACTTACGTCCTAAACAGAATCCATATGCAGTATTTTTGACTCTACACCAAAAGCAATACCTAAATCCGTTTATTTCTCAAAATCCCGTGTTAATGAGCAACTACGTCTGAAAAAGAACCCCATGCAAAATTCAAATCTAAAAATCCAGATTTTATGATAAGTATGTAGCTTTTTGCTATTCCTAAACAACACTTTATCGGTTTTATCTCATGTAGAGAACTCAAGTCCTCCTGTTTTCTTTGCCCTCACCGGCACTGCATAAACGTTTATCATTTTAAATGACTACATTCCTAAATATTATCTAGCACCAAAACTATCTAAAAATACACAAAATGTATGGATTATGACAGTTCATTGGATCACTGCTACGGTGCTGTCATCGTCATCTGACGTTGGCCTTTTCAGAAAACCCTTACAATTTGTATGATAAGTACTCATATAAACAAAATTGTATCTCTTAGTGCTCAATAGCCGAATTAGTGGTCATTGTTTTACGATTTTAATTACAACGTAGTTTAAGGGCAATCACCTATCGTACTAAACTTACTAAAAGGAAAAGAGAACAATGAGATTGAATTAGTATTTCTCAGTCTGATTAACGTAGCCCAATGCCCAATATATTTAAGACAACAAGTTTCATTTCTACCATAAGAAACGAAAACAAATGTAGCCGACACCACATTGCGCCACGCTACGAATTCCATCGCCCTTATATTACATGCGCATGAGATGCCACAGTTTTACCATAACATGCTGTAATGTGTACTTGTGTCAAAAAACGAAGAAACGACTATCGTTTCAACGAATTTCGTTTCGTAGTAAGACCTAAAAAACTTCTAAAACATAATAAGGAAAAAACCTCTCTAAAATCTCTTCATCGTTCTTAGCCTGTCGGTAGTTTTCACTTTTTCGATATCAGTTTTCGCTACACCAATTCAGTGGAACGAGCGTATGATGGGAAAGCAATTTGAACAGACTTATAAGCTCATCACTTGCTAGAACACAGGAAATACCAACTAATTGCCATGGAAAATTGCCATCGCAAAGTTTCTTCCGCCGATTGAAAATTTCCTACGAAAACTCGCATCCACGTTCATTTAGGTCAATTTTTTCGCTACGGACGCCCGTAGTGTTTTTTGATTAAAATGAATAATTAATTTAATTTATCAGAAGCATTTCGCTTTTAATGAAATTTTAATGCATAATTGATGATTGGATTATTTTTCCTCTCGGTACTCGGTAGCGTTGAACTATAATTTGTGGACAGTTTTCATGTGAAGTCAGGAACATAAATTATTTTAATTTAGTATAACTAGATTGGTCAACGATGTGGAACTTGTTGATAAGAAAATAAATAAAAAATAAAAAAAAACTATTTATTAAAGGACTTTTATACATATGTACATGCCAGTCTAATATACGCTAATCAATATATAACTAAAATATTTTAATAACTACTAGGCGTACAAATATTTCTTGGTCCTAAATTAATACTAAAATTAACAAACTGCAGTAGATCCACTAGAAAAAAAAAGTAAAACCTACTAAACTTTTTTGTACAAACTCAATTAGATAGGTATCAATAGTATATTGTATAGATAAGGAATAGTTAAGTTTTTGACTTTCATTATTACATGTTGATCGTAATTTTCTTCAATTAGCAGTGCTGCCGTCTATCCAGCCACAAGGTTTTTTTTTTTTTACACTGGGACAAAATTAAGATAACCGTCTCTTAAAAAAAAACATTGTTGTTATCCCAAAACTTCCTCAATCCATAAAAAGAGTCCACAATATGAATAAATGAACCGCGATGATGCCACGGCAATCCAAAGTGATACAGTGCGGGTAGAATCCACGCACCGTTGCATTTTATGCCTCATTATTTACTACATAAGGTTCGACTTTTTCCTCCCCTTTTGCCCATGGGACAACGCCAATCCTTGTGTGAGCCCGAGACAATTTTCTGGAAAATAATGGGTTCGTGTTGTGACAGAGGAGAAATTGACTTTGACCTAATTTTTTACGATGCAATCCCCAAATCTGGGAGTTTGGGAAAAGTTGTATTTTTCGTTTCGAGCGGATTTGGAGGATTGATCGACTCTTAAGAGATCCTGGTAAACAACAAGATGTTATTTTTGTAAGAGCATCAAGGCGTGCCGTGTTTCAGTCTGCTAATCTTCTTCTCATCAGCTTAAATACGTCCACTGCTGGGCACAGGCCTAACCGTATCTATGAGGTGGTACATACGAGAGTACTTCACCACGCGGGCTCTGTGGGGTGACACGAACAACTACCGTAACGTATTCGTAGCTTTAACCTATCGTTGACTTGTCAATTTGTATAAAGAAACTGTCAGTTTCTGACGTTTGGACGACACGAATACATTACGAAAATGTTCGTACTTACCCCACAGTACGGTGCAGTGGAGGGTATGTTTTGTAAGGTAAGTGACAAACCTTACTGTCAGACATTATTAAGCCGGCTGAGGGCTTTGACCAGGGTTAACGACTAATATTTATCGATATTAACCGGGACCAACAGGTTAACGTGTCTTCCGAAGCATAGAGATGCTTGTAAATAGACGTCACTTATATGGCTAACCTGAATTAAATGTATCTTAGAGTCACTACTTATCTTAGATCAAACGAAACTAAGGTAGATACATTACGTCCTTTCAATCGTCCACTTAAAAATGGGCAGCTCTCGCACACGCACGCACGTGTAAACAACTCAGTACTGACTGCGAATAGGAATATAACCACGCGAGTCTAGCTCAATGTACTCTGTTTGGTTTGATCTTAGTTGCGAATATTAAAACCTAATCCAGCCATTGTATATCCGTAAAATAAGCCCCAAGAAAACGTCACGACCTGTCATCAAATTATGAAAACCCAGATTTTTAGATTTTAGCTTTAAAGAACTTGTTCGGCAATGTGCGAACAAGTGAATTTATACATTCGGTCCTGAATAAAGATTTGTAGAGCCTAGTTGTTTTAAAGGCAAGTTTATTGATTATTTGCAAACCGCAGTCCGAACATAAAATAAGGCTTTTTAATTTCTTGTCCAAAAACTTTCATTGAGCTAGGAAAGTTCAAGAAACAAACACAAGGTAAAAGTACGGTCTCATTTTTTTGTTTTGACTATCTTTAACCTCTCGACTGACAGCGTGTCAATAACAGTATGCCGAACGTGCCTCGTTAATGTAGTGGCAAAGTTGCTGCCTTACATTCGAGAGGTCCTGGGTTCGAATCCCAGGTCGAGCCAAAATTGTTTCTGAGATTTTCTGTCATGAATTTCTCAAAAACAACTCGGAGTCAGGAAGTTGGCGGTGTTACAACCCCGTGCCTCGGAAAGCACGTTAAGCCGGTAGTCCTGCGCCTGATCTCTCTCCGATCATGTCGGATTGCCGTCTCACCGAACTTTGAGAGTGATGGAACAGTGAGTGCACCCTTTTATTGCGCTCACACTTGTGCACTATGATATCTCCTGCGTAGTTAGCTGATCTCTGTTGATATTGGCCGCCGTGGTTGAAATCGGCCAGGAGGACTAATATTACTTTTATTTTCTCATTGTCATACGTTACCAATAAGCTTGATTCTGAAAGCCAAGAATGCCTTCAGATTTTAAGCGTATGTATCAGTAGTTTTTTTTCTGGCATAAGTGAAGTATCACAATTCAAAGTTCAAATCTTCAGAGTTCCTAAGCGAATCACTTTTGTGGCAGAAATAATCTTTGTTTTAAACACTTTTTTTCGTAAACACTTTAAAAAAGGGTTCATTTTACTTATTAATTTCGGTTTGTTTAATTTTATTTAGTCAAAAAAGTCCTTGAACCTTATAAGTATAGTTACAACTTATAACAGATACAATATGCCATTTTATTACGTGACCTCGGAACAGTCGAGCGGAACGAAAATTGCCCGCATTTCGTCCGTCTATTATGAGAGAGTGCATAAAGGCTAAATTTGGTTAAATTTAGTGCGTTCAAATTGAGTACGCCCCTGGCTTGCAGTGGATTGCTATTTCACGCAATTATGTAACGCCACTGGCGGAATAGCAATGACTATTTTGCACAGGGTAGCTTAGGAAAATGCATTATTGTGGAGGCAAGCGTGAGCACAATAGAGACCCTATTGTGATAGCTAACTTGTTTTAGAGCTTTGCAGAAGATTTGATACGAATGAAAATTTACTGTTAAAGTTAAAGATGAAGATAAATAGACAACAACATCACATACATTGATCCGACACCGTGGTAAGTAGCTTAAGCACTTGTGTTACAGATATCAGAATCAAAAGTGGTATTACAAATAAACTTAATAAATACCTATAACACCCAGACCAGTACAAACAGACATGTTCATGCGCACAAATGTTTGAACAATGGATTGAACCCGCGACCTCTTGGTTTATAGTCAACTTCTTGACCATTACACGTTTAATTTTTAAAAATGAATATTTTAACAATTTATTTATTTGACGAACAAATAAATAAATTGTTAATATATTCGTTTTGAAATACTTATACTGAAAAATTTTTATTGAAGTAGTTGTTGGTTTGGTTTAGTAGAAATCAAAAACAGGCAATCACTGAAATTTCCACTTTCTAAAACAACTTGATTTTTATCGCATTTTTATCGAACTTGAAGGGTTCGTTTATTTTGTTATTGAAAGTACTTACTAAAAGTAACGCTGAATTCGCTGAAAAACAAAATATAAAACTTAATATTAATAAATCTGAAATTGAAACACACTTAAAGTAAAATGGACTACTACAGGCGGGACTCGAAACCGCATCTCTCGCATTCTGGTTGTTTGTTAGGTATTTAACCACAACAGTGATGTATTATGGCTGGCTGCAGCCTAAGGAGCACTTAAAGAAATTCGGGCCGATGAGTAAGTGTCACGGTAACTCAATTGGTAGAGCAATCGCCCGGCTTGCGAGCGATGCGGTTCCAAGTCCCGCCTGTGGAAGTCCATTTTTTCTTTAAGTGCGTTTTAATTTTATATTATAAACTAGTGGCCCTCCGCGACTTCGCCCGCGAGGAAACCCGTTGTTTTTGAAATTGCGGTCGAACGGGATAAAAAGTATCCTATGTCCGTTTCTTGGTTCTAAGCTATATCTCCACCAATTTTCAGCCAAATCGGTTCAACCGTTCTTGACTTATAAATAGTGTAACTAACACCACTTTCTTTTATATATATAGATAAATTTGCTAATGCTAAAAAAAGTAACTTTCTCAACAAATCTGTTCAAGTGTGGGTACATTATGGAAATATTTGTAAGTTGTATGAAGTCATGCGTATCTATTTATGTATCATAGACATATCGACAACTGCTGTATGTTAACAAACTAAGATAACACACTGACGGTATTAAAGCACTTATTAAACAAAGACTAACTTATAAAGCTGACAACTTTGATTTAAAAAAGAAGGTAAGTTTAACCTTTACAAATACTGTGTGCCTAACTAAGCGAACCGACTGCGACCAATGATACTGTCTTGCTCGCTTGGCGCTATTAGCAACATTAGTCTACCTTTTTCTTGACTCTATCATGACTTTAAAATACTCTTATTTGAATGCACATTGTCAGAACGTAACAAATCTTCCGTATTTTATTTTAATCAAAGTTAAACACCCAACAAAGACCAAGTTGGTTAGCTAACAACCCACAGGTGTCTCAGCGTTTTGGATTTAGGAGTAAGACTTTATAGGACCCCAATTTGAATGCACATTGTACAGGACGTAACAAATCTTCCGTATTTTATTTTAATCAAAGTTAAACACCCGACAAAGACCAAGTTGGATAGCTAACAAGCCACAGGTGTCTTGGCGTTTTGGGTTCAGGATTAAGACTTTAAGGAACCCCAATTTGAATGCACATTGTACAGGACGTAACAAATCTTCCGTATTTTAATTCAATCAAAGTTAAACACCCAACAAAGACCAAGTTGGATAGCTAACAAGCCACAGGTGTCTTGGCGTTTTGGGTTCAGGATTAAGTCTTTAAGGAACCCCAATTTGAATGCACATTGTACAGGACGTAACAAATCTTCCGTATTTTAATTCAATCAAAGTTAAACACCCAACAAAGACCAATTTGGATAGCTAACAAGCCACAGATGTCTTATTGTTTTGGATTCAGAATCAAGACTTTTAGGGATCCCAATATGAATGCACATTGTAAGTAAGGACGTAACAAATCTTCCGTATTTTATTTAAATCAAAGTTAAACACCCGACAAAGACCAAGTTGGATAGCTAACAAGCCACAGATGTCTCAGCGTTTTTGATTCAGGATTAAGACTTTAAGTCACCCCAATTTGAATGCACATTGTAAGGACGTAACAAATCTTCCGTATTTTAATTCAATCAAAGTTAAACACCCAACAAAGACCAAGTTGGATAGCTAACAAGCCACAGGTGTCTCAGCGTTTTTGATTCAGGATTAAGACTAAGTCACCCCAATTTGAATGCACATTGTAAGGACGTAACAAATCTTCCGTATTTTATTTCAATCAAAGTTAAACACCCAACAAAGACCAAGTTGGATAGCTAACAAGCCACAGGTGTCTCAGCGTTTTGCATTCAGGATTACGGCAGCTTTATATTATGGCTTAGTATTTACGCCTGTACTCGAGCCGGCATTAAATAATACTACCCATTTGAACTGACGGCTTAAATTAAAATTAAACGGAATGCCAGTTGCTTAAACTGTTAGAATGACTTAAAAATGAGTAGAAAGGATTTTTAACCACCGATGAAGAGGATGGGCGTTATAAGTTTGACACACAGACAAACACGAACACACACAATAACAATAGGGAACTATATGTGTTCGTGTTTGTCTGTGGCATCGTAGTTCCCAAACGGATGGATCGTTTTAAGTGCAGTTTTTTTTATTAGAATAATAATTTAATCACGGTGGTTTTTAGATACGGCTGGTCAAAATCCGTTAAGTCGTTGAAGTTCACACGCTGCTTTCCTGCGGCATCTCATAGGCTCAATCTATTGTCAACTTAGTCTCTACCTTGTCGGGCAAGGCTCAGGCCACACCTGCGGTATACTGTCTCGGCGACTCGCAACTGTCACCGATTTAGGGGCTGCGATTGGTTGAAACACTGTCATGCTATAAGAAGTAAGTCACAGATGTGGCGGAGTCCTTTGTCAGCTACTACTTACTATTCCAAATAAATAAATAAAAACTACAGGGTGACACCGAAAACAATCGACAAACTTTAAGGGTAGGTGGTATTACGTATATATATGCATTCTGTGAAATCAAATGTAAAATCGTAAGTGTTGAAACTGTCATCGTGTTATCTCACTAGCCAGACTTAAAGTCCATAAATAAGCATAATACAAATTAAAAACAACCAAAATCCATCTTACAAAGTAACACTCATAAAATATTACATTAAACGTGCTAAGCACTTTTGTTCACAAGAGTCGCATTGCATGTTTAATCGCCAAACGCGCAGGTACGGATAGTGCTAAGAAAATATAATCCTTATCTCAATCGAATAAAGCGTACGATGCGCAAGATTCGCCCCACCCACACGCTAGCCCTTTGAGTCGGGATGAGCATGCGGAAGTCCACGATGGTCAGGATAAGCGGCCTGTACTCCACGGTGAGTCGGGAAGAGGCCCGCCTGTTGTCCACGGTGAGTCGGGATGAGGCGGTTGCTGCTGACCAAGATGTGTGGGGACGAGTCCAGAAGCCACGGTGAGTCGGGATGATCTGGATGAGGCTGCCGGAGGTACCAGGAAGATCCAGTGCAGGTCTGCGGATGGTCCTCTCGAGGGTGGTGGTGCTGGCTTGCTGGAGACTGCTGGCTGGGTGCTGTTGGCGAGAGGAAGGAGAGGCGACGATGATGTTGACAGGCGGCTCCAGGGTGTTGATCACGTCGGGGTCACCAATTTGGCGCAACTGATCCAGAGGCCTTTAGGAAGCTAAAGGGAAGCGCTTCCTACCGACCGGGTGTTATGGTCGGGGACCAAGGTCCGATAGACATCATCTTGATTTGTCTATCTATATTATTCTGGATCGAAATCTTATATACCGCGGTTCATGTGCGGTACTAGACCGGTATCATTTGGCCGGTACTAGGCTAACAGCGCCATCTAGCATTATGGAACCGTATCAGCTCTCGCTGTTGTGCTTGCCGTTAGGCATGCACTTGTGATGGCGAATGGTAGAGGTCGCCACAACATAAACTTTTAAATACTGCCCGTCATGTGCAGACGATTGCACCTCAAATATAGAACACCACATATGTAGCCATGTACAATGTACACACACCTTATCATAACAAAACCCGAAATAATCTGAAGATTTTTTAATCTCTATTCAGGGATTGCTTTAATTTAAACACATAACTTACTTACCATCGAAAATGTACTTATGCAGTCAAGTAAGCAGCACAAAAGCCATCCAATTTCTTTTTTATTTGCTGTTTTTATTTGGCACCAATTGTCGTGCATCCGTTCATCTGTCAAAACAGCACAGAAAACACTTTGTCACTTACCTTCAATTTTGTTTCTTCCCCTCTTACAGCTCCGTCGAACTTTCCTCTCTGGAAATAAATGGAAAGTAGAAATGGAGGAGACGTTACGTGACATTACAGGTGACGTCTTAATACAGGGTGGCCATGCGAACAGTTATGATTTTGCAGTAGAAAATAGCAATTGCCTAAGGCATTAAGTTAAATTAGTTAGTTAGCAATATTAAGTTAGTAAGCAATATTACAAATCTGGTTACCCAGTACATAAATAGCTAACAAAAAAAGGAAAAACAGTTTACAATAATGGAATTGCGAGTGTTTTGCAAGACGTAATATTTTTGTAATGTAAACATGGTTCTCATAAATGTTGTGTTTTTGGGATTAGATCAGAAAAATTATTTCAATATTACAGCAATTTGAATTAGTCTAATTACCGTTTAATTTGTTTTAGCTCGCCTGTTTTCACTTAATTAAACCTGTGCCGGCTGCGTAAATAAGTAGTTTTGGTAAAATTTTAAAATGTTTTATTTCTTTTTCGAACCATTTTAATCTTCTTTTATATATAAAAATGAATTGCTGTTCGTTAGTCTCGATAAAACTCGAGATCAACTGAACTGATTTGACTGATTTATGTTTTGAATTATTCGTAAAAGTTCAGGGAAGGTTCAAAAGGTGAAAAAACAGCGGGCAGGAAAACGTCTGCAGACGTCTACGTCCGCCAGTCGTTAATAAAAATCTCAATGTCCGTGTGTTTAAATCAACCTGGCCACCCTGTATAAGCGCCGAAAAACCGTTCAGTAATGGCTTCCGAGCGGGAACAGCGACATTGGTTATTCATGAACAAACCAGATGGTTATGACTGAGCTGAATTAAATGTGTGTTTCGCTTAGTATTAAGCATTTGTTTGTAACTTCAGATTTAAAGACGATTGACACCTATTCTCTGTTTGTGTGTGTATGTTTGTGTCTGTGGCATCATCTGTAGCTCCTGAACGGATGGACCGAAATAGGTGCATTTTTTTTATTGAAATGATAATTTTATCATCATTTTTATATCCATCCAGCCCTTGAACCTAAACAACTGTTTTCCTACCTCGTTCGGGGGTTTTTTAACTAGAAAGTTATGGTGATTGGGTCTAAGGGACTTTCAGATCGATTGATGTTTTGTCTGTGTGTAATAAGATTTTATACTAATGGGCAATATTAATTTTTATTTATTTATTTATTATAATGTCTGCAACTTTGAATGTACCGATGTCAGCCGCTTAAGTTGGCTTGTTTTTGTTTAACAACAGAAACAAATCTAAATTCTTTTCGGCACCAGTCATCGGGGAGGATTCGAACCCCCGACTTTTTGGAACTCCGGTCCAATGCTCTGACCACTGAGCTACCGAGAACCTTAATGGAGTCGTTGAATTTTGTAAGTGCTTTTTAACGCTTTGAGCCTGCGTATGTTTCATCAATGATTGTGGGAGACACCCTCAAATCACCCGAGATTTTTTTTTTACAAATATTTAACAATCGGTTAAGATGAACCGGAGCCGAAAAGAATTTTTTAAGTGTTATGTCTTTTCAATCTATATGGGTTCTAAAAAACGTATTTGGTTCATGAACAGTCTAGTACCTACTTACCTAAACTTGATTCAATCACGTTATTTTTAAATTCAGTAGCTATTTCTAGAAGGTTATTTGATAAGTTTATCGCTAAATTAACTTGTCATGAGTCGACGTTTTTCGATGTCACCTCCTTTGGTAAAGCAATAGTAATATTTGGAAAGAAATAGCTTCGTGCTTTCACGTGTTTTAATAAACACGAGCAGTTAAAATCTGGTCTGATCGTAGAACTGTCAAAAATATTTAAATATATAAACTAGTTGACCCGACAGACGTTGTCCTGCCCGTTGCTTTTTTTTTAATTTTAGATCTTTTAAACTTTCCCTGGACTTCCACGAATATTTCAAGACTAAAATTATTCAAATCGGTTCAGCCATTCTCGAGTTTTAGCGAGACTAACGAACATCAATTCATTTTTATATATAAGAGAGAAGAGATGTTAATGTTGCAAATATGCTAATTTGTTAATTTAAAATTTAATTATATAGAATGCAGTTTAAGTAGACGCTTTTCCTCAGCACTTGCCCATTTGTCTGTTCTGTCTCAAAGCGTTGGTAGGGCTCAAAAGATAATGAGACATTTGTATTGTATTGTATTATTTATTTAGCAAGTTACAATGACTCATCTTGTTAGTAGAACTTAGAAACTATGTTAGTAAGAATCATACATTATTAATGGTTTAAATAATTTAAAGTGGCCACTCCTGCACCGGTCCCCCCAAAATGGAGCAGGAACGGTTTACATAAATAGAGTCGAGCCGACTAGCGATCATATTCAGGATGCTGTTACTGCTCGCCCGCACCCTGCTCACCAGGGATGCACACCGCTTGCGCATAGTTGCGTGGAAGCAGTCCACACCAGCTTCAGCAAACATCCCCGATGCACTACAAAACCGAGGTAGCCGCAGCAGCATCCTGAATGCATTATTAAACTGGATACGAAGAGCGCTGTAAGCCTTCAGAGTATACTTGGCCCACAGACTGCACGTGTAGAAGGTTGTGCAGAAAGCTCTGAATAGTGTGATTTTCACTTCCCGCGAACACCGTGCGAACCTACGAGCCAACATGTTCGCTCTGATAGACAACGCTCTTCGCTCCCGCTCAATGTCTTGATCGTCTTTGAGATCGGGAGTCAAAACGTGCCCCAGGTATTTAAACTCATACACTCTTTGCAATAACTTATTTTTTAGTTTTACAGATGGTATATTGCCATAATTTGTGCTCCCGGTCCCAAAGACCATAACTTACACCAATCCGTGGGACTTGGCGTACTTTTCACATACCGACACCAGTTCCCGCAAGCCACAGACAGATGCACTCAGCAGCACCATGTCATCTGCATAACTAATCTTGTTCACGCAAACACCATCTATATGACAGCCAACATTGGTACCACCCAGCACATCAATCAGTTCGTTAACGTACAGATTGAAGAGCGTGGGTGAGCTTAACCCCCCCCCCTTCCTCACTCCGCACTCAGACCTGTATGGTCTCGACACTGCCCCATTCCATCTTACGCTATTCACCTGGTTTCCATACCAATACTTAAAGATGTTGATAAGTTCGATTGGTAAATGAGCTTTATGCAGTTTATCCCATAGGATGTCATAGGAGACCAGGTCAAAAGCCCGGGACAGGTCCAGGAAACAGGCGAAAACTAGTGTCTTTCGTTCCACATAGTAGGAAATAGTGTGCTTAACACACAGTACAGCACTTTCCGTCGACAGTTTGGGTCTGAAGCCAAATTGGTTATCATGTGGCTTAAAGAACTGATATAAATGTGTGTTAAGCACACTATCAAACACTTTCGAGATAACACTGTTATCTCGAAAGTGTTTGATAGTGTGACTGACGATATCGGCCTATAGTTGTTTATATCAGCAAGATCCCCTGTTTTATTCTTGACTACAGGAACAACTATAGCACGCATCATGTCGCATGGCATGTAACTATGCGTCACACATTAATTAAAAAGCAAAAATAGTACACGAGGAAGGTGCGAGCCGGCAAATTTTAAGTGCTCAATACTGAGCCCATCGTGGCCAGCCGATTTACCTTTAGTCATCGACTTCACAACGTTCGCTATATTTTTAACCGAAATCTTAATTTTTCTTTCCACGTTGGGCTCAGCATCCAAAGATGACTTTGAAGCCCGAGAGAGGAAGTTACTTTGAATCGATCTACAAACGAATTTGCAATATCTACAGGCTCACTTACATCGTCAACGCAAACAGGAAGGCCCGGCCTATACAGCAATCGATTGGTATTCTTCCAAAAACTAGAAAAGTCCTTTTTTGAGTGATGGGAAGCCAAAATATCCATTTTAATTTGGGTTTCATGATTCTGACACCACTTTACACGCGATCTAAATATTTTTCTAGTCTCACACATCTCGTCAAAGGATAGACCGGAAGTTGGTCTACCCTGCAGTTCCCAGTATTGAAATTTAGACCGGGCCATCCTATGAGCTTCCGACACGTGCTTATTCCATCCCACAATAACTTTTCTTTTTGCTTTCCTCTCGTTCCCTACTGCGGAAGAATCCAGAAGGGGCTTCACTATAACTCGATACAAATCATCAATAACAATTTTGTGTGTATTATCGTTACATAACCTATCACAACAATCGCGTAAATCAGGGGAAAAATCAATGAGTCTTAACCTACGGCTACATTCTCGCTTGTACAACTCTCTCTGTTCCGGAGTTCTTACCCCCCACGCAACATAATTTCTTTGAGACGTCTTATTCGAAGTTTTAGGCATAATCATTTCTAAATTACACTCCATTGCTAACGGATAGTGATCAGACCAAACGACATCATAAACAACATACACATTTCGAATAGTGTTCAAAGCAGCTTTACTGGATAAAATGTGATCTAACCACCTTCTAGACCCATTTATCTCGCTTACATAAGTGTGCGTACTACTCGCCATACCTAACTTAACTTAAGACATGTTCTGATATATATTTTTTAACAACATTACATACATTGATCTGACTCCGTGGTAAGTAGCTTTAGCATTTGTGTTACAGATAGCAGAATCAACAGTGGTATTACAAATAAACTTAAATCAATACATATAACACCCAGACCAGTACAAACAGACATGTTAATGGGGCTCGAACCCAAGACCTCTTGGCTGATAGTCAACTTCTTGACCATTACACCATAGAGGTCGTCAAAATTAAATGTTTTATTAATTGGTATTCACAGTGATATAGTTTGAGAAAAAAAAACCTTAGAATTTTTGAAAAGCAATATCGCTCAGGCAAATCAAATAAGATTAATTTTCTTAAAAATGACTGAATCGGCTCACACTCAATATTTTTTATCCTCGCTTTATTTGAACACTTCAGAAATTGCCTTCGTCTATACGAGATAATATTGGGATTTATTAAAAAAAACCTATCAATTTTGTGTTTGCATTGCTACATCAATCCGAAATCCTTTGCAATAAAATAGATATGAAAAAGTCAATAGCTATAAGATCGTTAAATGTTTATCTACAATCAATCTCGTTTAAACGACTTTTTTTATCTTATACTATAAAACATTCGTAATGATATAGGCTCAATTACCTACTTATTTATTTTTAAGCATCAACAATGCAAATTTCTTTACAATGTGAATTTAAAAAGGACTTAATGTAATTCGGACCGGTGAGTAAGTGTCACGGTAGCTCAATTATTAGAGCAATCGCCCGGATTCGAGTCCCGCCTGTGGCAGTCCATTTTTCTTTAAGTGTGTTTTAATTTAGCTCAATTTTGTTTGGACAGACTTGTTGTGATTAATTGTTGGTTGGTGAAAGGATTTGGTACAAGTAAGGCTCAGGGCACACACGCGCCATAGATACTGTCGCCGCGACTATCAGTGATTTAGCCGCGGTCATTGGCGGCCAAGACGCATTTGTGCCTTGGTGGTAAAACAAGTAGTTTAAAACAAACTATTACTGCATTCCCACATAGACCAACTGATCTTTAATGTTGTTTGAAAAACCCTGGATATCAATTAAATTGAATAAATCACAATTTTATAACATTGGTTATTTAAATGAAGAAAATTTTCCGGTGTTTCGTTACATAAATTAAGTGATTTGGAAGCAACGACCGACACTATTGGACGCTGGCCAAATTTTACTTATGGGACGATTCTGCAATCGATAGACATTTTAAGACTCTAAAAAAACACACTATAAGGTATCTAAGTACTTACGTCATTTTCACCACAGTACTACTTGCGCTTACCGCTAGGGTACACCCACAATTTTCTGTCAATGCGAGTCGCTACTGACAGCGGGTGTCAATCAATAACTGACAGTCGCCAGTCGCAGTGGCAGTCGCATGTATGTCCTAGGCTTTTTGCTCTAGTAACTGATATGACTAATCAAAGTGACAAACAAATAATCGTAACATGTAACGAGTAAATTGAACTGTAACTATTTATCTTGTAACAATAAAATAGGCACTTATTACTTAAAAAAAAAGGGTTAAACTAAGCCCAATCAATGTTTCGTCAATACAAGAGGACATATTTTTCCTTCTGTAAAAATAACAAAGTTTAATACTTGGTGATAATTCATTAATAGTTTGAGTTGCTAAGCTATTAATCAGATTATATAAGAAACGATTTCACGGCCCACTGCTCCCGAGGTCACAACGTTAAAGTTTGTAAGACCACGTCCTTATTTTTGATACTTGTTCTCTCAGTCACTCTTTGCTGCATGACTCGTAGAGTAAGGGAGTCAGCTTATAGCAAGGATTGAAGCCTTTTTAAATCGGATTAGGAGCTATCAGACATGTAAAAAATAACGATCGATTTAAAAATCGCAACATCATCCCTAAATCTCATTTATGGTCGAATGTCTCCGGTATTAAAAGCAATTTTCAACCCTCACAAAAAGTCTTTTTTGCATTTTACTTGCAATTACTGTCTCCTTCCCCATTTGAGGGTTAACCCTGCAGTTACTAAGTCTAGTTAGTCAGATACTTTTTGGCTCGAAAGGTTTGGGTCGTCCATTAGTGTTGAGAATAATTTGTTTTTAAAGCAACTCGCGTTTTCTATGTGAGCTCCATTTTATTATTGGAGACTTACCTTTTGTTTTCTCTTCCTGTACCATTCTACCAGCGCACTGCCTCGTTGACACCACACGGTGTCAAAGTTTCTGCCTTACATCCACAACAACAAATATTGTTTCTGAGGTTTTCTGTTATGAATTTCTCAAAAACAGCTCGATGTCGGGAAGTTGGCGGTGTTACACCCCCGTGCCTCGGTGCGCACGTTAAGCCGTTGGCCCTGCGCTTGATCTCTCTCCGGTCATGTCAGATTGCCGTCTCACCGAACTATGAGAGTGATGGAACAGTGAGTGCACCTGTGTATTGCGCTCACACTTGTCTGTTTAAGTGGGTAAGCCCTGTCCTTCTCAGGAAGGTGTAAAAGCATTTCATACCACATCAAAAAATAAGGTGTGCCCTGTGTGCTACTCCACTCTGTTTCCTCGTGGTGTAATGGAGTATTTCAACTAAATGGTCGACACCTATAATATGTATTGCTGACCGTCGCAATTTCAATGTGTCCTGGTCCTTAAAGGCATTTTGTTTCAATGCAATCTTTGATAAGTTCTTGGCATGTATTCGAACGTGGTGTGATTTGGTAAGTTGTTTTCGTAAGCCATATCAAAACGCGCAACAAAACAATTCAAAATTGTTATTTTTTTAACCTATGTCAAACTGCTGAGCATAGTTCTACCCCATACTTATTCACAAATGTCTTTCCATCACCAGCAACTCCCAGTGCCTCGCAAACTCCAAAATAATGTCATAATCATAAAAATTATACATATACTCCTTACAATCTTTAGGTTTGGAGCACACACACACACATGAGTCGCCTCATGACTGTCAGCGATTGACTGACTCGCTGACAAAAGCGAGCAGCAGCGACAGAAAGTCAGAGGTGTGCTCTGGGCCAAACAAATTGTACATTTGATAAAAAAGGTGACTGCAAAAACTTTGAAATTTAAATTCTTCTATTTGACATAGTGATCCTTTATTTGATCAAGTGATTAGAAATTCAGTTAGCTTCAAGTTTTGAATCACAAAAGCGGCGATTCAATTTGGAATTTAAAAATAAATTCCTCTTTCTAGACCTAGATACGGTTCTGAATTATTCAGTAGACCATTCTGGTAGACGGCTTATTTTCCATATTATCAGCGTAAGGTACCTAAGAAATGGAACCCTACTTATATTTTATAATTTTGAATGGAGATTTGCATGTATGTATCTGTGTATTTAGCTCTGCCTGATTAGGGAAACACTCGTATGCTTTGTCACTGAAATTAAAGTTTATATTATGCATCACCATATGACAGTATTTAATAATTATTGTATTACCTACTACGACCTGTTGTTGAATTTTACAAAATACAAAAATATGCTCAGGCCACACCTGCGGCATACTGTCGTCGCAACTCGCGACTGTCACTGATTACACCTGCGGCATACTGTCGTCGCAACTCGCGACTGTCACTGATTAAAGCGCGGCGATTAAATGACACGCTCTGTCAGAAGCGAGTCGCAGCTGTGGCCTGAGCCCTAAGTGTTGATGCTATTACTTTCTTTTTGGTAGTGTCGTTGAGTAATCATTACGATTTCAAAAAAAAACTGGCTTATTTATTTAAACTTAACTGCCAAACAATATAATTATATAAATATATGTACTTAAATACCAAAAGTCTACTTATACCATTCTCTACCAGTCAACCCAGTGGGAATGCAGAAAGGTAAATTGTCATATCATATTTCACAAATTTCTATTTGATTTTAATCGCACTCTCATCCCAAGCCACAGATTAAACGTGACCTAACTATGCCTATGAAATAACATGCATTAAAACACAATCCACCAGCAATGCGAAATGCCGTTGAATTATTCACGAGGCGGCCGAAGCAGACAAATGCGTTTACAACTAATGTCTTTTTAAACCGTCCGCAGTTGGCACTAACTATACCACTTTGGTGTTATCTCGGAAATTCAAGTTTCACATTTAACCTCATTCCTAGAAGTAAACATTTTCAGTCTGGTCGGTCAAAGAATAAGTAGGTAAGGAAATAGAAGGTGCATTTACGGTCAAAATTACCTTTTAAATAAATTTGGCTGATAAGATGTGTTCTCCAAGTAGTCTCAACTAATTTTTAAAGATCAGTTCATTGTATATAATTAAACGCTGAAGACAGAAATAAACTTATCAAAATTTGTATAGCCTATTTTAGACGATATATTTGTTTTATCAGTTAATTTTGTCAAATAAAAACTTATTTCTGCTCATTATCATAACCATCGATATCATAATCAATACAAGACAGTGTTTTTTTATACTGTCCTGCAACATTTTCAGCAGGTAATGTCACGAACGAGCCGTCAACGTAGCGACAATCTGACCATTCGTGACAAAGAAGCTACTGGCTGGTAATTTCGTCAGACGCTTCTATCAACGATTGGCCTAGTGGCTAAGAGAGCTGAGTCACACGCAGCAGACCCTATATCCAATTCCGATCCCAGCATGTTTTTCTAGGCGTTCTAAGGAATTTTCTAGATTTGTAGTTTATTTTGGGTATATATAAGAAAATCCTACTGCATTGGGGAAGTTACTTTAATATTGAATAACAAAAAGAACATTTAAATGAGAAAGAGAAAAATAGAGGTCTAGTATGTTCGATATGCATCGCGCGATACCTATCCCTTCTCGCTCCATCGCTTGACTTTCACTAACTGCCCCTGCAGTTCGTGAAAGTCAAGCTATGGAGCGAGAACAAGAAGAAAAAGAAGTACGAAGGAGCAAAAGTACAAAGTAACAGGGAGTACTAGTGAAAAGTGCTAGTGAGCAGTGAGTGCCTTGTTAGTGCAATGCATAGTAAAGTACTCAGTGAGTCCGTAGAAGAAGACTACGTGGGGACCCTGTCACCCAGTGGGACTGCGTGTGAGCACTGCTGTACGGTAGAAATAAATTGTCACTCTTTCAAAGACAGGCGTTTAATTTCCATCCCATACCCACTCCCGTAACAGTATGAAAAATCGCAGAACCGAATCTGTACCATTTATTACCTACAAATGAATTCTTTAGGCACAAAGATCAACATCACTTTCTGTTACCTATTTATCTATGGTACTCAGCAACTAGACTTCAAGCTAAGACAAATAGCGCTCAAGAATATACTTCGTTAACGCTGATGGATGTGACCAGAACTATGAGTTATTGTTCTTTTGACAAAATTGGACCTGGATAATTTTGTTAAAATGAATGTGGCCTATTATAATTTATCTTGGCTCAACAGAAGCGCTGGTAAACAGAATATTGTTCTAATTATTTGAAATAAAACGCTGTCAGTGAGCGCGAAGCAAAATTGTAACGCGGCCCCTGATCAGATTATTAGATTAAAACTTAAAAAAAATAATGTTTTAATTAATCAACTGTTTCTGAACACTACGCTTCGAAATGAATTGCCATTGGGTCGCGTAATAGAAAAACAATATATATTTTATTGCTATTTCGCCGTGAGCCGATATCGTTCTCTAGGCCCTCAAGAGGTTTTCTAGACTTTTCAGACGTGGACTCAAACATAAAAGTATTCGCGGTTGAAGCGCAAGTCAATTTAAAGGCAGCATTTGTTTTATAGCGACCGCGACGTCGTGCGACTCACTTTTGAAGCGGTCGCGCGAAGTTGTCGCCTGGTTTTATTGATTTATTTATTTCAGATTTATTGCACAACAAAAATATGTACAAAAGGTGGACTTTACGCCGTAGGGTATTCTATACCCGTCATACTTTTGAGCTAAGCGGAAATGATTAGTGGGCGGTGCGACAAAATAAATAAAAGAGAAAACACAAACATAGTAATTAATACCAATAATTTGACACATGAAATAGAATATAAAATATACAATAACTTTATATAAGAATACATAATTAAAAATACACATAATATACAGGGTGAATACGAAATCGTGTAATTCCTTTAAACGACATGATCAGCTGCTTATAAAGAACGATTCTGCAAGGGTCACTTGCCAATCAGAAATCATAAGAATAAAAATCAATTTAAGATCGCAGTAGAGAAGATGAGTGCGTACTTAATCATATCAATACATTTATTTTAAAAAAAAGTAAAAACAAAAAAATTCAAGAGACATCCTGTTACATTTATTTTTGTTTTCAAAAAAAAAACTTGCCGATGAAATTAAGGCATTTCATACATATATGTAGGTAGGTATAGCTTTAAAAATAAGTGGCTTTGTTTGTTTATAGACGTAATATTCGCTGTAACTGGATCTTAACCTAAAGCATTTTACGTTTATACGAAATCCCATAGTCTAACGGATTAGGCCGGGCACGCACGGCGGATAAATGAGATACAAATATTTCCCTTTACAGCTTAGTAGCGTGGGAGTACAGTTAAGAAAACGTTTGCAGATAGTTGAGACATTTTATTCGGGAACGTACCAATCTTTGGAAACATTGTCAATAATCGGTCCAATTTCGTAAAAATATTATAACTCAATATTTTGTGATTACTGGTAAAGGGTTTTACCCCAAAGCTAAAGTAATACGCAGGTACGGAATTTATAGCTAACCATTTGTCAAAATTGAATAACTATTGCAGAAAATTGAAGATATCCTCCTACATTTCCAATGCATCGAAATCTCAATTAGATAGTTCTACGGTAAACACAATTAAGTACATAGTTCAAATATCTCGCCATGCCGTTAGAGATCATACCGGATTGAACTATGACAAACGTTTATAGTATTGCATTTGATCTGATACACCGGAATGCAATAAATCTTGTTCTCTAAAGCACTCTCAATTTAAAGACCAGCTTTCATTGACTAAGTATTTTTTGACGATTGCTATTAAATGATTTTTAATCAATCCAAAGTCGATCGCCGTGTAACTTTAAGTAAGGCTTTGTCATGTGAGCGACGCGATGCGATGCGACTAATACTTGTGTCGATGTCAATCGCACTCGGAGGTATATATAGACGTAGGTAACGTACATTTAATATTGTCGCGTCGCACCGCACTTGTCCCGTTTCTCGCTCACGTAGGACAACGGGTTAGTGTAAATAATACACGGTGACAGTGACGTCAAAGTTTAATATTCTTATAGGAGTGAGTGTAGTTGTCAACTAGGTATAGCCTAATACGCTAGATGACACCACCAATCGTTGACATACTCTTTATCATCTGTCAAAGCGATTTGCCTGCATAGATTTGCTTGAGAATACTATTATTTGACGTCATAATTTAGTATCAGAAATCAATGTCAATTGAATAATAATTTAATTTTATGTAAAAAAAAATTCCGGCTTTTCTGAAATAGATTGGTTTTGCTAGCGTAATACAGGTTATGTTTTTAAAACACCATGGTCTTGGATTTTTTTTTGCGATACGTGTCATCATGCCTATTCTCTTAACTAAGCAGAGCCGTTTAACAGATTTTAGTTAGTGCTATGACTAAATAAATCCATCAGAATTCTTAATCCCAAAAGCGGTAAAAAAGGAGTCACTTTTCTTTTTCAAATTTTAAAGTTTTTTGGAACTTTCCTAATTATTAAGACACCCGTGTGCACCTAGACTAATCTTCCCGGTACTTTCGCAACACATAAATTAAGCAACCAGAGCAGAAACACGTAGGAATACGCAAACATTTTCACATCCGGATCTCTTGTTACGCTTAAGAATTCCGCGGTTTTATAAATTATCTGGCAATATTTATGTGTGTAACAAGCTTTATTTATTTGTATTAGGCATTTGGTTGGCACGAGGCTTTTGGAGTTCGTTATGTTGAATTGTGGTTTGGGAAAGAATAATGGAGTAAATTAATGACATTGCGTTACAGGATTTTGTGAGTTAAGTGTCAGACAAAAGGTTTATTAAAGAACGTAAAAAAACTTAATAAAGAAAAGAACATAACTTAACATTATTGAGTGATGGTAGTTTTTTTTTATCAAAACTATGTAATGACAAATAATACCCTAGGCTGACTATGACCATGGGCGCTGAGAAGGATCCGAAACGTCAGGTTAAAATGAAATGTTATTACTATTGAAACCTTTTAAAAATATTAATAAAATAGGTAAGTGGTCTTTGTACTATTAATAAATAATAATAATAAATGTTTCACAACAATCACACCAATTCTCTAGAGTCCCAAATTAAGCTACGAGGCTTGTGTTATGGGTACTAGACAACGGATATACATACTTAAATACCTTTGAATATACTATAAAATGAAAATAAGTTGGTAAGCCTATGTATTGAATCATTTCAGGTTTTATTTCAAACGTTTACATGTCTGAATAGCTTTTCGCGAATATGTTTGTCTAGATTGTATTATTACTTTTTTATTCATAGCCATCCGAAGCAAATATTAACTCAAACAAATCTTTGCTTTCAGCACATTTCTTCGTAAAATAGATGTATTCAGACTAAATCTTTTTTTTTTATATTTTCGATGAAAAATGTATTACAATGTTCAATAAATCTGAGCTCCGAACCCGTGAACAGCTGTCTAACATAGACAATAGATGCTGATTTCTATTCCCAAATGTAAAGTTTGTTCGGTCTCCGTACAACGGAGCGTAAAATTGAAATGCGGCGTGATCAGAAATGCTGTTTTGTATACAATACTTCAAAGGATTTAGCTATGTGTTGTGGTGTGGTCTGTGGTCCAAGTTGTGATTGGACGATCACTTTGGTGTAATGATTAAGAACTACTTAAACCAGAGTCGCTGGTTCGATCACCGCACACAGGTACATTTATCTGCATGCTCATGTCTTTTTGTTTTGGTTTGCGTGTCATATGTATTGATGTATGTTTATTTATGATACCACTGTTAATTCTGATCTCTGTGTGTACAGGTGTGTGTTGTTATAATATTGGTAAGAACCTCATCGTGCGACTTACCACGGAGTAATATCAATGTATGTGATTTCATTTTTATTATGATACCTAAAGTTAAGCAACCTAAGGCGCGGTCATGTTTGGGATGGGACCATTCTGACCATTGAAGTGACGTCTACTTACAAGCATCTCCGTGCTTCGGAAGGCACGTTAAGCTGTTGGTCCCGATTAATATCGATAGCTATTAGTCGTTAAGCCTGGTCAGAGGCCCACGGGCGGCTTAATAATATCTGAAAGTAAGGTTAGTCTCTTACCTTTCAAACACCCCTCCACCAATCCGCACTGAGCTCGCGTGGTAGAGTATGGCTCAGACCACGTCATAGCTGAGGTGGGGCCTGTGCCCAGCAGTGGGACTTACATAGGCTGATGAGAATGAATTATTATATTATTATAATTAATGTTCTTACTACTATTATATCAAACTGCCAGCGCACACCTGCTGCATACTGCGGCATGCAGACGACCCCCTTGGTGTAGCGGAGTGAGTACCGATTCCGCGATGCCGCCATCTATGAAGTCCCGGGTTTTATCCCCTGACGGAGACCATGTTGGAAATTACCTTTTAATTCTATCACGGTTCTGGGTGTTTTATAGTACCTTCGTTGTTTCTTATTCCCATAACACAAGTGCTAAGGCCACTTAGTTTGAGATCAGAGATAACTAACATATAGTGTATGTTAGTAATTAAGGAAAGCTATACACATTGCATTATAAATATATAAAAACAAGTGGGCCCGGCAGACGATTTAATGCACACTGTTTTCGCAATTCATCAATATTTTCTCGTCGTTTACACCTTCCATGGACTTCCAGAAATATTTCAAGTCTAAAATTATTAAAATCGTTTCAGCCGTTCTCGAATTTTAGTAAGACTTACGAACAGCAATTCATTTTTTATATGAAAAAGCGATCAGCCCACCTGAATTTTCCCATGGGAATGCGTCATTTTCCCGCGGTAAAAAAATTGGTTGCCTGTAAAGTCGGTATACGCGCGAAAGTTTTACGTGACAACGACTCTGAGTGGTAAAATAATTTTAATGTGAATATTCATTCGTATAACATGAACCGGTGTGTATGCCTATCTCTCTCTCTCTCTCTCTCGCGCGAAACGTGAGTGGAGCAGCGTAACGCAGTTTCTTGAGGTTTCACCCGGCAAACCAATTTATAAGACGTTGTCACGTCAATAAGCCTATGTCCTTTCTTGGGTATGAAAAGATCTCCATACCAAATTTCATGCAAGTTGGTTCAGTAGTTTAGGCGTGATTGAGAAACAGACATACAGACAGAGTTACTTTCGCATTTATTAAATTAGTATGGATTATGTGTTGTTTCCCTATTTATTAAAAAAGAAACTGTATTGCCATATTATAGTCTTCATTTTATCGAAACAAGTCACAACTTACAAGACCCGAAATCGATCGACGGATCATCATCAGATAAAATCCTTTTTTTCTCGCTAATTCCTCTTCGAGTTAAAACCAGCAGCTTACGGTTTAATTATTTCAAAACTTTAAAGCAAACAGTTTAACAGTTTAAGATTTGGCATGCCAACTGGCGAGTATTTAAGACACAATACATACCAGTTTAACTTTGTCGCGTCGGTATGACTGTTGATACGATTCCATTTGAGGAATCGTCTTAAGGCAGCCGGCGTAAAATTGTATCGTCGTGAATAAGTCGCTTTCGTATAAAAACATTTTCATTTACAACACTAATTACTTGTATTCAGGTCTAAACGCGATATATTTGAATGAGTACTATGTAATCACTACTTGACGTTTCGGCTGGATTGCACACAGCCGTGGTCACGAGGCGACTTAAGTCATGCTACGCGAAATAATAAAATCATTTTGTAACGCCGTAAAACAACAACAAGATCGCCGCACGCTTCAGTCAACGCAACTGTCGCTGCTCACCGATAGATGGCGCTCTCTGTTCTTAGCTCGCGCGTCGACTTGAATTTTCCTGATAGTTGATAGCTTCTGGCCAACTGGAAACCACGAACTGTTTCAGCCTTTCAGCTGTTGTGAAAACAGTAGTTAGCACAGGATAACAAATTTTGTTATCCTTTCTATAGTAGGAACCTACTAAGGTGCATTATTTTCACACCAGCTGAAACAGTTTGTGGTGGTCACTTGGTATGGCAATCACTATTAAACCTGCATGTCTATTACAGCGGTGGTCACAAGACTGATGGCCCACTATAGTGTACGTTCAACCCTTAATGTATATCTTTCTACGAATGATTACGTGTAACCGCACCATCTAGTTTCCTTTCAACGTGACTCCATCGTCACCGCCGACAATTTTTTTAAATTTTTATTTGGGATAGGTTTGCTCTTGACCCAAGACTAAGCCCGAACGGGGCAAAGACTGAGTCTGCGATGGAGCAAGCTCACCTAGAAGATGCCTGTTCACTCTAGCTTTGAAGATTTCTAGGTTGTAATTGCAGGGAAAATTGTGATTTCCACTCTTTTGCAGTGCGCATCAGGAATGCAGATGAGAAGCTCTTGTTCGTATCAGTGCAACATCGGCACGGTACGGATTGTATCCCGCGGTACATCTGGTGGTCCGATGGTAAAAGGGGGCCGGTGGAATGAGCTGGTGTAGTTCATGACCACACTCGCCGAATTTATTTATTTTGACGCTTATTTTTTTATGTTATACTTTTTTAACAACAGTTTTTATGTACCGCAAGTAAAACATATTAGGTACAGTCTTAGCTTAAAAAGCTATTCTGTGGCACCCTAATAATACCTCAAAGGAATAGACAGGCGTTAATTAATATCCAACAAGAGCCTTTTCAATCAAGGAATAGGGCGATCCCATTTAAAATATTCCATCCAATGGAGTAACGAGCGTTTTATTAAAGGACGTATTTAAAATTCAAATTAATATCCAACCGTTGCGACTGTCAAACGAATGCAATGAAAACTCATTTTCGTAATACGAGTAGACATTGCTTATAAGAATTTAAAGGCGCATATTTTCGTGTTTTGTAAAAAAAAGGACAAGACACCTTGAATATTATAGCCGTTAAGGAAAAACAAATTTAAGATATCATTGTAATTAAAGTGGCCCCATATCAACGGCTACTTCATAAACTGAAAAGTTATAGCTTGTTGATTGAATGCTACAACAAAATTGTTTGTGGGTGGTTAGGTATTAAGTAGAAAGTGGATCTTACAGTGAGTCAGTAACCTATTTAAGATGTAAAATATTCCTTATCTGTGTTCATCGCGGTTGAAAGAAATGATAATTGCATCATTTGGGATTACAGCTTAAACAAAAAATACGGAGAACTGGCCACAAAAGAAACAACACAAAAAAAAAACATTTAACGATCTAACTTTAACTTAAACCAGAGCTGTTAAGATAAAAGACAAAAGAAAAACGTCTACAAAATTAAATAAATGAATATCTCTGAATAAATTGAGACAACTGAGGACTTCATAATGAAAAGCTTGAAATATTAGCACATTTTGTTTAACGAAGTAGCCTTAGGGGTGCCATTAACACTTTTGTCAAGTTTATATCTATCCCATCTGAACGAGCAAGTTGGAAAGAATTTAGATATAGGTACCTACCTAAATCTCTTGTTCAGTTTTTAACCCTCGAAGAAATGATAGGTGTTTAAAGTCTGACCTCTATTCTATGTGTGTGTCTGTCTGTCATAGTGACTCCCAAATGAACGGATCGATTTCAGTACGGTTTTTCATTTATTTAAAAGACTAGCTGACCCGGCGAACTTCGTACCGCCTTAGCGTTGTAATGATTGAACAATGTCATCGAATGACATTGACATTAGTTACGCGCGTTTTTTAAAATATGCAAAATTAAATGTATATTTTTCAATATGTCTGAGAGATTTTCTTATTTTTTTTTTCCGTAAGAACCTTCTTCTAATAATAACAAATACAAAAAAAAAATAGTGAAATCGGTCCAGCCATTCACGCGTGATGCCGTGACCAAGGAAAGGGTTTCATTTTTATATATATAGATAGATAATTAGCTGGTCAAACTCCGTCAAGTCGTTGAAGCTCGCCAGCTGTATTCCTCGCTCATGTTTATTATTTTAATACTATTAAGCTTTATGCATTTATTTATTTATTTATTTAAGATTTATTGCACAACAATACTTTGTACAAAAGGTGGACTTAACGCCGTAGGGCATTCTCGATTAGAGAAAACAAAAAAAAAACAATAATATGACACATAAGATTATACAAATAAATTTGACGAACTGTTAAAGAAAGATCTATTTTGACGGTTGCGATAAAGTAAGAAAGTGGGTGCGAATGAGTCTCTTGAATGCACTTATTTATCGGTTGCGATTTCAGCTGGATTTTATGATGGTTTTATGTCTCAGACTCTAATACGACAAAGCTAATAGGGCTGCAAGATACCTAAAGGATACTCCTAAAGTAGCATGGACTGCGACGGAGCTCTGATTCCCCGTACTCGTCATCTGAGGGCCAGCCCTCAGATCCCAACCTATCCTAGAATAGGGGAGCCCCCCAACATTCTTCCCCGGGATCGGATCGCACTTCCTTCTCTTCTTCTTCTTCTTCCTCTGCACTTCCCGCAACCTTCACCAGATCATCAGTCCACCTTTAAGAGGCCTACACTCGGAACATCGCCCGGCACGCGGTGGAGTGGTATTTTCTCGTAAAAATATTAGACATATTTTGAACGTGTGTAAGTAGTATAAATAAATATTTCACAACAATCACACCAATTCTCTAGTCCCAAATTAAGCTACGAGGCTTGTGTTATGGGTACTAGACAACGGATAAACATACTTAAATACTTTTTTTGTAAATAAATACATATTCATGCACACATATGCTTGTACTGTGCGGGTATCGACCCTTGGTTTTACAAGTCCGTCATGTAGACCACTGCACCAAGCGGTCGTCGTGGTTGTATGTTCGATGTATGGACATTGTTGCTCTTTTTATTTAGTGCTGAATTAATTTCAACTGTTATTTCGAATATGGAGTTTAATCTATGGAGAACATTTTATTTCATCACAGTATGTTTACTTTTACACGAGAGCATAACAATGTAAACACTGCATTATATCTTAATCACTTGTAATAAGAGCGTTGCCAGTACATAAATATAAAAAAAAAACAATTTAAAAATATTTATGAAAACAAATCATCTCATGTGCGTACATGTTTATTTAAAAAAAATCTTATGTTTATCACAATAATGTACATTTAATTAATTATTTCCATATTAACGCTAAATTAACATTCAACTAAAGCACCGATATGTTTATAATAATTAATTTGTAAGTATACATAATAAAATTATTTTATTGAATTCTGGGTTTTTCCTAATAAAACCAGAAACGTTGATCCAACACTTTTCCTAAATAGGTAACGCGTTTAAATTATTTTTACTTTTAATTTGAAACACAAGAGTATATTTTTATTAAATCATTTCTCATAATAATTATGTAAATAAGTTTTCTTCACAGACATTATAATGATATTTGATATTAAGATATGGTAATTTTCTCATTTTAAGAAAACAGTTTCATTGAAAATTCCACGAATTCAATATAAATATATTCGGGCATTTATTGTACCACAGTGTAAACCCAATAGCAGTTACAAAACTCAGTGCCTTTGCAACTTGCAAATTATTTTTTTACAGAGTAAAAGTTGCGAAGAATGCTGACTACAAAATTGTGTGCCGTGAGTAAAAAATATTTGTTTCAATGAAATTATTGTACTTTATAACCAATAAGATCACACTAGCCGGGTTAGCTGTGAAAGGTGAAGCCTGAAAAGTGCCTAATGAGAATTATAAGTTAGGTAATCAATAAAAAAAAACGTATGCAATAAAACTAAATATCTGAGTTTCCTGAATCACTGCAGTAGCGTTTACACGTATACTGTGTTACGCTTGCATATTTTTATTTTAATGATATTCCCATTGTATTTACTTTACAATATCTTATTAACACTGTCTTGATATTTATTATCTTCTACCCATAAATACATCTTGTTTCAATAAATTGTATATATGCATATTTTTACTCTTACAAATAAATAATTATGTACAATTTAGAATATCACTATTTGATTAGATCTGAGTGTTTTCACTTTTGATTAAAAAACAAATCTGGTCTTTAAAGATTTTTTTCAGACGACTACAATAATTGCATAGATTATTTAACCATTTTTCAATCCTGACATAAAATTTACACTTTTACAGTTTTTTAATCAAAAGTGAAAAATATTACTTACCATTAATCCATGAAGTACAGACAAACTGAACTATTAAAATGGTGCATATAGAAAATGGTGAAGTGTGAATATTTCGAGAAGATTATTTACATTTCGTAAACAATAAACAGACATTATTATTTTATGTGCTTATTACATAGACATAAATAAAATATCGAAATTCTAACATTGAATGATAGCTTACCGTAATTTTTAAACAATATATTTTTTAAAGATTGTAACAGAACTGTTTTTGTGCACTCTTGAAGATATTATTTTTGATATGTAAACTTCTTTCATAGATATTGAAGATATGCCAGGTTATTTACCTTTTTATTTATACATACATAATGTACAATTTATGTACACTGGTCCTTTCAACAAACAATCCATGGACGGTACACACTTTTCAAACGTTTATTCTGTTGAAAGAAACTTATTTAAAACAATTGAACGGTAGGTTATTTGTGCTTATATATATTTTTTAAATTTAAAAGTGACAATTACCGCTTGATTTACAAATAATGTTAATATTATATATATAAGTACCGTAACATTTTTCATCACGTCACAGCCTTTTAAAATGGTTTTATTTGGAACAATCATAGATTATAAAAGAACTTGATTTTAAATGGCTTACTTTGACTGAAATAAATAAAATAATTAACGATAAAAAAACGTTTTACGTTAACGGTCAACTCGCATGTTTAATTCTTAAAAAACAATTGCAATCCTTCACAAAATCGCAATGAACACCGTCACATCAGTCACATTCAAATTTGTGTATTGCTTTGTTCCCTCTGTCCATAGTTTTCCATATGACCAAACCTAGATAGGTCACCTCACGTCACCATGGATGCTGTACAGTAACACCATGGAAGTAAGAAGTAGACTTCTGTAGCTGGTAGTAGTTTTCACTCCACTCTGCAGCTCGGCTAGGCTCGAACCTGTCAAAAAAAGTTAGATAAGTACAGGTCATACATCCTTCCCGATAACCGGAGCCGAAAATGATTTTTTAAGTGTTGTCTTTTCAGGTCATAAAAGACATAAAAGCCATTTATTTCTGTAAATTGGCAGGGGGCACTTTTACACCTCCCTTAAAACCTTACCATAGCTTTGGGACAATTTGTGGACCGGTACCGAGAAGAAGCTGCGCGAAAAACTCGCTCACCGTTGTCATTGCCTCTTTTAGAAAAATGCTTATTGGATAAGGTACATAAATTGTGCAGCTGATCCATACATGTATATCATTCAAATAATCGTTTAATGTGTGGTAACCTTTAGACATGAAGGTATATTATGTCAGGGTCATCATTATCATTTGTAAGACGTTTTCTGCAAACTACGCCTTCGATCAAAGCACAAAGACGCAGATACGGTAGGTACGAGCCAGGCGCATATCGCGCAGGTCCTTCAACCGAGTCCAAAACCAAAGCGTATCAGGTTTGATTTATTTATTTATTTATTTAAGCTTTATTGCACAACAATACTTTGTACAAAAGGTGGACTTAACGCCGTAGGGCATTCTCTACCAGTCATACCTTTGGGCTAAGCAGAAATGATTAGTGGGCGGTGCGACAAAATAAATAAAAGAGAAAACAAACAAAAAATAAGAATAATATGACACATAAGATTAAATATAAAATATACAATATACAAAAATACGCTGATACGCTCATAGTCGTCGCCAGTACTGCGAGATGTTAATATGTGGCCGTGTGTGGTCCATTTTTAAGTTGACGATTGTAAGAACGTACCGTATCTTCCTCTCTTTGGTTTGATCTAAGAGCCACGCTTGTAGATTTCTAGGTCAAGCGGTTACTAGGAGCCAATATCCAGATCAATCTCGCGATCATTACAAGGCTTATAAAGGCTAGGTAAATAAATAATCTGATTTATCGTAACCGATTGTAAAACAGCTGAAAAGGTGTTTTATTCGGATGTTGTAGGTTGTTAACCACAACAGTGATAATAAATTAAGTCTGGCTGCAGCCTAAGGTGCACTTAGAAATTCGGACCGATGAGTGTCACGGCAGCTCAATTGGGAGAGCCATCGTCCGGTTTGCGAGAGTTGCGGGTTCGAGTCCCGCCCGTGGCAGTCCATTTTTCTTCAAGTGTGTTTTAATTTCACGATGTAAAGAAATTTGCATTGTTAATGCTAAAAAATAAAGTAACTTGCAAAACTGTTGTGAAAAAGCCAACCCTAAAACTTTGAACAAACAACAACAAATATCCAAACCGCGTATTTCGAACTAGATAGTGTAAACTCTAAGTGATGTTCGGAGGTAATTTGCGGAGTTGGCTTTTGTAGGGCTTGTTAGAGCAGTTTGCCGTCGGACCCACGGCAGTGTAACCTGAGCCTAAATTAGACACTGCCCTAGAATTTGCAGCTTACACAAAGTGGATTGGCGCTTGAGAATTGGGCGATTTTAAAAAGTTTTTCTTGGCAAGTTTTTTCACATAAAATTTTTATTTTATTCCGCAAACTGCTTTCCTTCTTTGGTTAGAAATAAACAACGAAAGATATGTTATTTTTGTAATATTCGCAAATAATAAAGGCGATATACTCGTATATTGCTTATTAGCGACGATTTGTACCATTTTGTATCCACCGAGTCCTGGCCACAAAAATTCCAAATATTGGAACGTGTCCCGTAATTAGTTATTTGCTAGTTCATCTTTTGTTAGTTCAAAGCGATCCACGAGTCACACCGCACGTCGTAATCGTGTAAACGTCTATCTATAATATACCTATATCCAAAATAATATAAACCGTGATTTTCAATATTTCAGGCTTTATTTCCTGTCTCACCTCCGCGTAGCTCACATTGTGCTAAATGATGGCGAGCGAGCAAGACATAACATAATGGCTCAATGACGGTTTGCTTAGCCAGTAACACAATCGCACATTTTTTCCAGCCTATTTTCAAGCGGCTTATCTTCCTTTATTGTTTAAATTAAATTCAATAATGTGAAGTGTTGCTAAGGCTGTTAGATTGGCTGCGCGACAAAGCTTTATCAGTGAGAAAAAAAAAACGCGAAAACATTGTTCCATTGTATGCTCAACTTTTATATAAGCTCGGAATTTTTCCATCACATCAAGTTATGGAACCAATAGTTCTGTAAGGATACTTTAAAAGTACTTCCTCTTTGAACCAAGACCTCTTTGTAACGGTAATCTACTTCAAAACTGTTGGATCTTTTGCCCAACAACAGACGCGTAGACAAGTGTTTTGTACTTATGTGTGACACTGTTACTACTTCCTTGTTCGATATGAGGATATTTTTTGGGTGAAGTATGCTTACCTTTTGCGCACAAAGTCGATGGGCTTTACTTTGATTATAATAAAATACCGGAAGATATGTATATATATTCTTGCTATAAGCTTTCAGAAAATGGTTAAACAACGAAAATCATGGAATAATAGTAACAGGTAGCAAGCGAGTACG
Organism: Pyrausta despicata; assembly: GCA_963921415.1. Taxonomy (NCBI): domain Eukaryota; kingdom Metazoa; phylum Arthropoda; class Insecta; order Lepidoptera; family Crambidae; genus Pyrausta; species Pyrausta despicata. The sequence goes on from OY992864.1 coordinate 9,905,615, forward strand.
GCGAAGCATTACTGGTAGCCCGATGGCAAGAGAAGACGCGGACGACCCATACATTCGTGGAGACGAACCATCAACCAGGAGATAACGGCTGCAGGTCTTCCATGGGAGGATGTCATGAGTCAAGCGCAGGACAGGGGGAGATGGTGACAACTCACGAAGACCCTTTGCACCACGGGGGTGCCATAGGGCTCTAACAACAACAACAGCAGGCGAATGAAAGATGTTGTTTCTCTGATACATTATTGTATGCTAAGGCATTAAACTAGGTAACATGGCTGTATATTAGGTGCATATGAGGAGAGGTGCATCATACAATACAGGCATACGACCAGCATACTCTATTCGGTCAATGTTAAAGCGCCAGGTGGCATATCTTTTGCTATTTTGTTTAAATCAAAGGATTTTCTATACCTTGTAAAACGTGCACCCTTGCGACGGCCCTCATTTGTATTGGAGCTTCTAGTGCACATGTGTAGTTGCCAGCATCTTCCACTTTGAGTTTCGCCACCTGCATTCAAAATAATAACTGGATTAGAAAAAAAGTTGTCTATCTCTACATATAAAATTCTCGTGTCACAATGTTCGTTCCCGTACTCCTCCGATTCGAACTCGCAACAGCCGGTTTTGTAATCTGGTCCTCAGACCACTAGATCAAAGCTGTCGTCATAAGTTAAGACACTATAATTATCTATTATCTCTATAGTAAAACGTATGGTATCTAATACGAGGTATGAGATAATACGAGCCATGCTCCAACATGACAACATGAACACTTTGACGACCGCTTGGTGCAGTGGTCTTCATGTCGGACTTCAAAAACCAAGGGTCGCGGGTTCGATCTCCGCACAGTACAAGCATATGTGTGCATGAACATGTGTGTTTGTACTGGTCTGGGTGTTTTCTATGTATATTATGTATATATTTACAAAAAAAAGGATTTAAGTATGTTTATCCGTTGTCTAGTACCCAAAACACAAGCCTCGTAGCTTAATTTGGGACTACAGAATTGGTGTGGTTGTTGTGAAATATTAAATATTATTATTATTATACCACGCGGGCTCAGTGCCAATTGAATTAGAATTGAGTACTATTGTAGCAAGTTCCATCAGATTTAATAAGAAAATTAAAAATACCATCGACGATAATACAAATTACCTTCAAAACAACAAACAATTTCGCAAATGGTTATACGTTGGTAACTTGAAGATCCATCGCTTGGCGAAACCATCTGTGTTCAGCATTTACTAGATTAGAGTTTAAGAAAAATGCTCACCGGTTCGGTAAGACGGAAAATGCTTTGAAAATTTCATGGCTCCGTTGCTGTTTTGAAGATGGATGCCTAGTGCTCCATGAATATGGTATTTTAGAAACTACATGCATCGAATTGCTTAAAATCACGTTTTATACATATTATAGTAGATACTAAGGGACGGTTTTAAGCAGTTATATCGCGGTAACAGGTAAAATTACAAAGGAATAGTATAAGTAAGAAATCAAATTCAAGCAAGAGCATTGGACCGGACTTTGAAGGGTTAGGGCCAAAATAAACGAAGATTGCAGAGTTAAAAGTAGATATTTATTTCGTACGCACGACATAGATGACCAAGAAGAAGCACAGACATGGACAAAACAGGAAGTACAAATCTTATGTCAATGTCAGTTTGACGTTACTGTCATTCAATGTTGCGTTTCGTTTTACATTCCAACAGACTTCCAAAAGTCGGGGCTTCGATTCCTCTTCGATGACCGGAGCCGAAAAGAATGTTTTAAGTGTTATGTCTTTTCAAAATTAAATTCAAGGTTTCCCTTGCTTTCAAACAAATAATGATTTCTATCGTATTCAATAACTTTGACTATGATTTAAGCTGCGTATTTTTCCTTCTTTTCCGTTTTTTTATAAAAAGAACCCTCTTCAAAATAAAAATAAAATGATAAGTTAAACCCCCTCACTACCAAAGAAATATGCAATGTTTGTACCTCGTTTGAATAATTTCCAACCTACTTGAAACGTAGGAATACCTCCTTTAGGTTTCAGTCATTTGCGCTGTCATTCACTTTGAATTGGCCGGTATATTTTCTCACCTCCTCAGCCTACGTCCCACTGCTGGGCAAAGGTCTCACCTCAAATATATGGTACGAGCCATACTCCACGCGAGCTCAGTGGAGTGAGCACGAACAACTATCGTAACGTATTCGTAACCTATCGTTAACTTGTCAATTTATATGGGAAACTATCAGAATCTGACGTTTGGGCGACACGAATTCGTTACGATAATGTTCGTGCATACCTCTCGGTAGAGAGTATTATTTTCCTTGGTGCATACCATACAGTGCGGATTGGTGAAGGGGTGTGTGTAAAGTGAGTAGCTTATATTTAAACGAGGGATAAACACTGCCGAGTTCTATTATAGTAGTTGATTTAAGTGGCAAAAGCTTAATTTTGGTCGCAATATCACAAGTGACATCTGAAATTTTGCTTAAGAAAATAATAAATTATCTTTAAAGCCAACCCCACCTGAAGCAAAAATGTGTTCATATTGTACGTCCATTACCACTCTCGTAGTAAGTGAGGGGGAATATTTAAGTCGCCACTTACGCTTTCCGCAAATATATTGCGGCAATTTGGAAGAACGAAGGTAAAATTACAAGGCCTTGGGGGCGGTTTTTGGGGCGTGGTTAGGTAGCTAGCGAGTTATGAAGCAAGTCGTTAGGAAAAGCTATAGCAGACAAATAGCATAAATATTTTGTACTGCTAAAAGGACAAAGTAGAAAATGCAAAAAGTTAAGTTTTTTTGTTGTGTTAATAGTTCTGTTTTAGTTTAAAATTATGTTGAATTATTCCTGGTATTCAAAGGTACTTACTTTAAACTAAACCGGTGTAATGATTTGCTCCCAGTAATCAAATATGTAACAAAAAAAAGAACTACAGATAGAACAAAAAATATTTCTGCTGTACACATACTGGTTTGTGTCGAAGCTCAATGTTATAACTAATCCTTGGTGTGTCATCATTATCCACTGATATGGCCACATGACACGTATGCCTTGGGGCTTATTTTACAAGGTGGGGCTTAAATGGAAGCGTGTCACGAGTAGGTCAGAGGCAATATTCGCGTTCCTATTTGGGATCTGCGCGGTGATTTAAAACAAAATTTGTACTGTGAAATTTAATATACAAAAACTAAAAGTTAAAAAAAAATTTTTGGAGAGGGAAGGAACAGTGTGTGCATCACATTTGTGCACTTTAATATCTCTTGCGTAGTTGACTGATCTCTGTTGAGATTAACCGCCGTGTTCGAAATCATTATGTCGGGAATCGAAGAGAGAGAATATGAGTAAATAACGTACTTGTAGAAATCGTTAATGGAACGCCGCTGATGAAGTAAATAACTACATTTGTTATCCAACTTCAAAAAAAGGAGAAGGTCTCAATTAGACCGTATTTTTTATGTATTTACGGAGGTGCTTGTGGCGTAATGGTTGCAGCTTTTTGGTCGTGATACTAATAGTTAAGCAACCTAAGGCACGGTCATGTTTGGGATGGGTGACCATTTAAGTGACGTCTATTTACAAGCATCTCCGTGCTTCAGAAGGCACGTTAAGCTGTTGGTCTCGGTTAATATCAATAGATATTAGACGTTAAGCTTAGTCGAGGCGAGTCGAGTCATATTTGAGGTCAGGCCTGTGCCCAGCAGTGGGACGTGTTATATAGGCTGATGAGAGATGTAAGTTAACATTTCGCCGGCATTTATGGTCCGATTAGAAAAAATGTTGCTGCATTCAAAAGAGTAGTGTGTCCGATTGGTCTGAAAGGTTGGATTGAAAGTTTGGTTAGCCCTGTGGATGATATTGCAGGTTATGCTGTTAAGTTTATGCTTAGAAATCTTGAGGTTTTCAATATTTGCATACGAACGTCATTATTTCAAAGCGGGATGATAATGGAGAAATCCTCAATTCTTAGGAGTTCAGAGAATCTTTCACCACAGTTCATGACCATTCTACTGGGTTACGATGATAGTAAAAATGATTCCTACGTGGCCACTAAAACGTTAGAAATAAAAAAAATACTTTTACTGCTCAATTTTTTCTGAAGTCGGTGTCACGATAATGATTACTATGATCAAATGTAGCAGTTGCAAAAGATAACAGTGGTACCGACTTCAGAATAATTCCTTGTTCAAGACTTTTTGAAGGAGGTTCAATTCCTTTATAATGTTTTATTCGGATAGTATCGATTATTTTTTTCTGTAAGAATTCTCTTACTCGCTGTTAGTACGACGCTACCCAACAGCCGTTAACCTAGCTATTATCCGTTAAATATTTTAGACATTATGAATATCCGTCTCATAGCTTTGGTATATTACATGCGGTAATTTTTAATAAACGCGTTAATAAAACATCAAATAAAACAAAACATTAATTTGCCATTACAAAAATGCAAACAGATTTTTTGTCATTCAGCTGAAGAACTGAAAACTGATGTGTCCTTTGCAGCCAATTAACGATCGATAAGTTACCTATCTACGACACCACTAATGATTTATTGTTACGGCGCCCTCCAATAAAAACTTCTTCACTACAAAATGCCAGTAGAACAAAATATGCTTATACTTATACTGTTCGCGTGATTTGTTGCGTCAAGCGCAGCCACCATTTATAAAAAAAAAAAATCACATACTTCATTGATCCTCGCGCGTCTTGGACCTATCGGTCGGACAGAAACTCATACTTTAATTCGCTCCTCGTAATCCGCTGTTCCTGGCGACCCACCCACCTCGGCAGTTAACCCGTGGCTATCGCACGGTAAATATCATACGGTCTGTTATCTCCGCGTTTATGAAGGCACGGGACATAATTGCGCTGCCTCCTGGGGTCCTATTCCGATGTTGCTTACTGCAAACGCACCGCTGCTATTCATAATTTTCCTTTATTTGCTTAGATGAACAGATCGCGGGAAGCCGCTGGACGCAGGAAGCGGAGATCCTAGGGGGATGCCTGTGCACAATAGTGGGCGTCGAACGGCTGATATGATGATGATGATGATCTTAGATTAGCAGTGCTACTATTGAACGGAAAGCAGCATCGCAATAGGGCCCCAGGATCGCACGGGTTATACCACCGCATTCGTTTACGGTGCCAGCAATATTTTTAGGCGTAAAGCATTAATTTTGCTTTATTGCATTGCGTTTGCTAGGTCCCCGCTGGTTTTCTTTGTTCATTTCCAACATTTTCACAGCCAACCAAAAAAGTATCATTTTTCGTGATACTTTTTTGGTTGGCTTTTGTGATGCAATAACATCAATACGGAGAGTTTTTAATCGTTTGCAATCATAAAAACACAGTTACATTCGTGATATTGTAATAAATGTAATTGAGAATAAAAACTGGGTTAAAGTAAGAATAAAGGGAAAAATCAATCTGGAAAAAATCACGAAATAATATTTCCCATTATCAACCCCTATCCAAGGTGTGCCGACTCTACGAGGAATATAGCATTCGTTTTCCTGAACTTGACATTTTTGACTCTTGTTTGGTCTTGTTCACTTCAGAAATGTTTTGAAAGATATCCTCAAAGTAATCTCCCTCACTGATTAGTTTTTCCAGATTTATTATTTGTTATGATCTGTCTATTTGCGTGATGTAAATTTAAGTAACTTTTTATACATAAAAAACCTATTATTTATCATTTTTCACATGCCGTGATAGCACGCTTTAGTATATCGCACGCTTGACTATATCTTGTGTTAGTCTATAGTTCTTAGTTACAGCTTTAAGCCATGCTATGATGTAATCTGATGTGTTGTCCAATAAATACATTTCAAAAAACTGTTTTTTTTTTCAATTACATTGCTATGCTTGACTACTTTAAGTAGATTATAATAATTATATATTTCAACCTGTGATTGGAAAAAATGAAGGCTTTGCCACGCTGATTGCAACGGCCGCGATTTTGTTTTAAATGAAAATGACAGTGTTTTACGCTTCGCGCCAACGCCAGCTAACCTGTATGACAAAACCTCAATGTGTCATGGTTAAGAAGGTGACAATTAACGAAGAGGTTGCGGGTTCGATCCCTGCACTGTACAAACATTTGTATGCATGAACTGTCTGTTTGTACTGGTCTGGGTGTTATATGTATTTATTGAAGTTTATTTGTAATACCATTGTTTCTGATATCTGTAACACAAGCGCTTAAGCTACTTACCACGGAGTCAGATCAATGTATGTGATGTTGTTGTATATTTATATAAAAAAACAGTTATTTACCTGCAATTGACTTGTCAACGTCAAATGATCCGTCTCAACGAGAACACCGCCTCTCACATCTTCCAATGGTGTTTTGGTGTTCCCTTTATACCATCTCATCTCTGGCTCCACGCCACCGGCATACAGGTTCAATATCGCACACTTCAGCGATAAAGTCTCCCCGCTCTCAAGAAAAGCCTCTTTGCTCATTCTTATTTCCGGTGCTGTGAACCAATAATGTATTTAGCAAAAGGGGCGTTTTAAAAATATTGAATCACTTGTCAAAATGCGGACGATCCGCATTAGGTTGTTTTTTAAGAATGCGTTGTTTTCCCGGAACACCAATTTTATCCAAATATAATTCAAATCTTTGGTAATTTAGGGGTGAAAGCGATCAGATTCCCGGGAAAGTAAATTTTCCCATGGGAATACGTTTTTTCCCGCAGTTAAAAGTAACTCATGTCCTGTCTTAAGTCTCAAACTATCTCCTTACCAAATTTCATTTAAATCTGTTTAGTAGTTTAGGCGTAAAAGCGATCGGCCCACTTGAATTTTCCCATGGGAATACATCATAAAAAAGTAGCCTATGTCCTTTTCGGGTATCTAAATATATCCTTACCAAATTTCAAGCAAATCGATTCAGTAGTTTAGACGTGATTGAGTGACAAACAGACAGACGGAGTTACTTTCGCATATATAATATTAGTATGGATTTTATGATCATACCATGAACAGTCAGCTTGAACCGCCTCAGCATCGGTGGATGAGTTGACACATGACAGCAGTATATTCCCGAATCGTGAACTTTGGCATCTGATAGTGCAAGTTTCCAATTTTCACCAGCTATGTCCACTCTGTACCTGTGAAAATATACGCAATGACTCATACATTGATATGACATACGCACGACTGGAGTTTACTCTTTAAGAATGGTTATAAAAAGTAAATAGATTAGGAAATAAGGATAAGTGAATGCATTTTTGTATGATACTTAAAGCATGTATGATACATTTATTTTTATTAATTATACAATGAATCTGGTAGAATATATAATACTCTCTCCATAATACATACATACTACAAATACACCTATACAATACTCGGTTGAGTGTGTCAGAAAATGACCGACGCGTCTTCGGGTAACATCGTGTGACATTTTCGTGTAACATCGCGTGACATCGGATAACACCGGGAATTTAATTTTACTCCCGTATTTTTTCATACCCCGGTCTTATATAATATGAAAATCGACTCTTAAGGAGTAAACTCCAAAAGTTTTTGTCCTTTGAGAAGGACTTATTGGTACAGATGACAGCCCATAAAGATAAACACTGTGGCAACTTACGCACTTGTAAAATTGATTTTGCAACATGGCTGATAAATGGGATGTGTGATGTGCTATCGTCTGTAGAATCACAATTTTTTTAATTGTTGTACTGGTAAGCTTACAAAATTGATTAAAATATACCTTTTTTCTTGAGTTATGTAAATGGAATACAGGAACCTCACATAATATCGAAACTGTTACTGAACCACCGGCGTAAAAGCCTCATAACTATCAACTGCATACCCCCATAAATAACCTTTAAATATTCAGAAAAAAATAAAAGCCCCTTCACACGGGCCATGAATTCTCGGCCACTTTTATATATCGTTCCTGCAAAAACGGTGGGCCCAGGTAAATCCGATTTAAGTGAAAATTTATGGTGACGTATATACCCTAGTGGCGAGTGACGGTGCATGGGTCCAATACATTTGCACGTATCGTGGGCTGGGAAGTTTATTCTTAAGTCAGGGACAAGCTGAGCTGACGTTTCATTCTTTGATTAAAATAAAATAGGAAGATACGCCGGGCCTAAATAATAAAGTAGTATATTGAGATTGTGTGCCAAACGAGATCAGTGATGGTGCATTTTGTTCGCTAGCTCCTGTGAATGGCAATCTATTTTTTGGGGTTCCGTACCTGAAAAGAAAAAAACGGAACCCTTATAAGATTACTTTGTTGTCCGTCCGTCCGTCCGTCTGTCTGTCAAGATCGTTTTTCTCAGGAACGCGTGGAGATATCAAACTGAAATTTCTATATGATACTTAGGTCTACTGTCCCTGGAAGCTGAAGATGAAATCAACCTTCTAAGCCAACGCAATCAAAAGATACAGCCATTTAGGCCGCAAATTTCCGCAAATTTTCGAAACTCGCAAGGGAATCAAAACCTACAGGGTACTTCCCGTAAACTTAGAATCTTGAAATTTAGTACGAAGTCACGTCTTATAGTACAGATATAGGAAAAATTACGAAAACCGTAAATTTTCAGTTTCATCATATAAAAAAAATATTTTTGGTTACTACTCCTTATCTCATGAACGCGTTGAGATATTAAATCAAAATATATATTAAATACTTAAGTCTATAATACCCGTGATGGGTGAACTTTTACTTTAACCTACAGGTTTGTACGGAACCCTCGGTGCGCGAATCCAACTCGCACTTGACCGGTTTTTTTCATTGTTTATGACTATTGACTTTTTGACTTGAATTTTTCCTTGAGCCTCAGTTTTTGCATATAGTCATAGCTTTTCATGATTAAATCATTTCATTTTTACAATAGGTTTATTTACATTTTATAAAACTGCTTAATATTAGAAACTGCCTAAACTGGGACTTAGATCCAAAAAAAAACACGGTTTCTGTGTAGCGCAAATATGAGAGCATTCGCCCCTTAGCGAAAGTTAGCGATTTAAAATCCCACCTCAGATTTTTCTTTTTTTTTCTTTAATAGTGCTGTAATGTTATATAATTATATTATTTACCTAGAATCAGCTGTATGTGTATCCAGATCAACCGTTAGTAGTTCCAGATTCTCATCATCGGAGACTCTTATCCATGATACCTGAAAATAGTTTCTCATTAGACTTTTTAAGTTTCCAGTGTAAGCGTCTTTGTTTTGTTAAAAGATCTGTCTGAATCTTGTCTGAAAGATCTCAGAAAAATTGATATCATTATCATAATCATATTGACCGTATGATGCCCTCAGCTGTGCATAGGCCTTTCTCATGCATCTGCTTGAGAAAGGCCTGATGCTTGTCGCGATGGAGATCCACCGCGATCGGTCCAGCGCTGCCCGCATCCAGTGGCTTCCCGCGACATCAACCAGATCGTCGGTACAACTTTTAGGGCATGGGCCTATGGGCCCATAGAACATTGCTCAGCACGCGGTCGCACACAACCTACCGCCCTAAGACCGTCATCGATTCGGATGAGGAAACATAATATATTTTTAGGCCGTATTGCATGCATAGTTACCGCTCATCGTACGTCACAAAGTCCTTCACTGTGGCGGCAACGCGACTGTGAAGGACTTTGTGAAGCAATCACTGCCCCTGGATCTCAAAAGATCAGACTCGAAGCTGTCGTTCGAGAATAAAGTTCGAAAATTTCTAGATGAATAAGTTGCATGTATATATTTTTTTAATATCCATATTAATTAATTGGTTGATATTTATTTTGTGTACCTATATTATAATATAATTTAATATTTACTTTTATTTCTTACTATTATAATTATATCTATATATTATGTTTATTTATTTTTTTGCGTTATTAACCACAATTTAACTTTCTCATTTAATTTTAACTGCACCCAATGCCTTCTTTCTGCATTGCCTTACCTTTACGTTGACTGGCTGAAAATGCGTGTAATTGCATCAAGTCCACCCTTTCTACATTTCTTGTGCAATAAAGTCTTAAATAAATAAATAATAAGTAATAGTTAGTAAGCATTTTAGAAAAATAATATAACTACCGTCTTATCTCTCAAGGAAGTGACTTTACAATCGAAGATGACTGTTGATCCGGTATCAGCGTTGATCACTGTGTCGTCCGAGGGTTTCTCGTCTTCAAAAGAAGGGGGCTTGAACCTGTGAAGAAAAAATCGTAATAAGAAGAAACATATTTTCAAGATTTATTAAAAGAGGACTATTTATAAGTATTCATACTTCTTTTACCTAAGTACGAGTGCTAACGGTGTTTACAAAACACTTTTATTGTTACGTATGTAGTTTGATATTGATGGATGGAAGTATTATTTCAAAACAGGTTCTTTTTTGGTTCTTCATACAGCAAGCATACCGTAAAATACGTCGATACTAAATCTTGAATTATGAAATTTTATTGAAAAAAACTACGATACTTAAGTACTTAAACTACTATATTTAAGTACTAAAATTGAATTATTTCACTGCAGGAAAACAACCACTAAAATTTCACCTTGTATTTTGGAATTGCTTTGAATTATTTAGTTGACTTGGTGGAGTTACAAACAAAAATATTTTAGTACCCAAAATGAAATCTAGGTTCTGTTCCAAATGCCTTATAATAAGTCTCATTAAGCATATCAAAGAACATCAGAAATAGTCCAGTCGAGTCTCTAACATTTGCATGATTTAGTTATTGAATAAATAACTGAATACGTTTTAGTTTATTCTTTAGGTAAAACCTGTGATGGCTCTTATTAACCTAAAAATTGTAAGTAAATTATTCTTACACAAATAGGTACTCATGATTAATTGAAGCTTCCGAGAAAAGTTACTGAGCAGTAGTGAGCATATTTATTTTGCTTTTATATGTTTACTGTTAATTAGGTAGTTACATATACTTTACTTTCCAGAATGTGATTCCTTGTTTTATTTCATTTGTTATTTCTTTTACTCGTATTTTTATGCCTTTCATAATTTTTAATTATTTGTGAATGATTCACTTTCTTCCTCATAAAATTTTTACAACGCAACGAATTGAAGTGTCATATCAAATATAAATCGTTAATTTATAATAAAAATATAAGTCCTTAATTTATTATATTATGAACGTGTATACTCAACTTAAAATCACAAAATTCCGAAAGCAAACCGAAGCAACGGGATCGTAAAGTTAAATAAAACGCATTTTCACGCAACAAAGTCAAAGAAAGCTAAAGAAAAAGTGCCATACAAATGATCTGATACAGAATTATGATTCTTTCCCTTTTACAAAAAAAATATGAAAAGAACATCGAGCACGTAAGTTACAAGAGCTTTTTGGGGACCCGCAGTCAACTCGGAGAAACGTTATTTACTTAAAAAACTTTAATTAGAGACCCGTTTCTCTGGTATATGGTATAAAGTATCCCATTTTAGACTACCTTCATTTCGGGAACATGAAAAGATAATTAGTGAAACACCTTTAGCTTATATATTAAAATGCATTGCTGTTCGTTAGTCAGGCTAAAACTCGAGAACGGCTAAACAGATTTGACTAATTTCGAAATATTCGTGGAAGTTCAGGGAAGGTTAAAAAGATCATTTCAATTTAAAAAAAAAGCAAAGCAAAGCAACAGGCAGGATAACGTCTGCCGGGTCCGCTAGTAGTTTATGTATTTAATCGGATTGTAATAAGTACCAATCTCCTTTGATCGCTGGCTAAGCAATTATGTATTATGTTAGCTCTAAGTTACTTTGATGAACTTAGGGTACAAGTTGGTACCTAGTTGACTACTTGAAGCGGCAGCAGACGGCATATCGTCGCTACTTACACTTCTGGTTTAATTTGTTTTTATGAATCAATTCAAAAGGTAAGTTAGGTTTTGCCATTCACGCTCGCGCCTATGCATGAGCCCAGGCTAACACCAGCTAAGGGTGTGGCCGTGGGATACGTCTGGAAGGACATCATCGTCGTCATGAATCACCTCGCTAACTTCGGGTCGCTAGCAGCGGCGCGTTTATCATTCAAACACATAGAGTCGCGACGACAAACACAACGTCTGCTGCCGCTTCTTGTAGCCCGCTACAAAATTATACCTTCGTCTCAACCGGTAGCTTCGCCGTGCCTTGCAAGCTTGCACGTTTTTTTAACCGTACGGCATGTTAGCCGTACGTTATATATAGTAAATTTATATTCGCGTTAAAATGATTAGCCGCAGTTTTCACACAATTGTCACAGTAGCGGTAGTCTTATAAGCGGTATACGGCTTTTTGCAGTGCAATCCACGTGTGAATGTATTCATGTTCATTCTATGGTCACTATTTATACATGAGGCCGTATACTGCAAAATGACGTGCTGGCGAATGCCGTGTGATTGAAGCCTCAGACGTATCTTTACTCAGGATCTTTAGATATCTTTAGATATTCAGGCAGCATATCCATCGGCAAACACATATCTCTGCGTTGCAGTGGTTCCACCAATCACATGGAACTAACGTTAGACATCATTGCGCCTTGAGCTTCGGAGTGTAAAACTTCCTTTCTACCATTTTGTCATGGTATTTTTAAACCACACAATAAATCCATAAAAGCATTTCAGAGCGTCAAGTCAAAGTTCTCGTCAGAAGACCTGCGCGATCAAATGGTAACCCAAACCTACTTTGCAACTTAAAGACCTCATTTTCCGGATGCGATATACAAAACATTTACAAAATTCAACGACTCCATTAAGGTTCTCGGTAGCTCAATGGTCAGAGCATTGGACCGGACTTCCAAAGGTCGGGGGCTCGATTCCCCTCCGATGACCGGAGCCGAAAAGAATTTTTTAAGTGTTATGTCTTTTTAAAAACATGTGAATATACTCTACTGAACCTATCCCACAAGAAAACGCTGACAGTTTTTATCACAAAAGAAAAAGTATAACCCGACTTGGGTATTTTATTCAAACCGGCCTCCGTTTTTGTGTACGTGAGCTGAACACAAATTAACTTTGAATATTACACTGAAATACATTGTAAGCTGATTTAATAATATTAATTTAGCCTCTGACAGGGGTGTCTTCAAAACTGGCTTTGGGGAAATTACATTTTTTTCGGACAGAATGTAATAAAGTCAATTTTAAGCCATTGTTGTGTGTTATTTCGCCAATAAGTTATGGTTAACATGGTGTGTGGTTTTTTATTTATTTTTATGTGTTGAGTCAGGAACACGGAACATAAACCATTTTCATAAAACATACTGACTATGTCAATGATTTATTTTAAACACTTGAACGTTTTAGATTGTTTTTATATAATTGACAATTATTTTTTATATTTTTTAACTTAATTGACACGCTAAAAATGTTGTTAAAAGTCATGTATGATTCGAGGGCAGGGCTTTTGTTTTAAGTTGTAAATGTTATTTGAAAGTAAAGCTTGCTTGCATAGCACACTATATTTTAGACAGATATCGGACAGAAACCTTTTTACGATAAGATCACGGTTTAAGCAACAATTTTAACCGTAAAAAGTCTTATGTATCTTAGTCGTAAACGTTTAGTAATTTCGACGCCTATTGCGGCTTATTTCGGAAGCTATTAGCTTACTAGCGTTAAAAATTAATTATTCATAGGCTATATTTAATAACACTTCGTTGCGTTCCGTAACCTTTTTGGTGACCTTAATTTGAGTTTTAATATATTACTTACATAAAATAAATATTTTCCAATGAACAGTAAAAGTTGTTTAATGTTTTCTCATATTCCTGCTCGTACTTAGACCTTTAGGTAGATTAAGGACTATCTTTAGCCTGAGAACCAGTTTAAATACCTAGTTTAAGAAAAAACCTTTAGCCTAAATGTTTAGTATAAGAAGGTACTTATTTCTTAACTTCTGAAATGAAATAGTTATTGTTGAACATTAATATATAAATCAGATAATAATACACCTTTCTCCTAATTTTATGCAAAAAAAATTTGCATCCCTATAACGAGGTTATAAAAGTAAATGTTACAGTTAACGACACAATCTAAGAACAAAGAAAGCATTGAAGAGAAAATTTGCCCTTTCCTTATCAAGATTGTGGCTGGAATTTATACGAAAAAAAGGTGGAAACACGATGCTATCACCGCTATAATTACCTTCGATAACGTTGTGTTACATTATTATTACAAACATGCTATATTTTAAAGCAAATCAAGACATAAAATTAAGACATACATTATGTAGCGTTTGATTATGAGTTGTGAATTTCAGGCGAACAGAAATAATACTGTGTTATGAAATATTTTTTATGTAAATGTTTTATAATTGGAGCGTCGTACGTACTTTAATAAATAACATAAGACCAAGGTAATAATAACACTACTTCCTGTTAATTAAATGTTCCTTTAACCGGAGGTTGTCTGGAAGAGATCGCTACAAGTTATAAGACCGCCTACATTGCACATCTTTCTTTGTTAAACTTATCTGTAATTTTTGTTTTGTGTTGTACAATAAAGTGTTAATCTATCTATCTATCTAAACCACTTATAGGTCCCCACAGATAGGAAGCAGTGAAAGCACAATTAATAATAAAAAATAGCTTAGCAAGGCAATAAAGTATTCTAATCCGAGGCGCGAGACTGAACAATAGATAAATTGATGCATCATTTTATTTATTTATTTTATTTTATTAGGAAAACACTACAGTATCTTAAAAACTAAATTACTAGCTAGACTTGTCACTAAACACCATTTACGTGTTTCCACATATAAAATCTAAATGACTTCTAAACATATTGTCTTTAACCTTAACTTTTGAAATAATAATGAAAAAAATAAAAAACAATCAGTAGAGTTGAACATTAATATGCTTTGTCAAAAGCTGTAGTAGTGAGCTCTATCCAGTCAGTGCACCGCTTCAAACCATCTTTTTGACAAACGCTTTTTGAGACTAGTAACACTAGTGTTAAATAGGTCTAGTTCGAGGTCATCGGCCACAGCATTGAACACACTAGGAGCTCTAATGAAATAGGAGTTCTGTCTGTATTTCGTGATGCTTTGTGGGATGAAAAGAGTCGCAGGCCTCCTCAGGGTTCTGTGCGGTACTCTGATATTTATTAATGAAAGGAGGTGTGGCGAATCTAATTTTGATTGAGCTATCTTAAAAAGAAGCACTAAATCTGCAATATTTCTTCTTTCGTGAAGTGGTAGAGTGTGATGTTTGTTGCACCTGAGTTCATAGCTCTCCATGTAGGTTCTGCTCTTGTACTGCAAAAATCTCATGAACTTACGCTGTATGCATTCAATCCTATCAATGTAAATATCATACTGTGGGTTCCAAACCTGTGAGCTGTACTCGAGGATGCTGCGCACATATGTGCAATATAAGAGCTTAGCAACTTTCAAACTGTGAAATTGAGAACAAGAACGCATTATAAAACCTAATGTCCTAGTAGCCTTTTTGACTATTTGCTCGACGTGAGTCTCGTAGGTTAATTTGGAGTCATGGGTCACGCCTAAGTCACGAATTTCCTCAACATTTCTTAATCCCGTCCCTTTGAGCGAGTATGTATAATCTGTTACGTTGAGTTTACGACTGAAACATATACTATAACACTTTGAAATATTTAAATCTAATTTATTATTAACACAATATGTATCAAATCTATCAAGATCAAGCTGAAGCAAAATACAGTCATTTAAACTGTGTATTTGTTTATATATTTTCATGTCATCCGCGTATAATAAAAATTTTGAATTGAGAAAACAGGTAGATACGTCATTAATGAAAATATTAAACAGCAAGGGTCCTAAAAGCGAACCTTGGGGGACACCAGAAGGTACGGAATTCCACTTGGAGCAGTAACCATTTGTAGCTACTGCTTGACTTCGGTTCTCTATGTAAGAGGTGAACCACCTGAAAAGATTACCGTGTATTCCGGCTGACAGTAGCTTATTTAGGAGTATCGAATGGTCTATCCGATCAAAAGCTTTGCAGTAGTCGGTAAAAACGGCGTGAACTTCCCCTCCTCCATCCATACCAGAGGTCAAAAAATCGGTAAACGTTATTAAGTTCGAAGTGGTAGAGCGGTTTTTTAGAAATCCGTGTTGTTCAGGTATAAACAGACTCGATAGTGTATTATAGACTTGGTTATACACGATGCGTTCGAAAACTTTGGCAAACAAGCATAATTTAGAGATGGGTCTGTAATTCTTGACCTCGCTTTTATTACCGCTTTTGTGAATTGGGGTTATGAAAGCGGCCTTCCATAAGTTGGGTACGGTACCTTCTGACACCGAGCGCCTGAATAGTATTGCCAGTGGTCTTATAAGACTTTTTGCACAGTTGACTATAAAAACTGGCGATACAAGATCGGGGCCTGCACTTTTAGTAAGATCCAGTGATTTCAACAAGTTGAATATACAATCATCTTTAATTTCTATGTCTCCAATCATATGAGAGGAGGGTTCATGTGTACGGAAAGATTGTTGAGTTGAGGAAGCGCTAGGGGTGCCACCGGGGAGAAATGTGGATTGAAAGTAGGAGGCAAAAAGCTCACAGATCTTGTCTCCATTACTAGCGGATTGCCCTTCGTATGTTAAGTTGGCTGGCAGAGAATTAGTCCCTTTTTTATTAGATTTAATAAAGGTCCAAAACATTTTGGGGTTTTCAATAATTGAATGTTCTGCTTTATCGAGGTATGCGCTGTAACATTGTTGTTCCAATGCCTTAGCTCTTTTGCGCAGAAGAGAGAACGTAGTGTAATCCGAGACGTTTCCGTAAATGCGATATTTATTATAAAACTTTCGTTTTTCTTTTAGAACTTTTTTCAAGGCTGAGTTGTACCAGGGAGGGAAAAATTGGGATGAAATCTTTTTCTTAGGTATATACATGTCTCTAAGATCATATAAAATTTCGTAAAATAATTTTACCGCGCTCTCTAAAGAATTGTTATTCAGTGTGCTTTCCCACTCAATATCATCAATAGACGAGTTAATTTTATCGTAATCCCCCAATCGATAGAGAAATAGCTGTCTAGATTTTGGAGCAAGATAATCAAGACTACAGGAGTTAAGGTAGACACTCAGAGCTTTATGATTCACGTCTTCGGGCACTAATGGATCGTCACACGCCATTACAGATATACTTGAGTTGCTTAGTACTAAATCAAGAAGTCGATCGTTGATATTCTTGCATAAATTAAATTGATTTAAATTACATTCCGTTAAAACATTGAAAAAATATATTTGTGTCTCGCCCGCGACGCCATGCGGCTGGAGATTTTCTCCGTCACTGATCCAATTAATTTTTGGCAGATTAAAATCCCCCAATACAACAAACATATCGTTTGGGCAAGAGTTAACTATAGTCGATAAACCTTCAGCAAAGTTATATAACTGCGTGTTAAAAGAAGGCCCATTGTTCTCATCACATAGATAAAGAGTGCAAAAATGTACTTTAGTCGGCATAATATTATTATGTCTATAACTTACGGTTATCCATATATCTTCAGCGGAAGAAGACCACTCTGGGCGCTCCGTTGCCGTAAGATCGCGTCTAACAGCTAAGAGTACCCCCCCACCGTACATCTCCCCAGTGCGCGCATAGTCTCTGTCTCTACGCCATATAAGATATCTATCGTCAAAAAGCTCGCTATTACTAATCCCATCGATGAGCCAAGATTCTGTAATTGAGATAACATCGTATTGATGCATGTACAAGTTGCGTTTGAATATATGCGTTTTTGTGCGCAGTCCTCGAGCATTCTGATAGTAAATATTAAGATTCGCCATATTTAAACCATAAAAAGCAAAAGCTATACAACACACAAAAATTATCCACAATGCGCCCACAGGTACCAAGCGTACGTTCACAATAATAGTGTTTAATAATAATAGGTGTAAAATATAGATAATTACTCACAGTAAATAAAGTATAGATAGCGATGAAATTAAAAAGTTCGTTTAGTAATGCAAAACGTGTGGCAATTTGAAGGTAAGTATTTGAATGTAAGGTGTGAATACAAAGCAAGACGAGCAAAACAAAAAGAGCTGCAATATTTAAGTCAAAACGTTCCTTAAGCAATTGTCGCTTCAAGCACGCAAAAGCGCAACCAATATTGACCCGTAAAGCGCCGCTAATGTATGCGAATGCTGTCCGGTACGCTATGAATAGGTGCAAACTTACGTGTCGATACTGGCCGATGACTCCACCGCTTATCACCGAAACCGGTTCAAGATACGCACTGGGTTTTGACACGGTTCCCAAACTGTTTACAATTATGGTTTTATATAATATTATAAAAATTAAAAATAATGTTAAATAATTAAATGTTACATTTTTAACAAATCTTTTTCGGTTTTTATTTGAAAGATTGGTGATGTGTCCGATTTTCTGGCCATTATTTTGCAGTGCTTCACCCATATGTATCTGAAGTTTTTTTCCTTGGCCAAGGCTTTAGCTTTACTAAGTAAGGTTTTGTTAAAAGGTGTGAGATGGTCATTGACGTAAATTTTCCCTGGAGCAGTAAATCCCAAACTCGGAAGGGTTAGTTCTTTACAGTTTCTAGCCATAGCCACAAACTCTTCCTTCTGGTAGCGACTATTAAAAGCCACTAATATTGGTTTTTCAGAGTTTGACAACCGAGTTGGTATGCGCGCTATGTAGTTAATTGCTTCTTTCCTGTATGAGAAATTACTTTTTTGTCCAATCTTTTCGACGATGTCGAACAGGTTTTCGTTCTTTTTCAGGGGAACGCCACGAATCTCCACGTTATTTGCTCTAGCCCACTGGTCTCTGTCTTGAAGCTCTTGACTCAGTCTAGTAACTTCTGCACGCAGAGCTGGTATCTCATCTGCCGATTTCTTCATTTCCTCCACCTTGTCTTCAATTATCTTAATTTTGTCCGTAAACTTTGTAATAAGATCGTGCGCCATCCCAAGTGACTCCTTTAGATCACCAAGGTCCGATTTTATCAACTTGACGTCCTCGACCAACGACGCCAGAGGAGCCAACTGGGTCATAATCTTATTTAGCTGTTTAGCCATCTTGTCCGATGCATCCGACTGTGCAGATGTAGACGCTGGGGATGGGGACATACATTGATTCGTCTTGCATTTAAGACAGCGCCACGCATTCTTCCGGTCCCCCAGTTTACGGTAGCCAGTTTCGGTGACTCCGGAACACGGGAAGTCGAAGTGTTGTTTGCATGCACTACAGAATGCTCCGTCAGTGTGTTGAACACCACAGCTCGCACAGTTGAACATTTTCGTTTTCTTGACACGGAGTTTGAGAAACACAGGGAATGGCACGACGACGAACAAGCGTCTGTTAGCAATGATAGCCAGAAGGCATTTAATAATATTAATTTAGCCTCTGACAGGGGTGTCTTCAAAACTGGCTTTGGGGAAATTACATTTTTTTCGGACAGAATGTAATAAAGTCAATTTTAAGCCATTGTTGTGTGTTATTTCGCCAATAAGTTATGGTTAACATGGTGTGTGGTTTTTTATTTATTTTTATGTGTTGAGTCAGGAACACGGAACATAAACCATTTTCATAAAACATACTGACTACGTCAATGATTTATTTTAAACACGTGAACGTTTTAGATTGTTTTTATATAATTGACAATTATTTTTTATATTTTTTAACTTAATTGACACGCTAAAAATGTTGTTAAAAGTCATGTATGATTCGAGGGCAGGGCTTTTGTTTTAAGTTGTAAATGTTATTTGAAAGTAAAGCTTGCTTGCATAGCACACTATATTTTAGACAGATATCGGACAGAAACCTTTTTACGATAAGATCACGGTTTAAGCAACAATTTTAACCGTAAAAAGTCTTATGTATCTTAGTCGTAAACGTTTAGTAATTTCGACGCCTATTGCGGCTTATTTCGGAAGCTATTAGCTACTAGCGTTAAAAATTAATTATTCATAGGCTATATTTAATAACACTTCGTTGCGTTCCGTAACCTTTTTGGTGACCTTAATTTGAGTTTTAATATATTACTTACATAAAATAAATATTTTCCAATGAACAGTAAAAGTTGTTTAATGTTTTCTCATATTCCTGCTCGTACTTAGACCTTTAGGTAGATTAAGTACTATCTTTAGCCTGAGAACCAGTTTAAATACCTAGTTTAAGAAAAAACCTTTAGCCTAAATGTTTAGTATAAGAAGGTACTTATTTCTTAACTTCTGAAATGAAATAGTTATTGTTGAACATTAATATATAAATCAGATAATAATACACCTTTCTCCTAATTTTATGCAAAAAAAATTTGCATCCCTATAACGAGGTTATAAAAGTAAATGTTACAGTTAACGACACAATCTAAGAACAAAGAAAGCATTGAAGAGAAAATTTGCCCTTTCCTTATCAAGATTGTGGCTGGAATTTATACGAAAAAAAGGTGGAAACACGATGCTATCACCGCTATAATTACCTTCGATAACGTTGTGTTACATTATTATTACAAACATGCTATATTTTAAAGCAAATCAAGACATAAAATTAAGACATACATTATGTAGCGTTTGATTATGAGTTGTGAATTTCAGGCGAACAGAAATAATACTGTGTTATGAAATATTTTTTATGTAAATGTTTTATAATTGGAGCGTCGTACGTACTTTAATAAATAACATAAGACCAAGGTAATAATAACACTACTTCCTGTTAATTAAATGTTCCTTTAACCGGAGGTTGTCTGGAAGAGATCGCTACAAGTTATAAGACCGCCTACATTGCACATCTTTCTTTGTTAAACTTATCTGTAATTTTTGTTTTGTGTTGTACAATAAAGTGTTAATCTATCTATCTATCTAAACCACTTATAGGTCCCCACAGATAGGAAGCAGTGAAAGCACAATTAATAATAAAAAATAGCTTAGCAAGGCAATAAAGTATTCTAATCCGAGGCGCGAGACTGAACAATAGATAAATTGATGCATCATCACAGATATAAAAGCTCAACTCCAAGATATCTCAATCAAGAGGTATACGGAGCTAAAATATTGCATGGGATTCATCTAAGGGGGCGTCCACCGATGCTTTTAAGTGTGCGTCCACATCTCACGAATGCACCGCGAATGTGCAACTCGCGACTGGTTCGCGAGCAGCCTGCGAGCTACGCACGTGCATTTTAGGTAAATGCGCCATTCCTACGCTGCCCGCGCTCAGTTCGCGCGCAATCTCCGCCGTGTGCGAGCGGCGCGCTAGCGCCTCGCGCGCCTTCACATTATTCGCGCCAAATTTACTACTTATCGAATGAACGGAACTTTACACGCGAGATTTGTGTGCGCGCAATCACTATACAAACCTCGCATGAGTCGCGCTATAGAGGCGCACCAAACAATTGCACTAAGAGCGCGTGCGCAGCTCGCGAGTCGGCCGTGAGTTGCACACACGCGGTGCATTCGTTAGTTATGGTTGCGCCCTTAACACGTACGTGCTGACTAAGACGGGATCTTGTTAAACATTGGAGACGACCTCTGACCTTTAAAACATCATGCTACTTATTTAAAACTCTAAGAGAACAAAATACAGTAATAACAACTTACTTATCATGAAAATGCTTGTTGCTCGTAGCATACGAGTCGAATATGTAGTTCAGCATGGGCGAGTCCACTTTGCCCGGTCTTCCTCGCCGCGGCTTGCCTGTGACGGGGCGCGGGTTTCGAAACACTGTTGGAGGCGGCATGGCGGTGGTGCTGGCTTCAGTGCTTGGGACTGTCAAAAAACACATTTTTATTTATTTTGAATAGGTTTTTGATCTTCATCCAGGACTGGAGGCAGTCATGCTTAAACGATTGTTCACTTATGATAACAGTTATAGCACTTTCATAGGGAAGCTGGAAACAAAAAATATTACTGATTTTAGACATTTCACTGATTTTGGAAGATACAAGGTAATCTAGATGGAAGCGGAGAACAGCTAGTGCAGCGAGGCGTACGTCAGCGTCTGCGTGTTTTTTTTTTGTTAGTTGCTAGAAATGGCGTCATAAATAATGAATGAGAAATTGACTAGTAAGACGTATGGACTATTGATCTAGAAGTATTTATTTTTCAAATGCGGCTGGGAAGTTATTTCAATTAAAAGTCATGATCATTAACTTTTTCTTTTTATCAAACAAGTACTTTGTATTTTTTACAAAGTGTTTAAAAATGCTCCCCTCTCCCTTAATTTGAGATTATTTTTATACACATACATTTAACTCGCTACTTATGAATACAATTGAAATACGAATGCATGAGATTTGTACCCTTGATGTCGGCAGCATATGCGTAGCCCGTAGTCCGTAGCGCTGCGTAGTGCCATAGCATAATATTCGTAGCAAGCCATGGGTACCGCCGTAGCGCGTAGTCATATTGCTACGGCTAACGGAGAAGAGCAGAGTTGCAGTTATATTCTGTACCTCCGTGCTTCAAAAAGCACGTTTAGCTGCTAGTTCTGATTAATACAGATAGATATTAGGCGTCAAACCTGGTCAGAGATCAGGCGGCTTAATAAAATCTCAGAGTAAGTTGGTTACTCACCTTACGAACAACCCCTTTACCAATCGGCACTGAGCCTGCGTAGAAGGGCTCAAGAGACCTCTTAGTTGATGTGAGGCCAGTGACCAGCACGAATATAAGCGAGGACGTATATAAGCTAAATAAAATGATATGAGATGATGACGACCACGATCACCGATGGTGATTAATGGTCAAGAAGTTGACTATTAACACAGTACAAACATTTGTGCGCATGAACATGTCTGTTTGTACTAGTCTGGGTGTTATATGTATTTATATAAGTTTATTTGTAATACCATTGTTGATTCTGATATCTGTAATACAAGTGCTTAAGCTACTTACCACGGAGTCAGAACAATGTATGTGATGTTGTTATATATTTACATTTACTTATTTATCTCACCTATGGCGCCTGTCTGGGGTGCGACAGCCCTGGTAAGCACCGCCAGAAGCAGCACGGTGGGGTGCATGCCGCCGCATCCTACCCGCCCAGCAGGCTATCTGGAACAAAAATATGTAATCAGTAAATGATAAGTAATGATAAAGGTTTCACAATAGGAGAGGTGGTAGAACAAAGTAACGATGGATGTTTTACAATAGGAGAGGTGGTAGAACAAAGTAACGATGGAGGTTTTACGATAGGAGAGGTGGTAGAACAAAGTAACGATGGAGGTTTTACGATAGGAGAGGTGGTAGAACAAAGTAACGATGGAGGTTTTACGATAGGAGAGGTGGTAGAACAAAGTAACGATGGAGGTTTTACAATAGGAGAGGTAAAGATAGAACAAGCCAAACCAGTTCATAGTGCTACCTGTCACAACCTAAAACCAGTGTTATCACCTGATAACTTAATGCGAATCAATGTTACTGAAATGGCCGCAAAGGCTTACAGTAAGCTTCCGGAAAACATAAAGAAATGTTATTTAAATTAACTAAAATTAAAAGTAAAAAACCGACTAATGGAAAAATTATATTATGATGTAGACGAGTATTTTGTGACAATGAATTTTAAATTATAATTAATGAATTTGAATTATAGGTATTACGAGTAATAATAACTCTAAACTTTTCTTTGACATTTAAATAATGGTTTGACTTTTTATTATTGTGTTTAAACTTTAATAGAAATTTTAGATGTATTTCGTATGCCATTCATGGCGCATCATGGAGTTCCTGTATTCTATTTTGTTAGCTTTGTTTACCTATGATGACAAATAAATGAATAAGAATTAGAATTGAATAACGCTGTTTTTGCAACTTCAGGTAGAAAATCTGATCTAGCGCTTATGATTTTGCTTACCGCTCGACTGAAATTTTGCTATCATAATTTCGTACTAATTTGAAATAAGAACGCTGCCAGCAGAGAACAAAATCATAATACGGCTCACGACATGGATACTAGCACAAACCAACAAAAGTAATGAATAATAAAAGATGAGTAAGTTTGGTAACTTTAGCAAAGCTGAAGTGGGAGTGGGCGGGTCACGTATGCAGGATACACCCAGATACATGGGCTCAAATTGTCACACATTGGATACCAGCAGATGGATATCGCCATAGAGCTAGACCCAAAATAAGATGGTGTGACGATTTGACGAGTTTTCGAATAGATTGGGAATCCTTAGCCGCCAATAGGGAACAGTCCCCCAAACTCCTCCGAGTTTGGGGGAGACCTTTGCCCAGCAGCGGGGTGATATAGATTTATATAAAAAAAGTTTTGTAACGATGGCTCCGTAAAAGCTAGTGGACAAAGGTGTTCACTAGCTAGCTGTTTGTGGAACCCCAGTTTAACACTAGAACCAATATTAGTGAGCTATTGTAATTGGCTAGACGACACCACCAATCGTTGACATACTTTTTATTATCTGTCAAAACGTACTGCCTCCATAGATTTTGTATGGGAATAATGAACGTGACGTCACTAGAAATCGGAGTCAATTGACCGAATATTTATTGAGTTTTGTGTGTTTAAAAATTGGTTTCGACAGCTTTTTGGAAATAAACTGGTTATAATTACTTCATAGGGGCTATGTTTTTTAAACGCCTTGGTCTTGAAAATATTTAAGATAGCTGTCATCATGCCAATTTTACTGCGGCACCGGTCTTTTTTAGGAGAAACCTTTTTATTCGAATTTGGAAAGTCATTAGCACAAATGTGCCAAATAATATTATCTTAACCAAAGTCAATGGTAAGACAGGGCTTTATTTTAATTGCATCGAATAAAAAATTCTTCTTACTAATTGTTTGAAAGTGCTTTAAAAGCTTTGAAAATGAATAATGTTTTCGTTTACGTACCACAAAGTTGAAATGATAAGATAAATATTTATATTGCAGAAACTTTGTGACTTTCCTTGAATTTTTTACATCCACTGCTCTCACGGGCACTTATTTGTAACCTTTTGCGTGAGTTTTTATTACCAAACGTTAATATTTTCTTTGTTTTATTTTATAGAAAATTATCAGTGGTTCTCATATATATTAAACAAATACAAATACTTAAACCTTTCTCTGGAACCACCATATCTATTTAAATAAAACTTCATCAAAATCTGTTAAGTAGTTTCAAAGATAAAAGCATACATCCATACAGAAATAGGGACAGACACGGGAAGCGACTATGCTTCATACTAGATATAGAACTCATAAGCTGAAATCAAAATGCTAATGACTACAACCCCTAACACATTCACTAAAACAGTGAATTAAGTAAACTATGTTTATTAGGCTATGTTTATTAAGTAAACCTGTAATTTATTCTTGGAAAATACTGAAATAGTGAAAGTAAACTACTATTTTCTTGGTACTCTAATTAGTTTGAACACGTTATACTCAAACATTACTTTGTTGGAGTAGATTTGGTAGAATTGTTTAATGGACACGTGTCTACGAAGTTTTCAGCAAAAACATTCTTATTTTAGAAAAAAAAGTATTACTGGAACATTTTTATTTCTTATTGAAAGAACCACAAACAAGTATACAATAAGCGTATGGTACAAAATTACAAAATAAACCTTATACAATTGTAAAATCAACAGCGATGGTAACATTTTAAATAAACAGTGGAATAAACAAACACGTGGGACTCGTTATCTATAATTATCTTTCATGTATAAATTAAACTTAATTTAATTACACATTTTTATTTATTTATTTGTTGAAAGTTTGTGTCTGTGTCACGTTTTGTGTCACAAACACAGATTCGTGTATTAAGTTAAGGAAAAAAATAAATGTATGTATGAGGTAGCTGTTGTAAGCTGTGGTAAGGTTATGTGTGTCGGGGTGCCAGGTCAGACAGCCTCCTCGTGGCGCACCCCGGGCAACTGGCGTCGAACGGTTTTCGGCGTCAGGCTGATGGTCTGACAGCTGCGGCGGCGGTTGAGCCCACATCCAGCTGGGCTCCCGCGGGGCTTCTACGCCCCGGTCTTGGGTTCTACTCCCCTTCTCTCGTCTCGGAGAGGATCGCGCGGAGTGGCCCGTAATTGGTGGAGTGCTTGGCGCTCAGCAGGTTAAGCCTGCGAGGCAAGTAGGGCCGACGGGGCATCTGCCCAGGTCCGAAGTGCGGTGGCTCGGCAGGTCTCGTCAACTCGGTGGGCCTGTTGGGCAAGCCGTTACCCCAGTGGGGCCGGTGGTCGTCGGGACGTTTGTCCGGGCCGAGAGGCGGGGGATCCTCACTAAAAAGCCCCCCTGTTACCTCACTGAGAGGCCAGGAGCCTTCGGGCTGAGTGGTAGAAAACCACAATAAAAAGTTACCCCTAGTTCCAGAGTCACGCAGAGGGGCTCTGGGGCGTATGACTGGTGGGGTCACACCGGTCTCGACATCTCTCCTGAGAGACGGCGCCAGTGTGCCGTCTGGAGTGGGATGAGATCTCCTCACCCCACTCCGTGGAGATCCGCCCTCCTGCTTAGAGGGCGGACGTTGCTGCTGGCAAGGGTCGCGGGACTGTTGAGACACCGCGGCCCCTGCTGTCACAGCCACACGCAGCGGGCTTCGTCAGATTTTAGTGGGTATACCCGTATCCGGGGGAGTCCCACACACGCCCCTCCGGTCCCCGACGGAGGGGTACGGCGCGTAATCGGCATTTCCTGCCAGTCAATTAATATTAGTCGTTAATAAGGAGCTTTTTATTTCTTTATTTATTGGCACTGCATGTCAAAATGTCTACGGAATTAAACCTTTTATTAAAAATTTACCTTACATTCATTACATACATTAAAGAACTGCAAATGAGGTAAAAAGACGCGTCGTACGGTTACTCTGATCTCTCGATTACACACAAACTGAACCTCTGATTTGCGATAGCTAACCTTACTAATTATTCATTCTCTCTATCACACACACACACATGCCCCACGCTTACACACACAACATCACACATAAACACACCACACAAACTCTCATCATAAAAGTGCCAAACACCTCAGATTAATAATCTTAACTGGTCTCTCAAGATACAGGCGTAGCCTAGTTTGAGAGCCTCATTTTAGAAACTTATGAGATTTTATGGCTTTTTCTTTATTTAATTTATTATGAAATACATGTATGTTTTTAGTGGTCAATAAATATATATCTATTTCTATTCTATTCTTGTAACAGCAAAAATGCACGTCGCATCGTCCACATACGTACAAGTTGTAATCAATGTTCCGCTTTGTACAGGTCGACTCCGCATCTAACAATGTAAAAAGAACAAAATAGGTACTGTAATGCGACAACGGCTGCCAGGTTTCTTTATTTCCTTGCGGACTTCAACTTTTGTTGACCGAGTTTTGTTGCAAAGCGCTAAGATCGAAAAAAATGTATACGTTTAGTCCCATGGGCTAAAATAATCTTAACTAATATTGTACTGTGAAAGTCACTCTGTTTTTTTTTATAAGTGAGAAAACTTAATAGCGTCAAAAATCTTGTACATCGATACTTGTTTCTAAGTTTATATTTGGCCAGTACCTACCCATTGACTGCCATTAAGTTAAATTAATAGTAAGATAAAACTAATAATGGTAATTATAGTTTTCCGTTAACCGTCGTTTTCCGTTGTCGCCCTTACGTCACCTGGCAGAATGATGGTGGCAGAGTGGTGACGTCTATTGACAAGCATCTTTGTGTTTCGGACGGCATAATAAGCTGCTTGTCCCATTTAAATCGATGGAAATTTCACGTAAAGCCTTGTCCGGGGTCTTTGGGCGGTTTGCCAGTAAAGTTGGTTTCTTGCCTAACAATCCTCCCCCTTTACCAATCTGCGCTGAGTCCGGGTGGTGGAGTATGGCTCATACCATACATATACCCCATAAAAATAACCTTTTTTAAAAAAACAGACACAATAGCAAGTTGGAACCGTTCATTACATTGACCATTTGTTTCAACCCTAAATTAGACTGTCCTAATCAAAAACATAACCGTTGCAGCTTCGCTTGTTAGATCTCAATTAACCCCTGAAATGTTCATTTTCGTAGAACTGGGAATTTCGGTAGCTCTGCCTCTTCAGTGCGTCTAATGAAAGGGTAAGCGTCTACGATCGGTCGTCATTGTACAGTCGAGTACATAAACCTTCACCGAAGAGGAAATTCCTTATTCAATTCTGTCTGATCCTTACGACTTACCAAATAAAGTTTAATTTTAGTATACACGAATAGCTGCTTGCTGATACGTCAAGTGTGACTTCACCCAGGTCTGGTTGGCATGAACACGTTAAGCTCCAACCACGTGTATACACGTATTACATCAGATTATGTATGTTAAATAGGTGTAGCAGCTCATATCGAGTATTAGCTGGAATTATATATATAGGTATAAGTGCAAATAATATAACTAAACAAATCCCAACTCAACAATGTACGAATCATTTCATGAACTCAATGTATACGAGTGAAGTTGAAGAATAAGATGTAAAAAGATCAATTTTGAATTTAAAACGAAATCATAATTGTAGGTATTACGAGATAACGGGCGCGCTGCTGGTACACCGCGTAGATGAAATTAAAAACCGTTAATATATTTCATAAAACAATCATAATATAATAAAGGTGTATTTCCGGATGCTCTAAAATTAGCAGTAGTAAAGCCTATTTAAAAAAAAAGATGATACGTTTAGTGTAAGAAACTACCGCCCTATTGCACTAAAATATCATGTAATAAGTGATTGTAGGCTCGAAATTCTAAATGTTTTCAAGACAAACGAATGGGTAATAGTTATTTTCATGGATTTGTCTAAAGCGTATTGTGTGTTACATAAAATTTTTTTTTTTAATAGTTTACTCGTTCACGTTAATAAGTTTACTACAACTTTATCTCGTCGAGCCTTCTCAGAAAGCGATGATGCAACGATTCTAGTTGCTTTTACAAACTAAGACTCCCCGCAGGCCCCGAAACTTAGAGGAAGCCTTAGCTTGTCAGTAAAATGACATCGGTTGTAAAAAATATATAAATTAAAATTAATTATTCAGAAATCAGAAATTTTTACTAAATACTAATACGAGTTATATCACGTGTGAACGTCAATATTGAGTTAATAAAAAATAATAGGTCTTAATTGTTTTAGATTTAGTAGCGTTTCGAGACGAAAGACACATGAGAAGAAACGCCGAAAAAAACTCTGCCATCAAATTATAGCTAAAAACAAATAAATCATTGACTATTCGGAGTAAAAGCATATCTTGGCACGCGGCCGCGTACGGATCCAGCTAAGATAGAAAATTATCAAATTTTGTTTTCAGGCTCAATTTCCATACGAAAGGGTGACCAACATTTATAATAACATAACAATTTTATAATAAAATGGATGCCTTACACTAAAATTGTTCAATAAAAGCTGACATTTAATCTAGTCTGAACTAAAAGCCCATCAGACTTAGTTGACCGTATGAAAGGGTGATGTTGATGCTATAGTCTTCCTAAATGGTTATTAGTATGACAATGTGAGTCCTAAGAGCGGTGTGTCCTGAGATATACGGACAATATCAACGCTTGATATTGGTTCTCATTAGGGGTTAGGAGATGTGTAGCTTGTACATTACAAGCTTCGTTATACAATATTTTCGCAAATGGGTACAATATTCTAGTTAGAATACTACAACTGTGGTATTGTAGGCACTGAGGTAAAATTACTGCCTCGTTGGTGTAGTGGCAAAGTTTCTTCCTTACATCCGAAAGGTCCTTAGTTCGAATCCCAGGTCGAGCCAAAATTGTTTCTGAGATTTTCTGTCATGAATTTTCTCAAGAACAGCTCGGAGTTGGGAAGTTGGCGGTGTTACACCCCGTGCCTCGGAAAGCTCGTTAAGCCGTTGGTCCTGCGCCTGATTTCTCCCCGGTTATGTCGGATTGCCGTGTCACCGAACTTCAAGAGTGATGGAACAGAGAGTGCACCTGTGTATTGCGCTCACACTTGTGCACTATAATATCTCGTGCGTAGTTGGCTGATCTCTGTTGAGATTGGCCGCCGTGGTCGGAATCGAAGGAGGACTATTATTATTACTTTTAATAAAAAGTCAAGTGTTACAGTTAAAGTATAAAGCAAGTATTACGATGATTTATAAGTACCTACTCCGTTGATGATTGAGCCTCTGTAGGTATTCCATTTTGTCAAAAGTAAAATACGCTTATTAAAAGAGTAAAACCTCCACCACTTAAACAGATTCGTCTCATTTCAAATGCCGTTTTATCGGACCATCCGAAAGAGACAAACAATTCGTCTAGCCAGCCGGATGAGACAAAAAACACGCGGAAAGGCAAACAAATGGAACGGATCAGTCGCAAATTGAATTAAAACGTGTGGGCGAAGCGAACACTCTGATAAGTGTAATTTGTCTTAGGAGCAAGAAAAAAATCAGGGCTTAAGGATAGGCTAGTCTCTGAAAAACCTTTCTTGTCATATACGAAAACAGGAAGCATTATGAAATAAGGTAACGTTGGTAGTATGTTTTTTTTTACTACGTACATTTAAATGCAAATTTATTGATATTTACATACACGTTCGTTTATTTTAATTTTTAATCAAATTAACAAGAGTATCAATGAAACAACCATGAACAATTTTCAGTTAACTATTCACTCACAATCCAATCAACAACAAATAAAAAAAAGATTTTATTAGTTCCGAAAAACCTTGCCTGTTTTGCCAAACTGTAATGAATTATTCAAATACCTGAAAAATAACGCAACGCCAATATACCCAGTACTGTTTCGAAGAAAGATACGTAATGTGATGGTTTTTGAAACAATTAATTAAAACAATTATTGCATTGTCAATAAAATGGTGGCCAATTTATAGTTTTTACATACAAGTACCCTTACAATTTATTTGTTGTTTCGGCTTACGCGAACAGTAGACATTAAAATGATACGCTTTTGTACGGATTATTTCGTGTCTTATTTGCATTTTATTTTAACTTGACGTTTCGGATCCTTTTCAGCGTCCGTGGTCACACCATTTGAGCCAAGACTTAAGCTAGACCCCGCACTGCGAGACCACAAGATAGTGTTATTTCATTTTGGGTAGAAAGGAACGTATCTTAATATTTTTGAGTGATGCTATGACAACTAACACTTAAGTCTCCCTATGACCACGGACGCTAAAAAGGGTCCGACGTTAACGTCAGGTTAAAATAAAATGTAAATAAATCGCGAAATAATCTGTACAAAAGTGTATCATTTCAATACTCACACAATATAAGAGTAGCTTATGTTCATCAGGTATAATGTAGGATTCTAATTGTAAGAGATTTTTTTGAATCAATTTAGTAGTTTCGAAGCGTATTCAAACAAACAAACTATCAAATCCGACCTCTTTATACCATTATATTATATTAGTTATATTTAAATAAATTTAATGATATTAGTTACATATATTATATTACTAATATAATATTATTCTTTCTATTATTTATAATATTATATTAGTAATATTATAAAGAGGTCAAAGCAGTAAGCCCCGCCTTTATAACTCGATTCCTCTTAAGCAACCCCTCGCACACACATCGATCATTAGGAGTTGGATTCCGGCAAATAAAGTTTACATACCGAGTCTTATTTGACTCGGCACATTTGGGTTTGAAGTCACAGCTAGAGAAAACGAGCCAAGACAAGGGACGAAACATTTCTTATCTGTACATTTAGTCTTTATTCCCTGACACACATAGAAAGTATAATAACGGATCTACCACATAGTATGTTTATCTGTACGTCCGTCAGTGTTCAAGTGATTCAAATTAATTGTCACGCGTACCATAATTTATCAACGATTAAAATGAACGGCATCCAAATATTACATTATAATAACAAAAATACTTTAGTCACTATTTTTATTAGTGAAACCTAATCGAAATAAAAACATTAACATCTGTATTTTTTAAAGGCATCAAGTCCGTTGTTAAAGTAAATAAATTATTTTTAAAAGTATCGTTGGCAATTAATCGAGATATCAAAGCTAGCCAACTAGCTCTTTAAGGCTCTGATGTAATTCCCCTATCTATTAATTAAAAACAAACAATTATTTTTTCTGAACACGTTTTTATACTCAAATTGTGTATTTTCATCCCAACTAAACGTATATAACAAGATTCCAGCGCAATCTGACATTGGGAAGAACAAAATAAAAGCTTGCACAAACTACAAACATTTCAACATTTTGCTGATATTTGGAAAAAATATGGTATAACTGTTCTGGCTGTTTTCAGTGCACTATGCTTTCCTTCATTTTTATTTTATGGGCTCGGATCCGGCTTATTTAATTATCGACACGGATATAAGATTTCCTTGTTACACGTTTTGACAGTAGGCATGGTTGGTATTTTATTAATCCCGACAGGGGAACCACTGTATTTATGAACGGTGTCAATACTTTTTTATGTCAGGTAAAAATTAAGTAATGGAGAATCATTTGAAACATTAATTTAAATGGATTCCGTTAAGAAGGGTAATATTAACTTAGGTTCCGTACAAAATTGACACATTAACTTAAAATCTTTGTCACTGACTAGATATTTGGTTAACAACTTTGGGCAAAATACGAATAAGTAATAATTTTAACTTACGCGCATATTTTGTTACTTTTGTTCAAATTGCACAGGGAAAACTGTGCATTTGAACTACTCGTATATATGTAGATTGTTTGAAAGAAACCGTTACGTTATTATTTTGTGAAAAAAATCGTTAGTAAAGTTATCGATGAATCGCAATTTATCCCATCACTATTCGTCTCCAAGAGTATTGTAGTAAAAAAAGAACAGAAATTAAGTTGGGTCATTATTCAGTGGGGATAAGTTGGACTAGTTGCCACATTGTTTTAGTGATGAGGGAATTTGTTCAGAAGAGTTTATACAAGTTTCAGTAGCACGACTAAGTGTACAGTATAGATGGTTGGCTACAGATGCAGTGACCGTTGTGAAAGAAGGTATTTTTTATATTACGCTTTGTTCTATGTCTATTCGCATAAAAATAATAATTAAACTGAGATATTATAATACAACTAGCCTAAAAGTGTAAAAACAGACACTCAATAAATAAAATAAGGAAACAATAATTTTAACTATATACTCGTAGAAAAAATATCACCCTATCAGAAACAGTACAATGCCCTACGTATCCAGTACAACAATGCTTTCAGGGCGCTGTTGGGGCTGCCCCGCTTCTGTAGCGCGTCAGGGATGTTCGCCGAGTCCCGAGTGGATTGCTTTTATGCAACAATGCGCAAAAGGTGCACATCCCTGGTGCACAGGGTAAGGGCCAGTCGCAATAGCGTGCTGAAGGCATTCGCAGAGCGATTTGACTGTGTTTACCTGAACCATTGTGATATGGTTTACATGACCTCAGTCAATATTCTTTTCTGAATTATTATTCAATTCATATTATTTAAACTATTTAATAAAATTGTAATTGTATGATCCTTTTGATGATTGAAATAAATGACATTATTATTATTATGTCTTAACCTGCCCGAGCAGAAGCGTCTTAGAGACCGCCCGCCGTTGACCTGGCAGTCTGTGATAAATAGTGACCTCGAAAAGGCCCAATTGCCCGGTGTCACTACCCAAGACAGGCTTGGCTCAGGAAAGTGAGGAGACCCGACCCAGGAACAGGAAAGGAAGAAGTAGAAGACCCCTTGTCTTACGTGGGTAGTGGAAACGCGAAATACGCGACGCGAGGCGACGCAATGCGACAATCTAAAGTGTATGTACGTGTATGATAGTGTCCTACGCGACGAAGCCCAAATGTCATTGACACAAGTATTGGCCGCGTCGCACTTCTCGCTCACGTAAAACAACGCCTTATCAAACATTTGTGTAGTAAACATATCTATGCCGATTAACTTTTGTTTATTTGTTAAGTATTTTTTGCGTTCACAACGCTATTTTTAATTTCGTAACAAATAAAATTTTAGCCTGTTTCATCCTAACCGATTGTTAAATATTTGTAAAAATATTTATCTCGGGTGATTTGAGGGTGTCTCCCACAATCATTGATGAAACATACGCTGGCTTAAAAAGCACTTACAAAATTCAACGACTTCATTAAGGTTCTCGGTAGCTCAGTGGTCAGAGCATTGGACCGGACTTCCAAAGGCTTCGATTCCTCCCCGATGACCGGAGCCAAAATTTTTTTTAAGTGTGATGTCTTAACTTTTGTTTTGTTAGACGACAATCCATTATAACAGGTCAGAGGTCAAATGCTAGACGTCGGTTTATATTGCGTTTTGAGACTAAAAGTACATAATGGCAACGCTACTGAGAATGCAATAGCATTGCCATTATGTACATATATATAGAACATTTCAACGAGCAATGGCAGTGTCTGGGAGGAAGCAAGGGCAAGCACTGCACGGAAACATGAAGGACTCAGGTTCGATACCTGACTTAGAAAGTGTTTTGGACAGGAAGCTTTGAAGCGCTTACATTCGTTGGCACTTTTAAGGTATACTTTAGTATTATTAAAATGTTTCTTAAGCTCAAATAAAACATATCCATCATTCAGTTTGGCAAAGGCAAGTAAAAACATGAGAAAAAATTACGTTTGATTGATTAGTATGTGAAGTGAAAAGAAGCGATAAATCATGCAATATCAGCTTAAGGTGTTCAAAATACCAACACACTTAGAAGGGTTTGGAAAAGACTGATCAATTTTGGCGGTAACTCGCTACGATTTAAAAAAAAACTTAAGACAGCAATATGATTTACGATTTACTGACGTTTCTTTGAACCTTCTTCATTAAAATATAATATGAGACCCAAACTAAAAAAAGAACTTAAATATTTCTCTGAAAATCGCCATAAGCTACTTCATGTGTTGAATGTCACCATCTTACTAATATTATAAACGTGAAAGTTTGTGAGTATGGATAGATATATGGATGTTTGTTACTCTATAACGTTAAAACTATTGTATGGATTTTAATGAAATTTTCCAAAAATATAGCTTATACATCAAAATAACAAAGGTTACAATTTTTGAAGCATTGTGTATGAAAGAGGGTTTCTACTTGAACAAAGTCGCAAACGGTCACTAGCGTAAAAGTAATAAAAGCCCAAAAATTTTATTATTTTTCGAAAAAAACGCTATAGTTACGTAAGAAAGAAAAAAAAAGTTTATTTAGCGCATAAACTACACTTCAAAATTAACACAGGACTAGGACTAACGACGCTTCCTATTCCCAATTTCACCGAGTTCCCAATGTTCGATTGTGTACCGAAAATTTTGTGTACCCTTTTAGTTTGGATGTCATGACAATGCATATTTTGACTACTACAAAAAAATATATATTACTAGTTCATTTTCGCGTTAACACCCTGTATAAGCAAACGATAACTGCTTGTCATAATACCGTGGTCGTACTAGCCCATCGAATCATAATAATGGCAAGTGCCTATGAATAATTTAAACTGAAATACAAGTCTGCTAGTGACAGCCGAAAATCCGACTCAGTTATCAATTTTGCACGGTATAATTTCAGCTGATATGTAATCAGCACCTATTAAATTTTCACGTAGCTGTGAGTTCGTGGGAGCTGCGAGTAGTTTTTGAATGTATGAATTCATACTAAGTTTGGTATATGCCGTCAAAGACTGAACTAAAAAGTAAGTTATTATTGGTTTCATATATTTCATTCTAAGTGGAAAGTTTTGGCTCACATTATTCTGATAATTATGGAAGCTCACGATCACGATTGAAATCTTCAAAAATCTACCAAGCACATAAATACTAATCAAACACAATGTGATAAATCATAGAAGAGAGTTTTTTTTTGCAAAGATGATAAAGTGTGAGCATTTTTTTTCAAAAAAAATATTTAAAAAAAATGTTTTTTCTTTTATAAATTATTCCAGTAAATTTTAAATGTATACGTTCTTTAAAGCGACGAAAGTTTAGAATTTCATTCAATGAACAGATCATTTAGGTTGAAATAAAAGGGCGCTATCCCCACAAAATATATTGCAAACAAGTAACCAAAAAAAATGTCTACAAACTTTTTAAGTGACAACAACACATTTTGATAGATTGAGTTTTGACGCCACCCAAATTGCTTTGATTGCAAACTAAAAAAAACAGAAGAGGGAAACTTCTCTTACTACGTAA
The DNA here is from genome assembly GCA_963921415.1 of Pyrausta despicata. Lineage (NCBI taxonomy): Eukaryota > Metazoa > Arthropoda > Insecta > Lepidoptera > Crambidae > Pyrausta > Pyrausta despicata. Next base: position 9,941,642 of record OY992864.1, read on the forward strand.
GGGTAAAACGAAGAAATGGACGCTATTCGTCATAATAGCGCACATTAGCACAAACTTTTTGACATTAAGCGTGTCAGTCAGTGACAGCAACCGTTGGAGACGTATTTAGCTAAAAAATTAAAAATTCCTCACTGTATAGTTTAAGAGTGAAATGACGACAGCAAAAATAAAACTCGGGTGAAAGGAGGCCTTTCATACCATCGGTTAGCATAATTACCAAATATTTTTACATAAAATAGAAATCAAATACCTTCATAAAAAGTACAACCTAAATTTGATCATAAATTAAATTATAAAGACTACTTATTAATAAAGACGATTTTATCTAGAATAGGTTAGGCATATGACAACATCCGCCGTGACATCTAGTAGGAAGTAGTAGCAAAACTCGTTTTGTCCTAGTAAATGTAAATGAATGAGTTTAATTTAATCTGTTTCTCGAACAAGTCAGCGATCATGCTAAATCTAGGTTATTTAGTTTTATCCATGATAAGCTCTCTTATATTTAATATTCATGAAATTATAGTAAGAGATTTTTATTTTAAATATGTAATCATATATATATATATATATATATATATATATATATATATATATATATAATATATATATATATATATATATATATATATATATATATATATATATATATATATATATAATATATATATATATATATATATATATATATATATTAATATACAAGAGATTTTTATTTTAAATATGTAATCATATATATATATATATATATATATATATATATATATATATATTAATATACAAGAGATTTTTATTTTAAATATGTAATCATATATATATATATATATGATTACATATTTAAAATAAAAATCTCTTACTATAATTTCATGAATATTAAATATAAGAGAGCTTATCATGGATAAAACTAAATAACCTAGATTTAGCATGATATATATATTGTATATTTTGTATTTAATCTTATGTGTCATATTATTCTTATTATTTTTTTGTTTTCTCTTATATTTATTTTGTCGCACCGCCCACAAATCATTTCTGCTTAGCCCAAAGGTATGACTGGTAGAGAATGCCCTACGGCGTTAAGTCCACCTTTTGTACAAAGTATTGTTGTGCAATAAAGCTTAAATAAATAAATAAGACCATAGGTTTATTATTTGTTTTATACATATCCAAACTGGCTTGAAAAAACTGTTCGAATACAGTTATCATCACAAGTAATGTCGGTAACTACAGCCTTAACAGTAATCATTCAATGGCCCATATGGGCAAAATGTTCCCGCTCAGTAAACGCTTTGATATCAGATGGATAACATGCCACGACACTGATGTACCACTTGTGTACTACATCCAATGTGAATGTATGTGACAAATATAAAATATACAAACAAAAAACAGATTTTCATCATGATAAAGACTAAAATACGATATGAATAAATATTTCGTGCGTTCGTGATATGTTGATACGAAGTAGCACGGACTATCTCCAAATGATGGCTTAGTTATAGTTACAGAAATTTGCAAAAAATTTAACCGATCTGATATTATGTGTACCTAAATTTCAAAAACCAGTTGGTCTGAAATTTACGTACACATAATATCAGTGAAGCATCAGTTCCGTATCCATTCCGTTTCCGTTCCATTCCCTTCTGGTTCCATCTCCATAAGTCCGCAGCAGTGATGCACCAGTGCTGACACTTTTATGTAGACTGGAAACGCAATTACAGAAAAAATGTGACGGAAAACGGAACTATACCGAGCGGATACTGAACGAATACAAATCAAAATGAATCAAGCGTAATAAATAAATATATATATATACAACAACATCACATAACCGTGGTAAGTAGCATTACCACTTAAGTTACAGATCTGATATCTGTATATTATCAATAGTTGCAAATAAACTTCAAAAAATACAAATAACACCCAGACCAGTACAAACAGACATGTTCATGCACACAAAGGTTCTTACCTCTTGGTTAATCGTCAACTTCTTAACTTCTATAATACTTCTGATATTGTCTTTTTCACCATCAATGCACAGTTACCCAAGTACCCACCCTAAATTCTTGACAAATACATATCAAGCACACATATACCACATACAACTATCCAATAACTATTTGTCGCTGAAGGCATATCTCGCGTAGTTTCGGAACGAACTTACGTGTTTGTTCGCGATCTCAAATGCGAAATGTTGAATATGTATTCGTAGCCCAGTTACGAGATTTAACTTCAGTGGTAAAGTCAATATTGGATAATGAGGGCTGTTTTTAGTACGTTTGTATGTTAGGGTGCTGATTTTGAATTTTAAGGTTCTGTGCCATTAATGGAAAAAACGATCACAATAAAACCGATTATTTTTTCTGCGTATTTTTAGTCGCGACTAAAATCAATGCTAGCTTAGGCCCGCAGCACACCTGTGGCGTACCGTCGCAGCGAGTCTCGACAGTCAGCGAGTTGGCCGCGGCGATTGGTTGAAACGGTCAGTCGCGAGTCGCGGTGACGATATGCCGTAGGTGTACCATAGGTTCTTAGAAACAAAACAAAACCTTTTTCTGCATTCCACTTGGTTTAGAATATTCATTCCTACACTTTTTTGATCATGTTTGATTCAAAAGTTAAGGTAGTAAACTAAAAACTTATGCTGCTATAAAAATATATAGAAAATAACATAATAATAATAGAATATAATAATAACATAATAATCAATCCACAATAAGCGGATTTAACGGACAAAACAGTATTTAATAAGTTGATTTAACTCCATATTTACTCAAGAGACAAATTTCCCAAATCATCTCTGTTGAACTGCAAGTCGAAAAGCCCTTTTGGGTCAAAACTATTCCTTGAACGTTCAGGATCATTTGTCTAAGCAGTTTTTCATCCAAGGTACCTAATTTGGATCTTCCAAAGGCGAAGAGGTGATCGTATCAATTTTTACGAGCAGTATTTTTTGTTTATCTATATTTTGGACGGACGGTAGGCAATATGGGTCAGTAGGATAGGTTCATGTCTTAATCGATAAACCTTCACAGCCCAATTGAAATTTACTGCTCATCCAGTGAATTTGTAATGTAATTATTTCAGGCAAGAGAGGCGCAAGGGCAAAAGCGGTACTACATTTAGTAAAGACAACATTTTTCTAATCGGTGTACAGTCAAAGATAACATAGCCCACGGGCTTATGCACTCTTAAGTGCTTGAAGATTTCGGGAGTAATTCGCTTCCGTCTTAAGCCTCATCAACACTTAAGATCAGCTGTTATAAAAGCTAACCATACTGCACGATTTAATTAAAAATAAAGTTTAAAAACTAACACCCGACTACTTAAAAACACGCTCTAAAAAGTACGAAACAAGAAAACACTCTCCAATGAAATTACTTAGTATGTACAAACTATTAAATATTTACCGTTATTAAATAAACTAACTTACACATATTATTATATTTTAATATATTTTCAATTTATAATATTGATAGAGAAATGTTTTAAGGATAAAGCCGTGGTCGTATACCACTTTTTTTAATTTATTGGCATTTGAAATGGCATTGGCATGGCATACGACCACGGCTTTATCCTTAAAACATTTCTCTATCAATATTATAAATTGAAAATATATTAAAATATAATAATATGTGTAAGTTAGTTTATTTAATAACGGTAAATATTTAATAGTTTGTACATACTAAGTAATTTCATTGGAGAGTGTTTTCTTGTTTCGTACTTTTTAGAGCGTGTTTTTAAGTAGTCGGGTGTTAGTTTTTAAACTTTATTTTTATTTAACATATTTTGGAGTTCTAAATAGGTTAATCTTGGGTTCATTGATTTCTCAATCTTTCCAACTCCTCGAACGATCTTTGGTCATGTGGATTCTTTAGTAATTTGCTAGATTCCAGTGAACTAATCCATAATCCATCTATGGATCTTACTCTGCTAAGAGCCACATATATAGTCGGGTAAAAAAGATGTGAATTATATACAATCAGCCCATGAATACAGGTAAAGTCACAAGCAAATGCTAGTAATATATATATAATTAAAATGTACAAGTAAAGCGCTTTCAAATGATACCAAACACGGCATATTTATCTTAACTTTATTTTTTTATGTTTTGTCCGCCAGAGGGCGCCACATTAGATTTTGTGAAATCCCATATAGCCTATAACCAGCGGACAATTAAGACGCTTCTAATGATATGTCATTTGTCGAATTCTGATAAGTAGTTTAGAAGTTACGAGGGAACAGATGAACATCCATACCCACATACATACATACATACATACAGGTCGAAATCATAACCCTCCTTTTGCTTCGCCGTAGTCGGGTAAAAAGTGCACTGCGGTCATGTTTGGCATGGGTGACCATTCTGACCATACAAGTGACGTCTATATACAAGCATCTCCGTGCTTCGGAAGGCACGTAAAGGTATTGGTCCCGTTAATATCAATAGATATCAGTCGTAAGCCTAGTCAGAGGCGCTCGGGCGGCTTAATAACATCTGACAGTAAAGTCGGTCCTTACCCACACCCCTCCACGAATTCGCACTGAGCCCTCGTGGTAGAGTATGGCTCGTACCACCGATGGGACGTATGTAGGCTGATGAAGATGATGCACTGCGAATCGGATCCTCTAGAAAAGGTTGTAATAAAAGACTTATTAGGTACTAGAAGTAAATTGTTGAGAAAAATGAACACAAACCAATCTCCTGAACCATTTGAGTAGCAAAGTTACACGTCTACAATTAAATACTAGTATGACTGTTCCAGGCCCCCACCCCTCTCTCTGCTAAGACATACTTCAACTGACGCATTGTGCTCTGTAACTTTTAATTAATAAAATAGTATTTCAGCAAATCTTGCATTTTATTCATCATAAATAACAAGAACGTCATACGTTTTTCTTACGAGTAAAAACAAATGATTTATACAAAAATCGTGCAAGACCAACTCACCGAAGGATTCCGTACCATAGAAATAAAACAACCAATCAAATTAATTTTGATTTTGTTGAAAAAAAAAACTTTCTTACCTACTGGTCAATTTTTACGTGTGCTGACCCCATTTTGTGTTTTATGACCTCAATTTGCGGAGTTGACCAGCCCTGGCGGAGGATAGAGGATATCCACTTAGGTGAATTTGGAAAGTGGATTGCACTCGAACAGCAGCCTCGCCTTTTTTAATTTGAGTAACATGTGTCGTAAAGTTTTGGGATGCCGTCATAAAACTACCGGCTGGTCATACTTTCAAACAACATGGCAATATAGTTGAATATCAAATTACGAATTATCATATGTGCATACGTAACAGAGATTTTTGTTACTTTTGTAAATATTTGTAATCTATGTAAATACATTGATTCGCCGAAATGTACACTGCTCAACAAAGTCTAGGGAACAGGAGGTTTTTAGGGAATATTTTTATTTTTATATATTTTTGTTTTAAAGTTTATATACCAATCGATGCGCAATTTAATGCTTAATTAGTTGCGTATATAAATAAAGGATTCAGTTTTTGAATTACGAGGTAATTTTAATGAAAAACAAAGAAAGTGTATTACAGAATAAACAAAGAAATTTTAATTTAATAAAATTTCTTAAAAATTAATACATTACAGTTAAGAACAAATATGCGGGGACTTTTTTAATAATCAGTTGGACCCCCTAAGGCATTAACAACACCTTGACATCGTCGTGGCATACTGATTATGAGACTATCGATTGTCTCTTGTGGAAGAAGACTCCATTCTCTGGAGAGATGTGAAAAAAGTTCATCTGCTGTGTTCAAATTTTGAGGGAGATTTCTAAACGCCCTTCTCTTTAGTAAATCCCACGCGTGTTCAATGGGATTGAGGTCCGCGGACTGAGCAGGCCACTCCAGCACTTCGATGTTGTACTCGCGGAACACATCCATCACCTGACTCGCAGTATGTGGTCGTGCATTATCTTGCATAAAAATAAAATCTGCGCCCAGATTTTGTCGGTGCGGGATAACCACGGATTGGACTACCTGTTCGCAGTATCGCTCTGCATTTAAATTTCCCCTGATCAAAACGAGATCCGTCCGTCCACCCAGGCGGATTCCAGCCCACACCATGATTGTACCACCTTGGTAGGGATGCACCTCCTGTGGGTTTTAAAGCCGACTCTGCCGACCAGGAATCCGCCAAACACGCACTCTTCTTGAATCTGGATGAAATCCGAAGCGAGATTCATCGGAGAACAGTACATGTGCCCACTGATCTAAGGTCCACTGCAAATGTTCACGTGCCCACAATAATCGACGTCCTCGATTTCCATGACGCAGCGCGGGCACTCTTAGTGGTCTGCGAGCACGAAGATTAGCTTCATGGAGTCTCCTCCGAGCAGTCTGGTCACTGATAGCAACCTGGTGCTGCGACTGGAGGTCTTCTACCAACTGACGAGCCGTAATGGTGGGTTGCCTCCTTGCGACATTTTGCAAAAAACGGTCTTGCCTTTCTGTAGTAACCCTATACCTGCCTCTGTGCCTTTCGGCTACATCGCCAGTAAGTCTGTAACGTACTCACAGTCTGCAGATATCGCTCGCGTGAGAATTCAGAGCAGCTGCAACTTCGCGTTGGGGTAGCCCAGCTTCCAACATTCCTACAGCTCGAATCATTTCTTCCCGCGTTAAATGAAGTCGTGACATAATGGCCGTAGTCGCAAAAGTTACGAATAACAACAGTTAATTTTGTTTCTCAATAAAATCATAAAACAATAAAACAAATTTTTATCTTTAAAATTCTCATACAGTATATAAAATTCCGCACTACACAGCAATCAAAGTGAAAGATTCCCGCCTTTTACGAAAATTCTTTTGTTTCTAATTTTTTTTTTTTTAAATTCGAACAACGTTTGATAAACATTCAGCCTACCTGTTTACCTCAAAGATATCAGTACTTTTTTAAAGAAGATTTTACAAATAAAGTCATATAGTTGGCTTGTTCCCTAGACTTTGTTGAGCAGTGTATATATGTACAAACGCGCTTAACTTCAGATCGACTGCACCAAATTGGATGATTCTTGTTTTAATTTCTTCCTTTTTGGCAGGACAAGGTTTTCATATTAAAAATATGTATAAATAAATATAAATCGCCAGAATCATAAAACAACGGGCAGGAAAACGTCTGCATGGTCGTCTTGTAAAAAAAACGCGACACAAGCAAAAATATGCTGGTCTTTTTAATTAAACGAATAGAATAAATGTAATTTAAGTAGTGAAAAGTCTGCACTTTCTGAAGTTACCCACTATGACACAGCGAATCGCTTTGAAACTTGAAACGAAACCAGTTCGAAACATTGTGGAACGATAGTAACTGCGCAAATTTAATTAATTTATACTTACTTGCCGGCCGAAACTGGGTCAAATTCTTGTATTTGAAAGCTTACCTGCCCCGCTACTCTTCAAGCCGTTGTCCATAGTTTCGAATATTGTTTTTAATGTTGTGCTTTCAAACAATTATCAATAAATAATAAGAGTTATACGTGCAAATAAAATACGAACCTAAGGCCATTGCACACTAGTGACATGCCGTCGCCGCGAATGGTGACTACATCGTTTTAACAATCACCGCAGTCAAATCGCCGATAGTCGCGACAGTATGCAAGTGACGTGCCCCCTTAGAGTTTTAGTACTCTCGACTTTTACTGCCTCGTTGGTGTAGTGGCAAAGTTTCTGCCTTACATCCTACAGTCCTGGGTTCGAATCTCAGGTCGAGCCAAAATTGTTTCGGAGATTTTCTGTCATGAATTTCTCAAAAACAGCTCGGAGTCGGATAGTTGGAGGTGTTTCACCCCCGTGCCTCGGAAAGCACGTTAAGCCGTTGGTTCTGCGCCTTTTCCTCTCCGGTCATGTCAGATTGCCGTCTCACAGAACTTTGATAGTGATGGAACAGTAAGTGCATCTGTGTATTGCGCTCACACTTGTGCATTATAATATATCCTGCGTAGTTGGCTGACTCTGTCGAGATGGGCCGCCGTGGTCAAAATCGGCCAGAAGGATTATTTAATACTCTCTAATGATCAATTTAAGGCGCCTACAAGAAATTCGAATGTTCATATTTCAGATAAAAATGTTATTCAAACGTTTTGTTTATTCTATCAGATAGAACAACATGTCTTACATCACAAAGTCAGTGCAAAGTATTTCCCTTTAGCTCATTTGCCTTGCATGGCCTTTCGGAAGTCAGGGGTCCCATTCTGAAAGACTTAATTTTTTAGGACTGCTTTGACGTGTAGTTTCTTTCCAACTTCATGATATAGTTTTTTTAATGTTACTGGTAATTTTAACAAATGTGCAACATAGATAGGTCGACACTGATGCCATTTTTTTATAACAAGCAACAATCTTGTTGTTGCATCTGTCCAATATAGAGGTAGTGGCTATTTTTTTTAATTTAATAAATTAAATTCATTTAATAATTATGGCAACACAATCGTGGGGCTTGAATAAAAAGAAATGACATTTCACATTCAAGAGCAGGGTTTTGAAGTGAGAGCTAAAACGTTTTATTAACTCAATTCGTTAGTTTCATTCGTGTACGAAATTCGAATTATTCTGCGGTGACGTTCCGAACTTTGCACTCGCCGTTTGCATAACACTTCCTGTTATGAAAATGTAAACGGAAAAAGGCTTTATCAGCTGAACTTTGCTTCACAAGCTCAACTTTTTTAAGTAGTCAAAGTAAAGTCAAATGTCAATTATTTTGATTTTGATTTAAAATATTTTTAACACTTCGCCAAATTTTGATATCAAACAACATTGCACGTCAGTGAACTCTCTGCTCAATTTCGCTTTATACAAAATTTGTGTAAACACGACCCCAAATTGATTAATTTGCATAAATAACTAGCTAAAATGTTTTGATTTAGCTCGCAAACTTTAAATTTATCCCACTATGCCATATCTGCTAAACAGTAGGTACTTATTTGTAATACGTGTGAATTTGCAACATAAACGTGTAGTTTAAAGTGCAAGCATAGGTTACAGATAGCAACATGTCAAGTTAAGCACTGCGGCACCTTTTGCCTTTGTGATAGGGGTAAGTTTCCGACAAACTTGTAAAGCCTTATTTGCTTGTGACATTAGCGTTCATACGTTTATTAAACGGCATGAAACCTGCCAAAATTCAACCGTTTAAGTGCTATTAAGGTTTTTTTTGACGTGACAACGTCTTATAATTCGATAGAGCCGGCTGCACGCACCAAAAAACATGACGCATGCGGCGTTACCTCGCTCTGAGGCGTTCTATTCAAGGAGTGAAGTGCAAGCGAGAGCGCGGAACGAGCGACAAAGAGACAACGTGACAAAGACGCTGTCACGTTCAACTATCGTCAGTAAACCGACTTAACAGACAGCCGATTTTATTTTTTATTTGGGATAGGTTTGCTTTTGACCGAAGACTAAGCCCAACGAGGCAAAGACTGAGTCTACGATGGAGCGAGCTCACCCAGAAGATGCATGTTCACTCTAGATTTGAAGAGAAGGTAGAGTGCAAAGTTTGAAAGTCCTGTGAATTTTGTTCTTAATCCCAATACGTGCACATTTAAAAAGGTAGAGAAAGTAGTAACGAAGACAAGTGGTCTTAACCCCTGAACCCTTCAATGTCTTGCGCATACAGTGTTCCTACACTGGGGTACTGGAGTACCCCAAAATATAATTGCCTAAAACCTATATGAAAAAAAATTGGCGATAATTTTAGCATTTTTGGCATACTTTACATTGGCGATCCAAATATTTCACATTTTTCTACTTAGTGCACGTTTTGAGTTCTCCTGATTCCGTTTTCGTAGGCAGATGTCACAACGCTTGAGTGAGTATTCTTTAGACCCGGGAGGATCGACAAGCATGACCCTTGTAACATTATTATCAAGCTCATTTCATACATTTAAGCACTTAAAGAGAGCCTAGGTACTTACAAAATAATTTTTACGTCATTTTTTGCTGATTTTGTTGACAAAAGCGCCAAGAAAAACCTTACATTATTCCTACACTGTGGTCTTAGAGAACCCTACGACAAACTTGCACGCGTCTGTGAAGTCCGGCTGATGCCGTTTTACAGGCTAATCTGTAATCGTGGCATGTAAATATGTTTTCAATACAATAAAATAGAGTAGTCAAGTAACAAGTTGAGCATAACATAGTAAATAATAATTTAATTCAAAAGTTCCTTGACGCTATAAAAGTTGTAATTTAGCAGCCATTCCCTTAATTTGACATGACAGATGCGTGACCAGTGACAACAGTTTTGGCCTTAGAATTTTTATGGACTCTCGTATCTTATAATTTATTTTTATGCACATACTAAAACAATTCTTCATGTATAGTGCAGTTCTCGGTACAAAGTTCGCAAGAAGCCTAGGATTCCTTGTATTCCGAAAATATATGTCACAAGCTTTGTTTAAGAGAGCAAGACTATTTCTCACAAACTAACACATTTCTTTAATGAAAAGACTAGGCAAAGTGTGAAGCCGCATGCTCTTAAAAAGTTGTTTACAAGTATGATGGGGAGGTACCCCATAAATAGCGCGAACACATTTATTTTGTGCCACAAAAGTTCAATATAAATTAACACTATTGCCCCAACGAATTAATCCATATCTCAGTATAAAAGCGACATAAAGCATGATAGGCTGGAAAGATTTTCTGCTGATCAGTTAGAAAACGAAGTTTTTCCAAAACGCAAAGCTATCAATCCTGTCACACACAATATTCCACTTGTTTCTTCCAATTTATATTTTCGTCTATTATTATACCGAGGAATTTAACAAAGTGAAGTTGATCTATAATAGTTCTTTTTTATGTATTACATTGAAATTATATTTATTGAAATTATTAAATTGCACATAATTCGTATTCGTTAACGTAATTAATTTGTAAATTGTGTATGTCAAGCCAATAAATTATGTCAAATAGGGTATTGATTATTTCCACCTCATGCCTTGACGAGGCTTTTTAGAGAACATTCTTTAATCTCAGTCGTCCCAATAATAGAAACATCATCAGTAAAAAGTATGGTTTAAAATTTTGAGGTCTTTGTTAATAATAAGGCTATTTGTTATTGTCTGTCGTGGAGATATGACCTTATACCGATTCTTTCAAACTTTTTAACCATTTAAATGATTATATATGACTGACTAAGTCGAATGCTTTCGTCATATCTAAAAATAAATCAGTAGTTATTCTTTTCTAAGCCATACTGATCTTTGTTACTTATGCTAAAGGTACTACAATAGTTTACTTATCATATATATATATATATATATATATATATTAGGTCCTTACCTATGAAATTGGCGTTTTGTATGGGAGGAACAAAAAGTCGAAATTTTTTTATATAGCATATTTATTTAATCAAAGTATGAGCCATTGTAATCTATGCACTTTTGCCATCTCATAGGTAGTTCATTGATCCCTTTACTAAAAAAACCATTCGAACGGAAATCAATAAAATCTTTGAAGGCGACTTGGACTGCCCCATCTGAGTTGAACTTTTTCCCTTGCAAGAAGTTATCCAAATTTCGAAAAAAATGGTAATCTGTTGGAGCAAGGTCCGGGGAGTACGGTGGATGCCTTAGAGATTCCAATTGAAGTTCTTCTAATTTGCTAGCCGTCTGTTGTGCAGTGTGTGGTCTAGCGTTGTCGTGAAGCAGCAGTGGCGTAGAGCGATTGACCAGCCTTGGTTGTTTAGCAACTAGCTTTTCCATCATGGTTTGCAATTGCTGACAATAGATATCTGCCGTAATCGTCTGGCCAGATTTGAGAAAACTGTAATGAACGACACCGGCGCTAGTCCACCAAACGCTTACAAGTAACTTTTTATTGGTCAATTTTCGCTTGGAGCAGGCTTTGGCTGGCTTGCCAGGGTCCATTGCGATGAGCGCTTCCGATTATCGTAGAGAATCCACTTTTCATCACAGGTAATGATTCGATTTAAAATCCCTTCGTTATTGTGCCGGTCAAGTAATGTAACGCAGCAGTTGACGCGCGTTTGCCGGTTTGCTTCACTCAATTCGTGAGGAACCCACCTTTCAAGTTTTTTAATCTTCCCAATTTGCTTCAAGTGGATTAAAACAGTTTTATCACTAACGCCAAAGCCTGCAGCTAACTCGGACGTGGTTTGCGATGGATCCGCTTCCACAATAGCCTTCAATTCTTCATTATCAACTTGGGTCTCCGGCCGTCCACGGGGCTTGTTTTGCAGGTCGAAATTTCCAGAACGAAAACGTTGGAACCAAAAACGCACTGTGTTTTCTTTTGCGACACAACCGCCATACACATCATTAACCCTTCGAGCCGTTTCCGCAGCACTGGTGCCACGGTGGAACTCGTACTCGTAAATAACGCGATATTTCAAATTTTCCATTTTGTAAATTGAGCGATGCAAACAGAAAAAAGATAAGTAAAAAAACAAATGAATGACGGTTTACGAAACACAACTACATGTGGAAATAGCTGTATAAATTTGAATTTCGAATTCCTAACCAAATAGGAAAAAATTGTGATCAAAGTGGCCAGTACGACAAAACGCCAATTTCATATGTAAGGACCTTATATATTATAAGTTCGATAATAATACCTCTATTAAAGTTATGCGTCTATATAAAGTTATTAAGATTACTTTTGCAACCTTTTTTGTATCGGTTTTTTTATAGACTTTTTTAATTGCTGTGGGAACCCTTCTTTTTGAAAAGACAAATTCACCAGATATGTCAAGATAGGAGTTAACTCCTCAACGCAATTTTTTACGACTTGAGTTCGGGACCATCAGAATTTGTGTTGTTAAGTGATAAAATCTGAGCTTTTACTTCAATTACAGTCAAAGGTTTAAGATACATGGAATTTCCTGAGCTATTTACGTCTATTTGGTGACTATTGTTATGATTTTGTGTAAATTTGTAGGAGCAATCAATAACGTGAGTATTAAATGTTTCAGCAATTAGTGAAGAGTCACTGATAGTCCAGTTTCTACAAGTCACAATCTCTTTATCTTGTCTAGTGCTGCTATTTAGCATATTTTTTTATTATTTGCCAAGAAACTTTGGATTTGTTTTTACTGTTAAGGATGATGTTCTATGACACGTTGTGAGTTGTATTGTAAGTCCTGCGACTTCCAGATCTAATTTTTTTTAGGTAGTTACAGTTGGATGTATTTGGGTTCCTGCGCTGGAGTCGTTTAGTGGAAATTTAAAGCAAAATAATCCTCTTTTCAGCTTTGTTAATGATGAACTTGTTGTTTCAATTTTTTTAAGCTTGTCTAATAAATTTTTTGAGTAACTTAGATTACATAGAGTAATCATGTTTGCACCTTTTAGTTAGCGCAACACACAGGTGCGCACACTGTTCTATCACTCTCAAAGTTCGGTGAGACGGCAATCCGACATGACTGGAGAGAGATCAGGCGCAGGACCAAAGGGCTTAACGTGCTTTCCGAGGCACGGAGACCGCCAACGTCCCGACACCGAGCTGTTTTTGAGAAATTCATGACAGAGAATCTCAGACACAATTATGGCTCTAACTGGGATTAGAACCCAGGACCTCCCGGATGTAATGCAGAAACTTTGCCACTACACCAACGAGGCAGTCGATCGAGGGAGTCTCATTTATATTCGGTAAATAAAACAATTCCACGCCTCCAATACGACTAACGAGTTCACAGCAAAAACACGTCATTTCACCCGGTCGGAATTCATTAAACTTCTATTACGGTTATAATTGGTGTTATCCGACTGTCACGAGTTTCCAGTAAAGCTGGGCGTGTTCTCCCCGGGGTCGTTAGAGGGATGTGTCTGTCTGTTTGGGGTTGAATTGACCGTGAATAAAAATATAAATAGATTGGAATCATTTACCGTCCTGCTTATTAAGGCTTCTGGAAAATACTTAGGCTCAAAGCACACCTGCGGTTTACTGACGCCGCGACTCGCGCCTGCTAAGTATTGGCTGCGGCCTAATTATTGACATAGTTCCGTAAGTGTGGCCTAGCTATTGCAATCTGCTTCACATTATTCCCGATAGTGAGTTTATGTTTCTTAGTCTAACATCTTTTTGTGATGAATTTAAGAGCATTAATTTTCATTGACTCTAAATTAATGAAAAAAATATTTACTTTCTATTCACTCGTCATCTTTATCTACTTATGTGATTGTTGTTACGGCTGGATTGATTATTATTATTATTAAATATAACGTTGTTCGAAAAGTTAAGATCTTGAAGCTATTGTCAATCCTGCTCAAACCACGCCTCAAATACAACTAACGAGTTCACAGCAAAAACACGTCATAGCACTAGCACCCGGTCGGTATTCATTAAACTTCTATTACGGGTATAATTGGTGTTATCCCACTGTCACGAGTTTCCAGTAAAGCTGGGCGTGTTCTCCCCGGGGTCGTTAGAGGGATGTGTCTGTCTGTTTGGGGTTGAATTGACCGTGAATAAAAATATAAATAGATTGTAATCATTTACCGTCCTGCTTATTAAGGCTTCTGGAAAATACTTAGGCCCAAAGCACACCTGCGGTTTACTGACGCCGCGACTCGCGCCTGCCAAGTATTGGCTGCGGCCTAATTATTGACATAGTTCCGTAAGTGTGGCCTAGCCTAAGCAGATTGCAATCTGCTTCACATTATTCCCGATAGTGAGTTTATGTTTCTTAGACTAACATCTTTTTGTGATGAATTTAGGAGCATTAATTTTTAGTAAGTCTAAATGATTGTCAAAAATATTTACTTTCTATTTACTCGTTATTCTTTATCTATCTACTTAAGGGATTGTTGTCATGGCTGGAATGATTATTATGATAAATATAACGTTGTTCGAAAAGTTAAGATCTCGAAGCTATTGTCAATCCCGCTCAAACCACGCCTCAAATACAACTAACGAGTTCACTGCAAAAACACGTCATATCACCCGGTCGGAATTTATTAAACTTCTATTACGAGTATAATTGGTGTTATCGGACTGTCACGAGTTTCCAGTAAAGCAGGGTGTGTTCTCCCCGGGGTCGTTAGAGTGATGTGTCTGTTTGGCGTTCCGTCGGATGTGGGCAAAACCGTGGATCTGAATACAGAAGCATCCGTTTATTATGCCACCGCCTATAGAAACCAACCGCCTATTATGACGTAATTATAAGAACGAAGTTCGGTTTTCAAACGAAATTCTTAAAAAAAAAAGTCGGATGTAATTAATGACTTCGCTTAAATTCAAAATTTCTTTATTTGCTTATAAATAGGGTACATTTCATAAAAAATGTGGTCGTGAATACATAAAATAGAGCTTTGACCTATTTAGCCTTATAAAATAGCATGCAAAAGTTAAAAAACCGGTCAAGTGCGAGTTGGACTCGCGCACCGAGGGTTTCGTACAAACCTGTAGATAAGAAGTAGTGACATTGAAATTTTCGAAATTGTCAAAAAATTTTTTTTTATATGACAGACAGACATGTCAGTTCTTATGACCCATATTTAATAAATTATTTCCGGTTATACACCTTTACGTGTTTACGTCATAAAGCAATAATATTCGGTGATTTCCGGTGAATTTTGAAAGATTTTGTACAGAATATTAATGCTAAGGAACAACTTGAAAGTGATGGATGACATTAAAAAACAAAGCAAGGAAAAATTTCAGATTTCTTAGTGAAAAAAATTTCATAGATGAAAATTAATACACAATGGTGAGGACTTTGTATGTGTACCACAATTCATCAAAATCTGTTCAATAGTTTAAGCGTGACAAACATAACTTAAATTGTCGTATTATGATCCGCCTCCCTGTATACTTTGTAATTGTTATTTTGTAATTGTATTGTTCCACTTTTCTTTTCCTTTTTTTGGCACTAAACACTATGGATGACGTCCGCTTTTATGACGTATTTATTCATTCATTCGATGTCCACTTTCCACTGTATATAAAACTCAAAGGTTGATCTATCAACGCACAGCCCAAACCAATGAAAGGATCAGTCTGCAATTTTGCTTGCAGGCGAATTAAATGACGCAGACATGCGCTAAGAAAGTATTTTGATAAACTCTACACCCACGGGAATAAACTATCGGATAAAAATTTGAATGAAACAAAGTCAATTTTTTACCGATCCGGCCAAGACTTTGCGTGCATATACGAGTTACTTCTATGACGTAAAAAATAAATTTTCATAATTTCTACCCCTTAAGGGATAAAATAAGGGACGCAATTTGTATGAAAATCGCTGGCAATAATCTAAAGTCCACGCGGACGAAACTCTGGCAATTATAAATATAAATGGGTGTAAATTAAACTGATCCATTTAAATATGCATCGGGAAAATACTTACTTTGTATAATAATAAAATAATTATGCATGATTTAACGCTTTTAATACTCAAATAGGGGCTTTTGACTGCACACATACGTTCAGTAACATGTACTGATTTTATTTTAATATTTAAAAAGTATTGGTGTATTGCAGTTAGCTTACAACTACAAGTGTCACCAAGGTAATTAAGCCTACGGCTTACTAACCAGCATATCAGTGCCAGTTTTAGTAAGGAAAGTGACACGAACACTGACGTAAGTCAGCTGATTAAGCCTACACCAGACCGGTAAGCCTTGTTATAATACATCATTTGTACCGGATTCAGTTCCCGGAAAGCAAGATGTAAAATATACTCTTTTGATTTCAGGATTGAAGTACTTTTAATTTCAAAAGAAATAACTGTTTTATTTCGGATAGAGTATAATTATAAATCGATTTGTATTTTATGTTACACGATCATTATAATTTCTTCACAGCTACAATTAATGCAATTATTTCGATCCAATTAATTTGGACTTTATAACCTGCACGTGACAAAGACGTTTTTTTTTTAAATTTGACCTTCAATTTTAATAAATATGTGATATTGGAACGTTTTTACTTGAATTCACATTAGTTGCATTCAGTTATTACTCAAAAATTTAAATCAATACAGACAAATACAAGCTTATTGATCGAAGTTTACAGTACATAGAAAGGCAAACAAATGAGACACTACCATCATATATTTTCTAAAAATTGACGTCCATTACAACACAGAGACACGGATATCGCAAACAACAAAAGATATAGCAGTAAAACTTGTACAAATAACACATTGACCAAATAGGAACAAGGTTACCTAATTTGGCTACAAATTGATGTCATGGGCCGTGGCCTCCCTAGGGCTGTCGGAGTGATGTGTCACCCTCTGGGGTTCTGTACATTGTTCCTTTGTGGTGACCTTACGCAATCAAACAATGTAGACGGGTCTATGGTTTCCAGACCATTTACAAACCGAGACTTTACACACTTGCGTTAGTTTTAGCATTCATACGGTTGCGATGCAGTATTATACTCGTAATAAAATAGAATTAAAAACACAATGGCGAGTTCAATCAGTCCTGATAGTGAATAATCCACCCATAGTGATCTTTTCCACGGGCGTAATACCAAGAACCCTAAATGGGAACCTTCAAGTACATCAAGTACTTCTCAGACAGAATAATACCTCTTCTTCAGAAAGCCGCTATACTTAATTTCGAAAAAACATAACACTTAAAAAATATTTTCAGCTCCGGTCATCGGAGAGGAATCGAACCCCCGACCTTTGGAAGTCCGGTCCAATGCTCTGACCACTGAGCTACCGAGAACCTTAATGGAGTCGTTGAATTTTGTAACTGCTTTTTAACGCTTTGAGCATACGCTATACTTAATACATGCGGAATCTCTCGCAAATTTTCGTCATCCGACTCACAACAGGCTGTTTCGCTTAGCTGAAGCCCGCGTTACAAGCCTCAAAAAATACCCATTCCTAACAATGATGGAGGAAATGAAAACATAAATAAATAATAATAATTAATCATTTATTCAGTTTCATTGAACAAAAGTTAATACATAAGAGCTTAAAATCACCGAGATAGAAGACTTTCTTTGCCTGCTCTAGGTTGAACCTGTATTTCATGCTTTGATATTGTATTTAAATCTGCATCTGATTTTAATCTAAAGCGCGACAGTAATTATGCTAAAATTTTAGTCTGGCCACTACTCAACTGTAAACCTCCTTTTGAATTTGCTTGCTGAAAAATCAGATGAATGAAGGAGGTTGCCCGAGATCCCCTGACTTAACAACTAATATATTTCGATATTACCCGGGAACAACAGCTTAACGTGCTTTTCGAAGCACGGAGATACTTGTAAATTGACATCACTTAAATAGTCAGAATGGACACCTATCCCAAACATGACCGTGCTTCTTAACTTTTAGTATCACAACCAAAGCATTGCAACCACTGCGCCACAAGCATCTCAAGCAACAGATGAATACGAGAGGTAGGTCTCAATTATTTTAAATGACATAATAACAAATATTTTTTTTAAACCTTTTCTTAGTTAACTGACTGTCTTTTTCTTATTGCATTTTCTTAATACAATATTAATATATGTTTTAATTGCACTAGAATTACGCTAAAAACCATATTATTCCCAATGTGAGAATTAAAAACACAATGGGTCAGTAGACCAAGCGTATACGCTTAGATACAAGTAGAAGTATTACTTTGGAATTCAGTAAACAAGTATCTACTTGTTTACTGAATTCCAAAGTTGTTTGTCGAGTGGTGACCTAGCTCTATAAATTAAGTCCTGAATAGAATACATCAAGCGTCTGCTTTGTCCTATTTGCGGATTTTACGTCGCTAAATAACTAAGGTATGTAAAATTCTAAATAAACAACTAAGTAATTATTTACCTAGATCAGTTATTCTTAAGTACGGTTACTATGACCTGAAAAACCCTCAAGATTAGAGAAGTAGGCAAACACTTTCGTAAACCTTAACTAAGATAATAAAAAAATCCTCGATATGATCCAAGATCACAGCTGGTGAGCTTCAACAACTAAAATAATTTAGACCAACTATAGCTAAAAAAGTCGCACCGAAATCGGTCCATCCGTTCGGTACTAACGATACCACAGACAAACACATACGAAGCACAGAAACAAAATAGGGGTCAAACTTATAACACCCGTCTTTTTCGTCAGGTGTTAAAAAGGAAATTGATACCTACTAACAAAACGTTCCTATCACCATAAATAATCCAATACCTCCAGGTATAGAATTACTTAATAGATAACTATATACTTTATATTTTGATCCAAACCTGCTCGCATATTCCTTTATATTCCTCCTTATGCTTTGCAATGTCCAACCCACATCTATTCCCAAGGGAATATATCTACAACTTTGTTTCTGATATCTAAAATCCACCGAACAAAATTGAACAAAAGATGCACGTATTGACATAAATATTCATTTCTTGAAATAACTAACGGATTGATCAATGGCCAACTCACGTATTGTCACACAATGCGCAGTCATGTAATCACCACATCACAATATACATGTTATGTTGCAAAGTAACCTTTATTACTAGAGCTTTAGGTGTGTCAGTGTTTCGCTTCGTTGTGCTTTCGTGTGTGACTTTAACGGTTTGTCTCTCTAGGGTTCCCTGCGGTGAGAATCCACGGAAATTTTCGCCTGAGTTATGTAACACGGGATGGTGGTTTGACACTTCCTTGAAAAGGTGAAGCATGAGACATAGCCGGGTCAGCATATAACAAAGATATATAGCACACAGCATATAATTTAAGCTAACTGAATATTAGGTGGTAATGGAATAGTAGGTTAGGTAACTTTTAACTTGAATATGCATATTTTTAAACAATTTATTAATCCATAGTCGCCAATAGGGAACAGTGGAGGAGTTTGGGGGAGACCTTTGTCCAGCAGTGGGATGACATAGGTTTATATAAAAAAAAACACAAGCTTTAATTTAAGGCTAAGTTGAATTTTAAACTCAGTCTAAAGATATTTAAGTGCAAAGTAAAAACGGCAATGTCATAGGTAAAGACCTATTATTTCCATGCATGTGATTGTCCTTCTTAAAGAAATAAAAAGACAAAACAACAAAATCTTAAAGCATCAAGATTTTCCCACTGTCTGGCCTATAAAGTCAAGCCCCTCTTAGTATAAAAGTACTAATAAAAAATAGGCAGTATTTATCCATTGTTTAAATAAGATCCAGTCAATTCGAAACGTTTAATGAATAATGTATAATTATACTTTCCTGATCCTATCCTTGAAGATTACCGAATACGAATACTTTCCTTTTATTATCCGTTTCTCTACCTTTTAAACCTTCACCATATTCGCTGTGGCTGATGCACACGCCGTGCGAGGCCAAAAAAAAATTCGAAACGTAAACCACATTTAGGTTATGTCATTTGCGCTGTAATTCACTTTGAATTGGCCAAGCCGGCTAATATATATTATACATATTTTAACAAGTGATTAATCGATGCCTAGTTCTTTCGTAGTAGAGGGCTATACATTATTTATTTCCCAAATATTAACTCAATCTACAATCTAATACAAGTTGCTTAGTAAAATATACCAAGCTCACCTAGAATACGATTAAAATTTTTGTTTAAATTTGAGGTAAAAAAGCTGAAAAAAAGGATTAATAATAGCAAAATAACAGCTTTAGTCATGGATTTCCGCAAAGTAACTCCTGATTCCATCAACTATATTATCAAAAATTACAAAACTTAAGCAATTTATTATTGAAACGCGCACTTGATTTCTCCTACCATAAAACATAAAAATTCTTCAGACGTAAAAATAGTGTCTCCTTCCTACGGAATCTTCAAATAGAATTCCCCTCTACAAACTAAACGACAAAGTTGCTATTTCATTTTAGCTCAGCGCAGCGTTCATTAGTTTCCTTCTTATTTTAACGTAATTAAATTGCATGTTCGTCACCGCGAGTTAATTGAATCGTGCTCACTAATGGTTTTGTGATTCCAAATGTTATTGGAGGGTGTGAACGTTAAACGGAGTTACACCTTTCTTCGTATCGTGTTAATTAAGTAATTGGTTACATACATTGCGGTAATTTTCGAGGCCGAATCGTGAGTTAGCACATATTTTGACTTGGTATCTATGTATTTTTAGTTTTAGCTAACGTTAATACTAACCAGTATTCTATAAACGATATCACATTATTTTTAATCGCTTAGTTGCATTGCAATCGCTTAAGGTAGGTTATGTAACTTAGTTTAAAACATTCTAAATAGATAATTTCGTTATCTAATGAAATCTTATGACGAAAATTGCTTTAATGAAAACTAATTAGAAATTTTCGCTCTTTTTTGTTAAAGCCAAGTTCAAACTTTTCATGTATTTAAGGAATCATTTGATAATAACCTCGATTACACCATCCAAATCTCTTACTAGACTTGTATTGAGTCCAAAAACCACATAACGCACTAATCCCCTAATCACTCGACAATCCAATTTTAAAGCATTTGCAATCATGATAAGCCTTCCATCCACTTACACAAATTAAAGAACAAAACAAGATGATGCGTACTCGGCGAATTCCCTTTCTAGACAACAACCCAGACCCAAATGAAACATCTTAAGTTTGGGGAATAAGATACACAATTGTGTAACAATAAAATGCTGTTAAAATACACAAGCCTAAAAGGGGCGTAGGGATGCAACAATACCTATTAAAATATCGTTGGTAATTACTTATTATCACTTAATACAATAAAGGAAAGTCGCTTCTGTCTGGCGTCTGTCTGTATGTGTGTATGCTTAGATTTTTTAAACCACTGAATGGATTAAGATGCAGTTTTTTAAGTAAATAGAATTATTCAAGAGATGATGTTTTATTCATAATTAAAGTGCTTTATGTAATAGAGACCCGAATTCCAGGTGGGCGAAAACGCTAGCTAGTTCTGAATCAATTAAAAAAAATATCAGGAACACAAAACCAGTCTCTACCAATCGACGAATTCTGTAAACTTTCTACAGTCAAACAGCCTTAGGCTCCGTTCACACGGCATTTGTCCTGCACGCTTTTTTGCAGTATTCGTATAAACGTATAGATAGTGACCATTCAGACGTACATAGACCCATTCACACGTATAAGCGGTATATGTTTTTTTGCAGTGCAACGACGTGTGTATGTAACGTGACGTTAGCAGTGACGTTAAGATGTATACTGTAAAAAAAAAATCGTTCACACAAGTAAACGGGGCCTTAGTAGTAGTCTTATCAAACATTGTATATTTTTTGAACCCACACACATTTACTGATAAAACAAATATATTTATTTAAAGTCATCACCTATATCAATATCAGACGCAATATATTACTGCTAAACGTACAAGTATAATGTTAGGTTAAGAGGACTTATTTGACGATGAAAAAAAAGTTTGTAATTGGTATTAAATTTTGCATATTTTTTACAAGGTTTTATTTAGTTTCACCTGTGCCGGTGTGTGTCTGTGATCAAATCTTGCAAGCAATTTTTGGATTTTACGAATGAGCTGAAATATTGTATACATTTTTAGTTTCGATGACGAAGCACAATTTGATTATAAAAGTTTGTTGCAAAAAAACCGGTCAAGTGCGAGTTGGACTCGCGCACCGAGGGTTCCGTACAAACCTGTAGATAAGGAGTAGTAACTTTGAAATTTTCGAAATTGTTAAAAATATTTTTCAAAAATATTTTTTTTTTATATGATGGAACTGAAAATTTACGGTTTTCGTAATTTTTCCTATATCTGTATTATAAGACGTGACTTCGTACCAAATTTCAAGATTCTAAGTTTACGGGAAGTACCCTGTAGGTTTTGATTCCCGTGCGAGTTTCGAAAATTTGCGGAAATTTGCGGCCTAAATGGCTGTTTCTTTTGATTGCCTTGGCTTAAAAGGTTGATTTTTCTACAGCTTCCAGGGACAGTAGACCTAAGTATCATATATAAATTTCAGTTTGATACCTCCACGCATTCCTGAGAAAAACGGTCTTGACAGACGGACGGACGGACGGACAGACGGACAACCAAGTGATCTTATAAGGGTTCCGTTTTTCTGTTTTGAGGTACGGAACCCTAAAAAGAAACTTTACCTCTTATTATTATTGTTTTAAATAAATATCATTGTACCTATATTGTTAAACGTGCAAAATGTTATGTTGACTCGTCGATATCACTCGTTTCCATCCCTAAAGGGCCTTGTAAAATAAAAAGGGGCACAATAACGTTTGTCAGAAATAAAAACCGGCTAATGATGATTACGAAACGTTTGTACAGCGGTTGTTTCCGACGCGTTTTTTTTTCAAGTTTTTGCAAATAAAAGGTGTTCTTTTCATTGTGCGCGATCCATTAAAAGGTGACCAGACGATTTTGGGATATAACATTGTTCGTGATTTAAAAGGCAGGGATTTTGTGCTGAATGACGTGGGAAAGATTTTTTATATAACTTAAGATTTTTTGCATTTCTCAATAATAATCGTGAACAATAAAAAATGACTCAAACCAGTTAACACAGAACGATGCACGATGTAAGTTATTTATTTACAGTTATTTCTTCCAACCGGTTTTTTACCTATTTACAAAAAATATGTACAGTACGTGTACGTTTTAATTGTAATTTGAATAATTGACTAAGCCTTAGCAAGAGTTTGTTAAATCTTACTTAACCCATCAGATTAATATTCATTTCCATGGAATCCATTATCTCGTTGTGATTTGCTTTTTTCAATAAACGCGATGAGATAACAAAAAGAGTTAAATAATGATTTAAAATTCTTCTATAAAAAGGTTTTGAAACACACAAACAGGATAAAATCCATAGACAATTAACTGTTTACCCTATATTAGCAATACTGCTCGGATCATAATTTTAGAGGTAAAAATTTAACCCCTAAACAGTCATGAAAATGGATTACTGTTATTTTTTTTTGATTCGTTTTTCGTGTTCACAAAGCGTAAAATGTGTAAAAAAGCATTTTCCGTTGTGTTAGTTACACTAAAGGTCACAGTAGAACATCATAAAGTAATGGCAGGTTCAACTTAATCAATAAAAAAATAGCGCGCATTTCTAAACTACGGATTTTATGGGAAGTCGGATATATATATATATTTACAACACAACATCGCATACATTGATCTGACTCCGTGGTAAGTAGCTTAGGCACTTGTGTTACAGATATCAGAATTAACAGTGGTATTACAAATAAACTTAAATAAATACATATAACATCCGGACCAGTACAAACAGACATGTTCATGCACACAAATATTTGTACAGCGCGGGGATCGAACCCGCGACCTCTCGGTTAATAGTCAACTTTATAAACATTACACCAAAGTGGTCGTCAAAAAAAATATACATATACTGTAAAAAGGAATGTCAAACGGTACTGTCAATTAAGAAACATTGCAAAGTGGTAGCATTTGCTTTTTTTTATAAATTGGAACAAAAATAAAAATATTCATATGATCGCTATGCAGATAATGTGCGTGTTGTATAAAAGATAATTATGTACACATGACGGTAGGTACATCAAGGTAATCAATGCGGCATATTTTGCAATAAAACAAAAGGTACACCAAAAATTGGTAACTCGCTCAACCCGATGTGCTACCACTAGTATTTATTGTTTGTTTAGAAATGTTATTGCTGAATTAATTTTCATCATGTTTGCGTGTCTCACTCCCAAGCCTCACCTACCAAATCTAGATATTAAATTTTAAGGGTACGCAGTAACTGCCTTCATAATTAATTTAGGTTAAGGCCTGAACCAAGGTTGGGGTAATGTTGGGTAATATCCATGCAATTCTAAATAAACATGATACTTTGGGTTAATTTGTTTGTGTAGAGCACCTACTCAAAAAGTTAATAAATAGGTAAGGTAGATTTTTAGGTCATCGCAAAAAGTGGGTTTAGTTCCGTTGGTGCATGAGGAGACACGAAATAGTCACTCGTACATTTAGTAATTTGTATTTCGATAACTTATAAGTAAATGTTCCAAAATATGTACTATTTGAAATGATTGCTTTACTTAGTGTGCTTGAATGAGTAGAGATATAGGTATTTCTTAATATTAATATCAATTTCATGTATCTCCAACCAACTCAAGTATAAGATTACTTTATAAAAAAAACATATTGTAAGATTTATACAGTAAAACCCTTTTATCGCAATAAGAAAACTCTATTAAGAAATACCTAACCCAATTTATGCTTTACGAGGCGGCTCAAACCTCGGAATCAAATAAAGTTTTCACAAAAGGGGCTTGTCTTAAAAATCCTTTGCCAATTAAAAAAAAACGAACTCCGATCACGGAGTTAAGGCCGAGCAATTATTTCGTGTCGCTTCGTTACGAAGGACACAATTAGAGAGTGAACGTTTTATTTAACTGATTGGTATTTCCTTAAGTGCTGGTTGCGTCTTTGGAAATGAATACCCTAAAAAAATTAGACAAAAGTATTATTTCACTGTGGTTTTTTTGTCCAACTTAGTAATTTAGTACTTTAATTGAGATGATAATAGAGGGTAACGGTTGTGATTTCCTAAGCTTGTAAAATTGTTTGTGGGGTGTAATTTCGAGAACTAATAAAACCGATCTTAAACATTATATCCGTTAGTGCTAATGGGCTATATCATTTTGATAACATAATGTGTGTTTTTTTCAATTCAATTTCAATTTGCGCGTGCTAAGTCACGGGAGACTGCTAGTTTAGTTTAAAAATATGTTTCAACAAAACTAACACTCTAGTTCTTGCTACGGCGTAGCGTACTACGACAGTTTATTATCATTATCGCTACGGGCGAAGCGTCGTAGCAAGATGTCAACCCGTAGCATCGTAGCAACAATTTTAAACTTTTTATGTCTGCGATATTTATTTCTGTGGAGAAATATATTTTATGGATTCAAGAGTTACCAGTAAAATGGCAGTAAGTGTGTAAAAAGTGTTTTCTGTAGATTAAGCACAAATGGACGACTCAGAGCTATTTGTCCAGGAAAATTGTGTTTTTCCAATATTGTTTCGATTCTTAGACTTAAACATCCACAAACTATCTTTTGTTGTGGTATGGAGTCATCATCATCATACCAGCCTGTTACAGTCCACTGCTGGACATAGGCCTTCCCCAAGGAGCGCCACAGCGCACGATCTACCGCCCTTTGCATCCAGTTACTACCAGCTGCCTTCTTCAGGTCGTCTGTCCATCTAGCCGGGGGGCGTCCTACGTTTACCTAAGCGTGGTCTCCATTCAAGAACCTTCCTGCTCCACCTCTCGTCGGTTCTGCGACAGACATGGCCAGCCCACTGCCACTTCAGCTTGCTACATTTTTGGACGAGATCAGTTACCTTAGTCTTATGTCTTATGACCTCGTTCCGGATCTTATCCCTTAATGAGATCCCCAACATAGACCTTTCCATAGCGCGCTGATTGACGTGTAGTCGGTGAGCCAGCTTGACTGTCATGTTCCACGTTTCGGCTCCGTAGGTTAAGACTGGTAAGACGCATTGGTTAAACACCCGGCTTTTTAGGCATTGCGGCAGGGTGGACGTGAATATATGACGCAATTTCCCAAATGCTGCCCAGCCAAGCTGCACTATTCTGGCAATTTCCCGCTCAAAGTTGTCTCTACCGAGCTGCAGTACTTGCCCAAGGTAGACGTACTCTTGGACAACCTCGAGCGTAGTGCCCTCGACGGAGATTGGTTCTGGGATGACATGATCGTTGAACATTACCTTTGTCTTGTCCAAATTCATCCCAAGCCCCACACGTCTCGAGGCAGCATTGAGACTGTGCAGCATTTTTTGCAAATCCTGCAGCGATTCTGCATAACTATGTCATCGGCAAAGCGAAGGTGCGTAAGATATTCGCCATTTCGCCAGTCCGTTCCAATCCAGCGTCTTGAACACATCCTCCAGTGCGTTTGTGAACAGTTTTGGAGATATGGCATCTCCCTGTCTAACACCTCGAAGCAGCTGGATGGGTTTTGTTCGGTGGTTTTGTACTTGGACGGACATTGATGCCATACTGTACAGGCTTCTTAGCACCTTCACGTACCGCCAATCGACTTGGCATCGCTGCAAGGATTCCAGAACAGCCCAGGTTTCGACCGAGTCGAAGGCTTTCTCATAGTCTACAAAGGCCAGGCACAGGGGCTGGTTATACACTTCGGTCTTCTGTATAACCTGTCGCACCGTGTGAATGTGGTCCATGGTACTATAACTTTTACGAAACCCAGCCTGTTCCGGTGGCTGGAAAGCGTCAAATCTTGCGGAAAGACGGTTTGTGATGACCCTCGAAAACAGCTTGTAGACGTGACTCAGGAGCGTGATTGGTCTATAGTTTTTCAGGAGACTTTTGTCTCCTTTCTTGAAAAACAATGCCACCACGCCCCTACTCCACGCTTCCGGAGTTGTCCCATTGGCTATGACGGAATTAAAGGGCCTCTTAAGTTCGCCGAGCACAGGTTGGCCCGCAGCTTTTAAGAGCTCAGATGTGATTCCGTCTTCGCCAGGAGCCTTCCCATTACTAAGCTGTCCGAGGGTCGCCTCAATCTCATCCTTCTCCACGTCTGGGAGATCTTCAGTATAGTGGCGTGTAAGCTTGGCTCTTGGGTCGTTCGCGTCGGGCTGCGGCTGTAGGGAATGCGATGCGTACAATCGGCCGTAAAAGCCTTCGATTTCGGCCAGAATCTCTGGAACTGATGAGACGACTCTACCATCCGAGGTTTTCAGCTTTGTCAGGTGACTTTTTCCTAGTCTATTAGTGAAGATCTTCGACCCCCGATTCTACTCAATCGCCTCTTCTATGAGGCGAGTATTGTAGCTGCGGAGGTAACGTCTCACCAATCTCCTTTTATGTGTACCAGACAAAGCTTTCTCTGGCATTTCCCGTCGACGTTTCATCAATTCCAAAGTCTCGCTCGATAGTTTGGCCTCCCGGCACGCTCGCTTTCCCTTAAAGTGCCTGTTTCCCACTTCGCGTATGACTCCAATCACACCATCAAGGTCCCTGTCCACGTCCTCAGTAGTTTCCGAAGCAGCGAATCGGTTTCGGAGCTCCAACTGGAATTTCTTGGAGTCTTGGCCGGCCTGGACCAGTGTCGGACGGAGAGTCGACCTCATCATGCGGCTTCTTTCCAGCTTTATGTTGATATTTAGGGTGCCTCTTACCAGACGGTGGTCGCTACCGGTGTTGAACCTATTGACCACAGAGACATCCCTAAATATATGCTTATTGTCCGTCATGATGAAGTCTATCTCATTCTTCGTCTTACCATCAGGGCTTAGCCAGGTCCACTTTCTCTGAGGCTTCTTCTGGAAAAAGGTGTTCATGCAGAAGAGCCCCTGCATACTCAGAAAGTTTACCAGCATTCGCCCCCTGTGGTTCCTGGTTCCATAGCCGTGCTGTCCTACACACAATTCGTCGCGTTCCTGTACTCCTACTTTGGCGTTGAAGTCACCCATGACAACGGTGAAATGGGTCTTGGTTGTATGGTGTATGGCCTTAGATATATCTTCATACATGGCCTCGACCACATCATCCGAATGTCCTGTCGACGTCGGCGCATACATCTGTATGACTTTGAGGGAGTACCTCTCGGTCAGTTTTAGTACAAGGTACGCTACCCGGGTCTACACGCTGGATATCTCCAACACGTTGTTACGGAGATCTTTGTGGACAAGGAAACCTACGCCACCTTTGGAGAGTTGGTCTCCCTCTCGGAAGGAGAAAATGTGGCCAGATTTCAGGGTCATCGTGTCCTCCCCCTGTCTTCTAACTTCTGACAACCCTAGAATATGCCATCTGATGCTTGTAAGCTCTTCCTCGAGTTCGACCAGGCCTTCATCCAGCCGTAGACTGCGTCCGTTGTACGTTGCCAAGGTCAGTGGTTTGTGGCAGTCGTCCGTAACCCGGGGATTCTTTGCACCCCCAGCCCTACCGTAACTGAGGCCGCTGCCGTGACCCAGAATAGTAGGGCGGCCGGGAACTAGGGGCCGTGGTTTTTGTCCACAATCCATGGGGGGTATATGCCCGTACTCACCACGCTGGGCAAGCGGGTTGGTGAGCGCAGCACAGAGCCTCGCACCAGTGACGCTGCTTCCCGCCACTGGCCAGAAATATTTGGCTCTGCGTTTAGTCGGTTATACCGCCGACGGTTCGGTCGCCAGAGCCTCGTCCGTAGTTCAGCAGGGTGCACCACGGGCAGGTGAGGTTGACACTTGGGGCAGAAGATGTATGTTTGCCCCCTTACACCCCTATGGGTATGGAGAAGAATAATTAACTATACTTAAATAACAAGTTTTTATTCCAATTTTTATACAGACGTAGAGTTTTGGATAACAAAATTCAATGTTGGTTTATGATGTAAATTATTTTTGAAGAACCTAAATTTTAAATCAAACGATATGATCTGATTGTCTTTTTCCTATTGATATTTGAACCTTAATGAAATACTCTCATATTACTGGAATTTTACTTCCATTATATTTGTTTTAACTCTCAATTTGCTTCGACTCTTCAAATAAATAGAAAATGTTTATTTATGTGTTAATAACTTTTTGATTGTTTATCACAATCAAAAAGTTATTGTAATATTTATGTTCATGAAAAAGCAAGAAACCTTCAAGATTCTTTATTATGATGTTGCTATTTTATATGATGTTTTTACAAACTGAAAATTAGACACATTTCTCACAAAGCCTTAGAATAAGTTAAGACGTATACTTAAAACTTATACAAGTCAAGAATTTCAGGCCGAGACAAACTGTTGCCGCGACTTCCGAGTGTCATCGAATTATCAGCGATCATGTGCCATCGCATTCTTTAAACTAATTAATTGATCTTTCGACATATTAAAATGTCAAAAAAACTCCCCAAAGAATTTAAGCTATTTGTCTCGACTGTTAAAAGACAATTTTGAAATTTTCACTTCGCTTTTCAGTTTAACTTTATTTTTCATTCCTGACCGAATTTGTCGTGTACTTCACAGTGATTTGTGATTTTTGTTCGTACAATGCCAAGTGTGGAAACCGCTCAGAATACACAAGTGGTTAGACACGGTTAGAGAATATCAAAATGTTGAAGAAATCACTGCTATTTGTACATATGCTGTTCTGGGATAAAATTAACTTAATACTTTACACGATTTCTACAATTGAATAGTCTAAATAAGGCATATTTAGCAAAATTTCTAATCACCCATATGGGTATATGAAAGGATATAGGTATATGATAGCCTTAGCTGGTAATATTAAAGTATCTAAAGCAAAAAAATAAAAAGCTAGCGACGCAAATATGTTTCAAAACTCATGAGTCAATATGATAATAAGAATTAATTATTTTGGATTCATAGGACCTCATTTTTAATTGTTGTATTTACTTAAAAATAAGGCTTAGAGCATTAACTGAGGGGTAAAGGATTTTATTTATCACATTAAACCCGTCTATATCCTACTGACGTAAAGACGACTTATTTAGTTGAAGAGGGCTCAGAATGGCCCTTCACAACAATCATACAACCACATTCTCACCATCGAATGGTCTCCGATCTAAAACTTTTCTCGTCCCAATGAATTCGCTCATGAGACAGACACCAATGGCCACAATAGCCAGTACTACCTACCTCATTGGGCATATCTTACTAATCTGTAGCTATGACAAATATTTTGAGCACTTCCCACATTTTCGCCACCTGAGACGTATAAAGGTTAGCGTCTACAGCAACAAAAACTGCGGATCAGTGGATGCTGTTGTATGAGTTTTTATGCAAACTATAATCCGTTACGTGCGTCCGTTGCGGTTCTGTGTACTCTTACCTCTAATGTGCAAACTTGACAGACTGTACAATCAGATTAAAATAAACTTTAACGTTTTAAGCTGCAGTACTTTTAACATAGCACCATGTATTCTCAAGTGCAGCTTGCAAAAGCACGCCTATCACAAATGAGGCAGGGCATGGAAAAAAAATGGACGTACCGGAAGCTTTCAAATTGGTCCGAAAAGCTTTCAAAAGCTTCATGTTTAGCTTTCCTGTACGTCTAGTCCACAACTAAATTATGCTAAACGTTAATTCGCACTTAGCACACCGAACTTTTGGTGGAAAGCTTTTCAAAATATCTCT
This sequence comes from Pyrausta despicata, assembly GCA_963921415.1. Taxonomy (NCBI): domain Eukaryota; kingdom Metazoa; phylum Arthropoda; class Insecta; order Lepidoptera; family Crambidae; genus Pyrausta; species Pyrausta despicata. The sequence continues at coordinate 9,972,652 of OY992864.1, forward strand.
ATTCTATTGAGGCGTTGTTTAGAAAACTTTTTAATTTGATGTAAAAATTACGAAGTTTTGACGGGAAAATTGTTTTGAAAAGCCTGTCAGACAATTATCGGGAACCTATGAAATAGGATTATTTCTATGCTAACGCTTTTATCTATATAAATAGTGTTACAAGTTTAAGGCTTCTTGGAGATAAGAGTAAGCTTTCATAGGAATTTATTATTGTAGAATTGAAGTCTGTTAATACGTAAATAGGACGTTAATAGGGTACAACGTTTTACTTTTAGGTTTTAAAATGGTTGTTCAGATCGCTAAGATTTATTTGTTTCAACTTTATTGCACAACAAAACTGCGTCCAAAAGGTGGATACATTCTCTACATGTCATAACTTTGGGTTTAGCAGAAATGATTCTATTGGTCTGATAGCGGTAAGACTTCAGCAGCCTTTCAGATGTGAAAGGCTGCTGAAGTCTTACCGCGTGTTAAATTGTTCTGTTCTGAAGGTTTCATGATTTGAATAGATTACACCTTTCTTTAATAAATAACGTTCACATGTGGCAAGGAATTTTAGTGCTGAATAAAGAAAGCCTGTTCTCTCAATTTTTTTTCACTAAAAAGTAGATTAAGTGATACCTTCGACCATTACCGCCTATCGACTATTAGATAAGAACTAAGAAGGATCAAGTTGACATCGTTAGGGGCCGTCCATCAAACGACCTTGAAAAAGAAGGCTTAGTTAAAAGATTGATGTTGGAATATTTTTTGGAAGCAGCTCACCTGTGTAAGAGGTTAAGGCTCAGATCACACCCGCGATTTATTCGTGCTCGTTGGTGTAGTGGCAAAGTTTCTGCCCTACATCCGAGAGGTCCTGGGTTCGAATCCTAGGTCGAGCCAAAATTGTTTCTGAAATTTTCTATCATGAATTTCTCAAAAACAGCTCGGAGTTGGGAAGTTGGCGGTATTATACCCCTGTGCCTCGGTGCGCACGTTAAGTCGTTGGTCCTGCGCCCGATCTCTATCCGGTCATGTCGAATTGCTGTCTCACCGTACTTTGAGAGTGATTGAACAATGAGTGCACCTGTGTATTGCGCTCACACTTTTGCACTATATTATCTCCTGCGTAATGATCTCTGTTGAGATTGGCCGCCGTGGTCGAAATCGGCTTGGAGGACTATTACGAGTATACTGGTGCTGTCGCCAAAACTCGCGACTGTCAGACTCTGTAATTGGTTGACTGACACGCTGTCAGTACCGAGTTGCGGCGACAGAAAGTCGAAGGTCTTGTCTGGTTGAAACAGTAGACTGTGGCCCAAATATATGATGACATTTTCGATCCGTGACTAATCAAGATCAAAAACAGTCCCTTTATCGACACACAATACTCGTACATCATATTTACCACAATGAGTCGACCGCATCTATTTGTCAGGTACACTAGCCACCGTGGTAAGGGTTTGTGATACTCATAAAAAATGTGTAAATTTTTAGAAATAAGAACGCTGTCAGTGAACGGAAACAAGATCGTAATACGGCCCCTGTGCATCTTTAAAATGGCCCTTACTTAACAAAAAGTCTCTAGTAGATGACTTATATTCCTACGCTATGAACTATTTCAGTCCGAAAACACTCCGGCTCTACAGACCAATGAACAAACAGACAGCTCAGGTACAAAAACACTCGTCCAATACCGAGTCATCTCGGCACGACGCGTCCTATTTCTGATAAATAAACTTAAAAGGGTCGGGTTAGTCCCGAGGGGAACGAAGTTGGGCCGAAACGTCGAAAATGTGGGCCGGCGACCTTTTAGCGAATGTCTGAATTAAAATATTCCGCTACGTTGATGGATGACGGAAAAAGTTTCGCCGGAATCAGTCTAGCGTTATTTTGTTGTCATGAGGAAACATGATTTCCAAATGTGTGATTATTATTTCGATTTTTGGTATTTGCAGAGTTCCGATCTCGAGGGGTTAAATCGGAACTATTTTTATAAGAATTGGTTCCGTTCCTGTACCAGGCTGTATTTCATGTACCGTGATAATGAGATAGGTAATTTTTGTTGATGCAATAACAACGGTCACTAAAATCTAAATAATATAAAAATTCTGACAGGATTTTTTTTTACATTTAATTAAAATACCCCGTACTAATTAATAGACAGGTAGCTATTATCATCAGTGTTGTCGTAATTAACCGGAATGTTTAAAAATGTTGTATTTTATAGCAATTTCATAAAACTTTTATAATTTTCCATAACATTTTCGCAACTTCGCATTTTAAATTATGTTGCATACTGTTTATGTAAATTCGAGGGGGAATGCAATGTACGAACGGAAAACTGGGTTCCGTCAAAGAATATATTCGGTGTAGAAATAAAAAAGAAATACAAACGTGTTGTTGGAATTCTTTCGTGTTTTAATTTTCAGTAGTGGCACGAATTCCGTTACGGAAATTGCGGGTTCGCTAACAAAGGTCTTTTTTTGTACAAACTATTGAAATTAAAGAACGCTTGCAAGGTCGGTCTGCTTAAAATACAGAATTGAATTGCGACTAGCGACGTAGCGTAGCGACAGTTGTTTTGTTAGATGCGGAAATACAGACCTCGGGGATGCCTCGTTGGTGTAGTGGCAAAGTTTCTGCCTTATATCCGAGAGGTCCTGGGTTCAAATCTCAGGTCGAGTCAAAATTTCTTCTGAGATTTTCGGTCATGATTCTCTCAAAAACAGCTCGCAGTCGGAAAATTGGCGGTGTTACACGCCCGTGCCTCGGAAAGAGCCGTGCCGGAGAGAGATCAGGCGTAGGACCAACGGCTTCACGTGCGTTAAGCCGCCTGCGGGTCTAAAAAGGCCGCTTCATGCAACATTGCTAAAATGAATTCATTTCCTGAATTCCTTGCAGATCCTAAGCAATTCCTCTAAAATTTGTAAAATGGTTGCAGATTTTAGCAGAATCGCGGCAATTCAATTCATCTGCTGATTCATATTTGATATCTTGGTTGCCACATGTAAATAATGAGAATCGGTTCTTATACCGGTCATCATTTCTATGTAAAAATAGTAGTTTAAGAAGGAAATATGAAATAAAGTACATTGTTATTTATCACAAATTTATGTAAGTAACTCAAAATCAATTAAATTTCAACATTAATAGGTGAAAGGTGTAAGTTTAAAATAGAACCACAAATAGTTTTCACGAATGGCAACAAGTTCAGTGTCGTGTCAACCGAAGAAAAAAAGTAGATTAGTAAACATCTTCGCTATAAAACCAGAGTTTATACGCGATTCAATAAATAAATCGTCGCTTTGAGTGCTTAGATGCATTCCAAATGGTTTTGACATAAAATTGGAAGAACAAATATCGACGGCGCCATACAAAATTGCGTCTACGCATCATAAGTCTCTCGATACATTGAGATCACAACAAGGCGGGTTTGTTATGGACTATGATTTAGATGTAAGATTTGTTTGAAACCCTTGATAAGTCGTTGGAGCTTTTTAGCAGTGAACCTAATAAGTGAACAACAAAACTAAGATGATGGCGCGGAATACAAGGAACTACAACAACAAGCCGAGCTGAGAACAAATAAACCATCGTTACTTCGGTGAAGCAAGCATATAAATACTATTACACAACGAGTACTTCTTGATATGTGATAACTTGTTAATTTGTTTAAAAATAAAATTGTTTTGTGGTATTAACGAGTCTTTATTCCCATTCCTACAAGTTTTGATGAAGTCCAGTGTAATTAAATTAAATGTGTATATATCTTGCATACTTTGCTTTGAATAAGACACCTAGTTCCACTTTTGGTAAAGATGTTGATGTGTAGATTACTACCCCATTTTGCCCCGTTCGGCCGAATCCTGCTGGCGTATCAATGAAACATTGATTGTGTCTGTAATCTTCGGATTTGACCGGTCAAAATACAAAAAAGGGTTTTTAAACAAGAGCATTGAGGAAAAATAAATTAATAAGGCCTGAATTCGCGTTAAAAACGTATTTTATTCCGAAATATAAGAAAGCAGAATTGTGAAATGTTGCTCTTGAGTAACTTCTTATGAATCTGCTAATTGACACATTTTTTGTCCCAAGCAATTCCTATTTTGCGGTCCATTTTACGGTTTCTCATACAAAACTGTCAAATGAATTAATTGCTGAATATGAATCATATCTGAATCATATTGTGAATTGCCGAAAAGTGACCATTTTACGATTTGAAATCTGAATCATAATATTAATCCAAGGAGAATTGCACGAAGCGGCCTTTTTAGGTCTCCTGATCTCTCTCCGGTCATGTTGGATTGCCGTCTCACCGAACTTTGAGAGTGATGGAACAGTAAGTGCACCTGTGTATTGCGCTCACACTTGTGCACTTTAATATCTCCTGCGTAGTTGGCTGATCTCTGTTCAGATTAGCCGCCGTGGTCGAAATCGGCTAGGCTATTAGATGCGGGAAAACACTTAATTTTAAGCTGTTAAAACTGATTGAATTCATAAATATCAGTAAAACAATATAGCAGCGTCTAAGTTCCAAATTCACGGACTTTATATTGGTTTAAACAAAGAATTATCTTGCTGTTATTTGGCTGTAGTAACACTGTTGTGAATGTCAATTAAAAACTTCAAACGAAGTACTAAAACATTCTGTTTACTCAACCGTTGGTTAATTTTCTTTGTTGAATCGGTCTAAAACTGTACCTACCAACCCGAATAAACTAAGGTACTCAGCTCAGTTTCAGCTCAGCGCTTGCCTAATTACCGTCTATGTTATCTTAATTAATTTAAAAACATTGATTGTCATGACTGGCAATCATTAAGTAGACGGATTTAAAAATGATGTTTTCTTCATTTAAAATTATGAATATTAACAAAACTGTAGACTTCTTAAAAAATCACAAGATTTTTACTTATTTCAGATCAATCAATTTGTGTTTTAATTTTAACATTATTTTTTATGATTCTTTTTTTATTTTCCCTTCACAAAGGCCAAATTTAAATTTGATGATGATTACATATAGCTGCTGTAGCATTTTGGGCAAGTTTTTCTTGTGCTGCGATCGCGCACTCTGCTACCAAACGCACGGCATGTGACCCCCCACGAATTGGTACATTTTCTTGTTTAGGAGATTCTGGTATATTCAACAATAATAATAACTTAAATTTTCTTCGTCTCTGAAACCCTCTTCTTGTTATTTGCTTTCAATTGCGTTATCCAAATCCATCTCCTCTTCTAGGTCTCATCTATACGTTTTCTTCTATTCTGCGATTATTATTTAGCAATATTTAAATGAAACATCAACAAAGAGTAAGTTAACAGTATATATATATAAATATAATAGGATACAAAAATTAACAAGAAAATATTGAAACTTACTTCAATTAAAATAAATATTTCGCTACTGAAAAGATTCGCCAGTGCACGCGCGGGCTACATACGTAGCCCAAAATTTTTAAATGGTTATTTTGCGCATCTGCACCATTGTCAACCGCTCATGCCACACTGAATGTATCAAAAAACATCGAATTGGAGCTTAGCTAGAGACTCAAAGTTAAATCACTCGATTTGACGAAGTTATTAACAAAACAATTACCCTGGGCTACATATGTAACCCGCGCGTGTACTCTAGTGTTAAAGATAAGGAAAGTTCTGAATATATATATATATATATATATATATATATATATATATATATATATATATATATATATATATATATATTGGATTGTTTTAATTATTGAGATTCACAAGTCTAGATAAGTATTAGATTAGTCTATAGATAGATATTTATTTCATAAACCACTTATAACTCACAATCCAACACGCTTACAAGCTTCAATTCTATAGGAAATGTATAGGAACTTTTGACTATATTAATTTCGATCATTCTTAAACTTTTGCTGTTAGATAACATTTTATAGCTCGTAGAACTTAGGCATAACACTTTGTATGGGTCAGGAAAAACATATCTTGCATCCCTTATTAGTTTGGTAGTGTTGAAAGTTTCAGAATTTTCCAGACCATCAGCTAGAGCTAGAGCCAAGCAGAAAAATCTGCCAAAAATCGAGATTTTGGTCGTGGAACGAAACAGCAATACATGTTGAACAAGGAAAGCCAACCTGGATCCTGATAAATTAGCAACAGGTTTTTCTGGCTGGCAGTTCAGTTCCGATCCAAAACAATAATAAGAACTCTTGAGTTCTTTCAAGAGGAAGAAATACTAATGAAAAGCTAAGTACCTAGTTCTAAAGTAGTGTCTATCCACTTGTGGAAAGTGAATAAAGTGCAGTCAAAAGTTCTGTAGTGCCGAGTTTTATTGGGTCCTGAAAATCTTGCTTCCCCATTAAGAATACTACAGTCCACTGCTCTGCCGGGCCGTCTGCTCGTTACACAAGTGATACTCTGTTATCCCAAACTTAATAAAAACCTTTTGATTTGTCGAGCAATAGTCCTCCTGGCCGATTTCGACCACGGCGGCCAACCTCAACAGAGATCAGCCAACTACGCAGGAGATATTATAGTGCACAAGTGTGGGCGCAATACTCAGATGCAGTCTCACTGTTCCATCACTCTCAAAGTTCGGTGAGACTGCAATCCGACATGTCCGAAGAGGGATCAGGCGCAGGACCAACGGCTTAACGTGCTTTCCGAGGCACGGGAGTGTAACACAAGTTCCCAACTTCCCAAGGAGCTGTTTTTGAGATATTAATGACAGAAAATCTCAGAAACAATTTTGGCTCGACCTGGGATTCTAACCTAGGACCTTTTGGATGTAAAGCAGAAACTTTGCCACACCAACGAGGCAGTCAAGTTTTTTCAAAAAACCAGTTTTGTCAACTGTTTTCCTTCCTAGAAGAAATTAAAGCCATCAACAATAACAAGCAAACTAGAGTAGATCTATTTGTTTAAAACAAGACTATTCAAACCTGGGACTGGTTTGGTCGTTGCTTAGGACATGACAAGTTTGCCGAAAGTTAGTTTAGGCTCAGACCGACTATAAATTTGAGTCTGAATTATTGTTAACTGCCTCGTCCCTTTCCTTAGATTAATAAACAGCTCTTTATCTTACAGTAATCCTTTACCGCGGTTCTCTCATTTAACCGTAGAACCTATATTTTTCGTCATAAATCAACACAGGATCGATTAAATGACGTTTATATGTTCACGTGCACTCACACACTCACGTTCACACTCTTGGGACGACTGTGTTAAAACTGCTAACTTTCCAGTCAACCCCCGAATGTGCCAGAAAAACTGCTGCTGCAACAGCTGAGAGGATTTCGACCAACCATAGTTAAGAACGATCGTGATTAAAATATCTTTTGAATAAAAAACACCGCACTGAAATCTGTCCATCCATTTAAGAGCTACTATGCCACAGACAGACACACATACACACACAAACAGACATACGGGTCAAACTTATAACACCCTTCTTTTTTGTCGGGGGTTTAAGAGACAGACATCATCATCATCCTTTTAAATGTGCCAAGTATCAAAGACTAGGTTTTTGATACTACGAGAATACGCAGCAGGACATTTAAGTATTGATAAATCAGTAAAACATATTAAATACATTTATTCAATAACAGACATTTAAAAATAAATAAATCCTACTAATATTATAAAGGCGAAAGTTTGTATGTATGGATGTTTGTTACTCTTTCACGTAAAAACTACTGAATGGATTTGGTTGAAATTTGGCACAGGGGTAGATAATAGTCTGGAATAACACATAGGCTACTTTTTATCCCGGAAAAATATGCAGTTCCCGTGGGATACGAAAAATATTAGTCCACGCGGGCGGAGCCGCGGGCGAAAGCTAGTATTAAATAAATATTTCACTACAATCACACCAATTCTCTAGTCCCAAATTAAAATTAAGCTACGAGGCTTGTGTTATGGTTACTAGACAACGGATAAACATACTTAAATGCTTTTTTTTTGTAAATAAATACATATTATACATAGAAAACACCCAGACTAGTACAAACACACATGTTCATGCACACTTATGCTTGTAAAAATATATACTAAATATAATATATTAAAGAACTTTACTAATGTAATATTATCCCGATTGCTAATTAAAGTACGTAATGTTGGCGATATTATCCACAAAACCATTCCCAGTTCTCAAATTAGAAATTATCCATGCGTTACAGAGACTTTTGATGTGACGGCCGCTGGCGTGTGGTGTGTGTAATTACGCCTTTGCGATAATGAAGCCTGCAAAGCTATTTGAAGATAATATTATTAGGAATTTATTTCTTTGCTATTAATTACAATTTTCTCGTGATAGAAGTTTGCTTTCAGTGGAGGAAGTTTGCTTTTAGCGGCTTATCTCCAAAAGTTATTTTTATTTATTTTTATTTTTGGCAAACATACAGTTTTCCTCATCTTAAATAATACATGGAGTAAACCAATAAACCTTTGTTGAGAAGGCTAAATGTGTAAAACTATAAAATTATAAAAACATGAAATAATACCAAAGAAACAACATTACCTATGATTGGGACAAGTTATGAATTTCTTTTTTAAACTTAACAAAGTTGATGCCAAAATGTCAACTAACTGAAAATTATTATTATAGCTATGACTAGTACGAGACAAATTTCTGACATTGTAGATTTTAAGAAAAGGTCGAAGGTAGATTTTAAGAAGTTCATTGGTAGTTTTTAATCAGACCTTTTAATCGATGATAGTACGACAGACAGAATCAATTTCAGTTATCATCAGTTTTATACAAACTTGCAACCCCTATGAAAAATTACTAGTCACATGAAAATATTTCAATTATAGTACTCCTGGCCGATTTCGACCACGGCGGCCAATCTCAACAGAGACCAGCTAACTGCGCAGGAGATAGACGCACAAGCGTGAGCGCAATACACAGGTGCATTCACTGTTCCATCAAATTGTTTAACTGACCTCATCACTTCATGGTCACACTTGCAGCTAAGGGTCGAATTTATCAAAATCATTTCTAAGCGGATGCCTACGTCATCGTAGTTATATGTATGCATAGTTTCGGCTGGAACGGTTTTAAATTGACAAAGTTTATAGAACACTATGTCAGTCAGTTACCTTTGGGTTTTATACATTTAGATGGAAAATCTGATAATTATTACCTATGTACCGAGAAATGAAGCATTTGTTAAAAGATAAGTGTCTCATTATTAACAGTACCTAGTGATTTAAAGATAGATATTCAATTCGCGTGATACTATAATTCGATTTAACACTCAAAACTTCTGTCAATGCAGTCACGTAATAAATGTTCATGTGTAGAACCCAGTTGCTATTCTGGTCACGGAGACAATATGAAGTCCGCAAGCATCGCCAACGGATCGCGAATCATTCGTGCGAGAATTAGCTATTTTTGATGTGTGTAGGTACAGGGCCAGATCTTAGCAGTTAAGGCTACACACATGTTTTTAGTTGATGCTCATCAAGTGCGGATAAACGTGACAAGTGCGACGCGATGCGTTTAACGTGACGTGAATAAATGGATAGCTTGATGTGGCATTGTCTGTGCGATATTAAATCGTAACAATTTCATTATTTAATTTTTATTGTTCAACTTTGATTTATCTTGATAAATGTAAACTAAATTAAACAAATCAACCTTGTAATATTAGTTCAGCTTTAGCTATTCTGACTGATAGTATTAGTAGATGAAAATATCGAGATATTTCCACCTAACAGGATTTAACCAATTTACTCCATTCAATGAACAATATTGTGCTCTTCAAAAATCTTCAAGACTTCAATTAATACCTTTAGAATAAAAAATATCTTTAAATTATCAAGCTTCAAACATAAAAATAAATTAACAACACTTATAATTCGTTTTTAACGAATACCTTCTAATGAAACTTTATTTCAACAGTACCAAACCAATGAGCCAAACGCAAATTGTAACCGGCCGAATCTCTCTCCAAGTCTGTTGTGCTAACACAAAAGAGTAAATGAAAACGTTTTAATAACCCTTTGAAAGTTTAAACTGTTTCATGCCAGCATTATTACAAAATACAATAGCGGTTGTGTCTCTGTCCCTAAGGTCATCGCACACAGCAAATTTAAAACGCGCAGAAATTATCCCGCCCGCCCGAAATAAACGCCTGCTTTATGCACGTCTTCTAATGTCTATGAAGTTTTAAATAAATTAATAATATAAATCAATCGCAGCCTTTTTTATAACCTAGAGCTCTAAACTAATGTATTGTAGTAATCAGCCAACTGCGCAGGAGATATTTAAGTGCGTGCGCAATACGCCGGTGCTCACTGTTCCTTCGCTCTCAAAATTCGGTGAGATGGCAATCAGAAATGACTCGAGAGAGATCCGGCGAAAAGTATAAAGTGCTTTCCGAGGCACGGGAGTGTTACACCACCAACCTTCCGACTCTGAGCGGTTTCTGAGAAATTCATTATAAATATAGAAAACCTCAGAAATGATTATTCGACCTAGGATTCGTACCCAATACCTCTCGGATGTAAGGCAGAAATTTCTGCAGTACACCAACGAAGCAAGCGCTTTGATAGGCATAATTGCTTTCTGAGAAATATGACATTGCTATCTTAAACAAAGTTAACGTTGAATAAACGATACATCAACCTAGCTAACTGAACCGCTATCGCTGCATAAAAGGTACATTGTCTATTATTCCAGAGCATAAGAGGCGATTAGTGTCACATGCATCTCATCAGTCTTCCCATTATTCTTGCAATATAACAATTTCATAAGATGCTGTGCAGTGTTCACCTGGATGTGCAGTCGTTTGTAACTACCTACTTACGCGCTGTGAGATACTTATAATATCCTTTGTATTTTATTGGACACTTCCAGCATCATCTTACAGTCTATTAATTTGCAAACCTGTGAGGATAAACTTGCAGTTCTTGTTTTAGTTCATTTCTTTTTAGATCGATACAAACGCGCTTAAAATGTAATTAAAGCGAATTAGTACATAATACGAGCTTAAAACGCAAACGCAATACATACAGTGCGCGCGTTTTAATAACCCGTGTGCTCATGCCCTTAGTATTTATATAGCAGAGGAAGAAAATACATTTAAAACGATTCGCCCAGCGATCGCGGAAATAAAAATAATAATTATAAAATGTCTCTGAGCATCGTGTCACAGAATTTAATTGCTTGCAAAGAATACCGGTTGTACAGCGCCAACAGAAAGTGATAACTACCTTAAGTTCCAACTGTTTATTTCATTATAATTTGAATGACCATACATTATTTTTATTTATTAACCAGAATCAATAATTACTTTATGGGGTCGATTAACACTGACTCCATACTGTCATTTCAAGTAATAAAGAAAATACTTAAATTACCATTAGCAAAAAAGTAATCAAAAACCTTTGTTTATTCTCGATGACTGAAATTGATTAATAAACTTTTGTAAAATAAATTGTTTTGTAAAATAAAGCATTTTGGACTGTGATAGAAGTGTGATATAGAATGTAATTTATTAACCGGTAAACACTTTCCTACCGCGACCATGCAGATTTCTTACAAAGGAATTACTGAGGTTTGAAAACGAGAAAGTAGCGAATGAATTGCAATTAAAAAGTACTTGTTACTTACTAACTTGAAAAAACAGAACTTTTTGTTATGAAACAAGCCTTAATTTTTATATGAAATCGCAATCACCTTCTAGCTTATTGGTTCACTTGTAAAATTTGAATTTAATGACATAAGGTATCATTTATATCTGCCATGTTGGTGATTATTTAACAGATAATTTGTAACTCACTTTCATTACCATTTTATAAATTTCATTTGATTTGAATCATCATGGATCATGATTAATCTAACAACACATAAAAAGTGAATATTAACAATGTGAAATTAAAACACACAAGAAAATGGACTGCATAGTTAATGTTAAAAAATAAATTAAAAACTCAATGATTGATGTATTCTTCTATTTCTAAGCAAGGTGAGACAAAACCATCGATCATTTAGTACAAGTACTAACCACGGTTTATACCCACGTGACGAAAATACCAAACGACGTATTATATCAAATAGGGTTCCATGTAATATGAGATTAAAATATAGTTAGAACTTTTGACGTTATATATCTGTCGTAGTAAGATAGATAGTTATAATACTAGTATAGTTATATCCCTAGTGATATAATTATTTACCGTCACATAGTTTCACGAAAGCGATTTATTACTATATCACTAGGAATATAGTAATAAAACGGTCCAATATCAGTGATATACTTATATTACTATATAATACAATTAAAACTAATCAAAAAAAATTGGTTGCCTGTAAAGTCGGTATACGGGCGAAAGTTTTACGTGACAACGACTTTGAGTAGTAAAATAATTTTAATGTGAATATTCATTCATATAACATGAACCGGTGTGTATGCCTATCTCTCTCTCTCTCTCTCTCTCTCTCGCTCTATCTCTCTCGCTCTTAGGCGGGCTTACTGTGCTCGAGTGGAAGGGACGCGTGCCTTTCACTTTTTATGTCTGTCTCACTCGCTCTTAGGCGGGCTAACCATGCCCGAGTCGAAGGGACGCGTGCCTCTCACTCGCTCTCATTGTGAGCGCATAACGTAAGCGGAGCGTAACGCAGTTTCTTGAAGTGTCACCCGGCAAACCAATTTATAAGACGTTGTCATGTCAAAATTTTAAATCTTTAAAAGCTAATCAACAATTTTGAGATATCTATGTTTCTTATCAACTAAGTTGAGATCTTGGTTTATTTAAAAGTATTTTTCAATTTTTGTTCACACAAGGAGAGTGTAGGGTTACAGTGGACGTGTGACGTATATCGTATAATAAACAGTTACGCTCGGCACTCTAACGAGAACGGTTGTTTCATTGATCGTCCCATACACACACCCGATACACACACATGCATAGCCACCTATATGTGGTGACCCGCGACTCATACGCAAATAGTTGTGTGCAGTGAAATAATGTACGGAGCTGGGTACGGTGTGCCAACGCCACCGCCATTCCCTGGTGGTGTAGCGGCTCAAGAGAATCCGGAAGCAACCGCAGCAGAAACCTTACCTGATGTATCGGCAGTATCAATCGCCAGCAGGATTCCTGATTTTTGGCCTGAAAACCCAAGATTGTGGTTTGTACAAGTAGAGGCCATACTTGCACCGCAAAAGACATCAGACGCGAACAAGTACTACATGGTCGTAGCAAAGCTTTCAAAAGAAGCTATCCAACAAGTAGCAGACATCCTGGCTAGACCTCCTGATCAGAACAAATATGAGGCGTTAAAAAACAGACTATTGCAAATATACGAGGAGTCAGAATCAAGGCAAATACAGAAGCTGATATCAGAAGTTGAATTGGGTGATCAGAAGCCTAGCCAGCTTTTAAGGAGGATGAAGGAACTGGCGCGAGGGAAAATAGAGGACGATACCCTGAATATACTGTGGCAAGGTCACTTACCTTCTTCGGTCCGAGCTGTACTTACTGTGACGTCATCCCAGGACTTGGACAGCCTAGCCAGCGTCGCAGACAAGATAATGCAAACTTACCAGCCAGTGCGCGTCAATGAGGTATCCCGCAGTCGACCGGCAGAGCCCATAACTGCATACGACGTCGCAACCATTATGGCAGAAATCGCGAAGATTAACCTGAAAATGACAGAAATAGAAAAGGTCAGAGGAAGATACAGAGGAAGGAGCAGGAACAGGAAATTTTCTCGGTCAGCAACCAGGAGCAGCAGCAGAACACCGGACAATCCCAATTGGCTGTGTGCGTACCACTTCAAGTTTCGAGCTAGAGCCAAGAAGTGTGTACCCCCCTGCAACTGGAATAACTGGAGGAGCTCCACCACCACACCATCGGCACCATCACCAGCACCCATGGGAAACTAGCTGAGGTGCAGCAGATGGCGGGAGGCTGCACAGTCAAGGATTACCGCCTAGTTGTAAGTGATAAACATTCTCATTTAAGATTTTTAATTGATTCCGGTGCGCATGTTTCCGTTTTACCGAGGACAGTAGTTAAAAACAAACACGAACTTTGTTATAACTCGAATTTTAAATTGTTCGCAGCTAATGGCTCAGAAATAAAAACCTACGGAACCAAGACACTTACCCTTGATTTGAACCTCAGAAGACCATTCAAGTGGACTTTCATAGTATGTGATGTCAAACAACCTATTTTAGGGGTAGATTTTCTTAACTATCATAGGTTAATCATTGACATTAATGGTCGTTGTTTATTAGATAAATTAACCAATTTTGCAGTGTATGGATCGATCGTAAATCATTCTGACTTAAATATTGCAACCTTACGTAGCGACCATCCGGTATTCGACATATTGAAACGATATCCAGCGATTCTCAAACCTATGTCATTCAAAGAGGCACCAAAACATTCAGTTTATCATTACATAGAGACGACAGGTCCACCTGTGTTTTGCAAGCCTAGACCATTACCACCTAATCGTTACAAAATAGCTAAGCAAGAATTCCAAGAAATGATTGAAACTGGTATATGTAGACCATCTAAATCAGCATGGGCCAGTCCCTTGCATTTAGTTCCCAAAAAAGACGGTCAAGTTCGCCCTTGTGGTGACTATAGAGCTTTAAATGCCATAACAAAACCGGATAGGTACCCTGTGCCACGTGTACAAGACTTTACATATTTACTTAACGGAAAATCAGTTTTTTCTAAAATTGACATAAAAAAGCGTACCATAATATCTTAATAAATCCTGATGACATACCAAAAACTGCAATTACAACACCGTTTGGATTATACGAATTCGAACGTATGACCTTTGGTTTGAGAAACGCTGCCCAAACGTTCCAACGTTTCATGACTAACACAGTATTATCATGTTTAGACTTCGTGTACTGTTACTGCGATGATATTTTAGTAGCGTCAGCAAATGACGAATTACACAATGAACACTTGGAGCAAGTATTCAAGCGGTTAGACGAATACGGCATTACGATTAATTTAGAGAAATGTAAATTCAAGGCAACAAACGTAGAGTTTTTGGGTTACGCAGTCAGTGTTGAAGGTATTAGACCATTGGAAAGCAAAGTCAAGGCAATAGTGAATTACCCGAAACCTCAAAATGTAAGTCAGTTACGTAAATTTTTGGGCATGGTAAACTTTTATAGGAATCATTTGCCGAATGCTTCCAACTACTTAAAAACATTAGATTCTTTTACTTGTAATTCAAAAAAGAATGACAAAACACCGATATGTTGGACTCCGGATGCAGACCAAGCATTCTTAGAATGTAAAAATAAGCTGATAGACGCAGTCACGTTGTCATACCCGGTAACCGATGCGCCATAAGCAGTTTTTGCAGACGCATCAAATGATTGTGTAGGAGCTGTATTACAACAATATGTTGACAATAAATGGCATCCGTTAGGTTATTTTTCACGAAAATTAAATGAGACACAAAAGAAATATAGTACCTACGACAGAGAGTTACTTGCTATATTTTTGGCTATGGAACATTTTAGATGCTTATTCGAAGGTAAAGAATTAATAATTTTTACAGACCACAAACCCTTAACGTTTGCGTTTTCCAAATTATCTAAAAATAATAAAAAAGAAAGTCCAAGGAGAGTGAGGCAACTATTATTTATAAGCGAATTTACTACAGATATACGACATGTCAGTGGGCAAGATAATGTTGTCGCTGATGCGTTGTCACGAATAGAAAGCATAGAGTGTACATCAAGTGTTATCGATTTCGAGAAATTAGCATTGGATCAAAATTGTGATGATGAGCTTAAAACTTATATAAACAATCCCAAGTACCAGCTTAAACAAATTTCATTACCAGGTACAAGTAAAGCTATTTACTGTGAGATTTCAACAGGAATTGCTCGACCTTATCTAACAGAAAATTTTAGAAAGGATATTTTTAAAGCTATTCACAACCTTAGTCATCCAGGTTTACGTACGTCACGTCAAATGATTAAAAATAAATTTTTTTGGCCTAAAATGAACAGAGATATCGGCCTATGGAGTAAAACTTGCATCAGTTGTCAAAAAGCGAAAATAAGTAGGCACACAGTTTCAAATTACGGTAAATTTTCATCAGTTGATAGATTTGATCACATACACATTGATTTGATTGGGCCACTCCCTATGACTACATATGATTATAAATATTGTTTAACCGTAATAGACCGTGGTACAGGTTGGCCAGAGGCATTCCCATTAAAAGAGATGTCAGCAGAATCAGTTGCAAAATGCTTATATGAAGGTTGGATTTGCAGGTTTGGCTGTCCTGTTAAGCTCACGAGCGACCAGGGCAGGCAATTTGAAAGCAGGCTATTTTCAATATTAATGTCGTACCTAGGTATACATAAGATACGGACTACTCCATATCACCCGCAAAGCAACGGAGCTATAGAAAGATGGCATAGATGTGTCAAGGCCTCGTTAATGGCTCGCTTAAATGGTAATAAAAACTGGGCACTAGAACTTCCCACAGTTATGTTAGGTCTCCGTGCCGCTTGTAAATCAGATAGTGGCATTAGTGCTGCTCAGTTGGTTTATGGACGATCCTTACGCTTGCCTGGTGAATTTTTTGTAGAAACAGAAAATACTTTGCTTGAACCACATTCCATTGTACAAAATATTAATGAAACTATAAAATCAATCAAACCAATTAAGGATATTAATGTTGATAAATATTCAAAAGCATTTTTCGTACATCCTGATTTAAAAAAATGTACACATGTTTTTGTTAGACGAGATTTAATAAAAAAATCCTTAACTTGTCCGTACGATGGTCCATATAAAGTATTAGAAAGATATGACAAAGTGTATAAATTGCAATTGCCAGATAGAGAGTTAACTGTATCTATAGACAGATTAAAACCAGCTTATATTTTAAGAGAAATTAAACCATCAATTTCTGAGAAAAATGTAAAATCTTGTCTCAAGAAGACTAGCAGCGGTAGGATTATTAAACCCCCTGTTAGATTTTGTACTTAAAAAAAATATTAATGTAACAGACATAGTCGCGTAAGTTAAGTAGTATGTAAGAGCAAACATTTGTAATTTAGCATATCTGCATCGCAACCAATTCAGGTCACAGATTGACGTATATAGTAAGCAAAAATCTGAATGCAATTATTTGGTACATTTTTCAACATAACTCATCTAATCTCGCAAGTGAAAGTACATAATTTATACATTACTCTTCAAGATGGGCAAATCATACAGTGTTGAGAAAAAAAACGAAGAAGTAATTATCGCTCAAAATGGCGCAAATAACGCCACCAGTTCTCATTATACGCAGCAATTAGAGACCGCAGTCTCCATTGTAGCTGTAGTGGTCATATTGGCCATACTTTATTTTATGTACAAGAAATGCACATATCGGATTCGGAAAATAATAAGACAAGAAGTCTCGATGAGAAGTAGCGATAGCAGCCCGCAACGTCCTCAACAAGCGACGCCGCGACAAATGGTATAGTTTATTTATTGTACCTATCAAGTGAAGTGTAACTCGCGTACCTAATTGTAAAGCAATTTTTATTAGGTATGTATATATTATATGTATTATGTCAAACTATATATAGTTAAGTAATGAACAATGTTGTAATTGTTACTCCCATTACTTGTTAAAAGGTAATATGTAGCAGTTAAAATAAATGTAAGACATGTATTGGTAAATAAATCCAAAATTTAATTTTGTAAACTAACATTAATTGCGCAAATAAACTCCATGTAGGAATAATGTACTTTATCGCAAATCGATAATATCAATTTCTTATATAAATATTTATTTTGTATTGTATTAACAGTTCATTTTAAATTCAATCAATCATCAATTGGTTACCTTACAAAATATTTTTATGTACATACCAATATTCTTAACCTATTTTTGAACTGACATGTAAAATAAATACTATGTTGTTGTAACGAAAATAGATTGCTTGCTCAGGTTACGGTTTCAACCGAACCGATAACAGTGTCGTTAGAATAGTACCTAGTGTTTAGTTAGTTATTATAACATGGGTAATCTTAATCGCAACGTTGTACCGTGTAATTGATGATGTAATGTTATGTTTTATTCGCTATTGGGTTCAAAATTCTAATGTATCTTAAAATTAAATTATGTAATTTCATTTTTTCAAAAGGGGGAATACTGTAGGGTTACAGTGGACGTGTGACATATATCGTACAATAAACAGTTACGCTCGGCACTCTAACGAGAACGGTTGTTTCATTGATCGTCCCATACACACACCCGATACACACACATGCATAGCCACCTATAAGAGGAATCATGAATTACATAGCACTGAATGCTTCTTACAGGCACACCTTTTAGTAAAACACTGTATATTCGATTTTTACACGAACAATTTAAATAATCTTGGCCTCCAAAGCGCGACAATTTATGACATATTTCTCTCAGTGACAAGTTTTTATTTGGTATAGGATCATCCAATGTAGTGTCTGAAAGCTGTATTGCATTTCTGGGTAACCAATATTTTGCGCCGCACACTCCGAAAGCTATTTCACTAAACTTAATCTAGTAATATAAGTATATCACTAAACTGAGACCGTTTTATAACTATATTCCTAGTGAGATAGTAATGAATCGCCTTCGTATAAATCTCTCTTCGCAAATTGGACTCGCATTATCTTATAAAACCCCTGACGAAAATGTTGACCCCTGTTATAAAAGTAACAGTTGAAAAACAGGATTATTTTGCTTTAAATTTCCACAAAACGACGCCAGCGCAGGAACCAACATACATCCAACTGTAATCACCTGAAAAAGCTAGAACTGGAAGTCGCAGGACTTACAATACCTACAACTCTCAAAGTGACACAGAAGATGCACCCGGAATCACATCACTGACACCAACAAAAACCTTGACGCGTTTCGCCACTACACGTGGCATTCTCAGGAGATCAACGAAATTTAAAGCAAAATAATCCTCTTTTTCAGCTTTAGTCATGGATTTCCGCAAAGTAACGCCTGATTCCATCAACTATAAAGTGACAAATGTTTTAAAATTGACCCATAAACACAAACAGACATAGCTGTTTGTTTATGGGTTTTTGTATTTGTCTGTGGCAACGTATGGCTGCCGATCGGATGTACTGATCTCAAAACGGTTATATTCTACTCGGAGGATTATTTAATTACGGTGTTTCTTAGCTATGGTTCGGTCAGCCGATGAAGCTGTTTTGATGGGTTATGTTGGGGTTTCAAATGTTATATTTTTGTTCTTAGTAGCGGCAACATCTGTGAGTTTCTTTACCGTAGCTATTACGAATTATAATCTCGTTTTTTATTTCTTGGGAAGCGACCTTAAAATACTGCTGAAAATCTCATTAGGATTGACAAGGTGACGGGATGACACGAAATGATTTATGACTCAGGTTATTGTGTTGGGAAAATAAGGAACGTTCGCGACGGTGGAGACGCGCAGGTTTGGCAACTTTAGGGGTGACTGTCAAATAACGACCTGTAAAATTAAGAATAAATAAATATAAACAATAACATTACATACATTGATCTTATTCCGTGGTCAAGTAGCTTAAGCACTTGTTTTACAGATATCATAGTCAACGGTACTACAAATAAACTTAAATAAATACATATAACACCCAGACCAGTACAAACAGACATGTTCATGCACACACATGTTTGTAGAGTTGCGGGGATCAAACCCGTGACCTCTTGGTTAATAGTCAACTTCTTGACCATTACACCAAAGTGGTCGTCAAATTTAGATTCCGATCATTTTAAAATTGTAAGTATTTTTGCAATTAAAAACCAATAAAAAGAGTAAATGGTACTTGTCGACTTTATTTCAGTGCAATTTATTGAATAGCATTATCTGTTAAATGGATATATTCCGAAAAAGCGGGTTCGAAAGTATTACACACAATATTAGTTTCCGCCACAAACAGTGATAATAGACAATAAATTAGAATTAGCCCAGCATGTAAGGAATGTTGAAGAATTGCGATGTTACAACAAGAGTAACTTAATACAAGTACTAGTGACAGACATTTGTGACACTAACTTTGCCTTTACCGATTACTGAGTTTTTACCGAAGCCCTACGCATTACCTACAGGGTGTAAAAAAACCTTAACGAAGCCGAATACGACATATTCTACCAATTGTTACGATCATTTTTTCCTTTACACCATACCTGGGAAGTTAACGGTTACTGAGATATCGATGGTTAAAGTTTGAAAAAAAATTGATGATTTTTACAGAAACGTCTTCTGTCCGTTATAACTGAACTTTTTTCCAAAGAAACATGATACAAATTTTCACTAATTCTTTCATAAAAAACCTCTAAGTGGCAGACTCCGCAATGAACAGCGCACACTCGAACCGAACCGCGTCGCGGCGGCGTAAACCAACACACCCCGCGGTGACTTTTCCGCGTGCGCGCTGTACGTTGCGGGTTAGAATTAAATATATTTTTTTTTGATGTCAAAAAATAAAAGTTGTTTCCCAGCCAAAATTGATTTTTTATACGATTTGGTTTGATGTACTGAACGCATGGTTGACGGCTTCGTTAAGGTTTT
The DNA here is from genome assembly GCA_963921415.1 of Pyrausta despicata. Classification (NCBI taxonomy): domain Eukaryota; kingdom Metazoa; phylum Arthropoda; class Insecta; order Lepidoptera; family Crambidae; genus Pyrausta; species Pyrausta despicata. Next base: position 9,993,196 of record OY992864.1, read on the forward strand.
TTTTACACCCTGTATATGTTAATTAACGCTCACGTAAATCAATATTTTTATGTTTTCGTTCACAACTGGTAATCGGGTAGTAATTAGATTTACCGTAAGTTTTTAAAAACATTATCAATATTTATAATGTCAGTTCCCTTTAGAAACACCAAGAAGAGACTCTGTAATACAGGCTTCCGCCTAGTTCATTTGCTAGTCTATACTTATTCTATTAATGTTCCCCTACCAAAACTTTATTTAACACACATAAACTGCCTCTAGACTCAAAAGAGAACAATAATTATTACTATTAAAAGTAAATTTTATTTTAAGGTTTTGTTAGCCATTTTTATTTTAGTCAATAATTTGAATGATCATAATAATGTTAACAGTCAAGTTATTCTCAGACACAGTTCTTTTGATGAAAACTGTTATGTACTAAACGCGCTAAAACACTTGGCAACAGTAAAGTAAATACGTTTTCTACCTACGAAAAAGGCTCGAAACTACATTTCTAAGGTACCAAGCAGCTTTGAAACTGGGGTCCTACTTTGGCATTAGACGAATCGAACTTCATAATTTGAATCGTCACCTTAACAGTCGTTCGACGCCCACTGCTGAGCACAAACCTCCCGCAAGGATCTCCACCACGGTTGGGCTTGCGTTTCCCACATCCAGCGGCTCCCCGCCACCTTCCATAGATCGACGGTCCACCTTCCTGTAATTTGAATATCTTTGACCAACTCTTGACTCGCGACTAACAGCGATTCAACCGATCTCCGCGGCCGAATAGCTAGCAGTCGTGAGTCGCAGTGATCCAGTATCTATTTGTTTTTGTAGTGATGTTTTTTGATCTAGCTTTTAAACACAATTTGTGCATTTTCATCAGAACTGAAATTGTACAAATTTCAATCGGAATTGGGAATTAATTGGATAAAATTTAGCTTCCATGATTTGATTACAAACACTGTGGCGACATCTACCGATGCCGCACATTAGATCGACGATCTGACACTCTTAAAAAACAAACCTAAATCGCACAATACGAGTTACACCAAACCAAGGAGGTAACCATTGGACCTTGGTCCCCACACCATCTTGGTCGGTAGGAAGCGCTTGCCTTTTCCTGCCTAATCCAAATGCGCCAAATATAAGAACCGAGACAGGTGAAAATATATAAAAGCTTAAATTAACACAGGGACAGGTGGATTTAAAAAAAACCTGCAAAATGGGTCTCGTCTTACAGAGTAGGGGTCGACGACCAAATCCAATCCGAGAAACGAAATGGTAGTGCGACAGTCCCATTCGTATCGGGAAGTTGGGACACCGCTGCGCGCAGTTTGCGGGTAGTTCTAAACTGTGTTACCGATCTCTTGACCGGCGCTGGAATCTTTTTCAGGACGAGAAAACAAATAATAAAAAACAAATAAATTTACAACAACTTTACATACATCACTAAATATAAAATTCTCGTGTCACAATGTTCGTTCCCGTACTCCTCCGAAACGGCTTGACCGACTCTCAAAAAATTTTGTGAGCATATTGAGTAGGTTTGAGAATCGGCCAACATATATTTTTCATACTCCTTAGTGATAAGGGTAGTCCACCCTTAACATTTATATGGCAAAACAACGTTTGCCGGGTCAGCTAGTTACATATAGAGGTAAATAATTGAAAAATGCATTGAAAACGCTAAAATTGTAAAGCCAAAAAAAATGTCTTCCAAAGGGATTTCTAAATAAGGTAATAGCGATTTTTATTAAGATCGGCAGAAAACACTTGCATATTGCGTTACTGTAGTTCACTGGGAACTAGAATAACTAAACCGTACTCTTTTGTACTGAAAGCGCCAAATTTTCATAGTTTTACAAAGAACACAACTTGATTTCTACATTAAACTAGTATCAAATCACTACAACCTTTCTACGTAACATGCATTTCATCCAAAATATAACATTCCGAGTTAAAATAACACTGAGTCGTGAGTAGCTAAAATAGCAAAATTGAGTTTATTTGCCCCCAATGTTCAGTGGGTATGAAAATTACTCCCTCTTTCTCTACTTCAGACGCAATGTAAATTAGCTTTCGAATTAAAATTCCAAGATAATAATATTTTGGCCTCTGTGCTACTTCTGTCTAAAATGAGTCAGGATTAATTAAACTATTTTTTTAAAGTTAATAACGAAAAGTAATTCTCATCATAATTAACTTATTTATTTTAACTTAAATGCACTAAAAGTGTACAATTGAGAAAATTAATGCCTAATGGCATCCTCTAACAGTCTACCGAGTGGGAGTGCAGAGAGGTGAATTGTTGGCGGAATAAAAGTAAAGAGATGAATATAATTCATATCAAATACTAAATTATATTAATAACTAAATTATAATATTATAATTATATTAATTAACCATAATAAACAAACACAAACCTTAGTAAATATAATACATATAAAACAAAATCATTATAACACGACTATATACATCACAGCTTAGTTATTTATGTGTTGGATTGCCCTTCGTGGCTCTATTTACAAAAAAATATATATTTAAGAGCGCACATTTGCTAATAACCATTTTCGAATTTTAGAGTTGTTGAAAATGATGGAAGTATATTCATAAAAGCCATTTGAACGGGAATAATCAGGTATTTTAGGCACAGACTATAGTGCGCATGGTATACTTACATACTTTTATTTCTACGTGTTACTATTCCTACAACATGTATACCTAAAATTATAACTCAGTTTTGTTCCGCGATGTTATCTCCAACACTCGTACTTTTCCATTTATTTACTATTTTCTTCTAGGAAAACCAGGCGCAAATTAGATTGTCACAAATTAGATTGTTATTTTGCTGTGCTGTTTGCGATTTGATTCTGTTCATGGACGGACTAAAGATTAAGTAGCATATTGGCTCTTTTGCTCATACGAATATGCAAGTGCTAAGACTAAGACACCTCATAATGTAGCCTATATTTTTGAGCAGGAAGGTTCTCGAATGGAGACCACGCTTAGGTAAACGTAGCGTGGGATGCCCCCCGGCTAGATGGACAGATGACCTGAAGAAGGCAGCTGGTAGTGACTGGATGCAAAGGGCGGAAGATGTGTGGCGCTCCTTGGGGGAGGCCTATGTCCAGCAGTCCACTGCAACAGGCTGATATGAATAAAGCAGTCTCAATGAAATCCAGCATGCTATAGAAATTAAATAAAAGTCTTGCACAGGGTGTCAATTTAATTCTAACACAGATTACCATCAGGTTCCCTCAGTTATTATACAACATTTATTTATTACTTTCATTAAAGTCTAAACCTTGTCATTGCAGCGCAATATTTTTTTTTTTAAAGGGCTAACATCAAGTACATTTCGCTGATCCTAAAGTAAGTAGCTATGCTATAAAAACTAGTCTTGTAAATTGTTTTTGTCCGGTTACCAAACCCGGGACCGCAGAGTTTGCGGCGCCTTGAAAGCTTACATGCACCACGGAGGTCGTTTGTTTTTATTTTATTGGGATAGGTTTGCTCTTGACCTAAGACAAAGTACAGCGAGGCAAAGACTGAATCTACGATGGAGCGAGCTCACTCAGAAGATACCTGTTCACTCTATTCCCAGTATTCCTATTTTGATAACTCTATTCCCAGGTATCATCAATCGTGCCTTAATCCACCTCTGCTTTTCATCAAGAATAATTTCGGCGAGTTCATATTTTCGGTTGAAATTCAATTTAAGGTTAGTTCGCAATCAACCTGATCCAATTAGTGGGTGAATGAAACTGTGGCGTGAGAAAGCGCGTTTTTTTTTATTTTTCACTCCTCAAAGTGTTGTGGTGATAGTTTAGATGTTTCGATATCGATGTTTTTTTTTTCAAAGTTTAGTAGCTATGGTATCAAATACAACTAGCGGTCGCCCGCAACTTCGTCTGCATATATTTCCCGTTCGTATTTGAATGGGAATTTGAAGGGAAATGCTTTCTAAGAGGATGCCCAGATTATAGTATATTTATATATTTAGATTAAAATTTTAAAAACCCCCGATTTCGCCATGAAAAGAGGTGGTGGGCTCCAGCTAAAGCTAAAACCCACCGTGATAAATTTATCTTTCGAATAAAAAAGCCTCACTGAAATCAGTCCATCCGTTTGCTGCGATGCCTCAGATATAAACCTTTTATAACTCTTTTTAGCCGGAGGTTAAACATATTCTAAACACGCGTTAGAAAATCACTAGCAAATTTCAACCGGCTTTTCCAATGTCCGGGTGGCCGAGTGGTATAGGTACACGGACTAGACGTGGGTTCCATCCATGCCTAAGAAAATTGTTTTTTTCTACTGCAAAAATATTATCTGTAAAACATATTCTATCTAATATTTCGTGTGACGATGACTGCACAAATTCTATTTCTAAAGATTTTATCAAATTACTGATATAAGTGTGACGTTGTGTTATCTGATTAGCGCTAACGATATAGGCACGGTAGTACGATCGCGGTCAGGACATGACTATCAGTATTAAAATTAAATTCTATAGAATAACACACTTTTTTTCTAAACTACAAACGCTATTTTCATAACATGTAACAAACGCTATTTCGAGTAACTTGTTACCTTAATTATTAATCAATTGGACTTATCGAGACAATAAAATATGTTTTGAACTTTATTTTCGTATTACAGTTTTATGTAGGCAGTGATAGTCAACTTTGATCGATCGATTTATTTAGACCTTGTGACTCAAATGTGTGTAAGCAATTGTGATCCTTACAGTGGTAAACATTTTATGACTGCGACTGTACATTCAACAGTTTTATAATGTTTAACATGATAAGTTACTATACTTCACTGTCATGTTTTCAAAGTTCACAATCGTTATCATATCTTATTTATGTGGAAAACAGTTTTTATTTCAGATTGTGAATTAGTTGTAAGAAACACCTCGAAGCAATAATAAGACTGCTAGCGAAATGAGTTTCAACAATAAAGTGGTCCTTGTGACTGGATCCAGCTCTGGCATAGGAGCTGCCATCGCTCTTAAGTTTGCTGAAAAGGGCGCTAATGTAGCCATAGTAGGAAGGAAAGTGGACAAACTGAAAAACGTATCTGAAGACATTGCAAAAGTTGGTAACAAACCTCTAGTTATTGCTGCAGATGTCACAAAAGAAGAAGATGCTAAAAGAATCATTGATGACACAATCAAGGCATTTGGCAAACTGGACGTATTGATCAACAACGCTGGTATTGGTGGATCAGTTGGCATCGATGAACCAAATGCAATGGAAGTCTTCGACCGCATCGTAAACACCAATCTCAGGTCAGCCGTCTATCTAGTACATCTCGCTGCCAAGCATCTGATTGAAACTAAAGGAAACATAATAAACATTTCAAGTGTAGCTTCTTCTTTAGTTCTGGAAAAAGGTTTTTCATACTGCACGTCTAAAGCCGCCTTGGATCACTTTGGCAGATCAATTGCTCTAGAACTTGCGCCGAAGGGCGTTCGTGTGAACAATGTCAACCCGGGCCCTGTGTTGACTGATATACTTGAAAACATGGGACAGGATACGGCAATGCAAGAGCAGGTATGGGAAGGTATGCGTCAAGCAACAGCTCTTAAAAGAGTCAGTGATCCATCAGAAATTGCTGAGCTAACAGTGTTCCTGGCGAGTGATAAAGCGGTTGGTATCACTGGATCGTCGTTTGTGTCTGATAATGGTGTTACACTTAGACCTAAATAGATATCTGTTTTAATTTTGTTATTAGTTTCTTAGAACCATAACAACTTTTAATATGTATAATGAAAAATCATAACTAAAAAAAATTGGAGACATATAATTTTTTACAGCACAATGAGTTTGCTCCTAAATAAAAAATATAATTACAATCATTGTTTCATCATTTTTGAAAACCCAAAGACATCCTTTGTACTTATTTAACAAAAAGTGTGATCGTAACTGAAATGTTTAGCAATCAATTATAAAGTGTCACCTGTAATTTTAAAGATCTTAACATACAGATATAGAGGGCTGTCTCTATATCTGTCCCTATAAAAAAATCGCCTCCCGCGTCTGTACGCCATTTTTTTCTATACTATGTAGTGAAGAATTAACACTATTCAAGTGCAAAATATTATAGGTCCCCAATCGTTCATATTCAGAACCAATATTCGCTTGAATAGCTCTATTAAGATACAAAACTTCGCCAAACATCTATAGTGCAGTACATTGCGCTCTGGTGAAGTCTTATCAGTTTTTTGCAACACTTGAGTAAATACTCAACTAGAACATGGAAACGCTGTTTTATGGGAAGTAAAGTGCACAGAAGGAAAATTTGCGGAATTTTTTTCGACATACGTTTCATTGAATTACAATTCATCGATGACAACAAGTCGATTATTTGTTTGAACAATGCGGTATACCCGAAAGACGTTACATCGATAGTTCATTTGATCAGATGCTAAAAGAAAACTCATCAGTGAGCATCCCACAACTGATAATGATAAATATTTTAACATAAGTCGACATTTCACTATGCACAACACTATTCTTGACGCAGTCTTCGACACTCACAGAGATGATATTTCGTTTCAAATAATGATATCTTCTCGTAAAAAATGTTGTGTGGTTTTTGGGAACTTTTGTCTGGATTTCGGTTTTTGTCACTGCTTTTGTCTTTGTTTGGATATAAAGGGGCTAAGGGTGAACACAATTAAAAGATAATGACCTGCTACCAAATAGCAGAGGAAACGTACGCGAGAGGTATAGGTATTTATTGTTAGTAGGTTAAGTTAAGCTGCTTGTAGTGAGGTTGTGGCCGTTTTGGTAGTGATACCAAAGTAATACGCCGTCTCGTTTGTGTAGTAGTTTTTCTTTGGCCTTACTGCGAGTATCCCGTAAGATTTGATGGCAGAAAAAATTATCAGTTATTTTGACTGGCTTTACTACATAGTATACAAATTCGCTTCCCGCGTCTGCCCCTATGTCTATTTGTATGCTTCTCTTTAAAACTAGTCAACGGATTTTGTGGCAGTGTTTTTTTTGGAAAAGAATAGGATGGCATTTATTTGACACTTAGAATAAATATATCATTGACATAAAAATAATAGTCAGTGTTAGTGCCCAAACGGTCGTCGCTTAGTTAACGTCGTGGCAGCAGATTGATGGCGGTTTGCTATCCGACATGAAATGCGACACTGATTTTTAGCGATAGAGTTTTTAATAGACATAATGTTTTGTGAGAATGGTTTCTATGTACAATTCGACGCGGGCGAAGCCGGAAGCGGGCTGATCAAAAGCTAGTTTGCTTATATTTCAATGTTTACTTCCGTTTTCCTTTTAATTTTCTCGTGTACTCAGCTTAAAATCCTTAGGTAAAGAGCTGGAAAGAATCAGTGGCTATTTTTCTTGACGTTATAAAAGCAATGAAGAAGTTACGGCCTTCGGTATTTGCTGAGCATTTTAAGCCCCCGCAAAATCTTTAAAGCTTTTAAAAGCGTCCCATAAAGGAAGTCATAACGGTCTTGGTACTATTCGAAATATTTTATGTAGTTCATAAAAGAAGGACGCTGGGCAAAATCGACATTATAAAAAGATATCGGAGTTACGACGTCGTGTGTACGGTTTCATGATGTTTTAACATTCAGGACCTTAAAATGTGTAATAAAAATATATTTTTGGTTGTTTTCAATACCTAAGCTTTTGTCAATGACTCGGGTTTTCGTTACCTTCCAAAACAAATATGTTAAATATCTCTTTGAAACATAGAGAAGTCGTTTTTTAGACATTATAAGGCATATCAAAGAAAACGGGAGTAAAGTAAGTAAGAAAAACCCAAAAAAAAACTGCTATCACATCATAGAAGTAATAATTAAACAAAATTGAGACATAAATACTCATAATGATTTGAAAAACTAAAGTGATTATGGTTGAATCCTAAAAATATAATTGAAAAGTTTTTTTACTGGGCCAGAAAAATGAAATCGTTACCGTTATCATAAAACAATCGTTGAGGAGATTTGAAAAACTATCAATTCTCCTCTACGATTTGTTTTATAATAACGACTTTATGATAATTAAAACTTTAGATTTTAATCGCAAATCTTAATTGAAGTATAAGTAGCTTCTGCCGGTTGCTTATTCAACTTTAATGCTTATTACAGACATTTACGTAAAGATGTTCATCTCTTTTTCATCAGCCTGTAAACGTCCTCCTGCTGGGCACAGGCCTCACCTCAACTGTAGGTGGTAGGAGCCTCGAGGGCCTCTGAGCTGTCTAAAAGACTAATATCTATCGATATTAACCGAAACAGCTTGACGTGCCTTCAAAAGCACGAAGATACTTGTTAATAGACGTCACTTATATAACAACTTATGTGACGACCGTTTGGTGCAGTGGTCTACATGTCGGACTTCTAAAACCAAGGGTCGCGGGTTCGATCCCCGCATAGTACAAGCACATGTGTGCATGAATATGTGTGTCTAGTAGCCTCGTAGCTTAATTTGGGACTAGTTAATTGGTGTGATTGTTGTGAAATATTTATTTATTTACTTATATGGCCAGAATGGTCACCCATCCCTAACATGACCGCGCCTAAGGGTGCTTAACTTTTGGTATCACTACTAAAGCGTTACCACTTCTGAGCCACAAACCTCTCACAAGATTACGGATATAAAAGTGGGATTCAAGAGGGTTAAAAAGTGATGGAATTTGAATTAAAATCCTCAACCTCTGAACCGATTTGATACTGAATAAATTATGACCTGGATCTAAACTTTTAAGCTTAAGGTTAGGCTAGTTACGGTCAATGTATCTCTACTTTGTCACTTTTTTACGTACATTATTTTTTACTGTACCTCGTATATATAGTATACTTACTAACAAAAAAATTACCAATAAATATTTGCAATAGAGATTACTCGTAGTGTTTGAAGTTTCAATTCTGAGACGGCATTTCTGCATTGAATACCAAAAACATTTACATATAAATGTAGCACAAATGAAACAGATTCGCTGATTTCCATTTAGATTTATAAAGTAACAGGTGTTGAGCTGAAATTTGATACGAGTTTTCGAAATGTACGAGTAAGTAAATATTTGAAAAAAAAATCTGAATACCTACTTAGCCGATTATTTTGCGATGTAGGTTTATTTTATTTTAACCTTACGTTTCGGACCCTTTTCAGCACTGCATTCAGCAGCACAATGTCTAGTGTTCGTATGAATACAAAACAACGATAAAAATATTTTAGCAGGGCTCACAAAATGAAAAGAGGAAGACGAAAATTATTTATTATCTTTCATTAGCTTAGTTTATTATTATTTTTTCACTTCAAATCGTTCGATCGGCCCATCACGTCGGCCATGAGCAGATGTGGTGTCAAAAAATCTTGATGGGTGTAGGTAGGAGTCTTCTCCCATCGGAATTTAGCTTTTATTTGGAAACGGTCCTCAGGCTCGGCCGTCCTCGTTATAGATATGCCGTCATATGTTTAAACGACGGATGCCTTCAGAAATTGTAAGTTGCCCAGCGATTTTATTGGTGATGATTTTGAAGCCTCACTTAATACTTGTCACTATTTAGTGTGACTTCTCTTTAATGGTCGGCATATTTAGTAGCTCATGAAGTACTGCAGTCTTCAGAACCCACAGTGCATTTGAAATTTGGCGAAGTATGTTGTTACACAGTTGTACAGCATATGTCAAAATTGGATTTAGCATAGTTGTGTAAATGAGGAGCTTGTTGTAACTAATTTAGAATTTCCGCCTACAAGCCAATGGAGGTCTTTAAACTTGATATTTATCTAATTTAGTTTCCTTCATGTGAGCCTGCGGTCCGGATGCATACCTTAGATTTTTTATTTTATTTTACATAAACCTATTTGAATTGTATAAAAGAAAATAGTTTTGAAAGCTTTAATTTGTTTAAGCCGTGATTACAGTTAAAGTAATAATTAAACTGTAATTACTTTTAAAACCAGCTTGGTTTTATCACGTCATTAACTCCAACATTGAGTAATAAGATTAAAATTAAAGTTGATGCAATGCATCCCGTGATTTCAATGTAGTAAAAATAACATAATTATTTACTGCCTTATTATATTTATGTGTTTGGGTTTTATCAACAATATTTTTAATGAGTAAGTTTGTTATTTATCAGCAATGAGAAGGACACTTTATTAAAAACTAGTGGCCGCCCGCGACTTCGTCCGCGTGGAAAGCCTTTATCTTAAAAATTCTTTATGAATTGTAGCCTATATGTTATTCTGATGTATAAGCTATATTGTGGTAAAGTTTCATTCAAATCCATTCAGTAGTTTTTACGTGAAAGAGTAACAAACATCCATACATCCATACTTACAAACTTTCGCCTTTATAATAGTAGTAGGATAAATAACATTTTGATACGTAACCCTTAAAATGAAACCTTTAAAAAACTAAATTTCAGTTTTTACAAACCATTAATCGAGGGATTTTAGGATGGGATAACCCATTTTTCATAAATTGTAAAATGCCTCATCAATTTATTAATTTTAAAACAGTTCACTTATTGTTGTCTTATATTAAAACGCAATATCCCCTATAAAAAATCAGAAAGGAAAACTGAAAAAAGTTAAAATCACTTCACAAGTTATTCCACGGTATTCCGTGATAGTAAAGATATCGTCTAAATAAGGTACCGCTCCATGATCTCAATATGAGTCTAATTACTTCTAGCTAATAAACTAGTAATTAAAATCACTAATTTAATATTCACCTATGCGAGGAGCCGCCTCATTGGTGTTCCGGGGCTAAATCAGCAAAAACTGCGTTCCTTTTACCACAAAATTAATAAAACAACTCATTACATTGTTTACCAATCAAACACTAGTCATAGCACATCACCAATTTGAAAATAACGTTTTGAATGCTGTATTTCCGCAGTAAAATGTTATCAAACGCGAGCGGCGTGAAAAAAAATTCCCCGCGTATCTCCCTAAGGAAAGTTTGACGAGAAAAATCGCCTCTGTTCAATGCACAACCGGCCAGCACGAATGCTGAAGCCATACTGAAGTGTCTTCGTAAGGCCACCCCTCAATTTTAGTGACGTGAAATTTCGCACTATGATTAACACATTGAATCTTTTAGAACACTGTACGAAATTCTAGTTCTTAGATTGAGAGCAATGGTTACGAATGTGTGAATTACTGTCGGGCGGTAGTTAAGGGATGATTACCCGACTGCGCTAATCAGAGTTCATCATCGACTTTGCTTACGGTCGGATGATTAAAAATTACTGTTAATTGCGTTAAGAAAACTTTTGGGTTCAATCAAACTGTAATTGTTAAGGTTGATTGATCTGTCAGGCTGTATCTTATCAACCTTTTTAGTTAAAAGTACTCTTATCTTTGCAAATTATGTCTAATATAATGAAGTAGTTTTTACCCTGTGTGTTATGTTAAAGAAGCATAATGTACTATTTTTTAAATTTAATCTACAACCAATAAACCACATATTTTTTATTTTATTTTCTTTATTTAAGAAAACAAACAGCTGTCTTATAGTACTCAAAGCTTATAAAACAAAACGTCGTTCTTTAGACAAACAGTTTTCACAAGTAGTTATACAATTACGATGATGACGAGACGAAGATCTTAAGCGCGATATTATGCCTGAATAATTTTGACCGTGAGTCACCGAGAGTCGCAACTGTCAGTGAATTAGCCGCGGCCAGTTGGTCGGCACACTGTCAGTCGCTAGTCGCTGCGACAGAAAGACGCAGATGCGCCCTGGCGGTACCTAAGTGACCATGAAAGTTTTAGCCGACGAATTTCAAGATTAAACCTACGCACCTGAATCTAGCCATGCAAATCAAGCAATATACCATTCACGGAAGGTACATGGGGATGTGGGTTAAAAAAGTCTACATCAAGGATAACACTGCTGTTACTTATTCAATTGCGCCAGGGTTGATTTTGCAACAAATCTGTATAGCTTGATGCGCAAGCGACTGTGCCTTAACCCTACTTTGCATAAATAGACCCATTGGCAATTCCCTTTATTTGACAATCCAATAGTACCTACGAGAGAACCGGGTCGTCCATTGAATTTTACAATAGGAATGTCCTCCGGAATTTAGTTTCATTTGTAAAGGTGGATTCCGTGAGAAGTGATGAGATTTGGACCACGCACAATAGCGCGGAAAATTCCTGCAATATTTCCGGGAAGGCTTAAAAATTGCCGTCTCTACGGAGTAAAGAATATGAGGAGGAAAAATACAAATATTTTTATATCTGTATACCGCTTAGATTGAGGTGAATTTTGGCACATGGGTGGCAACACTTTGGTATTGACACCAAAAGTTAAGCAACCCAAGGCGCGGTCATGTTTGGGATGGGTGACCATTCTGACCATACATTTGACGTCTGCTTCCAAGCATCCCGTGCTTCGGAAGGCCCGTTAAGCTGTTGGTCCCGGTTTAAATCGATATATTAGTCGTTAAGCCTTGTCAGAGGCCCTCGGACGATTTAATACCATCTGAGAGTAAGTTTGGTCACTGACCTTACAAACATCCCTTCACCAATCCGCACTGAGCCCGCGTGGTGAAGTATAGCTCCTACCACCTCATAGTTGAGGTGAGGCCTGTGCCCAGCAGTAGGACGTATATGTATAGGCTGATGTGGAAGCGCTTAAATTATTATTGTTCTTATAGGTATGAAACTTGCTGAACGTTTCACTGAACAAAGAATAAAAGCTACATGTTTTATAGTTAGTTTGAGAATAAAGCATGTGACATGTAATGGGTCATTTTTCCTTACAAGCAAGCAAAGAGGGCTCAAGCCCGTGGCCCTTTGTGCTGACAACTTAATTCTTAGCAATTCAATTCAATTTATTTATTTTGCAAGTATGTGTGGTTACAAGATGTTCAAATAAATAGTATATAGTACATATATCACTTAACCTAATGCCGACCCGCAGGAGAGATGAAAAGGGCGAAAGGAGTCTCCGGGATATCATCTCACTGCTGAAGGACCGGCCCAGACGACGTGCCTGCATTCGTGGCGAGGAACCTGCACAAGCTGCCCCCCGTCACTTTTGACCACGTTGACGTCACCAGGCTTCTAAAGGACATAATGGCCTTGAAGACAAGCCTGGCCGTAATGCAGTTGAAGGTAGAGGCCTCGGAATCTACTATTTCTGACCTGCGTACTGAGTTATTAACTTTAAAATATAGTAATTCAGTATGTAGGTCGCCCGTGGCCTCCGGTGTCAACACGCGTCGCCGCGGAGCGCATATCTCATCGGTCAGCAATATTGAGTCACCGCTCGCTGTTGTTGACCGCGAAGCACCGCACCCCGCTGCCCCGCTCCCGGCAGCCAGCCCCGCGCGATCGGAGCCGAAGAAAAGTGACACGAGCCCCCCCGACCCGTGCCTACGCAGCCGCTGCTGCCTTACCACCCCGGCAGCCTAAAACGGGGAAAGAAAAAAAGGCGACAACGACACAGTGTCCACCGAGGGATCGATGCGACGAGCAGGGCTTCACAAAAGTCGAAAGAAAGAGAAGGAAGCCGGCTAGCCGGAATCATCGCGGCACAGCACCGACAAGACCTGAACACCCGCTGCGACCGGAAGTACGTTCGACGCTGCTCTACGTGTCCCGCTTACATTAGTCTACGACGGTCGAGAACGTCGTAGACCATGTACGTAAGAAGTCCAACTTCACCCTGAGGGTCGAACGGTCGGAATCCCGCCACAAAGTGAATTTTAATTCATTTGTGGTGAGGGTACCGACCCACCATCTAGCGACCTGCATGAAGGAAGATTTCTGGCCGCAGGGCGTCGTGTTTCGGAAGTTCCGAGGACGGCTGCCAGCCGACACCGCGCGCTACGCATCTGTTCGCTGACGCGTGTGATTTGTGTGAAATATTTTAATTAGATTGAGTAATTTTTATTATTTGTATGTATGTTAGTCTGTAAGGTATTTATAATATGGGTCTGTATTTTTTTAAATCTGTAGCCTGAAATAAAGGAATTATTATTATTATTATAATGGCATGCAAAAATGTTTATGTTTGGCAGTTAAATCTTATTATTATTATGATTTTTTGATTTTATTCAGAAAATCAACAGCAATACATTTTTTTTCACATATTATGATAATGTGTATAAAAGCATACAGCTAATTATAGATTTCCACAAATTTACATTTCTAGTTGGAGTATTTCTTACATGCGTATATAATATAATTTAACTTAAAAAAAAAGTGTGTGTGTGTACATTTGTTGGAGGGATTGTGTTTATTTGTGTGTTTGATTCAGTGCATGTTATATCTACACTAATATTATAAAGCGGAAGAGTTTGTTTGTTTGTTTGTTTGTTTGTTTGTTTGTTTGTTTGTTTGAACGCGCTAATCTCAGGAACTGCTGGTTCGAATTGAAAAATTCTTTTTGTGTTGAATAGACCATTTATCGAGGAAGGCTATAGGCTATATAACATCACGCTGCAACTATTAGGAGCGAAGAAATCATGGAAAATGTGGAAAAAACGGGGAAAATTATTCATCCTTGAGGGCTTCCGTTGCGAACGCTGCGAAAACGGTTCAAGATACCAAAAATATTTGTATGAAAGAATTATTCCTCTTAAAATGATCTAAAAAAATGTCTGCGACAGTATATGTCTATCTTTCAGATCAAGTCACTAGAACCGTTTTTGTGGTAATCAAATTTGGCCAAAATTAATGCATTATTTGTTAAGAGTTGTATCAACGTAATAATATTAATCTTTATCCAAATAAATGTGTTGTTAATTAAAAGTATTTAATTGTGAACAAAATTGTCCTTAACATCACTTAATTTCAATGAATATCTTAGAAGATATTACAATTTTAAAATAACACCAATATAAAATTTACCCGCGCCGCATGATATGCGCAGTGCCTAAAAAGCCGGTTGTTTAACCAATGCGTCTTAACTGTCTTAACCCACGGAGCTGAAACGTGGAACATGATAGTCAAGCTGGCTCACCGACTACACGTCACTCAGCGTGCTATGGAATGGTCTAGGTTGGGGATCTCATTAAGGGATAAAATCCGGAACGAGGTCATATGACATAAGACTAAGGTAACATATGTTGTCCAAAAATGTAGCAAGCTAAAGTGGCAGTGCGCTGGCCATGTCTGTCGCAGGACCGACGAGAGGTGGAGCAGGAAGGTTCTTGAATGGAGACCACTCTTAGGTAAACGTAGTGTGGGACGCCCCCCGGCTAGATGGACAGACGACCTGAAGAAGGCAGCTGGTAGTGACTGGATGCAAAGAGCGGGAGATCGGGCACTGTGGCGGTCCTTGGGGAAGGCCTATGTCCAGCAGTGGACTATAACAGGCTGATACGATGAATGACCAGGTGACCGCGTTTAATAATCTGGGACGAATGTTCCATGATCCATAGAGCTCATGTAGAGGGTCTAGATAGGACTCTTAGAGATATAAGAAGCTGTGATAAAATCATCATCATACAATTACTGTTATGTTTGCGGGGGACTTTCGAAAAACTGTATCAGTAATAGTAAGGGGAACAAGGGCAGACATTGTAAAGTCTTGCCTTAAAAATACCCGAATATGGAAGTTTGTAAACATCTTAAAATTAACTACTAATATGAGAGCACATTTGGGGGGAGGTAGAAATAATCCTCCAGGCCGATTATATACCACGGCGGCCAATCTCAACAGAAATCAGCCAACTACGCAGGAGATATTATAGTGCACAAGTGTGAGCACAATACACAAGTGCACTCTCAAACTGCACTGTTCCATCACTCTCAAAGTTCGGTGAGACGGCAATCCGACATGACCGGAGAGAGATCAGGCGCATGACCAACGGCTTAACGTGCGAACCGAGGCACGGGGGTGTAACACCGCCAACTTCTCGACTCCGAGCTGTTTTTGAGAGATTCATGACAGAAAATCTCAGAAACAATTTTGGCTCGACCTGGGATTCGAACCCAGGACCTCTTGGATGTTAGGCAGAAACTTTGCCACTACACCAACGAGGCAGTGGTAGGGAGGTTGTATAACTTTTCCTTCAAAGTTACTTTTAATAGGAGACGGGAAAGTACCTCACTTTGAAAATAAAATTGCAATTGAACGAGATAAATGATTAAGAGTGAGTAACATTAAGGAATTTATATCGAGAGTTCACCCTAAAATATGCAAAATAGAAAAAAAAAGATCATCAATGGATGTGTCAAAGTGCAATATTGGGAGTGAGAAACTGTAGCGTAGACGAAATTAAAAAAATAATTATTTGAACACAGGTGGCCTTCCCCCATTATTCCCTCAAGTTAAAAATAGGTGCACCAATAATTTTACTTAGAAATCTTAAACCACCGGGACCCGACTTCAAATCTAATTTCTTCGCAATATGTAACGTGATGGTTGCAATAGTTTAGACTGGTTTAGCAGTTGGTCAAACAGTGCTTATACCTCGCACCTCAATGATTCCAAATTATTTACCTTTTAATTTTAAAAGAATTCTATTTCCTTTTATGCTATCTTTCACCGTTACAATTAATAAATCACAGAGGCAAACATTTAAACACATAGGAATTAATTAACGTCAAGACTGCTTTTCACACATATGTCGCGTTGTCAAGATCAGACCTACAAACGCGTTGGGTACAAAACTGATATGTTCTTCTGACACAAGAAAATGAAACTAGAAAAATAATTAACGCAAAAGTCTTTAAGCTAATTATGTTCTTTTAAAAACTTAAAAAATAAATTGTCTAAAATAATAACAAAAAAATTAATTTGCAAAAAGAAAATGATGCCCAAAATAAATATTCCACGCGGACGAAGTCGCGGGCACAGCTAGTGTAGGTATATATTTAATATTTTTAATATTTAACCGTTTGCTAAGCTAAGCAAATTGGTCACTTTCAGCTTAAAAGTTGATTTGCTGTGAACGAACAGGTCAATCTCTCTAAAAGTCTCATTATATACACATTATATACATATTATTACAAAGTCAATACAATTTATTTAGCAATTAAGATATTTTTATCACCTTTTAACAAACCAGTTATTATTTTAATTACTGTATGAATTTACATTTTAAACAATAAAGTCTGATAATACGACTTTTCGTAATTTTGGGAGTAATATAGTCGGAACTTTTCTTGGAACATTTATCAGTAAAACTTTTCTCACAAATTCGAATACAAAGACAAATGTCATTTGTCATGGGAAAATTTTCTGACAGCATTCAATCAATTTTCATGTGTATTTTAAGGAGGAAAAGAAAGTTAAGTTATTGCACAGAGTGAAACCGAGAAACTGAGTTCTGCGTTGGTTAATATTTTTATTGCGTTTCAACGTTGTAATAGTTTTTTTCGAATGGATGTTGAAGCTGCTAGTTGTCGTGGAGTTCGATGACCTTGATTTTGTAGCTAGGACATGTCAGTAAAGGAACAAGTTAAAGCCTGTTTCATATAATAGCAGCAGACGACATGTCGTCGCGACTCTTTTGGCTTCGTGTTTGTATGAATCACATTGCTAGCTCCGTGTTGCTATGTATGGTACTTCACACAAATTCCAGAAGACAGAATCTTAATATCCTACATTATCACCGGTGAAAATAGGCTATATTTAATACTAGTGGCCTCTCCCTGCTTCGCACGGGTGGAATAATTGTCTACCCGGACGAAGCTGGGACGGGCCGCTAGTATTTTACAAAATTGGGACACGTGTTGCTATGTACGAACAACGTATGTATGTTGTATGTACGTGTTGTAAGAAGGGTACTTCATATACATACGAAAAGGCAGAAGTATCGTGACGACATGTCCCTCTTGCTGCTTTATGTAGCGGGCCTCAACTTGTACCTCAATAGTCCCCTGGAAATGTGTGGTCGTTGTTTTGTTGCGTCTGAAATTCTATCTATTCTACTAGGGCCCTTCTTGAGAATCTTTACTTCCCTTCACTGTCATAGGTGGGGAAAACAAGCGATTGCTCCAATCGTGTGGGTTGTCCCACCTGTGATAGTCAGATGTTTTCTTAAGTGTGCTTAATCATAACTGTAAAGAAATTTGTATCGTTAAAGCCTATATATCTAATAATCTTTAGTCATCAAGTTTTGTGCAAAATCTAAGTCCATAGCTAGATGATGTGAAGGGTTTGTAGGTGTTTTGATGCTTCTTAGTGTCTTGGTGTTCTGTAAGAAGTTTTCAATAGACTAATAGTAATCGTTTAGCTCAAAAATTATAATCTACTATGAGTTCTGCAAGCAGTATTTAAGTTTTCTTCGCATACTACCATAATAATACTCATGGTGTCCCATTTCCAATTTGTAACCAGATTTCCTCTTCGACAAATTTTGTTTAAAAAATAACGTAATATTAATTTTAATACAAATGTTACAAAATAATACCTACTAAGATTTAAGGTCCTATTGTAAAATAATAAAAATAATATACATGGAGAAAATCGATGTTTATTGTTTGGGAATTTTGAGTGAAGTAAGAAGTACAATATTAAAAATAATTCATAAATATTATGTACTAAGAAGTTTAGATTACAGAGATGACCAGTATTATTGTTATTACAACAGGTCCATAGGCCCGCATTGCACACATCGGACGCATCGCACAAACGGATTTTACTTTGACTATGAAATCTCGAACAACAGCCTCCACTTATCTGCAGTTTTTATACAAGGAAAACTAAAATACGCGTACGATGCGACCAATGACAATACGACGTATATTTGTGACAAATAAGGTTTTTTTTTTAACAAAAAATATATTCTTTTCACTATTGTTAAAAGTGACTTAGTTTAAAGTGACTTTTAACAATAGCTATGTGCATCAATATCACAAAGAGTTTTACAATCAGAAGCTCAGCAAAGTATATTAATATATTGACATAAAATTTATATTATTATGGTGCGTCCAGACTAGAAATCAATTTGTTTATGTTCTTTTTCTTAAAAACAACACGTCTGTAATAGTAATTTTATTGTTGTAAGTAAACAAACGTCGTTTACCACTCAACATAATTTGGACTCCCTAAGCCGCATTTCCACTAGACAACAATTGGCGTACAACATATTCTACAACAAGCTGTCCATCAATCATGCAGTCAGCGAGAATCTTTTGATAAACAATGTTGTCTTCGGTTTAACAACTGTGTTTGACAACTGGCAACGTCGCGCGCCGTTGTGCAACGTTGCCATACGTGTTGAGTATAAATAGGACCTAAAATTTGACTATAAAATACATAAAATACTCCTGTTTCCATTTCTGTCTATATTACAGTCTCTCTCTCTCTCTCTCTCTTTGCCAACACACCCAGCGTGATTAAATCAGATTATCCAATCGCAATTTTAAATGCAATCCAATAGAGTAATCAGCACTTCTCTCTGAAAAACAGCCGTGCAATCACACAGAGCCGTGAGATCGGACGCGTCGCCGGGATTTACTGCAAATGGCGTCCAGGCCATACTCTATGTGCTCTATGGGACACTGTGTTCACTATAGGCCCGGAGACTGGAGTCTGATAGAGTCAGATCAATAGCAGTGCTGCTTGTTGCAATATTCTTCTATTTTATTGCATAATCAGCTATGAATGTCTTACGTATGGTCTCTTCTTCTTTTTCCTCGCTAATAAGAAATATGAATTTACTGAAAATGGCTTCTAAGCCATACTCTTTGACAGTGTGTTTACCATAGGCTGGAACACAGAAATCTGAAGCCCTATGGTGCGATTGAATTCTAATTTGCTCACAGTTCATGACCGATTGTGAAGTTGTTCTTTTTTCGTCTGCAGTTAGGCCGGGATTTGGGCTCGTTTATAAAGTCGTATTGCAGAATCGGGTTCCCATTGCGGTGATGCTTTCCGATTGATGAATATTTCTATTAATATGTCAAAAGTTTATTTGCATTAATATGTCAAAATTAACAGCGCTGCTGTTATACAGAATGCAAGATCGCAATAGGGCTCCATGTTAGCTCATCAACAGCGTTCTTATTTTAAAAAAATTGAACAAAATTATGCAAAGAAGCGCTCCTGTTGAGCGGTAAACAAGATTGTAATACGGGTCCAGAACTCTTTATTGCAATGTTGTTTTCCGCTCAAAAGCAGTGTTAATGGAAATAGCAGCGCTGCTATTGAATGGCAAGCAACATTACAATAATATGCCAAAATAAAAACATTTTACCGATACTGTTTGCAGTCGGCTCCCTGAATCCACTTTGTAATCAGCAAAGGATTCGAACTATGAGCGCGGCTTAGCGGCAAGTAAATACGACGGGCGATGGCGCGATTGATTTCTCATTTGCTCGCGGTTCGTGACCGATTGCGATGTTTTGTGCTCGTTTCGTTTCTAAGTTAAGTCGGGATTTGGGCCCGTTTATCGGCCGTTTAGTCCTAAGTTGGATTTAGATCTTAAAGGACTTAAAATAATTTGTTCCGAAGTTTGATATCGTTGGTGATATAAAGGTTTCTATTGCCTAATTTATTTGAAACTAGAGGATCCCGCAGACGTTTTCCTGCCCGTTTCATTTCTTTAATTTCTTATCTTTTAAATATTCCCTGAACTTCCACTAATATTCCGAGATTGAAATTATTCAAATCGGTTCAGCCGATCTCATGTTTTAGCGAGACTAACGAATAGCATTTCAATTTTATATACAAGGGATAGAGATAGATATTTGGATACAATGCAGCTTTTTTTGGGAAAATTATGTTAAAAATTATAAATTAATCTTGTTATTTAAAAAGTTCTTTTATAGCCTAATTTCTAGTTTCAACATTTGAAAAAGCTTCATTTAGTAAGCTTATTTCAGTTTTTTTTTTAGTACAGTTTCGGAACGTTTATCTTACTACTTCAAAATAAATAATTTACAAAGTCTCATGCTAAGCTTTACAACATTCTTATATTTTTAACCATAGATTTTTTTTCGCTACGCACATTCTAAATCTATGTTTTAACACAAGTGCTTAAGCTTCTTTCCACGAGGTCAGGATCAATGTATGTGATGTTGTTGTATATCTATTTATTCACTAGTGGACTTCCGCGACTTCGTCCGCGTGGAATCCCTTTGTTTTCACAATCGCGGTCGAACGGGATAAAAATCCTATGTCCGTTTTCTATTTCTAAGCTACCTCTCCACCAATTTTCAGCCAAATCGGTCTATCCGTTCTTGAGTTATAATAAGTGTTAGTAAAACACCACCTTCTTTTATATTATACAGGGTGTAAAAAAAACCTTAACGAAGCCGTCAACCACGCGTCCAGTACATCAAACCAAATCGTATAAAAAAGAAATTTTGGCTGAGAAACAAATTTTAATTTTTGACACAAAAATAATTTAATTCTAACCCGCAATGTACAGCGCGCACGCGGAAAAGTCACCGCGGGGCGTGTTGCTTTACGCCGCCGCGACGCGGTTCGGTTCGAGTGTACGCTGTTCATTGCGGAGTGTGCCATTTAAAGGCTTTTTATGAAAGAACTAGTGAAAAATTTTATCATGTTTCTTTGCAAAAAAGTTCATTTATAACGAACAGAAGACGTTTCTATAAAAATCATCAATTTTTTTTTTCAAACTTTAACCATCAATATCTCAGTAACCGTTAACTTCCCAGGTATGGTGTAAAGGAAAAAAATGATCGTAGAATATGTGGTATTCGGCTTCGTTAAGGTTTTTTTTACACCCTGTATATATATATATATATATCGATAATCATCACGGCCTACATTTTTCACGTAAACTCATATTGAGTTTACGTGAAAAATGTAGGCCGTTACATGACCAGTTACATTTACTCTATTAACATAATCGATAGCCTATTTCGTCATCGACTTTGCAATGTAATTTGGTCTACGAGCTAAAGTATCGCAGTGTCAGTCAACACATTTTGTTGTTCGAAATAATATTTCAGGAGCAAAACTTCCGCTGTTCACTTAGTTTGCACTTATTTGCTAACTAGCGGTCTGCCCGCGACTTCACCCGCGTAAACGTGTTTATCCCGAGGGAGCATTTAATCTGGATACAAAGTATCCAATCACCTAAGTTTAACTCATACATGTCTGTATACAAAAATTCATCGAAATCCGTTTGGTAGTTTCAGCGTGATTGACGGATAATCATCCAATTTTCCAAACAAAGAAAATTTCACATTTATATTATGAGTGTGACGAGTTTATTCCACGACAAGTTTCATCAAGGTAATTAATCACGCAAAGTTTCCACGAAGATGTTACTATTTCAAGCTTTGAGGAAGGTCAGCTTGGAGGAAACTCCTTGTGAGATCTTAATTGTTTTATTCTTTGAATTTAAACAGGGTTTTTGTTTTTATGAAAATGCAGTAATTTTCATTTTCTCATTGCAATATGAGAAGCACAGCAAAATCAATAAAAGAAAAATTTTCAACTAACTTAAAAAACCTGAGGATATTACCAATTCGGTTGTTTTGGATAATTTCTGCTTTGGATCCTTTTTAAAGGATTTTCTTATTTATTAATCGGGTGATTAATAAATAAAAAAATCCTTTAAAAAGGAATGATCCTTTGAAAATTGTATAAAAAGGCAGCTAACAAAAAATACTTAGCGGTGCCTAGTAGTACGTTCAGTAAAGGTTGTTTCTCCTCTTATATATCTTTGGTTTACGAATGACAGCCTGTATATGACATACTTGTGTACGAACATACGGGAACGAGCCCTTAATGAGATCGGGTTTAATCTCGTCAAAGCCAAATTGACATGGTTAAGCATTGATTTCACTAAAGCGCGATGTATTATCGTTGTACCTTATAGTTTAAAAAGAGTAAGCTTTTAAGTTAATTTCACTATTTTGACTATATAACAAGGCATGTTATAAAACATTGTTATATAAAATGTCTTACAACAAACACACACAAATTGTTTGTAGTATTGCAATAATAGTGACGTGTTGTCGTGAAGCGACAATTAAAAAAAAAAATGACTTAGCTTGTCGTGGAGCGACAAGGAAGGGAAAAGGAAAACGAAAAGAATTGAGAAATAACAAACAAATTATATTTAAAGGAAAACAGGGAAATTAAAAAAAATAAACCTAGACGAGTGAGAAGAATGTATGTGTGAAATTGAGCGAGTGTAGTAAGTGGAGTGGGCGTGGGTAGGTGTCCTCACAAGAATAGGCGGGTCCGGAGGCGCCGAAGTGAAGTGAAGCGTTCTCGGAGTCAGGTCCTCGCAGTCCCTCGGGCTTAGGAGAGGTTAGTCCCTCACAGTCCCTCCTCGGGCTAAGAGGGGTCAGTACCTCGCAGGCCCTCCTCAGGTTAAGAGGGTTCAGTCCCTCGCAGTCCCTCCTCAGGTTAAGAGGGTTCAGTTCCTTGCAGTCCCTCCTCAGGCTAGGAGGGTTCAGTCCCTCGCAGTCCCTCCTCAGGTTAAGAGGGTTCAGTTCCTTGCAGTCCCTCCTCAAGTTAGGAGGGTTCAGTCCCTCGCAGTCCCTCCTCAGGTTAAGAGGGTTCAGTTCCTTGCAGTCCCTCCTCAGGCTAGGAGGGTTCAGTCCCTCGCAGTCCCTCCTCTGGCAAGGAGGGGTCAGTCCTCAGAAATGTAGAGGGTGAGGGCCTTCCGGAGGTAGAGAAGTCCTGGTCTTCCTGTAGTACTTCTTGAAGTGTCGTATAGTAAAGAGTTTACTGTTGTAGAATCGAAGCCAGGAATAGAATGAGTCAGATATGGATGGTCTGGGCTTATATAAGGGCTGGGCCGTTCAAATTTAGAGCGTGGATAGAACGCGAAAAACTCGTGCTTTGCAGAATTTGAAATGGAAATTGTATTGAAACTTTGCTAAAAGTTGTCAATTTTCAGAAAAAAATAATAAGACTCCCGTCACTCAAAATGTCAATTACAGTGTTAAAAAGTACAAAATTCGGAAAAATACTAATAAATCGTGTTCACAATAATAAATAATTATGCTGAGAAGGAGAGGAAAACCATTTAAAAGTTAGTTATAACCCTTTTTCCCTATTTTACAACGAAATATCACATTTATAGGTGATACAAACTTTGACGTTTATGAACACGTAATTAGAAATTCCTTATTTTTCAGTAAAAAGCGAACGAAAACAGATTCCACGGAAAAGAATAATAATACACGCAAAATGCATATATTGTGAGAATGAAAATGACTGGATACCCAAACCTGAACAAATTATTAACAGTATACCAAGTGAGTATGCACGTCGGTACAGTGTTATATAACATGTTCCATAAAATGCAACGCGAAAGTTTAAAATCATATATGTTCCATAATCTGTACGTTCCATAATGAGACACAATATATATTTTTTTGTTACGGTCACCCGCCGTTATCGTCCATTCGCCCTCAAGCGTTTAAAGTTTTATCGTGCACTAGTGGCTGCCCACGACTTCAGCCGCGGGGAAACCCTATATCTTCATATATTGTAGCCTCCTTTTTTTTCATTTTTGAATTTGAATCAAAAATGTATTAGTTGCAAACTTAAGAAAATATTTTTGCAGTACAAAAAATCAACTGTCTAGGGCAGGACGAAATCGAACGTCCGTCCATGGGAATCTGGCCCGTGTGCGTAAACCACTCCTCCAGTTGCTTTCAACAGGCTTTTTCAGTGTGTGGGTGGCGAAGTAGTGTACGCACACGGTTTGAATTCCCATGGACACAGGTTCGATTTCTGGCTCAGTCAGTTGTTTTTTCCAACTCACTCACTTATGTAAGTGATTCCACATTTTCGCATGTCGCATTGTTTGCTGAATACTTACTATACAGGGCTAGTAACAAGAGCCAAACGACTTTCCTGTATACCCATCTCGTTATCAGCTGTCACTTCCCATAGCGCCATTGTTCTTCAATGTTGTCCTAACGAGTAAGGAGTGTGACTCGCAGTAAAGAAAACTGATATACTAGAGTTAGTAATCTTCACTCATCTTCAACAGTGTAAACATAAATATGTACCGTATGATTTCGACCACGGCGGCCAATCTCAACAGAAATCAGCTAACTGCGCAGGAGATATTTTTTTATTTATTTTTTATTTTATTTATTATTTTATTTATTCATGGCTCACATAACAAGTTACAGTCAATATATCAAGGTTGAAAAATGATTTGTTATTTTTGTAAATAGGGAGGTCGAACAATTTAGGTGCGGAGTCACGAGACCTGAATCTGATGTTGAAGCTTAGCAAAGAAAGAAGTGACGGCGAGTCAATCTCCGAGTGGATAATTTTGTAGAGAGTAACCAGCTCATTGCATTTACGGCGGCAAGCAAGGGACGGTATTTGAAAGTGATTGAGTCTAGAGGATCTATATCTGCGGCCCAGACCGGTTCTGAATGAAAGAATATTTAGAAACTTATTTTGTACTCCTTCGAGTTTGTTAGCATGCACCTCATAATATGGTGACCAGATCACTGAACCGTACTCCATGACGCTTCTAACTAGAGAGAAGTAAAGATGAGTAAACGATGATTGATTTTTAAAATCCTTGGTGCAGCGAAAAATAAAGCCGAGGAGTTGAGTGCATTTCGAAAATATATGCTCATAATAATCGTGAAAGGTAAGACCCTCGTCAAAGTAGACCCCCAGGTCCCTGGCAACCGACTCACGCCTCAGGACAGAACCACTTAGATTGTAATCAAAGCATATTTTATGTTTAGAGGAACCAAACGAGATTACAAAGCACTTACTTGTATTTAAGTACATCATGTTACTAGAGCACCACTCCTCCACCCAGGACAAGTTCAACTGCAGTTCAATGCAATATTGAAGGTCCATGATCTTGTGATATATTTTTAGGTCATCCGCGTAGAGTAAGCAAGGAACTGACAGTCTATGAGCCAGATCGTTTATGAATAATATAAACAGCAATGGACCCAAATGTGAGCCCTGAGCGACACCAGAGGTTATTGTCACGGGAAGGGGGAAATGCCCCTGTATGCATTATAGTGCACAAGTGTGAGCGCCATACACCGGTGCACTTACTGTTCCATCACTTTCAAAGATCGGTGAGACAGCAATCCGACATGACCGGAGAGAGATCAGGCGCAGGCTTAACATGCTTTCCGAGAGACGGGGTGTAACACCGCCAACTTCCCGAAGATGGCTCATTATTCGTGTTAGCAGGTGAAATCCAATCATTGGATTCGTCAGTAGGAAGCGCCTTAGTATCAACTTTAATTCTTTATTTTCCGCGCATAGGGGTTGCGGTTGCGCCTATTCTGCCACGCACAAAATGGGGATTTAAAATTTTTCTTTTTTTTGCTATAACTCACTAGTGAGTTATAGCAATGAAAAAGTCACAATTTGATTATAGGTGTCATTATTAGTCTAATTGCAGTGAAATTACAACCACTTTATGAGCAAGTGTGTTGATAAATCTTTTAATATTCGTCAATTATCTAGCTTTCACAATTCATGAGATACGGTCTGTTGCCGGACAAACTTCTCATCTAATATTTGTTTAAATTTTGATTCCCTCGTATAACTTGTAAATGCCTCCATAATTTCTGTCTCTTTAACACTAGTATAACGTACATTTACTACTTTCATTCCGAAAAATATCTTGAAACAAACAAAAACATTTACTAGTTGACGCCAAATTAAAAATTAATCGCACCTAGCGCCGGTAAGCGCTGAACTAATTAAATTAGAAGATGACTTTTGATACATCTGTAGTGTTGAACGTTTTAAACACCTCAAATATTCAATTAAAAAGCTAGACGTGTGATTGAATGGAGTCCAAGAGCTAGCTGTTTGATTGAACGGCTATTTTAACCATTTAGCTGTGACATTGATATAATGGACAAACGTACACTCAACAGCCCATCAAGGTGATCATTGTGGCATCATATGCTTTTGTGATAAGGGCGATTTCAGAATAAAATTGGTTAGTCTGACATGCTGTCAACTGTACACATTTTCTTACAAAGGTAGGTAGCAATGTCATACACAGAGGTAGCCTTAATGCTTATTCAATAGTAACACATTAACTGAATAAACTAAGTATACGGAGTGGCGACCACAAATACAACATATGACTTTCTGTCTGTAACGCCTAAACTACTAAACAGATTTACACAGTCAGACATACAAAGTCACTTTGACGACCACTTTGGTGTAATGGTCCAGATGTTGCCTATTAACCAAGAGGTCGCGGGTTCGATCCCCGCACTGTATAAACATTTGTGTGCATGAACATGTCTGTTTGTACTGGTCTGGGTGTTATATGTATTTATGTTAGTTTAATTGTATTACCACTGTTGATTCTAATATCTGTAACAACAAATGCATAAGCTACTTACCACGGAGTCAGATCAATGTATGTGAACTTGTTGTAAATATATTTATTAAACCTCACTTCATGCTTCATGCTTACAAAGTAACCATTCTGTATATTGAAATTCATCCAAATCTGAAGCAGTTTAGGCGTGAAAGCGTTATAGACCGAAATTGAACTGTCGTATTGTGGTCGCCAGGGTTGAGGGTAATTGAACCTAACTTGATAATTTGGGGCACGTTTGTAGTATCTTGAATAATATTTAACTTTTTCATAGCCAAAATGACCATATCGGTGACGTAACAGCAAAGTATCAATTTTATTGTATGATTGCTTGGCTTCAACTTTTAGTAAAAAAAGTGTGTTAGTGTAAAGTACAAAAAAATAATCTTCGTGCTTGCATAGTATGTGTTTCGATTTGTCTCCATTGCTGAAATCCCGGGATTGAATAAAAATAAAAATAGTATATATAGGTATATATTTGTATAGATATTTATTTGTCCATGTTTTCACGGAAATTTATAGGGGTCTAGATGTGTTGGAGCATGCCTTTGTTGTTTCTTATTTCCATAATACAATTGCTGAAAAGCTTTTTTTGGTCAGAATCAAATGTATGATGTTATCCACTTCTTTTGCAAAGGACCTTCATTACGTAACTTCGTTGAAAGCCTCCGCCAGTCATATTATATAAGTTTAAATTGAAGTAAGCTAAGATTCAGTACATTATGTAAAAGCTACACTAAAGTACAAGGTTTCATTCCGAAAAATCTATCTATCGGTCTTGAAATCACGTTTGATGAAGTTTACGATCCTGTGAAATATCTAATTGTGATGGAAAACCGAATTAATTTATTCTAGGATTTAAAGGATTTTATCATAAATCCGTTAAATTGAATTGGATTGGTTCGGGTACCGTTTTGTATGAATGGACACCTAATTTGAATTGTAGGTCTGTGGGATTTTTTATTTAATCCTACGTACTAATTACTTCTATGTTCTGGTGATTTTTCGCTTTTATTTGCTCGAATGTTGTCTGGAAAAAATTGGTTCATGCAATAAGACCGCCACAGGTCACTTTAACGAGCCATTTATATCATGGAATGATATCTGTAAACTCAGTCGGGACGAAGTTATATGAAAGATAAAGAAAAATATGGTTCTGAACTAACATTTCGTTGATCTATGTCACGAAAATTGTTATAAGTAATACGAGTAGTCTTAAAGTAATAATTATGTTGTGACGTTTCCTATCTTGGATAGGTACACGGGGTACCGGACCTTTGGAAGGCGAACATGGGGCTAAAGCCAACATTTAAGCCCATTTAAAAAACCAATATAACTTCGTTAAAATCGAATGGGCCCTTATATTATAACTTCGTACCTACAAGTACCTATTGTTTTTTTTATATGAACATTAATTTTGAATACTGAACAAGATTACATACAATATATTTCCAATGTTATATTTATATTTGCATGCGTTATTTTTAAAGATCTGACATGTACCATATTCAAGAGCAAATGACGATTCAATTTTTTTCTATTCTATTCTTCCGTACTGAGTTTACAGATATAATTTCATAATACAAGTTCTTTAAAGTGTTTTCTTCAAACTTAAAAGGTTTTGTCGTCCGCCACCTAAAAAGAAGGAACCAATCGTCGATACAAATCAGTCATAGTCCTTTTACAACTCCTGTATAATTGACAAGCGTTCAGTCAGTCCGTTTTCGTTTTTTTTATTTAGATTTGTTTTATTATTTATGCGTTGTGTGCAATAACAGTAGATTATGCACTGAGGGCGTAAAGGACTGTCATAAGTCACGAGTGTTGGATCCTGAGCGTGGCGAGGGACTCTTTGTTGACTCCTGAGCGAAGCGAGAAAGTCATATAGAGTCCTGAGTGAAGCGAGGGATTCAATCAGCCCAAGACTACGACAGTCCTTTACTCCAAAGGTGAATACTCTACTTTTCCCACGGTGTGCGAGGCAATACGTACATGGCTGTCGCTTTTTTTTTTGTTGTACTCCACTGTAAAATACACTTGTGCACGATAGATTTACTGCGTAGTTAGCTAATATTTATTTATCTCTAGTAGAAATAAAACCGCTGTATAATTAATTAAGATTAAGATTAAAATGGATATTTAATGTCGCCGATATCGTCCTCTTTTTTATCCAAAGGTTACCCTCAAAATTGGCCTAAAGCATCGTAAGCTTTTAGTTTACCCTCTGATTTTTCCGGTTGTAGATTATTCATAATCCTCAAGCATGAAAATGTTATGAAATAACAAACACTTGACAAAGTTTATGTTAAAGTTCATGTAAAGTATTTAAAACATTCAAATTGTATTTTTATCCGAATGTTTTTTTTATTATGGCCAGTTCAAAAAACGTTTTATTTATGAATAATAACTGTTTGCAATGGCTGTATGCTAAGAGACTTTCAAAAAGAGACAATTTCAACATTCCATTCAATTCAAATCCTTTTAATCCCTAGGGAATTTCCATACGACTTTACCTCCCGAGATAATACAGACATGCTTTACTTTGACGTTTCGTGACATACTTTTAATTAGACTTTTTTCTTTATGTGGAAAAAATATAATACCTATTTAGATAAGAGAGTTGTAAAATATTTTTTATATTCACAACAAATAACAATAATACTTGTTGTTGTTTTTCTTAGAAACTTTTGTAGGAGGTGTATCGCCTTAATCGGGCAATTCTATTTGGCTTATCACCATGTGGATTTTGTTGATTTGTTTTTTTTTTACTTTTTTTTTCAACCATAAAATATTTCTAGTACCTACTTACGAGGAAACATGTGTCACTCCGTAGCGAGAGGGCTACTTGCCGACTTTGACAATAATATCTATTCCTCTGAGGTACTCACTAGCACTATAATAATAAAAGACTAGTTCCAGTGCTGAACTGATTTTCTGTTAACATATCCTTGGAAATAAAGAAATTTGAATTTATTAAGAAAAAATATATACTAAAAATATTAGTGTTTTAAAGTCGAAAAATCAAAATAAATGTAAGTAAACTTAATTATGTGACCATCACTATACATGCACTGATTAGTAGAAGCTTAGACTGAGTAGCTATTAGACATGCAATGATATATTAGCGAGCCGAGATCCTGTTTACGGAACTGATTAAGTGCCTCGTGCACTTTACTTGAAACTTAAAGCTTGATATGTGATGCTGCAACATCTTAATTAGGTAATCTAGATCAAGACGCTACACACAGGTCTAGTCAGGTGTTCCTGATCCGGCCTTTAATCAAGCGATATCAGCAATCAGCTTCATTATTTCACTTTAGCTAGCGCATCATATGTGGTCTAAGTTTAAATCGTTGCATCTTTTAAATATATTAAATTCAAAGGTGACTAACTGACTGACTTACAGCTGACATAGTCTAAAAAGACATTCGGCTCTGGTAATCAAGGAGGATGAACCGGAGCCGAATTTTTTTTTATGTGTTATATCTTTTCGAATTCAAAATAGAATTGTGAACGCAAAAAAACTGAATAATTAACTGAGACAGTAATCAATAACACCACTGGACGGATCGGGCTGGAATTGGGCATACAGGTAATTGGTATGATGTAGGCATCTGCTAGGAAAGGGTTTTGATAAATTTCACTCCTAAGGGGTTAAAATAGGGGATGCAAGTTTGGATGAACGTCGATGGCAAAAACAAATGTTTACGCGGATAAAGTCGCGGATGATAATATTAGGGTGGTCGAGGAAAATGTCATACTCAAAAAGTAACGCTTTTCTTCTTTCCACTGCTGATAAAAGGCCGTTTCATTAGATTATACACTATTTTACTGCATCTAAGTCTTTTGTTTGATCAATTGTAACTGTCGTTGGTGTGCCTAATAAATAATTTCAGATTGCTCAAATGCGACCTGTATCTATTAGGAACTAGCTGACCCGGCGAACTTCGTACCGCTTTAGCATTGCAATGATTGAACAATGTCATCGAATGACATTGACATTAGTTACGCGCGTTTTTTAAAATATGCAAAATTAAATGTATATTTTTCAATATTTCCTATATTTTCCTATATTTCCAATTTACAAGTTCATCATTTTTTTCTCGTTCCGGTACATAGAGATGGCACAGGCATAAACCGATAGGAATTTACTCATCCCCTACTCAAAAGTGAAATTTCGAGACGTAGATATCGCAGACCACTATAGTCTACACGTGCCTGGGAGAGCGCCACTATATTTATTTATATTTCATGCATACATATATTTTAACCCCCGACGATAAAGAGGGGTGTTATGAGTTTGACCCCTATGTCTGTATGTGTTTTTGTGTGGGCCTGTCTATGGCATCGAAGCTCCCGAACTTGTTAGAACTCAAAACATGGTTGCAATAGGTGGTAGGTACAGATACAATAATAAGTCCTCACATTTTACCAAAAATTATGGCATGCAAATTGTTCGTAATAGTAACATTAAAAATATGATAATTATAGGTCCATTTAAAGACACATTTACATAATTATTTTAACCGGTATCACGTTGACCGATTTTAATGCGTTTTTTTTTATTTGAAAGATAATCACGGTGTTTTTAGCTACAGCTGGTCAATACGTCCAGCTGTTGAAGCACACCAGCTGCTTTGCTAGGTTATTCGGGTTTTTTAACTGGGTAAGTTTGGTGTATCATCGTCTTTTATGCAAACTGTCGTTTGTGACTTGGACCATCGGCTATTGAGACGCAAGATGAGCTGTTCCCGTCACGTCGTGACGTGCACAAGTGATGCCTCAGCGTTTTGTGCATGCAGCTGACGGTATCACGTTAACGATAAACTGGGCTCAGACACCGTTGGCAAACTCAGGGCTTTCGATTGACGATGTAAACCTAGCTAAGCTTGCAAAATAGCGCACGAAATAGGAACAAGGACAAGAATATTTTTTTTGGTCGAGCGACGCTTGTGTTAAGACGCGTTCCTAATTGTGTGACGTTCATTTTTCATGTCCTATTAAACTTTTATTTTTATTAATGTTTTAATTTACTTATACGTTTTTCTAAATGTAAATACTATCTCCAGCATTGACATTAAAAAGGATCCTGGAAAAAACGGACGTTTATGTAAAAACGGCCTTAGTGTTAAAGCAGATGGTCTGCAACGAACGCCGCAAGTCGTGTCTGATATAACGCTAAGAACTTAATCTGAAAATGCACTACAATGTTTTTTTTCTTAAATATTTCCTACAAGTAGAAAGTACAGACAGAACGAAACTTAAAAAAAATTCGGCACTAAAACTACTCCAATCAAGTACGAGATTTCATAGAAAGATTTTGCATTTCATTTCGAGTGACTTGAAAATCCTTGCAAGTGGCAGGTCTAATTTACATCTCTAATCCAACGTCAGCTGTGCTGCTTTAGGATACGGCCTAAAATCGTACGCGTATAGCTTTGACCAGAGACATTAAATTTCCCTGATTTCATTAAGCGAACCGGTTGAATCGGGTTTTAACCGGTTTCGGTATGACTAGTGGGTACTAACGAGTCTCACATTCAGCCGTTTTCAATTTAAGGCTTTTTGCTGTATTTTTCGTCGCATTTAGACTTTTTATGTGTGCTGGTTGGTTGAATGAAATTTTGGCGCCTTTTAATTTGGTCATGTATGTAGAAAGGTTTGCGAATAGCATTGAAAAGGCGAAACTTAAGTTCCCTTTCATTATAATACACTTTAAAACGTCACCCTAAAGGAATTGCTTAGTAGTTTTTTTTCTGCTTTGTGTTATGATTTCGTCAAGGGGTTATGAGGCACTGGAATTGTAGCGCACACTCAATGATATTAAAAATAATATCATTGCGCACACTTGAATTCTTCGACTACTGAATAATAAAACATTACAGTGTCATGATCATTTTAAACAAAACATTTCACATATCTTATTTTTAGAATAGTAATGACAAGAATTAACGTTAAACCTAGTTACTCCGTTTACCATAATATTTATTGATCATTTTTAGAATGAGCATGGATTTTTACAGGAATTACAGATTATTGGA
Source organism: Pyrausta despicata (assembly GCA_963921415.1). Taxonomy (NCBI): domain Eukaryota; kingdom Metazoa; phylum Arthropoda; class Insecta; order Lepidoptera; family Crambidae; genus Pyrausta; species Pyrausta despicata. The sequence continues at coordinate 10,026,466 of OY992864.1, forward strand.
AAAATATAAAGAACTGCAATATACCCTATATTGCAGTTCTTTATATTTTTCTAATCCCCATTTTCCAATGCATTTACTATTGAGTCATTAACATGAGAAGTCATAAAAGTTATAAAAGTATTTTTTTCTCTATGGTCACAGGTCTGTACCTCTATATTGACACGTTCCATAAACCCCTATCACAGGTTCTGGACAATTTGTGGGCTGGTGCCTAGAAAAAGCAACGGAAATAACTCTGTCACCGTTGTCATTAAGTTTTCAGTTACTTATCATTAGATTTAAGTTATTCATAACTTAATTTTTCAGGATTAAAAACCTTTACGAATCCATCGCGTTCTACCTCCCATTTCCAATTCCCAAACACCCACATTTGTTTTGAACAAAACAATTACAAATAAACCATTCTAACCAACTTCATTAATATTAAAGCTGTCTTCGGGGCTAATATCTTATTCATACCAAAGGAAATTACTTTATCTTTCGACTTATCTACCGTAACTGGTGTTTGGACCCAATTTGTATGCAGTCGTGTAATGTATTTTTGAGTCCACTTTTTCGGGAGATTAGAGAGTATTTTCATTCGCATTTGCCTTTCATTAGGATTATTTTTTCGGCGTACGAATCTTTAAAGTTAAAAATGAGCGTGTCCAGAGGCTCTATCGCAATATTGTTCTCTGCTCAGCATAGGGCAAAGTTAAAAAATAATAATAATCAAAGATCACGGAACAGAAATCAAAGACAATGGAGAGCAACATCTTAAAAATTTGGGAATGTGGTGCACATTCAGATTCGGAAAACTTCCATTGATTTTGGGAAAAAAACTATACTTCTGCAAGATTAATCTGCAAAAACAAGGTAGGTAAATAGTGCTTCTTGTACATACCTACCTTCTTTTCGTTAGCTTTAATATTTGTTTCATTTATAGGTTAGACCGACATGGCATACTTCCAAAATATTTACCTTCGCTTAATTATCGCAAGAAATTATGCTAATTAAAAGGCGAATTAATTTCTTTTTATAGCCCATTGCGATCCTTTTGGACAAAGCACTATAAATTAATTAAAAAGTCTCATTATATGCATTTCGTTTCACGATTAATTGACTTTTACCGAAATTGCCAGGTCGGCTAATATAATTTAAAATTCGTTTATAATTGCGTTGAATTAGCATAATCCTAATTAAAAATGATCAATTAATATTTATAAAACGATGTCTGGAGTCGTTTTAAGTTTGAAGGCTGACATACATTGTTGAAAACTAAGAAAATGTCTCGCGACCACACGCTACGGTACCTAATTGGCGAAGCCTTTACTTAATTCTAGTTTAAAACACTATCGGCCATAGTACTATCCTCACTTAAATCCTTGTCGTATGATATTTCTTTATTTACTTACTCGGAAGGGTCCAGAGTTATTATACGGTCCTAATAGCTAAGAAGATTAAGCAAACTAGGTCTTGCAATTTCAAGACATTGCCAGAGTGACAGATAACACTGCACACGTCGGTACCTACATATATTTGAGCAAATACAGATTACACATCGAAATTGGTTGGGAAACTAGTGTTTTAGATACAGACGGGTATCGATTCGATGGTGACGTTTTTAATAGATATTTATAGAAAGAAAGAAAAATATTTATTTGGTATTACACAAAGAACAATAAAAATAGAACATTATATGATATTATATTATTATAGAATATTATTATGGCAATTTTTGCTATGGAAAGCATAATTCGGAGTTTTGACTGAGTACTAAGACAGTTTTGATGTCTTAAAAATCTTTTGAAAAAGGTCTTTCTTAAACAATTCAGTCAAGAAAAAGGTCTGAAGCATATGAGGAGTGGAATTAGGGAAAAACACATTTAATATGACGCCTCGAGGATTCAACTAAATGGCTCATAATACAAAAAAATACTTATACTTTTACTCCCTCTTTTCAAAATTGGTCAAAATAAATTAAATATGAGTGTGACAAATTTTTCAGAACCCAAAAAAATACATCGATATGTATCTTAGTAATTTTACCAATTAACAAGTCATAAACGTCAGGTTAAAATAAAATGTAAATAAATAGCGAAAAGGCAATTGAAATCTCAAACTGAACGACGGTTTCGAAATCACTCGTACCATTCTTCTGGAAATAATTTATCATGTTTTACAATCGTACAAGAAAAAGCAAACAAGATAATATTCATCTAGCTACCTGCACTGCCAATACCCCTTGTTGCTATCATTAATTTCATTGTTTTTCACGGAGAACCCTCCGAGATCATTTGTAATAGTAATAAATGATTTGGAACGATACAAATCGTTTTCAACCCCCATACTGTCTAAGCCATTGTCCGTAGTTTCGAATGTAGCCATCCCTGTTACTCTTACAAGCTTGGGCGTGCGTGCGACCGCAATGGCTAATTCCAAAAATACTATAGAAAATTCAGGGAGTACAGCCTCAGTTACCTAATGATGGTATTTTGTCCTACTTTTACTTTACAACTTCCGTGTCTTCATTTATCTTGAGGAATAAGAAACATTTTTCTCTTCCTATACAAAGTTTGGAGAGAAACTTTTGTACAGTTTGCGAGAAAAAAATAGAGTTCTGTCTGCGTTGGACTCCCGAAGGCGATTATCTATCGCAATGCGCTGCGCTTCGTCGCAGATTTTGTTTGCGCAGCACAAACAGCACCGCGCGGTGACGCATTGTCACTGTGATGTGGAACCAGTGTTTTTGATACAAACTGAGGTACTTGCTTATCCATACTAACAATATAAATGCGAAAGTAACTCGGTCTGTGTGTTACTTAAACACGCTTGAAATACTGAACCAATTTGCATAAAATTTGGTATGGAGATATTTTGATACCCGAGAAAGGACATAGGCTATTTTTAGCGCGGGAAAATGACGCATTTCCATGAGAAAATTTAGGTGCGCCGATCGCTTTTGCTCATTAACTAGTAAACAGATTTAAATGGAATTTGGTAAAGAGATAGTTTGAGATTTAAGAAAGGACATGAGTTACTTTTGACTACGGGAGAGAACGCGTTCCCTTGGGAAAATAACTTTCCGGGGCATCTGATCGCTTTCACGCCTGAATTACCAAAGATTTGAATTATATTTGGATAAAATTAGAATGACGGGTAAACAACGCATTCCAAAAAAACTACCTAACGCGGACGAAGTCGCGGGTATAAGCTAGTAAATAATAGAACTGGTCGCTCCGCGAACCGCGACGGAGTGTGGTGCAGTGTGATTGTTAATCGCCATTTTTTCATAAAGTCCATTTTTTTTATAAAGTTGGTATAGTGGCCATGAAACCTATCTTAAAACATTATTATTAGCTATCAAGATCTTGCAGTTGCCTCAGCACTTGCCTAATTGTCTGTGTTTCGTCTCAAAGGGCCCAGATGAAAATGAGACATTTTGTGATATACTTAAATCTGACGTTCACAAGATATGTAAATGTTTTTACAAAATGACTGAATTTATGAATGATAAAAAATTGACATAAAATTTAAAAGATTAATATTATAAAATATCATAATTTAACATATGATAATTTATTTTATATTAATTCTGCCTATTTGAATTAATTGTTGCACACCTGCACGCAGGTTGAATACTTGTACTAACTTACAATAACATTAAGATCTTTAAAACCTGTATTCTTGCAAATAAACAAATTTCAATTTTATATGGATCCCAGATTAAACGAACAAAAATTTAAGGGTGATTTTGCAACAAAAAGTAAGTAACCTGTCGTGTTGTCACGGTACAAACATTTATTTTATCAACTTTTAATTTGAACTAAGTTTGTTTCTGATCATTTCCCGGAATAGAACAATGTTTGGTGCATTTCCTTTCTTGTAGAACTCTTGCTCGGAACATCTTTTTAACCAGGCTGTCAGCTTGGGGTATCTGGAATTGAATTGTGTCAATAGTACACAAATGATGGTAAGTTTAATGGTACCTATAACAAAAAGAAAATCACCTGTTTTGCAATATGGTTTATAAGAACGCAATTTTAAGATGAGCTCTTTGTTAAATACAGATTTATTTGATGAAAATATCATAAAAAGCAATAAAGCCAAGGTAGCAAAAATGCCGTATTTCCGAAATGAACTTGAAATCTTCAGACACGACTTCCAAACAATTACTATAGTTGTAAAATGATTATTTACATACTCTTTTCCATCAATGGGCAGTATCTCATTCATAGAGCTGATTGTAGACACACAGGAGATGTCAGCCAAAGACACATCCTCTCCAGCGAGCCAAGGTGAAGTGAGGAACTTCTCCATGAAGTCGTATGCCTCCTTTATTTTTGCCAGGTTCTGTTCTCTAAATGTCTTTTCGCCTTTGTATATGACAGGCACCTGGAGGATGAAAGAATAACACAATCTGAGGCCGTACTCTGTAACGTCTAGCCAGTGCATTCGCTCGCACGGACAAGCTTGTAAGAGTGACAAGGATAGCTACATCCGAAACTACAGATAACGGCTTAGAAAGTTATGAGAGTTAGTATTTTTAGGAGTTAACTACTAATGCAATAAATGATAATTGATTGATACGAGTACGTAAGTAAAAGGACACCGGGAGAACTCATAAAGTTGTTTAGAGTGCTAGCTAGCTATAAAAAAAACGAATGAAAAAAAAACCCCGAGATCGGCCAAGCCAAGAGCTTTAACTTGCAATAGCTAAGAACTAACTGTGATTAAATTTATCTATCAAATAAAAATCCACACTGAAATCGATCCATTCGTTCGGGAGCTACGATGACACAACCAATCACACAAACAGAAAAAATAAAATAAGATATTTTACAGTTTTTTCATTTAAGTACCTACATGTGTCTCGATTTCAGAATACACTGCTCAACAAAGTCTAGGGAACAAGCCAACTATATGACTTTATTTGTAAAATCTTCTTTAAAAAAGTACTGATCTCTTTGAGGTAAACAGGTAGGCTGAATGTTTATCAAACGTTGTTCGAATTTAAAAAAAAAATTAGAAACAAAAGAATTTTCGTAAAAGGCGGGAATCTTTCACTTTGATTGCTGTGTAGTGATACTGTATGAGAATTTCAAAGATAAAAATTTGTTTTATTGTTTTATGATTTTATTGAAAAACAAAATTAACTGTTGTTATTCGTAACTTTTGCGACTACGGCCATTATGTCACGACGTCATTTAACGCGGGAAGAAATGATTCGAGCTGTAGGAATGTTGGAAGCTGGGCTACCCCAACGCGAAGTTGCAGCTGCTCTGAATTCTCACGCGAGCGTTATCTGCAGACTGTGGGCACGTTACAGACTTACTGGCGATGTAGCCGAAAGGCACAGAGGCAGGTAAAGGGTTACTACGGAAAGGCAAGACCGTTTTTTGCAAAATGTCGCAAGGAGGCAACCCACCATTACGGCTCGTCAGTTGGTAGAAGACCTCCAGTCGCAGCACCAGGTTGCTATCAGTGACCAGACTGCTCGGAGGAGACTCCATGAAGCTAATCTTCGTGCTCGCAGACCACTAAGAGTACCCGCGCTGCGTCATGGAAATCGAGGACGTCGATTATTGTGGGCACGTGAACATTTGCAGTGGACCGTAGATCAGTGGGCACATGTACTGTTCTCCGATGAATCTCGCTTTGGATTTCATCCAGATTCAAGAAGAGTGCGTGTTTGGCGGATTCCTGGTCGGCAGAGTCGGCTTCAAAACCCACAGGAGGTGCATCCCTACCAAGGTGGTACAATCATGGTGTGGGCTGGAATCCGCCTGGGTGGACGGACGGATCTCGTTTTAATCAGGGGAAATTTAAACGCAGAGCGATACTGCGAACAGGTAGTCCAATCCGTGGTTATTCCGCACCGACAAAATCTGGGCGCAGATTTTATTTTTATGCAAGATAATGCACGACCACATACTGCGAGTCAGGTGATGGATGTGTTCCGCGAGTACAACATCGAAGTGCTGGAGTGGCCTGCTCAGTCCGCGGACCTCAATCCCATTGAACACGCGTGGGATTTACTAAAGAGAAGGGCTTTTAGAAATCTCCCTCAAAATTTGAACACAGCAGATGAACTTTTTTCACATCTCTCCAGAGAATGGAGTCTTCTTCCACAAGAGACAATCGATAGTCTCATAATCAGCATGCCACGACGATGTCAAGCTGTTGTTAATGCCTTAGGGGGTCCAACTGATTAAGCTGCAAGCGTAAGCGTTGTTTGCTTTGGACTTACAGGAAAAAAAAGACAGACTTCAATAAAAAACGATTTAAAGAGTACAGTGCCCGCTTAAATCGCGTGATTAAACTCACTCAAAAATCACAGAACGATTATAATATAAACATGGCACGAAATAAATCTAAGGCTGTATGGTCAATAATAAATAAGTATAAGCATAACACACCTGTTGAGGAGATACGCCAATTGAACATTGAGGGGAAAATTGTAAAAGACCCTGTACAAATGTCTGAGGCTTTTAACAACTTCTTTATCGACCAAATTCAACCTCAGATGCATAGTCGTTTGGTTACTGTTCCAAACCTGCCACAAGTTCGTAACTCTCTATTTATGCGACCTACAACCCCTTATGACATTAATAATATAATAAAATGCCTTAAAAATACAAACAGTACGGGTTACGACCATATCGCTACACCCATAATTAAACAAGTATCTCATATAATATCTCCCGTTCTTAGCCATATTATGAATTTATGTATTTCTGATGGTGTATTTCCTGACAAATTAAAGATAACCATCATTAAACCTCTTTTTAAAAAACAAGACCGAGAAAGTATGACATGTTACAGGCCAATCGCGCTTAATTCAGTATTTTCCAAAATACTGGAAAAAGTTATTTACAGTAGCTTAATAATTTTTTTTGATCATAACGATAGTCTCGCTAATGAACAGTACGGCTTTAGAAAAAAAAAAAAAATATGGCGATATTTAGCTTTCTGAGGGACATCATGAAGAATGTCGATATCAATGCCCCAGTCTGTGCTTTATACATGGACCTAACGAAGGCATTTGATTATGTAAGTCATGATATCCTAATTAGTAAATTGTATAATAATGGAGTCCGAGGCAATATTCTTGACTTAATTAAATCATATTTGACGCTAAGGCAACAAGCAACAAAAATTACAAAAATCTGCCCCAGATCAAAAATAGAAAAGCACTATGTCTCGTCGTTTAGATACACAAAATATGGTGTTCCGCAGGGAAGTATTCTAGGACCTCTACTATTTATTTTATATATAAACGATCTTCCTAAGGCAGTAAAAGACAAAATGATTCTATTCGCGGATGATAGCACAGTAATATTTGACGGAAAAAATAATGATAATTTCGAATTGGACATAAATAAAACCTTGAAAGACATTATAAATTGGCTGACATTGAATAACCTAATTATTAATTTAGACAAAACAAACATAATGACATTTAAAACTAACAATAATACATTTAATATAAATTATCTTGGACAAAAAATTAATTATATTGACGAAGTGAAATTTTTAGGATTACATGTGGACTATAATCTAAATTGGAAAGCTCACTTAGACAAGGTATGCACTAAGCTCAGCCAGTTCTCCTACGCATTATATATGTTAGGTAAAGTAGTGAACATATCAGCACTCCTAATGGCCTATCACTCCTATGTAGCTTCTACATTGAGATATGGAGTTATATTTTGGGGTAATTCTGTAGAAAAAGAAACAGCATTCAAGGCACAAAAGAAATGCATAAGGGCTATGTGTAAACTAAAAAGAACGGACACTTGCAAACCGCATTTCATAAGGTTGAAAATACTTACCCTGCCTTCTCTTTATATTTATGAGGTAATATTGTTTGTGAGAAAGAATTTGTCCCTGTTCAAGCATTTCATCAGTCGTAGACATAATTACAAGATTATTAGTTCTCCCCGTAGGACAGCTCTTTACACTAATAGTGTTTTTGGAATGGCTCCGAAACTGTATAATCATCTTCCTGAAAGCCTTATAAAGGTAGAAAATGAGCTCACTTTTAAAAGATGTTTAAGGGACATTTTACTGAATAAGGCATATTATTCAGTACAAGAGTATCTAATGGATAAAAAAATCTAGATATGACATCTGACATTGTAATATTTTTTAAATTTTTTACCATGTAATATTGTTAACATTTTTATTTTATTGTAATTTTAATTATTAATACAAATTTAATCAAATAAAGAAACATTAAAATATATGACATTAATATTAAATAAATTTTATTGACTTTGTAATAATATAATATTTAACTGCCAAACATAAACATTTTGCATGCCATTAGGTTAAGTGATGAATGTACTGTATACTATATATTTGAACATCTTGTAACCACACACACTTGCAAAATAAATGATTTGATTTGATTTGATTTGATTTGATTATTAAAAAAGTCCCCGCATATTTGTTCTTAACTGTAATGTTTTAATTTTTAAGAAATTTTATTAAATTCAATTTCTTTGTTTAGTTCTGTAATACACTTTCTTTGTTTTTCATTAAAATTACGTCGTAATTCAAAAACTGAATCCTTTATTTACGCAACTAATTAAGCATTAAATTGCGCATCGATTGGTATATAAACTTTAAAACAAAAATATATAAAAATAAAAATATTCCCTAAAAACCTCCTGTTCCCTAGACTTTGTTGAGCAGTGTATTTATTTAATATCCTTTAATAGAACAGCTTTATTTAGAACAATGATGAGAAGCTCATCTCTTCTGATCGGTGCAATTTCCGTCGCTTTGGTTGGTTACGGAAATGGCTAGAATAGACTATGGAGAATAGATAATCGCAATCTTGTATCAAAGTCAACTTATTTTTTACCTCACTAAAAGATGACTGCAATTAGTTTAAACCCCGTAAAAACTTCACTATTACTATTACGAATAAAAACATGCGTGATTATACACTCTAGTGAAGAGTGTATAATACCCCCTCAGACCATGTCCTGCCCGTTGTTTTAGAAAAAGAAAATATACAACAACATCACAACATCGATCTGACTCCGTTGTAAGTAGCTTAAGCACTTGTGTTACAGATATCAGAATCAACAGTGGTATTACAAATAAACTTAAATATATACATACATATAACACCCAGACCTACAGACAGACCTTTTTATGCACACAATTTGTTTGTACAGTGAGGGAGTCCAACCCACGACCTCTTGGTTAACTTCTTGACCATTACACCAAAGTGGTCGACATAGTCTGTTTATCGTTTTTTCTGACAATATGGAACACATAAAAAATCATACAATTTGGTGCAGTCGGTTTGAAGTTATACGCGTGCATAAATTTTAGCGATTAATTTTTAGTATAATAGATTCATTAAAACAAACAAACAACAAACATAACAGTATTAATAAAGTGTTATTTTATTATGTTTTGTTTTTGTGATTGAATTGATTTATTGTTTTACTAACATTAGGATAAGAACACCTTGTTACTAACACTTATGGATGCAAATCTGAAATAAATGATTTATTATTATTATTATTAATACATGCATCAATAACCGCCTACACTAGGTAAAAACCTGTATCGTAGGCAATTAAACACTTCAATGTGTCATAGGTTGACTGCGTTACAAAAAAAAGTACAAAAACGATTTAAAAAAAGGAAATTTGAATTACAACATCCAAAAAATGAATTTTCTGTGGTAAAACTTAATTAAAGTGTTAAGATATAATTATTTTTGATTAAACAATAGTGCCTCGGTTTCGTTATAATCTAGATTTAGTAAGTAATTAGACAAAAATTAAATGACTTTACAGTTCTTGGAAATCAGTGGATGTATATTCAAAATTTTGTTAATTTTATTATACTCGTATAGGAAAGGAGCAAGAAAACCGTGTTGTCTTTGCGCGTACACCGTGCTACATCGTTAAAATTTATTGATAATACTTACGACAGTAGATTTCAACGCCACAAATAAGACACTGCTGTCGAAATGCAGCCGTTGGTCGATGACTGCTCTTTTTCTTGGCTCTGTCGGGTAAAGGCGGCCGTCTGTACTGTATTTGTTTACTAAGTACCCATTGATTGCATGGCTGAAATTGTAAAAAAAAAAAAGTTTCATAATTTGTCGCGTTAATCATTCAAACGATAACAATGAACTCTTCGATTCTATAGATTTACGTTTAAAATTTAGGACGTATGGGAAACCCTATCGGGAGATGTTAAATAAAAATGTCTTTTTCCAAAAAAATAAAGTCTATTCACTAATTTCGGATTTCCACATATAAATAAGGTTAAATACAGTTCAACACGTACACAGAAGGTATAGAAGGAAAGTTACGATCACAGATAGTTAGCACGAAATAAGGAAACGAAAATATTAAATAATTATGAGAGATGTTAACTACGCGGGCGCGCGATCGAAATGAGCTTGCAGAAAATTGAGCGTGCATTCGCCGTGAGATCGGATTTCGGACTGGCCGGCAAAGCGCTGCACTCCGGCGCACCTCGAGAACAAAAGGCTGAACGTTGCGAGCGTCAGCGGTTTTACTAAACAATGCGCGCGCCCTGGCTTTGCTCGTGAATAAAATAGAAATAACAAAATGTGTTACAAAACTTGTAGAATAAATAAATAAATGATTTTAACTAAATACAAAAATAAGTTGCATGAACTATGCTATTAAATTAAATTAATACAGTTTTTGTGGTATGTGTTACGCCACACTACCCCCCTGCTGAGACCGAAGCTTGCTAAGGTCGATAGAAGTTCGGGAAGCGAACTTTCCTACCACTCCTAGTCTTCTTTGTGTTGTCATCTTGGGTTGTGGTCTGGTCCAGGGGAGGGTTATCCTCTTGGCTGATTTCTTTGTGTCTGCTTTTGTACTCTTTGATTGCAGGGTCGTCTTTGGCGATGTAGGCTGGTTTTACCCGATCTATGGATACAGTGATTTCTTTGTTCCGTACCGCCAGTTTGAAGGTCTTCTCCCGTCGTTCCAGTACCTTGTATGGTCCCGTGTAAGGAGGTTCTAGCGAGCGTCTGGAGGCGTCTTGACGTAGAAAAACGAATTCTGTTGTAGCCAGATCTTTGGGTACATAGAATGTCTTGTTGTCGTGTCGTCTAACGGGTTCTGGTGTTAACCTAGCCATATGAAGACGTAGTCTGGAGGTGAAGCTCGTCGGGTCATGGACAGCGTTGGGTGCGGGAACGAAAAATTCCCCGGGGAGACGGAGTGGTTCCCCGTAAAGCAGTTCTGCCGTGGATGCTTGCACGTCTTCTTTCCAGGCGCTGCGGATGCCCAGCAGCACTAGGGGGAGAGCTTCAGTCCAGGTTGAAGAAGGGTGGCACATGATGGCTGCCTTCAGTTGGCGGTGGAAGCGTTCCACCATACCATTGCAGGCAGGGTGATATGCCGTTGTGGGACGATGCTGAGTACCAAGGATGTCAGTCATGGTGCGGAAGAGCTCGCACTCAAACTGCCTGCCTCTGTCCGTGGTGATCTTCGTTGGGCAGCCAAAGCGAGACACCCAGCCAGCGATAAAAGCGCGGGCGCATGTCTCCGCCGTGATGTCAGGCAGTGGGTACGCCTCAGGCCAACGCGTGAATCGGTCGATGGCTGTGAGACAATACCTGTAACCAGAAGAATATGGTAATGGCCCTACTATGTCCATATGGACATGGGAAAAACGGTGTGAAGGAACAGGAAAGTGGGAGGTGGGAGAGTGAGTATGTCGGGAAATTTTGCTTATTTGGCAATCTGTGCATTGTCTGGCATAATTCCGGCAATCTCTCTTTATTCCATGCCATACAAATCGCCCTGTAACTAATTTTACAGAGGCCTTGATACCAGGGTGGCTTAGCCGATGCAAGGCGTCAAATATAGGTTTTCTGAAGCTAGGTGTTAAGTATGGTCGTGGATATTTATAGACGTCACATACGATCTCCGTTTCTGAATCTGGTATTTTGACCTTTCTTAATTTCAGTGATAAAGTACCTGCTTGTAACAGTCTTTGTAGTTCTGGATCGGCATTCTGCGCTCGGGCCAGGTCATCGTAGTTTATGGGTGAGGAGATTGCTTCTATTCTAGAAAAAGCGTCTGCGACTACATTTTCTTTTCCAGTGACGTACCTTATATCTGTGGTGAACTGTCCAATGTAGTCCAGGTAACGAAATTGCCTAGGAGAACATTTGTCACGATTGTGTTGAAAAACGTACGTAAGCGGCTTGTGGTCAGTGTATATGGTGAATGGTCTGGCTTCTACCATATGCCTGAAGTGCTTAATTGCTTCGTATATGGCTAAGAGTTCCCTGTCGTAAGGGCTGTACTTCTTTTGCGCGGAAGAAAGGCTTCGAGAAAAGAACGCTAGAGGTTTCCAGCTGTTGTCTACTCGTTGCTGAAGTGCTGCTCCTATAGCAGTGTCAGAAGCGTCCGTATGAATGGCTAACTCTGCATCCGGGTCTGGGTGGGCCAGCATAGCTGCTTCTGCGAGGCTAGTTTTGCAGCTGTTGAAGGCTTCTAGCGCTTCAGCTGAAAGTGTTATGCTATCTGTACCTTTTTTCTTAGGACCAGCCAAGAAAACGTTCAATGGAGCTTGGATCTGCGCTGCACCTGGTATAAAACGGCGATAGAAGTTACACATTCCAAGGAAACGACGCAACTCCTTTACCGTCTTGGGTAGTGGATAGTTCTGCAACGCATGTATGCGCTCCTTAGGAGGTAGAATTCCACCAGCAGTCACCTCGTGGCCAAGAAAAGTTATGTGTGATCTACCAAACTCACACTTAGCGGTGTTTACGACGACACCGTACTCACTTAAGCGCTGGAAAAGCTGCTGCAGATGCTGGAAATGCAGGTCTTCTGACTCCGAAAATACCAAAATATCATCTAAGAATCCATAGCAAAAAGGAAGTCCCCTGAGAGCTTCATCTATAAATCTTTGGAAAGTTTGGGCCGCGTTACGTAGCCCAAACGTCATAAATGGGAACTCGAAGAGCCCGAACGGTGTAGTAATGGCCGTTTTCATAATATCGTTTGGATTTACTGGCACTTGATTGTAGGCTTTTACGAGATCGACCTTTGAATATATACAGCTGCCTGCTAGCTGGTGAGCGAAGTCTTGAATGTGCCTGATGGGGTACTTATCTGGAACTGTACGGGCGTTCAGTGCTCTGTAATCACCGCAGGGACGCCAGCCGTTCTCTTTTTTAGGTACAAGATGAAGGGGCGACGCCCAAGGGCTTTCCGAACGGCGTGCAGTACCAATTGACAGCATATCTTCAAACTCTTTTTGTGCTATCTTCAATTTGTCAGGTGGTAGACGACGTGGTCGAGATGTGACAGGTGGGCCAGGGGTGGTTCTGATGTGGTGGACCGTTTGATGCTTCACGACTTGAGGTATGCCAGCTGGTCTAGTAATGTCAGGGTACTCACGTAATAGTTGATGGTATTTGCTGTCACCATCAACGGCCTTGACTGATGAAACGTCTGTTGTCTTTTCTTTTACTGGTTGAGCTGCTGTAGATATTGATGTCAGGCCGTCGATAAGCCGATGGTTTCTCAAATCTACAAGCAAATTATAAAATCTGAGAAAATCAGCGCCGATAATAGGTTTGGATACCTCTGCTATGACAAATCTCCAACGAAATATCCGACGTAGGCCTAGGTTAAGTTGCAGGTGGATCCAGCCGTATGTGTGAATACGTGATCCGTTGGCAGCAAATAGCACGTAGTCCTCTCGCGGGCGGGAATCCTTGAGCGCCGACCGAGGGTATACGCAGAGATCTGATCCTGTATCAACCAGAAAAGACATTTTAGATTCACGGTCTACAACAAATAAGCGACCTGATCGATTTAGGCAGTCGTTAGCCGCTAATTCCGGCTGCCATTTTCGTTTAACGACTTTGACGTCGCGAATGAACATGGCGTCTGACATCTGTACGCTTTCGCGCCAAACCGTTCATGGTATTTGCAATAACGGTTACTGTTTGAATTTGAATTTGATTTAGATCGGTTGCGATATCGGTTTGGTGTCGCACTGCGTCTTCCACGGAATCTACTTCTATCGTTATTATTGGCACGTACCTGTCCTTGTAATGAGGATACCTGCCGAGTCAGCTCCTCGATCTGTTTTGAGATCTCACTCAATGCGTTGCTGCTGGTACCTGGTGCGATGCTAGCTAGCACAGGTGCTGGGGGCGCAATTTCATACACCTTATCCGCTAATTCTGCCATGGTATCTAATGCGGTGTCCGGCTGGGTAGCTATCACTGTCTGGATATTATGCGGTAATCGACTTGACCACAGAGTCCGTAGAAAGGCGTCCGGGATGTTATCACCAGCCAGGGTCCGTAAATGCCTCAGGAATTGCGAAGGTTTTCTATCACCTAGTTCTTCATGAACCAAAAGCTGTTTTACCTTCTTTTCTTGTGATTCCGATAAGCGTTTAATAAGTTCGTTCTTCAGTTTTATGTACTTATCTTCTTTCGGGGGTGAGGTTATAATATCTTTCACCTCAGCAGCGTATTGGTGGTCGAGTCGTGCAATGACGTGGTAAAACTTGGTGGTGTCTGCCGTTATGCCGCTTATGTGAAACTGGCCTTCAATTTGAGCAAACCACAGAGCCGGTTCTTGAGGCCAGAATGGTGGCATTTTCATTCCAACCTTATAAACGACATCCGGTGTTGAGGAGCTGCTCGATGAAGAATTTCCTTCCAAAGCCATCTCGAAGATTCCAGATATTTTTTTTTTGGCGGGTAGTTAACGCGCGACGCGGTAGCCCGAACTTGACCGTTAACGAATTTGTTCGCGTGCTTCTAAGTAGGGGTCACCAGATATGGGAAACCCTATCGGGAGATGTTAAATAAAAATGTCTTTTTCCAAAAAAATAAAGTCTATTCACTAATTTCGGATTTCCACATATAAATAAGGTTAAATACAGTTCAACACGTACACAGAAGGTATAGAAGGAAAGTTACGATCACAGATAGTTAGCACGAAATAAGGAAACGAAAATATTAAATAATTATGAGAGATGTTAACTACGCGGGCGCGCGATCGAAATGAGCTTGCAGAAAATTGAGCGTGCATTCGCCGTGAGATCGGATTTCGGACTGGCCGGCAAAGCGCTGCACTCCGGCGCACCTCGAGAACAAAAGGCTGAACGTTGCGAGCGTCAGCGGTTTTACTAAACAATGCGCGCGCCCTGGCTTTGCTCGTGAATAAAATAGAAATAACAAAATGTGTTACAAAACTTGTAGAATAAATAAATAAATGATTTTAACTAAATACAAAAATAAGTTGCATGAACTATGCTATTAAATTAAATTAATACAGTTTTTGTGGTATGTGTTACGCCACAGACGGAAGATTTTTTTGGTAATATGTATATAATAGTCAATGGTTAGTATATCAATTAAAGATACACATACCTATCCCAGATTAGAAAACCATCGTCTATTAGGAGTGGGACGGTGTGTTGCGGATTCATCTGCATTAAAGTTGAAAAAAAAATGGTACAGTTAATAAGTCATGTATAAAATATCTCGTAGTTTCTCAATATAACTACAAGAAACAACTAGAAACTTTAAAACAGTAGATCTCTGTGGTTCATATGTAAAGCATCCAAAACAATTTTAATTCCAGGACAATACTTACAACGAAATGAATTTTATAAGCTTCTGCATAAAATTGAGAAAACAATTTCTCTTTACCTATTCTTTATTCGTAACACAAAGAGAGAAACCCAAACCAACCTTAGTATACTCCTCAGTGAGATGCTCTCCATTAGGCAAAGCCACATCAACGTACTTCACATCATTGATGTTCAATGCACTGATTGTCATGAACACGGAGCGGCAGGGCGGACTGGTTTCCTTCTTGTATAGAGTTAGCACCATTCTGATTTCTGGCGAAAAAAGATTTCAGTCATAGATAGATTTCAAATCAACGCGACCGCGACCATGATTCGTGCAACCGAATCGCGACGTTTCGATTCGGTTGCACGAATCATGGTTGCATGGAATCGGAAAGGTAAATACCGTTTTACCTGAGTACATAACAAGTGGTGTATAGTCAAAAGATTTTCGTTTACCATGTTACTAATTGTGGTGTTCTGATTGTTGGCAAAAAATGAGACTGAGGTTATAAATAGATTTTAGATCTGAAGATGAAATTAAAACGATGGTGCACGACTATCGTAGGTAGGTAGCGTAGGTAGTCTATCGGTAAGGTGGACTGATAATATACGATAAACCGATCGACGTGGAAATGCCTTAGGGAAGGCCTTTTTTTAGCAATGGACGTTTTGCGGCTGATCAAATTGTGATAGTGTTCAAATTCAATGTCATTTGCATTGCTAGTTAAAAAAAGATCTTTTCATCTTAATAATAATAATTAAAAAAAGTCTACCGATGCAATATCTACTTGTTAATAGATATCCACAATAACCATAATATACAAGCGGGCTGCATCCTGTTCAAGCCTGCGACCTTTATTAGGTCTTTTGTCTATCTTGCTGGTGGACGTCCTATGCTACACTTTTAGGTCATGTCATGATCCTTGACATGGGATTCTTTTGTCTCCAAGGCCATCAGTTCTTTGCAATTTTAGATAAAAATCGACTTACCGTTTTCTTTGAAATTAAACAACAAAATGTTGCCACAGCCACACACAGTACCGCTTGGTAGAATGTCTACTCTGAACTGGTTTCCAACATCTCCAGCCAGTTTTGGTATTAAATGTACTTCTCAATACTTGTTCAATGAATAAATTAATATGAGTATTATTAAGTTACGTAAAGACTTTTAAGTAAACAAAATATTCACTAACTTTGGTTAATTTTTTTATAAAATTAATGGCCAAATAATTGGTATTTCATAACAGCATTATGATGTCCTACACAATACATTAAGAACTCCATAAAATCTGGTTGGTGTTAGGGAATCTTTCATTATTTTTATTTACCTAATGTTTGATTATACTTTCAACAGGGTTTTAATATATGAATCTGATTAGTTTTTGTTCTATAATATAGAGAGAGGTATTTTATTTATTAAATATCGAACAAAAAAGACTTAATCTATGTACATTAATACCAGTGTGATTATAAACCAGTATTGGTTTTACCGCACACTGTGATTCGAAGTTTGTCTTTGTTGAATCTGTGTAACATGTATATTTTAGTTGATTCATATATTCCGGCCTGCACCTATCGCTTTGGAATTATTTCTGTAAAGATAGATGTATGTATGAAATAAAAATAAATGAATAAAACATGCAAGTATATAGGTAAGGGTATATAGGTACGTTGTTTGTTACCGAGCGCTCCGCGTCCTATCGATCAACGCATCGCTTATCTACGTAGGTAATAAAAGTGATCTCGTTTGAGCTGTTGTTGATTTACACGGGGCAAAAATTATCATTTATAAAATGTACCTATATTTGGTTAATCATTTTGATAAGCTAATGATAAGTAATATTGTTTTAGTTTGTTTTATTGGATCCACAAGTGGTAAATAAGAAACAAAAAGGATACATTAGTAGTGACATTTATTGGAATAAATACAATATATCATTACACGAAAGCTTAAGCATAAAACAAGGAACTGTAAAAGAGAAAATAAGTGAATTTCATTACGCGCTAAACGCAAAAAGGTGACGATAAGCCTAGCTTTAAGCGACTTTAATAAGCATATTCCTGGCCTCTTTTCATACGCACTCTAGGCAACTTTGCTCTTCATCAATTGGTCAAATACCGTAAGACCAGGAACATTTTGTTTCTGGTAGAAATCTTTTTCAGCGCATCGTGCCAGCCAAGCAGTCAGATTGGGGTATCTGAAACAATATTTTGACACGTTATTGAGTGTTAAAATGGATAATTGCATATACAATATTGAGTACGACGCCCACTGCTTATCGTAGGCCTCTTCTGAGGATTTCCACCGCAATCGGTCCTGCTCTTCCCGCGACCTTATCCAGATCGTCGGTCCTTTTGGCACCTACCCATGGAACGTCTCCCAGCACGCTTCGCCATTCCTAAACCTTTTCGCCCCAAAGGCCATTGGTTCGCCGCGCT
This sequence comes from Pyrausta despicata, assembly GCA_963921415.1. Classification (NCBI taxonomy): domain Eukaryota; kingdom Metazoa; phylum Arthropoda; class Insecta; order Lepidoptera; family Crambidae; genus Pyrausta; species Pyrausta despicata. The sequence continues at coordinate 10,044,523 of OY992864.1, forward strand.
GTATCCATGTTGTTTTCAAGTACCCTCCCAGCACGCTGTCGCCATTCGAGAACCTATTTGCCCTAAAGGCAAAGTTCGCCGCGCTGTATCCGTAATCCATGTTGTTTTTAGAACCTATCGTCCATTTGTCATGACGCGACCGATTGGATCAGATGGAACTGACCGTATGTGTTTTGTGTGACTAGCATTCAGCATCTTCATGCGGTTCAAAGCATTGTAGGAACTTATCTGTTGTCTACATATATTCAACAAATACTTACGTGCTCTCATCAATGGGAACGATTGCGTTCATCGAGCTGACAGAAGACACGCAACAGATGTCGGCCAGGGTCATGGTATCTCCCACGAGCCACGGTCCAGTCAGGAACTTCTCCATAAAGTCGTAGGCCACGGGTATCTTGGCAAGGTTCTCCGGCCGGAAGGATGTCTCACCCTTGAATAGAATCGGCTCCTGAAATTGAATAGAGAGAGTGAATGATCATACCGATACCAGAAGTATGAATTAAGGTAAGGGACAAAACATGACTTTACAGGAGAGCGAAAAAACGTTTTTGCTTTTTGTAATCTGTGTATAACTTTTTTGTTTACAGGCCGATTTAGATGAGGTCTATGGCAAAGTTTCTTAGAATTTAATGTTATTTTATGCTATAAAAGCTAAATACAATAAAATCTTATAGTTTAGAAAATAGCCTGTCCCTTACCTTAAAAAATGTGAATCACTTATCCATTACGTTAGTCGAATTTGAGTTCAAGGCAAAGACAAAATAATGTAAGTAACACAAAGATACGAGAACTTGCATAATAAAATAAGGTAAATAACTTCTACTAAAAAAAATTCTATGTAAGTACAAATGTATAACATAAAGATTACACTTCAGGACCTTAACTGTATAGCAATACAGCTTATATTGGGTTATTTAATAAAGCTTTAATTTCAAAAGAAGTGTTTTCTGTAGACAGGGTGATGTGTTTATTTTTAAAAAGTGCCATAAATTACAAATTTGTTTTTAAAATTATGTCATAATCAACAATAAAAACAAATATTATCATAATCAACTTTCGTATTTTCTAAAGAATAATGAATAATAATCTCTAATTTCTAGAGTTAAAACAAAAAGTAAGAAAGAAAATAACCCCGTAATCACGGGGTCAGTTCCTACATTGACGATTGCTTGTTCAGACTCCATGTACCCCTCTTCCATTGAGTCGTGAGATGCGGTCCTGCTGCTGGAATCGGAAGCTATGTTATCAGCCTGGAGATCTCGGTAGACGTCAAAACTTTTTTGCCGTCTCTCTACTCGAAGTTTCTCTCTCTGCTTCTCAACCTTTGAATCTACGTATTCTGCAATGGCTCTTTTCTGCATGTCTTCTTGGGAGTCGAGGAGTTTAAGAAAGAACTCTTCGTCTGCCAGGATTATCTCCACGAAATCTGTAAGCTCAAAAACTGCATGTATGGGATCCTCCATGGGGGCAGTTCTTAATATCTGCTCTTCTAAATCTCGAATCACGTTCCGGGCAAGAGAAGCAAGTTTGGTGGCCTTTTCCTTCTTTTTTGACATCTCTACTGGGTTCTCTTACTAGTGTTTTTCTCAACTTCTGATTGAAATGCTAATTTGAGAAAGTAGTTAAAAACAATGTCTTCTGTCGTTTGTTTTGATTACAGTCCAATTCGGGTTTTTCTATACTAATAGGGATGAGAAAGCTTAGGCGTTCCCCTTCTGGGGGCTGATGAGGTTCAGGATCCTCTTTGCTTCTTCGTAGAGGTCAGTGGCTCTGTCCCCGACTAGGGTTTGGAGGTTCTGCCATGACGACTCGTCGATTTTAAGACCGACTTGCTGCGACTGGGTGAGGAGGAATTGCTTCAGTTGTCTTTTGTTGATTGTAGCAGTTGATATTTTGGCTTTGTATTGCTCTAAGGTAGAGTCTTTGTGCGTCTCCACCTCCTCCATAACCTGTGCTATAACCACAAGATCAGCATTTCTGATTTTCTTCCATTGAAGAAAGCTAATATCACGCCGGCAGCTGCGGTTCTGTTAAGAGGAACCATAACTGGCTCCTTCTTGTCTCAAAGAAAGGGAAGCTCTTTCCCTGCCCTTGCGTATTGGCGAATGATGCCTGGGAGGGCCGGAAGGCGATCACTGGTGATGTCCATGATGTGGTCATCCCGGTCCATGACGCTGACCGTTACCGGCAATTACCTTAATGTAGCCGTGCTAGTTCATGACTTTAACTAACACAACCATGACTTTAATGATCATAACTTCCTATTACAACATGTATTATCATATCTTATGTCTACACATATGTTACTTAATTATTAAAATCATATCAATAATTAAGTAATTGGAATCATCAATCATTTTATATTGTGAAATATAGCTTTATGCATTACTGATGAATTACTGAACTAGTAAATCGAGGAGTGACAGTGATTATTGAGGGCAAAATCAAAAGTGTTTTAAGGATCATGAGGGAGCAATCATTCATGATCAGAACTATTGGTATCAGAGGATTCATCATGGGAAGAAGGTGATTGAGTGACTGAGAGCCATGGGAAGATTTTGTCTACTGCTATAATAGCTTCATACCGTTTGCCCTTTCGAGTGATTGGGGTGTCCTCAACAACATACCGATCATTAGGGAGAACCTTTTTAATGCGATATGGCCCTCGACATTTAGGTTCAAGTTTCTTTGACTGACCCTCTATTCCAGTAGGTGCGCGTATAACCCTAACTAAATCGCCTTCTTTGAATCTAACATCTTTATTTCGTCGGGCATCATACGAGGATTTGTCTTTAATTTGTTGAGATTTGATTAATTCGCTAGCTTCGGATCTTATTTCTGGAAGCGATACTGGTGTAGAGGAGGCAGTTGCCGTAATAACATCATAAAAAATACTTTGAGATGGGTTTGTAACTGTTCTTCCAAAAAGAAGTTCGGTTGGTGTCTTTTTTTTTGTAGAGTGAGCAGTCGTATTAATTCCTTATTGTATGTCCGGTAAATGATCATCCCAAATTCCGTTTGGTGTATCATGATTCATGGCTCCAAGAGCTGCCAAGATGGTGCGATTGTACCGCTCCACCTGACCATTAGCTCGAGGAGTTGAAACGGCATTAAGTATGTGTTTGATGCCCGTAGTACCGATAAACTTTTTAAAAGCACCGCTAGTGAAACTAGTTCCCTGATTAGTGATGAGTCGGTTTGGTGTACCAAAATAACTAAAATGTTCGCGGATTGCGCACGGCTGTAAGATTAACAAATTTTGTAAATGCATCAACTATAACAAGAATATACGAGTATGTGTTACCACGTCTAGTTTTAATAAATGGTCCCAAATGATCTGCATGAATAGTGTCAAATGGGATTTCCACTTTAGGAATTGGGTGTCTCACCTGCCTTTTTCCCACTAGGCAATTTATGATGGGCACATTCTAAACATGCAGCTGCATATTTCTTATCGAACCGCCTCATTTTTGGGAACCAGTAATGAGCCTTAATACGTCCCAACGTTTTGTCATAGCCAAAGTGGCCTATGTCATCATGGTTTGCTTTTAATAATTGCCACCGCGCACCACGAGGAACTAACCAACGTACGCTAGAGTCATCAAGTATTCTATAAACCCGACCGTTAACTAATTTGTAATTTTTGAAGACTTCTGCAGTTTCCTTAGTCTTTAGGTCATTCAAGATATCAGCAATACGTTTTATTATGGTCAAACAATGTAAGCACCAAATTTGCAGACGCCAGCGTAACGTAAAGGACACAAGAGACGATAATAAACTTTAAACATATTAGCGTAAGTCCATTCTGTGAATGTTTTTTGTACGACATTTTAATGTAAGGGACTTGCAATATAAAAACTCCATTTTGCAAAAAGGCGTAATGGTCATGATTTATGAATTTATAAATATGAGTATAAGGTAAAGTTCGACAAATTTTTATAAGGTAAGTTACTCTATTTGTTCGTAAGGGGTAACAATTTCAAGCCCCTTAAAGCATTTTTTTAGTGAAGTATCAGTCTAGACTATCAAAAAATATGTACTGTAAGGGACATTTTCTGCTCGATATTGAAATTCTAAGTACGCCAGTTGATAAAGCGCAGAATTCCGAATCCAACGGTATATATAACTCATTTTGGCCAAACTGTCCCTTACCTTAATTCATACTTCTGGTATCGATACTTTTAACGTGTTGCCATTAATTGTTCATCAATCATTGAAACCTACACATATTTTTTCGTTTATTTAACTTATAAGGTTGGTATAAAAATAGAGGCTAAAATCTTTACATGTAAGAAGGGGATAATGGTGTTGGTTGTACAATAAGTAATATTAATGTAAAAGAGTTTGTAACCTGAATTGTACAATTGTTTGTTGTCCTAAATGAATAAAAATAATAAAAAAATAAAAAATTGTTATTTAACTTACGAGGCGGAAGAAAGATGATATTGTTAAGCTAGTAGTTTTTTCACACGAATGTCAATTTATTTTTTTCGTTTATATTAATACTACCGCCCGCGACTTCGTTCGCGTGCACTTTAGATTTGTGTCACCAATCATTCCCAATTTTATCCCCTTGGAGGTAGAATTAATCAAAATCCATTCTTAGCGGATGGATGTCTAAGTCTTAACATCTACCTGCACACCAAAAGAGAATGCCCATACCCCGTACCACATGGCGTCACAGGTACAATACCACCGAAAATAATGTTTTATTTTTTTGTTTATTACCCTGTTTTCTGAGAGTCTTTTTTAACCGCATTAAAGAGTATGAATATAAAGTTGATAAATGATTAACAATTACCTTCTTCCGCAAAAAATGAATTTCCGAAAAGTTTTTCGTTCCGATTGCAGTGTCATTTCTTTTCGTAAACTTGCAACGAACAAAAAACAGTTTTTTTAGCCAGTTAATAGCTATTTAAACAGACCACATAGAAGAAAATACGTATAATACTACTGAAAATCCTATTAAATAATAATATTTTACCATTTTACAAAATAAAACAATACGTACTTCCAAACACATATATAGGACGTTTCGGAACACGGCGCTGTAGAACTGTGAACAGTGTCAATCAATGTCAATTTGGTTATGGTGGTTTGTTGATGTTTACGATCAATGGTTTTGTGCCGCGTTTTAGTCGTTTTACTGGATAATTTATTTACTACGTCTATAAAACTATTGAATCTGTTGAGATAGTGACTCTTGTGTTGTTGTGTATCGAGATAGTGACTGCAGTGCCGTGTTAAGATAGTGATTCTATATGTAACCGGCCGGCGTTGGTGGTTAGTTAAAATGGATCGAAGAGGCAGTGTGACTTCAGAGAATCTTTATAATATGCAATGGACTTCTCATCAATCCGGCTACAAATGCATACCTATATAAAATTGATAGATTATAGTTATCTCGACTGAAAAATTGCAATAAAATATGAAAAGGGGTTTTTAAACATTTTGAATATTTCGAGAATGCGGTTAATCATTGTAAAAATCATTTTCGTTGTAAAAAGTTGAATAAAAAGTAAACTATTCGAATGTAAATTTGATTTGATGCCATTTGGTACAGATCTCCTAGCAAATCTGGGCATTCTACTTTCAGCCCGATCCGTCGAGAGTGGTTTGGGGTGGACGTTAATAGGTCACTAAATAATATGATGTCATTTATTTCAATCATCAAAAGGATCATACAATTACAATTTTATTAAATCAGTTTAAATTTATATGAATTACACTATGTGACAGTCAGTTTATGTATTTAGAGTCTTACTTTCGGATTAACTGAAAAAAAATTGGTTGCCTGTAAAGTCGGTATACGGGCGAAAGTTTTACGTGACAACGACTTTGAGTGGTAAAATAATTTTAATGTGAATATCCATTCGTATTACATGAACCGGTGTGTATGCCTATCTCTCTCACTCTCTCTCTCTCTCTCTCGCCTTGTCTCTCTCGCTCTTAGGCGGGCTAACTGTGCTCGAGTGGAAGGGACGCGTGCTTTTCACTTTTTATGTCTGTCTCACTCGCTCTTAGGCGGGCTAACCATGCCTGAGTCGAAGGGACGCGTGCCTCTCACTCGCTCTCATTGTGAGCGCATAACGTGAGCGGAGCGTAACGCAGTTTCTTGAAGTGTCACCCGGCAAACCAATTTATAAGACGTTGTCACGTCAAAATCTTGTAACACCAGACACACTTTGCAAACTTAATATGTTAGTATAATTCATCAGTATATACGTAGCATAAGTGTTTAGATTATCGTTCTAGGGTCTTGCCTCTGGTGGTTGATTTCGTATCATATCTTCGTATCTTAAGAAGGCAAATCACCAAAAAATCTTAATTTTGACAAACAACAAGTAAAAGATATTTACCACACTGCCTCGTAGAGCAGTAAAGAGTATTCCAGTGTCGAAGTGAAGTTTTTGATCAATAAGTGCCCTCTTCCTGATATCAGCTGGATACAGTTCATCAGATTCTGCATACTTGTTCACTAGATATGTACTTATGGCATGACTGTAAAAATAAAATATTGTCAGTCAACATCGGTCTTATTTCAAGGTACAGGCGTCGCCTCAAGTATAACATTGATAGGACGACTAATAGGCCATGTATGCTTAGTGGAAGGGTTTTTGTAAGGTTAATTACTAATGTCACACTAGGAGGTTAAAATTTGGAAACCATCAGGTAAATGGCAGAATTTCTGCTGATTACCTGATCGTTATCAAAATTGCTGTGACTTTTCGGGTTCTAGATGAATGTATGTTTTAAAAGGAATACCTATCCCATACAGCAAAGCCGTCATCTTCTTTCAAAGTTGGAATTGTGTGCTGGGGATTCATCTGAAACATTAAAATTGCATCAAAATTATCTCTTTTTCCAGAAATTTTTAATAATAAGAATAACTTTTATGCCTCGAGCCATTTCACAACTATCTAACTAAGAGATTCGGTTTTCTATGTTAGCAGTCACCAGTGTAGAACTCTTCTGACCATTATCCATCCGATTTTGCATTTCACGAGTTATAACGGGCATGTTATCTCTATATACACACATCAAAAGTGTCTAGGGATCAAGCATTTTTATGCGGATTTCTTGAGATTGAGATGTGGCTTTTTAATAAATTTATGATTTTATAAATTTATTTGGATCCTTTTTGGTGCATTTCATAATTTGAAACAGGAACTGTCAATCAAATTCGAGTAAAAGATGAAAATCAGCTATTAATATTTTCCCTATAAAAACATACAACGCATTGAAGACATTATTAGTGCTACTGTTTCCCTACTTCTGATTAAAACCAACGTTATTATGGAGCGGCGACGTCATTTAAGCAGGGAAGAAATGCTCAGAGCCGTGGGAATGATAGAAGCTGGTTCCCGGTAACGTACTGTGGCTTTAGCTCTGAATACAAGTCAGAGTGTTATCAGTCGACTTTGGACACGTTACCGAAGCACTGGTACCGTGGCTGAGCGCCATGGAGGACGGTATCGCTGCACTACACGGAGACAAGACCGATACATTCAAATCACAACTCGAAGAGCTCCAACAATAACCGCCATGATGTTAGCCGTGAGGCTTCATCACTTTTCAGGGAACTTAATTAGCGACCAAACAGTCAGAAACCGCTTGCATGAAGTGAACCTTCATTCCCGAAGACGCTAAGGGTACCACCTATAGCAATGCACAATCGTAGGATTCGATATCAATGGGCTCTTGAAGACAGAAATTGGGCAGAAGAACAATGGCGTTTCGTGTGCTTTTCTGATGAGTCTCGTTTTGGTATGAGACCGGATACAAGACGTATACGACACTAGAGAACCCCTGGACGCCAACAGCGATTAAAATCCTGTCAGGAAGTCCATCCTTATAGTGGTGGAACCATCATGGTATGGGCGGGTATTTGGATCGGCGGAAGAACTGAGTTGATTTGGATCAGAGGCAACCTCAACGCTCAAATTTATGCTGAGACGATTGTATCAGACGTCATCGTTCCTCTACAAGTGCAAATCGCTCCCTTATTTCAGTTAATGCATGATAATGCACGACCGCACACCGCAAGAGTTGAAAGACAGACTCTCGCTGCAGCTAACATCAATGTCATGCCCTGGCCTGCTCAGTCGCCAGACTTGAACCCGATTGAGCATGCATGGGATATGCTACATAGAAGAGCTCTGCCGAATATGGAGGGTATCCAGTCGCAAGAAGACCTTTTTTTGTTGTTGCAACGAACATGGGCGGCCATTCCACAGCGTGATTTGGATGAACTCATTTTGAGTATGCCAAACCGATGTTCTTGTGTTGTTAGTGTTCGCGGTAGAAACACGGATTATTAATTGTTTAAGTTACCCAATAAAATTTTAAAGAAAACTGTTATTTCAGTCTTTTTTTCGAACTTTGATGTCAGTGGTTCAAATGTCAAAAATCCCTTTATTAGGAAAATGGCAAATTTCTTTATCAATGCAAAGGTGACTTGGTTTATCGTTACTGTAGACAAACGAAAACACTTTATTTGATGAATCCTTAAAGAAATTTTTAATTAATATCAGTCAGGAGAAAAGTTATTGCAAAAATATGTGTTGATCCCTAGACACTTTTGATGTGTGTATTTGTGTAAGAGCATTCCCCTTTACCACAAGCCTGTGTCGCGGTACTAGGGCCGAAAAATATGATTAAGACTGTAGACTGTAGATTAAGAGAGTAGACTGGCCCAAAACTCTAACATTTGATCTAACAGACGCTAGTTTTTTAATGTTATGCTAGGTTTAACAAAAATTGTTTTTGGATTTCCTTTAATGAATTAATAGGAAACAGCTTTGGAGTCGAGAAATTGGCGGTTTTACACCCCCGTGCCACATAAAGCATTTGAAGTCGTTGATCCTGCGCCTCATCTCTCGGTCATGTCGGATTGCCGTTTCAACAGTGAATGTACCTGTGTATTACACTCACTTGAGGACTATAAAATGTCCAACACAGTTGGCTTGATCGCTGTTGGGATTTGCGGCGGTGGTCGAAATCGGCTCTGAGACCATTGCATCATTATCATTCGTTTTCTGACTTGGATGATATTTAGAAGAGTTCTGCTTATTACCATGTGACAAAACACTTACTTGCAAGTACTCGTCCTTCAAATGGTCCTGTTCGAGCAGATTGACGTCAACGTACTCCACGTCTTTGATGCCCAGAGCCTCGATGGTCATGAGGACTGCTCGAGCCGGTGGGCTCGCGTCCAGTTTGTAGAGAGTGAAGACCATGGTTGGGTTGTTAACTGAAATGAGGAAAAATCAGATTCTGAAAAACATGCAAGGATTTTACTTATGAAAGATTTCCGACCTTCTTTGGCGCCAACAAAATATAAGTAGGAGAACCTGCCGTACCTGCCTAGGCCAGGAGCAAACAATTTGCAACTGGTCTAGGTTACGGCTATGGTATGTACTAGGCACAGCTGGTTCCCCTACTCTTAAGTGATTAAAGTATTTAAAATGTACCTACAAGTTTAAACTGTAATTGTTACTCTCATGGAAACATGTCTGTGTTATATATTTTTAATTTTTTGATATTTTAGCTGAAGGTTTCTTAAAAAAGTAAAAACTAGAACTTCAAATCCCCAAATTTAATTAAGACTTCATGGACCCCATCTCCATGGATGGCGTAAATTGAGCAGTAAATTATGGCTGCTAATAACAGGTTTGCACTTAAAAAAAATGATTGTCACGACAACGCTAAAAGTATTTATATATCCAGGAATAAATGTGATAAGTAAATAAAGATAATGTGTGTCACTTGTCTGGTAACACAGATAAATTTGTAAAACAAATCAAAAAGAGAAGTTGAATGACATTTGACATTGTCATGAACGTTATCGATATCTTGTGAATCCTCTATAATTAATTTGAGAATAGGTAATAAGGACTCTTATCAACATTTATTATATTATTTCTTCTCGTCCATAACTCTTGTCTCAATTTCTGGTTGTTTTGATTTTTATTTTATGATTTTTGAGGATTGCCAATTACTTAAGCGAAGAAGAAGAAGAAGGAGCTGTTGCTCATTTTATTAAACTTGTCCGTTGGGGCGTCATTCCGCTTATCAATCTTAACAAAATCATAATTGAATCACCCGGTTTTGGCAATACTAGAATGAACAAAATGTCAAAATCGGGCTACGTTACGATTGATTAGCGGAATTCAGCCCCTGGTTGTTGGTAAAAAAATTGACACAATTGTCAGAAAAACTGATAATATTGAATATTTGATAACCGCTTGGTGGAGTGGTCCACAGGTCGGACTTCTAAAACCAAGGGTCGCGGGTTCGATCCCCGCACAGTTCAATCATAAGCATGAACATGTGTTTGTTTCTTCGGTTTACGCGAACAGTAGACATTGAAATGATACACTTTTTACGGATTATTTCGCGATTTATTTACATTTTGTTTTAACCTGACGTTTCGGACCCTTTTCAGCGTCCGTGGTCACAGGTAGACTAAGGTGTTAGTTGTCATAACATAGTTTGAAAAAATTTTTAACTACCATCACTCAAAAATATTAAGTTACGTTCCTATCCACACAAAATGAGCTAACAGTATCTTGAGGTCTTGCAGTGTGGGGTCGAGCTTGAGTCTTGGCTATAACAGGTTCCCAAGCTGGTGGAATTTTCCAACCATCTTCTCTATTAAAATTAGGGTGTCTTTTAATTTCAATAGCCTCACGGAGCATACGAGGAAGAAAACGACGTTCTCTTGCGAGGACTTTTGGTTGGTCAAAGCGTATGAAGTGGTTGTGCACATGAACATGTGTGTTTGTACTGGTCTGGGTGTTTTCTATGTATAATATGTATTTATTTACAAAACAACAGTATTTAAGTATGTTTATCCGTTGTCTAGTAATACAAGCCTCGTAGCTTAATTTGGGACTAGAGAATTGGTGTGATTGTTAATCATAATAATAATAATCATATCATAATCATTTATTCCTTCATAAACATACGTACATACAGAGGTTGTGGGTTGTTTAAATGCGAACTCTATGTTTGACCTTTTCAGGTATATGAAGTCTTTACATTTTAACAATAGTATTATGTTGTAGAACATTTATTTATATTTATTTATTTATTGTAAGATTTTGTTTTTTAAATGTTTAATGTTATGTTCTTCATAAATACGTTGCAATACCCCACCGTGGTCATAAGTCTTTTTAATCTACACTTATAGTTTTAACACAATGTGTTTTATCACTTTTTTCCTCATTTTTTTATCGTCATGTTGGAACAAACATTGTCAAATTTCTTTTTAAACACTGTGTTATGTGCATGGAAACAATTTTTGAAGTGGCCATATTTGCTTAGATTTTAGATAATAACGATAAGAACTAATTAATACTGTATTAGGTCCCACTGCAATGTTATTGATATAAAAAATAAATTATAAATCATTATGTTTTGATCTAAACTAATTCATAATCATAATGACGCGATATGGATATTAAAAAGTTAAATAAAAAAAGGAAGTATTATAATTTAGCGAGTAAGTCAATCACTTTTTTACCCTCTATGACCTGCACATTAAACAACAAGTCACACTTTATCGATCAATGAAAATGTAATTTAAAAAAGGCAGATGATATTATTTTAATTATAGGATATGTTACCATGTTACATTGTTACCAACAACTATTGCAGTAAAAAATACATACATCTGCACTTTTTTCATCCAAACATTCGAGTTTATTGAATTTAAAACTTTTTGTGTTTAGATTAAGATTTTCAGATTAGAACAAGATTCAAGATTTTATCTTTGAAAAGACAGACTTTCACAAAAACTTAAAAATCCTACAATGTAAAGACTTTAGAAAAGAAGCAGCAATTGGACTACGACTCGACCTTCGTTTTAGCTCTGCAAGCAGAGAGCCGTTCTCTCACATATAGTACACGCAAGAAATTAAAAAAAAAATACATACCTCAGAATAAACACCGAACACGATCGAACGAAACAAGAGCAAACTTCTCAATGCACAACCGGTTACTTAAACCCGGCCTTAGTACCTATTACCTACCGAGAAACCATTATCAACACAAATTGTACTCTAACTTATTCACAAAAGATCAAATATCGTGTATAAATTGTTTCTGCATGCGTGAAACATGTATGACTGCTGCATTTGTATGAAGTGGGTGTGTTCCATTATTGTGTACGAATACACATTCATAATTTTTACCGTGAGTATAAAATGTCCTTGGTCTGTTCTTAGTCACTGAATCAATTGACCGTAACAAAAAAATGACATGAAAATTATACAGGGAGACGTTGAATTGGAATTGAGAATGTATCTCGATTGTTTTTTTTTTATTTTTGAATATTCAAGAAAATCTCAAAGTTCCAGATTCGGCCACTCTATTTGTCTGTGACTTGAGTACTGTACATTACAATTCAGATAATTACAAAAAATATTACTTAATATAATATAAATAATACTAAAAAATCTAGGCACAGTGTCCCACTCTCATTAAACTACTCGTTTTGGTTGCAAAATCGCCTGTATCACAGGGGCATAAGACACCTTATTGTTAACCGTGACGTGTAAGCTAAAGGAATATCTAATTTGAGGAAAAAAGCGAAAGTACGAGCCTATAGAAAATATTATACATATACTAGCTGTCCCGGCAAACGTTGTTATGCCATATAAATTATTATCACTAAGGTGTATGAAAAATAGATGTTTGCCGATTCTCAGACCTACTCAATATGCTCACAAAATTTAATGAGAATCGGTCAAGCCGTTTCGGAGGAGTATGGCAACGAAAACTGTGACACGAGAATTTTATATATTAGATGATAAGTATTTATGGCATTATTAAAAAATTGATTTGGTGCCTAGTAGGTATGCACCAGTTTTGTGAATTCGAAATTTTGGCATGTATTTACTGTTCTGACCATGACAGTTTAAATAAATGTTTGAAATTGTAACTGAAGGTTATCATTTTTTTTATACTTCAGCTTGAGAATAGACAAAAGTTTATGTTGAAAAATGCAACCGATGTTCCGACTTTACAAATACACGATGCATTTTTTCAACCAACCAACTACGAAAATAAAAGTATTTTGTCATTCTTAGTGCACATGGAGATATTGTCTGTAAGATTGTAAATAAACATAAAAATTTGGACCACCTATAATTTTCACGAAAGCTCATAAGCACATCGTTTCTAAAGAATCCATGAGACTAATAGGGTAAAACCGGGACAGATGCCCAAATTTTCGATATCGCTGTATAACTTCAATAATAAAAATCAAAATAATTAATTTATGAAACAATTTTTTTCTTGGGAATGTTGTCTACAAATTTATGAAAAGTAAAAAACGTTATCTTCGATATATTCAAAGTATTAGGGACTTTTGCGGACCTCTAAATTTTGTGACATCAATCCCATACAGGGGATAGATGCCCGACCCATATAAATTGCGTTTGGTATAGATGACTCACCGGAAAAATGGGCATCTATCCTACAAAATGTTTGAATTAATTTTGGCATTGCATACTGACAATACAAGACGCAACGAGACATACAACTAAGTCAATTAAGATAGAGTTATAGATTCTTCAAATTCAAATTCAAATCATTTACATCAACTTACTTTACATCAAGTTGATATAAAAGTTTCAATGATATCGGTACATGTGACGCCCTGCACAGGGCATAGCAACATTTTGAGGGCTAACTAACTATCGCATTATTATTATATTATAATTATCGCACTAATCCAAATACATAAAATATACTTTAACATAATATATTTCAAATTAAACATTTACCTTAAGTCATTATAATGATCATAATAACATCAATTATCTACTTATAAGATCATTCATTTTTATTTTATATATCTTTTGATAGATATGAAAAAAAGTAAGCGAATTCAGCTGCGAAAGTAATGTAATTAAAATCAGGTCATTTATACCCATCATCTATCTCGGCTTTACCCTAATGCAAAAACCTTTTTTGCAAAAACGGTTTTTTTTTAATTTATTGTATAAGATTCAGTACTTTTACCCTGTATTATCAATGAACGGAGCCTTAAGTTAATTGACTTCTTCTCTTCATGGTCTCCTGTAGGTAGCATTTTGTTAGTAGCACCAAACTGACAGTTTGATCGCTAGTTGAGCCAGGCTACCACAGTTAATCCTTCTACCATTTTAATATTTCACTCTCCTAAGAAACGAAACTTTGACAGGCAAGAACTGTAGTTTGAATTTACGATGAATCGCCCTTTCAAGGGTGTAGAAGCCATCAGTTTTCAACACTAATGACCTTTGTTTCCTATGGAATTTGCTGCAATAAAGTTGCTTGACAGTAATACACTCTGCTGTGTATTTGCGATGAACAAACAATATCTATATACTCGTACAACTTTTGCTGAAAAAAATACGCTCGAAGGTTCGCTTTCCAAATTAAAAAAAAGTGATCTTCATTTAAATTCATAAAGTCCGATGAAGCATCATAAAAAGCGTATATCAATCAACAATCACCATTTTACTGCTGGTACCTACGTACCTACTTACTTAGTAGCTCACAATATATATACGAGTATTTTTTGCTTTTTCTACAAACCAGACAAGTTGTTTTTTCACTCATAGACTCGAAACGAACCAATTCTATTCTTTCTTAAAAGAAAAATGAAAAATGCTTTCTCAATCAGAAAACTTTTATGTAAAACACTAGATTTCCGCCAGCGACTTTGCTCGCGTGGTATTCGGTTCTCTAATATATTAAGTATGTTATTTTATACATATTCCTCTTGAATTACTTTACCTATTTAAAAAAAAACTCGGTCAGTAGTTGTAAAGATTTAAGCGTACAGACAGGGCCAGGTACGGGAAGCAAATCAATAGCGAAGTAAAGTAAATCAACAGCAGAGTATACACTATAGTGATTTGCCCCTACCAAAGATTGAATCCTACTAATGATTTTTTTTAATAAAAGATACTCCAGTGTTTACAGTGGTGTACTGGTCACTATACGATAACCGACCTGGTGGAATTGTAATCTTCTATATATATAAAATTCTCGTGTCACAATGTTTGTTCCCGTACTCCTCCGAAACGGCTTGACCGATTCTTATGAAATTTTGTTAGCATATTGATTAGGTCTGAGAATCGGCCAACATCTATTTTTCATATCCCTTAGTGATAAGGGTTGTCCACAATAATTTATATGGCAAAACAACGTTTGCCGGGACAGCTAGTGTTCTATAAAGCAAAGCTACTGTATGTAGGTCTACGTTTGTTACAGATGTAATGTTATCTCTAGAAACATTATGCAGATTTTAAAAATTATTGTGCAGTGGTAATATTCTGTCTGCACGTACTATTGTAAGTGGTTTGACACTAAGGGCAGCCTATTCGCACCTGTTCATTTGTAAATAAACTGTACAGATTGTTTGTACCTAAGCTGACGCAATTTTCCTACATTAATTGCCACATTTTATATAAATTAAAACTGACTATCTGTCTGACATATGCACACACAAACCATTAGGTTCAGGAACCTGAAATTTTGTTTCATGTTACCTTCAGTAGTGCAGAGAGGTATTGAGGTACTAAGAAACTTCAATGAATTATAAATTGTATTTAGTTACTTAGTCAGAAATAATAATAACCTGTTTCAGGATTTCTTTACTTGATATTTAGGCTCATATCACAACGATTCTCACGTCTAAGCAATTATTTGCCGAAAACTCGATTTTCAATGGATAAATAAAAAATCAAAGGCCAATTGCGTTAAAACATTGTCAATGTTCAGATCGATGCACTGGACTGAATTGGCTAGACGACATCACCACCAATCGTTGACATACTTTTTATTATCTGTCAAAACGGTCTGTCTCCACAGATTTCGTATGGTAATAAATGATTGTGACGTCACGGTCATGTGTCAGAAATCGGAGTCAATTGACCGAATATTTATTGCGTTCTGTGTATTTAAAAATTGGTTTCTACAGCTTTTTTGAAATATATTGGTTGTATTAACTTCATAGGGGCTATGTTTTTTAAACACCATGTTCTTGACAATATTTAAGATAGGTGTCATCATCCCAATTTTACTTTCGGCCAATCGATCTGCACATTGACAATGTTGTGACGCAATTGATTATGTTCTTACTAAAGATTTATCTAATTACGAATATTGTACTTCGTAGCGGCCTCCGATTTGTGATTTATCCTTTAATATTCAAGTTTTTAGCAAAAAACTGCTTAGCTGCCGAAATGGTTGTGTTATGAGTCTAAATATCAAGTAAAGAAATCCTGAAACAGGTTATTTATTATTTCTGACCAAAGTAACAAAATATAACCTAAACCTTTTTTAACTCGACACTGGCAGGCGCACTCCGCGCAAGTATGCCAAGGAAAAAAAAAACTGAAACCTTGAAACGCCTAGTTTCAAGGTTTCAGTTTTTTTTCCTTGGCACACTGGTGTCTTTTCCCCTCAATGACAATATATCTATCTCTTTTGCATTTAAACACGAACACTTAAAGCAAAAAAAAAATAGGCTGTCACGGTGACAGACAGGCGCATAAACAGAAGTGAAAACGAATTTAAAATAAAAATAAGAATGCAAATTTTTATTTGACTTCGAACTTTGCCTTTGGAAGCATTGTTAAGAGCCATATCACAAAATGTTAACAGGTAAACAGTTTTTTGCCGAAAACTTATATTTCAAACGATATATCTATGTTTCCGGCAATAAACTTTAGCTCCCAAAATTTTGTGATATGGCTCATTAGGTAAAATCGCTGGCGGACTACTAGTTTTGGTTATACAGATAGGGATTTTATTGGAAATTGAAAACTTATCTAATGGGAACCAAATGTGGTAAATCTCATCAGCCTATATACGTCCCACTGCTGGGCACAGGCCTCACCTCAATTAAGAGGTGGTCCAAGCCATACTCCACCACGCGGGCTCAGTGCGGATTGGTGAAGGAGTGTCTGTAAGGTAAGTGACCAACCTTACTGTCAGATGTTATTAAGCCGCCCGAGGGCCTCTGACCAGGCTTAACGACTAATATCTGTCGATATTAACCGGGACCAACAGCTTAACGTGCCTTCCGAAGCACGGAGATGCTTGTAAATAGACGTCACTTAAATGGTCACCCATCCCAAACATGACCGCGCCGTAGGTTGCTTAACTTTGAGTATCACTACCAAAGCGCTGCAACCACTGCGCCACAAGCATCTCAATGTGGTAAATAAGGAAAAGACAATAATATGACTGTAACATTTATCGAAATAATACAATATTTAATCCAAGGCTTATTTATTAAAACAAGATAAAAAAATCACATCATTAAAAACACAAACAATCAACATTAGGTTGGTCACTTTTCTTATAAGCACCCCTCGTCCCCTCCAGCAATCCGCACTGAGCCCGCGTGGTTGAGTGATGGCTCGGGCAGTTTTATAAATAGATGGCCTGTGTCCAGAAGTTGAACTTGTAAGATTAAATTTTACATTTTTAAAATTTTCTAGAGGCTTTTATTTTGTTTTTTTTTTTTAAATGATGAAAAGCAGCTCTAGGCAAGTTTGCTTTTTAAAAATCGTTCAACATCTTTAAGACCTGGAACGTTATGCTTCTGGTAGAAATCGTTTTCGGCGCAGCGTGCTATCCAAGCTGTGATTTTGGGGTATCTGAAACGATATTGTTGCAAGTAAACAAATGATAAATAGAGAAATGAGTAATTTGTTTAATCGTGAGCAAAATGAGTATCTTTCTATTACATAATATGATAGCTTAACATGACGACAATCAGCCAAAAATCGATGAACTCTTTACATCAGATAAGTCAGCTGACACAATAGATCAATGCTGGTTAGCTATCATAATAATTTATATAGTAGTCATTTTTACAGCACAATGTGTCAGTCTGAATGGGGCATTATTTTCTCATTATTATATTATTGTCTGCCTCGTTGGTGTAGTGGCAAAGTTTCTGCCTTACATCCGAGAGGTCCTGGGTTCGAATCCCAGGTCGAGCCAAAATTGTTTCTGAGATTTTCTGATTTTTTCGAGCTGTTTTTGAGAAATTTATGACAGAAAATATTTCTCAAAAACAGCTCGGAGTCGGGAAGTTGGCGGTGTTACACCCCCGTGCCTCGGTGCGCACGTTAAGCCGTTAGTCCTGCGCCTGATCTCTCTCCGGTCATGTCGGATTGCTGTCTCACCGAACTTGAGAGTGATGGAACATTGAGTGCACCTGTGTTTTGCGCTCACACTTGTGCACTATAATATCTCCTGCGTAGTTGGCTGATCGCTGTTGAGATTGGCCGCCGCGGTCGAAATCAGCCAGGAGGACAACTACTACTACTACCATTTTCTCCACTTCTTGTATCTTTTGTACTTTCAAGTTAGTTTTTACGGTTTTAGAAATTTTTTATTAAAAAAAATATTTTAAACTATCATTTGCTCAATGCATGTTAATACCTGTTGTCCAAATTTCCCCAACAAATACTCACTTTTTCTCATCAATAGGAACGAGGTAGTGCATTGTACTGACAGAAGATACGCAGCAGATGTCAGCGAGGGTCATGGTATCTCCCACCAGCCAGGGTCCTGTCAGGAACTTCTCCATAAATTCGTAACCAGCTACTACTTTTTCCAGGTTCTCTGGTCGTAAGGTTTTCTCACCCTTGAGAACAATCGTCTCCTGGAAAATTGAAATGCGTTTAGACCTGGTCTGATGAACGTTAAAATGGGCAAATGGAAAAGAAATTATAAAAGTTACCCTTTAGCAAGTATAAAAGGTAACCTTGTACAAGAAGTAAAGTATTTTCTAGCTGATCAGGTTGTCTGGAAGGGACTGCTCTTAGCAACACGACCGCCTAAATTTTCCATCGTAGTGTATTTGTTGTTTTTTAGGGTTCCGTACCTCAAAAGAATAAAACGGAACCCTTATAAGATCACTTTGTTGTCCGTCCGTCCGTCCGTCCGTCTGTCAAGACCGTTTTTCTCAGGAACGCGTAGAAGTATCAAACTGAAATTTCTATATGATACTTAGGACTACTGTCCCTGGAAGCTGTAGAGAAATCAACCTTCTAAGCCAAAGCAATCAAAAGATACAGCCATTTAGGCCGCAAATTTCCGCAAATTTTCGAAACTCGCACGGGAATCAAAACCTACAGGGTACTTCCCGTAAACTTAGAATCTTGAGTACGAAGTCACGTCTTATAGTACAGATATAGGAAAAATTACGAAAACCGTAAATTTTCAGTTTCATCATATAAAAAAATATATTTTTGAAAAATATTTTTGACAATTTTGAAAATTTCAAAATTACTACTCCTTATCTCATGAACGCGTTGAGATATTAAATTAAAATTTATATTATACCCGTGATGAGTGAACTTTTACTTATATACCTACAGGTTTGTACGGAACCCTCGGTGCGCGAGTCCAACTCGCACTTGACCGGTTTTTTATTATTTTTTGACGACCAATTTTGTGTAATGGCCAAGAAATTGACTATTAACCAAGAGGTCGCGAGTTCGATCCCCGCACTGTACAAACATTTGTGTTTACCAACCACGGAGTCAGATCAATGTATGTGATGTTGTTGTATATTAATTATATTGTATATTAACATATGAGGCATGAACTGTCCAGTACAGACTGAATCTACTCTTGATATTATGGCGTCAGACCACCTTGTTGGCTTGGCGCTCGTTAAATACTAAAGAGTTAGCTATATATCTATTAACTATTTACCGTAGTAGCCCGAAGAGTAGGAAAGAGTACTCCAGTGTCGAAATGAAGTTTTTGATCAATTTGTGCCCTCGTCCTGATATCAGCTGGGTATAGTTCATCAGATTTTGCATACTTGTTCACCAGATATGTACAGATGGCATGACTGTGAAATTAATATGAAAAAATTACAAGATGTTACCTTAATGCGTCCCACTGCTGAACAAAGGAGGGGTCTTTTTCAAGGTCCTTAAAATAAAAGTATGCATTCCTACATTTTAAACTACATAATTTGTAGATGAGGGATCCGTGGAGTGAGCACGAACAACTATCGTAACGTATTCGTAACGTTTACCTATCGTTAACTTGGCAATTTGTATGGGGAAACCGTCAGTTTTTGACGTTTGGACGACACGAATACATTACGATACTGTTCGTGCTCATCCCACCGTACTATGATAAGTTCTGGAGTTTAGAGAATTATACAATTAGTACACTTCAAAATCTCAGACTTCTGTATAGAAATTTACCATTATTTATACAATTACCAAAATGCTAACTAAATAATTATAGACCTGATAGTAAATCTGAATAAGACAAACGACAACGAAACGATAAACAATTTGGTGCAAACATCAGACAAAACCTTAACTTATTTAAAATATTTATTTGAATAATAATGTTTTGAATGTAATAATACCTGTCCCATAACACGAAGCCGTCATCGTCTTTCAAACACGGAATTGTGTGCTGAGGATTTATCTGAAAATAAAAACAATACAATTGTCATTCGACGACCTCTGTGGTGTGTAGTGGCGTAAGAATCGGTTTCAAGGTCTATGACGTGGTGAGGACGTATCTCCGGACGGGGACAATTTTTGAAACCAAGGAATAGGACTTATCTCCGATTGAGAAATAAGTAAATATACAACAACGTAACTACTCTGTGTATTAAGTGACTGTGTGCCTTCTTTAAAAGCCTTGTACCATTAAAATTAAATGATATTCCAACATGAAATATCATTCGAAACACAAAATTTAAGGCACACTCTTTGATCAATAATATTTTCCATTGTAAAAATCGCCGAGGAGTCAAAACTATCACCAAATAAAAGTAAAGGTTAAAAGACATTTAATGACAGATCCCGCTAAAATTTTGCGCGCTTAATCAGTATAGTGCTACCAACATGCAGTAAAAAAATTAGAACGACCTCTTTACGCGGGTCTTTTTTGACATATTCCCAATACGTAGTACACAGAATGTACATTGATCTAATATCAGAATCAACAATGGTATTACAAATAAACTTAAATAATAACATATAAAAGACCCACCCAGACCAACAGATATGTTCATGCACACAAATGTTTGTACAGTGCGGGACTCGAACCCGCGACCTTTTGGTTAATAGTCAACTTCTTGAACATTACACCAAAGTGGTCGTCAAGTCTTCTGCCTAAAGAACACAAAGCTGCCGCCATTATTGGATTAGCAAATTGTATAATTGAATCACTGTGTTGTCGCGTGTAGTCCTATTAAACCGAGACCAATGGTCCTGCTCCGCTCCTCGTCGTCGTCAATAAGTTTTGAGAGTTGTCAATACGTGTGTGCTAGTGTATGTTTTTGTCGATGCACGACTATTTAAGTTGACGATTGTGAGGACGTAGGTACCCAACGTATCTTCTTCTGTTTTGTGTGATCTGATCTTAGAGTGTTTTACAAAATATCGTCTTAGTAGTAAACGATAACGGTACGACGACCGCTTGGTGCAGTGGTCCACATGTCGGACTTCTTAAACCAAGGGTCGCGGGTTCGATCCCCGCACAGTACAAGCATGTGTGCATGAACATGTGTTTGTACTGATCTGGGTGTTGTCTATGTATGATATTTACCTACAAAAAAAGTATTTAAGTATGTTTCCGTACCCGTTGTCTAGTACCCATAACACAAGCCTCGTAGCTTAATTTGGTACTAGAGAATTGGTGTGATTGTTGTGAAATATTTACTTATTTATAAAAAAAAGCTTTTGACTCACTTTTACGAATTCCTCTTTAAATTGTGCACCGGTGAAGAAATCCACGTCAACGTACTCCACGTCTTTGATGCCCAGAATCTCGATGGTCATGAGGACTGATCGAGCTGGTGGGCTAGCGTTCAGTTTGTAGAGAGTGAAGCCCATGTTGTTGATATACCTGAAATATAGAAGAACATCATCGTCTTAGCATGTTGGGCCCTAAGTCATCCAGTATTGGACATGGGCCTCCTCCCCCCCTTTCTTCCATTCGTGACGGGCTTTTGCCATCAGTGATCTAGAACCTACCGATTTTTCAGTATTTCTACCGACCGGGCTATGTTCTACCGAAATATAACGGTTTTTTAACGATTTTACAGTATTTTGTCCTAAAATTCAATGATGTAAGAGGCTTCCTGCTAAAAAAATTACCTGTTTAGTCTATACAAACAGGATTTTTTTTTTCATTAATTATCCTTAACTTTGCAGAGAGGTTAGGTATAACCTAAAGAATGTCTACAAAATAAAATAATTCAAAATGTTTTTTAGGCTAACTAAAGAATCTACCACTGCACTGGTAGTTAGCGGCTATGGCCAAAGAATATTGGGAATAAAAAACAATAATTATACAGTGTACTCGTAATGGTCATAGAGGTCTGAGTTTTTTTTAAAATAAATAACCTTTATTTTTGTCACATACCGATTTTAGGTACAATTATTATTATTACTCTACCGATTTGGCTCTATGACGTTCGAGACCACTGTTTTCCAATCTGATCCAATCATGAACTCCGTGACAACGGACGTCGTCAACCCACCGTTGTGGTGGTCGGCCTCTACTGCGGGTATCTGCCTTAGGTCTCCATTCACTATCCTGGTTCATCGAAGATGTATCTAACTTTTTTTTTTAAAGAAGATCGTTTCGATGTTTTTTTTTATACAGCCGGTTAGCAGAGGTGCATTCTTCACCAGCCAGTAACTTTTTTTCTTTGAACGTGACGTCACGGTCATGTATCAGAAATCGGAGTCAATTGACCGAATATTTATTGAGTTTTGTGTGTTTAAAAATTGGTTTCTACAGCTTTTTGGAAATATATTGGTTGTATTAACTTCATAGGGGGGCTATGTTTTTTAAACGCCATGGTCTTGAAAATATTTAAGATAGGTGTCGTCATGCCAATTCAATTCAATTATTATTTAATCAATACATATTTAATTTATAAGATTCTTAAATGATCACGCCAAGAAGGTTAAGCTGAGAAATGGTTGAAACTCACTTTAGCGCCACGAATTTAAAATGTACCTATCAGCTTGTTTCACTAATAGTTCCTGACAATCGTAGGTAGGTACTTAGTAACTTGTAAGAGGGTATCTATTTGGTAATGTTCGTAAATTGTTTTTTTTAAGGAATGATAATATTGCTCCAAGCTTCTTACTGCTAGATCCTCAAAAATACAAGAAAAACGAGTAGGTACTTATGTCGTAAGTACCTACTCTCTTGGCAAATAGCTAAAGTGACTCACTTACCCAAATCAAAGTTATAAGAAATAATAAATATATATGTACTTAAAACAATAATACAATAAGAGATAAGCAAATAAAGATAACGTTTGTCGCTTGGTTGGTAACAAAAATTATCAACTTGCACCTACTTAGGTATGTAATATTTAAAATGTATTATTCAATACAGAAGTATTAATGACTTTGTTATTGTCACGAACGCAATCCATAACGTTATATTGTTCGAGAAATATCTCTATCATGCCTTACAAAAATAACTTTATTTATTATTATAATTATTTAAGTAAGTACTTACAAAAAACTTTTTTATTTGGTTATAAATGTCCCAATGTAAGGTTTGTACACTAGTTTCTACTAACACATAATTTTCATCAAGAATGGTACAATGGCACTCAAAAAATGGTATAAGTTTATAGAGCGAGTGCGCACAGCGAGTTGATACTTTGCTTTTTTAATTATTTAAAACTAGTGGACCCAGCAGACGCTGTCCTGCCTGCTGTTTTCGCAACTTACCTATCAATGTTTTCTCATCGCTTACACCTTTCTTGAACTTCCACAAATATTTCAAGGCTAAAATTATTGAAATCGGTTCAGCCGTTCACAAGTTTAAGTGAAACTTACGAACAGCAATTCATTTTTAATTGCCACTCACCAGAATTTTCCCATGAGGACGCGTCATTTTCCCGCGGTACAAAGTAGTTCTTTCTCAGGTATGAAAATCACTGACCTCTATTTACACTGGACTGGCTGCTGTCACAATATTTTTGTGCCTATTTGAGTGCAATTTGAGTGTCGCCATTTTGGCGCTGTAGGCAGATACGAGTGTCCATGGAACTAAAATTAGTGACGTTTTACGTAGTAACTATTAAGTAATCTGTGATTTTACTCCCTTTTCTGTAGCGAATTTTACAAAACACACATTTCCTCATGATTATTTAGCTTAACTTTCACTATATGATATGAAATACCACGAAATAAAATTAAAATACTTAAAAACCTCAACGCTGTTGCAATCTTCACCGGTGGCCATTTGCAATAAACGTCAAAATTAGTTCTCGGGACACTCGCAGTGGCGCTTCAAATTAGCACACAAAATTAGCTGTCATTTGTATGGAACAGCCTGTCCAGTGTGTAGTAATAAGGTACTTGCGGCAAACAAGGCCCACCTAACTCGAAGCCCTCAAAAATCCTACATTTTCGGGTTAATATTTATAATTCAATCAGTAATAATTAGAATATTTATTAAATATTTAGGACGCACTGAATTATGTTTGCTTTTTTTATATAAATACTTAAAATGCACATTTTTTTAAAAGCCTTCGCTGGGCCTTATTAAACTACTGTAGTATTATAAGGCCCAAACGATAAACAGACATTTTAAATGAAGTTTTAACAAAAATAAACTTATAAAAACAAATGAAACTGAATTCCCTTCATAGAAAAACAAAATTGTTAATAAAACTCCGGTTTAAGCCCCTTGAAGATGATTGGTGGTATAAAATTTCCCACTGCATTTGCACACATGGCTATGGCTATGGTAACATTCTCCACATGCTCTGGAGCTATCATGTGAAGTCTCTTACGGCCTCTTTGTGCTTATACAGATTGTTGGTGGTGGATCGTGAGACGACAACCTTTTTCGTCCATATTATAAAGACGTTCTGGGTGGTTGACAATGTCAAATTCTTCATAAAGTTTCTTAACCTCGTCAAAATGTTGTTTCACTATGGGGCGGTTAAGTTTCTGTGCACGAGCGGGGCTCATGAACTGAGCCTTTCTTTTAGAAATCTCTCTGTGTAATTTTTATTATTATTTGTAGTATCTTCTAGGATATCACAGCACAATGCCGGTCCTTTTGGAAGGCGTACTTGGGGATATGGATCCAACACGAAGAGGCCCCTTAGCGATACATTAATGTGTAGGGATGTCTACATATTATTATTATTATTCTTACAGAAAACAAAAGCCTGTCATCGAATTTTCCTTGATGTCAAAGGCATTCCGATGTGTCCGAATTTAATAATTCTTTCCACGAGGTCATTTTCTTGTTTGGTACTCATTATAGAACTTCCACCTGAGCGTTTAGTAGGATCGCCTGTTCTTAAATGGTTTCTTAACGTACGCCTTGCAATCCCATGCCGATCCGCTGCAGCACGTTCCGGCCAGCTCTCTCAGCTGGCCTCGCTCTACTGCGGCCATAGCCACTTGCAAGCTTGATTCTGACCACTGAGCACGTCTTTGCGGCATTTTAAAATCAGTTTGTAACAATCTGATACAAAATCCAGTTAGGAGTGTAATGAGGCCCACAGCCAAAATCGGTGGGCCTTATTAAACCTACAACCTATCGGCACACTAATCAAAAAAAATTGAAAAATATGCAATTGAAACATAAAAAACACGCTAATATCACAAACTAGAATATGCACTTAGTTCAACAAACACATTATTTTATTAAACAGTAGGAAAAATACATCAAAACTTACTTTTATTCCACAGCGAAAATTATAATTTGCGACCTAACCTCAAGTCAGCACGAGACCCGGCTCGCTACTGACGAAACGAAGCGCGCGGGGTGCGCGACGTTGCCAAACCGTGCATATTGTGACTCGTTCTATGTATGTGTAAGTCACACAGGAAAGAAATCACATTTTCGCGCAAAATACGAACTGTGGGCCTTATTTAGCTCCGGGCCTTAATTACCTCCAGTACCTTAGAGGTCAGTGTATGAAAATATATTCGTACCAAATGTCATGCAAATTTGATCAGTAGTTTAGGCGTGATTGAGTAACACACAGACAGACAGAGTTACTTTCGCATTTATTATATTAGTACGGATTGTATCTTGTTCGGAATACTTCAAGGCGAGCGTCATTTGCAACAACCTTTTTTGTTCCAATTAAAAAAAAAACTATACCTAAAATGTACTTTTTGTACAAACGTAAGAACAGCTGATCACGTTTTTCAAAAATAATTATGTACGTCCGCAGTTTTTCATCGTAATGGGAGGCTAAACATCATAATAAGTGATTGCACGAACCAAAGATAATGGAAAGGCCTTTTCTGGCCAAGGCAAGGCCATTATCTTTGACACGAACTCATGTGAAGTTCGATCATTATCATATGTGTAGATTATGGCTCGCAGGGCGCGCGGGGTGGAATGGGAAGGAATACCGTTGGGAGATAAATTTTTTACTGTGCTATGTTACTACATGGTTAATTAATGGTTATAGCTAACCTTACTTATTCATTATCTCTATCACACATACTCACATGCACACGCACACGCGCAAACACATACACTCACACACACATACACCACGCTTACACATACATCACATATAAACTCACATCACACAAACTCTCATCATAAAAGTGCCAAATACCCCACATTAATAAACTTAATTGGTCTCTCAAGATACAGGCATAGCCTAGTTTGAGAGCCTCTGGTAACTCTGAGATTCTATGGCTTTTTCTTTATATTATAATTTATATGAAGTACATGTATGTTCTTAGTTGTCAATAAATATATTAGTTATCAATTTATATCTGAAGAATGAAGCGACGAAATATAATTTATAATTTTATCCTACATATCGGCTTGCAGTTAATTTGTATAATGGTTTGTCGCTTGGCTGTGATTTGCTGATAAACCATTTAAAAATAACTTGACTTAGTTGTTACGTTAATTGTTGCAATCATATTGATAGTTAAAATAATAACTAAGCTGTAAATGGTTTAATCATCGTATTGAAAATTATAAAGAACAATTTTATAATTGAACTTAAATTAAACCAATTTAATTTTAACAAAATATAAGTAGCACTGTTTTTCTATAGTTAACATAGCTTTAAACAAAATTATTCGCAGATCAAAAGCCATACTGCACTAGGAAGGCAGTTTAATCTTTATCATATCAGCCTTTCGACCCCCACTGTTAAGCATAGGCCTCCCCCAAAGATTTCTACCGGTTCTGCGTCTCCCCCTACCAGCGCGCATTCCCGCAACCGCGCACCACATCGCCAGTCCAGCTTATGCCTTCCCAAAACTTACCATGTTACGAGTATTATTTATGTATGGTTTGAAATTAATTCATTTCTTTCTACCAGTAATCTCATTTCTTGCATGAAATCTACAATAGTTTCTGTTCAGAGCAGGGAGCAGTTGTTCAACGAAAAATACGAAATAAAAATAACGTACCTCAAAATAAACACAACACACGATCAAACAACACGAGATCAAACTTCTGAATGAACAGCCGACCACTTACCTACAGCCGGCCTTGGCAACTTTATACAGGCTGTTTCTTTTAGGTTGTCAAGCCGGCGAATAGTAGATAATTCTTTTTTAAAACCGGCCAAAAATAAAATCTTTAAAAATATGAACAATAATGGTAACTCGAAAACTACAAAAAAGTCGCTGAACATGCATGGGGGTTAAATCCATACGAATAGCACGCAACTATCACACAGCACCGGCTTGACTCCATAAAAGAAACAGCCCGTACATACGTAATGATAAACTCTTATCAACATGAATTGAACTCTATCTTACCAGCTAAAGTTTCAAAATTGAGTATAAATTGGTTTTGATTTTACAAGATTTACCTATATGAAGTGGGTGTGGTCAACTGTGGTCCGTCATTGTGTGCTAACATGCATTCATTGTATATTTACCGCGAGTATTAAATGCCCTTGATCTTTGTAAGTCACTGAATTTAATGACTGACACAAGATAATATTTGTAAGCGATGGAGTTGCATGAGTTACGTCACACATCCTATCCTACTAATCATTCTAATAACATAAACGCGACACATCTTTTTTTTTTTTTCATTTTCTGATGTTGTTTGTGGTCGCATTTTGGTAATTTGAGTAAATATGTTTTAATACAATTATGTCGTCGTGGAAGAGAAGTTGTTTAAATAATCCAAATACATTTTGATATATTTGTGGTGAATATGTGGTGAAAAAATTTAGCAATCCTATTTCGGACTATGTAAAAAAGGCGTATTTTAACTATTTTAAGATCGATTTAAGGGACTTAGACCGGCTGTGACTACCAAAAATTGTATGTAAGTTGTGCATTGAACATTTAAGACTGTGGACAAGTGATAAACAAGCACGTTTGAGGTTCAGTGTACCTATGATTTGGACAGAACCAAAAAAACACTTTGACGACTGTTACTTTTGTCTAGTGAAAATGCATGGCATAAACAAAAAGAAAGAAGCTAAAAGCTGGCATTTTTGATGGTCTCAAATGAGATATTTGATCAAAGACACAGTTTTCATAAATTTAATGAATGATTTGGAATCAGCGGCTTTGAAATCGATCGTTAAAGTAGTAAAAACTTTATTGGGTAACGAAAAGGCAGAAAATTACATGGAATCAGTTCAAGACCTTTTGAACAACTTCAAAAATCTTGGCTGCAACGTGAGCATAAAAGTGCACTACCTACACAGTCATTTGGATAAGTCCCTGAAAATCCGGGTTCCTGTAGTGAAGAACAAGGAGAGCGTTTCCACCCCGATCTAAAAGTAATGGAAGATAGGTATCAAGGTCGCTGGGATGAGCATATGATGTCGGATTACTGCTGAAGTATCACTAAAGATTGTCAAATTACCGAACGTTGTAAAAAATCCAGAAAAAGAAGCTTCCTACCTGCGAAATTACGTATATTAATGCAGAAAATCGCTTATTTTATTTCCTTTATACATACTTCATATCTCCTAAACTACACGTTGTATTAGAAAAATAAGTATAGAGTTTTACTACATACTGGTACCGAATATAATATAAAACAGTTATAGTTTTGTTGGCACCAAAATCATTGTAGACCTGTGTTATTATTACAATTACAAATGTAACGTCAAAAAATTAGTTCCTACGTTGTCGCTTAAGATGAAGTAGCAAAAACAGTTTTGATATAACTACTTGACTGTATGTAGAGGTATGTACGAATGGAGCTTAAAGACATTTTTTTTCTGTAATCTATTAAATAAATATACAACAACATCACATACATTGATCTGACTCTGTGGTAAGTAGCTTAAGCATTTGTCTTACAGAGAGTAGAATCAACAGCGGTATTACAAATAAACTTAATACATATAACACCCAGACCAGAACAAACAGACGTGTTCATGAACACAAATGTTTGTACAGTGCGGGGATCGAACCCGTGACCTTTTGGTTACTAGTCAACTTCTTGACCATTACACCAAAGTGGTCGTCAAATCGTAATCGTAAACTAAAACAACCCAATTACAGAGTTTATAAACAAAAAAATGAACAATGCGGGTAAAATGAACCGGAATACTTTTATTTTATCGATATGAAATACCCATTTTATCAATACTGGGATTAGTGCTGACACCAAACTGCACTTGTTCACTTGAATGTACCCTTATAAATCATTTCTGTACGCGTGAAAATTTTTAACCGACCAGATATGATCTACTTTTTGCCCAACATTGGCGTTCGTTGGCCATAAATTTAATCCATAATCTGATATAGGGTGGCCAAACGTTGCCAGCCGTGACGGGATACGGGAAAATATCGTTGGTGAAAATCGCCGCCAATAGTGATGTACTTAACAAGTTACTATCGAGTAATATTAACGAATTTTATCGTAACTACTAATTTTGGTCTAGTTTGTTTTGTTTTGGATTAAGACCAAGAAAATGCTAACAGCTGTAGCCTTGTATCTAATAAGAAAGTTAACTGTAATCTGTGTTTGGTGAATATTCCTGCGCAGTTGAGGTTTTTGCGACTTACTTCGGTATTCATCTATTTTGATGATAAATATGTGTTTTTTATAATGTCCTAAACGTTTTTTTAAAATATAACAGCAATGTCAGGCTAAGCTACAGGGTGTCGCTTAACCTGTCATCGCTGGAGACACATACCGCACAAAATATTGTGTTGCCTAGTGTGTCCATAGCTTATGGTTACTCCAATGAAAATATACATTACAAAATATACTTACCTATCTAAGAGTCCATACAGAAAGGAAAAAAAAATAATATATTTAAAATAATTGTAAAAATAATTAGCTATACTTATGCTGACAAATTGCAAAACATTATAAAATATCGATGCTTGAAGTTTTAAGCAGACATCACTACTCAATGTTCATTTACTTTTAATAATAGCGTACAGTTTTAACTGAATATGAATTCAGTATATCGGATATCCGGTGGTTTTGTTTTGCCGCCGTGTAAGCATTGTTTAAAAAAAAAATTCTGTTGACAAGGAAATGTGATGAATTGCCTTTTTTCATACGATACTAATGGAATTCGCAAATATTTACTTGCACCAGCTTTAATTATTATGGGTGCGTAAATAAAGATATTTGTGGCTTGTTGAATAGACATACATTTGTTACAACGGTATGACTGTAGAGGATGTCGACTATGGCGTTAAGTCCATCTATTGTATAAAGTTTTGTTTTGCATAAAAGCTTAAATAAACTAAAACACATGTTCCGAGTTAAAAAGTACATACTTTACTACCCATTAAAACATGTTAGGACCTACGCATTTTGAAATATTTAGTGATGTTTCACCTTATCCTCGTCAGGATTTGATGTCCTATACTGAATACTAAGTATTTTACTAAACATCAGATTTTCCAATTTTATTATTATAATTGAAATTATTACAGTTAATATAAATTCACAAAATTCCAACAAAATACATGCAAATTAATAAGACATTGAGAAATAGTAAAGTAATTTATAAAAAGAGCATAGGTAATGATTGTAGACGGCTAATGGTCAGTCCAAACATCCTATTTACTGTTGCCTGAAAGTTAAATAACTGTCATTTTCATACTAAAAGCTATCTAAAGTTTCAAATTTTTATATGTAAGTGACCTAATTTACCTCTAAGTTATCTAAATTTCAGATAACACTAAGTAGGATATTAAAACCGGTCATAAATAAATTGAATAATATTTATTCAACAGAATGCAATGTTAGTATTTAAATTAGACATAACATAACACACCAACACACAACTTAAACATGATTATTGATCCGTCAAATTAAAACAGCCAACAATCGTTGTTTAATCTGCTAATCATATTTAGCAGTTAAATTACAAGTTAGATTGTGGTTGTGAACAATTGTCAAAGAATTTGAGTGTGGAAAGAATAATGAGTTTGTCAGTTTCTTTTTGCTAAGATTGATGACGACAATGAAGACAATTGTCAACTATATAAACAGGCCTCGAGATGTCATGGTTGTTGAGGCAAGATCAAATTTGTTTGTAACCCTGATGGAGAAAAAGTGTTTGAGCTATAAATTTCTTGGATTTGTGCTAAGCTTCTTGCATCTATGCCTGTTTCACGCCACCCGTCTTTTTGCTTTCTATGTAAAAAAAATTGTATTCTTGAGTAAACTTCTGCAATTTTGCATTAAAGTAGCTGCTATTCTTTAGTAAATTTAGGAGCGCGATTCCTACTTTTTATATCACTCATAATTATTTGTAAATTACTCTACTAACAAAACACCTGCACGAGTCAGTACAATGACTTAAGCAAGGAATATATTTTGGACCTAAGTGTGTGAAACAAACAAAACAACACATGAACAATAATACAAACCTGATAACAAATCTTATCTTATATAAAACCTTGCGCCGGTCCGGCCGCGTTTGACACAAAACAAATTGACATTGACAGAAAACTCGTTTTACGCAAAAAAACAAATTAAAATACTGCTTAAATCGTGAAATGGAACGCAGAAGACTTAATGCCGCAACACCTCGCAACACTGCGCTTAGCTAATTTCAAACTTCAACATCGTGGTATTCGTGGTGCAAGAAAAACTTAAATAAGTTTAAATTAATCGTGTTTACAAATCCAAACATATTTAACTAAATGCGTTTAAACTTATTTTAAATAAGGTTTGGAAAAGGCCGCCCTAATTAAGAATGATCATACCAGCGTCATAATAATATTTCTTAATAAGCGCCATCTCTTAAAATTTAAAGGAACTAATTTAAATGGAACGTACAATATTTGCTATCTTACCTTATCTTGCAAGCATTTCTGCTAGTCAACACTAGATGTCGCTTAAAGGTTATAGGGACCTTTGTCTATCCACTCCCCGCTAGATGGCAATGTATGTATAGTTTAATTTGTCAAATAAAATAACGACTCAGATATAAAATTACCCTGTTAGAACGATCAATAAAAAAATAAACAGAGTTTGTTGACAAGTTCAGGTAGGTATCGAATAAATGCCCTAGAACCAAGGGTTTACAAATAAGCTTCCATAACGCAGGAAATAAAAATAATCAAAAAAGGATGTGGACAGACAGACGGACAGCGGAGTCTTACGGCCGGTTTCAATATTCTTTCTATCTTTGACTGAAAGGTAGATAGATAACTGTCAACTTCATACAAACGTCTTTAACTTCAGATATAGTTTCATTTCGTTTTTCATTTTGATTCGAAGGCAGCTAGAATACTGGAACCGGTCGTCAATAAATCCCGTTTCTACTCTATTTATGGGTACAGAACCCGTATAATAAAGTATTAAAATGTTAATCCATTAGAATTATCGGCAGGGACGTATCCCATAAAACCTGTTTGGGTGAATTCTAATTCGCGATCATTTTTTTTATCGTCTAGTTTTCGCCCATAAAGCCTTATTAAGTGCATCGTAAAACAGCCTACCGATATTCGGGCCCTTCCAAGAACATAACACCTCTTTTGAAGGGTTGACAAAAAACTCACAGTAAAAAAATGATTCAAAGTTTTTAAGATCTGATACATACAGACATATCTAGAGAGAGACGCAAAGCGAAGCAAAGTCGTTTCCCGCGTCTCTTCCTGGGCTTTGTAGTATGTAGTGATGATACGGGGTGATTTTTTTTTTGTTTTTGCGTATAGAAAATATTATACTTAACTTGATGATTAAATAGATGTTTGAAGCATGTAGACCAAGAAAGAAGTTCCTATTTAAATAAAAAAACTTCAATGATTCGATAGTTCTACTGCTAAAGGTAAATACGGGCGCTACGGGAAATCCACCACCAAAATTTCACCTTGTGATGCTACGTGTATAGGTTCCTATTTCAACCAATAAAGATGCTTGACAGAACAGTGTTCTTTGAAAATGATATTCTGAATTGGCAACCCTATTCCACACTCGTCCTTTCATAGTATTAAACGGGCCCTTTGAAGGTCCCTAAGTTGTAAAACGGTCTCCGAGCCCCAACCGTAGGGGCTTAGAAATCTAATCTGTCACCTTCTACAGTACTTAAATGTGTGGTTGTACTCAATAAAATCTTATTACTCGTACTAGGTATACAAAAGTATATTTTTGATTACTGTTTCCTTAATACACACATCAAAAGTGTCTAGGGATCAACATATATTTTTGCAATAACTTTTCTCCTGATTGATATTAATTAAAATTTTCTTTAAGGATTCATCAAATAAAGAGTTTTCGTTTGTCTACAGTAACGATAAACCAAGTCACCTTTGCATTAATAAAGAAATTTGCCATTTTCCTAATAAAGGGATTTTTGACATTTGAACCACTAACATTAAAGTTAGAAAAAAAGACTGAAATAACAGTTTTCTTTAAAATTTTATTAGGTAACTTAAACAATTAATAATCCGTGTTTCTACCGCGAACACTAACAACACAAGAACATCGGTTTGGCATACTCAAAATGAGTTCATCAAAATCACGCTGTGGAATGGCCCCCATGTTCGTTGCAACAACAAAAAAGGTCTTCTTGCGACTGGATAACCTCCATATTCGGCAGAGTTCTTCTCTGTAGCATATCCCATGCATGCTCAATCGGGTTCAAGTCTGGCGACTAAGCAGGCCAGGGCATGACATTGATGTTAGCTGCGGCGAGAGTCTGTCTTACAACTCTTGCGGTGTGCGGTCGTGCATTATCATGCATTAACTGAAATAAGGGACCGATTTGCACTTGTAGAGGAACGATGACGTCTGATACAATCGTCTCAGCATAAATTTGAGCGTTGAGGTTGCCTCTGATCCAAATCAACTCAGTTCTTCCGCCGATCCAAATACCCGCCCATACCATGATGGTTCCACCACTATAAGGATGGACTTCCTGGCAGGGTTTTAATCGCTGTTGGCGTCCAGGGGTTCTCCAGTGTCGTATACGTCTTGTATCCGGTCTCATACCAAAACGAGACTCATCAGAAAATCACACGAAACGCCATTGTTCTTCTGCCCAATTTCTGTGTTCAAGAGCCCATTGATATCGAATCCTACGATTGTGCATTGCTATAGGTGGTACCCTTAGCGGTCTTCGGGAATGAAGATTCACTTCATGCAAGCGGTTTCTGACTGTTTGGTCGCTAATTAAGTTCCCTGAAAAGTGATGAAACCTCACGGCTAACATCATGGCGGTTATTGTTGGAGCTCTTCGAGTTGTGATTTGAATGTATCGGTCTTGTCTCCGTGTGGTGCAGCGATACCGTCCTACTGGTCCGTATGGCGCTACTACAGAGAAGAGCTCTGCCGAATATGGAGGGTATCCAGTCGCAAGAAGACCTTTTTTTGTTGTTGCAACGAACATGGGCGGCCATTCCACAGCGTGATTTGGATGAACTCATTTTGAGTATGCCAAACCGATGTTCTTGTGTTGTTAGTGTTCGCGGTAGAAACACGGATTATTAATTGTTTAAGTTACCCAATAAAATTTTAAAGAAAACTGTTATTTCAGTCTTTTTTTCGAACTTTAATGTTAGTGGTTCAAATGTCAAAAATCCCTTTATTAGGAAAATGGCAAATTTCTTTATTAATGCAAAGGTGACTTGGTTTATCGTGTAGACAAACGAAAACACTTTATTTGATGAATCCTTAAAGAAAATTTTAATTAATATCAATCAGGAGAAAAGTTATTGCAAAAATATATGTTGATCCGTAGACACTTTTGATGTGTGTATTTGCCTTTGTAAGCATGTTAACGTCTTCAAAAATCATGACGTGAAAAATTGGTTGCCTTTGAATAGGTACAATGTCAAACCTTCAATGTGGTTCCGAGTTGGACTTATACGTTTGTCAATGAATGGCTTTCATATTTTTAATACACCTTCTTAAGTTCAATTACGTCGCGCTCGTTGACTATACTTTTTAGGCGTTTGAGTTTTTTCTCGAAAACTTGGTTTTGATTAAGTAGAAATTTTGTAATCTTAATTACATAATAAGTAATCTTTTGCGTAAAACATTTTCAATGTACAGAACTACTTAAAAAAAGTCGGTATCTTTGTTAAGCCCCAAAATAGTTAAAGCTATAAAATAACACATAAACTGTATTTGGCCAAAACTTAGCCAAAATTGCACACTGTGCGAAGGAGTGGTAAAGTGTATGTGTTAATTAGGTACTTAATTTATATATAGGGACGTGTGAAAGTGTGTGTGTATTTACTAAAATAAATTGATTAAGTTTCTTGATTATGTCTACACCATAAATCAAAGTCTACCTAGGTATGTTTTAACCCTAGAATTTTCAATTAAGATAACTTACTGTTCACATATTTTATACTATGGCACTACACTCTCTCTCGCAATATTGCGGAGGTCTCTTAATTATGAATTTCCCAACATTTTCAGGAAAAGGTAACTGTTTTTGTTAGCATTGAAACCTATTTCATACGCCTTAGTAATTACGTTGGTTTTAATTAGCTACTGCCACTTGTGCTTTATTAAAATGATGCTAATTAGCCACTTGTCTTAATGCTTATTACACTTAGGGACAGGTCAAGAGACGCGAAAATGTAATGACTGTTTTAATAATTGTAGTTCAACCAGTTTCTTTATATTTTTGTTTAAATTGGATTTAAAATTTGGTGTTTTAAAAGCGTACTCAGATAACTTGCTCAGTAAGGCTCAGGGCACACTTGCGGCGACTGTCAGTGATTTAGCCGCGGCCATTGGTTGACATGCTAGTAGTCACGAGTTGCTGCGACAGACAGTCGTAGGTATTTGTGCTTTCGCGGTTAAATGATTACCTCTTTACTCATACACTGCATTCACTCACACACTCATTACTCATGCACTGTTATCCGTTGTACTATCCGTGAGCGACAAACGTGACAAGTGCAACGACAATATCAAGTCTCTGACAGTGTGATACGTGTTGAAGCGCGATTGATGTTAACTCTCGAGTCGTCGCGTGGGGTCTTTTGAAGCCTAGGTTTTTAAACATAGAAAATATTTTATACTTTGAGTTGCGCTACAGCTTGTAACGTTTAGGTACCTTCGTAAATGTAGTAAATGCTGCAGTCAGTTTACACGCACGTCCTGTGTGATAAAGATGTTTTATTTTACACAAGGCTCCAAAAGATAAGTAAGTAAAGCATGTTGTTTTAATAATTTCGGAATTCGAATGTTTGTTCGATGATAATTTATTATTGTTTATATAATATTTAGTAGAAATACATAACTGAATCACTTCACAATGAATAAACGTTAGCACCATTGGGTGGCTTGAAGTACCTAACAAGGAGATTTTGGGGGTCGTAGATGATATAAATGAGAAAAAACTTCCTGAAATTGTTAATTTCTACAGTAAAACAAAGAGTGGGGTCGATTTGGTAGACGTAATTAGTTGCGTGCATTTATAATTGATGACTTCTTACAATTTTTTTCACTATCGTTGATGCTGAGGCTGTAAATGGACATATCATTTATTGAATCGAGAACCATAAGTGGAGAGAAAAGTGTTCCTGAAGATTTCCACCCACCCATATCCCTTCCACTGCATTTAATTAATTTCGTCCGCAACTCTCAAATCAAATTTTTGCTTCGAGAAATCAAAAAATTAGTCTAAAGATTTGCAATGCCATTGCAGGGGATTCCACTAGAAGATGACAGCGTCTTGATGAAAAAGGACAACTTATCGAAAATTCATGGCGATTCTTCACTTTTATAAGGGAAATATAATTCCCGATCTGTTTATACTGCATCGCGAATAAAAATCAGCCTTAGGTTCAAATTAGCGAAGATTACAGTTATTTTCGTTAAAATCATTCAATTTATTAGTCTATATATGTTCTTGACCCTATTAGAAAATTTTGGTTTTGGTTCTGTGGTGATTTCGTCCTAATAAAAAGTGTTCCTAATCTTCAGCTATTATCTATTTTTAAGTTTTCAAAAATAACTGAATGAAATGTCCGGAAACAACATTATCGTTTTATTTACAGAATAATTTAAAAAAAATCTTATAAAACATCACAAATTATGGTCGTAATAAGCTAAAAAACTTTGGGGTCCTTAGTGACCCCACGCGATGAATCACGTATGTAAAAAGTACGCAACGGGCCAAGGGTTAACACAAGTATTGGTCGCATCACGTCGAATTTGTCGCATTGCGTTGCTCACGTAGGACAACGCCATAGACTGATATAAGACTAAGTATTTGTAATACATAAATTTCCACTGACTTATGTAATATTATGAGAGAATTGACATTTTAATTAATTAATTACCTGTTATGTTTTAATTTGCATGCCAAACTCTGGTGAAATGTGCGATCTTTTTGTTCTTTTATGATATCTTTGTACCACTTTCAAGCTAAATAAATGATTCTGATTCTGATTCTGATTCATGCAATATAAAGTTTCTTTTGAACTAACAACTAAGGTACCTAATTGGTATTGACCAATTATAATAAATCACAACGTTCATTACGTATAATATTTTTTTGCGTACAAAACCGAATCTTTTGATCAGATCATTACCTGTTAGACGATCCTATTCCAACATAAGATCTGATGTTTAAAACATGAATTCGGAAATTCCACCAAACACTGGGATTTCGAGAGAAAAGTTTTATTCTCTCCGTATTTCGAAGTCGGCTTAATTTCTTCTTTAATTTGTTTATGTAACACGGACGGATGGCTGATTTGTTCGGATTTGACGGTTTATTTGTCTTAAATAAGTATTACCCAACTGCCGAGTGTTGGAAATACGAATTTCAAAGTAAGTGAACCAATCTAAAAGTTTGCATGCACAGGATAAGTCAAAGGTGTTATCGTCGCTGCGCGTGCAAAACCGCATAAGAGCAATTTGTAAATACCGCGGAACAGCAAAACGCGCAAATCCTAAATATCGCGCCAGCGGTCTCTAAACGCCTATTGGCTTATACTAGACCTCACAGAATTTGAATTATCCAATAAGAAACGTCAGTTATGCTATCGAAACAATACCGCGGAACAGTAGGATCCTTGAAATTGGAAGCAAGTGCGCGTATTGGCAACAGTCGTGAGAAAAATGAAACGCGAGAAATGAAGTAATTACACCTTTATTATACGTTTTTTAAAGATTTTGGTTGAAAATATTACCTGATTTATGATTCAATAAGCGGGTGATTACTGTATAAAAATAAAATAAATAAATTGTTCCAACGAACACACCATTTACCTAGCCCCAAACTAACGCTTAGGCGTTAGCTTGTGCTATGGTGGCTAGGATAACGGATAGAAATACTTAAATACATGTATAAAACACCCATGACTCAGGAAAAATGCTCATGCTCATCACACAAACATTTGCCTCTAGCAGGATTCGAACCCGCGACAGTCTGTTTTGTAGTCTGGACCTCAGACCACTAGACCAAAGCTGTCGTTAATCGTCTGTATTGTTGATATGAAAGGACTGAGATATAATCCAGGCGGCACCATTGAATATAAACTGAATTTTACCAATGATTTTGTCCCATTGCCCAGAAGATTAAGTCTTTGATTGATAGTTCACCATCGCTTTATGTATCCAGGCAACCAATTTCCAAGACAAAATATGACCTGCAGGAGCTAAAAAATGATACAACTAAAGACAGCCATACTTTTTATGATAATTTACAATTTAAATAATTATTTGTTATTAATTATTTATTATCTAATGTAAATGTTTAGTTTTGAAAGAAGTAAATTAGTTTAAGTTACTACACAATGCGGTGAAATTTGCTTACAAATATTTAATTAGAAAAACTTTCTGATTATTATAACATAGAAAAGCTTTAAATTTATTTTTGTTTATTGTAAGTTTTTAATTATTATAAAATATTTTTATTATCTTCATCAGATATAAATATCTATGAAGGAAATAAAAATATTATTGAAGTACTTTTAGGATGTTTTTGTCTTGTTTTTGAAAGAATACATAGCTATTATTTAAGATGATTATTTTGATCTTTTACATAAAAAATCTAAAGTTTTTTTTTATAAGATCTCATAATTAATATGTAAAATGGGTTTTTGTCCACTGATTTTGATATAAGATATATAATATTTCTCACAGTTGTAATTTTAAAATACAAGCCTTAACTACATTGTGTTATTGCAAAACCGCGTACCTAATTAAAGTATAGTAATATATTTAAAAATTAGTTCGAAGAAATCCGCGTAAGTGACTTTACACAAAATGTAATGTAATGTACTAGTAAAATTACTTCATTTTCCAATAACTAATATTGCAAAGAATTAGCTGTTAGGTTCAGTCGATAATCGTTATTGAAATTACCGAGTTATCACGTTTTTTCTTACTCCTGTAAAATCATCAAAAAACAAATACGCGACGTTATGTCGTTTTAAATATAACATTGATGATAATATAAACGTAAAAGAAAGATGGAAACAATTACTGAAATAAATGAATTGACCTGAATTTATAAATATTTGACAATCTGAATTTTATATTCCTACGTCATTTACAATTGCACACTAAAAACTCTAAGGCCTAATCTATCTATATCATATCTACTATCTAATTAATAGTATAACAGCATTTTTGGATTGACACTTAAAATAACACTGACCAAACGTCAGTGTTATTTTAAGTTCTCTAAATGTATATTTTTTTAATAATTTCAGGTAGATCATTAAATGTTTTTGGTACAATTTCAATTACGCTTGGTCTTATAGTCAACTTCTTAACCATTTCTTAACCAAATCACTCGGCTCAATGGTTCCCAATCGTAATGGAAATTGGAATAGTCCAAATCCCACTAGGATTGTAAATTACTGGTGCAAACACCAACTCGTGTGAGAAGTTACCTTATTTTCGCTCTTATAACACAAATATTAACTATAACATATAATTAAACTTTCCGATATAGACGCAAATTGAATTATAACACTGCCGTGGCGTTTTCAGGAAATTGCTCATTAAAAACTTTTGCTCGAGATTATTTTATAGAGCGAGTAGTTATGGGTACGCTACATTAGTTGAGAAAATATCAGGACAAACAGTCTTTATCTACTTGGAAAAAATGGCCAAGATAGTTAGAATCGATAACGAAACACATTTCAACCACTTTTAGAATTTTTGGCTGTTTATTTGTACGCGCATCGCGTGAAAATGGATGAATGGATTTAATTGAAAACTTTACCAATCCATCAAGAAAATCCCCGGCCAGGTCCATAGGCTACAATTTATTTTGAAGATTGAGTATCTGATGTGGAACTCTAGAAGCCCAGATACATTTTAAAAAGTATGAAGAACCACAGGAACATTTGTTCACCGGACGAGCCATTTCTGCTCATACCACAATAATTGAAATCTATGGTACATACTATATATACAGCACGATTTTTAAGTACATTTCTAAAAATCTATTGGGGGTATCCGTACATGTTACTGAACTTATGAGTGCGGACAAAGTATGTTAATGTTTAAGGTAGTCGAAACTAAAGTTTGTTTGTATTTTAAATTTTACCTAAATTATGAATCTAGAGCAAATACTTCATTCATTTCGACGACCACTTTGGTGTAATGATCAAGAAGTTGACTATGAACCAAGAGGTCGCGGGTTCGAAACTTAAGTTCGATAATTTGAGTTTATTTGTAATACCACTGTTGATTCTGATATCTGTAACACAAGTTCTTAAGCTTCTTACCGAAGAGACAGATAAATGTATGTAATGTTGTTGTATATTTATTTATTTACAACATCGCATTCGGAGGACCTACTCTGTGTGTGTATTTCAAATCTAGCCTTCCCTGTCACTCATGCTAGCAAATTGGTACGAATGAACGGGGTGGCTATTGGTAAAGCGTTAGAGAGTAGGACTCTCTTTGGAAATTAAGCGATCAACATGAATTTTGTCGGAAAACTCGGTGGTATTTATTTTTTTACTTTTGACTGCACACATATGTTCAATAACATGTATTGCTGCCTCCATTTTATTTTTAGATAATCTTTAAAAGTTCTGGTGTATGTATATCTTCTTGAGGTGGAACGCTAGCAGTCCAGATAAAACGTATGAGGTATAACATAACTCCTTAGATAAAACGAGCGTATAACAAGCACTTTCTGTTGATGTAAGAAAAATAAAGTTCGTGAACGTCAGAACTGCGGAACCATGTCAAATATTTGCATGTTGATTTGTTTAAGTAGTTAATCCTACATTAGTACTACTTGGTACCTTTATTTAAAATAGTGTAATTAAAATGTATGGGGGACGAAACTTTGTTTGTATGTTGACGAAGTCGCGGGTGTTCGCTACTATTACATATAATGATTGTAAACCTGTGTGCATTAATATCGCGAACCATGGTTTTGGGCACGTTGCTGGGTGACGGTTGAGAAAAACTGCGTCAAGTTATGTACAAATGATCTGTACAGTTTATTAACAGTGAGTGCCTCTCTACTAGGGAGAAGGTGCGGAGAAGATGATAGAATGGCAATGGTAACTTATTGTACACAAGTTATGGAATATCGCGACTGAAGAAAGTGTTGGTCGAGAACTCGAGACAGATGAAATATGTACAATGACAGCTGTTGACGTTGCTGTTATACTCGTAATAATCTTAGTATTTACACTTCGTTCAAAGACACAGTTCCGTTTTTGTATGGGCAGACAGAGCTAAGTCGTTTTCACTTTAGTTGGTCTATGCAACAGTTTCTAGGCACTTGGATGGTTGTTTGAGAACAAGAAAAAACCAAGATGAGCGAATATTAGTATCCTTTTCAAAGTACGTAGTGATATTTCTTCATGATTAAGTCCTAAATAACGGTTAAGATGATAAGACCTTGCTTAGTAAGCTACAACTTGATTGCAATTAAAAGGAGTTTCTTGTGGTTTCTTCCTTCTACCTACTAGTATCGATAAGATCGTTAGCACCGAGACACAATACTTTGAGAAAAGCTTGTCCATTTTTTGGTTTAAACTTGGTATTAGAGGCCGCACTCGCGAACGTGCCGTTCGTATTTTCGGAAGTAGACAGTTATTATCTATAAATATTAAAAAAAAACTCGTGTGACAATGTTGGTTCCCGTACTCCTTCGAAAGGGCTCGACTGATTCTCATGAAATTTTGTAAGCATATTGAGTAGGTCTGAGGATCGGCCAACATCTATTTTTCATACCCCTTAGTGATAAGAAAAATAATCAAGTCATATCTTCTTATATATAAAAATGAATTGCTGTTCGTTAGTCTCGCTAAAACTCGAGAATGGCTGAACCGATTTGAATAATTTTAGTCTTGAAATATTCGTGGAAGTCCAGGGAAGGTTTAAAAGATCTAAAATTTAAAAAAAGCAACGGGCAGGACAACGTCTGTCGGGTCAACTAGTATTTATATATGAATGAATTGCTGTTCGTTAGTCTCGCTAAAACTCAAGAACGGCTGAACTGATTCGACTAATTTTAGTCTTGAAATATTTGTAGAGGTCCAGGGAAGGTTTAATTAAACGATGAGAAAATGTAGGAAATTTGCTAAAACACAGCCAGGAATACGACTGCCGTTCCACTAATAAGTAATACTTTTTTTTGTAAAATTCTAAATGCATGCTGATATTGATCGCCTCCATGGACTCAATGGGCTCACACGCTCGCTCAACCACACGCATCCAGCCGCCCTCGGTGTGTTCGACACATCAGGTAGCCGCCCGTCCAACACACATTGACTAGTTTCCTCCCACTTCCTACATACCTTCCTCTGATCACTTTGGAAGATACGACTTTGTTAAAATCTCTGCGCACGCTCCCTGTACCGGCGAATACGTCCCGCCCATGCATAGTTCTTCGCCCACTTTCTGTTTCAGAAAGTCAATACGCTTCGTAACACACATGCTCCGACATGTAGTCACTGGGTCTTATACCAGTTCCCGCAAACGCTTGGGTCATGGAGCGAATGACTCTGGGACGGTTATTACCCCTTCTAAATCAGATAAGCTTTGCAGGACTCTCGTCCTGAATCGGTCGATACGACGTTCAATCCGCACTTGCCATGCAGGTGCACCACCGACAGGCCTTGGTGCTCGGCCAGAATCTGAAACGAGCAACAGTACAGTACAGGATTGAATGTGTGTCGACCAAATCATTGCTAGTCTCAAAGTATGGGACCAGCAAATTATTCAGGGCCGCTAGATTTCGTCTATTTACGGGCAGACGAGGTAAACGCGGCCTAGATTGCGGCGCAAAACGATACATATCAATCGTCTCTTCCAAAGTCCTCCTCAATTGCTCGTGTTATTTATTTTATTTATTATGAAAACAACATGTACATTTTATAAACAAAGTCCTACAAAACTATTTATACGGTTTGTCTGTAGGATCAAGTGAGTCTGATTAAAAGTACTTACGCTTATGGTCGCACTGTTCCCGCTTTCTACAACAAAGGTATCATTATTTTATTGCCTCTTGTCCTTCCTGTACAGCGGCCACCAAAAAAGAAGACGGGTCGGAAGATGGATTCACGGCGGGAACAGTGTGAGCAGATAGCGCTTCCTGACGAAGCCGATCAAGCACGGCGTCATCCAATCGTTTACAACGTTGGATGAACCGAAATTGTCCGATGGGCGCTGTGCAGATACAGTGATAGTTGGTTCGAGGGCCCGAAACAGAGACAGCATCCGATCACGATACGCAGTTATGTTGGTTTCCCCCTCTGTAGCCCCATAATTGGCGCGCATGCAGTTCTCGTCATTAGTCTGAGACCATCGCATGCGACGCACTACACCACCGGTAGCGGGAGCCGGGCGCGGAGCAGTAGTCCCCGCAGGCCCCAAGCTGCCGGCAGCGTTGGACGACCACGTCGCGCAGGTGGTGGCGGCAGCGCGACCGTCGGCGGCCCGCGCTCACCGTCGCTTGACTCGCTGCTGGCGTCGGGTGCCGTTGCGAACTCGACACGT
This sequence comes from Pyrausta despicata, assembly GCA_963921415.1. Taxonomy (NCBI): domain Eukaryota; kingdom Metazoa; phylum Arthropoda; class Insecta; order Lepidoptera; family Crambidae; genus Pyrausta; species Pyrausta despicata. Next base: position 10,088,905 of record OY992864.1, read on the forward strand.
GACAACAATGGCGAGGAGCTGGATGACGACGCGGGTGGAGGTGGTGGGCGTGCGTTTATTGTACCCGCTCTGGTCTTCGATCTTGTCAACATTATTTATTTCCATTCTATTTCTGTTTTTATAGTTGTAATGTGTTATGATGACATCTGTCAAAAATCACTTTCCCAAATCACGAATGATTTTATGCAAAGACACAAATATTTTATAATCATTCTGCAATATTTACGGATTATTTATGGGAAGTTTTCTGCCGTCATAAGAAGAAGAGACGTATCTAGCAATTTTTCAAAAATTGAGTTATATACATATTTCAAATCAGTAAAAAAAGACGCACCTGTCAGTATTTTTTAAATTCTATATTTGTGGCCGCAACCCTAAAATCCCCGCTGTTAGAAAAAACGTATCTGCATTAAAACACAACATTTAGGAAGAAAAAAAGTCACTTCTGACGCACACTTGATAGAAAAAACGTATCTGAGTAGATGCGTCTTACTACTTTGAGAAATATTGGTCTCGTCATAAAATGAAAAGACGCGTCTACATGGTCATAGGAAGAAAGGACGCTTCTGCGCAGCTGCGTCTTTTCATTTTAGTATTCCAAAAAAAAGGCCAGGCGCAAGTGGCAGTTGCGTCTTTTCAACTTCATATTCTTAGTTGTGCGGGGTAAAGGAGCGGGTTTTAGGGTAACTTAGCTAAAAAAATATATGTAGATGCTCCTTTTCATCGTAGTATAACTATATATATAATCAGCCAGACGCAAGTGGTAGCGTCATATCTTTTACTAAACTAGGACATGAAGAGTGTGAGGTCTATGAAATATATTTCATACACAATCCGGAGTATAAAGAGAAACGTCACAGGAATTGTAATGAGTGCCAAAAATATGCAAGTCACCGGGAGAAATATACAGTAGCTAGACAAGCGTATCAAATTGATGTTCAAAAACAGAGCAATGTTGACATAAACTCTGATACCATGTATTTTGCAGCCGATTTAGAGAAAGTAATTATGCTTCTACGCATAGAAGAATTTAAAATTGTGAGGTTCTGTCCTTGAATTATCGCTTTTAACGAAAGTTTGACCCAATAGGTGACAAAAAATTTAAGACAGTTTGTAAAACCTTTGCTGCCATTTGGCATGAAGCAATTTCTGGCCCTAAAATGCATGATATAACCAGTTGCTTTAGAGCTTTTTTGAGTGAAAATCGAGATTACGAAAACATTGTCATCTGGTTAGACAATTGTGCCGCTCAAAATAAAAACTAGACATTATATTCTTATTTGGTTCATATTGTCAATTCGGTTGATGTTATTTTTCAGACCATAACATTAAAACATTTAGAAGTTGGTCACACGTATAAGGCCGCAGGTGAGTTCCATCACCAAGTGACAATTTGCCGCTCAAAATAAAAACTAGACATTATATTCTTATTTGGTTCATATTGTCAATTCGGTTGATGTTATTTTTCAGACCATAACATTAAACCATTTAGAAGTTGGTCACACGTATATGGCCGCAGGTGAGTTCCATCACCAAGTGGTGTTAGACACCAAAAGAATATTATTGTGAGAGTAATGAATCTGGAAGATTTCTATCACTTTGAAGATTGTTTTTCATCGTACAAACTGCAACATTCGTCTCCTCGAGCGTATTTAAGTGATATGTGCGAGGTGAAATTCAGCAGAGGTACTCACATCATTCGTTATCATTTAACGATGAACAAGAATACTCACTTGACTTCTTGAGATTGAAAAATATTATATTTTGGATTCCATGTCCGAAACCAAATTTATCATGCAGGGGTATTACACAAGAGTGTAAGTCGGCAAAAGTTGACACCTTTCATGCCCGATAACAGAAAATCCTTTTGTTATGATCTACCTGTCAATAATGGCAGTGTAGATTTCACTCAATTTTATGAAGACTGACCTACTGACGTAATAATTCGTTAAACTTAATAGTACGTTAGGGGTTAACTACCTATATTGAATTTGATTTTGAAAGTTAGTGTTCTTATTTTGATATGTTTAATTTTTGAAGTAATTTACGTACGAGTTTGAGAGAAGAGGGAGTTTTCCAGCTATTTTTGATAAATAATAAATACTACACAATTGAATTGTAATAATGTTATTTTGTTTAGACGAGCAGTCAAGATTACGTTTATGTTTGATGCGAAATAATTGTAAAAAACAGTATTACTGCCTTTTTAGTTACAGCTTTTTTTAGTGATTAAAACTGCGATAATAGCGTCTAATGAAAAAAAGTGATATTTAATTAATATGGCTACAAATATCTACAATGTGAAGTACACATTAATGTATCCAAAGAGGTTTTTGGGATTAAAGTTGAACATTAATTAATCTTAAATGATACTATAATACTTTAATAAAGTCTGATTCCCATATTTTTATTTTATAGTAAAAGCTTAAAGAGGTTATTGAAGTAACGACACAATGGTTATACTGGTCATAGAAATAAAGGACGCTTCTGCGTAGGTACGTCTTTTCATCGCAGTATAATGAATTAATTCACATTTAATTTACTAAGAAGAAAAGGAAAATCACTTTTATATATTATATATAATATATATAACACAAATTTCAATATGTCATAAAATAGTTTAAAGTATGATCTACTGTTATGCATACAAAAATTTAAATGTTTTATTTTTATATTCGAACAGCGATTTTTTTTTCGATAAAAATTACAAATGATTTTATTTCTCGGTTTGGAAGTTTAGGTAGATACGTCTTTTTTTCTTATGGCGGCAGTTTTGCTTGGTTATTGGGAATATGCAATAAAATAGAATTTTTAAACTGATAGAAATGTTACAAGACGTCCGACAGTGTCAGCGGTTTTCTTATTATTATTAAATAGAAACATAGTGGCCAGGACTAGGTGGATACAAAAAGGTACATGTCGCCGCTACGACTACATCACAAACCAGCTCGTTGCTGTCCCAGGCACCGCTCACGCGCATGGTTTCGCGCCGACCGGTCAGGCCTGCGCGCTGCACCAGGTCACTGCTTATCAGTGACACAGTCGATCGTCGAGTAACGCCGATGAACTGATAATACCGTTAGGTCCATGAATAAGCACGGAAACTACTTTTAGCAACACTACACTCACTCGCATTAATATGCGTAAAAGTTTCAGCAGATTGTTCACTATTTTGTTGATTACCAGTCTCGGTGTCATTTCTCTCGCGACTGCTGCTGGTATTGAAGTGAAGAAACCGATGATGTGAAGCGCCGCAGCCGTCTCTGTCGCACGGAGCTGCAGAGCAGGTGTCTCGTGGGTGACGACTTATTAGGCATTTGTAGCATAATCCTTTGCGTTTAACATATTGCCATCTTGTTTTTCTAAGAGCTTTCTTAATTTTTTTATAGTTTGTTAGCTTGTGTTGATGACCGGACTTGCAAAACTCGCACTTAGCGTCACCGATAGCGGATTCGGACTGGAGTAGCACTGTTTGTGGCTTATGGTTGTTGTTGTTGATTTTAGGATATCTGTTATCAGTGCGAGCAGTGGTTCCCTAAACGGTCACGATTGAAGTTATGGTAGATACCTCCAGGGCTTCATTATGTAGAAAGTCAGACAATATAATGAGCCGTGACTTCTTTTCTTGTTCTATGATGATTGGGAAACTGTAGTCGGCCCATTTTGATAGCAGCACCGTAGGCAGTTTCGACAGAATAATTGAAACAATGCTCATTTTTTGTAAGTATTCTTCGGCGTTTAATGCACTTACTGCTTCAATGAAATTGCAGACTTTGCATGAAAACTGTACGATATCCTTATGATAATCATGCGAAACAAACGGTAATAGTTTGATGTCTTGGATGATGCGATTTATGACGCCGTCCGGGTTTCCAAACCCACAGACCTCAGTCAATTCGTCATAGGATTGCTTAAACTGTAGCCATTCGATAGAATCACCGCTAAATTCTGGAAGCTCTCGTGGTGTACTTAAGCGGCTAAGCAGATTAGCGTTGGTGTAGTTGTTAGAACAGGCAGCAGTGGCTAGTTCTCGTACGGTGTTAGCTTACATTTGGATTGTTGCGTCGGTACTTTGCGTTTGAGCGGCGGCGGCTCACCGTCTTGCAGTGTGTTGGCAGGCGGGAGCGGCGCAACGGCAGCGGCCGTAAACAGAGAAGCAGCTCGTCTTGGAGGTGACGATGCTCCCGGTTTTCCGATGCTAGCTTTATCTGGTTCTCTGTTGCTGGATTCTAACCACTTGTCAACATAGTCGTCGCGTATCTCTGTATATGGACTGTATATTTCATCTTCTTCGAGTTCTGCAATATTTAATTGTAATTGAGCATCTATCAACTCCATTCGGACTTTCGCCTTTTGGATTGCAGCTTGCATCTCCAATCGCTTTTTCTTTGCTTGTGATGAAACAACGGACGACTTACCAGACCTCACACTTGCGGGAACAGGAGTCCTTAGAAGTTTAAGTCCTAAATAACGGTTAAGATGATAAGACCTTGCTTAGTAAGCTACAACTTGATTGCAATTAAAAGGAGTTTCTTGCGGTTTCTTCCTTCTACCTACTCGATACGACGATAAGATCGTTAGCACCGAGACACAACACATCGAGAAAAGCTTGTCCATTTTTGGTTTGAACTTGGGATCAGAGGCAGCACTCTCGAACGTTTCGTTCGTATTTTCGGTAGAAGCCAGTGCGTTTAAAAAAAAATAAAGATTGGGTACAAGGTTAGCAGTTACAAGTGCTGTTAGGGTGATTCCGCAAAACTTTACCTTTTTTGGTGTATTCACATTATTAAATTACATTTAATTAGCCTATTATCATGTACACACTATTTTATTATGAAATTAATATATTTTTTATAGTTTAGGAACACCCTGACGCTATTGCAACGGGGTGTCTTACCTCGGCTACAGAAATTTATATGAAAATCCTAAAACACCTGTTGTTATGTTGAGAAATAAAACTTCCCTTCAGATTGGTACCATTTATTGTACTTGCTTAATATCACAATCGCACCTTTCACATGAACTGCTACTTAGTTCTAGATTGAGACTATTAGCCGAGTACCAATTTGGAAGGAAACAGGGTCGTGTAATTAGAGAATTACTAGGTTCGAGTGGTGAGTATTATTGCAACTTTACGATACTATATAAAAATCTCAGAAGGAGTCTACATGAGTAAATACGGCTGGTACAGAGGGGAACAGCTAGAGCACCAACCTTGGGCGTGGGCAAACCTGGGTTCCTGTTCGGTTGCACTCCTTATGTTCTCTTCCGGAGTCCCAGTTGATTCGCATTCAGTGTCCTCCACTGTACATCATCTGCAGTACTTCAATTTCTTTCAAAGTGCATCCAACCAAATTAAATTCAATGAATCAATGAAAAAAAGGAAACAACAACATGCATGCGGTGCACGAAACAACAACAACAACACCTGAAACAAACGACACAATAAAAGACTGATCATCAGCCATGTGCTACATGGAAAAGGAGGGGGCCATCTTTCAAAAATATTGAACAACTTACTCGGGCGTCCAGCTAAATATTCATTGCTAAACAGCACCGAAATCCACCCACCCTTTCTGCTGGTCAGTACATGATCTTTACTGCTTGCTGAAAGGAAAAGAGCACACCAGATCAGAGGTTATGTTCCAGACCATCTTTCTGGAAATAATTCGGAAATAACTATTCCGACCAATAGCATACCTCATTGCTTGTTCTGCCTCCCAAACACTTCAAAATCGGCTTGGCTATCCCATGGATGCCGCCGGATTCTTCTTATATTTCTTTGCGATTTTTTCTTGATCGACTTGTAACAAAGACCGCTAGGAAAAAAATATCCGCTCTTCATCTGTCACCCTGACACCTCACCGAAAACGAAACTCCGTTTCGTTCCTCACGCATCTCATTGAGAAGACGTTTAGGAAATAAAAAAAATATTTGCTTTTTATAGCAAAATAAAAAAAAACACGAACGTGGATTTAATTCCACGCGAATAAGAAAATTATCAAAATATTAAATTACAGACAAAACTTCTAAATCCATAGATCTTTAAAAAGGAACGTAGCTAGTCTGAATGACGTCAAAACCAAAGATGCTTGCAAGGCGCTTGTGTATCTCACGCGATTCCTAAGGGGAACCATAGATGTCGCTAGTGGTTATTAAAGTTGTTGAGTTAACACGAAATTTGCAACGTTACACTATAGGAGCATTTATCTACACACACACACACAGTCAAGCTTGTTAGAGTAACTTAGAGAGTAGAGGAGTTGATTAGTTATTATAAGTAGAGCTTTCCAAAATTCCAGCTAATTCCGGTACACGGTTTTGATAATTTTTTTTTGCTTTTAATGTGGTTGTTCAGTTTATGCTTAACTGAACTAGAATCTGATATTTTCACGCGTCCGATCCTTGGATCTTGTTTAATTACGCGCGTCTGCTAGATAAGGGTGCGGTATTGCCTACCGATGGACTGCTGGTCTTCGTAGAGATATTTCAGATAGAGTAATAAATTAAATTCGACTGCTTGTGAATGAAAACTAACTCTCCCACCTTAAAATCCCTGAGGTATCCTAGATAGAGTAGGGATGAAATTCGACTGATTGTGAATAGGAAGGGTCATAGGATTGTTTTTTATCAATTCAGTAATATAGCAATTACTATATTAATGAATTCGATGTGGAAACGGCCGCTCGCAAATAAAACAAAATGTTTCTGTATCCTTGTAAAATGAATAGATTTATTAAGTTACTTAATTTTTTACCAAATTTATTTACAAGGTAAAGGTGCTTTAAGAAATTCGGGCCGATTTGAAAGTGTCACTGTAGCTTTTAATTGTGAGAGCAATTCGGCTTGCGAGAGGTGCGGGTTCGAGTCCCGCCTGTGCCAGTTCACTTTTCTTTCTCTAAATGTGTCTTGATTTCACATTGTAATTAATACATTTTGTGAACGCATCTTAAGCGATGAGGTGTGGGTAAAATTTAATAGAATTTCGTTTTTACGGTTTATACGGGCTGGTTGCCTTTTTTTTTTCTTTAGAAAAGGGCTTCTTTGCTCTATCTGTAATGTCTCTATAACGTGGTCCTGTTGTGTGTGGTGATGTGGGTTAGTGTGGTATGTAATGTGATGTCTGTATATTGGTTCGATAAATTATAGAGGTTAAATGCTTTAGGGTTCCGTTCCCGAGTACCTAGGTACTAGCCAATGGAAACAAATGTAGGTACATATCTCGTGTCGCCTGTAATTTTATCCTTTTTTAACAAACCCTGTCTGTATAGCGCAAAAGGAAGAAAAAAATGAAGTAAAAATCATAAATCTATTTGTCAATAATTTGTATTCATGTTTTCAAACTACCGATAGAGCCGCAACCGATTCAGATACAGTAACATCAGCCTTGACAGATTCAGCAATTACATCAATTTTTGGGGGTTCGGGTGCATCTACCTTAGACAATTCAGGTACAATAGGTACCGCGGGCACTTCGGGTACTTTAGGTACTTCAGGAGCGACAGGTAGGTGGTCACCCTCCGGTACGAATCCTTTCTCAGAGTCCGCCGTATATTTGGTGATGTACATCTTCCCATCGTCACCGCGGTATGTGAAACTGCCTTCGTAGACTAAAACCTTGCCTTTGCCTGAAATAAGAATTAAATTTTACTGTAACTCCATGAATAATATAAAAGTGAAATTAAAACACACTAAAAGCAAAAATCGAACTGTCAGAGGCGGGACATGAGCCCACACCTCTCGCAAGCCGGGCGATTGCTTTACCAATTCAGCTACCGTGACACTTATCTGTCTGAATTTCTTTGGGTGTAAAGAGCACTTAAAGAAATTTGGAGCTAGCAGAAGCTGCAGCTCACCTGTGGCAGTCCGATTTTTCTTTAAACGTGTTTTAATTTCACATTGTAAAGGAATTTTCATTGTTAATGCTAAAAATATAAAAGTCATAGAAAAAAAAAGTAATAACAAAATTTGTATCTAGTTGTCTGAATAAAAGAGATTATTATTATTTTCTTTGTCTATTTCCCATCTCGGGACCATGACTCCCAGACCGGATAGAAGGCGTACAGAAAGCCACACATCAAGTTCATCACCGTGGCATCTTATGCTCACGTAAAAACGGTAATTTTGCAACGAACATGAGTAGCTTGATGTGATGTCGTCTGTACATAGGGAAAAAGCCAACACGCAGAAGACCGTCAGACAGCATTATGTCAGTCAGTCAGTCGACAGTCAGTTTGATATTAAATTAAGAGATTTACCGTCTTTGGTCGGGACGAACTTTCCACTCTCGATGACGATGGTGCCATCATGTGTGACGTACTTCAGGATGTACTGTCCTTGCTCGTCTATGGTATGCGTCATCTCGAGCGCAGGTAGAGTCTTGTCGATGGTCGGTGCGGCCATCACTAGTGCACAGAAGGAAAGAAGCACTATGGTTTTCATTGTTGATTGATTTTTTTTTCCGATCGGTGACTTTAACACTTAATGATGATGACTGATGGTGCTAATATGTTTCACGCTCCTTTTATATTAAATGGACGTACAAGAAGACGAGATTGACCTGTTCGATAATCGTGTGGTAAGTTGCTAATTTGCGGTTAATTTCTATCATTTGAGTAGATAATTATTCGCGATCATTAAAATATAGAACTTGAATTTGTATTTTTGTACTACCCAACTGGTAAAGTAGGTAGTTAATCTTCATTCCGTTGCCATTTGTGAAATGTACTCTGCGTTATTAAAGAATTTTTTAATCGATTTCAATAAAATCAAGTGCTCTTGAAAAAAAAAACATATATTCCATAAATTAGGGTGTTCGATATTACTAAAGCTACTCGTAGGTGAAGATAATTAATGCACTTTGCACAATTTTTAACATACGCCAATAATGCACAGAGGATCATTTTATACGCGCATGAAATGTATGTAAGTGTTTTTGTATTGTTTTTTCTTTATGAAGAAGACTATTGTAATAGTTAAATACTTAGCAGACATTATAGTTATTTTGACTAGTGATACTATAATGTAGTAATATCAGTTCCGGAAATTCCAATCGGTAAGATCTGAGTATAAACTGAAAACGCAAGTAACTTAGTACTTTGTTAAGACTTGAATGTTACCGCGATCTTATAACGCTCAGTGCCATCTATTGAGAGTTCTAGGGACAAATAAACACAGAGTGCTTAGTTGACGGAATGTTTAGACAATTTACTAAACGGCATCAGTAGGCTTGTGCCACTTCTTTTTAAATAAACTTAGAAACCGTCACTGACAAAAATTAACTGATTAAATCTTAGTCATTAGTTCAAATCCAAAATCAACAATTTGACAGCCCTTAATAGTCATAGAACGTTAAATATTTATCACCTTGGATTTACTTGAATATATTTTGTCGACTTAATTATTCGCTTCATTTAGCACTCTTTTGATCAAAAAGATTTTCTTCGAGTGATGATCATGAATCTCACCAAACGGGTGAACCCAATCCCGAACAGATTAAATTCTTCGTAGGCTTGGTTCGAATTAAACTTTTTTAATACCACACTTATTGAGAAAGTTCTGGGTTTCGCGCTCAAAAGAAATATTCTATTAGATTTTCCAGTTCGGTAAGAAGTGTAAATGAAATCCTTAGAATGATTAGGGTTGAACTTGGTTGAACCTTTACACGATCATTGCTTTTGGTGGATAAGTGTTTATTTATGTATGTATCGTAATAAGATTTTTCTGTTAAAAATATAAAAATCTTTAATGTTTACCTATTTCGTTCGCTGTATTGAAAAAAATCTAGTCAAAATAATAATATAAAACAATAATGTACTTTCACATTATTTTTCTTAAATTTAATAGGTATTGGACATGTCATGTTATGATTTAACATAAATGGTTTGGTTTAAATCACAATTAAGGAGGTTTTTTTTACTTTCTAAATAAATTTTTAAGGATAATTAGTCAGGCGAGTCTTTTCGCGCATAAATTTTAATAATACTACAAAATATACCAAAAACAAAGTATTAAAATAATGTCTTCAGAATAAATATTAATTGAAAGTGTCTCAAATTATCTCTGCTGACATAAGTTTATTCAAGATATTTTTGGTTATTTTATTCACGTGCGTAAGAATATAACGCTACGCAATTTCGACTCACAGCCCGGATTGTTTAAATTAACGAGTACGCATAAGTGTCTGATCTTAAGTTAACCCCTCATAAGTGGCGGGGCGAAATGTCACTTTTGACAGTAGGTGGAACCGATATCGGTTCCCTTAACAGACCGCATTTTTTAGAGCATATTTTTTAATAAAATCGGGATATCTTGTCTTCTAGCTATGATTTTACTTATATTTTAATGTAGTTTAAATAAAAAATAACTATTTTACCTATTCCTCTCAGTTTTTGTCATATTAGACATTGATTTATTATTTATATCTATCATATAAAATGATGACACTAAGAAAAACATAATTTTTTGTAAATTATTACAATAAATAACTCTTGAGCGGATTTTTTGAAATTTATATCAAATATGTTATATCAAATACCTTTCCATGATATTCTTTTAAAATTCACTGAACTTTCACAATATTTTCACTGAAATTGTAAAAATAATTACGCCGACATACGACTCGCGCGGACGAATTTTCGACTGAATTTTACCGTTAAATTTTGTATGAAGGGAAGGGCAAAACTTTGGCGTTATAGCTAGCCTACTCTAACATGAATACTTTTCCATAAGTAAGAAGTCGATAGAACGATAAATTACAGAGAGATAAGGTTCTAAGTGGACCCATACCTTTCCACTAAGTTAATCTGCGGCGTGTACCTTGGGCCATAGTGGACGCGAGGAATGTTGTATCTCCCCAGCAGACCACGAAACTCTGATCCCGTGAATTGAACCCCATTGTCGGTAATTACGGTTTCAGGAATTCCGTGCGCTAGAAGAACATAGTTCTCGAAGCTTTTGGCCACATTTGCGCTAGTAGCACGTCGAAGTGGGAATAACATAGTGTACTTTGAAAAACAGCATGTAACTACTAAGAGATGAATGTAACCCGAACGAGATTTGGGTAACGGTCCAATCAAATCTATCGACAACGCTTGGAATGGTCTGTAACACTGCTTAGGTTGACCCATGAGTCCTGGTGTAACAGTTGTCTTGTGCTTATACGCTGAACAAGTAGCACAGTTCTTTATGAAGGCAGTGACATCACGGTACATTCCTGGCCAATAGTACCTCAAACTTAACCTGCGATGCGTTTTAAATACACCGAGGTGACCTGAAGTAGGAGGTTCATGGTTTTCGGAAATGACCGGCACACGCTTACTTTTCGGCACAACTTCTTTCCAGTCGAACTCATGCGTCAGAGTATATTTGCCCTTACTGAACCTGTACAGTTTTCCATTCTCTACTCGGTAATTGGAATAATTTGTTGGGTGAGATGTGCAACCATCAAAAATTTTCTTGTACCACCCGTCATCTTCTACTGAAACTGGAGAATCAATCGCCTCCACTTTCAGCAAACGAGAGAGGGCATCTGGCACCACATTATCCTTTCCCTTTCGATGCTCGATGGTAAAGGTGAATTGCGATAAACGGCAACCCCAGCGAGCTAGTCGTCCAGTTGGATTTTCTAAATTCATGAACCACTTGAGAGACGCATGGTCAGTAACAACGTTAAAAGGTCTGGTACCCAAATACGGTTCAAATTTTTCTACCGCAAAAACCACAGCTAATGCTTCTCTTTCGGTTGCACTGTAGTTACGCTCATTCTTATTAAGGGATCTACTAGTATAAGCAATAGGATGGTCTTCACCATCAATATTTTGTGTTAACATACCACCCATGCCATAACTTGAAGCGTCGCAATGAACAGCGAATGGTTTGTCAAAATCGGGACAAGATAAAACGGGTGCGGAAACCAAACAATTTTTCAATGACTCAAAAGCTTCTTCAGCTGCGGGGTTCCAAACAAATTTGATTTTTGTGCTAGTCAGAGCGTTCAACGGTGCTGCTATTGCCGAGAAATTTCTTATAAATCTACGGTACCATGAGCAGGTTCCTAAGAACATTTTTACCTCTTTGGAGGACTTTGGTACAGGGAATTCTAAAATTGCACGCACTTTATCCGGATCTGTCCTTAACCCGCACTCATCAACAACATAGCCTAAATATTTTAAAGAACTACGAAAGAATTTACTTTTTTCAAAATTTATCGTCAGATTAGCACTTTCTATGCGTTGATGAAGACGTTTTAACAGCAATAAATGCGTGTCGTAATCCTCAGCCACGATTATGACGTCATCAACGTAAACAAAGATCATTCCTTTAGTTATGTCACTACAAAATGGCGTTCCAAAGAGCATATCCATGAGTCTTTGTTGCCGAGCAGGTGCTCCACACAAACCAAATGGCATCACCTTAAATTTGTACAGTCCTCTACCAGGAACAGTGAAACTAGTCTTCTCTTGGGACTGTTCATCTAATTTAATCTGCCAAAAGCTAGATTTAAAATCGACAGAGCTTATGTACTTAGCATTCCTAAGGCTGTCTAGTATCTGTGGAATGTAAGGGATGGCATAGGCATCACCTTTAGTGACTGCATTCAGCTTACGACAATCCAAACAAAACCGCCATGTTCCATCTGATTTGGGAACCATAAGGACAGGGTTGTTCCATGGGCTTTCACTTGGAGTGATAACATCGAGCGCGAGCATTTTATCCACTTCCTTATGGAGTTCCTTAGATTTTTCAGGAGACAAGGGGTACGGTCTACATTTAATCGGTGAAGCGTCACCAGTATCAATAGTATGCTGAATTAAATGAGTTCTACCTAAACCCTTACATTCAAAAGAAATGCCATGAAATTGTTCTATCATCATTTCCGCTAGCTCTTGTTGATCCGAAGTCAAATTATTAAAAGGTTGCACAAAATTTACTGGCTTGTCGACACCGCTAGAGGAAGATATAAAATCATTTGGTGCTTCACTATAAGTAATGTTATCAAATATTTCTGGCATCAATTTAAATTTTGTCCAAAAATCTACTCCGAAAATAATATTAGAAATAATTGAGGGTATGACATGAAATTTAATAACTCTAGTCACCCTCTTGAAGGAGATTGGCAATGATAAATAGCCTATAGTTTTACAAACGGACCCATCCGCAACTGTAACTGAATCATTGGAATTTTCCAATGTGTAACCCAGTTTTATAAAGCGTTCGTGAGCTCCATTTCCTACGATTGAAATAGCAGCTCCAGAATCCAATAAACCACAAACAGTCAAATCTAAAATATTCACGTTTAAATATGGTCGAATATCTTTTTTGTTAGGCTCAAACCAAACCGAAGTAACGTTGTTACATTCAAAATATTTTCGCACGTTGTCTAACCACTGCTTACTATCCGAAGAAGCGACCTCATTCTTCGGAAATGATCTACTACGGTTTGGGAACTTTAGTTTTTTGAAAAGTTACCATTTCGTCTACATTTCGGACAATTGCTACTGGCATAGCCTAATTCACCACACCTAAAGCATAACAATCTCTTATCGGTACATGCCTTTGTGTTATGTGTATCAACCTTGCACCTAAAACAAAATTGTTTCTGGTTTGAAAACCGTGTTTGTCTTTGTACGTTGTTAGAAGTAGGTTTTGGTTGATGATACACGGCGTGAACCGGCTTGGCCGTTTGTTTACCCTTGTATACATACTCGGGGTTTATCTCGGATTGTTTTGGTGGTTCTGTAAAAAGACTAGATTTCTGTCGCGCCGATTCAATTTTCCTACACATGTTTTTAAGTTGTTCAATTGTATTGAAATCGTGCAAAGCTAGTTGTTCTGTAAACGAAGGCCTAACATTGTGCGATAAAATCTCGAGTTTATCCTGCTCCGAGAGGGGTTTTTTCAAACGTGAAAACATTCCATTCATAATGGCAAAGTAAATGTGTGTAGGTTCCTCTTGACCTTGAGTACGTGAGCGAATTTCACCTAACAACCTATAATCGTAATCGACAGGTGCAAATTCTTCTAATAATAAAGCACTGAGCTGTTCCCACGACGAGACTTGATCTTTAACACCTCTGTACCACAAAAGAGCCTGATCAGTGAAAAAACAAAACGCCGACCTAAACAACATAGCATCACTAACTGAAAAAGCTGTCGAGCGTTCTTTTACTAATTCTAAGAACGAATGAGCACTAGTACGACCATCAAACTTAATGTTCCACTTGGTAACATCAAGTTTTGATGAACATTGAACGACTGTTTCCCTAAAATCATCTTGCATACTACTGCCCGAAGAAGATTCTCCATCCTTCTTCTTCATGATGTTCTCCAGAGTTACAAGACATGACCGTAACTTGCTACCTAAAGTTGCCTTAATCTCGATGTCCACAGCTTCCTTACACGTCAGTCGCTCCAATCTATGCAATAGGTGGCAATATAACGCTTTAGCACGGGCTAGCTGGTATCCAACTTTGGATTTCTTGAGGTTTTCTATTATGTTTTGTAACTCCTTAACTTTCTCGGTAATAATCGGAAGTTCAGAACCGGGCTTCCTTTCGTCATTCATAATGTCATCCGGGCCAAATTCACTACATAGTACCTTAAGTTGTTTTCTCATTTTAGGTACAGTATCCTCGGGTGTTTCCGCTCTAATTGTTACCTCGTAAACAAGCTCGTCGCTTAATAGCGAATGGAAATAAACGTTCTTAGTATCCATTGTAAAAAAGTGCAATATTACTCAGTTGCAAAAAAAAATCAAATGTAATTCTCAATACGCAAGTAATCTGGTTCCTTCTAAACTAGTTTCCAAATTGTATCTTAATTTCTATTAGTATACAACGTAAATATCTATTTTTGTTTACTATTATATGTTATTGTTCCATTAATCTTCAAAAAAAAACTGTAGGTACGAATTAAAACAATGTTGAAAACAAATCAATGTTCTTATCAAGTTACTCCAATAACAAGCTAACATAAAAGCGTTCACAAAACGGCGGATGCACAATGGAACGTTCCTATCAATCTTAATTACCTTATCAACCATTAACAAAACACTAATTCTTTTATAAATTAATAATGTTTTAGTGTATATCTTACTATTTATTCTGTTTATTCTGTAAGTTTAACTATTTTATGTAAATCTAAGATTATTGAATGTAATTTTCTTTAAATGTTATATTACTACTGAATTATTCTATGAACTTATGATTTTATTTTAAATAATTATGATATTACTGTCTTACAACTGAACTAAATTGCAAACTTGTGTTGTACACACTCAAGTAAAAGGAATCACAAAATAACCACTACTCGCTCTAAGAAAAAGTTATGGAATGTTTACAGCTAATTAATAATGATAATCACAATAATTACTGCACAATATCATGAATTGTGTAATTTGAAGTTGCAGGTTATATGCCTTCATGAAGCATGAAGCACCAAAGTACAGAAAATCAATGCTTTAATTGCAATGTTTTATGAAAAACAATGTATGAACGAAAGTTACCTATCTTTTCTTTACATCTAACAAGATAAATGTTTATTTAATTAAGCACAAAAGCATGAATTTATAATGAAGTTTTAATTTTACCACCAATAATAAGTTTAATTTTTGATTAAAAGCCTAAAATGTCCTTGTTTACTTATAATTTTGAAAAAAAAAGAAGGTTATTAAGCATCTCAGCTTAAAAGCAAAATGATATTTACAGGGTATAGATAATAGGAAGTGCAATACTATGTATCTTTGTACTATCACAAAGAAAAGAAAAAATTGAGTTATATTATGTGCATCATGTGCAACAAGAAAGCAAGAAAAAAAATGTGTTACACTTCACAATTACCCGTGTACAACAATGCAGTTTATCCCTACTGCACTTTAAACTAACATGTTTTACCTAAAAAACATTAATGTATTACTCCTATAGAGTAAAATCCACATAGTCACAAACGGTAAACACAATTAAAGCAATAGGGGAAAGTAAAACAAGGACAAGCACAACACAGAGCAATCAATGAGCAAGAGCACCAGCTGACAATATGAAAAAAATTAAGTTAAATTAATTGAAAGTGTACGAGCGGACAGTCAGCATCAAATAAATGCTTCTTTTATTGGCTGTTCGCTCCTAAACCCTCGAAGAAGCAATAATACGGCCCCACGTTGGGCGCCACTGCAACGGGGTGTCTTACCTCGGCTACAGAAATTTATATGAAAATCCTAAAACACCTGTTGTTATGTTGAGAAATAAAACTTCCCTTCAGATTGGTACCATTTATTGTACTTGCTTAATATCACAATCGCACCTTTCACATGAACTGCTACTTAGTTCTAGATTGAGACTATTAGCCGAGTACCAATTTGGAAGGAAACAGGGTCGTGTAATTAGAGAATTACTAGGTTCGAGTGGTGAGTATTATTGCAACTTTACGATACTATATAAAAATCTCAGAAGGAGTCTACATGAGTAAATACGGCTGGTACAGAGGGGAACAGCTAGAGCACCAACCTTGGGCGTGGGCAAACCTGGGTTCCTGTTCGGTTGCACTCCTTATGTTCTCTTCCGGAGTCCCAGTTGATTCGCATTCAGTGTCCTCCACTGTACATCATCTGCAGTACTTCAATTTCTTTCAAAGTGCATCCAACCAAATTAAATTCAATGAATCAATGAAAAAAAGGAAACAACAACATGCATGCGGTGCACGAAACAACAACAACAACACCTGAAACAAACGACACAATAAAAGACTGATCATCAGCCATGTGCTACATGGAAAAGGAGGGGGCCATCTTTCAAAAATATTGAACAACTTACTCGGGCGTCCAGCTAAATATTCATTGCTAAACAGCACCGAAATCCACCCACCCTTTCTGCTGGTCAGTACATGATCTTTACTGCTTGCTGAAAGGAAAAGAGCACACCAGATCAGAGGTTATGTTCCAGACCATCTTTCTGGAAATAATTCGGAAATAACTATTCCGACCAATAGCATACCTCATTGCTTGTTCTGCCTCCCAAACACTTCAAAATCGGCTTGGCTATCCCATGGATGCCGCCGGATTCTTCTTATATTTCTTTGCGATTTTTTCTTGATCGACTTGTAACAAAGACCGCTAGGAAAAAAATATCCGCTCTTCATCTGTCACCCTGACACCTCACCGAAAACGAAACTCCGTTTCGTTCCTCACGCATCTCATTGAGAAGACGTTTAGGAAATAAAAAAAATATTTGCTTTTTATAGCAAAATAAAAAAAAACACGAACGTGGATTTAATTCCACGCGAATAAGAAAATTATCAAAATATTAAATTACAGACAAAACTTCTAAATCCATAGATCTTTAAAAAGGAACGTAGCTAGTCTGAATGACGTCAAAACCAAAGATGCTTGCAAGGCGCTTGTGTATCTCACGCGATTCCTAAGGGGAACCATAGATGTCGCTAGTGGTTATTAAAGTTGTTGAGTTAACACGAAATTTGCAACGTTACACTATAGGAGCATTTATCTACACACACACACACAGTCAAGCTTGTTAGAGTAACTTAGAGAGTAGAGGAGTTGATTAGTTATTATAAGTAGAGCTTTCCAAAATTCCAGCTAATTCCGGTACACGGTTTTGATAATTTTTTTTTGCTTTTAATGTGGTTGTTCAGTTTATGCTTAACTGAACTAGAATCTGATATTTTCACGCGTCCGATCCTTGGATCTTGTTTAATTACGCGCGTCTGCTAGATAAGGGTGCGGTATTGCCTACCGATGGACTGCTGGTCTTCGTAGAGATATTTCAGATAGAGTAATAAATTAAATTCGACTGCTTGTGAATGAAAACTAACTCTCCCACCTTAAAATCCCTGAGGTATCCTAGATAGAGTAGGGATGAAATTCGACTGATTGTGAATAGGAAGGGTCATAGGATTGTTTTTTATCAATTCAGTAATATAGCAATTACTATATTAATGAATTCGATGTGGAAACGGCCGCTCGCAAATAAAACAAAATGTTTCTGTATCCTTGTAAAATGAATAGATTTATTAAGTTACTTAATTTTTTACCAAATTTATTTACAAGGTAAAGGTGCTTTAAGAAATTCGGGCCGATTTGAAAGTGTCACTGTAGCTTTTAATTGTGAGAGCAATTCGGCTTGCGAGAGGTGCGGGTTCGAGTCCCGCCTGTGCCAGTTCACTTTTCTTTCTCTAAATGTGTCTTGATTTCACATTGTAATTAATACATTTTGTGAACGCATCTTAAGCGATGAGGTGTGGGTAAAATTTAATAGAATTTCGTTTTTACGGTTTATACGGGCTGGTTGCCTTTTTTTTTTCTTTAGAAAAGGGCTTCTTTGCTCTATCTGTAATGTCTCTATAACGTGGTCCTGTTGTGTGTGGTGATGTGGGTTAGTGTGGTATGTAATGTGATGTCTGTATATTGGTTCGATAAATTATAGAGGTTAAATGCTTTAGGGTTCCGTTCCCGAGTACCTAGGTACTAGCCAATGGAAACAAATGTAGGTACATATCTCGTGTCGCCTGTAATTTTATCCTTTTTTAACAAACCCTGTCTGTATAGCGCAAAAGGAAGAAAAAAATGAAGTAAAAATCATAAATCTATTTGTCAATAATTTGTATTCATGTTTTCAAACTACCGATAGAGCCGCAACCGATTCAGATACAGTAACATCAGCCTTGACAGATTCAGCAATTACATCAATTTTTGGGGGTTCGGGTGCATCTACCTTAGACAATTCAGGTACAATAGGTACCGCGGGCACTTCGGGTACTTTAGGTACTTCAGGAGCGACAGGTAGGTGGTCACCCTCCGGTACGAATCCTTTCTCAGAGTCCGCCGTATATTTGGTGATGTACATCTTCCCATCGTCACCGCGGTATGTGAAACTGCCTTCGTAGACTAAAACCTTGCCTTTGCCTGAAATAAGAATTAAATTTTACTGTAACTCCATGAATAATATAAAAGTGAAATTAAAACACACTAAAAGCAAAAATCGAACTGTCAGAGGCGGGACATGAGCCCACACCTCTCGCAAGCCGGGCGATTGCTTTACCAATTCAGCTACCGTGACACTTATCTGTCTGAATTTCTTTGGGTGTAAAGAGCACTTAAAGAAATTTGGAGCTAGCAGAAGCTGCAGCTCACCTGTGGCAGTCCGATTTTTCTTTAAACGTGTTTTAATTTCACATTGTAAAGGAATTTTCATTGTTAATGCTAAAAATATAAAAGTCATAGAAAAAAAAAGTAATAACAAAATTTGTATCTAGTTGTCTGAATAAAAGAGATTATTATTATTTTCTTTGTCTATTTCCCATCTCGGGACCATGACTCCCAGACCGGATAGAAGGCGTACAGAAAGCCACACATCAAGTTCATCACCGTGGCATCTTATGCTCACGTAAAAACGGTAATTTTGCAACGAACATGAGTAGCTTGATGTGATGTCGTCTGTACATAGGGAAAAAGCCAACACGCAGAAGACCGTCAGACAGCATTATGTCAGTCAGTCAGTCGACAGTCAGTTTGATATTAAATTAAGAGATTTACCGTCTTTGGTCGGGACGAACTTTCCACTCTCGATGACGATGGTGCCATCATGTGTGACGTACTTCAGGATGTACTGTCCTTGCTCGTCTATGGTATGCGTCATCTCGAGCGCAGGTAGAGTCTTGTCGATGGTCGGTGCGGCCATCACTAGTGCACAGAAGGAAAGAAGCACTATGGTTTTCATTGTTGATTGATTTTTTTTTCCGATCGGTGACTTTAACACTTAATGATGATGACTGATGGTGCTAATATGTTTCACGCTCCTTTTATATTAAATGGACGTACAAGAAGACGAGATTGACCTGTTCGATAATCGTGTGGTAAGTTGCTAATTTGCGGTTAATTTCTATCATTTGAGTAGATAATTATTCGCGATCATTAAAATATAGAACTTGAATTTGTATTTTTGTACTACCCAACTGGTAAAGTAGGTAGTTAATCTTCATTCCGTTGCCATTTGTGAAATGTACTCTGCGTTATTAAAGAATTTTTTAATCGATTTCAATAAAATCAAGTGCTCTTGAAAAAAAAAACATATATTCCATAAATTAGGGTGTTCGATATTACTAAAGCTACTCGTAGGTGAAGATAATTAATGCACTTTGCACAATTTTTAACATACGCCAATAATGCACAGAGGATCATTTTATACGCGCATGAAATGTATGTAAGTGTTTTTGTATTGTTTTTTCTTTATGAAGAAGACTATTGTAATAGTTAAATACTTAGCAGACATTATAGTTATTTTGACTAGTGATACTATAATGTAGTAATATCAGTTCCGGAAATTCCAATCGGTAAGATCTGAGTATAAACTGAAAACGCAAGTAACTTAGTACTTTGTTAAGACTTGAATGTTACCGCGATCTTATAACGCTCAGTGCCATCTATTGAGAGTTCTAGGGACAAATAAACACAGAGTGCTTAGTTGACGGAATGTTTAGACAATTTACTAAACGGCATCAGTAGGCTTGTGCCACTTCTTTTTAAATAAACTTAGAAACCGTCACTGACAAAAATTAACTGATTAAATCTTAGTCATTAGTTCAAATCCAAAATCAACAATTTGACAGCCCTTAATAGTCATAGAACGTTAAATATTTATCACCTTGGATTTACTTGAATATATTTTGTCGACTTAATTATTCGCTTCATTTAGCACTCTTTTGATCAAAAAGATTTTCTTCGAGTGATGATCATGAATCTCACCAAACGGGTGAACCCAATCCCGAACAGATTAAATTCTTCGTAGGCTTGGTTCGAATTAAACTTTTTTAATACCACACTTATTGAGAAAGTTCTGGGTTTCGCGCTCAAAAGAAATATTCTATTAGATTTTCCAGTTCGGTAAGAAGTGTAAATGAAATCCTTAGAATGATTAGGGTTGAACTTGGTTGAACCTTTACACGATCATTGCTTTTGGTGGATAAGTGTTTATTTATGTATGTATCGTAATAAGATTTTTCTGTTAAAAATATAAAAATCTTTAATGTTTACCTATTTCGTTCGCTGTATTGAAAAAAATCTAGTCAAAATAATAATATAAAACAATAATGTACTTTCACATTATTTTTCTTAAATTTAATAGGTATTGGACATGTCATGTTATGATTTAACATAAATGGTTTGGTTTAAATCACAATTAAGGAGGTTTTTTTTACTTTCTAAATAAATTTTTAAGGATAATTAGTCAGGCGAGTCTTTTCGCGCATAAATTTTAATAATACTACAAAATATACCAAAAACAAAGTATTAAAATAATGTCTTCAGAATAAATATTAATTGAAAGTGTCTCAAATTATCTCTGCTGACATAAGTTTATTCAAGATATTTTTGGTTATTTTATTCACGTGCGTAAGAATATAACGCTACGCAATTTCGACTCACAGCCCGGATTGTTTAAATTAACGAGTACGCATAAGTGTCTGATCTTAAGTTAACCCCTCATAAGTGGCGGGGCGAAATGTCACTTTTGACAGTAGGTGGAACCGATATCGGTTCCCTTAACAGACCGCATTTTTTAGAGCATATTTTTTAATAAAATCGGGATATCTTGTCTTCTAGCTATGATTTTACTTATATTTTAATGTAGTTTAAATAAAAAATAACTATTTTACCTATTCCTCTCAGTTTTTGTCATATTAGACATTGATTTATTATTTATATCTATCATATAAAATGATGACACTAAGAAAAACATAATTTTTTGTAAATTATTACAATAAATAACTCTTGAGCGGATTTTTTGAAATTTATATCAAATATGTTATATCAAATACCTTTCCATGATATTCTTTTAAAATTCACTGAACTTTCACAATATTTTCACTGAAATTGTAAAAATAATTACGCCGACATACGACTCGCGCGGACGAATTTTCGACTGAATTTTACCGTTAAATTTTGTATGAAGGGAAGGGCAAAACTTTGGCGTTATAGCTAGCCTACTCTAACATGAATACTTTTCCATAAGTAAGAAGTCGATAGAACGATAAATTACAGAGAGATAAGGTTCTAAGTGGACCCATATGGTAGGAACCGATATCGGTCGCTTAACAGACCGCGGGAAATGACGCGAACCGATTTCGGTTCCTTCAACAGACCAAGGGTTAATTATATTTAAAGCATATTACATCCAAGCGTAACGCGAAATTGGATTATAAGAGATTAAATATGTGTCGTGAATTTAATCTTGCCTAATTAGTTCAAGATCTCTCTTAGCAGCGCTCAACGTGTTCGTTCTTAAAATTTTGTGATTATATTTTACATATTATAAAATAATATTAATAACTTACGACCACTTTCGTTTAATGGTCAAGAAATTGCCTATTAACCAAGAGGTCGCGGGTTCGATCCACGCACTGTACAAACATTTATGTGCATGAACATGTCTGTCTGGGTATTATTATGTATTTATTTAAGTTTGCTTCTGATATCTGTAACACAAGTGCTTTAGCTACTTACCACGGAGTCAGATCAATGTAAGTGATGGTGTTGTATATTAATTAATTTAATTATTAATAACTAAATTGCATTAACCATTGCATACAAAAAATATCGGCACGAAGTTTGTCGAGCGTTCTATTAATGTCATATAACTGTCAGATGAGGTCAGCTAGAGCATATTGGGAAAATTGCATTTCGCTTATTGCGCAATGAAATGCAATTACTTATGAGGGGAATCGGACATTATACACAATATAGTATATCTTGATTCAGCAGGCTTACTTCAAAGTTTATTGGCAGAGAGCATGCGTCAAGCGGACTTTCGTCGCACCACTTTAAGCGAACAGAGGGAAACCGCGGAGGTTTTAGTGGGAAAACCTGAAACACGGACGAGAAAGTCCTACGTATACGTTGCTATCCATACGGCAACGGGTATGCATAAATCAGTTTATTCGCTAAAAAGAAAAAAAGGCTTGTAAAGTTGTCTGGCAAAATGTGGAAAACTCGTGGTGAAGATATAAAAATATCGTGCTTATGCTAAGAAAATCTAATTAGAATATTCGTATGTACATACTTTTAAGCATTTATTAAAAGAATGACTTATAATGAATGACTGGAATCTAACTAACTATGTACCTACAGTTAATATATCACAGTAGGTTCATGCGGCAGCATAAACACATCGTATGCAATTGTAATGAGGACGATTTTACAACAAAATTAGGCAGCCTGATATGTCCACCGTCCTACATTGATATTTCGGCTGATATTTGCAGTACAGTAGATATACTATGCCTATTTCTATTATGATTTCGGCGAAATATTTTCAATTAAGACACAAATTAATAGTTCGCAGAGATATTAATTACTCGTATTTGCAAGCCGTTTCAAAAAAATAGCTATGATATAATGGGTATTTATTTGTAAGTAAGTGAAAGTGTTAGGTAACTCTCATTAAAATACGATTAAGAAGGTATCACATTATAAAAGTAGCATATTAGAGTAATTGACATATGAATTATAATTTATTATTTAAATAAAAGAAAAATTGTCATTTTTCCATTTCCAAAATATTTTTTTCTGAAAATATCTGCTAAAATTCTTCGTCCTTTTTTATTATTTTAATGTTAAACTACTAATCGGTAGACAATTTAATTAGCTTTAAAATGATTTAACAGAACGTTAACCATTGACTGTATAAACATATTTTGACTGGCAAAAAAGCTAAATGGGATAAATAGGGATATGGGAACCCCTTCAAACGATTTTTATCGAAGAATTTTTAAATACTATCGATATACAAAGTATGTATGAGAACGAAAGACATTGTTAGTTCATGCATATTCAATGTTGAATACTTTGTATAAATCAACCCCTAAAAACAGTGTGAGTTTTTGTGTACATGTTGATACAATGTTAGCTCATTATAATTTCTCTCTCTCACAACGCTGAGACGCAATGGCTCAAGAGTTTCACATAAACATGTATGATTTAGGTGCATTCATTAAAATTCTGGCTGACCCTGCCTGCGTCTTAGGCTGCAAAATGTTTAGCAGAAATGATTTTGAACCCTCGAGAACCTATCGCCTGCGCAACTGCCAACTGCCTGAACGGTCCGGGCTGCACATGCGACTACAAACCGTATGTTGAGACAGGTAGGGGACATACTTGCCCAGCACAAGGAACTGGACATTTTTGCTGATGGACTAATTAATTTATTGACTTTATTTCATGCGATTGTGGACAAAATGGTTACACTATAAGTTCTATTTTGACATTGATATTGCAATTTTTATTTTATTTTATTATAATGTGATTAATTATTTTTGTTTATATCCATGACATTATTTGATTTCGGTGACATTGTTGTGACATAGTTTATTTTAAATTTGAATGTTTCTTTTAATTTGTTATATCAAAAAGACCGAAAATAAATATAGGATAAAAAAACGCTGAGAATATATCTAGAGCAAGGTGGGAGTAACGAAGGCCAATATTTAAAAGGGTTTTCGTGAGACTCTAAGCTCGCGTTCTCGCAAAAAGCACTTTCGTGTCGCTAGATTTTGATTCGATCGTAAATAACTTGCCGCATAAAAGTTTTCTTTGCGAGTGAATTCGAACCGAATACGTGATATGTGACTCTCTTTGGGTTAAACACATAAACGATGCGATCTGTGATTGGTTTAATAATAATAATAATAAATGTATATTTACAACAACAACATCACATACATTGATGATCTGACTCCGTGGTATTACAGATAAAACACAACAGTGGTATTACAAATAAACTAAAATAAATACATATAACACCCAAACCAGCACAAACAGACATGTTCATGCACACAAATGTTTGTACAGTGCGGCAATCGAACTCGCGACCTTTTGGCTAATAGTCGACTTCTTGATCATTACACCAAAGTTGTAAGTCAGTTGTTTGTGAACATCTTCAGCCTAATTCTATGAACAAAATTTTGCAAAAACTAACTTTCAAGTAACTAACCCCCGAATGAGGCAGCAAAACAGCTGGTGAGATTAAACGGCTGGGCAGATTATTGACCAGCCAAAGCCAAAAACCACCGTGATTAATGTATCTTTCGAATAAAAAACCGCTTTGAAATAGGTATATTCGTTTGGGAGTTACGATGCCACTTGAAGACACAAACAGAAACACAAAAACACAAACACTCAAACTTATAACACCCATCTTTTTTGTCGGGGCTTAAAACGAAACCTTACTTAATCTGAACTTCTATTCAGAGTGTACAAAATGAGTAACAAATCTGTAGGGTGTGTAAATTGTGTGTGCAATTTGTCCATGGGCAAAATAAATAGTACAATTTGTTAACATTATTCTTTCTTTTTTATTTCTTCAACTTTTACCATACAGTCAGCGTCACAAATAGTGTATTGGCACTTAGGTACCATGTCAAAATAACAAGTTTCACAGATTTCTTTAAATTGATAAGGGGAATGTAAAAATGATATTTTGAAAGACAGAAAGAAAACATGTTTATTCAGTATAAATATTTTACAAAATAGATAAACACATTCAAAATCACATACACAAGATACTGAAAAGGTGATATACTCAGCATGTGTCGTAGGATCTCAGGAATGCCACGACGCTGGTCTTCCGTGGACACCCAGACAGAAAGATAGCACTATTTTGCACAACAATTGCTTATTCAATATATTATTCTTATTTTGACAAAGGAATACCACAGTATAACGATTTGGTACTACCATGTCACTATATTATTGACGCTGGCTGTCTAACAAACGATAACGATCACGATTATCGTCATCGGCTGTGTCACGTAATTTTGTTTAGAGGCCTTAAAAGGCCTCCAGGTAGAAAACCTTAATACCGTGAAATGGGTCAAACGTAATAAAATTCAGTTTAAAGCATTTTACACACCATCTATAAACTGATTAATCCGACGCGAACACGAAATGAATTTACACTCAAAATGCAATACAATTTGATGAGGAAGTATGAATAACTGATTTCAAACAATATTCAGTTATGATTTGTATGAATTTAATGATGTAAGAGGTTTTGGTTAATGTTTTGAAGTGTAGGAAGTATTTTTTTACTTCATGCAGGGATTTTCGTCTTATTTTTTATTTATTTGTATAAATGTCGTTTTAGTATAAATTAATACAATTCTACTACAACGCGGATTAATGAATAGTTATAATTTATGCATCAACTGTATAATGAGTTGGATTTTCCTGCTGGCAACTTATAAACTACTTAGTTATATAAATCTGAATGGTATTATAAGGCAGAAAGATATATATATATATTATAAGAATCAGAAGGAGAAATCACTTAAAAAAGAAACAAGTCCAACAAGAAATCAGTTTATTTGAAATGATTACAAAAATTGATACACCCGACACGAAAAATAACGATTGCTAACTCAAAACACAATTTAACTAGAAATGGCTTACGTGACCTCAAATCGACCGGCAGGGATTCTCTGTAGCCTTCCGTTCGCTGCGACCGCCGAGAAGCAAATGAGGCTCTGGTCGCTAGCGTTTGCCTTATATAAGCTTTGGTGGGGAGGTCTGTGACGTATGCGAGGTGATTCCTTACAATATATATATATATATATATATATATATGTATTATGAGAATTAAAGTCTAAGAACTATTATTGATCTTTGGCTTTAAAATAGCAAGAATAAGAAAGACGTTGAAAAGATTTACGCCCACCATTTAAAAAAGGAAAGACATAGAAAATACGATTATTCAACCTTTAAATCTAGCAGCTAAAGTGAATTGCTCTTAAAGTTTCCTCTCAAACGTTATTGGAAAAGTTTCGAAGAAAATGCAGGTTTTCTGTTGCCTCAAGGTTTTATAATATTGCGAATTTAAAATGCAGGTAAATATTAAAATAAAGGAGACGTATTTTAATAATAAAGTTTAACAAGTTACAGTGTTCTCCGTCGAAGGGCACACTTACGGATAACTGTCACTGCGATTCGGCGACTGTCAGCAATAGGCATGATGACACAAATCTTAAAATTTTTCAAGACATTGGCGTTTATAAAACATAACCCCTAGTAAGTAAATAGAACGAGTATATTTCCAAAAAGCTTTAGAAACCAATTTTTGAACACACAAAATTCAATTTATATTCGGTCAAGTGACTCCGATTTCTGATACATGACCGTGACGTCACGTTTTTGGATTCCCATACAAAATCTATGGAGGCAGACCGTTTTAACAGATAATAAAACGTATGTCAACGATTGGTGGTGTCATCTAGCCTATTTAGGTAACCGCAGCCATAGGTTAGCCTATGACCCGCTGTCAGTCACGAGTCGCGGAAAAATAAGTCTAAAATATTATGCCTTGACGGTAAATGTTTTATTTTCCTCCATTTAACTGCTTATTGATTTGAAAATTGCTTCGTTTAACTTTTTTATTTGAACTGAACTAAACATTAACAGGTTTACTAGAAAAGAACTCAGCAGCGTTGAACGCGTGTTTTAATATAAGACGGCCATTATAAAATGACATTGGTGGAGACAAACGTTTCAAATAAGAGCGAGTTCACTTATAACGTCTGTTTTGCTGGTCCGTAGCGAAGGTAGTTGTATGAGTAAGTTCACACATGTATAATACACTATTCGGTCCGGATCCAGTAGAAAATAGCAATTAGACAAAATAAACAGCAATCCGTTTTAGAGGTCCGTTAAAACGCGTGTGTTATATGCGTAAGTATGTAGTTGTATGAGCCTGTTTATACATAATACAGTATATCGCATCCTGTATACTGGATTTGTTTATCGAATCAATACAGTTATATGCTGTGTGAATACTATCTCCAGCAGCGACGGATCCGTTAAAACTTTTCCTGTAAATGCTATGTGAATACTGTTTCCAGTTAGTAGCGACGGATCCTTTCAATAGGATGCTGTGAAACGGACGGTATACCTATGGGAACGCGCTCTCAGGGATGTCATACAATTTAAGTTAGTTGGATATATTTAACAATCGTTCAACACTGCCCAGTTTTTCTGTAGGAAGGTTAAGACGCGAAGTTATTCGACTTTTTTCGCCAGCTCCAGTCAAATCAACAATCTATGTGCCGTGCCTGCCGTCTTACTTTAATCTTTATAACAGTTATGTGTTAAATTCACTGTTTCGTCGACCGTTTTAAACACCATTTACCGGACGACGTATAAGGGATGGTGACCATAATACGACAATTGAATTTCAGCCTGTTACGTTCTCCCGCCTAAACTACTAAACAGATTTTGATGAAATTAATACACATACAGAATGTTGACGACCATGTATGTGTGCCAAATTTCATCCAAATCTGCTCAGTAGTTAAGACGTGAAAGCGTAACAGACAGAAAGTCAATTGTCGTATTGTCGTCGCCACCCTGTCGAACTTATACGCCATTGCTATTTAAATAAAATTGTTTCAAGTTTCAAGCTTTTTACTGAATGTTTCGTAGTTACCCTCCTGGGCTTAAGTATAGGCGGGCAGTAAATGACTGTTTGCAGACGAAATTTTACGACCAGCTCTAGATGCACTGTCATCAAATCTTCAGATAATCGGGGTTAAGCTTGACTTACCTAACCCGTAAAATGATATCGTAAAACGTGCTCTCTATCTAGCTGAGTTAAGAAAGGGATTAAACAGTCGACGTACTGCAGCAAAAATAAATTTGGAACTTTAGTACTGCAATATTTAAACAATGTTGCTGTTAAAACATCAAGACGAAAATTAAGAAGCTGAAAAAAAGGATAATTTTGCTTTAAATTTCCACTAAACGACGCCAGCGCAGGAAACAAAATACATCCAACTGTAATCACCTGAAAAAGCTAGAGCTGAAAGTAGCAGGACTTACAATACCTTTCAACTCACAACGTGACACAGAAGATGCACCTGGAATCACAACACTGACACCAACAAAAAACTCAACGCGTTTCGCCACTACACGTGGCATCCTCAGGAGATGTTGTCGCTTCGACAGACTACGAGCGACTGAGTCGCTCTTAGCTCTAGATTTTTCAGGTGATTAAAGTTGGATGTATTTTGGTTCCTGCGCTGGCGTTGTTTAGTTGAAATGGCAAAATAATCCTTTTTTTTAGCTTTAGTCATAGATTTCCGCAAAGTAACGCCTGATTGCATCAACTTTATTAAGAAGTTATTTTATCTATTAAAAGCGCAGACGATTTCGGTCCCAGTATTTAAATGTCACCAAAAAATAAATATACAACAACATCACATACATTGATCCGACTTCGTGGTAAGTAGCTTAAGTACTTGTGTTACAGATATCAGACAGTGACAGTGGTACTACAAATAAACTTAAATACATACATATAACTTCCAGACCAGTACAAACAGACATGTTCATGCATACGAATGTTTGTACAGTGCGGGGATCGAAACCGCGACCTCTTGGTTTATAGTCAACTTCTTGACCATTATACCAAAGTGGTCATCAAATTTATCAAAAACAGCTTTGGTTCTTTTTTTACAGAGCTCCAAGGATTTGTAATACATAAAAATGTTTTATTTTATTGGAACAAATAAAAGTATGTGAAATAATGTATAAATTGAGGATTCAATTAGATTTCTCAAAAGACATTTTATTCCTATAAATACAAAAAATATAAAAAATGACCTTAAAAGCTAAGATAGTAAGTCCTTCGATTCAAGTTCAAAAAAATAATATACAATATATACAAAATAATATATAACTATAAAAGTTTATAATAAACCGAATTGGATTTCGCGTGGACTTAAGGTATGTAGCAAAAGGAAGAGAGAGCTGCTGTGGTCATACCGTCATAACCGCTCAATTGCCAATCAATTAAAATATAAAAAATACAGCAAACTCTTTAAAAAACTCGTATATCTTACTAAAAAATCCCAAAACAACTACAAAATAAAAACTTCTGACAATAAAACTAAAGCTACGTGGCAAATAAAAAACAAAATTAGACCTAACTTACCTAGACATTCAATTAAAAAAATTAAAATTAATGACAATTATATTCTCGATCCCCAAGAAATCACTAATGCTTTCAATGATTACTTTATTGACAAAATTGAACCGATCGCCAACCGTGGATATAACGTGACTAAACATATTACCCAAAGAATAAACTCTATGTTTATGGCACCAAGTGTTCCACAAGATATCGCTCAAATTATCAGAGGTCTGAAAGGCACAAATAGCGTGGGATATGATGGGATCTCAACCAAAATAGTTAAAAGAGTGATTGAGCAAATATGTCCGCATTTAAGCTATATAATTAATCTCAGCATTGAACAAGGCGTCTTTCCTGATGACCTCAAATTGGCTATAGTTAAACCATTATTCAAAAAAGAAAATAAGGAACTTATAGAATGTTATCGGCCAATAGCTTTACTATCAATATTCTCCAAGATATTTGAGAAATATTATTATAACCAAATTAACAGCTATTTTGAGTCACATGAACTTTTCTGTAAGGAACAAAAGGGTTTTCGACAGAAAAAAACAATAAATCTAGCAATATTTGACTTTTATAAAAATATTATAACTAACGTTGACCAGACTATACCTATATCAGCCTTATATTGCGATATGACTCAGGCTTTTGACTACGTAGACCACAACATTATGCTTCGCAAGCTCGAAGCATATGGTATAAGGGGCAATGTTCTTAGTCTTATTAAATCCTACTTAAGCGGGCGTCGACAAAAAACAGAAATAAATAGACTTAATATTAAAACTAAAGCTGAAATAACAAACGTATCCAGTGAGCGCATTGTAACTTACGGAGTTCCACAGGGAAGCGTTCTAGGGCCCTTATTGTTTATTATTTATATAAATGATTTGCCAAAAGCTACAAAGCAACCCATGACATTATTCGCTGATGATAGCACCGTGACTATAAAATGCAATGAATTCAATCCATATAAATCTAATATTAATATTTCTGACATTAAAACATATAGAACTGACATGCTATTTTCTTATAATCTTGACATAAATGAATCATTGAAATCAATAATTTCGTGGCTAGATAATAATAATTTAAAAATAAATCTAAATAAAACTCATATTATGCATTTTAGTCAAAGATGCCAGTCCCTAATTTCAGATATTGAAGCATCTTACAATGATAAAATAATTGACTCAGTAGACACGGCTCGTTTTTTAGGCATACACATGGATAGCAAATTAAACTGGAAGCATCATATAGATGAGTTAATAAAAAAGACCAGCTCTGTAGCATTTGCCTTGTACCGACTCTCAAGAACAGTAAACATAGATGCACTGCTGACTGCATACTATGGACTCGCTTAAACTTTGCTCAGATTCGGAGTTATCTTCTGGGGTAACTCTACAAACAAAAATTTAGCTTTTAAAAGCCAAAAGCGATGTATTCGAGCTATGTTTGGTCTCCAAAAAATGGACAGTTGTAAACCATATTTTACCAAATATAAAATCTTAACTCTTCCGTCTCTATATATTATGGAGGTAGCTCTGTTTGTCAAGTCTAACCCTCACCTGTTTCCTCGCATGTCTGCTATGTTTGCACGCAATAGGCGAAATGGAGATAGACTCTGTTTATGTCCATCAAAGACAATGCTTCTTAAGAAAAGCATTATTTGTATGGCACCAAAAATGTATAATAAGATTCCGAGACATTACAAAGATATGACAATGAATACATTTAAAATTAGGTTTAAGGATTTTTTAATTGACAAATGCTTTTATGACATTAATGACTTTTTGGAAGAATGAGCACTATAACATATTATTATAATTATTATTTTTTGCATGTATGTTTTTGTATGAATTAATATTTTATTAATGTTCCTAATTTATAGATACAATAAATCCAATATTTACATGCCAACTTTTGGTAAGACATGTTGATACTAACTGTTCAAATTATCATCTACTTTTACTGTGTATCTCATGCTATGTAATGTCCACACATGTTTTCGTAAATAAATTTATCTTATCTTATCTTATCTTATCTCAAGTTCAAGTAAGTTTTACATTCCAACCCCTTTTTTCTGTTCCACCCGAGCTACAAGTTTATTCTAACGTCCCATTTCTCAACATCACCATACTGTTTATTTGTTCCCATCTGACAAACAATATATTACATTCTCCTGACATTATACTGTAACCCGATATCATCTTTTATCCTAATGGCGGGATATGTAGAATACTAGCGGTCCCCCGCGACTTCATCCGCGTAAACATGGGATAACCATAACAGTCTGTTTCTGTGAAATTTATGACAGAAAATATTAGAAACAAAACGTGTGTACATTAGTGGACTTAATGACAAAAGCATTCTCTACCAGTCAAGAGTAAATCTGAGAAACAAAACTTGTGTACAATAGTGGACTTAATGACAAAAACATTGTCTACCAGTCAAGCACAGGTTCAAAGAGAGGTTTTTTTTTTACATAAGAAAGATAATTTAATCACAGTGGTACTAAGCTGTGGCTGGTTAAATTCTATCCAGCCGTTGAAGCTTACCAGCTAATACTTGGCTCATATCGTTTTTTTTTCATTATTAAAATAACCCGTTATACTTAGTGATGTTTCAGGAAATCTTTTGAAAAAAAAACCTGGCTCAAACAGATTTCTTTAAACTATTATAAAAAAATAAACCTATCACAATTCCAAAAGTAACGTAGATACTATCGTCCCCAACTTTAACCATTTCCAAATTTAGTTATTTTCATGAATTCGAATTATTCCCGTTTTCCCGAAGCCTTTTTTTGTAACTGATACGATTTAAAACCAACATGATTATGGAATTTCATTCCCAGTGTTCTAGATAACGAGGATGTTGGACAAGTAATTAAAATATCATTAGTATAATTATGCACATTTGTAGGTTTAAATGTACTCATTATCAGCTGGCCCATACCTTCGTTAAACTGTACGTGTCTGACAGCATGTCAACTGTCTACCAAGTAGCAGTAACATTTTTCCCTAAGGGAAAGGCAACGTTCAGAGCCATACAGCCTAATCTTCATTTATTTCAATTGTTAAAACTACTACTTATAAACTAACCTAACCTAACTAATTTAAATGCTAGGATGGTTCACATTTCAATGCTCAAGAAATGGAGTTGTAGGTACCCAGGAATATCGATCGGATCAGTACGGAGCACCTTACTCTATTTCTTAAATTAACTCCATTGTTTTCCATCAGTAACACATTATGATTATAATTCCACCTCACTATCACAATAAGACGCGACGAAAAATCAATTTAGAAAATTAAGAAACAGAGCCCATATCACTCCTTATCACCGCGGCAGAATCGCGGCGAGAGTACAACAAGCTAGATACAAGTTCAAAGCAATAAATTTATTTCTTAAATGGATGACGGATTAAACATGACTTTTCATCAAAGAAAAATACATTATAATGTGGGTGGCCGAATTTTTATTTTTTCACTACCTACTTGCGTAGTTTAGAGTAAAGTCGCTTCCTGCGTCTATCCCTATGTTTCTATGTATGTGAATATACGAGTATGTTTCGATCTTAAAAACTACTCAGCGGAGTTTGATAAAGATTTTTTTAAATAAACAAAGTGATTCGAGAGGAAGAATTATAATGCTTATTTAGGTATTCCATGCAAGTGAAGACGCTGGCGGAAAGCTAGTGTAACGTAAAAAAAACAAGCGACGAAAAACAACGATGTAAATAACATAAC
The DNA here is from genome assembly GCA_963921415.1 of Pyrausta despicata. Classification (NCBI taxonomy): domain Eukaryota; kingdom Metazoa; phylum Arthropoda; class Insecta; order Lepidoptera; family Crambidae; genus Pyrausta; species Pyrausta despicata. The sequence goes on from OY992864.1 coordinate 10,122,617, forward strand.
ATCGTAAGCCTTAAACCAAATCACTGAAATGTTTATTGAATCGGACATTTTGCTTAACAAGGGCAGTTGCTAACAAACAGTGAAGTTTGTATAACATTATTAGGTTCCCATAAAGACTAAATTACGAACTCTTAGCTAAGGGTGTGCTTGCACATAATTTGAAATTGTTTCGTAATTTTGTGATCATAGGTAGGTAATGAAATTGGAAACAATTCATTGAGGGCTGGCAAGTTTTTGCAGAGCTTAAAATTAAATAAAGTAAGTGTTGTATTTTAAAAAAGGTGATGTTAAAATATATCTAGTATTTAAATATTTTTTAAACGTTTCATTGTTAATCACCCATCGTACGAGGGGCCTGAGCATTAGTCAGCCACTTAATTAAATGCTGTAACAAAAGATATGGCTAAATATAATTCAGGCCGCTAGCTCAACGGCGCTGTTTATTTGTGCAGAGAACAGGTTGATGAACGGCTGATTTAGCTATTTAATTGCAACATTTTAAAAACAGCTCAATCAATTTAAACACAAAGAGCACGTTTAAATACGATCTTAACCGAACACTGCTTTCAAGCCAGAAAGAAGACACGGGCCACATTTTCATCATCAAACCTAAGTGACATGCGCGACGTGCGTGTGAGCATGTGCAGGGAGGCAGATAGATGTCCCATTTACATTTTTAAAATGGTTGCTGCGGGCGACGTGGCGTTTACCGGCTTCTCGGTTAAGCCATTCAGCATCGTTAAGAAGAAACCAATACTTTTCCTTAACGAAAACGTGGTAGAATGAAAATAAGGGTTATAATTTGATTGACTGACGCAACATCGCAACATGGATAGATGAATCTAAGCTATTTGACACATGACATTGGCAGTATTCTTTTTTTTCTCATGTCTTTGTATTAGGCAAAGATTTTGGTTTTAAGTGTTGTGTGACTTGGTTTTGTTGTTTGGATTAATGCTGTGATTGTATTCAACTGATTGTTTATCTCAATTTCATTTTATTTTATTGTTATTCGTATTTGATTTTAATGTGTTCCAATTCCAAATTAGTTTTAGTTAATTCGTTTAGTTAATTCTCTTTTATTCGTTTCATGACAATTTTTGACACCTATTTAAATTAATGAATTCAAATTGTGTTACTACCCGCTAGAATCTTTAATTCCGTCAGTCTGAGCCTCGCCGAAAATCAGTGTCGTGGCACGCTATTCACTTTTTAACCCTGAGTATTTTGTTATTATTTTTAATTTATTAATATTTTTTTTTGTAATTTTATGTTTGTTTATTTTTTGTGCCGAATAAATTGAATTCTATTTTATTCTATTCTTAAAAAAATGCTTTACAACTGAGTTATAGATGAAAATGGGATGTTATATGTTTGACTCCAATGTCTGTTTGTGTGTTTATATTATAATGTTGTTAACGTGTCTGTCTGTTGCATCGTAGCTCCCAAACGGATGGTCCGGTTTCCAAACGTTTTTTTTTCGAAAAAAATTGGTTGCCTGTAAAGTCGGTATACGGGCGAAAGTTTTACGTGACAACGACTTTGAGTGGTAAAATAATTTTAATGTGAATATTCATTCGTATAACATGAACCGGTGTGTATGCCTATCTCTCTCACTCTGTCTCTCTCGCTCTTAGGCGGGTTAACTGTGCTCGAGTGGAAGGGACGCGTGCCTTTCACTTTTTATGTCTGTCTCACTCGCTCTTAGGCGGGCTAACCATGCCCGAGTCGAAGGGACGCGTGCCTCTCACTCGCTCTCATTGTGAGCGCGGAACGTGAGCGGAGCGTAACGCAGTTTCTTGAAGTGTCACCCGGAAAACCAATTTATAAGACGTTGTCACGTCAACAATAATTTAATCACTGTGGTTCTTAGCTATCGCTGCTCAAAATCTGTTGAGGAGAACTAGCTGTTTTCCTGGCTTATGGCATGGGCTTTTTAAATTTGCAAGTTAAATAAAAGCTCGTAAAATGTATCATATTAAAAGTTAAGTAAGTATCTGAAACATTTTGAAAACGTTAGCTATAGCCGAGCTCACGTCGTGATCACTTAGAAACTTGACGACGCCGCGGCGGGTCCTCTAATTGCCTGTTAAAACTTCACTGTGCTTATAACGGAGTTGTTGTCATCTCGTCTTAGTCAATATACGAGGAGCACGTATCCATTATGTTGAAGAATTAAGGACCCGATTGATACGCATTGATTTTGAGAAGATTAATTTGGAAGTTTAAATTTGAAAATATTGTTTGTGTGTAAGTGACGTTTTTAGCACGACCTTCTTTTCGTTTCTTTTAAATCACATACTTATTTTAACTTAAAAGTAATAGTACTTAAGTTATATTCACAAAAAGAAAATTCTGTCGCACAATAACTAAGTAAGTATTGTTTTGAAATTCTTTGTCACTAAAACTCTATATATATGTATATATAAAATTTTCTTGTCACAATGTTTGTTCCCGTACTCCTCCGAAAAGGCTTGACCGATTCTCATGAAATTTTGTGAGCATATAGAGTAGGTCTGAGAATCGGCCAACATCTATTTTTCATACCTCTTAGTGATAATAAAAATAATTTATAAAGAAAACAACGTTTGCCAGGTCAGCTAGTAAATTATAAAATTAATAATATAATACATTCATCTCAGGTTCTACACCGTATAAATATTTGTATCGGATAACGGATTGGCTTATGGTCTTAAATGAATTAAGACACAGTTAATCACCTTAAAACATAATAACTTAATGATTTTGGCGGTATATTGCATTCTCGCCGAAAATTGATTGACCGATTATCACTTGCCAACGGTTCGCCTATTTTTCACTTTGACAACTGACGGTTGTCAAATTTCTGTATGACAACCGTTTCATTTGGTAGAATTATTGTTATGCTGTTCACGGCAGAGACAAATAACGTTTCGTCTGTGTAACACTTCTCTTTTGCCAATCTTATAGCGAAATATCTGTTGGCAAAACCTTGGTCTTGAACTTGCCTGAAATTAGACAAATTATAAAATAAATATGACAACAGAAATCTACATACGAGTACATATCTATATATATAAAAGCAAGTGGTGATAGTTACACTATTTATAATTCAAGAACGGATGAACCGATTTGGTTAAAAAATTGGTGGAGAGGTAGCTTAGAACCAGGAAACGGACATGGGAGACTTTTTATCCCGTTCAACCGCGATTTCGAAAACAAAGGGATTCCACGCGAACGAAGTCCCGGGGGCCATTAGTTTGCTATAAATGAAAATGGCATCTTCAAATTGGCCTCTTGAAAAGTGTAATTACAAAACGCAGACCAAACGTACAGTTGGCAACTGTTTCGTTGGGAAATAAAACAAAATTATGTGATGAGTTGGCAAATGATTATTCAGCGAAATAATATTCTGCAAAACGTTGGTTTGCTAGTGAAAAACCGGCAAAAATTTTCGGCGTAAAGGTCTTGGGCACCGATTTTGGTATTTGCCAGAGTGGAATAAAGATAGCTAATCTTACTTTAAATAGCAAGTTAGTATAAACCATAGCCTTTGAATATGCTAGTGTAGTATAAACCTGTTTTCTATATAGAATCGTAAACTGATAGGCCACTCTAATAAAGTAATGGGCTACCGGGCCGATAATTTCGTTTGATAGGGAAAGTATTGAAAGAAAGAACGTTTATTTGCATTCAAAGCAATTTTCTATTAATTTTGATTTGGCATCAAGAAATAAGGTGTTGGATGTGCTATTTCCTATAATTTGAAACTCATTGCAATATTGCACCAGCATGAAATAATATAATTTAAATTATTTGTATGTATGTAATTATTTGTATGTATGTTATTTGTATGTATGAAATATTATAGAATATAATTATGGTTGCTTTGCTTAGTTTACAGTTATTTGTTCTTTTTTTATCTTCACGCTTAAAAAGGTAGCTCTTTGTATTTTGGCTTGTTTTCTTAATTTTTACAAGTTGTGAAAACATATATACACTCCGATTTAAATAAGCTCTGTAGCATAAGTGAATGTATTATTTGATTGTTTTCAATAAACAAAATAAAATAAATAAACTTTTATATGACAGTCAGTGCAGTGCGATGCGCGCTCTGAAATGGTCGCGTTTGCAACTGTGCACAATGACACTAATTAATTTATATTAATTCGCAAAAGCTTCACAAAAGTCGAAAAAAAGAGAAGGAAGCCGGCTAGCCGGAATCATCGCGGCACAGCACCGACAGGACCTGAACACCCGCTGCGACCGGAAGTACGTTCCACGCTGCTCTACGTGTCACGCTTACATTGGTCTACGACGGTCGAGAACGTCGTAGACCATGTACGTAAGAAGTCCAACTTCACCCTGAGGGTCGGAAACGGTTGGAATCTCGCCACAAAGTGAATATTAATTCATTTGTGGTGAGGGTACCGACCCACCATCTAGCGACCTCCATGAAGGAAGATTTCTGGCCGCAGGGCGTCGTGTTTCGGAAGTTCCGAAGACGGCTGCCAGCCGACACCGCGCGCTACGCATCTGTTCGCTGACGCGTGTGATTTTTGTAAAATATTTTAATTAGATTGTGTAATTTTTATTATTTGTATGTATGTTAGTCTGTAAGGTATTTATAATATGGGCCTGTATTTTTTAAATCTGTTGCCTGAAATAAAGGAATTATTATTATTATTTATTTACCGGATCAAAGTTATTGTTTTGCAATTTTAATAGAATAAGTAGGTTATGTACAACGTTTAATGTTACTAAGTAACCAGTGCAAATTCAAAATGTAATTTCTGTTGTCACTATTCACAATGAATATCTTGCTGCATTTAGTGCTAGATATTTCATTGGCCCAAATGAAATTTAACCCTTTCGAATAAAGTCGTCCAATCAATTCAGTCTGAAGGTGCGAACGCTCTCACTTCAATTATTCTCGATCGACTATCGGTGAAACAGCGCCATGCTATCGCAAAAGTTAATTTTATTTCTAGAAAGACTCGAAGACCCGAGTCATCCATTATTGGGGCCGAACATAAAAGGTCTCTTCGCGTTTGGCATTTGGCAAACGCGTGAAACGAAAAGAAGAAACTTAATTTACAACATATTCCATTTCACAACCATACTTTTTGTGTTGACGCAGTCCATTGCGCTCTACAAGCAATTGGACGATATCAACAAAGCTTTGAATAATCTCTCTGTGACGTTTATAGGAGTGATCAGTTGCGCAAAATGCTGGTCATACGTCTTGATGCAGGCGAAATGGCAGAAATTAGCTTTTGAGCTATCTAACGAAGAGCTATCGGCTTTGGAGAAAGGTGATGAGGCCGTATTATCAAAGATGAAAGAGTACAAGCTGTATGCCAGGGTCGTAACATATCTCTACTGGGTCCTTGTAACACTGACAGGAGCTGCCTTGATTTTGACTCCAATGCTTAAGTTTACCAGCACGACTTTTAGAGAGAAGATCAGAAATGGGGAAGAAGAGTACCCTCAGATCATGAGCTGCTGGTTCCCATTCGACTACCTGTCGATGCCTGGGTTCGTCTACTCCACTATGATCCAAATTGCCATGTCAATCCAAGGGTCTGGTATAGTAGCTGCGACAGATGCCAACGCCATAACCATAATGACGTTTATGAAAGGTCAAATGCAGATTCTTAGAGGGAAATGTAAAACGATTTTTGAAAGCCAGGATTATGAACCTAGGGTTTTCTTGAGGAGGATTCGAGAGTGTCACAGGCATCATACGTTTTTGATTACGTAAGTCTTTTAGGACAAAATTTAGAAAGCTCGCGAAATTCACTCGTGTTTCAAGCTGTCAGTTGGATTACGGTTTTAAGGAGTAAATTCAATAATAGAAATTGCTTATTCTTGGCAGTCTGTTACCCAGTTATTCTTTGTACTTCTATCAAATTTGATTCTTTGTTTGGTTGAACTTATTATCCAATGACTGCGAGTCCTTAAGGGTTATATCACAAAATTTAGCCAGCTAAGCAGTTGTTTTTTGCCAAAAAAGTTGATTTCAAAGGATAACTTTAATAATCGAAAATTGGAGGCCGCTACGAAGTACAAATTTCGTAATTGGATACATGTTATGTAATAAACTTCGTAAGAACATTGTCAATGTACAGATCGATGGACTGAAAGGAAAATTCAGTTTATTGCATCGATGAGTACAATGACAATGTTTTTACGCTATGAGTTACTGATTATTTATTTTAGATACATCAAATCAGATATTTCACTAGAAAAATTACAATGAGTACTTATATTGTGTACAATTTTGGGTTTCAGACTATCAGACGAATTCGATAAGCTGTTATCACCGGTTATGTTTATTTATGTTCTGATTTGTTCGATGTCCATTTGTTGCAGCGTTGTGCAATTCTTTTCTGTGAGTATGTACAATACTACGTTTAAGTAATTATAATATAGACTTAATATTAGTTATTTTTATTTAGATTTTAATGTCTCACTTGGTAATGCATATCTAAATATATATAGGTCAGTGACTGACTGAACATAGTGATCTATCAACGCAAAGCCCAAGCCACTGGACAAATCGGGCTGAAACTTTGCATGCAAGTAGATGATACGATGTAGGCAAGTATTGTGATAAATTCTGGGGATAAAATAGGATGAAAGTTTGTTTTAAAACTTTGTCACTGTGTAAACCGATCGGGCTGAGACTTTGCATGCTTCTTCTTCTTCCTTCCTTAGTCCCGTTTCAGTTGGGGTCTGCTCACATTCCTGCGCCAAGCCAATCTGCTTTGGGTTGTCACATAAGGCAATTGGGCTTTTTCGAGGTCTTTTTTATCACAGCACTCTAACACTCTTCTGCTCGGGTAGTTTAAGAGCGGTATTTACATAGTGGTCTTCTTGTCGTGTTTACACTTTGCAAGCATATAGCTACGAGTACTACGAGTATAACGTATGCATCCCGTGAGGAAAGATTTTATGAATTCTACCCTCATGGGCTTAAAATAGGGTTTGCAAGTTTGTATGAAACTTGGTAGCAAAAAACTAAAAACCACACAGACAAAGTCACGGGCGGCCACTAGTTGAAAGATAAAATTATATATGATTTGATGGCGTCTGCATTTGTTAAAAATATTTATTTTTTATTTTTTAGAAAGAGGCGACTGCCGCACAGAAACTATGGGTGATTCAATACACTTCTGCACAAATTGCTCAACTATTGCTCTTCTGTTGGCACGGGAATGAAGTGTTTTGTGAGGTAGTTATTAATTTTAATTCAATTTTAACATTACAAATATATTAAAAATTACTCGGAAGGTATAAGAAATAAATAACTGTTTAAATGCGTTTTCATTTTATTATGGCCCGTAGTTATGAGTGTGGTGGCCAGCACGTCACAGTAAACACTGCGGTTTCTGCGATTTTGCAAAAAAAATGGGTATCATGATGTGCACAGTACACTGTACATCAATTGAGAGTTATTAGTTCAAAATTTAAGTTTCAATCTCTCATCGAAATATTTTTTGGAGAGCTGGACATTTGGTCCGGTATTCTTTTTTAACAAACATGAGAGTCAATGCTGCCGGGTTCAGAATGGCTGATCTTTAAAACGTCCAACTAAAATATGTTGTTTACGCTTGCGTGTTTGTGCATAGCGGCCCATTTTTGAATAAACTATTATTATTTATTTATTTATTAAACAAACAACGTTTTACAGTGAAATGACAATAGTCCCACAAAACTATTTACATAGTTTGTCTGTGGGATCACGTTTACGAGTATCTAACATAACAAATCAAATGTTAAATAAGTTAGCTAAAAATACTTTTTAAGTTTTCTTTTAAAAACATTTCTATGGTGTTCCTGTCGTATATCCCCGGGCAAACTATTCAATAGGTATGGTAACCGTTTCTTTAACGTTCTATCACCAAAGTAGTTTGTTTACTTTAGGTACTTCAAATTTGCCCGCAGACACTGACTGGGTGCAATGACCAATGTTAGGCTATCCTTTTGACTTTCATGGTTATTCCTTACTAATAGGTAATTATGTTTTAAATTGACCGGTAGAATTCTACAAATCTTAAATAATTTATGATAGTTACCTTTGCCATTCGCTTTCGTTTTGTTATTTACTAGTTTAAGAAATCTAATTTGCAGTATTTCAAGCTTGCCTATGTATCTTTTAAATATTAGTCCGCAACTGTCAAGCGCGTAACTATTGTAAGGTTTAGGTACTTATATTTCCAAAATCTTCCTATTAATTAAACAATAGTCTAGACCACCGAGTTTACGAGTATTAGAGTTACGAGTATTAGCGAGAAACAGTTATGACTGCTTTATCGTAAGCTTCACAAGTTTTCCCCACATGTGGTAGGTAACCAAGTTATATGATTAATGTTCCCATTTATACGACTTTAATACTGCAAGTTGCATTTGTGGGAGAATTATTGTTTAAGTTTAAGAGTTTGTGGATATGAATAGGTACAGATGCGAGGCTTTGCAATGGCTACTTTCTTTAGCAAAATGTTTAAATACATTTTGCTTGAGAAAGTTAAGTGTAAAGTTGGAACCAAACCTCACTTACGCAAAATTTATTTCTGGTCCTCTTAAGTTGGTGATATTTATTTGAGTATAGATAATGCCTCTGAAAGACGCTTTAAATGCCATTATTGTACCATTTTAATTTTTAAGGCATAGGTGAGGTATTATTTTAAAAGCGATGAAAAAAGAAGGGTGTCACTCGTATAAGTTTGCACTGTCTTTTTGTGGTTCCACAGCTGCTAATTGAATAAAACGACTTGAATGTGGTCTTTATTTTTACTGTTACTGTGTGTATGTTTGTATTGTTGTGTTTTTGTGTGTTTGATTTTTTTTATTTGAAAGATAATCATTTAATAACAATGGTAACCTATGGCTTGTCAAAATACTTCCAGCCGTTGAAGCTCATCAGCTGTATCCCTGGCTTATTGGGGATTTTCAACTGCAAAAATATATTTTTTTCCTTTCTTGCATATTTACAGAGCAACGACGTAGCCCAAGGCGTATACGAGAGCGACTGGTGGAAGGCGGACGTGCGCCTGCGCCGGCAAGTGCTGCTTCTGGCCGGGAAACTGGACCGACCTGTGCTTTACACTGCTGGCCCGTTCTCGAGGCTGACTGTGCCCACTTTTATAAGAGTAAGTGTGAGATCAGGCGCAGGACCAACGGCTTAACGTGCTTTCCGAGGCACGGGGGTTTAACACATGTCATGAGGTCATGTCGGATTGTCGTCTCACCGAACTTTGAGAACTCTCATGAGAGTGATGTAACAGCGAGTGCACCTGTGTATTGCGCTTACACTTATGCACTATAATATCTCCTGCGTAGTTGGCTGATCACTGTTCAGATTGGCCGCCGTGGTCGAAATCGGCCAGGAGGACTAGTACTATTATTAAGTGTAAGTGTACGCGAACAAGCACTTGCCTGCAAAAAGGTAGCGGGTGCGGTTGCGGGCCCGGTCACGAAATATCAAACAAATGTAGATATCCGTACAAAACTCACTTGCGGCATAAGTAGCGAGCTTGCGCCTGCGCCTGCGCTTTTCTATGTGAACAAGCATTTGCCTGTTGTCCTCGTTGAGCGACAAACGCTACAAAGAGACGAGACGCGACTGACATAGACAAAAGGCGTTTGAAGTATTGGTCCGAACGTCGCGTTGCACTTGTCGCGCAAGCGAACCCTGCTTCTAGCCGGGAACAGACCCTTACTTTACACTGCTGGCTAGTTCTCGAGGCTATGCTCACTTTTATAAAGTGTAAACCTTAGGCGATCAACACACTGCACCGCGCACCGCCGTGGAACACATCAGTAGCAGATTTATTTATTTTTTAAGCAATAACCACAGTTTGTACGAGAAAACGCAAGGTGCAATTTGTGCTGTGCAAACGAATCTACGACGAAGCGCGTTGCTGTATGATAATCGCCTTTCAACAGATTGAGAATGCTCATGACGCTTTATTGTTTAATCTGACTTTACATGATGTTTTCACCAACTCGATTTAGCTCCAAACTATCTGTGGGGTGAATAATCGTAACGTACCTATTTGTATCATCAAAACGTCAAAAACTGACAGTTTTCTGACAGATTAACAAAAAGTAAACGCTACGAATACGTGACGATTGTCGTGCATGCTCACCACAGGCCACGTCAAGTTATGCGTGAAGTATAAAAGTGACTACACGCCACGTCAAACAATGCGTGACGTTTAAGGCGATTTAATTTAAATTACACTACCTATGTAGACTTTATAAAATCAATTTATACTTCATCCGTCATAATCCAGATAACTCATCAAAATGAGTAGCTTGATGTGGCGTCATTTGTACAGTAACCAACATTAAAAATATTTTAAAGTAATGTAATGTTTTTATATTGTCACATTCCTAAATTGTCCAGATTCTGTATTCAAATTAGTTTTCCCTGAAAATTTTTGATTATGAAAACTTGCGGTGTACTAGGACACTATCATAAACGTACATACATTTGATATTGTCGCGTTGCGTCGTGGCGCACTTGTCGCGTTGTGGCGCACTTGACGCGTAGTGGCGCACTTGTCACGTCGTGGCACACTTGTCGCGTCGTGGCGCACTTGTCGCGTTTGTCGCTTACGTAGGACAGCGATGGTCAAGTTAGCGGGTTATTGAATCTAAAAGTTACCTATTCTTTAAAAGTCGTATCGTTATATACTTTACTAAATTGTGCGGTGTTTTGTTTCAGATCATTAAGGGATCTTACAGCTTCTTCACTTTATTTGCTCAGATGCAAGAGGAAGATTAAATTTAATGAGAAGTGTGTTAGATCGCACTTCACTGTACTAGCTGGGCAAAAAAGTACTATCTCACTACTTCTCACTACTTTAAAGAAGTAGGGCATTTTTAACTCTCAGATATTACTACCCGTGCAAACAAAATCACGTATAAATACAACTAGCCTAATAATGTAAGACAGATAATTATCGTATAAATATATGTATATTCATCTGCGTATAAGTAAGTAGTTATTAAAATGTAATCTTAGAACCATTTAAACCCATTCCTAGCTTAAAAATAAAAAAGATGAGAGCCTATATTTTTAAATCTTTTTTTCTAGCTTCAATTTAAGACCTATTTGAATTTTCAACTATCACCTAGCCCAAAGATATTCAACTGATAAGTGTCAAAAAAGTAAAGACGTCAATTTCACGGGTAAAGACCTATTATTATACGAGAAGATGGTACGGTATTTCCTTAAATGAGGCATAATAAGGCCTTAGTAAAATAAGTATTATTAGGTACTTATTCGGATTTTACATTTGTCTACTTTGTACTATAGAAATAAGAACGCATGATAAATAATATGGACAAAAGAACGTATGTCATAGTTTTTGTTTGAAAAGCCAATTAAGGTGATACTATAAAGTTTGTAACGAGTCTACGATCAACTTGTCAAATGAATATAGCTTATAAACCTGTTTTGATATGTCAAAACAAATAGCGTAATAAGCACTTTACATTTCTTTTTCTTACAACTAACGTGGTCATTAGTTATGACACGTGTCCACCCTTAGGAGTTAAAAAGATGTCGTTATTTATAAAGAATATCTTTGTTATGTGTGTTTTGCTAAATCAGCACCTTTTCAATGCACTGAAATCGAAATGTAATACATTAAACTTATCACAGACATTTTTATTAACAAACATATTGAGGACTTTTACTAAAAATATCTATTATAATATACATATTTTTTTTCTTAATTAAATTGTTTACACTCTTAACAATTTGAAAATCAGGCAAAGTCACGCGCAAACACATGTATTGCTCTAATAAAAACCCTTTGCTCGAAAACATTTTGTCATTTTAATTTATCACCTTTTCGATAATGCTACGAAAGTTCCTATCGAGTTTGGAAAATGAGAATAACCCGTTACTTTCCCCTACCCTTTGGGGATTACAAAAATGGGGTATGTGGCAACCAAAAAATAGTTCCAACCCCATAATAAGCAACACCATACATTTCCTTGCCATCTTATTTGTGATCAGTCAGTACGTTGAACTCTGGATCATACGCTCGGACCTCGACATGGCTATGAGAAATCTCTCCGTCACCATGCTAAGCACCGTATGTGTAGTAAAAGCTAGCACTTTTGTCGCCTGGCAAAAACATTGGAGAGACGTTATCGACAACGTTTCGAAAATGGAAAAGCGTCAGCTTTCGAAAAACGACAAAACAACGAACCGAATCATCAAAGAGTATACAATATATTCCAGACGGGTCACTTACTTCTACTGGACTCTCGTTGCTGCAACTGTTCTGACTGTGATAATGGCACCGCTAGGTGGTTTTTTGTCGTCTGTGGAAACGAGGGAGCGCATAATAAAGTGTCTCGAACCATATCCACAGATAATGAGTTCGTGGGTGCCTTTTGATAGAACCCGAGGCGTAGGATATTGGGTTACGGTGCTTGAACACATTTTGATTTGCTTCTACGGCGGTGGCATCGTAGCGACTTACGACTCGAACGTGGTGGTTTTAATGTCGTTTTTCGCCGGGCAAATGAAGCTTCTAAGTGTGAACTGCTCGAGATTGTTTGAGGACGAGAAGGAAATGACTTATGAGGATGAGATCGAAAATATTAAAGCATGCCATTATCACCATCTTATGCTTATCAAGTAAGTTGTATTGGAACCCTATTGTTAGATAGATAGAGAAATCTTTAATGCACAACAAAAATCAACATACTAAGAATGATGCACAATTAAGACGGTTTTTTACCCAAGAGCGATCACTCTCAGACAATCTTTGGGTTAAGGATATTGTTAATAACTATAAGAGGAAGTTTGGTGCAAAATTGTAATTGCTAGTAAGTAACTTGAACGATTCCGATTCCACCTTATTGTTGAGGTGAAGCCTGTGCCCAGCCGTTGACGTATTAGACCGATGAGATGAGATAAACTTGAACGATAAAGATTATATGACAACAAAACTGTATTTTTGAACTACAGACGTTTACAAACAAAGGCAAACCTTACAGGCACTTTCATATTAAACTTTTAAAAATATTAAAGACTTCGAAAAGACAAAACTTAAAAAATTCTTTTCGGCTCCGGTTATCGGGAAGGATTCGAACCCCCTACCTTTGGAAGTCCGGTCCAATGCTCTGACCACTGAGCTACCGAGAACCTTAATGGAGTCGTTGAATTTTGTAAGTGCTTTTTAACGCTTTGAGCCAGCCCTCAAATCACCCGAGAGAAATATTTTTACAAATATTTGACAATCGGTTAAGATGAAACAGGCTATAATTTTATTTGTTAAGTATTTTTTGCGTTCACAACGCTATTTTTTTTTAATTTCGAAAAGACAACACTTAAAAAATTCTTTTCGGCTCCGGTTATCTTAACCGATTGTCAAATATTTGTAAAAATATTTCTCTTGGGTGATTTGAGGGTGTCTCCCACAATCATTGATGAAACGTACGCTGGCTCAAAGCGTTAAAAAGCACTTACAAAATTCAACGACACCATTAAGTTTCTCGGTAGCTCAGTGGTCAGAGCATTGGACCGGACTTCCAAAGATCGGGGGTTCGAATCCTTCCCGATAACCGGAGCCAAAAAGAATTTTTTAAGTGTTGTCTTTTCGAAATTAAAAAAAAATAGCGTTGTGAACGCAAAAAATACTTAACAAATAAAATTATAGCCTGTTTCATCTTAACCGATTGTCAAATATTTGTAAAAATATTTCTCTCGGGTGATTTGAGGGTGTCTCCCACAATCATTGATGAAACGTACGCTGGCTCAAAGCGTTAAAAAGCACTTACAAAATTCAACGACTCCATTAAGGTTCTCGGTAGCTCAGTGGTCAGAGCATTGGACCGGACTTCCAAAGGTCGGGGGTTCGAATCCTTCTCGATAACCGGAGCCGAAAAGAATTTTTTAAGTGTTGTCTTTTCGAAATTAAAAAAAAAATAGCGTTGTGAACGCAAAAAATACTTAACAAATAATATTAAAGACTACCCAGTCCCTCTTGGTACCCTATCGAGCCGCACTTAAACTGTTCTGGTAAAATTATCGAGCCGCACTTAAACTGTTCTGGTAAAATATTCAAGTTTACGTAAATGTCCCCTTTTTGTACGCCCCAGGAAACTCCACTTTGCATATTGTTAAGTTCATGTTAAATTCAAAGAGATTAAAATTGCCACGGTGACGGTGCATTTATAAAAATATGTGAAGTAGATTAAAAAAAAAATCTTTTTGATATAGTAATTTTTTTTTTGGTGATCTTGACCGGTCATGTCAAATTTATTTTTACCCAAAATAAAGAGTAAACAATAGAAAGGAACAGCGCATCCTTGCATTGCACATTGATTTTGGGTATTAAACCCAAAATTTTACTCACCAATTTTGATTTTTTTAAAGTACTAATCACACATTTGGCCCCAATCTCACCTGATGGTAAGTATCGATGTGGCTAAGAAACGAATAATTTTAAAGAAACTATAGCTTTCATGAAAACCTAATTATATTGATCATTGCAAATTCGAAATAGCAGAGTTTTAGCAGGTTATTCCGTGTATTTCCCTGGTGATGTTGGAATGAGATTTTCCATTCGGTCCAGCGGTACTGCATATTACATTCGTGATAGCTTTGATAGTTTCGAGAGATTAGCAATTCATTGGGCTCGGTGTGCGATAGTGTGCATAATATACAAACATAGCCTCTGAAGCTAACTAGATAAAACATAACTATTTTTCTATGTTATGCCCTCTTAAACATAAAACACTTAGATAACTCCTTTAAAGTCATTTTATTTTACAGAAATCATCATCCAAAGAGGCTGAAAATCTAAGAAGATATTTCTTTAATTATTAACGCTCCATTAAAATACAAACGCACGAATTAACGCAATATGCGGTTAGGTATTTTATTTTATTTAAGTTCTGCACGAACATGTGTACAGTGGTGGACTTAATGCCGAAGGCATTCTCTACCAGTCAACCATAGGGCCAAGCAGAGAAAATTCAGGCGGTGAACACAAAGTAAAATTTTACATGCCCAAATTTTTTTCTGACGTTTCGATCAGGTTGCACACGCCCGTGGTGTCACTGGCGACTGCGATTTCTACACTCCGTGTGAGGGGTAGAATCATGATGATCTACCCTCAAACTGCATATAAAATTCGCACCGGTACACACTACACTGACAATGTCCCTATTCGCCGCGTGCGTCCGTGTTCTGGTGACTATTACTCGACTGCGTAAACAGTCCCACTCAAAGTGTTAATTTGACGCTATTGACTTCTAGCCTTTGGTGATTAAAATCACGACTTTCAAGTGCTTATTAACGCTACCATAAATATTTATATATTTTTGATTAATAAAGTTATTAATGTTGTAGGTATTCCAAGATTCTTAACAGCTTGTTGTCACCAGTCATGTTTCTGTACGTGATTATTTGCTCTTTGATGATCTGTGCGAGTGCTATACAAATAACGCAGGTAATATATATAATACTCGTATTAACAAGTAATTATTAGTTTTTTTTTATCAAGCTTTCATGTGCATTGTCATCGAAACAAAACATGTACTTATACAAAAGTTTCTTTACAATGTGAAATTGAAACACACTTTCACAGTAACTTAATAAATTAGCTGATTCATCTTAAGCGATTGTTAAACAGCTGTAAAGGTGTTTCATTTAGATGTTGTAGGTATCTTCCCGCAACAGTGATGAATCATGGCTGGCTGCAGCCTAAGGAGCACTTAAAGAAATTCGGACCTATGAGCAAGTGTCACGGTAGCTCAATAGGAAGAGCAATCGCTTGCGTGAGGTGCGGGTTCCAGTCCCGCCTGTGGCAGACCGTTTTTTCTTTAGGTGTGTTTCAATCTCACAATGTATACAAAATTTCAGCTTTATCGGACACTTTAAAGTGTATGAAATTAGGCTTGCAAATTTTGATTGTTTAAAATCAAAATTTGTCAAATGACATAAAATTGGGCAGGTGAAACTGAATAAAACCTTGTAAAAATAAGTAAAAGAGCGAGATGTAGAGAAATTCAACAAAACGGCTACTTTTTTTACTAAAATGGTACCTACACTCGTACCCATGGCTAATTAATTTTTCAGGAAGGCACAACGACCATGCAACGCGTTTGGATAACCGAGTACTTGATAGCATTGATAGCCCAGCTGTTTCTGTACTGCTGGCATAGCAACGAGGTGCTTTTTATGGTACTGTGCCCTAAGCATTTTTTAAACTTATTTATGAAAATTAAAATGTTTTTTCGCAATTTTACTTTTTTGCTACTGCAACTGCAAGGCAGCCAGTATTAATTGAAACTCAAGATGTAAAGTTAAGGTTACCAGAGTGTGTAATCTAGGCTATGAAAGATTAAGGGCGCTGCAAATAAGAGATCGTATGTAATTTGAAATCCGGATATCTGACTTTAAATAAAGCCAAGTTGCCAATTAGTAACCTGATGTTGATCAATCTAAACTTTCGCGTTGTATTTTAACAGTAATTACTGATTATCGGGTCTAAACGCGATATATGTATTTTCATGAGTCGCATTGCACAGGATTTCACACAGCCGTGGTCAGCACGTGACCACAGCTGTGTGCAATCTAGCCGAAACGTCGAGCAGCGAGTACCTAATACTCATCAAATATATCGCGTTTACACTCGATAACCAGTAATTAATGGTGTTGATCAAACAGTCCGGTACTCAATAAGTTGAGATAGCAGGATTGAACTGAATTCCAGCACCTTGTAACGCGTCAATTTAAAACTTTACCTATGTGTAAGAGGTTTAATGTTCAGCTGTGAATGTTAAATTAATAAATAAATATTTTACAACAATCACACCGTTAAGTTTGTAATTTTAGTCCTGTTTGTATTTGACCAAACTTTTATTTGACTATATCTATATCCATATCTATATCATATTCAGAGCAACAAGGTCGACGACGGCGTGTACGCTTCCAGCTGGTGGTCGCGCAGTATCCGGGTGCGCAAGTGCGTGCTTCTGCTTGGCGGGCAGTTGCGCAGGAGCGTCGTGTTCACTGCGGGCCCGTTCGCTAACCTCACCCTGCCCACTTTCATTGCTGTACGTACCTTCTTTGTTGTCAAAATGCTTGTTCATGTCGATAAGCGGACGCTGTGGTGGGCGCGGTCGCGAATTATCAAACATATGAAGTGATATTCAAGTGTTCACGAACGAAACGCACGAGCGGTCTAAGTAGCGAGCTCGCGCTCGCTCGCTTACAACCGTGAGAACGCTAGTTACTAGTTATTATTCTGTGTCATGAGACAATTTGTTAATTGTCGCCATCTTGTCAAAACAGCTGGTAATTTGGTGGTCGTTTAATAGACACTGCTTTTTTGCCTCTGTAGATCATGATCATGTCTTGGTAAAGGTACATCAAGCATGACTGTTTGCTGAGAGAGCGTAACAAGAAACACATGCTGGTGCCGTGAGATTTGAACCAAACCTGGCTTAATGACGCAGAGTTAGTGAATTGATCAACGCACTAGCAAGGAGCCGCTAGTGCTTTTGTATTATACCCTCAAGCAGCATCCACCAGCCTCATGACAATTTAATGATGCATTCTGCATTTTCATAAATGTCGATAAAGAAGACGATGGAGCATACGCCAGCAGCTGGTGGTAGCCAACCATCAGAGCGCGCAGGGTCCGTTCACTAAGCTCACCCTGCCCACTTTTATTGCTGTACGTATATCCTTTGATGTTAAAGGATTTTCCTTTATCACCGTCAGCGACAACGTCACGTCGTCTATGGACAAAAACTAACCGACTTTTCTTATTCTAGAAGATTTACTTAGAGCTCGATATTGAACATCACTGCTAGTCGCTTAATAGATCGCAAACTCGAAGTCGCAACTCTGTCGCAGAAATAGCGGATGGGCACCGCGGCGAGTTTTGACGTTTGAAAATGACGTCAAAACTAGTCGCGCTAGTGAGGCTTGTTCAAATTGTATTTTTTTTTAAAATAATATACAACAACATCACATACATTGATCTGACTTCGTGGTAAGTAGCTCAAGCACTTGTGTTACAGATATCAGAATCAACATTGGTATTATAATTAAACTTACATAAATATATACAACACCAAGACCAGTACAAACATACATGTTCATGCACCTGCACCTAAATGTTTGTGCAGTGCGGGGATCGAACCCGCGACCTCTTGATTAATAGTCAACTTCTTGACCATTACACCAAAGTGGTCGTAAATACACAAAAGCTTGTTAAGCTGCTTGTAAAAGTTTATGAACCGGGCATATATTTACCGAAAGCGCCGTTTTATTTAGGTTTAGGCTTGATGTGGTTGTGCTCGTTATTAAGATTGGACATCATATATATATATATATATATATATATATATACACTCTTTTGCAAAAAAAACGGGCACCTAAGGAAATTTACGTTCTAAGGTCGATTTGAGTTAATTAAATGAAATTTATTTCTTTGACGTAGTCTGTATACTTATAATCGTGTAAATTAATGCGCGTGAAGTGAGTTCGGGCAACTAAAAGAAAAAAAAACGATGGATTCTTTAAAACCGATGTACACGCCCAAACAATAAGAAGTGGTCGGCAATAAAGATAAAATTTTTTTTTACTTTTTTAATTAAATAAAGTTACAAATGTAAAAACCTAATACCGAATGTGATCTCCTCTTGCCAAAATCACAGCTTGAATCCTTCTGGGCATGCTTTCCACGATGTTTTTAATAACGTTTTGAGGAATTCGTTCCCACTCTTCTGCAATGACTCTTTTTAGCTCCCTGATGTTTTGTGGAGCAGGTTGCACTGATCTTACACGTCTCTTTAGAACATCCCAGACATGCTCAATTGGATTGAGGTCAGGTCTTCGAGCTGGCCAATCTAAACGACGGATCCCAACTTCTTGCATGTACGCTTCCACGTCGCCAGAACGGTGCGAGCGAGCATTGTCGTCCATAAAAATGGAATCTTCCCCAAGTGCAGTCAATGTGGGTTGTGCATATGGAATTAGGACTTCCATTATGTACCGATTTGCATTTTATGTTCCATTTTCTATGAAAACTAACTCCGTATGCTCCGTCGAATTAATTGCTGCCCAAAACATAACGGAGCCTCCGCCATAAGGAGTGATTTCTTCGAAACACACTTCCGCATAGCGTTCCCGTGGTCTTCGCAGCACTCGCCGGCGTCGGTCCTCTCCACACAAAGAGATTCTAGCTTCATCAGAAAACAATACTTTATTCCAGTCCTCCAGAGTCCATGAAGCACAGTTCCGAGCAAACTGAAGTCGAGCAACACGGTGCTCACGGAGTAATTTAGGGCCCTGAGCTGGGCGGTAACTCCTGATATTGGCAGCCAAAAGCCTCCTCCTGACCGTCCACAAGCTAACTTCTACTCCTCTTACTTCTTCAAGGCTCTTCTTCAGGTCCACACTTGACGCCTTACGATTCCGCAACGCCTGACTCACCAAAAAGCGGTCATCTCTTGGTTCTGTGCATCGTTTTCTTCCCGAACCGGGTCTTCTTTTGACCGAACCGGTCTCTTGATACCGTTGCCAAGTCCTCTGGACAGTTGAACGACTCACATTTAGCCGCTGAGACACGTAAGTTTGCGAACAACCTTCTTCAAGTAGGGCTATAATTTTACCGGCCCTTATCGCTTTATCACTCATATCAAAAAGTGGTATTTAATGTAAAAATAAAGATTAAATTGTTTAATTTGCAGAAAATGTCCAAAAAGTTTTAAAATATCGTAATCAGTTAAAAATCGTTTCAGCAATTCGCGCCATTAGTAAAGCAATTTTAGAATAATCCACAATAATCATTATTTTTCTTTTATTAATTTCAAATTTTAAATTTGGAACGTAAAGAATCATGCCAGGATGCTTCAAATAACATGCCAATACATCGTCAAATTAATAAAACCTATTTCTTGTTCTTCTTCATTAAAGTAGAGGAAAAAATCTAAAGTGCCCGTTTTTTTTGCAAAAGAGTTTATATTGTTTGTTACAGATTTGTTTGATTTGTTACAGATATTGAAGGGGTCATACAGCTACTACACTTTGCTGAATAACAAAGACGACTAATTCATATAATAATTGCAATAAAAATTAATAGTTTGTTAGATTTCACGTAGAGAACGTAGATATAGATGTACTCGTACTAAATATGTGCATCGTTACTAAAATAAACATTAAAGTAGAAAACTTTCTTTTTTTCTCGACATTGAAATTTTATTTTCAGCAAATCGAAAGGGAATAATTAAACACAAATGTAATAGTTTTAATTTAATATTTCAAGTTATTGAATATCGCTGAGGTACTAAGTTTTTTTGAACCAAAAAATTCTTACTAAATCTTACTTTTAAATGCGATTCAAAATGATTAAAAAAATCCTTTCTCTCGATTCAAGAAGAAAACAGTACAAAGAATCTTTTTTTGTATAAACCCTTTCACGCTAATTGTATTCACGTATTATCTTGGACGACCGCTTGGTGCAGTGGTCCGCATGTCGGACTTCTAAAACCAAGGATCGCGGGTTCGATTCCCGCACAGTAAAGTGTGCATGAACATGTGTGTTTGTACTGGTCTGGGTGTTTTCTATTTATAATATGTATTTATTTACAAAAAAAAAGTATTTAAGTATGTATATCCGTTATCTAGTACCCATAACACAAGCCTCGTAGCTTACTTTGGGACTAGAGAATTGGTGTGCTTGTTGAGAAATATTTATTATTATTATTATTTATCTTTTTTATTGTTGTCAATTTTGAAATGTGAAATGGTTAACCTATTTTCATTTGTGGCAAACCAGATAAACGATCCCGACGCTTCGCAATTGATTAACTCGTAACCACTTTCGGAAATTAAAACTTAGCGAGGTCGCTCCGTTGGATTTTTCTCTCATTTTTTCCGCTTCGAATCTTGATGGAAAGCATATTTTTCAAATTTAAACTGATGTATATTTTACTTTGAAATGATAAATTTGTTTTGATTGCACTTGTGCGTAATTGTGGATTAAGTTAAAAGAAAAAAAGTTGATTAAAGGTCAGTTAAGATAAGCAAAAAAATTAGAGCATAAATAAAATAAAATAAATATTAAAATGGTAATCTTATCATAATAATAAATGACCTATCATAATACTGTTAATTTCTGCGCTATCAAGTGGCGCCGTCGCCCTAATAACTACTTACCACTTTGGTTACCAATCAAATTACTTATCAAAATTCAAAACAAAATTATCTACCACAAAAACGTGATAGTTATTGTTTAAATACACTTGTCCCTGATCTCATCTAGTTAAGTGACAGCCGTGTCAACATTTTTAAAGACATTCAAGCGAAATCGGTAATTGAATGCGTGGCAGGAAAATTGTAGGTCAAATTATGAAGATACACTTGGTTTTTTAGCATCAACAATTTAAATTTATTTACAATGTGAAATTAAAAATAAATTAACTTAGTAAATTAGCTGATTCATCTTAATCGATTGTTAAACAGCTGAAAAGATATTTCATTCCAATGTTATGAAGATACCTATCTTACAGCAACAGCAATGAATCATGGCTGGTTGCAGCCTAATGAGCACTTAAAGAAATTCGGACCGATGAGTAAGTGTCACGTTAGTTCAATTGGGAGAGCAATCGCTCAGTTTGCGAGTGGTGTCGTGTCCCGCATGTGGCGGTCCATTTTTCTTTAAGTGTGTTTTCATTTTAAATTATGTTTCCAACGAACATGAGAAAAATATTTCGTTTGACATCAAAGCAAACGTTATGTTTTTGGATTTGATGTACTTTCTTTACTTAAAAATGATAAAAATAATTTTTGAGCATAATTTCAGAAATCTTAAAAAATATTTCGGAATTGACGGAATCCTTTGATTGTTTAAAACTACTTTATAAAATGAATGTTCTTTCTTAATTCTGATTTTTACTTTGCTACCATTTGCCATGTTTGGTTACTATACTTCATCAACCATCTGAGATATAGCATGTTTTTTAAGGTTCTCAAGGTTTGTCAAGCATTTGCCCAAGACTTGGCCCACCGATTTCGATTCTAAATCAACGTTGGGAAATTCCCAGTTCGACCACACTGTGGTATTCTGAAGGCAGACGAGCCAATTTCCACCTCTTAACGCCAAAGGTGATAGTCGCCACAGTCAACACGCAACTATTTCAGTAGCTCATTTTCATTCGAGTGTTTGTTCTGGCCTAGAAACTATAAATTAAGTCAATTTCTTTAATTATTTTTTAGACTCAAAGAAATTTCTCATTAAGTACGTTAAATATTTTTATTTCTGGTTTGGCTTCCGTCATCAAAAGTATGAGAAATTTTCGAATTACAAAATATAGCAACAACAGACAGAGAAAATTACAAGTTCGTTAGACTCTTACGGGCTTTTTTCCGTGAGAAATTCAAAGTTCGTTTCACACAGCCTATTTGACCCAATAGGACGAGTCACTGAATTAAATAAAATTGAATAAAGGAGTTTCAACCTAAAACAGATAACCAAGTGGATCTCCAAAAACATCAACAAGGAAAGTTCTTGACCGCACCCATTCCAACTGGTAAAAACCGCTGAAAACCGGCGAAACCAGCTAAATCCGGTAAAAAGTAGTATGTTAACGAATGTTTTCTTTAATAGTCCTCATGGGCGATTTCGACCACGGCGGCCAATCTTAACAGAGATCAGCCAACTACGCAGGAGATATTATAGTGCACAAGTGTGAGCGCAATACACAGGTGCACTCACTGTTCCATCACTCTCAAAGTTCGGTGAGACGGCAATCCGGCAATCGGATGTTTGCTTTACATTGTTAGGGAATGAAGGAAGAGAAACACAAGTTTGAAAGGTCACAAGTTTTGTTGGATTTCGTACCCGCATTGTAGCTACTTAACATGCCTGTTGGATTTTTATGAGTTAGTTAGCAGGTATTTTCTTCATCATACTTAATAATTTTGCATCGCCTTTAAAATTGTTTTGTAAGTCTCATCAATGAATAAAAACGATGGTAAGGATAAAGTTAACCCAGAGTTCAATCAATCTTAAAGCATTTCATAGGTCGACGGAATTCAGAATCACTCAGTCATCAAAATTGTTATTTATCTTAATTGCTACTCCTTTCAAACTTACCTATTGAGCATTTTCAAGAGTTAACTCGGCAACCGAGAAGAACTTTAGAATATTAATTTTAACGTTGATTGGAATGTGAATCGAGTGAAAATTAAACACTAGCAATAGTAAAGGTAGCATTCGGATCAACGTGACCGCGAGTCCACGGCTCGTGACGTCACGTCACGTTGAAGGCTACCTTCAAAAGTGAATCGCGGTGTCGCGGTCGCCTTGATCCAAATGCTAGCTTTAGGCGGATTCTGCGAACGTGATCGAGAATGAATCAACTTAGTTTTTGAGTGGAAACTACTCAGTCGTTTAAATATTCGGAAAAGTTTCAGTGGATGTGTCTGTTTTGAGGTTCGAGCTTAGCCGAGTTTAATCGGGGTTTACTTAAAGTTTCGATTTCAAAATAATCATTCGGTTACCCAACGCCTACGGATTTACAGACGATTTGAATATTCTACCTTTGACTAAAAGTTAGATAGTTGCCAGATTTATATAAACGGCTGGAACCTCAGATAGCTTTTGGTATGAAACAGCCAGTTATCAAACATTCAAAAGATAGATAGAACAGTGAAACTGGCCGTTGCTTAATAGGCTAGAGGACACCACCAATCGTTGACATACGTTTTATTACCTATCATAACGGTCTGCATCCATAGATTTTGTAAGGGAATACAAGAACGTGATGTCACGGTCATGTATCAGAAATCGGAGTCAATTGACCGAATATTTATTTAGTTTTTTGTGTTTAAAAATTGGTTTCTACAGCTTTTTGGAAATATACTGGTTGTATTAACTTTATAGGGGTTATGTTTTTTTAAGGCCAGGGTCTTGAAAATATTTAAGTTATGTGTCATCATGCCTATTGTTAAGTTCCATGAGTAAGTTCACATTGCAATTATGCAATGCGAAAGTTTAAAGTTTTAACTTAGTCGCAGTTGACTAAGTTATGACTGCAATGACAATTACTTAGCCATAAAGAACAATAGATCAGGGTGTATATGTAATGATCGTACATCAAGATATAAGGTTAAAAAAGCATAAGAGTGGAAAACAAAAGTTTAATGTTTTTAACCTTATCGCATTTGCTTAAGTTTTGACTCAGATTACGCTGATATCAAACCAAACAGAAAAAACGGTACGTCCTTACAATAGTCAACTTAAAACAGTGTAAACAACTCGCAGTACTGAGAAGACAAAGAGCGGAGCAGGTCCATTGGACTTGGATTAGTAGGACCCCGCTCGGCTGGCTCATATCGTATCTGAGACCGTACTCCCTAACGTTTCGTTCATATTTTCGAATCTAGCCATCGCGTTCGCTCGCAGGATAAAGCTTGTTAGTGTGATAGGGATGGCAACATCCGTAACTACAGACAAAAGTTTAAAGAGTAGGGGGGCTACCACTTTTTGGTTTGATGTAAGGATTACGCTTACTTAACTTGCCATTTACTTAATTTACCATTGCCTTCTTTCTGCATGACCTTGAGGTTGACTGGCAGAAAATGCTTTTAGCATTAAGTCCACCCTTTGTACATTTCTTGTGCAATAAAGTTTTGAATAAAATAATAAATAAATAACTACAAAGAAAAAAAAATCAGTCCGAGTAGAAACGATATTTGTTCTGTCAAAGTAGGACCCTGTTTCTAGTTTGCAGTGGAAATTCAACACACGACTCTGGACTTTATCACTTTGTGGACAGTTTGGTACGTGATGCTTAATTGACTTCAGTCTTAGACGAAGACGGGAGTTTGTTTACACAGCGCGTCAAGATAAACACTGTGGCATCTTAACCTTTTGAGCTAATTTGCAACTGAAATGTGTAGTCTGATGAACTGATGTATAAACTTGGATGTGGGTAATTAGTGACCCTATTTTTAAGACGAAACCTAGCTGACTTGTAGAAAAACTATTGACATTGTGTTGTGGTTTGATGTCAACTTCACCGGAAAGTGATGAAATCAAATTCCACGAACGTCGTAAAATTAGGCCGAGTTTGCTAACTTTTTGAACAATAAAATTGATTAAAACGTCGTCAGCTGATAAGTCTGTTTGAATTTTCGTAAATAGGTACATCAATACTGTATCAGCTAATTTCATTAAACAGTTACTTAAAAAGTTTGTCAGCACGACCTGGAGGATTCTCATGGGCTGAAGACGAACGAAATAAGTTAGGTACTGATATATATAATTTATTGTTAATGACAAACACTATTAGGTATGCACAGTATGTTGCTCTGAACTGAACAATATTTAATAGAACACATTTGTCTTAAGACCGCTATCAAACTCGAGATTATTATATCAATCCCGTCTTGACAACGGTCTGACCTTTAAAACTTTTTACTAACTATACCGCTGTTAGTTATAACGGAGGTCTTACCCAGCAACGAATGGTTTTGGTCAACAATCAATTTTACTTGCAAATTTATTTATTACACCAAAATCTGTCTGTCTTGCTCGGTATTGCCTGCGACTGCGATGAATAAAATTCGCACGATGCAACAGATACACACAAACGGAAAAGGCATAAAGTTCTAACCACAGACTAGATACCGCATATTCACTAAATAGTATGGGTACCGAGCGTGCCATTTTCTAAATACCTACTATGACGTCACACTAGCAATTTAGTGATGTACATAGAGCCAAAAGAATCGCATAAATCGTTTTGATCGATCGAGTCAGTCAGTAAACCTTAAAGATGGGCAATTGTTACTGAATCCAACAATCGAATGGTTTTTGAAAAAATGGTTTGATACTACTACGAGTATTTTTTGTAATTAATTTAATTTATTGTCGGTAATTTATGTCGTAAAATAAACTGTATTTTATGGTTTTTGCGTTTTGTCAAAATTCGAATGATTTGCAAGGTTACTCGTATTCCAATAATTCGAATGACTTCTACAATCGAATAATTCGAATAATGTCATTCACACACAATCGCGCATCTTCTTAAGTAAACCTACACACTTCGACGGGAAAGGACGTGCGTGCAGTCTGTGAAATATTTTAATGTAGGATAGCATTAAAGCTTGGTGTAACTTTGTTTTTACATGGCGAAAATCATTGACTAGAAACATCTTATATCTGTAGATGAGACAGATGATCACCTAATATTGGTACCTACCAATTCAACATAAAACTCGTCAAAGCATGTAGTGTATTTTTTGCCTATTATTATCATTATTATGATGTTTTATACAATATTTATTTATGTGTACATAACATTAATGTGTACAACAACGATAATTTGCATAAAAATATTTAGGTATGTCACCGAAAAAATATTACGCTGTCCAGACAGAGTGATTATACTCTTCTCTTTCTTCTCATTGTCGAGCTAAAAAATTTTGATGACAAATTTTCTACAAAAGCAACATTATAAATTTCATTTTAAGTCGTACAAAGAGAGTTGATATACTACTATTTATTTATCTATATACCTCTTCATTTTCTATACCACACAGCACCTGGACTGTCGGATATGCTATTTCATGTAACCTTTTTGCGCCTGCGCTTTTTGTTACTATAAAGTCCTCATCCTTAAAATGTGCGGTAAATTATCTCTCATTTTCCTTTCTCATTTTCCTGACAATTGAATGGAATATCGATTAATCGTTAAATCGACTTATTTAAACAAAATATACATTCGTTTCTATCGTTTGCATTTCATTGCTTGCTAGCTAAATACTGAGTAGTGATCTTACCTAGTAACAGCGTTAATGTAACACGTATAAAACAAATATATTTAAATATGGAATTATCGAAGTAAGGTATCAAGTGTAATACATGCTATCGTTTTAAATGATTTTAAATTAAATTACCGACTCTTGTGCAATAAAAATACTTACCGATGAAATGAAATACCTCCATGAACACGACTCACTAGTTTTGAACAGCTTTTGCAATTAATTATCGAACAATTTGGCATTTCGAACATTTTTGGGCACACGACTTATCGCAAGCGCGGTTGAAACGTGACGGAGAAGTAAATGCGCGCGATGAGTGATCGGCGCATATCGGGGACACGCATGGATGGTCGATATGAGGTATCTAGTCTTATCGTATATCTGTGCTTCTAACACTTCTAACTTCTTGTCGGTTGTCTTCATCATCGCTCGCTTATATTCTTGCATGACGTCATCACTCGTTCTGAAAACCATTCCACATTATGTATGTGTAAAACTGAGTTAGCAAATCTTGGAGGGGCGCGGAATTTTCAATTTGAAATTAGAATCTTCGAAAGCCTTTATATCTGCCAAATGACTCTTAAATTAATTTAAAAAAAAAAACGCTTTTCTTCTGCCTCTTCTACGACTTGTTGTTGGAGTCCTAAGGCACCCCCGTGGTGCAAAGGGCCTTCGTGAGTTGTCGCCATCTCCCCCTGTCCTGCGCTTGACTCTTGACATCCTCCCATTGTAGACCTACAGCTGTTATCTCCTGGTTGATGGTTCGTCTCCACGAATGTATGGGTCGTCCGTGTCTTCTCTTGTCATCGGGCTTCGGACATCGGGCTTGCTTTCGGGCGCATTCTATGACTTACGAGAACATTAAAAATAATAATTTATTAATATTAAATCTTACAAGGTAGGACCCGGTCCCGAACCGAAACCGCATTAAACTATTCAAATTACGATTTGACAAGAACACACAAAGTTTGATAGTTTGCGGGCAAATACTGCTTGATGCTGGCAGGTTACTTGCTGTGACAAACATAGGTTAGGTAACAGTTGAAATTGGTTTTAGTTTGACGGGTCAATCAGTTGCTTTTTTTACCCCTGACGGAAAAGGGGGTGTTTTAAGTTTGACCCCTATTCTTTTTGTGTGTGTATACGTGTTTGTGTTTTTGTGTGTGTTTGTCTGTGGCATTGTAGCTCCACATCATTTATAATTACGGACCAAGTAACTAAATACCTGTTTTTATAAAATAAAATAAAATATTTCGGACAAAATATATCCATATGAATGTTAGTAGTGTATGACTTACCTACATACTATGTTAGTATTATACTTAAAATAAGAAATTAAAATTTGAAATACATAAATCAAATTAATTAATCAATTGAATAATGAAATTAAGTAAGTAATTCAAATGAATCAATTTTATTGATTTAACATATCATTTTACAACTGATGTAATTTCAGACAATCTTCTCGTGATCTCGTCTCGTCCCTTTTTTACTCGCTTGGAGGGTGAATTTCCGAAAATCTTACTGCCTCTCTCCACTACTAAAGTTAGAGAAGGTTAATGGATTGATACGGCTTGACGAAAACACACTTACAAGTGAGTTAACCATAGTCAAGCCTTCTTAAGCAATAGCAAGTGATCCCTTGTCGCACTAATTTTGTTACGTTTCCTATGTCAAACAACTTAGGAAATGTTTCGAGTTCTATGAAGTTACGTGGTCAGGATTCTCATGTGTAACTTGAAAATTAAGTTAACAAAGTGACTAGTGTCGTGTGTGTTTGATGACCGCTTGGTGCAGCGGTCCACGTGTCGGACTTCTAAAACCAAGGGGTTCGATCCCCGCACAGTACAAGCATAAGTGTGCATGAACATGTGTGTTAGTACTGGTTAGGGTGTTTTCTATGTATAATATGTATTTATTTACAAATACAAAAAGTATTGAAATATGTTTATCCGTTGTCTAGTACCCATAAAACAAGCCTCGTAGCTTAATTTGGGACTAGAGAATTGGTGTGATTGTTGTGAAGTACTTATTTATTGATTTTATTTATAGTGTTAGTGTGACATCGATGGGTGTGATAGATGGTTGTCGATGGGCGAGCGATGCATACCCGTACGAGCTGTCATCAGATATCTGTCATTCAAATAGATAAGACCGCCTAAATTCCAAAGTTATCAATGTATTTAAAAAAAAATGTATTATTAATTGTGATGTGCAATAAAGAGTTAATTTATCTCTTTGGAAAGAGCGAGTTTTTATACTAAACCTATGTTATTTATATTGCACTAGCAGACCCCGCAGACGTTGTTCTGTTCGTTGTTTTTTTATATCGTATGAACTGTACTTTAAGTTATATCTTTGAAAAGATTAGGCCAAATTGGTCCAGGCGTTCTTCAGTTATGCGCTTACCAACACATTTTCAATTCATTTTTATATTTTAAATTTTAACTTTATTGCAGGGTTCAATTGTCTTTAAGCATGGGAAACCAGCCAACTTAGTTATTAATTCTTCATTAATCAAAAGTTTTAACCTTAAACAGTTATTGGCGAATTCCCATTTATTTTAACATTATACTCACTGATGGTCAGTAGATACTACCAAACCGAAGATAAGCTCTTCAGAATCCTTTGTTTTGCGTCGAACGCTGAGTAGATCATCTACTTTATTCATGTTAACAAACAGCACCTCCAAGTAAACACTGCATTATATTATTCACTTGTCATAAGGGTGACTTTGTTGCACAAATGGGCGGCTTGATATGCCCTCGTCTGGACATTACACTATTTTGCAGATTTACCACGACGTTTTTCCTTTTCACAGCCAAACAGCTAAAGTTTGATCCAACGATAACTTTTAAGTAGTTACTGGCTTTCACACTCAGGCCTCGAGCAATGATTGATGATCTTATACAGTATATAAGAGATACGCTTTAGTTAGATAGATAGATTTATTATTGTACAACACACAACAAAAATTACAGACAAGTATAACAAAGAAAGATATACAATTTAGGTGGTCTTATCGCTTGTAGCGATCTCTTGCAGACAACTTTCGGTTAAAGGAACATTTAATTAGGGAACAGGAAAGGGAAATTTGTGCAAAACATATATGGATTATAAAAAACATATACATAATATTTATAAACTATAGATCTAAATATAAAATAAATACATAATTATTATAAATACGTAATAAACTGGGATAAAAATGGGACTGTACAGGAATGTAAATCTAGTTTATAAAAATCAGGATAGAGGTTTACTCACATAAAATTTTATTAAAGAACAGGAAAACACAGGAACACACAATAGCAGGTACCTACAAAAGAACAGACACAAAAGACATGCGCATTGCGCACTAACAACAAAGTGTTTAAGACCGTAGCAGTAATTTATTTTAGATAGACAACTTAATTTAGCAGTAGTTTACTTTAGGTAGACTTTAGAAATTTTGTCTGTTTTGTTTTCATTTCGTTTAGTGTACTCGTATGATCACATACACTAAACAAAATGAAATCAATAAACGTTTTTTCAAACTTTCTTTCTAATTTTTCTGTGTTTAAAAAGATCTCCTTTTTGTCATCATCATCATCATATTAGCCTGTTGCAGTCTACTGCTGGACATAGGCCTCCCCCAAGGAGCGCCACAGCGCACGACCTCCCGCCCTTTGCATCCAGTCACTATCAGCTGCCTTCTTCAGGTCATCTGTCCATCTAGCCGGGGGGCGTCCTGCACTACGTTTGCCTAAGCGTGGTCTCTATTCGAGAAACTTTCTGCTCCGCCTCTCGTCGGTTCTGCGACAGACATGGTCAGCCCACTGCCACTTTTGGACTTGCTACATTTTTGGACATTATCAGTTACCTTAGTCTTATGTCGTATGACCTCGTTCCGGATCCTTTTTGTACTTTTTAAGAATTATTTTTCGAATGAAAGCAACAATATCAACAGATTGGACAAAGTGTTCATGCTTCATTAACCCCCGAAAAAAAGATGGGTGTTACAAATTTAGCCCTTATTCTTTTTGTGTGTGTTTATGTATGTTTTCGTATGGGGTCGACGATAGCGTGCAAAGGGAACAGCGAGCCGGAAATAAGAAGACGCATTGGCATGGCAAAATCTGCTATGTCAGAACTTGACAAAGTCTGGAAAGACATAAACATTACAAATCAAACCAAAGTACATCTCGTTCGCACTCTTGTCTTTCCCATTGCCCTCTACGGTGTCGAGACGTGGACAATCAAGGCGGCCGATAGAAAAAGAATTGACGCCTTGGAAATGTGGTGCTGGCGCCGGATGCTAAGAATACCATGGACAGCCCACCGCACAAACGTCTCGATACTCAAACAACTGAAGCTGGAGAAGACGCAGCGTCTGTCTGTGACCTGCCTGCAACGCATAATGCAATACTTTGGCCACGTTGTACGCAGGGATAGCAACAATCTGGAGCGTCTGATAGTGACAGGGAAGGTGGAGGGGAAAAGACCTAGAGGACGAAGTCCCAATCGGTGGTCGGACCAAATCTCTAAACAGCTGGAGATACCCGTAGAGAGATGTATGTTTTTGCGTGTGTCTATCTGTGACATCGTAGCTCCTGAACGGACGGACCGATTTCAGTGCGATTTTTTGTGTTTCTTATCAAAGCTGGTCACATCCATCCAGCCGTTGAAGCTTACCAACTGTTTTTCTGGCTCATGTTGGGGGTTTTACCATTATTATATTAATTTGTTCTCAATCATGGTACAGTTCGCAAAAACAAGCTAAACAGGTTTAATTTTTTATTGCAAAGCGTCCTTTTTCCTTTTCTGAAATAATTAGTAACTATTTTTGTGCTAATCAGAAGTGGTAAATACGTGCCGAAACAAAAACATCATGTAACATACTTATATTTGCGAGTTCAAAAAGTTTATACAGTTAAGATCAATCTTTTTTAGCAAAATTAACAAAAGATCCACTACAGTAGTAGTCATGTTACTAAAATGGTTACCGTGTATGTAGGTATTTTTTAATTTACTTTGTCACAACGAGTAAGTTTTGGTGCAGGTTACAGCCTACAAACTTACATTTTGACGTGACAACGTCTTATAAATTGGTTTGCCGAGTGACACTTCAAGAAACTGCGTTACGCTCCGCTCACGTTATGCGCTCACAATGAGAGCGAGTGAGAGGCACGCGTCCCTTCGGCTCAGGCATGGTTAGCCCGCCTAAGAGCGAGTGAGACAGACATAAAATGTGAAAGGCACGCGTCCCTTCCACTCGAGCACAGTTAGCCCGCCTAAGAGCGAGAGAGACAGAGCGAGAGAGAGAGAGTGAGAGAGATAGGCATACACACCGGTTTATGTTATACGAATGAATATTCACATTAAAATTATTTTACCACTCAAAGTCGTTGTCACGTAAAACTTTCGCCCGTATACCGACTTTACAGGCAACCAATTTTTACTGTATTTATTATGTATATGTTGCATGTCTTACAGTGATAATAATCCTTATTGTATGTATATCGTACATTTCATCATAAATTTTTACTTAATTTATTTGATGCATGTCAAAATGACAATTATTATTTTTGTTTTAGTTAAATTAACGGAATATATATTTTAATGTTTTGACTGTGTCGTTTATAGGCAGATAGCAAATACCAGTACGAGTATGCAAGGGGCTGGCTTAAGTACCAATAGATGCCAGCAACCTCTTCTTATCTTTAAGTCACATGCAAATAGTTGCATTTGAAAAAATTGTACGAAAAGAAAACTTTTTGTTGGTTTCCAAAATGGCGTCCATATGCTATCTGACTCATACTTATTGCGTCTCTGTTATACTTTCGGCCTTATGTCAGTATCCATCATGGCAGCTGCTAACTTATCAAATGCTGTTGCAAAATTATTGCAATTAAACGTATTGTTTAATCCAATTATGGTTAAAATTCTGAAGAATTATGAAAAATACTACTCGTTAGTGTTTTGTTCACAGTTTGGAACCGACTACCTAGTATAGAACCTGCATTATTTGTAGAAAGAGGTAATAGTCGAAGTCACGATGAAAGAAACCGGTCAAGTGCGAGTTGGACTCGCGCACCGAGGGTTCCGTACAAACCTGTAGATAAGGAGTTGTAACTTTGAAATTTTCAAAATTGTCAAAAATATTTTTTTTATATGATGAAACTGAAAATTTACGGTTTTCGTAATTTTTCCTATATCTGTACTATAAGACGTGACTTCGTACTAAATTTCAAGATTCTAAGTTTACGAGAAGTACCCTGTAGGTTTTGATTCCCGTGTGAGTTTCGAAAATTTGCGGAAATTTGCGGCCTAAATGGCTGTATCTTTTGATTGTGTTGGCTTAGAAGGTTGATTTTTCTACAGCTTCTAGGGACAGTAGTCCTAAGTATCATATAGAAATTTCAGTTTGATATCTCCACGCGTTCCTGAGAAAAACGGTCTTGACAGACGGACGGACGGACGGACGGACGAACAACAAAGTGATCTTATAAGGGTCCCTTTTTTTGCGATACGGAACCCTAAAAATGAAATTTATGACAAAATTCCCACTAGATGAAGACCGGTACGCGCAATTCGAGAACTATACTGAATAATTTCGTATTCTCGTACTGTCTTCAGACCGTAATAAGCCCGGCCGACTTTTAACAAAAACATAATATTTAAGTGTTGACAAACGATGATTTACACACCAAAGTTACAATCATTTGCTTAGAAATAACTTTTGACTAACTGAACTATATTATTTAGACCTGGGGTACGATTCTCATGCATACGTATTTTTTCCGCACGGTATTTAGTACGTACCTAGCCTGCTAATCCTAAACCAGTGGAAAATTTGGAACTCGTACCCAGGTACGAGTTTCAAATTTTCAAAATGATAGTATAAGTTCAATAAATAAATAAATAAATAATTCACTGGTTAGCACCAGTGGCGTTCGAGCAGTATCGATCGATTATTTACGAATGATCTTTTTGTCTCTTTCAATGTGGTATTTTTGATCGCCATATCATGGCTATATTGCATGGCTGCATTGACTGTATTACACAGAAATTTCGTATATTCTGCTGAAATAACATTGATTTACTTGATTTAAAGTTATTTGTGCCCTAGATGGGGCAGAGGGCGTCCACAGTAGTCCTTCCTCATGTTCAGTCAAGTCTGAAACATACGCTCTTTCCTTCACTGTAAGGCATGCCGATTTTCTTCGCCTCGTCTGCTACAGTGCGTCGGCAAGTTTGTTTGGGGCGGCGACGTTTACGTTTTTCTTGGGAAGTCCAATATCACCACTATCTTTGCTAGATTGCGAGGAACACTGTGTACATTTTTGTCTTTCGACAAGGTTTGTTGCCTAGGTAGTTTACAGCTTCAGAGCTTCACTCATACGAGTGCATCACATAGTACATCAAGCCTGTCGAATGCCGTATTATGTTTTTTTTTTCAAATAATTGAACAAGCCTCTTATTCATAACCCGCTCAAGAATCCGAAATTCCGATTGGACGAAAAATTTAGGTCTGAAATTTTCAGTCCAATCCTTAGGACCACCTGTATGTATTAGTTTTATGACTGCCATTTTAAATGCATAAGGGAAAGTCTCAATTGATACTAAGAAGGAAGACCGGCGCCATTGCCTCTCTGAGTCTGTGGCTCATGCTGACTAGGTGGCCTTTTTAGTACTGTTTTGATGTGTTGATGTTGAAATCCAGTGGGACAGTTATTATTGACATGTAATTTTTTAACTGCTTTGGATGAGAACAAATCTATCCCCATGGCGCATTTGTGTCTCAGGCCTATTATTAGGTTAGCAAATTCTCATTCATCAACCGGTGCCAGTTTCTAAAGAGAAAGAGGGGAAAGAAGAAAAAACGGGCAGATCAGGATGGCACAGGAAATCACTATAAATAGTTATGTTATCAGCAAGCTTCTTGCCAACATTCGCAAAAAACTTATTCACTTAATTAACGTTCTCTTGAGGGTTATATGAAGAAAGTTGCAAGTGTGAGTGATCAGCTGCTTTAAAATAAAGATACAGTTGAATTGAAATCCTCTAATGACACTTTTCTAGAATCTGGCTGTTTATACTAGATGTGATCTCGTGTATGCCAAGAATACTAAATAAAGTGCCAAAATCTACCGCTCACTACCTACTGAGTTTCGAACGTGTGTCTACTATATATATTTTTCTATTCTCTTGCCTAACAATAGGTAAAAAGGGAATGGGTAGTTTCAAATAACATTAAATGTCTATGGTGAATTTTGTCCCGTGTAATAGACATGTGATCAATCACACTGCCTTGGGGAAAACAGTCTACTCATCCATGGTATTTCGGTCTAATAAATCACTCGGATTTCAGTATTGTATGTGGATAATGTATGACTCAAAATCATTTGATAATACATCTTTATTTGATTTTGAATTTCATTCAAAGTTCTGACTTAAAAGGAAAAGGGATTTGCTTCTACAAAATGAAAATAAAAAGGCAATCATTTATCGTCTTTATCAGAAGGTCTATCGATATTGCCTTAATGTTTTTGCTCAGAACGACTGACAAATTCTCTTTCAATGTTATGAATCATGATAATATCAGCTTAACCTAAAATAAGGCCAACTAAATCGTTTAAATCAAACCTTTCTTGGCGTTTAGCGTTACCTATTAAAATTTGTAAGTAACACAGTCATACACACGGCATCACTGTTTAAATGTTGTGTGTTATTTTTTAACTGAAGTACTGGCAACATATGTATACTAAATTAACACCGCTATAATTTTCTCCACTTTTCAGTAAGTTTCGGATGATTGCAGGTGTCACTTTGGAATTATGCCTATTAGGAAATATGTATAATCAACATGCAAACATGATCACAATTCCAATTTACCCAGTAATAGCATTTTCCACTTGCCACTCTCATAAATGTCATCAAGATCTCATGAGATGATCTCAGCTCGTCAGAATATAATCATGAATGTTTATCTCCAAAATTAGAATTGATCCAAACGAATTGTGCAATTTCATTAAGCAAAACAGGTATAAAGGGTGGGCACATGGTATCATGGCGGGTGTAATGCGTTTCGTGGGTCCTGAGTCCTTACTCCCACGAAAGGTTAGTTCCCTTTCAGTCTAGCCAGCTCTTTCGCTCGCACAATCAAGCTGACAACAGTGACAGGGAAAGCTACATCCGAAACTACGGATTACGGACAACGGCTTGAGAGTAGGGCCGCTGGTGGCATTAATTTACGGAAAGTGGGCTACAAACCCCGTACAGTGAGGAGACAGTGTTTCCTTTTTCGTGACTTGGAAAACTTACCTTGTCAATTATCATTTCACCTACAAGCTTTTACTTCCGATGTTTATATGTTTAATTGAAGTTGAACCTACTTTTTAGTGTCCAATTGAACTGTAGTACTGTAATTCGTTTAGTTTTCATGAAAATTCACATTTTTATCACTAAAGTTTGTTTTAAGAAAGTTCTATCTTTTTAATAGATATCTTACTAGCTTTGTTTTATTGTTTATCAACCTATACACGTCCCACTGCTGGGCACAGACCTCACCTCAACTATGAGGTTGTCCTAGCTATACTCCACCTCGCGGGCTCAGTGCGGATTGGTGGAGGGGTGTTTGTATGGTAAGTGACCAACCTTACTGTCAGATGTTATTAAGCCGCCCGAGGGCCTCTGACCAGGCTTATGGACTTATATCTATCAATATTAACCAGGACCAACAGCTTAACGTGCCTTCCGAAACACGGAGATGCTTGTAAATAGACGTCACTTAAATGGTTAGAATGGTCACCCATCCCGAACTTGACCGCGCCTTAAGTTGCTTAACTTTAGGTACCAAAGCGCTGCAACCACTGCGCTACAAGCACCTCTTAACCTTACTAGTTAACGGTGCATTTTTTAACTTTTGAGTTAACAAAGCAAAAACACTTCAAGTCTTCAACATTCAAATCAAACGGGTTCATTACTCCATTTCGAAATATCAATCATGCATTTCATCGAATGCTTTAAGACATTCGATGAAAACAACCATCGATGTAACGTCTTTCGGGTATATAACGCATCGTTTTAACGAATAATCGACTTGTTGTCATCGATGAATTTTATTGTACCTCGACAAAACGTATTTGGAAATGGTTAAGTGAATCAAAATAAAACAGTTAATTTTATTTGTCCCATACTTATCATGCTTTTGTTAGATCAAAATATCTGGAAGATACATACGTGTCATTGCACCAAATAGTAGCCAATATGTCAAGCTTTGAGCTGAGTCTGTGTTAAATGGGATGTCTTGTCTTTGAAAAATATTGGTCCTCACAAATTGGTTTTCTAAAATGTGTGCAATAAAAGCTGAACCCACGAACATTTTGGTTCTTCTAACCTCTTCTAATCTTATTTTATATCAAGTTTTAGACAACACTTTTAAATATTTGTTTTTTTCTGTTTACGCGGACTGTAGACAAAAAAAAGTAAAAGTACAGTAGGAAAAAAGTGTATCATTTCAAAACTTTTGAAATTTAGCTAGAAGGGGAAAACTTATCAGACATTCTGTCTCTCTCTTTCTCTCTCTGCGGTCGGTTCTCGCGTGGACAAAAAAAGTAAACATAAAAATACAGTAAGTAGTAAAAAAGTGTATCATTTCAAAACTTTTGAAGTTTAGCTAGAAGGAAGAACTTCTCAGACAATCTCTCTTTCTCTCTCTCTCTCTTTATCTCTCTCTAAGGTCGGTCTTTGTGTTCAGCATTAGGATTGCAGTGGTAGCAGATGATCTGCCTCCACCGGTTCCAGTCCAGCACGTCTCTTACGACCGTCCAGACTTCAAAGCTTGAAGGACGACGAGTATTTTAATTGATCGGTCCATCTGGACGGTGATCGATTTTGCGCTTCTGACTACTATAAGTTTCTCCAGACATATGTCGCCTCTGCGTACCGTGTGAGTGTGACCTAAATAGGAAAAAATAAAAAAAAAACAAGAAAAACCTCTTAATCTCCATTATTTACACCATAGGGTCATTTCTACCAATTATCACAAATTTCCAGTCTCTTTTTTCTTAAAGAAATGTACTAATGAAAAAAAAAAGAATGCGGTGTTAGCATATGGTCGATAGGCGAGTCTTAATTCAGAGCTGGTGCTTGATGCATTATTGCGTTTCGCTTTCCAAGTATTGTGAGCATTTCCTTCCAGCACCTTCTGCCACGACTTTTAAACCAATCTCGATTATATGAAATTGATATCACCCTAGCGTATTTTCTCCATGAAATCAAAACAGACAAGAAAAACCTCTTAATCTCCTTTATTTTTCATTATTTACACCATTACGCTACGTCTCTATTTATTATCACAAGTTTCCTTTCTCTTTTTTCTTCAAGAAATGCACTAATGAGAGAAATGGAAAGCAATTATAACAGCTTCCAGAAAGATAGCGTCTCGTTTATTATTTTGTAGAATGTCAACAGATTAGAGGGAAAATTGGTTTTCAAATTTCGATCTTTTTACAATGATTTTAGACTGGTACATTTCGTATTCTTTCCTTACTTATAAAATAATTTCATGATCACCTTCGGCAGTCTATTTCATTACCTTTTGCTTGCCTATTTAGATGAAATTCAGTATAGGACTGATTACGCAATCTGTATTTAAATGGCGTCGACAGTATTTTGATTCGCGTTACACACCCGAATTTCCTTTTGTGACTTAAGCCTTTCAATTTACTAATGTCTTCAGGTACCCTTAGTTCTTAAGTAGAGATATCGATCCTTGGTGAACAAATTGGTCCTCACGAGCAGGATCAGAAAGTGCGATTAGTGCGTAACAGTGCAAAAAAAGTTTTGTATGGAGTATGGACACAGAACATTTCGCGAGGCCGAGTGAATCCAACATAGTTTGAACCTTGACCCCACCCTATAACCTGCTAAAGGTTACTATCATCATTTTTCACAAGACATTGCCCACTAGTAACTCTGAGACTCGACCTAGCGAAGTGTAAGAAAAGGAAATTACTGATTCATATCTAAGTGACTCAGTAAAATCAAGCACGTCATTCAGTTAATAGAAATAAAGAGAGGCAATCTTTCTTCGGAGCAGTACCGGTGCCTGCGTATTTATTTATTCCAGGGGGTAACTTAGATCCATTCTTTTAAAAGGTTTGAACCTCAAACAATTTTATTGAAAGTATACAGCGTGTAAAAAAAACCTTTCCGAAGCCGAATACCACATATTCAACCAATTGTTACGATCATTTTTTTTCTTTTACACCATACCTGGGAAGTTAACGGTTACTGTACGGTACACTTTCCCGCGTGTGCGCTGTACATTGCGGGTTAGAATTAATTTTTTTTTATGATAAATAAAAGTTGTTTCCCAGCCAAAATATTTTTTTCATACGATTTGGTTTGATGTACTGAACGCGTGGTAAGGTTTTTTTTTCACCTTGTATAAGTCATCAAATAGTGTCATAAACGGTCGGTAGAACAGTGAACTGAACACATTTTAATTTTTTTTACTGGTGAAGGGTCAAAGTTACCCTGGGCTAAAGTAATACGCAGACACGGTACTCAGATTGAAGGAATTCCGGGAATATTTTTTCGTGTTTCCGAATTAATGTTGAGCTCGTGAGTGATTTGGCACTTGATTGGGGTAAGAAATAAGATGAATTAGTCTGGACTCGTGAGTCTATCTAGCTAGATTAAGAAAAAGACGTGTGCTATGTTAGGTTACTTTATGTATAACAAGATAAAGAAAAGAAAGAAAGAGATTTCAAAGATTGTGAAAGTTAAACCGAACCGGGTCATGCCAGAAAAGACAATGGCAGATTTTGTGACAAATCATCTGTTGATTTCTATTATACGCCATGACGCTAAAGCGTTTTATTCCCATACAATCTCTACTCGTATTCAAGAAAAGCGTTTTGACAGTTGATAAAAAGTACTTCAAAGATTGGTGGTGTCAACTACCATATTCTAGTTTTGAATACTTTGTTCTCATCCCTAACCGATAGTAACCACACACACACCACGTTCATCACTGCGGTATCTTACGCTTGCGTTATCAAAAACCCCCTTATTATTGAGTAGCTTGTTACTTAGAGGTATATAAG
Source organism: Pyrausta despicata (assembly GCA_963921415.1). NCBI lineage: Eukaryota > Metazoa > Arthropoda > Insecta > Lepidoptera > Crambidae > Pyrausta > Pyrausta despicata. The sequence goes on from OY992864.1 coordinate 10,162,517, forward strand.
TTAATTTCATACGAATGTAAGAAAAAGGTTTTAGCGGCACTTAAATTCTTCGGATACAACGAGACTGAGGACCTGCTGTCTAGAGTTGACTGTTATATAAGATATTGAGTGGTGGTTTTGAAATATATCATAACTAATCCCAAGATTTTAATCGTAGGGCAACACTGTCACACTATTTCACTTTACCTAACTACTATAACTTTAACTTACACACAAACACACACGCGCGCGCGCACACACGTACACACAAAATACTGTATATTTTTGTTATCTAAGTTTGCTCATACTGCGTACCTTTATATTGCATAAGAAGAGCGAAATCTCACGCCACAGGTACCACGAGTACTTACTGGGTAGATCCCAGCCTCCAGATTGTTAACGATTAAGTGAGTTAACGAAATTAAGAATTTTTATTTATTTATTTATTAGCTTGATGTGCAGCCGTTTGTACGAATATCCGTTATACAAACTTCCTTTCCAATCCGCCTCCACCACGCCAGTCCATTCAATTATTTATCAGTAGCACAAATGAACCAATGAACGAAATTGCCGATAATTCGCGTCAGGCATCAATAAATCCATAATTGGTTTGTCTACTGCCACTCGCTTTAATCTGTTAATTGAAAACAAACGGGAATTATTGGTTATTAATTCGGCAAAGGTCGGTATCATTATTCGGTTTTGGGAAAAATATTTTTTGCAATTACATCAATATTTTTTTTTACATCAAAAGGAAGTGTGTGAAAAGTGACCTTACCTGGAAAGATGAGTCATCGTCTATCGAAAAGGTCATGCTTATTGAAAAAGGTTTTTTGTTGATACAGCTTTTAATTTCTGTAAGTGGTCTACTATTAATGTCATTTTCCTATGCCATAAATGTCACCTGGGTGAAACGGATCACAAAATTTAGACGTTTAAAAACTTATTGTAATAATAGTAAATAAATATACAACAACATCACATACATTGATTGACTCCGTGGTGAGTAGCTTAAAACAAGTGGTGTTACGGATATCAGAACCAACTGTGATGTTTACAATTAAACTTAAATAAATACAAATAACACCCCGACCAGTACAAACAGACATGTTCATGCACACAAATGTTTGTACAGTGGGGGGATCGAACGCGCGACCTCTTGGTTAATAGTCAACTTCTTGACCGTCACACCAAAGTGGTCGTCGAATGTATGCTCTCTATAATTTTTAACAGAAACACACAAACACATACACACGCACATAGAGACATGGGGTCAAACTTATAACACCTCTCTTTTTAGTCGGGGATAAAAAACTATAACTTTTGTTATTTAAAATAACGCATCTTGAAATTTGTCATTCATGGGTTTATTACAAAATTAATACATATTCTCTAAAACTACTTTCACAATACTATTGTATGTTAGGATACTTTCAAAAATACTTAACTCATGAAATAGTCCAAAAATTTTCATGACTTACATTAATTATTTAAATTATCAAATAATTAAACGTAACTCATGAAAATTTGGGACCATTACATGACTTAAGTATTCTTTCAATTACATTTTAGGTGCGAACAAATTGTTTGAAATATTTCATAAATACAGATGGTACTTAAGCAGACTAATGTTCACAGTTTTTCAAATGTCTGTCTGTATTCAAGTGCCAGTAAACAGCCAGTTTGGGCCAAATTGGCCACATATTTGGACGAACAGATTGTCGACAATAAATCTGAAACTGTGTTTTACGGCGTGTTTTTACCGCAGTCGTGTTCTGTGTGACAGAAGACCGCGGTTTTAAAAGCGATTTAAGATTGAAAATTAATGAAAACTCTAGATGATTGCGATTAAAAGAAATAAATCAATAAAATGTAAAAAAAACAACTTCTACCTTGTACTTCCCTCTGGAGTTTCAAAATGGCGTCGCGTCGTGTTGTATCGCATAGGTTTAGTTGCTTATGTAGAACACCAGGTTTGGTTTAATCACATCGTCACACACTACAACAATTTGCACAATATAACACACTTTGGGTAATAAATTTACTGCCAGGAAAACCAAATCAAAGCAATATTACTCCGTGGAACCTTTTGCAATAACGGTTTGCCGATTTTGTTCATTATAAATTGTCACCTACACAGTGTTCTTCAATCTTATGCAGAAAAAAACACCCAATAATGGTCATTATTAAATCCATACTATTATTATGAATGCGAAAGTAACTCGTGTCTGTCTGTTTGTTACTCAATCACGCCTAAACTACTGAAGCGATTTGCATGAAATTTGGTATGGAGGTATTTTGATACCGGAGAAAGGACATGAGTTACTTTTGATCGCGGGAAAACAACGCATTCCCATGGGAAAAAATACTCATCGCTTTCAGTCCTAAATTACCAAAGATTTGAATTATATTTGGGTAAAATTGGTTTTACGGGAAAACAACTTCCAAAAAAAAACTACCTAATGCGGACGAAGTCGCGGGTAAAAGCTAGTTAAATAATAAAGCACGGAGCTGGCGCTCCTACCCGAATCGAGCGAGGTCTTATGACAACTGATGCAACTTTTAATTAGACAACCCAGAATAAAAAACCATTTTAATGCTTATTTCAGACAACTGAATTAAACATTAAACATGGTTACTACTCGTATTCAGGTCCCTTCAATTTTTTTTTTGCAATATTATGTCCTCGATTGATTTAAGTTGAATAACTAAGATAAAATAAGTAGCGTGAGTCGTAATACTCTGTAACAATAAAAAATACGCTTTGCTTTTTGGAGTCCATGAAATATTAAGGTAGATAAAACAGAAGTGTTCAAGGATATACTTTTCTTCTCCGCCCCATATTGCCTGCTCTAAGTTATTACCTGCGCTAAACTTTTATTGAGTTCTTGGATATATCATCTCGTAAAATTGATTGTATTTCTTCTTTTATTATGACAATATTATTCATATGAACGTTATATAAGACTTTCGGTAAGAATAGATTCGACTTTTTTATGTGGACAGTATTTTTGGGTAACTTTTAACAGGGATAGTCAGACATTTTGACCGCTATCTCATCTGATAGTAAGTGGTAAATTATATTCATATTAAGGAAACACTTTAGCTAGCAGCGAATTTCATACCTTAACTGCAAGCAGCAAAAAATATTTTTACCCGCCTTTAAAAAATAAGTTTACCCATATTTTAATGAAATTAGCTCACTTCTACTTCAATAATTAAACAACTTAGGTTGATATTAGAAGCTGAAAAAGAGGATTATTTTACTTTAAATTTCTACTCAACGACGCCAGTGCAGGAACCAAAATACATCCAACTGTAATCACCAGAAAAAGCTAGAACTGGAAGACTACGAGCGATGGATGTATTTTTGTTCCTGCGCTGGCGTCGTTTAGTGGAATATTTAAAGCAAAATAATCCTCTTTTTCAGCTTTAGTCATGGATTTCCGCAAAGTAACGCCATATTCCTGATCAATGATATTAGAAGGTTTATCTATATTGAATCGTTTAGATTCTCTTTTGAATAAAAAAGTGTTCCGCAGAGAGGTGAACTGCCTTTGTCACAGAATAAAATAATGCCCAAACAGATCACCGTAGGTGCGATTAGCCTTAATAGAAATCAGCTGGAAAAAGGTTGGTTCTGTGATAAATCACGTCTGGATTGATTTTGTGTCCAGAATCGTAAAAGAGGCTTTTTTCCGATTAGGTTTTTGATACTGTGTTAGTGTGTTACATTACGAGTTTGTAAAATATAAGGCAGGCCAAAGTATTATAAATCTTTTGGTATATGAGCTACTCTTATTTAAAAAAAGCACTTTTTCTTTAAAGCCATAACTTTTATGGTATTTTTTAATATTCTAAGCAGCCAACTCCCACGGACGCTGAGGAAATGTATTTTAACTTCTTAAGCTATGGAAATCCTTACCGGACTTGAAATTATAATTTTAAATATGTTTAAATCTTTTAACAAAAGAAACAATTTGTTTTGAAAAAGAACAAGGGTTTCATATACTTTTTTGGCAAGAAGTTACCTGCGTTGTTTTTAATGGTTAATAATCACTGATTTTCACAAGTGTTTCACCGATATAATATTAATTATACGTTAGCCATACTTTTCGTTGATGATTACAATTTTTTATAGTACCTACTTAATTAAAGCTAGTACCGGGGACCGCTAGTTAATTAGACGAGCACGTTTGCATCCAATGTGTTATGATGATCTTTAAATAAACAATAATGAAAAAATATTTTAAAAAGGCAAAGCGACTGTATAAGTTATTTTTATTGTTATCGTCGCCAAACGAAGCGCTTCTCGTCTACATTCCTGATGCGCATTGTTTCCCTGCAATTACAACCTAGGTTTTTTCAAAGCAAGAGTGAACAGGCATCTTTTAGGCAAGCTCGCTCCATCGTAGACTCAGTCTTTGCCTCGTTGTGCTTAGTCTTGGGTCGAGAGCTTACCTATCCCAAATAAAAAAACACTGTTATTATTTTATTTTTATATGGAGCTATCCAGAAATTTGATTGATTTGAAAAATTTTGCCACCCCTGTGGGGTGAGCACGAACAACTATCGTAACGTGTTCTTAGTGGTTACCTATCGTTAACTTGTCAATTTGTAGGAAATTTAACGTTTAAGGTGATCTTTATTCTAACAAAGAATTATAGGAATTCGCTTACAATGAGAACTTAATAATAATAGACACGAATACGTTACGAAAATGTTCGTGTTCACCTCACTGAGAGTTTTAAGCCTACCTGTTCTAATAAGCCTACCAAATGATAGGGCTGTTACTGACCTAAAAAATCATGACCAAAAATATATGAGCACCGTCCCCACCCACCAACAGACATCAAACTCATATCGATGTGATCGTCATCCCATTACTTGCCAAAAAGATTTCTTTTTCAATAAATTCGATGGGGTAATTCAGAAAAATCTAAAGTTTTTTACTATTTTCATACAAAATTTGGTTCCAGTATAGACAATATTACCATTATCCAGTATACCAATTTTATCACACAAGGAATAATATGAATACATGAAATTCAGTCTTAAAAAAGTTATCACAATAGTTGTTCATTCATCAAAAAGGTTTAAAAGCAATGGATTTGGCATGAGCGCCGCACCGATCCCAAGCCCAACGTGATGATTACGTTTTATAGGCAAAATGTCTGCACAAAACATTAGATATCATAGAAACCCTATCGATTTGCTTATGTCTCCATACTCCAAAATGAATTTTTCGGGGAGATCTACCATTTAAATCCAATTTCATTTCTGTTGGTGGGTGGGGACGAAAACGGTCATTGTCCTTTATAGGTAACGCAAGTCTTTCCTTATTTAAGAATCCACTCAGTGCGGAGCCTACAAAAGAAAATCTCAGCATTTATTCACCGTGTTAATTGTCATGAGTAATCTCTATCATTCGGAGGAACTTAAGGACGTATACAATATCTTTATATATAGATTCACAAAGCAGTCCCATCCAATGATGAGCTTTTATGAAATCGACAACTACAGCTATAGTCGTGTTAATACTTCAGGATGTGAGGAATTTAAACTTAGTCCGACGACTCACCTCAATATTTGATTGGTAACGGGTACCCAATAATCTCTAGAGTAAACGTTTATTTGGGCGGATTAATTAAACGTTACTAACTTGTGAGAACACATTAATATAACATATTCATGTGGTAGGTATCACTTTGTATTCCAGAATTTTCAGTATGAAATAACAAAAACCAAATCATTAATCATACATTTAGAAAAAAAACATCAATTTGAAATTTGCTAACCAGGACATCTTAATAGTGATATTCATGACTAGTGGCAGCCCGCGACATCGTCCGCTTGGAAACCCTTTATCTTCATAATTCTTTATAAACGATATATAACGAATAACACATAGGTTTGCGTATAATTGCGTATAATGATACTTTGCAAAATAGTAGCTTATAAGTAAGCTTATGAGCTACTATTTTGCAAAGTATCATTCCATACAGTAATTTTTACGAGAAAGAGTAACAAACATCTATACTATTAAACATTAGTAGAATGATGAATAAATAAGTAAGAAAAATATACAATATAATATGTACTAAATATAATAATTTTAAAATAAAAAGAAAGAACCTTATTTATTTATTTAAGCTTTATTGCACAACAAAACTTTGTAAAAAAGGTGGACTTAACGCCGTATGGCATTCTCTACCAGTCATACCTCTGGGCTAAGCAGAAATGATTAGTGGGCGGTGCGACAAAATAAATAAAAGAGAAAACACAACCTCATCATAGCTAGTAACGTTATGATGAGGCTTTATGCTTCCGTAATGAATGAGGTTTCACTTGAAACGGGAGTTGTTTGTGAAGGAAGAAGGAACCTTTGATCAAACCGCCTCTTTCAGCCACTCGTTCATAATACCCAACCCCTGAATACCTGAAAATGCACACTGATCTTTCATTTGAAATCTGACCGTTATATAAATGGTTACAAATTAATTTCCCTGAAGCCGCACTTTTAATGACTTCCTCAAGATGTGGTCTCAATTAATTGAATTTACTATGCCATTCAATTTAATTGGAACAGTAATTTGATAAATCCAATTTGAATGATATCATCGGACGTTATGATTTGAGATTTGGTGCTATTGAGTTGATTGCAAAAAAAATAACACAGCTAAACGGATCTTCTTTCTCTTCCGATTTTATTTTGTTAAGATGAATTTTTGCAATCTACAAAAAAGTTATGTAAATAAGGAGGGTTAAGGTTCATATTTAATCGGGTTCACTAATCTATTTCGAAATACGTTTCGTCGAATTACAATTCATAGATGAAAACAAGTCGATTATTTGTTTGAACGACGATAGATGAAAGACGTTACATCGATGGTTTACTTCGATGCTAAAAGACATTTGATGAAATGAACCATCGATGTAATGTAATAATTTTTCTTCTTCTTCTTTCGTGTCGGCAAGAACACGGGCTAAATCTTACTTGCCCAGAAAGCGGCTACCGTGATAGCCCTCTGGTTACTGATAAGTAGGTCCTCACGCGAGTAGGTGGTCGGGCACGCGGGACAGTTCATGAGGTGGACTACGGTTTGCAGGGGTTCTCCACATTCACAGCTGACGTCTGCGCTGCTTAAGCACCCCCACTGACACGGGTTATCTTTACTTATACCAACAAATAATTGACTTGTGATCGATGAATTATGATTCGACGAAACGTATTTCGAAATGGAGTAGTCAACCCATTTAATCTGTAGGAACCAGGGAATGTGAACCAATTAAAACATCAAATAATTCTCACTCTGTAATTTTACTATATCATCTTTGAAACATTCAAACATCTCCCAATAATTTCTACGTATTATAAATACGGATTTAAGAATAACTTTTCACTAGAATCACAACATCGTTAAGTTTAAAATACATTAATATTTACAATAAATAAACGAACCATATTTACAAACTAGTCTCATCAATGTATAGATTAGTCTTAAAATTAAATTAAAACGTAAAAATAATTTTATTTCGTAATATTATAATACTTCAAACAAATTATATTTGTTTCAGTAACAAAAAATCAATCAATGCCCTAGGCATTATCATCAAACTGTGTCAAATTTTTTTTTTATGTAAAAGAAATGTGATTCATAAAAAACAGTAGGTATTGAAAAGACAAATATAGAAATCTTAATGTATTACACATATGGCAGGAAAGACTTACAAGTACTAGAAGCTCAGGAATGTAAGGAATATCTGATACTGCCATTGAATATTAAGTACAGGAAACTGAAATGATTGATGATCATACCGAATACAGCCAGGTCAAATTTTAACCCCCAACGAAAATGAGTGGTCTTATACCAGAGTTTGACGCCTTTTCTGTTTGTGTGCGTGTGGGCACCGTAGTTTCCGAATGGATAGACCGATTTTAGTGTGGTTTTTTGTTTGTAAGATATTTTACTCACGAAGGTTCTTAGCTATGGCTTGTCAAAATCGTTCAGTTGTTGCAACTCACCAGATATATTCCGGGCTCATGTCGGGGTATTTATATTTAAAATTTAAGTTTTTTAGGGTCAAAAATCGCGCAACTGGCTCCCAGACTAAAAAGTTATAGGAAAGTCGATGAAAAAGCTAGTGACTTCGTGCTCTAACATTTTCCTACGATTAAGTCACCTGACTAATTTCCGCAGACATGTACTGTCCACTTTGTTAGGCATTTTCGCCATCGACATTGTAACGGTACTTTGTCACGGGGCCTCAGTAAAGCCCTTGTATAGCTAAATGTGATATTGGCTTACAGGTTTAAGTGTAAGTGAAATTAACCGCGTTCTTCAAGAAGGGAGCTGAGTACTACTAAAATTTTTAGTTTGTTAATGGTGCCTGTCCAAAAAATCTTCGCTCCTCTTCTGTGGACAATCCCATTAGTTAATATTTCTCCGTTTTTCCAGTCCGCAACCTCGCTCCGCGCCGGAGGACAGGCAGCCTTATACTTGACGTAGAAGTAATGAGCACACGGTTTATTAAGAACTATATTATAAAGTTAATATGTATTGACATTCAATATTTCACAGTTAAAATACTCTCTCTGGTATTTCATTTAAGTAACCTACTTATCTCACATTTACATTGCCACATTAGCTCTAGGCTGAAGAAACTTTTTTTTAAATGTTATTTTTAACATTTGAGCACTTAAAGAAATTTGGACCGATGAGTAAGTGTCACGGTATCTCAATTAAGAGAGCAATCGCCCGGCTTGCAAGAGGTGCGGGTTAAAGTCCCGCCTGTGGCAGTCCATTTTTCTTTAAGTGTGTTTTAATTTCAATTAAATTAGAGTAAAGAAATTTGCATTTTTAATGCTAAAAAATTAAGTTACTTAACATCTGATCTGACAAATAATACTTTTTTGTTCAAACATCTTCAAAGATCACTAAATTCAAGATTTGAATCATCATCAATCATCGTTGCGTCTTACTTTTAAACTGTACGTTGGCTGTACCTACTATGAATTGATCGATCGATGTATTGTAACTGAATGACCATACTCACGAGCAGAAAACTAAATCCGTTTGAAAGAACACCAAGTTCTTCACACGATTGAATCATTCAGCGTTTCAGATTTGGATAACAATGGCACACTGCTATAATCTTTTAGATTCTCACTAGTTTTTTTAGCGCCGTTATCAAAGGAACTGGCCGTTGGCATTTTAGCGATCCAATTATTATTACCTACTTTATTATTTTTATGGTTGCCAACTGAATTCATCTGACAGTCCTTCAGTTTCACTCTAGGTTGGCTTTGACTGACGGAGTTATGGCTAAGGGAGTTTACATTAAGGGATATAGAATTAGCTACACTAACCCTATCTAGCTCTTCGCTGTCAGTCACCCCGTTGGTTACTGGATCTGGATCTGATAGTTGTCTTTGTATTTTAAGATCTTGCAGTAATGGTTGCGCTTCTTTCTCTAGTTTGGCTAAATCGTTTCCTTTTTGAACGAAGATTCCTGATCCTCGTCTGCTAGATGATCTTGAGCTTTGGTCCAGTCGATTCCTGAATGGAGTGAGATGAGATACTGATCCGCTTTCGATTGACTGTGTCTGCGCTTTGGTTAGTGACGGTTTTTCTTTTGTTGCGTTAGGGTCAATTATTTCACCTAGTAACCAGTACGTTATAAGGATGCCCTTGCCCTGAAACAATAGAAAATTGTCAATTATTTTAGTTTGCACGTCGTAATGAGAGATTTTATTTTCATATACTTTATCTTGCTATAAACAAGAAAACTTTTAAAAAGCAAGAGATCGCACTGAATGTTTGTCTCTGACACCAATAACATTTGTTTTTTAAATATTTTTGAATGCATTTGTTACTCTGCACGGAATGAATATATATTTACGATTGTACAGTCGTGGTCAGAGAGTATTTACCCCCTAAAGGATAACAATTGCTTCCACACATTTAAGTAACAAGTTCTGAATGTTTATTTCATATCAATTAAATTTATTTTGGCATTTATTTATAAAGGAACACCAACAGTAAACATATAATATATATACATTGCTCATCTTAAATTGAAACTTTAGTATTTCAATCCTATATACCTATTATAGGTGAACACAACATTCGTAACAAACAATAACAGTAAATATTATGTTGAAAACTACAGGTAAATTATGGACAATTGAAATACACATGTGAATAATAAAAAAGAGATCAAAAATATATAATTTACCATATATGATAATATTTATGCTATCGAGCACCAATCATTGTTTTAGGAGTTTGTTAGGAGATAGTCAACAAAACTGTCATTTCCACAGATAAAAAAAATGAGGTTCATAATCAACAAGTGTACAAAAATAACTCATGCAATGTCGAATAATAAATAACCTTTTCATCCCACCATCTCGGAAAGAGTATATTTGCTCTTCAATATCTGAGTGGAGAAGCCGTTTTTATTCACTAGAGGATAAAGTAAATTTAATTTAGAACATCGTGTGCACTAAGTTTGTGAATTAAAAAAAACATTAAACCTATTTATTGCTACCTCTATGGTGCCGAATATATCATACAACTTTTTTTTAATTTGTCAAAAACTCAGACTCGGAACCTTCTTGGTGTTCTTTTTACAATTTGCTTTGTAGGCGGTTCTTAACGCGGCATTTTTTCACGTCATTGTTAAACCTTATATTAAAAACAAGAAATTTGAAAACAAGTGAAAAAACTACATGAGTGATTCTAGCGACGAGGAAGTTTGTTTGACGCCAACAAAATTGACTGAAACTGTTAATAATTCGCAAATGAGTTGTCTCCCTCAACAATCACGCGAGAAGTATTTAAAACAGTACACAAGTGACTAACACCAATATTACAGTACCAAACAAAAATATTACACTCAATTTAAATAACTGTAGCAACGTTACTTTCAATTTTTCTAAATTATAACTACGTATTATTAAAGATTATTCTGTAATACTTACTTACCTGTCATCATAATGCAGTAGTTTATACCTAAATTGAAATAAAAGTACCTATATTGTGATTGTAACCTTTTTTTTGCATTTAGTCATTTCCTCGCTGAGGTGGAATGAAAAGTTACGTGTTGCACTCGAGTGCCAAGATTTTTCACCTTGTGCTCTTTTGATTCCCTTGCTAACGCTCAGGATTCTAATTTCGAATCACTCGCTGCGCTCGCGGTTAACCGCGTGTTCAATTTGCACTCTTGTGTAACAAATAACTATTGAAAGGTAACAAGTAATTTTATTTAGCATTTTGGACTTGAGTGAAAAGTGTGTGATATAGAACCTAACTGTAAAACTGATAAACATTTTCTGACCGCGACCATACTTAAAAAACTCTGCAAATGTATCTACTTTACCTACGAAGGAAGTGGACGTCCACATAAGCACAAACTTACCTTCATCGCAACCTCTCCTCTGCACTCCAAGTGGAAGGTGCCGAAGGTCTCCAGCAGTTCCCTTGTGTCAGGGGAGACGTGGATCTTGAGGGCTTCCCCATTGGACTCCATGCGGGAGGCTGTGTTGACGGTGTCCCCGAAGAGGCAGTACCGAGGCATCTTGAGACCAACCACTCCGGCCACGCAAGGACCTGGTGAAGATATATTATTATTAAAGCTGTGCCCTGTGTATTCATCCGCATAGAACCTGTTTTCTTCATATCCCACAGGAACCGTTAAGTTTATGAGGATAAAAGTAACCTATGTATTACCAGATCATAATCTATTTAGTTGAAATTTAGAACAAATTTCAGCTAAATAGGTCACATTAGTATTTTTGGCGTAAAAGAGTAACAAACACCCATACATACTTACTAACTTTCGCGTTTATGATGTAGGCTTAAATAAGTATCTATTTTCTCCTGTTTTAATGTTTGACTTGATTGCAATTAATGCAAATTGAAATGTTACAAAACTGTTCTAAGCCGGATCATGAGCAAGAAAATTCATAAGTCGCTCTAAAGGAATGCAGAACGAAGAAGTTGATATAGAGAAGGCAAACAAAGAACTTGCCGGGACTCCTTAAGCTCAAGATGTATGTCTTACCTCTTAAAAACGTTTGGTGGTCTAAGTACACGACAATTGAAGTATTTTAGTTACATTTACCAGCGATTAAACCTATTTCTATAGTCCGTTATTACTAAATTTGTTTTCAACCTCCAAAGTTTATTCTATGAAACAAGAAATTGCTCAGTGATTCGAATACCGTCCGGGCAAGTTCTACCTAAGGCATGAGGGTTTAACCCATAACACTGTTTTGTTTTGTGTTGTGTTTTATCTAGCCGATAATAAAGCGCGTTGATGCGAAAATCTGTGGGCCCAAGATAACAGGACAAAGCTTAAAACGTTAATAAGAGCCACTGAAATAGAAACTATTTGATATTAAGGTGCCTCTTCGTGACAACTAGTACATTTTTATTAAGATTATAACTCATAATTTTAAGCCTTATTGCGTTAGGGTGAATAAGTTTCATATTATGCATGTGTACTTCAGTTATGGGTTATAAATGTATATAAGTATTTTTATCCGTTATCCTAGTCACCATAGCACAAGCTAATGGTTAGTTTGGGGTTAGGTGATTGATGTGTTCGTTGAAACAATAAAAAATTAAAAAATATCAAAGGCGCAGCGCAAGTCGTTAACTGGCCGAGATGAGCTTTCAGCAGCAAAGACGCCAGGTGAACCTAGATTCAGGCTGCTTAAAACCTGCCAATCTGAAAATCTGTGGGGTATGTCTTTATGTAACAGAGGACGTGATTTTAATTATTTTAAATTACTTGTTTTATTCCTATAAATGTCCCGAATTAAAAAAAAAACGGCTGATTATCATGATGGTGATGACAGATTATGGATGTACTGTTGTGTAAACTTCAGGTTCTATCTAGATCATTTATCTTGTGGAGCTAGTGACAACCGGTGGCAATAGTGTGGTTCTAGTCACTCTAGTGGGTTAAGCCTTAGGCAGGCGTGCTTTGATGAACACTACCGGAAATTATACGAAAACAAAAGCACGTGAGCGAAGCCTGAAACTGCTGTTTGTTATGTTATTTTTGCTGAAAAATATGCAAAATTGAATGCATTATCCAATTAGAAGACATGAAAGTTAAGGAATAGATATGCTTTTAATATATTAAACAAGGGGATAAGCGTCGAGTGTCCAATATATTTGCATGTCAAATTGTTCAACTTCTAAACCTGTTTGGTCGAATCCAGGCTCAATTCTGTACCTCAACACAGTTGAGCTAGTTTTATTCTAAACACTTCGCCTAGTAAAAAGTGAAGGCAGGTGGAAAAATCTAATTGTAGCTTTGATTGAAAACTAAAACAAGTTATTTAACAGCCAATAAATTTAGTTTTATCTTAGACCATACGCATGATTAAAATTGAAGGCAGGTATAAAGAACAAATTATTGTAGCTTTGCTTGAAAGCTTGAATAAGTTATGTTAATAATTTTGTATGTCAATAATAAATGTGAAATCGTTGTTTCAATTCATCTTAATTAAATTTTTCTGACACTTCAAATAACAGAATCTGATACAACATGTTCAACAAAACATAAAATTCACGTCACCTGTAATATGGATGTAAAATGAAACACGTCAACAATATAGCAAACGAAAATCATTTCAACTTGACAAAATTAGAAAAACTTTAGCAAATAACAGTCCGTGTGAGTTCCGAGACAACTTTAACGGTTATCATTAAAACTTTGTCGTGGAATTTTCTAATATCAATAAAGATTATCTAGAAGATGGGATATGAAATTTCTGCGTAAGGTTCGGAATGTTATCAAGGTAAGTTACCGAAAGTTTTTGGAGAGATTGTTTCTTTTATGAATCGTAAAATGACTTTCCTATTTTTGATTTACCGTACAAAAGTTAAGACGAGGAAAAGGAAAATTGGAAAAGTGTTCAAATCTTTTAGTACAAATTTATTTCTAAATCATTGCTTCGGTGATATTGATTTCGGGTTTTTGATTTATACAAATAAATAAACTTGGCCCCTTCTCTAGATATCTAAAATCCGGTTATACAATACAATCTTACAGGAATGTGTTCATGAATATACAACGGAATTCAATTTTTTAAGAATTCTTAACCATAAATTTACCCACAAATGTGTGGCATTCATACCTCGTCTCATTAACTCAAATGGCATAAAAAATAAGCCCCAAATCACCTGTGAGATTACATCCAAGCATTTCATTTGGCGTTATGATGTTCGAGTCATTCTGAGGAAAAAATATACGGGAAATTTTTCTCTCAAAGTTAATAAACTGGGGTGAATGTAATAAATGTACTTTTGGCAAAGTACGTAATCAGCTGAGATACATTCAGGAAATTTTATTAAGATTGTGAATTAATGTTTTGGAGAATTTTTCACCAGCGTGTTTTAGGTCCAACGCACACTTGCACATATACTGTCGCTGCGACTCGCGACTGTCTGCGAATAAGCCACGACCATTGGTTGGTACAATGTAAGTCGCCAGACGTGGCGATTGAAAGTTGCTTTTGTGCCCTGGTGGTAAGCTAACTGGATTACTCAAGGTAGGATTTTGTTTTCGAGAACATCAATGAACTATTTGAGTTTCATTAGCTGTAGCCTTAAAGTTATTATTATTGACATGATTTCATTTAATTACTGTTCTTATGCTTGCACTTTTCCCAGATTATCTGGGGGCGGCGCAGTATGTTTTCTTTTTCATACCATCCTATCTTTCATCACTGAATGATCCACTCATTTGATTACTGACTTTGATTTGATGGCGGTATATTCTAAGATTTATATGATACTCGCTGACCTGGCAAACGTTATTTTGCTATATAAATAATTTCTTTCATCACTAAGAGGTATGAAAAATAGATGTTAAATATGCATATGAAATTTCATAAGAATCGGTCAAGCCGTTTCGGAGAGTACGGGAACGAACATTGTGACACCAGAATTTAATATGTATATAGAGAAGATGTATATTCTATGTTCAGAAAAAAAGTGATTAACCTAATCGACAGACACTGCTCGAAGGATTGCTCAGCTGAAGAGGCAGTGGGCCAGACATATAGTGCGACGAACCGAAGGCCGATGGGGCGGAAAGGTTCTCGAATGGCTATCGCGTGCCGGGCGTTCAGCGGGCAGGCTTTCTACAAGGTGAACCGAACCCAATACTTGTAAGTCCAAAATGCAAGACTTGGAAGTGTTATTATTATAAGATACTAATAATTATTAGATATAGCCCTCTTATCATTTTTAATAATTTTCAATATTTTTTGCAATGAAAGGGTTGAACTGAAAAGGTTACTAAGTTATAAGTGCAATTGACTAGCATAAGACCTGCTATAATATGTATGTATATAACACTTAGTTGGCAAATAAAAGAATATGAATATGAAAATGAACAACGCGTCGATCTGATGAAGGTCGTGGGAAGCCGCTGGATGTGAAAAGCGTAGGACCGATCGCAGTGGAGATCCCTGGGAGGATCCTTGGGATCCTTGGGAGGCCTATGCTCAGCAGTGGGCGTCCAACGCATAATATGATGATGATGATGACTAATGTTTATAATAAGGAGACGTTGGTGATTTTGGGATGTTTGCAAGAGACAATCTCTGGCACTACTTACTGAACTGATTTTCAAAAATTTTTTACCCATGCATGCCATGCTACGATAACTTATGATAACTTACGATAACTTATAAAATTTTAGAGGAATCAATTATTTGCTTCTGTAACTTTCAAATATATTTTAAGAGCAAAATAAAAATGAAAAAAAAACTCTTTTCTTTCTTTCTTATTCTATAAAGGATAAGGTATTTTGTGATTCGTGATCCTGCCTTTGAGAGAAGCACGTAACATTTAGTATTCAAGCTTGAATAATAAATAAGGTAAGGTATAGTTTTTCTTTAGGAATTCTGAATTAATATTCTTTACGAACCAAACTCGACAGCGCTTCTGATATCGTTCAATAATTTGTTTTGCGCGTTAAAACGATGAATTTTAATGAAATCATTTAATAATCCACAACATTTTTTTATTAATGTTTCGGACTAAACTGAATATAGTTTTTATATCTTATTTCTTCTCTTTGTTTTGTTTGTCGTACAAAATGTGTATTATGTACAAAAAAATGTGCGGGCATTACAAAAATCCCATTCCTATAATCTCAAGAAGTCAATCCAATATACCTAAATGGAGATAGATCAGGCAACCAAACCACTCGGTTATTTATGTTGCTCCTAAAAAATGCATGACACAATGCACCCAGAAAGTTTTGGCCAAATAAAGAAAACCCTCCAAACTCTTATGTGTGTCTCAAGTCCTCAACTTCAGCACTAAGCACGCTATCTAAATTACCTGCTTATCTGTGCTGTTAGAGCGCAATGAACACAGAAAGTATTAGCCAATAAAACTTGCTAAAAGACAAACGAATAAATAATAAATAAATATATTTACAACAACATCACATACATTGATTTGACTCCGTGGTGAGTAGCTTAAGCACTTGTGTTACATATATCAGAATCAACATTGGTATTACGAATAAACTTTAATAAATACATATAACACCCAGACCAGTACAAACAGACATGTTCATGCACACAAATGTTTGTACAGTGCGGGGATCGAACCCGCGACCTTTTGGTCAACTTCTTGACCTTTACACCAAAGTGGTTGTCAAAATTTTACGAATATTTCAACTCTTACCTGAGTGCAGTCCAATTCTCAACTTCAGTTGGTCTTGCGGCCTGTGCCTGATCCGAAACCGTTTGACAGCATCCAGGAGAGCCAGCGCCATCCTAGCCACTTCACATGCGTGTCGTGTGCCGTTTCGCTCTGGGAGACCTGATACCACCATGTACGCGTCACCAATTGTCTCCACCTGGTGGGAAGAACAGAGAGATTAGGAAGTGCAAAAAGCAGGAGAATGATATCTTAAGCTCCTGCACGATACATGTAAGGTAGAAAATATGAGGACGGGGCGTTGAATTAAGTTTTTTGATAATTGATTTGAGATGACTCTTATTTGTTTTTCACAAAGCGTACGTAAACGTCTCAGAGAAGTGACACAATAGCGCACCCTATCCGTGTCTTTCCACTTAGACGTCACCTCATATATAAGGTGGTACGAGCCATACTCCACCACGCGGGCTAAACCTTGTTGTCAGATGTTGTTAACTCGCCCAAGAGCCTCTGAACAGGCTCAACGACTAATATCTACATTAACCGGGACCAACAGCTTACGTGCCTCTGAAGCACGGAGATGCTTGTAACTAGACGTATGTAATAAATATGTATATAGCTAACCGTTGCTATTTGCAAATAAGTTAATTAAATAAATATATTGTATATATATAAAATTCTCGTGTCACGTTGTTCGTTTCCGTACTCCTCCGAAACGGCTTGACTGATTCTCATGAAATTTCGTGAGCATATTGAGTTGGTCTGAGAATCGGCCAACATCTATGTTTCATATCCCTTAGTGTTAAGGGTTGTCCACAATAGTTTAAATGGCATAAAAACGTTTGCCAGGTCAGCTAGTAAAGATAGGTAAATCTAGTAACTATTTGCAAACTCAAAAAAACAGACTTACCTTATAAACGTCATAGTTCTCAACGATCGAATCGAAGCACGTATACAGGTCATTGAGAAGGTCGACGACCTGCATCGGAGTAGATGTAGCTGACAGAGCGGTGAAGCCAACGATGTCAGAGAAGTATATGGTGACTTGCTCGAAGGTCTCTGCTACGACTGACTGACCGTGTATCAGTTGGGAGGCCACTGACCTGTACAAGAAAATATTTTTATAAGCTATAAAGCGTGCTGCAACTAAGACCCGAACTCCACCGAAGAGAAGACGAAACTTGCGGGTATGAGATGTTTCTTAGACAATGAATGTCGTCATTCGCACTTCGCTTTGGTGGAGCTGGGCCTATGGCCGTCTAAAATAATGACAAAAGGTATGAATCACACAAAGGTATGACACAGGTATAACACCTGTGTCTCAAATCTGACCGTTTAAGCTGAGAAGTTGGCTTAATTCTTAAATACCTTATTATAGTCCTCCTGGCCGTTTTCGACAACGGCGGCCAATCTGAACAGAGATCGGCCAACTACGCGGGAGATATTATAGTGCACAAGAGTGAGCGCAATACACAGGTGCACTCACTGTTCCATCACTCTCAAAGTTCGGTGAGACGGCAATCCGATATGACCGGAGAGAGATCAGGCGCAGGACCGACGGCCTAACGACGTGCTATTCGAGGCACGGGGGTGTATCACCGCCAACTTCCCGACTCCGAGCTGTTTTTAAGAAATTCATGACAGAAAATCTCAGAAACAATTTTGGCTCGACCTGGGTTTTGAACCCAGGACCTCTCGGATGTAAGGCAGAAACTTTGCCTCTGTCGCAACGAGGCAGTCTTAAATACCTCAAGTAGAGTGTTACCGAAGAAGGCTTCCTGGAGAGTACCTTTACTACAATAGGCATTGTGACACCTAACGTAAATATTTTCAAGATGAAATCTGTGCTGTAACTTAATTTATACAGTAACTAAAAGCAGTGTATTTGAAAAAGCCCTAAAAATGAGTAATCATAAAAAAATGTTCAGTCAATTGTTTCCGATTACTTATACACTAACTTGACATCACGTTAGAGTATACCCATACAAAATCTATGGAGGCAGACCGTTTTGACAGATAATAAAGATTGGTGGTGTCATCTAGCCTAAATATAATTAAGAACTCTCTCACTACAAGGAGGTGGTGAGATCATTCAAAACGCGGATTCAGTGCACATAGATGGAAAAGGAAAGTAATCTTTAGGTTAATTTTAAGGGTTTTGTAGCCAAAAGGCAAAAACGGAACTTATATAGATTCGTCACATGTCTTACTGTCTGTCCGTACGTCACAACCACTTTTTCCAGAACTATAAGAACTATACAGTTGAAACCTGGTAAGTAGATGTATTCTTTTACAGAATTAAATTTTTACACAAAAATAGAAAAAAATGGATTTCCAGTACTTGAAACTGAAAAAAATATCATCCAACCCATATGTGTTGTCTATGGATGGGTCTTCAAAATGAAATTTAGGTTTCGACCATCATTTTTTCTAAACTCAATAATTTGCGCGATAGACATTTCCAAAGTGGTAAAATCCAATATCAAATACCGGAGACATAAAAGACATTGATTGCCATTTTAATCAAAAGAGTAGGTAATGAATCGGAAACTGCTTTGAAATCGAAACAGTGTCTCAATAAGGAGCTTGATATTCGCGACAACTTCAAAGGCATTCCTGATGGTTACCCTTAGATCAAACCAAACAGAAGAAGATATTATCTACCTTTGCTTGTTAGGGCTAAGGGTTGACGATCATCTTAAAAATTTACTGCTCACACACACCCCCGAATGTGTAAACAACTCTTAGTACTGACGACGACTAGAAGCGGCGTAGGTCTATTCGACACGGGTATATATAACCACGCGTGACTAGCTCATACAGTATCTGCCTTTCTTTGGTTTTATCTAAGTGGTTACCTAATTTTTATTAAGGATGATGACGAGGTCTTTAAATAATATTAATAATGATAATACATATTTACAATTGAGCCAGAAATAATAAGAGAACACAGCAGTCAGGAGTTGCTCACTTTTTGGTCAGTTTTGGGTATACATTTTAGCCAATCACATTTGAAATCATTCCATCGTATCCACTATATAAAAAAAACTCCATACTTTTCATTGATCTATTAACCGCACACAAGTATATTTTTGAATGAGTTCTTCCCTGACTACCCTGATCTCTGAGGACCCCGTACCGGAGAAAACCGGTTTATTTTTTTCTTGATGAATTTAGTTTTGATTGATGGATTGCGTAACTTATTATACATACCCAGATATATAATACCTTCATCCAACAATGTTCATGGTAAAAGAATGTGGGAGTACTTCCTGCCATCTACTTTAAAAGAATATCCTAGCAATATTGTTGAACAAATAAGTAATTTAGAAAATAGTGCTAAATGTATAAAAATACTGAAGAACTACACATTGTCTTAAAATTGTAACGAGTAGTGTAGTGACCATTACCACGTATAAATCTAAATAGGTTTTTGTTGGTATTGAAATATGTTTTTTAATGTAAATTGTTTAACATAAATAAAGAAAGAAGAGTTAAAACTCTTCTTCGGTGCTCTCCGGGACAGGATCCCCTGGGGTCGGGATACCTACTCAGAGAATAACCCTCTTGTATGAACAGTTTTAGTTCATTACTAACTACGAGCTGAAAAATAAAGTAATAATAATACTTTATTGCTGTTCGAGAACTCATTAAGGCAGACAATAAGCCAGATCTAGGTGTACTTCAAAAGCTGGATTCAATTAAAGTTTCAAGCGCCAAGTAAAGTGACGAAACTTTTGCAGGTCTTCTCCGCTCTTTGACTTGATACAACGAAAGTAAATTAATATTACAGAACCTTTCAGTTGGTTTCAAATAGCCGTACTGAGTAGGTCATTTGGAAATTATCGAAGTAATTAATTATTGTATCGTGGTTCTGACTGTCGGCTTTGTCTTCTCAATTTGATATTTATTTTGCCTACAATAAATGAACTGCAGAACTGAAAAAAATACGAGTTTGACAAAAGACAATGCCGATGGTGCAAATATCACAAACTTTTTTCTAAGTATTTCAATTTGTTATCCTAGTCACCATAGCACAAGCTAACGCTTAGTTTGGGGCTAGATTAGTGTGTTCGTTTAAAGAATTTATAATTAATAATTTTGAACAGTTTGTTAGGCGTCTGTAGCTAGTTTAAATCATTTTCAGTAGATAGGTAAACTGACTTTACCATCTAAGTCTAAATTATTTGATGGTCGGTTAACTCGAATATACATATATTCTACTTCGGTTACTTCACTACTTTTTGATTTAAATTCAGTGATTTTATTTATAAAAGGATCACTTACTTAGGTAGCAGTTGATAGAGCAGCTCTTCACATTTCTTCTTCTCCTCCAAATAGTCTTTAGTTCTGTCTTCTACCAGCATCTCCAAGTTATTGGCGTACTGCTCCATACGGGAGAGAAGATTGTCCAATATGTTGCTGCTCTCTTGAGTCCTGTGGAGCAGAAGTTTTGTTAGAAGACTGTTTTTGTTGGCATTACTAACTTACATTAAAATCAATAAAATCAATAAAATCAATTTATTTTTGTAATTAGGCTAACAAATTAGCACTTTTACACGTCCCAACATATAAATTGACCCTACCACCGCTTCGGGACAGTTTGGGCCAGTGCTGAGAAGAAGCGGCGCAAGAAACTCAGTCACTATTGTCATTGCCTCTTTTCAAAATTGATTTACAATAATTGTAATTGTTTGCATTTAAACATTTCCATATATCTTTGTCATTTATATAATCATCAATTTTATAATATCCTTTCGACATTAATACATCTTTTACAACTGTTTTAAATTTATCTAAAGGCAATGAAATTAAATTTTCAGGTAATTTATTAAAAAATATTACACATCTACCCATAAATGAGTGACCAACTTTATGAAGCCTAAAATGTGGAACGGCAAGCCTATTTTTTTGTCTTGTGTTGAAGTTATGCAAATCGCTATTTTTAGGAAATAAGTGTAAGTTTTTTCGAACGTAAATTAGGTTTTCGTAAATGTATTGCGAGTAAACTGTAAGTATTTTAACTTCTTTAAACAATTCTCTAAGTGTTTCATTTGATTTGAGTTTATAAATAGCCCGCACGGCTCGTTTCTGCAATACGAAAATTGTCTCTATATCTGCAGCTGAGCCCCATAGTAAGATGCCGTATGACATGATACTGTGAAAATAACTAAAATAAACTAGTCTTGCCGTTTCAACATCAGTCAGAAACCTTATCTTTCTTACAGCGTATGCAGCGGAGCTTAGTCTCTTTGATAAGGTCATGATATGAGGACCCCACTGGAGCTTATCATCCAAAGTAATTCCCAAAAAAGTTGCAGTATTTGAAGTAACTAGTTGTTCATCCTTAACAACAACCCCTGTTGGAACTTGTCGGACATTGGGCATTGTAAACTTAATGCATTTAGTTTTGGTCGCGTTAAGCAATAAATTGTTAACGGTGAACCAATGAAGTACTCGCGAGAGAGTACCATTTACATCGTCAAACAATTCTTTACCCCTTGGAGTTTTAAAAAGTAGTGAAGTATCATCAGCAAATAACACTATCTCACAAGCACCGTCGACAAAGTATGGAAGGTCATTAATATATATTAGAAACAGTAACGGTCCCAATATCGAACCCTGGGGCACACCCATAGTGAGAGGTGCTCCAGGAGACTCTGCTCCATTGATAGAAACCTTTTGTGTTCTCTCAGTGAGATATGAATTAAATAAGTTACATGCATTAGTTGATACACCATAATGGCGTAGTTTTCTCAACAGGGTCTCATGGTCAACACAATCAAACGCTTTAGAGAGGTCACAAAAGATTCCCACAGCATCATGCTTACTATCATAGGCATCAAATATATGTTTCAACAGAGCGACTCCAGCACAAGCAGTACTGCGACCCTTTGTAAAACCAAATTGTTTATTATGCAATAAATTGTTTGATGTGAAGTGAAATAGTAGCTGATTGAATATAATCTTTTCAAAAATTTTACTTAGAACCGGTAAGATTGATATCGGTCGAAAATTTGAGGGGTTATTTTTGTCACCAGATTTAAATAACGGTACTATTTTACTAAATTTCATTAAATTTGGGAATTTTCCTTCATCAATACATTTGTTAAAAATGATCGCTAAAAGAGGTGCTATGATTTCAATAATTGTTTTAATTATACATACGGATATTCCCCAAAGATCCTCGGTTTTTTTCATATTTATTTCATTGAATGCGTTCATAATTACATCGGTGCTTACGTATCTAAAGTATAGTGGTGAATCACACTCATCAATATTGGATTTGAGAATGGATTCAGACAGTTCTGCAGAAGAGTTAAGTTCTTTAGTAGTAGATGGTGCTATATTAGCAAAGTACTTTTCAAAAATATTAGCTACTTCTGCATCAGATTTAACTAGTTTACCTCCATCTTTTAATGAATATGAACGATCTTTTGTTTTATCTTTACCGGTTTCTTTGTTAATGATATTCCAGGTAGCTTTGGCTTTATTTTTTGAACCTGAAACTATCCTACGAAGATGATTCGTCTTTGCTTGGGCACAAACTTTTTTAAAGATTTTTGAATATTTTTTAACATATTCTATAATATGTGGGTCCTGAGAATGTTCTCTAATACTATACAGATCATATAACTTGTTCCTGCTTTTATAAATACCTGGTGTAGCCCATTCATTAAACTTACTTGTAAACCGATTAGACTTAACCTTTTTTTTTGTGAAAATTGATGCAAATTCGCTTTTAATTAAGTTAAAAAGATCTTCATATAAGTTGTCTACGTTACTACTACTGTTTGGTATTAATATTTTCACACCATCAAAAATCCTATCCTTAAATCTATTTATCCTGTTTGCAGTGACTGGTCTATAAACTATATCTACTACGCTCAAGGCCGGACCAGACGGAAATGTGACCTTTTGTCCTCTATGGTCGGAGCTTAGACATTGTAAAATAGATTTATTTGTTATTTTGATATCACAAAAAATATTATCTATGCAAGTAGCCGTTGTTGGAGTCACTCTGGTAGGTTCTTCAAAAACATTATTTAGGTTATACGATTCAAAGAGATTAAGAAATCTCATAGAAATTTGTGTTTTTTTTAATATGTCTATATTAAAATCACCGCATACTACTAAATTCTTTTTTGATTTTGATGCTTTTGATAAGACTTTATCCATAGTGTCTTCAAAAAGTTGGTAATTAGCGTCTGGCGGGCTATATACGCTTATGACAATATATTGATCTAGTTCAACACATGCAAGTTCAATAGTTCGCTCAATGGAGAGAGATACAATATCTTTTCGTTCTTTACAGTTAAATTGATTTTTCAATAGAATAAGTGACCCACCTCTAGTTGTAGTCTCCCTTGTGAACGAACTACCGACCTTATAATTGTCAATACTTAACATTAATTCATAGTCCCTATACCAGTGCTCAGTCACACACATTACATGGGCGTTTAAATCTTGCAAAACTAATGATAATTCTAATTCTTTGCCAGCTAGGCCTTGTATGTTTTGATGTACAACAATAAAACTAGACCCAGCCTTTGTCTTCCCCCTTAGTTTAAAGTGTCAGAGGTTGTCAAGTTAATAATATCTAAATTAGTACTATTACTAATATGTTGACAACCATGTGATATGGTTGAGTTTAAAATACAATTAATATTATAAGCTAACAAAGTAGCTATTCGTTTTTTTAAATTTAATAGGCAAGTGTAAAGAGCTGCCAGTCAAATGAAATGAATTATTAATGAATTTATTTGTGTCAAAAAACACAAATTTGTCACTGTGACGCTGAGATAAATTAAATAACAAAGTATTCAGCATATGAATACTGTTATTTTGTGTTACTGTATAATATTTTGAAAATGGTAGGGAACAGAGGATAATTTTTTTGACATTTAAATTTGTCAAAATGGTCCAATTCTTTATAATATTTTTCTTACTAACGTTTTGACTGTTCCCTAACATTAATACAATAATCGAGTTTGAGTTGAAAGAGCTGTTTCGTATACTATTTACAATTTGATCCAGTGATGTGTCTGGCATACAGTTATTAATAATTTTACAGCTCAATGACCTATTCAATAAGGAACCATAACCAATTCCTAGCTTATCTGAATATACATGAACATTAGCACATTCGTGAGTAGGCTTTTGAGAGACAACATCATAAGTTTTTGAGCAGTTTAAATTTAAACTTTGTTCTAATGGACATAACTGCAAGCTTAAATCACTTGAGTCCAGTACAGTTTTCAAATTAATGTTTGGCAGGGATTTATAAATTTGGTTGGTGGAGTTTATGTTCAAAAGTTTATTTGCAGCTAGGATATGCTCAGAGATTTGTTCCTGAGAAGAGTTATATTTATATGTCATTGACTGCAATGACTCCTGCAACCGAGAGATGTCTACCTGCAACTGCCCTACTGCCTGATCATACTGCAACCTACTTTCAAGTAACTTATTTTGATAAATTTCAAGGCTATCTAACAAATCAATTTTTTCTTTTCTCAATTGTAATTTTTAGTATAAACTTTCTGCTGCTTTATAACTTTTTTTGTTTTATTTATGAATCTATTAATTTTTATGTATTTCTTTAATCTATTTCTACCTGTCATTTTTGTTTGCCTACTGCAATGTTTACATTGGCTGTTAATATTTGTGTATGAATTGGGAACTGTTAGAGTTCATTGTTAGAGTTCAAATCTTGACGACCACTTTGGTGTAATGGTCAAGAAGTTGACTATTAACCAAGAGGTCGCGGGTTCGATCCCAGCACTGTACAAACATTTGTGTGCATGACCATGTCTATTTGTTCTGGTCTGGGTGTTATATGTATTTACTTAAGTTTATTTGTAATACCACTGTTGATTGTGATATCTGTTACACAAGTGCTTAAGCTACGAGGGCGGTTTGATAACTCCATGACTTTCAGGCTGAATAGAAACTTTTTTTATTTTTAATGATATTTTCTTAAAAGTAATATTTTTGCGAACCTAAAATAATTCTATTTTCAAATGTGGCGCGAAAACAATATTTAATAAAAAAAGAAGTTTGGCGGCTGTGAAGGTGTTCTTCGAAAATGGAGAAATCCGAGTTTCGAGTCTTGATTAAACACTATTTTTTACGCGGGAAAACCATTAAGCAGACCGAAGACAAGTTGAAAAAATATTACGGGGATTCAGCGCCGTCTCATGGAATGGTACATAAATGGTTTACTGAGTTTCGTTGTGGACGTATTACAACCAATGATGCCGAGCGCCCAGGAAGGCCGATTGAGGTAACCACTGAGGACATTGTTAACAAAATCCACGATATTGTTTTGGCTGACCGTCGAGTAAAGATACGCGAGTTAGCTGAGGCTGTGCACATCTCAACTGAACGAGTTTTTCATATTTTGCACGATATTTTGGGAATGAAAAAACTTTCTGCAAGATGGGTGCCGCGCTTACTGACAGTCGACCAAAAGCGAAAACGCGTGACTACTTCTGAGGCATGTCTGGCTATGTATAATCGCAATCCAAGTGAATTTTTGCGTCGGTACGTAACCGTGGATGAAACGTGGGTCCACCATTATACGCCAGAGACTAAACAACAGTCAAAGCAGTGGACTTCTACCGGCGAACGTGCACCAAAGAAGGCAAAAACGGTATGTTCGGCTGGTAAAGTGATGGCAACAGTATTTTGGGACAGCCAAGGGGTTATTTTCATCGATTTCTTGGAGAAAGGCAAGACAATAACCGGTGCTTACTATGCTTCATTGCTGGAAAGATTTAATGAAGAGTTGATGAAGAAACGACCGCATCTAGCAAAGAAAAAAGTTCTATTTCATCAGGATAATGCTCCGGCCCACTCGTCTGCAGTCGCGACTTCAAAACTTGTCGAATTAGGATACGAATTATTGCCGCACCCTCCATATTCACCAGATTTAGCCCCCTGTGATTCCTTCTCTTCCCAAACATGAAGAAATGGCTTGCTGGGCAAAGATTTTCATCCAATGAAGAGGTGATAGCTGCAACCGAGGCCTATTTTGCAGGCTTTGACAAAAAGTATTTTTTGGATGGGTTGAAGAGATTGGAGCATCGCTGGAAAAAGAGTGTAGAGTTGAAAGGAGAGTATGTAGAAAAATAAAATGTTTTTGTACACAAAATATATGTTTTTCTTTTCAAAGTCATGGACTTATCAAACCGCCCTAGTACTTCCCACGGAGTCAGATTAATGTATGTGATATTGTTGTACATTTATATTTATAATAGCAGGAGCTTTATGTCAAGTTTTGTGGGCAGGCGCACGCAATGTGGACCGTGGATGTGGTTAAGATCGCGGAATGCTACTGAATGCCAAAAGCGTAGGACCGATCGCGGTTGAGATCCTTAGGAGAGGACTACGCTCCACAATGAGCATTGTACGACTGATATAATGATGATGAATGAAATCACACTTCTCAGTGTTTTAGGTGTTATGACGGTGCAAGTTTTTTGATTACTCTTCCACCAGTTCATGTTTTTTCAACTATACATTAGTATGGATTTGTAATCTGCTTACTGACTAGCAAAGCCTGCTTTAACATTTGCTTTAATCTATTGACCCTCGCATACATATACATAATATTTATTTTTATGTTTCGATGACGACAATTCTTATTGTGGCTCTTAAGTTGGCAGTGTTACACCCTCGTGCCTCGGAAAGCATGTTAAGCCATTGACTGCGCCCGAGACTCTCTCCGCTGGTGTCGGATTGCCGTCTTATCGAAATATGAGAGAATGAAGGTACATACGAGTAGTGTGCACCTGTGTATTGCGCACACCTTGGTGCACTGCAACTCCTACGTAGTTAGCTAATCTCTATTGAAATTGGCCGCCATAGTGGAAATTCGTCGGGAGACCATTATTACAGAGCTCTAGCTTTTTGAAGCCGTTGACTGTGCGTAAAATATTCGTGACAAGACTAGTAGGACCTCTTAGTTAAGTACCTAACTCGGGTTCTAAATTATGTATACTATACAGAGTGTAAAAAAAACCTTAACGAAGCCGAATACCACATATTCTACCAATTGTTACGATCATTTTTTTCATTTACACCATACCTGGGAAGTTAACGGTTACTGAGATATTGATGGTTAAAGTTGGAAATAAAAATTGATGATTTTTACAGAAATGACTTCTGTCCGTTATAACTGAACTTTTTTCCAAAGAAACATGATACAAATTTTCACTAGTTCTTTCATAAAAAGCCTTTAAATGGCACACTCCGCAATGAACCGCGCACACTCGAACCGAACTGCGTCGCGGCGGGCGTTAAGCAACACGCCCCGCGGTGACTTTTCCGCGTGCGCGCTGTACATTGCGGGTTAGAATTAAATTATTTCTTTTTGATGTCAAAAATAAAAGTTGTTTCCCAGCAAAAAAATATTTTTCATACGATTTGGTTTGATGTACTGAACGCGTGGTTGACGGCTTCGTTAAGGTTTTTTTTACACCCTGTATATACTAATAAAAAAAGATAATACTCTTTCAAAAAAGCATATTATTTTGCTTTGACTCTTTTGCAGGCCTACCACAGAATTCTCTCAACCGTGAAAAAAAAAATACTTTCCCCTGTCTTAATAAGTATCTATTTTAAATGCGATGTCAAAGTTTTGTTAACCTTTTTTAGACGAAAACTTTGTTATTTTTTAATATTTGTGGTCGTATATGAAAAAAAATTACGAATTTATCGGGTCACATCTGAATATCAAAAAATGTTTCCGTTCATGTCTTGATGTGTTCTAATCATTCATTAATTTCAACTTAACCTATTCTATTACGCTCACAGGTCGCGGATAGTTTACGAGCAGTGAATGTCACCTTATTTGTCAAAATATGATGAAGGGCCTAGAAGTTATAAGGGAACAGAACAGAACATATTATAACATTCATAAATATACAGTGTAAAATAACAGTTCCTTTTTGCATCGCCTTAGTCGGATAAATTTATCGTTAGATTCGTAAATTCTAGAGTTTATTCGACTTACTATTGGCTATAAGTGGAAAACGAATATTTAAATAATGGGAAAAGTTTTCGTACCTTTTTAACAAGTTTTCCCTAATTTAATTAATTAAGACGAGAGTCCTAATTGATCTTGGCCTCTTTACATTTATCACTTTCGTTTTCTTATTCGCAATGAAGTACTTTTAATTGTCATTAAATTTCGTTTAATTAGAATTCCCTTAACGTTCTTTTTAGTTTACGAGGGTAGTTAATGTCCTGAATTAAGTGAATTGAGCTAATAAGTACATTAAAATATTTGTCACTATTAGGGCTTACTATTGAAAAGTCAGGGCTTATAAAGATGGACCCTATTATTGTATTCTTAAGAATTAGATAGTATAGTCTAGCTCACAATACTTCTTACTTGTTCAGTCATCTAATAACGCCCTTCAAGTGCGCAAAATCAGGCCTAGCAACGACGCATTAGCTCGGTCGCGTCGTTTGCATCCCACGGCCGGTGGTGCGACGTGTTTGGTCGTAGCCCGCGTGAGATGACTGTGTCGATAATTGCTAGACAGATATCAGTATGAACTAACTTGTTGAGTCGTCTACTAGCCCCCTTCAAGTGTGCGAAGTCGGGCCTTTCACTTGGCTCCTCGGCCCAACACCGACGCATGAGGTCGGTTGAGTCGTCCGCATCGCACGACCGGTGGTGCGATGTATTTGGTCGTAGCCCGCTTGAGATAACTGTTTCGATGATTGCTAGACAGATATCAGTATGAACTATCTTGTTGAGTCGTCTAATAGCCCCCTTCAAGTGTGCAAAGTCGAACCTCTCGCAGGGCTTCTCGGCCCAGCACCGACGCATGAGCTCGGTTGCGTCGTCCGCATCGCACGAACGATAGTGCGATGTGTTTGGTCGTAGCTCGCTGGAGATGACTATGTCGATGATTGCTAGACAGATATTAGTATGAACTCACTTGTTAAGTCGTCTAATAGCACCCTTCAATTCCCCGAAGTCTGGCCTTTAACTGGGCTTCTCGGCCCAGCACCGACGCATGAGCTCGGTCGCGTCGTCGGCATCGCACGACCGGTGGTGTGTAGTCGTAGTCCGCTTGAGATGACTGTTTAAATGATTGATAGACAGATATTAGTATGAACTAACTTGTTGAATCGTCTAATAGCCACCATCATGTGCGCGAAGTCGGGCCTCTCGCTGGGCTCATCGGCCCAGCACCGACGCATGAGCTCGGTCG
This sequence comes from Pyrausta despicata, assembly GCA_963921415.1. NCBI lineage: Eukaryota > Metazoa > Arthropoda > Insecta > Lepidoptera > Crambidae > Pyrausta > Pyrausta despicata. The sequence continues at coordinate 10,192,428 of OY992864.1, forward strand.
CGTCTTCCGCATCGCACGACCGGTGGTGCGACGTGTTTGGTCGTAGCCCACTGGAGATGACTGTGTAGAGGAAAGCTAGACAGATATTAGTATGAACTTACTTGTTGAGTCGTCTAATAGCGCCCTTCAAGTGTGCGAAGTCGGGCCTTCCGCTGGGCTCCTCGACCCAGCATCGACGCATTAGCTCGGTCGCGTCTTCCACATCGCACGACCGGTGGTACGACGTGTTTGGTCGTAGCCCGCTTGAGATGATTGTTTCGATGATTGCTAGACAGATATGAGTATAAACTTACTTGTTAAGTCGTCTAATAGCGCCCTTCAAGTGTGCGAAGTCGGGCCTTTCGCTGGGCTCCTCGGCCCAGCATCGACGCATGAGCTCAGTCGCGTCGTCCGCATCGCACGAACGATGGTGCGACGTATTTGGTCGTAGCCCGCTGGAGATGACTGTGTCGATGATTTCTAAATAGACAAAATAAATTCACTTTAATTTTTACTTAATCTATTTTTAGGTCTTAAAAAATCTACAAAATAATCCCTGTTTTCTATCATGTACATTGTGTACAACAAACATGTTTATCAACCACAAACAGATCCTCTAATTCCCAGGAGTCCCAACCCGTATCAATCATAATTACCTTTGGGCGATAGCTCGATCCCTGGCCCAAGCCAGAAGGCCCCTTGCCGGTTGACGATCTCGTGCATGATGATGCCGAAGGAGTAGACGTCACCCTTCTGAGTTCCTTCTGGAGGGGGCTCAGGAACGCGGAGCAGTTCTGGAGCCGTCCAAAGGAGACCTACAAAAATTTGTGATATATTTCCTTGTATTGCGCTCACACTTGCGTGTTATAATATCTCCCGCGTAGTTGGCTGATCTCTGTTGAGATTAGACACCGTGATCATAATCGGCTAGGAATAACTTTTTTCTTTACTTTTTAAGTATATTAAAAGCTCATGGTTATTTTGGGTCTAGTGTGTTGTGTTTCTAGAAACAATATTATATTAATATTGACAGGCTGCGTCTACACGTGAATATATAGAATCTAATCGCTACTTAAAATATTTTCTGCTTATTTTTTTATGAAAGAAGAGATAAGCTGTGTCTTCAAGCAAAACTCAATCTATCAATGGGACATTACATTCGGAAGGTATTAAATTCCCCACGTTTTTAATGATTCGCATCAGTAAACCACTCACGAGTCCAATAACTATGCGCCCTAGTATCCTTCTCCGAAGTCCTCAGCGCATGGAGACCAAAATCTGTGATCTTCAGCACGAATCGGGAGTCCACCACACAATTACTGGACTTCAGAGCCCCGTGCGATCTGATGTCCGTGCCGTGAAGGTAATGCATGCCCTGTGAAAAGTTAAAACAGATAAGTTTACTTGATAAAGTTAGTAGTCATCCTGCCCGATTTCGACCACGGCGGCCAATCTCAACAGAGATCAGCCGCAGGAGCTATTATAGTGCACAAGTGTAGGCGCAATACACAGGTGCACTGACTGTTCCAACACTCTCAAAGTTCGGTGAGATGGCAATCCGGACCGGAGAGAGATCAGGCGCAGGACCGGCTTAACGTGCTTTCCGAGGCACGGGGGTGTAACACTGCCAACTTCCCGACCTCAAGCTGTTTTTGAGAAATTCATGACAGAAAATCTCAGAAACAGTTTTGGCTCGACCCGGGATTCGAACCCAGGACCTCTCCGATGTAAGGCAGAAACTTTGCCACTACACCAACGAGGCAGTCAAGTATATTGATAAAGATATGGTTTTGATGGTGAGGGAAGGGTACAAGGTGATGATCTGGTAATGGTCACTTGGATGCGGGCAGTGCAGGATCGATAGCAGTGGAGATGAGATTATGCAATAAAAAGACAATGCCAAAAGTGTTTTCAGACACAAGTATCTCAAATTCTTACTCGAGTTTTGATTTCACATTGTTAAGAAAATTTGCATTGTTAATGCTAAAATATCAAGTAACTTAATCCTTACTTGAGTCTCAGATTTTAAATATGAAAAAAAAAAATCGAAAGACCTCTTTAATCTTAAATTTACATATTTTCTTGACAAAATATTATTTTATACTAGATACCTACCTACTGCTAGTGAGGGTTAACTCTCGCGTAATAAAACGTATTATTACCAGAACCCTAAAAAAGTATTGTCAAATAGGCTGTCTTTTACTGGCATAATGAAACGTAATTGCTCATTGAGTTAGAAAATTAAAGTAACAGAAGACAACATATTAATTCGAACAAAACACAACATGATGTGGTAACATAAATTGAAATGATACCCTTTTACGGATTATTTCGCGATTTATATTCAAAAAGTTAAAATAAAATGTAAATAAATCGCGAAATAATCCGTAAAAAGTGTATCATTTACTTATTTTGAGTGTAAAAGTGATTTTCAACCTCAATGACCGTGAAATGTACCGGTAAAGGAAAATGATCGGTGTCGTAAAATTTTCCGAGGATTTTCCTTCAGAATCTATGTCTGGAACGCGTAGATATCACTTGGTGTACAGTCACCTTAGATCAAACCAAACAGAAGAAGATACGTTACATCCTGTCAAATCTTCTTGATCGCCCCAAAAATGTAATGCATTCAAGGGTTTCTTTTGGCAATAAACACTTATTATTATTATTATTCACTTTATTTAAACTTTATCTTAGGAATGGTTTTTACAATATTATTTTAAAAGTAAAATATATATTTTTTTATTTATTTATTTATTTTACTTTATTGGAGAACACAACAGATTACATCAAGTCTTAATCAAGCAGTACATAGTTATCAGTTCAGCACAAGAAAATAATCCTAAAATGTGTTTTCACTGCATAACATAAAATAAATATACAAATCGTAAAAATATTATAAAAACCTAACCCTAGCAAACTGCTAGCAGCGGGGCAGGGCTCAAGCTACCGACAGTTAAGGCTGCAGAGAGAGAAACCACCGGACGATGCGCGCCGTGACCAAAAGTACTGCCTTCTGCATCTGACCCTTGACCCGTTTTGATCGAGGCTCTTCGCTATTAAACCGTTTACAGACACGACTATCGGGACAATGATCGTCGAATCCCCATCCCACATGGCGGTCACCTCGTGGGCCAAGTCAAGGTACTTACTAAGCTTGTCCTTCACAGCCTTCACGAGGTTTTCATCAAGTAGAATGGTATAATTATCCTTATAATCGTCAACTTCAAAATGGGCCGCTTATCCACACGCACGCACGTGTAAATAACTCGTAGTTCTGACAACGGCTTGTAGTAACAGGTCGGTCCTTTAGACTCGGTTTAGTAGGACCACACGCGACTGGCTCATACCGTATCTGCTTCTTTTTGGTTTGATCTAGGGCAGTCACCATAAAAAATCTTAGCATATTATAACTGTCTGGTGACTTTTGTCACTGAAACAGTGAAAAAAGTATACCTTTCTTTTTTGGTTCTAGTCAGAGCAAGAGAGATAGATATACTGTTACGGTGACCAAAGTCACCAAGTGCGCAAGCCTAAAAAATTACAGTTTTTGACTAACTAGCGAAGCCGGCAGACGCTTTCTTGCCCGCTGTGTTTTTGTAAACATACATAAATCTTCCTCTTGATTCACTCTATCTATTAAAATAACTGCATCAAAATTCGTTGAGTGGTACATACAATTATACAGACTTAAGTAGTGATGTATGTTGTACCTTATCTCTATATATATAAAATTCTCGTGTCACAATGTTCGTTCCCGTACTTCTCCGACATGGCTTGACTGATTCTTATGAAATTTTGTGAGCATATTGAGTATGTCTGAGAATCGGCCAACAGCTATTTTTCATTACCCTTAGTGATAAGGGTTGTCCACGATAATTTATATGGCAAAACAACGTTTGCAGGGTCAGGTAGTTTTATTGTAAAAAAAGTACTTACCCTCACAATATCGTGCATCAAACTAACTTTGAACATCCAATCCAGCTTAATAGTTTCATTCTCCAAAATATCCTGCAGCGAACCTTTAGGACAGTACTCCGTTAGCAAACAGCAGTGGGGTGGATCAACACAAGCTCCGTAGAACCTGGCCAGATGATCGTGTTCTAGATCTTTCATCTTCTTTAGTTCTAGGAGGAGAGGTCTGGTCAGGTCCACCCTCTGTTTATCCACTTTCTTGATGGCGACACGGCAGCCTTTGTAGTAGCCGCGGCGGGTGAACACTTGACGATCTCCGGGTAATGATAACGCTTCGTCGGAGTATGCAGTCTGTAAGACAGGTAGAAATTAGAAAGGATGCAAATTTTGTTTAGATCAGACAAACCTTTTGGCGATCAGTGAAATAGGGCTAAGTGACAGTTTTGTGACAATCTAAAAATAAACTCTTGGCGGACGTACATCAGTAGTATGCTTCTCTGGTTCACTAAAGGCTGCTTCTTTCGTTTTAAAAAAATCTAGTAATTTGTTTAACGCTAAGTTCCACCGATCACGGTTTAATGCATGAAACGCAACTACCTTATCCATGGAATCTTCAATTATTATTTACTTACACATGTTAGCAAAATTACTTATTTTTATCTTAAGAAGAACTATAAATTGTATCATCAATATAGCCAATGCTTTAGTGATTGAGGATTCTGGAACTTTCCACTTCCATATTGAGGCTTAACATCAGGTGTGAATTGCGCTAAGTGCTACCCCGTTGTTAAAAAAAAACATAACAACTCCATGACAAAAAGGGATCTTGATTTGAAAAAGCTCCAGTGAAACATGCGATAATCCTGACTCCATTTTCGGCAGGGTACAATACAACATCAAAGGGGATTATTGCTCGTTCTGACACGCACGCCTTTGGGCATGAAATCATTTCCATTAGATACACAATTGCTTTATTATCTACTAGACCAACCCGCAGACGTTATCCTGCACGTGGATTTGAAATTTGACTTGCCAAGTTTCCTGTTTTATCCCAAACTAGATAAGGATAATAAAGTATCCTATCACCTAAGTCAACTCATACCCTGTCTGTATACCAAATTTTATCAAAATCAGTTCTTTAGTTTCAGCGTGATTGATGGACAAATATCCACATCCAAACAAAGAAACTTTTACATTTATAATATTAGTGTGGCCAGGATTTGATGTAAATTTTCATATTTTTTGTTTGGCACCGTCCTAAGCCATCCCTATACGAATGACTTAAAATGTTGTATATTATACTGCGAAATGGAGCCAGATTCTCATTAAATCCATGGTGAGTGGGAAAATGAGGTCATTAAGAGAATCTCACAAAAAGTCCTTGGCCTAATATAGATAAGATTAAAATGTTTAAATGGATCCTAAAGGATCCATATACGGTCAACATTTTTGATTCATCTTGGAATCCCATCGCTACAAGGGTCACTGGTTGTGGTGAGAGGCCAGCTTAAACCTTCTCCATCTGAATATGTCGTCTTAATATGACTCATTGGTGTAGTGGCAATGTTTCTGCCTTACATCCGAGAGGTCATGGGTTCGAATCCCAGGTCGAGCCGAAATTTTTTCTGTGATTTTCTGTCATGAATTTTTCAAAAACAGCTCGGAGTTGGGAAGTTGGCGGTGTAACACCCCCGTGCCTCGGAAAGCACGTTAAGCCGTTGGTCCTGCGCCTGATCTCTCTCCGGTCATGTCGGATTGCCGTCTCACCGAACTTGGAGAGTGATGGAACAGTAAGTGCACCTATGTATTGCGCTTACAATTGTGCACTATAATATCTCCTGCGTAGTTGGCTGATCTCTGTTGGATGCCGTGGTCGAAATTTGCCAGGAGGACTATAATTATGTCGTCTTTACGTCGCCATGTACGGGTTTAAATCTCAACTCAAATGCAAGCAGTTACTATAAACTATAAAAATAAAATCAAATAGGTACTAAAATACAAAAGTCCCCAGATTAGAATAAATAGACATATCTTGATATTTAAATGTTTCACCACATGTTACCACCTCATAATTCAGGTGAGGCCTGTGCCCAGCAGTGAAAAGTAGGTATATAGGCTACAAAAACAATTCAAATGTTTCCTTACGCCCTCTACACGTTCGAAATCGGGAACTTAGTAAATTACCGTAATTTTGTTATCGATCATCCCATTAGCCAATATACAAGTACTTCCCCCTGCTGGGCACAGAACTCAACTCAACTATGGGGTGGCTGATTAATGCTAGGGTAAAAACATGTCATTCCATACACACACACACACACACACACACACACACACACACACACACACACGTCACAACATACGCACACTCACACGCACGTCTGGTTCCAATAATTTACGTATGTTCTTTGTTTTAGTTAATACGTAGTATTTTTGGATAAATAGTTTTTTTAAGTATTTTTCTTTTTTTTTTGATTTTTTACATTTTTGGACTTTGTAAGGATATTTTTCGCTTTCTAATAAAGTAATAACGGTATCAGATAAACACAAAAGACGGATAACCTAGTACAAACATCAGCTCACACTAACTATGGCTGTTGATGATAGTAGGTACTCATTTGTTTGTTTAATAAACTTTAAGATTTCTATGTTTGTGAGATAAATAAATTTTATTATTAATTAAATTAATAAAAAAATATATATTTAAAATGACGATTACATTATATGATTATTTGTATTTTCTTGTGAAGAACCGCCACCATTTTCCATTCCAAATAGTTCCACCACAACAATAAGTGATCAAAAACCTTATTTTTACTCTCGATTAGTCAAATTTATTAATTTATTTTAAAAGGTAACAAGTAACTTGTTATAGCATTTTGGACTTTAGTGATAGAAGTGTGTTAAAGCATCTAATGTAATACTTGTAAACACTTTCAGACCGCGATATAATAACGCCAAAAAAAATTATCCGCACGAAACGATATAAACACATTACTTAAATTTCAAGAATATAACTACCTGGCACTTGAACATAGGCCGAAAAATTGTGTATTTGCGTATAAAACTACCGACACAATAAAACTTACTACTCTTTCGTTGTTTGCTTATAGAAAAGAAAAGCGAAGAATGCTTATTTTTAAAACGTGACACATCTTCCATTTTTTATTTCAACTTTTAACTGAAATCCATGAAGCCCTTCAGGCTACCGTGATAGAGGAATAAGAAAAGCTTCTGCCTCATACTAAAGACGCCATACGAACGAACTCAATTACTTAACAAAAGCTACATCAACCGCTTCAAGCAGCACGACATTCTGAGGCTGCACCGAAGAATGCAATAGAGCAAAGAGTGTTTAGCCTGATTGCAGATTATCTAAGAAAAAAAAACTTACAACAATGTTTCAAATTAAGAACGCCACTCACCCCAGAGCTGTACCTACGAGCGAGCGAATGCATGCTCCCGCGCAGCCGCCCGCCAGGAGGTAGCACGTCGCTCCAACTCACGCGCCACGTCATCATAGCGATCTCGGCTTCTAGTTTGTAGTGCCTGGTGAAAAATAAATTGGTGATTAACGTGAAGTAACGCATGTAATGGATATTATAATAGTTTTTTTACTGTGTGAGATAAATGTAATATAGTTTGATTGTAACAAATATACTCTTGTGGAGCTTTAGCAGCAGAGGCGGCAGAGCACAATAACTGATATAGCTACTTGGACAGAGAAGTTTTATTTGAAAAACAAAAAAAACTGGACTGGCAAACGAGTAGGTACGAGTCGAAAAAAAAAGTTAAGCTACGATTGAGTAATCTAATAATTTTTAAAAAAGAATTTATTCTTAAAGTGTTGTTATTGAATGCTATGGTACGTTGTTAAAACATAACTAATGGGTGTAGTTCGACGGTATTCAGTAAGTAACCAAAGGAATGTACGCGAATCAAATCATCATATCTCTATTGAATTCCTAAAACTGTTATTTTCGATCTAAAGTAATATCATTTTTCAATACTGGCCCTCTGATATAATATTCTTTAAGAGCACGTAGCGTCAGACAAAAAACGAACAAAAACATAAATAAGGTAGAGGAAACTAATTCCGCTTGTCCGTGGGTCTTTTGATAAGAAATAGAAATAATATTTGCTTTGTGTGATTTCGTTTGACGGAAAATGGTATTAGGTTTTGATGGTACAGTCAGCCGAGGAAAATCGTGACCTCTATCAACTAAATATGGACAAGCCGTTCAAAAATAAAGAATGAAGACTCGAAGATGGTATTAATTGTCTTAATTTGTTAATTTCATCGTTGTTCATAAAAAAATCGCCTTTGACGTGACATTCATAACGAAATAATATTTATTCCCCTGATTATTACCAGAAAACCATTATTTGATGTTTAATAAGAAGACGACTGTATTCTTACAGTAAAAATGATACGGCTACTTGTATTAATTTACTCACGTAAAAAGTGTTCACGGAAAAATGTAATGAACATTCTCATTTAATCGAATTTAGCCCTTCCACCTAATAAATATCATTTTACGTAGCACGGTTGGGGAAGATTTGCCTTATATTAATACTAAAATTATACTTATTTTATAAGCACGATGCTAAAAATAGGTGTCTTTCTAGATTGATTAAACCTTGAATTTGAACTGCTTGCTAGCTGCTAAACAGCAATAGGCTAGATGATACCACCAAACGTTGACATACTCTTTATTATCTGTCAAAACGGTCTGCCTCCATTGATTTTGTATGGGAATACAAAATCGTGACGTCACGGTTGTGTGTCAGAAATCGGAGTCAATTGACCGAATATTTGAGTTTTGTTTGTTTAAAAATTGGTTTCTACAGCTTTTTGTTAAGCACAAGGTTTTGAAAATATTTAAGATAGGTGTCATAATGCCTATTCTAGGTGACCTTCACAAGGACGTCAATCTATCTTTCCGCTGGGCTGCCGCTACAACTACCTTTTTATTAAACAGTCTCTAATTCAGAAATTCTCTGCACCATCAAGCACTAGGTCTTCGTGGTTGCCATCAGGCCTTTAATGTGTAGTCGCTGTCTGAAAGTGTTTACCAGTTTTAAAAATAAGATTCTTAAACACACTAGCCTAAAGTGTAAAATGCTATAACAAGTTACTACTATATAAATTATTTTTTTACCTTTCAGCATTTATCAATCAATTTGATTATTAATCATTTATTAATCAAATTAATTAATAAATTAATCAAATTGATTAATAAATGCTAATTAATAAATGAAAGGTAAAAAGAGGAGATGCATAGAGAATAAAAATAAGGTTTTTGATCACTTTTTGGTAATTGAACTATTTTCTTTATTTAATTCCTTGAAATAACAGTTATATAGACAGTGACAATCAGTCTCATATAGCAATGACTGATTCCCGTTAGAAAAAAAAATCTTTGGTCAATCAAATTAATATGAAATAGACATTTAAAACTTGAGACTTAAATGCAAGCAAATTGTGATCCTAAAGCTGGTTAATTTTTTTTTTGCGATCGTACTTAGCAAAATCGAATTTAATATGTGAACTCCGCAAAATAAATAAAAGCTTAGGGGTTTATTAACTGTTCTGTTTGTTTATATTTTTTGGTCTTTGACTCGGACATCCAGGATTAGGGATTTCTGGCCTTAGAAAACATGTTAAGTCTGATTTTTCTCTTCAACTGTATCTAATTTATATCACTCTAGCCTTATAAAGTGTAGGAAAATAGTGCATTTATGTCTGGTGCACACAATACATTCTATAAAGTTCTTAGATGTATGTATGTAAGAAACTCACACCATATTTCCACCTAAGAAGAAATAGACATGATGACATGATAGATGATAAAGAGTATATCAACGATTAATGGTGACATCATACTTTCATATTGCACCTTTAATATTTGAATTTTAGTCTTACCTGTATATGAATACTGATAGAATAGCAAGCACGACCACCACAGAGCTAAGGACGATACTCAAGATGGCGTATACGGGAAGAGCTGTAACAATCAAAAAATAATTAAAAAATTGAGAGCTGTTACAATATACAGTAATTATTTCAAGGCTAAAATTATTGAAATCGGCTTAGCCGTTCTCGAGTTTTAGTGAACAGCAGTTCATTTTTATATATATATATATAAAAAGCGGTCGGCCCACCTAAATTTTCCCATGGGAATGCGTCATTTTCCGGCGGTAAAAAGTAGCCTATGTCCTTTTTTGGGTATATCAAAATATCTCCATACCACCTTTCATGCAAATTGGTTCAGTAGTTGAGGCGTAATTGAGTAACAGACTGACAGATAGAGTTACTTAAACATTTATAATATAAGTATGAAATAGTATGGATTTTGAAGCACCTGTTGTATGTAATACATATTTTATTATGTGTTCTAACATTCAATATGCTTTGTACAAACATATTGTTGCTATATTTATTTATTTAGGTACTTCATGCTAACGCCAAGATGCATTTCGAATATCAAAATACTTTATTTGCATTTCTGAAGCGTGAATATTTCAGACGCTTCAAAGTTTAAAAAATTTCTCAACTCACGAAAAGTTTCCTTTGAAAGAAAGTAGCATCGTATTTGTTAAGATTATTTTTAATAGAACCCAATCGAAATGTCATAAATATTGGTGATAAATCCTTGACCTTTTTTCCTTGAGTTCTTGTCTCTATTTGTCCATACATTAGAAATCTGATCTCACAAACAACCAGAAGAAAAATGTGAATAGCCATTCTGGACATACAAAGATTACAGCAATATTTAATTTGACCCTATTTGTGAATGAAGAGACGACAACACATCAGTACCCATTTTTGTTGCAAAATTGTTCGTGATGCAATTGCATAAAATGCCGGAGTGTTAACCCTGGTGTGGTGTCGACCGTGGACTGAAGTTTGTACCGATAAATTTATTTGATTTCAAAGATTGGCTTATCAAAAAATAAAGTATAAAAATGTATTTTTACATGTTTTCATATCATTATGTTCCACGTATTGTTTGATTTCTTTTCTTAACCAAATTGTTTTTTGTGCATTTTTAATTTTAAGCATAATTATGTTATTGAATTCGTTTAGCCTCAAGCTACTTAGACAGTGCCAAGCACATATTAGTCTACTATGTTTGTTGCTGAGGTGCTTGTGGCGCAGTGGTTGCAGCGCTTTGGTAGTGCCCCAAAAGTTAAGCAGCCTACGGCGCGGTCATGTTTGGGAAGGGTGACCATTCTGACCATGAAAAAGTGACGTCTATTAACAAGCATCTCCGTGCTTCGGAAGGCACGTTAAGCTGTTGGTCCCGGTTAATATCGATTGATATTAGTCGTTAAGCCTGGTCGGAGGCCCTCCGCCGGCTTAATAACATCTGACAGTAAGGTTGGTCACTTGCCTTACACACACCCCTCCACCAATCCGCACTGAGCCCACGTGGTGGAGTATGGCTTGCACCACCTCATAGTTGAGGTGAGGCCTTTGCCCAGCAGTGGGACGTATGTATATAAGCTGATGATGATAGATAGATAATTTTTCTTGCAAAATCACCGTGGCCGTGACATGCTGGCCACCGCCCATTATCGAAAATACAATACCACTTTTTGTAGTTCAACGCAGTATTTTTGTCGGCTCATTTCAGTGTTTCACTGACGTTTGCTAAAAATAATTGGATGTGCGCTGTGAAACGAAGTGAACGGTACAGTCACCGTCAAAAGTATCTAAACACATTTGTAAACTTTCATTGTTAATTTTAATTCTATAAAGCTTTTATGGTAAGGCATTATTGACGCTGACTTTACTGTTAGCAAAGTAATTTTATTTATTTTGTCGCACTTTCCACTCATCATTTCTGCGTAGCCCAAAGGAATGACTGCTAGAGAATGCCCTACGGTGTTAAGTCCACCTTTTGTACACCATTTGTTGTGTAATAAAGCTAAAATAAATAAAGTCTTATGAAGTTTCAACAGGACTTCGCGAGTCTTATTATATTCAGTCGTGTTTGTCCTCCAACAAAAGTCATCTGCCATTTTATTGTGATGTGTGTTGTCATGTCTTACGAAACACAATGCTTGTGAAAATATTGGACTAAGGCGTTGTCCCAAGTGAGCAACGCCACGGGACAAGTGCAATGCGACGTGATGGGACCAATACTTGTGTCATTGTAAATCGTGCTTCATCACGTAAGACACTTTCATAAACGTTCATATATTTTTGGCGCAACAGATTTAGAGTTAGAAAGCTAAAGGGACGCTTCCCTTCGCAACCGACCGGGTGTTATGGTCAGAGACCAAGGTCCGATAGACATGATCTTGATGCTAAATGTTTTGAAACTAAATCTTATATGCCGGGGTTCATGTGTGGTACTAGGCTAACAGCGCCATCTAGCCGTATCAGCGCTCGCTGTCGGGCTTGCCACCGTTAGGCATGCACTTGTGATGGCGTACGGTAGAGGTCGTAACATAATGGTATTGTCGCATCGCGTCGCACTTGTCGCGTATGTCGCTCAAGTGGGACAAAGGGTAAGAAAATTTTGATTTAATAAACCTGCAATTTAATTTTGAAGTGTATTCTTTGGCTAAACATATAATTAAGTTTGATTATAAAATTGCTCAATCAAAAGATCAATGCAAAATGTAATTACATAGTACATATTAAGTATGGTTGGTGGGCCGATGTGCCAAATGTCGATGAGCCAAATGGAAAAGTCAGATTTGTGCATTGCTTAACTGTCGAAATGTGATATAGCTCTTAAGAGTTTTTTTCCGAAAACTTGAATTTCAAAGATAAATAAAAAATCAGAGGTTACAAAGTACGAATTTCGTAATTAGATACATGTTAAGTAATCGATGGCGTAAACACATTTTCAATGTACAGATCGATGCACTGGACTGAATTTTCCTTTCCGCCCATCGATAAATAAATAAATAAATAAATATTTCTCAACAAGCACACCAATTCTCTAGTCCCAAAGTAAGCTACGAGGCTTGTGTTATGGGTACTAGATAACGGATATACATACTTAAATACTTTTTTTTTGTAAATAAATACATATTATGAATAGAAAACACCCAGACCAGTACAAACACACATGATCATGCACACTTATGCTTGTACTGTGCGGGAATCGAACCCGCAACCCTTGGTTTAGAAGTCCGACATGCGGACCACTGCACTAAGCGGTCGTCACCAATGTCGATCTGTACATTGACAATGTTGTGACGCGATTGATTACTTAACATGTATCGTATTACGAAGATTGTACTTCGTAGCGACCTGCGATTTTGTATACCACGAATCAATCACAATTCGCTATTTTTACCAGTTCATTTATTTTCGGATCGCGATGGTTTCCGTCACACAGTTTTTAACGGCGAGTTAATAATTTTCCACTGTAAACAATATTTCGACTGGCTGTTGGCAACGATCCATGGAAAAATACTTCACCGAGAAAAACACGTTAATTTTTATTGTTTTCAGATGCATCTTGTTCCGTTATAAATATATTAAAGACTGATTTTAATCTGTAACACATTGTATTTTACTAATGAAGAGTAGGGTAAAGCCGAGACAGATGCACCAGTGGTATAGATGACCTGATTTTACATTAGTTTCGCATATTAATTCGATTACTTTATCGATCAAAATAATCTCTAACTGTATCTTAATTGACTCAGTTGTATGTCTCGTTGCGACAACATGCAATGCCAAAATGAATTCAATGATTTTGGAGATGCCCATTTTTCCGGTGAGTCATCTATCCATTGTATGGAATAGATGTCACATAATTTTGAGGTCCGAAAAAGTCCCCAATACTTAGAATATATCGAAGACAACGTTTTTAACTTATTATTAATTTGTTGACAATGTTTTTAAGAATAAATTTGTTTCATAAATGAATTGTTTTGATTTTAATTATTGCAGTAATAATAGCTGAGAGATAATAGACTAATAGAGCGGTTTCCAAAAGTCGGCTTTGCCCAATTGTTTCCTACAGTCGTTATCGTACTGTTCTGTGTTACTTTATGTTACTTTGTGTATTGTTAAGTTATGTATTGAAATAAAATTGTGCAATTGTTTCTTTTCATTTAGAACGTTTCTATGTAGCGCTGTTTTTACGTTTATGTACCGACTTAATTAATGTATCATGCCATTAGTCTTGATTTTCTTCAGATGCAGTGATGGACTTCAGTCAGCCATCTTAGAATAACGTATCTGAATGTAAGCGCTGTCTATTGAAAAATAAGGGCTAAGTCAAAAAATTGGACGTCTGATCTCCACTTATACACCACAACCAATATGAATAATAAACTTTTAGGTTTTAGTGCAAATGAAATCAAATTTGTGAGGCTATTAATAAAATACCTACACCATGAAGCTAATACAAAAATATTTGTAAAGGTAAGCATTCATGATGAAAATGTAATGAAAAAACGTATTAAGTTCAAACAAATCAGCAAATAATATTTTTCAATAAACTCATCATAAAATGAAAGACCATGTGTACACACACTACGACATGTTTACCAATTTCCATTTATTACTCACTCGTATATTGATATCTACTGAAATACTCGTTTATTGCAATAAAAATACCAAACTCCGATTATATTAAACATAGATCAAAGAATGTTTATCGTAATAACAATTTGTTCGGATTTTAAATGTAAATATGGCATATCTTCAAAAGGATATGATTAATAAAATGCAGAATTGTTTTATCTTTGCTTGGTTAATAATAAGAGCCCAATTTGGAGGCAAGGGCTCCCCTGACCTCTAAATTGGGCTCTATATATAGTGACTGATTAAACTACAGCTGATGGGGACTCATTGCGATCTTTTTTTCTGCTCACTGGAAATTATGATAAGATACACTTCTGTTTAGCGGTGTAAACGATCTCCATACCGCTTTTTCAACAGGTTTTCCAGCGACGCCTGGGGTGCGCACAATTTTTTAAAATAGGCTATCGAATCTTCAAGGATATGAACTACGGGTACGGTACAGTCATCGTCATAAATATAGTGACACTTTAAAACCGTGTTGACATTTGGTGTATGTGTTGACGTTTGGTGCATTCACTTAGTCAATCTGTTTGACCTAAGTCTGAAATAATGTTATTTTTTATATGTTTATTTAAATCTATCTTTCTTATTTTGAATTGGAACTGAAATGCCTTAAAATTAAAATATTCTTAATGACGTCTTTACTTCTTCATTAATATTTTCATAATTCTTGTTTGTCTCTGCTATAAGCAGAATTGCTATGGCAAATCTAAAAATACATCTGATTGAAAAATTATATGATAACTTAAGCACGGTAAATAAATAACAACTGAGCTGCAACGAAAATAGATTTATGAACTTCTGTAACAATACCGCCTACGATAAGCTAGAGTTTCCATCTATAAGACAAACGACCGCCCACGATATAATTTCTTAACGTTGTCGTTGGCAAAACGTAGTCAAACACACTTTTGCATATGACGGTAGGCGGAATTTGATATTGAAACCGTTTTGTTTTTCTATGGGTCTTTGACCGATGTCAAATTCACCGATGTGAATAATACATAAAAAACGCATAATTTGTACCGTCTGAAACCAATGGGCAAATTCATAGAGTCGAATATTCTGTCTTGAGTAAGACAGAGCGTTCAATGTTGCTTTAAACGGGTCTTGTTGGGTCAGTTTGGTAACACTAAGATTACTGGGCATTATTTAACACTAACTATTTAGGAGTCAGCTCGTGACCACGGCTGTGTGCAATCCAGGCGAAACGTCGAGCAGTGAGTACCTAATACTCATTAAAATAGATCGCGTTAATACCCGATTACCAGTGGTTAGCATTATTGTATTTTCCTACACACTTCCAAGTAAACTAGGAGCAAACATAAAATCAGCCGGATTGATTATTGTCTCCACAATTCTTGATAAATGTGCGTCTATCAAATTCTTTGCTAACTGACTTGCTAAGTATGTAACTTCGCTAACAACCATAGTTTGGTTATTAGTAGACGATTGACTTTGAAGCAAAGAATTGTTTGTTAAATCCTTTAATATTAAGAAAAAAAAAACCTTTTTTACCTGTCCACAACCCACCTAAAAGAAAGCGCCTGCAAAAAATTACATAAAGTCAAGCAAGACGAGAAGAATAAAAACTTGACGTGGCAATCAACAAGATTAGATTACGTCACGAGAAAGCTCCGGAAAAGTTGCCGCCAACGAGAAAGCTTTTAAGGCATCGGTGAACACATCGTTTTAGTCGGAGTTTTAAAGCTTTAAGACGTTAAGTACTTAACCGTGGATTTTGATAAGTTTATCGGTACGTTATTTTTAAAAATGCTCATGAATAAGTACCGCGATAAATATAGAGGTACTACCTGTATATTGTTTTAAGTTGATCGTACAGAAAACATGAAAGAATCTAATTTTATTCATTACTCCAAAAAGTTTAAACACATTGTCAAAGAAAATACGGGTCTTCCAGCGAACCTTACAAAAAAGTATTACTTACAACAGACCCTCAACAGTTTTCTTTTAATTATTTATCAGAACCCTCTGCTCAAATCTTATATTAATTCGTTAATTGTCTCCTAATATTTTCCGACCGCCAAGTAGAATGATGTAATTAGCAGAACTTTAATTACTTTCGAGACAGTTGGAGCGTGTTTGAAATGTCACCGCAATGTAATTACTTACGTCTTGTGCAAGTTCATTGCTGAAAACCTTATTTTCAACCCCCAATGAAAGAGAGGGGAGTCATAAGTTTGAACCGTTTTCTGTTTGTGTGTGTCTGTAGTATCGTAGGCCCCGAAAAGATGGGCCGATTACAGTGGTTTAGGGTGATCTGATCACCCTTGACGTTTAGGGTAAAAAATAGCTTACAACCGATTTGCATACCAAATGAACATATGAAAATCGGTCGTTTCGGAAGAGATCTGCGACAAATGCCGTATACCTAGAATTTTATAATATTAGAATGGTCAGATTGCGTTAGTGAGATTTGTGTATATAACCTACCTACCTATTTTATATCACCTACTATTTTTTTTCTGACTAATTTTAATAGAGTTCGTTACTTTCCTTACAAGCTCTTCTCCAATGTACACTGAACCCGCGGGTTAGGATTCGAGCCTCATTGTTGAAGTGAGGCCTATGCTCAGCAGTAGGTGTGTTTATATACCTAAAACTTTAAGAACAAATTTCCGAAGGACCAAAATGAAGAGGGTTGTAATGATGTAATACAAATGTATCACAAATCTTACAAATAAACATACAAACGAACATACAAACGAACACACACACACACACACACACACACACACACACACACACACACTCACACACACACGCACGCACGTACACATACATACACTAAATAAATAAAATATTTTTTATACAACATTTGAAAGCAGATCAAATGATGTATACATATAAGTGTGTCTTTGAATGAATAACTTCTTTTTTACTCACAGTTATCCGGACACAGTGACCCGTCGAACCCACACTCGGGCGTGTCGGGAGGGGGCGTGAGGCGTCCTCCCGCCCAGTGTATAGGCCGGTCCGGTATGAACTGCAGCGATGAATTGGCTGCCACGTACGTTGCAACTACCTGCGAAGAGGAGTGGAGATTAATCTGACTGTAGATTTTTTGGTTCCAATGTAGATTGGTTGTGCTTTGTTTTGCAATTTGGCTTGGCTACTTCCATAGCCAATCTATGCATACCTAGGTTGATATTGTAACTCTTTAAATTGTAGGATATTGTGTTTTTTACTGCCTCGTTGGTGTAGTGGCAAAGTTTCTGCCTTACATCCGAGAGGTCCTGGGTTCGAATCCCAGGTCAAGCCAAATTGTTCTGAGATTTTCTGTCATGAATTTCTCAAAACCAGCTCGGAGTCGGGAAGTTGGCGGTGTTACACCCCCGTGCCTCGGAAAGCACGTTAAGCCGTTGGTCCTGCGCCTGATCTCTCTCCGGTCATGTCGGATTGTCGTCTCACCGAACTTTGAGAGTGAGTGCACATGTGTATTGGGCTCACACTTGTGCACTATAATATCTCTTGCGTAGTTGGCTGATCTCTGTTGAGATTGGCCGTGGTCGAAATCGGCCAGGAGGACTATTGTTGTGTTTTTTTTTTTCAAATTTTGCCTGGGGTTACAAACGATCGCAGATGATAGTTCATTAATTATTTTGTGGTGTTTACTAAACATTATCACAAAAAGTCAAATGAAGCGAATGACTCAAAAACATCCCTTGGTGTTAATTTAAGTACTCAAACGAGTGCTTTATCTCTTATCATGACTTATAAGAAGATCTTGCAGTTGTACTATCCACATACTTTGGAATTCCTAAAGCGGCCTGTTGAAATCTTTTGTTTCTTTATTCTTATTTTATACCTAGTAACTTAGTGCGTGTGTAACAAAAAAGGTAAAAAAAAACTTCAACATTTGACAGTCGCTGCAAAATTATTTCATTCGAGCACCAAAAATATTTCATCCGATTTAAAAAATGAGCGAACTGAACCGGAAATCCGAACAATGAGATTTTTCCTTATTGATCCATCCATGTGAAAATAATCTCATAATACCGTTCTTGTCTTGTCACCAGTATTGCGATGAACGAAAAAAGCGTAGATTAATCAATTCTTTTTTACGACGCGATTTGGGTAAAAAAACGAGGATCTTAATAGTAAATATGTAGTAAGAATCTAGTCAAAAAAGGAGAACCGTCCAGTACCAAAAACATGTTACATCTAGCAACTCTTAGCAATTCAAAATCATTTTAAGCTATTTATAGAAACTAGCTAAACAGGTGAGCCTGCACACAACGTTAGATGTTCTTAGTTTTAAGATTTCGCGTCGTTAGTACTCATTTAAGCATATTTATTTAAACTTTAATACCCAACAAAACATTGTAAAAAAGATGGAATTAACGCCATATGGCATCTTACGAGTCACACCTTTGGACTAAACAGAAATGTTAAGTGGGGCTCTAGTAAAGAAGTTCGCTGTTTCCTTCTACGCTTTTTTTCTAAGTCAGATTTAATACACATTTCTCTCAACTTGTATCAATTCGACTGACTTTTTTGCTCACGTACGTCATAATAATATACTTTGTGTAAGTCGGCACATGATTAATTGAATTGATTTCCAACAAAGTGATTTCTTTTCTAAGTTATAGAACTTACTAGGGCGGTTTGATAAGTCCATGACTTTGAAAAGAAAAACATATATTTTGTGTACATAAACATTTTATTTTTCTACATACTCTCCTTTCAACTCTACACTCTTTTTCCAGCGATGCTCCAATCTCTTCAACCCATCCAAAAAATACTTTTTGTCAAAGCCTGCAAAATAGGCCTCGGTTGCAGCTATCACCTCTTCATTGGATGAAAATCTTTGCCCAGCAAGCCATTTCTTCATGTTTGGGAAGAGAAAGAAGTCACAGGGGGCTAAATCTGGTGAATATGGAGGGTGCGGCAATAATTCGTATCCTAATTCGACAAGTTTTGAAGTCGCGACTGCAGACGAGTGGGCCGGAGCATTATCCTGATGAAATAGAACTTTTTTCTTTGCTAGATGCGGTCGTTTCTTCATCAACTCTTCATTAAATCTTTCCAGCAATGCAGCATAGTAAGCACCGGTTATTGTCTTGCCTTTCTCCAAGAAATCGATGAAAATAACCCCTTGACTGTCCCAAAATACTGTTGCCATCACTTTACCAGCCGAACATACCGTTTTTGCCTTCTTTGGTGCACGTTCGCCGGTACAAGTCCACTGCTTTGACTGTTGTTTAGTCTCTGGCGTATAATGGTGGACCCACGTTTCATCCACGGTTACGTACCGACGCAAAAATTCACTTGGATTGCGATTATACATAGCCAGACATGCCTCAGAAGTAGTCACGCGTTTTCGCTTTTGGTCGACTGTCAGTAAGCGCGGCACCCATCTTGCAGAAAGTTTTTTCATTCCCAAAATATCGTTCAAAATATGAAAAACTCGTTCAGTTGAGAAGTGCACAGCCTCAGCTAACTCGCGTATCTTTACTCGACGGTCAGCCAAAACAATATCGTGGATTTTGTTAACAATGTCCTCAGTGGTTACCTCAATCGGCCTTCCTGGGCGCTCGGCATCATTGGTTGTAATACGTCCACAACGAAACTCAGTAAACCATTTATGTACCATTCCATGAGACGGCGCTGAATTCCCGTAATATTTTTTCAACTTGTCTTCGGTCTGCTTAATGGTTTTCCCGCGTAAAAAATAGTGTTTAATCAAGACTCGAAACTCGGATTTCTCCATTTTCGAAGAACACCTTCACAGCCGCCAAACTTCTTTTGTTATTAAATATTGTTTTCGCGCCATATTTGAAAATAGAATTATTTTAGGTTCGCAAAAATATTACTTTTAAGAAAATATCATTAAAAATAAAAAAAGTTTCTATTCAGCCTGAAAGTCATGGAGTTATCAAAACGCCCTCGTAAGTCGCGCTTTTATATGGATGATATGATTGATATTTCTTCAATTTCAAGCGTCTAAAATGCTTGGAATTTCGACTCATTTTTGAGCAGTGCTAAAGCACCGCGAGTTTGATTAATCCTTATTGGAAAACTTAATTTTTTAAAGAAATAATAAAGGATTTCTATTGAATATAGGTATACTTATAATAAATCTGTAGGGAGGTCTTGTTCTTTACATGAAAATATATTTCCAAAATAACTTTTAGGGGGTGATAAGGGATCGATACTGATGCCAAAAATGTACTCATTAAAATATTTGTCTGTCTGTATAACCGTTATGGAAACAAAAACTAGTTGATGAATTTTACCGAAACCTGGTACAATTTTTTTTCATGCTCCTGAGCTGGTTATGTTATACTTTTCATCACGCTACAATCGATAGGAGCAGAGCAGTTAAGATAAATGTTGTAAAAACGGGAGAAGTTACTCCATTTTTAAGCTTCCGTCGCGTGTGCAACCTGTATGCTTAAAGCTACACAGAAATAGTGAATGACAGATATGTTATCCTTAAAGTTATATTAAAAAATATCATAAGACAGCATATGTCATCTTTTATGGTTGACTCACAGTAACACGTGTAACTCCCGAATGTGAAGTCGTAACTAGAGTGGTAGTAACTCTTAACTTTGGATAAACGAATGAAAGGCGAAAGAAGTCGAGAGCGGCGGCTAGTTTTAACTATTATTTTAAAAGGTTTATACATTTAATTTTTAAATAAAGGGTTGTTAATATGATTTTAAGTTTAGAATGAAAGCAATAATTAATTGGTCTTTATTTTGGTTCATTGGTAGAAAATAAGGCAACTATTTCACATGTCATCTTAGAACCCAATCACGAACGGTCCCTTTAGACCCTCTTAAGAGACAATCTCGACGGATATCCGCAAACATTGGCAACCGTCTATTGGGGTATTGGAAAACTAATATACATTCACTGCGAAGTTTGCTTTTTAAGCCGTAATATCTGACCGTGTTTTAAGAGTCAAAATAAAAATAAAAACATGTGATAACATATATATATATACATATATATACAGTAATATATACAGGGTGTAAAAAAACCTTAACGAAGCCGAATACCACATATTCTACCAATTGTTACGATCATTTTTTTTCTTTACACCATACCTGGGAAGTTAACGGTTACTGACATATTGATGGTTAAAGTTTGAAAAAAAAATTTATGATTTTTACAGAAATGACTTCTGTCCGTTAAAACTGAACTTTTTTCCAAAGAAACATAATTCAAATTTTCACTAGTTCTTTCATAAAAAGCCTCTATATGGCACACTCCGCAATGAACAGCGCACACTCGATCCGAACCGCGTCGCGGCGGCGTAAAGCAACACGTCCCGCGGTGACTTTTCCGCGTGCGCGGAAAAATAATTTAATTCTAACCCGCAATGTGGGTTAGAATTAAATTATTTTTTTTGATGTGAAAAAATAGAAGTTGTTTCCCAGCCAAAATTTATTTTTTATACGATTTGGTTTGATGTACTGAACGCGTGGTTGACGGCTGCGTTAAGGTCTTTTTTTTTACACCCTGTATATACAAAATATGTGATTTAATATGCCATATAAAGTAACTTGAAATGCCTAGCTGTTCAAATGTTTGGTTCTACACATTTTAAGAAGTCTAATAAGTTAGTGTGTGTGCAATGCCATGTCTAAAAATGGCAGGCGGTAATTTAAAGATAAATTTGAACACGTACGTCACGTTATCAACTGGAGATGTATGCCTACCCACAGAACAATTTTACTAAATTTTTAGTTTTTAGTTTTTTAGTTGTCTGGTAGAGAATGCGTTCGGCGTTAAGTCCACCATTGTTCATTTGTTAGTGTAGAATTAAATAGGAATAAAAACAAGGAAATCTTGTACTATTTTGTTCTTGGTGGTCATCTTGACGGAGACTATTGAAAATCGAATTCTGAAGTTACAATTTTAATTTCAGGCTTTTTATGTACAGTTACGCAAATTGAAGGCAGTAACTTGCAAATCTGTTCGTATAACGACTTATTTTATAACTGAAAAGCTGAAAAAGAGGATTATTTTGCTTTAAATTTCCATTAAACGACGCCAGCGCACAAACCAAAATAACTGTAATCTAACTGTAATCACCTGAAAAGGCTTGAGCTGGAAGTCGCAGGACTTAGAATACATACAACTCACAACGTGACTCAGAAGATGCACCTGGGAATCACAACACTGATACCAACAAAACATAATGTTATTGCTATAGTTTAGGTTTATATATATTTTTTGCGATGTATGATTTAACTAAGCTGTGGTAGCACTAATCCCTTTGACGTTCTATTGATGATCGGATAGCGACATGTTGTTAATTTGCATGCTAAATTTATACAAACTATGGTCCATTCGTTGTTTGTGTTTCGGCTCTAATTGTATAGATTTGATCAAAGTTTGTGTGTTTTGATTGCGTAATACACACACACAATTTATGAATACTATACCCGTCTTAAGTGGCTACTCATTCGATTTCAACGTAACGTCCATATTTTCCCTTTGACTGCCTTGTGGCAAAGTTTCCGCCTTACATCCGAGAGACACTGGATTCGAATCCCAGGTCGTGCCAAACTTGTTTCTGAAATTTTCTGTCATGAATTTCTCAAAAACAGCTCGGAGTCGGGAAGTTGGCGGTAATACACACCCATTCTTCGGAAAGCACGTTAGTCCTGCGATTGATCTCTATCCGATCATGTCGGATTGCCGTCTCACCGAACTTTGAGAGTGATGGAACAGTGAGTGCACCTGTGTATTGCGCTCACACTTTTGCGTAGTTGGCTGATCTCTGTTGAGATTGGCCTACGTGGGGGATATCGACCAGGAGGACTATTATTCTCCCTTTGCTTATTAATATACTATTTAATCCGAAACCCCAAAAAAAAATCAAATAATCAAAATTATTTATTAACCTTAAATATTCGTAGTATTATAGCTAGGGGCCAGAGTCTCCTTTTAAGTATAAAAATACTTGTGCCAGGAGCCTCTGTTCTTCATTAATTAACTTATTCTACATAACAACATTACTTTCTACTACCCCACACTATCTAAAGGAGCGCTTTCGATTTCTGCAGCCGACTCAAGGTGACATGCGGTCGTCTAGAAAACTGTATCTTCACTTTTTACACTGTCCGGCCAGTTCGCTTGTGGAACTCAATCCCACTGGCAATACGACAATCTGAATCAATTGCTTACGAGCATTTTCAATCAATACAAAATACATTACTTAATTATTATAACTACTTAATTTTATATAAAAAAATATTAATACTCAATTATTAAGCTGAACTATTATATTACATAATTTATAACTGTTTTCTTATCCTGTCTATTTATTGTTAAATTAATATTGAAAGCGGGGATATTCTACCACAAGTATTTATTTACTTATAAGAAATCCTCGATTTCAATACTGAAATGTAATGTTATTATGAATAAAGATATTAGACCAAGAGCTTAGCGTTTTATAGTAATTTCCAACTAGACACTCAATAAATAGTAAATCCTTTTGAATCATGCCCATTCAAGCTTTGGAATCATGCCCTACGCTCGAGGTTCACTCGTCAATGGCACTCTTGCACTTACCCACAATGTTAATCTATTAGCTAGATTTAACGGGGCTGCTATTAATTTAAAAATAGCTAAGTAGAACCATTCTTATCTTTAACAAATACAGAACTCCTATAACTTCATTAGAGTGTGTACGAATGTAGTTAGTTGATGAAATAGGTATACCTACTTTTATGCAGAGTGTGATAAATTGAGTAATAAAAAGAATGTGATACAAAGTACTTAACGACCACTTAAGTTTAATGGTCAAGAAGTTGACTATTAATCAAAAGGTCGCGGGTTCGATCCCCGCACTGTACAAACAGACATGTTAATGCACTGTGTGCATTAACATGTTTGTTTGTACTGGTCTGGGTGTTATATGTATTTATTTAAGTTTATTTGTAATACCACTGTTGATTCTGATATCTGTAACACAAGTACTTAAGCTACTTACCACGGAGTCAGATCAATATTTATTTATTATTATTACTTATTTATTGAAAAAAAGGTTTGAATTTACTTACAACACACCTAATAATAGGAATAAAAAATACAGGCCACTTTTTTAAAATCATTATTTAACTACCATGATAACTTCCGTCACGTTATATGAGAGTTCTGATTTTTCCTTGAGTATTATCAACAGACACCAAAAAAAGAAAACTATTTGAGCCTAGGAACAGACAAACTCAGACAGTTGATTTGACAAATTGAGTTTTCTTTTTCAACTTTTCCTTTTTTTTATCCAAAATCCTATATCGGAAAGTGATCTGTAACCTAAATAATAATATCACGGAGCGAAAAAGACAAATTACTCTGAAGTTTTGTGAAAACATTAAACGAGAATATATTTCATTCATAACTATAGCAAATGTGAGAAAAACCTGGAACGGTATTTTATTATATATACAGGACTTTTAGTTAATACCATACTAACAATTTCTATAAAAAAATTTTAAGACAACATTCAACGTTCTTACTAAATGAACGCAAAATAACTAAGTTAAAAAAAATGTAACCAGTAGAATGTAAACAGGGTGATCTTATATCGTTATGTCTACATGTTTAAAATTCCATGATGTTTTATTTTAAACTATAAACTGATAATTCTCTTTCGCAACAAGTAAAGTACACGTAGGCTGTTAAAATAAAATTAATCTCATATCATGTGGCAATTTGTGAACAATTTCCAACAATTTAAGTAGCATCTGATGTTCGTTAGTAACCACTACCGGAAGAGAGGAGTAATGGTTGAAGTTTTGATTAAGTTAGTTGGTTTCAAAACTTAAGACACGTGTAAAAGCATCTATTACTCGCTTGAAAGTTATTTAAGTAAAGATAGATATGAGGGTCTACAGGCAGGTAGACCATGGAGTACAAACTAACTTTCCAGTTAAAAAAAACCCCGAATGAGCCAGGAAATCAGCTGGTGAGTTTCCGGCTGGACGGATTTTGAACAGCTATAACTAAGAACCACCGTAACTACATTATATTCCGTTCAGCAGCTACCATGCCACAGACAGACATACAAAAACACAGAAACACAAACAGACAATCTGTAGTGTGAGCACGAACAACTATCGTACTGTGTCTGTAGCGTTTACCTATCGTTAAATAGTCAATTTGTATGGGGAAACTGTCAGTTTCTGACATTTGGGCGACACGAATACATTACGATAATGTTCGTGCTCACCCCACTGAGGTGTGACTGCACTTATCGTGAATTCGATCTAGCAGACTCAGTGCGTGGAGCACGAAAAACTATAGTGCACTGACGTATTCGTAGCGTCTACCTATCGTTAACTTGTCAATTTGTATGGGGAGACTGTCAGTTTCTGACGTTTGGACAACACGAATACATTACAAAATTTTTTTGCTCACCCCACAGGCAGGGGGTCAATTCTCGTGCCATCGACCAAAGTTGCCATTCGTTAAAAGTACGTTCGAATTGACAACCACTGTTCGAGTGATTGTCAATTCGAACGTAACGTTGTGTTGCAACGTGGGGTGTTGAGTTTGAAATTCGTATACGAAATATCTAGTAGCTGTCATGAAATGCATCTCTTAACAGTAATTGGAACGTACTATTATAGATTTAGGTTTATCTGGCTACATACGAATTACCGTACGGAAAAAGTACAAATGCATGAGAATCGTGACCCAAGGTTCATCGTCGAATTTTTATTATTATTCCAAACTTAAAGTTATTCTACTTTAACTACTAAACATGTTTAGTAGAATCCACATTATATGGGTTCGCGATTCTAGCTCATATGTCGCAAAGAGGCAAACCCTTTGCAAAGATTTATAAGTGAAATAAATCAAGCCAGGCTCACGTTTTGAAGTATGAATTGAAATACGAGTAGTGGAGCGTATGTTTCATCAATGATTGTGGGAGAGGCTTTGCTGGCTCAAAGCGTTAAAAAGCACTTACAAAATTCAACGACTCCATTAAGGTTCTCGGTAGCTCAGTGGTCAGAGCATTGAACCGGACTTCCAAAGGTCGGGGGTTCGATTTCTCCCCGACGACCGGAGCCGAAAAGAATTTTTTAAGTGTTGTCTTTTCGAAATTAAAAAAAGCGTTGTAAACGCAATGAATACTTAACAAATAAAAAAATACGAGTAGATTATTACGTGTTACTTGGTATTTATGTAGGTATGTGACCCGGCTCTTAGTTACGAGAAACTGGATGCGGAATGCGTATGTAGACAGAAACAAACCATTTATGGTAGAGGGAGGATTTACCAGCATTGCCTGTGTACAAATTAAAAATTATATCAAAATAAAACCTACAATATGTACCTGTGTGTACCATTTTATGAAACCATTTTCTCAGTACGAATTACGAAGTTTTACTGTTGAACTCATCCAAATGTAAATGGAAGGTTTAGACTGTAAAATTAAATGATCAAATTGATCTATCCCTGCATTTAGTTCTCAGCAGTTGCAGTGTGAGTGAGTACATTTGAATACGTTTTTACAGCCAGCAATTGACAGCGTGTCAACCCATTACTGTGGCAAAATTGGTGACAGTATGTTGTGGGTGAACCTGGGCTTTAAGCTTTACATTTTACATACTGATATAAAATTACCGTATGCAGAATATTAAGACGAGAAAGTCGGCAACTTTATTGTATCCATATGAAAATGTGAGTGTATAGTTGCTGCAGTGACAAAAAAGATTTTCTGTAAGTACTGGTATAGATATGTATACTTATTATATATATTTACTTGAGTTATATTCGCTAAGTAGAAATTTTCAGGTTTCAATTTCTTTTCGTTTTAAAACTTTTATTTACTTAAAACTTTATTGCACAAGAAATCTATAAAGGATAGACTAAATGAATTTTCTGTCAAGGTCATGCAGAATAAAGGCAATGGGTGCAGTGAAAATTAAATGAGAAACTTTCATGAGTAACTAGCTTAGATACACTGCAAACTGTGCATAAACCAAGGACTCTCTCAAGGAACAACTTCTAGTATACCTACCCTATAAGTAACCAAGTGTCTAACTTGAGTAATTTAGGTTAAGGTTTCAGGTTGATTCTATATATTTTGTAAATCTACCCTCAGACACCTTTTAATTTCGAAACAGGAGATAAAACGTTTACTTAAAAAGTTGGATCGCCTGTTCTTGGCTAAATAAAACATTTTAATATCTTGATAAGTTTTTTGTGCTATTACAAGTTTGGTTTTACGATTTATGTATAAACAAAGTTTTAAGAGATATTAAGTCTGAATTTTTAAAAGAGGTCGGATTAAAAAGTTAAAGGAAAATTTAGGGCGCTTAATTATTATTTTGTAATCTGTAAAGGAAAATAAAATAAACATGGCAGAAACTTTACATCATTGCAACATTGTCTATCCGTTAAGTGCAAGTTTTAATAATTTTCTATTTGATTTTGGTAAGTGGGATATTTAAAAAAATACTTTTATTATTGATTGTTGAAAGTGGTATTTTATTAATTTATCAAATTTTTAAGTAGTATTTAACCTTGGTTTCTAAATTTGACAGTCAATATACTGTAATATTGACTATGCGACGAAATTACTAAACTCATAATTTTTCGTAAAAAATAGCGATCGATATAAACCAAACACGCAATAAGTTATCAAACTTTATCAACATATCTTCCATAAAGGTAAAACACATACTGGGCTTGAGAGCATACAGACTTCAGGCGATATGTTAATATAATACATTTCCAACGCATAAATATTTAAGCCTACATGAAACCCTCATCACACGGTGGATAAGAAGTCCTTATTTCACCTCTTGGATGCGAGTAAGGATATGTCACGAGCTCTTCAATAAAACATTACATCATAAAAAGCGTTCCCTTTCGAACAACATTCACCTCACATATTTATTCAGAACACCTTCTCCGAGACTGGTTTATAACGTAAGACCTAGCTCAAATGTAACAGCCATTTAAACATGCTTGCTCATGCTTGTTACACATATCCACCAATTCTTACATTTATAACGGTACTAGCTGTGCCCTGCAGTTTCACACTCATAGGACCCGTGTTCTATGTTCCTCACAAGAATAGTGTAGTTTTACCCTATGTGTTATTCCAGGTCATAACCTATCTATGTTCCTAATTTTGGCGCGCAAGATTCATAGAGCATTTTTAATAAAAAATATAATAATTGCAGGTTCTGTACTCTGGATTAAATGACCGAAAAAAACTTTGAGTTATTCATTCAGGTGCTAGTGCTACAGCCAGAACGGCAGACGGATAAACAGAGAAGTCCTAGTACCAGGGTCTCATTTTCACCGAAAAGCTCAGCAATTAAACCTCACACTCTGTAGCGTAGTTATTAATTATTGAAAACTTTTAACATTCTTTTTCTAAATTAGACAATTAAATTTTAAAAAAAAAACAAGTGACCTTACGTTTCCCAAATATTTTCGATAACTTCAAATTCAAATTTGTTCGCCTGAATATTTCAACAATTTTTTCAAAAAATTAGTACCTAAGTCCGTTGCTGTTTTCCTTATGCTATGCCACATACGACTGTTTATCTGGAACGCGTGAAGCTCACCTGATAACAAATTGCTTTTTCGTACTTCCGAACTCTGAAAGATCGTAAGTGAAAGTTTGGGCAATATATAAAACACGTACAATTATCTGTACAAATCGTTTTAATTCTTAAATCAAAATTTTTGGTACATTTTGGGTAAGAATTTTGAAATACGTTCTTCGTAGTTAGGTTTTATTGTTACTTCTACCTACAACTTTGCGTAAGTAACTACGTACCGTGTGAACAAAACTAGGAAAAATACTAAGTGCTAATACAAAATTTTGTAAACACGTCACTGATATAAAAATAAAATTATGTCAAGCTTGAAAACTACCATATCGGATTCTAAATTAATGAGATATATAAAAATCCATCTTGGACTTGTTTAGACTTTTGACATAGCATAGTTGCTTTCTTGTATAAATAGTCCCAGAAACCATTTTTTTTAAATCGGCCCACTAACAAAAATGTTGGTCGCCACATTGGATTTTTTTTTTGTGTTTCAACATAGCATAATTATTTTTTGTCTAAACAGTCCTTGAAACCAAGTTTCATCATTGTTGCTACGTTTATATTGTTACAGGGATACCATGAAAGAAGTTGCAGAGTTTGTGGTCAGCTTAAATGATCCAGGAATGCTTTTTTTCTTAAACAAAGGAAAAAGAAGGGCCCCATTAATTAAAATCACAGAAACAGATGTCAAAATAAAATTAATTACGGCTTTACCATTAAGACTTAAAATGTTATGAAACAAGTTGGTAAGACGTATTCAGATTTATCAATAAATAGGTTTTGAACTTCAAATCGCATTAACTCCAGAGTGATATGTTTTGGATATTTTATGCAAAACAAGATCTAATTATTTTGCTTAAAATTTCCGGTAAACGTTATTTCATGTTCGGTTCAGTCATGGATTTCCGCAAAGTAACGCCTGATTCCATGAACAGACACCAGCAGATGTGCTGATGTCTGTTACCCATTTACCCATTCTTGTTGCACAAACGCCACTATTGTAATTAACTTACCGCAGCGTTTATGTGCTGTCGTAAGTACATTCTTATTATTTATGCTTATTAGTACCTATATTATTAGTGTATACATAAAGTATTCAAAATAAACTAATAAGAACATTTTTAAGAATATTCTAACAATATTTTCTTGAACGTAACTAGAAGTCAATTTGTTCCGATATTATCTAAAATACTTAAAGCATCACAAGGAGCTTATTTGAGTAATAAGTACCTACTTGAAGTACTTGAGTAAGTCAGCAAAGTATAAATACGCAATTTTGTTGTACAATACCGAAACCTTTTGGGTACCTATCTTACAAATTCTACTTAATTGGAACGAATCATAACCAATTGAGTAAATTGTTTTGTATACCATTTTAAAAGCACGAATTGATTCGATAGAAGATCGATTTCAATATTTGAAGCTTAAGAGTACCCTAATTGAAAGGGCTTCGAAATCTGTGCCTTAACTGAGGATTTCAGAAGAGATGCAGATTTTACAATTAAATCAATATTAATATTTTCGTTATCATAAGTCTATCGGCCCTTAGACTTATGATAACGAAAATATTAATATTGGGACTCATTGGAACACGACACTCATTTTTCACTCAAAATATCACTAACTTGCTAGTTAAGGTAAGCGTCCAGGGCATCGAACGCATCGGACGCATCGCACGTAATGGATTATAGCTTGCCTTGTATAAAAACTTATACAACAGCGTTCACTGATCCACACCGTACCACTCATCGACAATGCCTACATGTATGCGTACCGGACTTCATACGGAATACCGTTCTGTGTCGATTGCTGATATTCGCGTCTGCAATCCGATCGCTGCCGATACAGTGAATAAAAAACTAAAAAAAAAGGCTTTTATTGCTAACTAAAAAAGAGAAAATAATTTCTGAGTACACGGAATTTATATTACAGTAGAGTAAAAAGCGTTGGGTGCACTTCATGACGTTTTCATACTTCTCTTTTTATAGTTGCCAATAATAGGATAATTTTCACATACAATATACCAAGCACCCCACGCTTTTTACTCTACTGTAATATAAATTCCGTGTACTCAGAAATTATTTTCTCTTTTTTAGGTTAGCAATAAAAGCGAGTTTTTTAAACTAATATTTATTTTTATTTTTTTAGTTAATAAGGATAATGGAAACTCTTATCAAATTACTGCATTGTCATCGGTACTTAATACGTGTTGCACACGTAGTTTCAAATTAATCCGATTTCTGGAAGTTGGTGAAAATTGAGTTCAAAAATTCCGTTTCATACATTCATACATACATACATACATCTAATAAAAGCGTGTTAAAAAATAATCCTTTGGATGCGATCCGTCCGGCGCGTACAATACCGACCTGTGAGCACTTACCTTTACCAAGCCGTTGGACGTCATTGAAACAAGTAAAACCTGCGCTTATTCTTCAGGTGATTAATATCTTACCTCGTAGTTCTGTAGAACTTTTGTAACTATCCCTATATCGAGCCTCCCAGGCTGAGGTATATTTTCCCGTGTAATCTAAAATTTTCAACAATGCACACAAATCGAGCCCCCAGCTCGTTACAAGCTGTATAACGAGCTCTGACGAAGCTATTGTAAGAGTTACAAGCGCACAATAGCTCGTTAATCAGAGTCAGAGTGGCTAGTGAAAAACTTATGCGTGCTTTTTTAATATGCGCCGTGTGGTATTACTTTTCTGTGATTTTAACTGAAAGCATCTCTACCGTGTTTTGTTTTTAAATGAAGTAAGCTTGAAATGAAAAAATGCAATGAGATCAGACTATTGCTGTTGGCGTGGCAAACTATTTTTTTTTTAATTAGGACACGATGTCATCATTTACTAACAGCGAGTTATTTATTGATATTTTGCTCTGTAAATGGGTAAAAGTTGCCTTGATTTCAATATTATAATAGGGATGTTCTTGGTAAGGACCATCTAATTAAAATATAATCGTCTGAACGTTCGAATACCTGGTAAAGTATTTACTTAAATATCTTTGAACTTTTCAACACGAACAAGTGCGAAATGAAATATGGAATCATGCTCGGATTTCGGTTGGCGAGTGATTTGGCGTCATAGATCAAAGAGATAAGTCGGCCTACTAAAACCATATAAGGTAGGTAATTAAGATATAAGTATCCATTTACTGTAACTAATATGTCACAATTAATGTGGGACTAATAAAAGTGTAAATAAATGATTTGAATTTGTATTGTCTGGTGTGCAACAATACTTTTCAGCATTTTTATTACACAACCATATTCAAATTTCAAGAAACAATGTACAATAGGTACTTACTGATCAATACAAGAAGCAAAATACAATGATTAATCGCTACTCATATTATAAATGCGAAAGTCAGTTGGTTTGTCTGTCCTTCTTTGACGACGCAACGGAGCAATGTTATAATTATTATTTTTTGTTTGGTAGCTGGTAGCTGGATTAAATTGGGCTACTTTTTTCCGCGACAAAACATCTTAATCCCATGTAAAAATTGAAAAATCAACTCATAGCTTACCGATAGATGGCGCCACTCGGGTAAGGTTTGCGGGCTATGCGCGGTTAATTCACGTTTTTTACACGAGCGAAGTCGCGGGTAACTATATCATTAAAACAACCGATTTAATCGGCACCTTTCCATAAAAATTAAAGATACTAATGAGAGCAGAGAAACATGAAAAAAAAAACAGATTTCTAAAAACCCGTCGAACGTCGGGTTAAATTTTTACTGATGTTATTATGACTTTAAATCCAAAAGCGTTAATTTTTAAATACATTGACAGGAATGTATCTCAATAACATTATTTTAAGGGTGAAAATGAGGATATATTTTTGTGATTCGTGGAAAAACCGTCGTTGAAAGCTTACCCTAAAAATAATATTCGACTAAAACATGAAAAGAGTTTTCTAAAACTCTTACTCGCAACGAACCTAACAATGCACTTGGTTCCTTCCTAGCTAGTCGCTTGGCGTTAGACACCAAGCGCTTTATTTTTTTCTACGTTCTATTATGTTTTCTCCTATCATTTTTATACTCTGTCTACTCGCCGTGCTACGTTTAGATCAAATCAAAAAGAGGCAGATACCAGCTAGACGCGCGTAATCCTAATAAACCGAGTCTAATGGACCTACTCCGCCTCTGCGACTTGTTTACACGTGCGTACGTCTGCGTGAGCCGTCCATTGTTAAGTTGACGATTGTAAGGGCATACCGTATATCCCTCTGTTTGTTTTATCTAAGGTGCTATGATACAAATGAGATATCAAATCAAGAACTCACCTCAAACTTGCTCGTAACGGGGTTCATGTCTAGCAGGGAGTACGAAGCCACGCGGTCGCCATTGCCGTCGATGATCACCTCACCCGTTATACCTGGAATGAAGTACACGTGTAAATAAAATTTTGAGGGTTATACCCATCCTATACTGTAATTGTTTCTAAGATTTTCTATCATGAATTTCTCAAAAACAGCTCGGAGTCGGGAAGTTGGCGGTGTTACATCCCCGTGCCTCGGTGTTACGTTAAGCCATTTGTCCTGCGCCTGATCTCGGATTGCCGTCTCACCGAACTTTGAGAGTGATGGAGCAGTGAGTGTACCTGTGTATTGCGCTCACACTTGTGCACTATAATAATATCTCCTGCGCAGTTGGCTGATCTCTGTAGAGATTGGCTACCGTGGTCGAAATCGGCCAGAACATCGACTAGGTACTCTGTAAGCTGTTGTTCGCAGTTTCGAATATAGACATCCCTGTCACTGTTATAAGCTTGACCGTGTGCGCACGCGCTGGCTAGACCAGAAAATACGAACGAAACGTTGCGGGGTACGACCTCTGTAATAATAGTCCTACTGGTCGATTTCGACCACAGCGGCCAATCTCAACAGAGATCAACCAACTACGCAAGAGATATTATAGTGCATAAGTGTGAGCGCAATACACAGGTACACTCACTGTTTCATCACTCTCAAAATAAGGTGAGACGGCAATCCGACATAACCGGAGAGAGATCAGGCGTAGGACCAACGGCTAAACGTGCTTTCCGAGGCACGGGGGTGCAAATTCCCGACAAGCTGTTTTTTTTTGAGAAATCAATGACAGAAAATCTCAGACACAATTTTGGCTCGACCTGGGATTCGAACCCAGGACTTCTCGGATGGTAGGCAGAACTTTGCCACTACACCAACGAGGCAGTCACCGACTGACTGACTGACGACCTCTGAACACAAAGGTGAAAACGGGATCTATGTCTACTGTTGCTCTGTCTGTCACCAAGCTACATCTCATAAACAGGTATTTTCTAGATATACATTATTTTGTAATTTTCACAAATATTTTTGTTGCTGTTATACTCGTAAGTAACAATAATAGTTACAACAGACTACAATTAACTTAACAAGCGGAGATGCTAAGCGACAATCCCTTTGTACGGTAGTTAAACTCGCACTTGCCTCGGGTTTTGCTGTTTCATCAAATACAACAATTAGGTAAGTGTAAGCCCCCCAAAATAAGCGACGGCATTTTGATAGAAATCGCATTCTGATAAAGTGATATCGTAAGTCGCGTAACGAAAACAAATAGTAACAAAATAAAACAAACAAAAAGTTTTGCCAAAATAAAAAAAAAGCAATCTCCTCTAATTGGCTAGCGACTGGTAATCAATCAGATCAGGTTACCCTTACACCACAGCGTATAAACACACGAATTTGGTAAGAAATTACTTAACGACGTCTCGTTACACACACTGTCATAAGCCGCAATCATCTGGATTAATGGTTAGTCAGTGTTAGCTTTCACTAATAGTTACGCATCTAAAATAACAAGCCATATTTGCTGCTTGTCATCCACTATTCGACATTATAGATCTCGTCTATAAACTTCTAGGTCTAGCGGTTACAAGCGGCTCTCTAGTTCAATATAGTGATCGTATCTTTTAAAAAACCAGACTTACATACAGTCCGAAACAAAAGATTTTTAATTTTACTTTAATTTAACAATGTCATTGTGTAGTTCCACACTGCGAGCCTAGCGCGCGGAAATATCAAACACATGAAACGCGCTTTTACGTGCATACATGCGGCCTAAGGGTGCTTTAATAGAGAAGCTGGTTACTGATACATGCGAATACGAACCGATCTTTACAGGTATAGAATTTATATTTTACAGAAACATGTTCAGTTTTGTTATTAGTTAATCGGTACTGACCCGAACTTACTCGTCCATGCCGGAAATCTGTTCCGGAAAGGAAAGCACCGTATGGCTATACGATTTGACGCGCCCAAACGCTGTGCCCGCCTAGGTTCTAGTCACCGCGCTTTCAGTGTGGACGCAAACATAGACCTAATATGCATAGTACGTCTTCTAACATCACAATAAAATGTGAAAGACCTAAACATCAGAATATTAACAAAGCTTATTGAAAATTCCAAGACTGAGCCAGCTCAGATGCTAAACGTTATTCGCTTTACTTAAGTAGAAAAATAATAAATTCCCGAGTCAAGATGGAGATGTTGTTAAGAAAGAACATTAAAAATAAAGGATTTTGACAGATCCTTCGCATTAAACATCAGACGTGGCTGGCAGTATAAATTGTCTGCGCTATTTGTAAATATGCCTCCGAAACACTCATTAGACTTTTTTAAGCTGAGGCTATACAGGGTGTAAAAAAACCTTAACGAAGCCGAATACCACATATTCCACTAATTGTTACGATCATTTTTTTCCTTTACACCATACCTGGGAAGTTAACGGTTACTGAGATATTGATGGTTAAAGTTGAAATTTTTTTAAATGATTTTTACAGAAATGACTTCTGTTCGTTATAACTTAACTTTTTTCCAAAGAAACATAATACAAATTTTCACTAGTTTTTTCATAAAAAGCCTCTAAATGGCACACTCCGCAATGAACAGCGCACACTCGAACCGAACCGCGTCGCGGCGGCGTAAAGCAACACGCCCCGCGGTGACTTTTCCGCGTGCGCGCTGTACATTGCGGGTTAGAATTAAATTATTTTTTTTGATGTCAAAAAATAAAAGTTGTTTCCCAGCCAAAATTTATTTTTCATACCATTTGGTTTGATGTACTGAACGCGTGGTTGACGGCTTCGTTAAGGTTTTTTTACACCCTGTATACAAGAAGTACCTTAGGCTAAATAAATTTATTATAATATGAAATTGGCCAAACCATGGAAGAAACAGTCATGCTTAAACGTATTTGGCGCAACAGAGTTAGGAAGCTAAAGGGAAGCGCTTCCTTTCGACCGGGTGTTATAGTCGGGGACCGAGGTCCGATAGATATCATCTCGATTTTTCTATCTATATTATTTTTGGATTTAAATCTTGTATGCCGCGGTTCATGTGCGGTACCAGGTTGACTACGGTGATGGCTAACAGCGCCATCTAGCTATGGAGCCGTATCAGCGCTCGCTGTAGTACTTGCCACCGATAGGCATGCGCTTGTGATAGCGTACGGTAGATGTCACCACACGTACTTTGCTCCTGCGGCCACTCAAAAGCAAAAGAAGTGTATTTCTGGTGCATCATATCATACACACAGAGATCTCCTCCGTGTGCGTCACTCTCTAAAGAATCTTAAAATTCCTGGATTCAACAAGACTAAGCAGGGAACTAGAAACAAGAAGAGCTGCCACAAAAATCAACGCTGGTTGAGGTGGCAATATAAGCCCAAAAGACAGTAATCTACAAATAGATTTATTTCTTGTTAAGTCTTACTTTGCTAAATGTATCAATCACTACTGAAACAATATCAAGGAATTTATATTCTTATGTATATTTTTGTTGGCCAAAGCCTTGTATACTTCATTTGACTTTCCACAGATGGTTTGGTGTTCTACCATATATGTTTTGAAACTTTCGCGTTGCATTTTAACACTAACTATTGGTTATGGTTGGCTAAGAGCTGACTGACCACGGTGTGCAATCCAGCCGAAACGTCGAGCAGTGAGTACCTAAATACTCATTAAAATAGTACGCGTTTAGACCCGATAACCAATAATAGTAGTGATGTTCGACCAGTTTCAAACATTTATCAATTTATGAATTACGAAGCTAAACTTTAGTTGTGATGATAACACACAATTACAAACATGACCATAGATAGAACTATGAAATGTGTGGGCTCCGTTTGCTGGAATACCGGCGAAATTGATAGCGTTCTCGAACTCTAAGCAAGATACGAGTACATTAGTGTAATCCTAGCCTACGTTTAGGTTCAAGGATCGCATTGTTGTAGAACACCGACGACGTAGCAAGACGCAATTACAAGGATGAATAGCTGTTTTCACTGTTTTGAAACAATTAATTTTAGGTGCGACAGCTGGGGAATACCTTGAATAATTCATAGAAGCATACGTAATATACATAGGTATTTTATCTTGAGGAGCAACGATTTGATAAGCTTACATTAAATTCATGCGCTATCATCTTATTATATTATAGTTTGTGAAGAATTTTCACATGTTGAATGATGTTAGAATATTCAGATGTATTATAGTAGTAAGGTTTTACCCACGAAATAATTGTTTTTTTTTTAACATTTGCACTTGAATATGTCGAAATTAAGTAGCAGGTAGTTGCATTAAACTAAACCACACTACACACGATATTGTTAATACTTGACAGAAGCTCTGTGATAGCGGCGTTGTTAATCGTCATTGTTGTTCTTTTAATTTTTGATACTTATACGAACGTTGCCAGTCGCTAAAGTCGAGGCCAACCACGAATTGGCCCCTAATAAGCCAACTGTACCAACCAGGTATAAGACCTATTTTTCACATTTTCTCATTGGACCAAATGGGTAAAACATGTATTAATGTCGAAAGGACATTATAAAATTGATGATTATATAAATGACAAAGATATATGTTTGAATGTTAACAATTACAATTATTGTAAATCAAATTGGAAAAGAGACAATGATAAAGTGACTGAGTTTCATGCGCCGCTTCTTCTTAGCACTAGCCTAAATTGTCCCGAAGCGATGGTAGGGTTAATTTATATGCTAGTAAGTGTAAAAGTGCTCATTGTAAGTCTAAGTCCGTTGTAAGTTTATTTAATAAAATTTTTTTTATTGATTTTAATTTCACCTTTTTGACGCTTCAAAGCTGATTCCTACACTTCAACTTCTGCAGGAGTGTACTTACTTACAGCTCCACTCCAACAAAATTGACCAATTACCTTTAAAAGTACTTAGCACACATAAGTAGTAAGTAATTACCTTGAAAAGTCCTATTCCACATGTTCCTTATGACGGCAGCGCCATCTAGCGGGCTCGAAGTGTTGTGAGCTTGTTGCAAAGTGTCGTTCAATGCGAGAGCGTACAGCAGTACTGCATCGTAGAAGGCAGCTACAAAGGTGGAAACCACTTCGCCTTTTCCAAACGTGTAGTTGTATTTAGTGGCTGCTAGACCTTTGACCTGGGGGAAAATGAAATGGTTAATATTCTGACTTATGTACAGTGTACAGCACATCAGGCTATCCATTTTTGTTGCTAACTCGCCTGTATCACAAACGCATAAGATACCGCAGTGCTTGCCGTGATGTGTTACCGTACCTAGTTTGGTAAGTTCGGGAGCAAGGCTCAAAAACCGGTTAATCTTGGGAACTGGTGTCGCCCCAAGTACATAAGAACGAAATGATTTCGTTATTGTTCTCCGAAACCGGTTTCTGAAACGTTCTTTTGACCATAAAGTTTTTGGAAAGCTTGCCACGCGTGGCTTAAACGGGTTTATTTGGGTTAGAGAACGAAAATAATTTCGGTTTTGCTCCGAGCAGAACATTATGGCGAATAACGCTATTGAACATAATTAAACCGTTATTTCTCGCACACCGGTACCGAGCCTTGTACGGGGGTGAAACTTCTACAAGACGACACACAGTAGTGGGGAGGAGATATTCTAGAATTTAACGGGGGCTAGTAGTGCATTTAGGAAGGGCAACTAACACAATCGTTGATAAACTTTTTAGTATCCATCAAAACGGTATATTTCATTCATTCTTAATTACTGGTAGTTATAAGTCTATTAAAACTTTCAAAGAAGCTAGATATGGTCGTGAATATATTATTATTTATTTATTTAAATACTTTATTGCACAGTAAAATTTGTACAAAAGATGGACTTAATGTTAAAAAGCACCAGTCAATTTGTTAGTTCATCATCCGTCCTTAGAATAGTTAAGTTACAAAACATTTTTTTGGCCACGCTTGGAAAACACAATATCAAGCTTTTCACTACTGCACCGTATGCAGTTGTAGTAAGGATGATTTTGCTATCATTTAGTCTAATTATAAGCTATTAAATGTTACCTGATCAGAAAACTCTAAATACTCCTTCTTCTCTGGGGCAGGGCTGGTGACGGTGAGAACGGCACTATACGCCCGTCTCGCTCGCTCATTCCTCTCGTCCGTGTCATTTGCAACCTTCCAGGGTTCTTTGGACGATGCTGAAGCGAGGCTGTAGGTAATAAAATATTGTTATTTACAATCAATAGTAAGTGAGGTTCCCAATAAGTGCAGGGCGCTTAGTGCGCTGTAAAACGTAAAGAGAGGCGCCGTGAGTCGACTTACAGCTGGTTTATTGTATCAAAATCAAATTTATTTTTGTAAATAGACTTACAAGTCGCACTTTACCACGTCCCAACATATAAATTAACCTTACGACCGCTTCGGGACAATTTGGGCCAGTGCTGAGAAGAAGCGGCGCATGAAACTCGGTCACTATTGACATTGCCTCTTTTCAAATTTGATTAACATTAATTGTACCTAAATGTTTACATTCAAACATTTCCATATGTCTTTGTCATTTATATAATCATCAATTTTATAATATCCTTTCAACATTAATACATCTTTTACAACTGTTTTAAATGTATCTAAAGGCAATGAAATTAAATTTTCAGGTAATTTATTAAAAAATGATAATTATACAATCTACCCATAAATGAGTGACCAACTTTAAGAAGCCTAAAATGTGGAACAGCAAGCCTATTTTTTTGTCTTGTGTTGAAGTTATGCAAATCGCTATTTATTTAGGAAATAAGTATAAGTTTTTTCGAACGTATATTAGGTTTTCATAAATATATTACAAGTAAACTGTGAGTATGTCTTCAGTTAGCGAGACGAAGGTCGAGTCGACTCGTTGTTACAGCACTACCGAGCAACACTAGCATGACGTTTTGACAGTCTAGGCTCTCGCTAGTCTAGACAGATAGCAGGGATCAAAGGACACTATCTTGCGTTTATTGAATTCGATAATATATTGTAAATATTAGGTCCTTACATATGAAATTGGCGTTTTGTCGTACTGGCCACTTTGATCACAAATTTTTCCTATTTGGTTAGGAATTCGAAATTCAAATTTATACAGCTATTTCCACATGTACTTGTGTTTCGTAAACCGTCATTCATTTGTTTTTTTACTTATCTTTTTTCTGTTTGCATCGCTCAATTTACAAAATGGAAAATTTGAAATATCGCGTTATTTACGAGTACGAGTTCCACCGTGGCACCAGTGCTGCGGAAACGGCTCGAAGGGTTAATGATGTGTATGGCGGTTGTGTCGCAAAAGAAAACACAGTGCGTTTTTGGTTCCAACGTTTTCGTTCTGGAAATTTCGACCTGCAAAACAAGCCCCGTGGACGGCCGGAGACCCAAGTTGATAATGAAGAATTGAAGGCTATTGTGGAAGCGGATCCATCGCAAACCACGTCCGAGTTAGCTGCAGGCTTTGGCGTTAGTGATAAAACTGTTTTAATCCACTTGAAGCAAATTGGGAAGATTAAAAAACTTGAAAAGTGGGTTCCTCACGAATTGAGTGAAGCAAACCGGCAAACGCGCGTCAACTGCTGCGTTACATTACTTGACCGGCACAATAACGAAGGGATTTTAAATCGAATCATTACCTGTGATGAAAAGTGGATTCTCTACGATAATCGGAAGCGCTCATCGCAATGGCTGGACCCTGGCAAGCCAGCCAAAGCCTGCTCCAAGCGAAAATTGACCAATAAAAAGTTACTTGTAAGCGTTTGGTGGACTAGCGCCGGTGTCGTTCATTACAGTTTTCTCAAATCTGGCCAGACGATTACGGCAGATATCTATTGTCAGCAATTGCAAACCATGATGGAAAAGCTAGTTGCTAAACAACCAAGGCTGGTCAATCGCTCTACGCCACTGCTGCTTCACGACAACGCTAGACCACACACTGCACAACAGACGGCTAGCAAATTAGAAGAACTTCAATTGGAATCTCTAAGGCATCCACCGTACTCCCCGGACCTTGCTCCAACAGATTACCATTTTTTTCGAAATTTGGATAACTTCTTGCAAGGGAAAAAGTTCAACTCAGATGGGGCAGTCCAAGTCGCCTTCAAAGATTTTATTGATTCCCGTTCGAATGGTTTTTTTAGTAAAGGGATCAATGAACTACCTATGAGATGGCGAAAGTGCATAGATTACAATGGCTCATACTTTGATTAAATAAATATGCTATATAAAAAAATTTCGACTTTTTGTTCCTCCCATACAAAACGCCAATTTCATAGGTAAGGACCTAATATAAACTATTTAAGAGGAGTCAATGTTGATCCTGAAGATAAGTGTTTCGTTACTACCTTCGACAATGTCAGTCAGTTATTTTGTTACTGTCAGTCTTTTTCTTCAAACATAAAACTCAGAGGTGACTGACTGACTGACATAGAGGTCTATCAACGCACAGCCTAAACCACTGGACGGATCGGGCTGATGAATCTGGTGTGCCGGTTGCTCCTATAATGTAGGCATCCGCTAAGAAAGGATTTCCCGAAATTCCCACGGAATCGGGAAATATACGCAGACAAAGTTGCGGGCGACCACTACTTCCAATTTAAAATATATCTGACGTTACAGCAGTTTCTTCGTAATTTATCTTACAGTCAACGATAGAAAGACAGAATATTCAAAGTGGTCGTTAGCTTTTTTGGTTGTTCCCCAAAACCAGCAGCCATTTTATTCTTTGCATTATACCTAAAAGAAACGATGGTGTGACGACTTGGTCAATACAACAAGGGACTGGGAAACGTTGGCAATGGACAGGGACAGGTAGAG
Organism: Pyrausta despicata; assembly: GCA_963921415.1. Classification (NCBI taxonomy): domain Eukaryota; kingdom Metazoa; phylum Arthropoda; class Insecta; order Lepidoptera; family Crambidae; genus Pyrausta; species Pyrausta despicata. Next base: position 10,234,560 of record OY992864.1, read on the forward strand.
AGATTTGGAAGAGGTTTTTGCCCAGCAGCAGCAGTGGGATGATATAGGCTGAATAAAAAAATAAAAATACCTGCTGGTAAAATTAATTCCTTCATTTGGCTCGTGTTACATTATCACAATGGCAAATAAATATCTTCTGAACATAATATACGATTTCATTCGCAATAGCCTCATTGCGTGTTCCAATTAAAACATAAAATGGTTTTTAATCATTTTACTGCGGATTGTTATAATTTTATAACGGACTGTGTCCCTGTTTTTATTGTACAGAAATAATTACATACTATAATTAGGACTTGGGAATTGTTTTTTGTCATAAGAGTCATAAGATAAAGAGCAATTTTTTTTCTCGATATATTTTGCAACTCAGTGCTTCACTGTAATAAAAGTTATCTTCGTAACATAATCTGGTGTAATGCCGTGCGTTTTTTTAATATTAAGTACCCAAAAAAAAGGTGTCTGAATTATCTTGCAATCATTCTTCGCTGGTCTCATTACAAAACGATAAACATTTACCCCCAAATTAATGAAACAATCAATCACCAGAATGTTGCTATAAACAAACTTCACCAAGTACAAAACCAGCATTCCACGTTTTTGCTGCGGTGAAATATATTTAGCACCCAGCTTGCTCCTAAGTTGTAGACAAATTGGCCCCAAACTCAAGAGTTTCTCGGCAAGCCGAGAAACAATGACGGGCGTTTTAATTTATTGAGTACAGTCGGACGCTAAAACTGTAACGATTAAAAGAAAAATAAAGAAGAAGAAGATAAAGAAAGAAAAGAGAACAGAGGCCTTATTCATTGACTGACAGCTTTGGTCAAGTGGTCTGATTCAGACTACAAAAACGGCTGTTGCGGGCTCGAATCCTGCTAGAGGCAAATGTTTGTGTGCTGTGATGATCACGAGGACTTAGGCTCCAGTTTTTTACATGGATAGTCGGATAGTGTTCAAGAACAAGCACACTTTACAATAAAATAAATTAAAAATCCCCTAATGAGCCAGAAAAACAGCTAGTTAGCTTCAACGGCTGGATGAATTTTGACCAACTGTAGCTAATAATCACAGCGTTTTAATAATTTTTCGAAAAAAAAAACCACTTTGAAATCGATGCGAGCGATGTTTACTACAAAAACATTGCAGTGAACAGCAATTCCTTATTATTATGAACAATTAACATGTTAGATAAATTATGAATAAAGGTACAAGTGTGTAAAAATTTTGGAGGCGCTTTTAGCCTGGTATAATTTAAGATATATTGCATGTTATGGTAGTGACTTTTGTTAAGTTATTTCTTACATGTTGTTATGATTTTATGATAATAAAGATACTTTAAAAACAAAACAAAGCTTTGAAATCGGTCTATCCATTCGGGAGCTACGATACTACGGACCATAACACAGACACATATACACACACACAAACAGACACAGGGGTTAAACTTATGAAACTCCCCCTTTTTGTCGGGGGTTAAAAATACAGAAAATAACAAGGCAGGTACACACACACTGAATCTTAAGGTTCTCTTTAAAAAAGGCATTCTTCGAATGCAATTAATAAACTAAACTAAAATTTACTTCATTATTGCCGACATCAGATTTTGCTTTCTGACTGTACCTTTCAGCTAAGTAAAGAAAACTTAGAAGTTTATAAATACTTATTTGAAATCAATCAAATAAATAGATAAACGACAAAATAAATGAACAACATCGATGTCCTAAATTTGTGTGACAAAGCCAATTTGATTTTAAGCAAAGTATGCGATATTTATGTTTGTTCTAATAAAAAAAAACAGTTTCTGTCTGTTCGTATGATAGGATATCAAACAAACACATGCATTTTACACTACACATTTAACACCAGTCTTATACGAGCTGACTGTACACATTATGCTAGCTCCCGGCCATCAGAGATTACAGCGATCTTCAGCATAATGATGACATAGCTAAGTGGATCCGATGAGTAACAGATATATTTGGCTTAAAATATGGAGTCAAAACACAAATGTTTTTTTTACAGTTGGGTGAGAAGGATCTTACTTTTCTTGTTCATCATTTGTCGCTGTTCAAATGCTATACATTCAATTCAATTAAATATATAAAATGTGTTTTTCTGATAATAAAGCTTTATTTTTGTAAAATTTCATCAAAATTCATACAGCTATTTCGTAAAACAGTAACAAATATCCATTCATACTTGAAAGCTTTCGCATTTACAATAATAGTACGTAAAGGATTATACTTTTCTTGTTTCATCATTTGACGCTGTTCAAATGCTATACATTCAACCACGCGATCCTCTTAGGATATAATTAAGCAACTTAAGCCCTAATTTCTGAGGCACTTAATATTGTCATTCTTACATTTCCTTTATTAATGCTATTCTCATTCTTCCACGCCAAAACAATTTAAAGGAAGGACAACAAAAGCGCACTGAATATTAAGACGAACCCAAAATTAATATTCGAACCACGAAGTAACGATCCATTTAAGTTGAAATGCGTTTCCCATTAAATACAGATAATGTGGCTATATAGCCACAGAATAAATATAAGCTTGAGCAGTACGGAAGCAAGGGGCGAAGTCTCGAAGTGCACGCACACATACGCACTTTCCAACAGGGCCAGTATATAGTATCGGGTACCTAGTACTAGGCTTAGGAGCCCTGGAACCGTATTGCGATCTTGCTTTTCGCTCACTGGCAGCCTTTTCATTGAAAAAAAAAATGAATCAAAACTAACTTTCCCGCAAAAAAAAACCGAAATGAGCTAAAGAACGGTTGGACGGATTTTGATCAACCGCGAGGTGCGATGCGGTGGTTAGTAAGGTAAGTGACCAACCTTACTGTCAGATGTTATTAAGCCTGAGGGCCTCTGACTAGGATTTTATTTTATTTATCAGGCACACCAACGACAGTTACATTAGATCAACCAAGAAGTGTTGTGATTCAATTATCTTTCGAATAAAAAAAACCCGATTGAAATCGGTACATCCGTTGGGAGCTATGATGCCAAAGAGATACACTCAAAAACACACACAAACAGAATAGGGGTAACTTATTGATACATCCCCTATTGATATATCGTGTGTGTCTATGTGCGTGTGTTATATTTAAGCCTCTGACGTCATTAACAACTGGTAACCACGCTGGAATGATGATGATAAAGTCAACTAAATAGCCATAGCCGCCCTAACGTTTCAAAGCACTTTTTATTTCGCCTCTGGTTGCTCAGACGCGCCAGTGGCTATAGTTTCATTTTTACTGCTTATATCTATACTGTGACAAAGCTAAGTACCGGAAGGAGGCTTTCGTAACGGAGACCAAAGGTTTGCGGTTCCTTAATGTGATCGACGACTTAGTAGACCCTCGAAAACGTTTGCTAAGTGGTGGCACGTATTTAGGGAACTGTTTTAGCTTTATGAACGCAGGACATGAAATATTTCAGATTTTCATGGGTTTGCATGCAGCCCGCGATAGTGATTCGTGCAACCGAATTGCAACGGCGGGAAGGTAAATCCATGCTAATATTATAAATGCGAAAGTAAATCTGTCTGTCTGTATGTCACTCAATCACGCTTTAACTACTGAACCAACTTGCATAAAATTTGGTATGGAGATTTTTTGACACCCGAGAAAGGACATACGCTATTTTGTACCGCGGAAAAATGACGCATTCCCATGGGAAAATTCAAGTGGGCCGATCGCTTTTAAGCTTAAACTACTAAACAGATTTAACTGAAATTTGGTAAGGAGCTAGTTTGAGACTTAAGAAAGTACACGAGTTACTTTTGACCACAAGAAACAACGCATTCCCATGGGAAAACTACTTTCCGGGGAATCTGATCGCTTTTACTCCTAAATTACCTACCAAAGATTTGAATTTTATTTGGATACAATTGTTATTACAGGAAAACAACGCATTCCAAAAAAACTACTTAATGCAGACGAAGTCGCGGGTAAAACCTATGTAAACAGTGTTGTGTCAATCCCGTGAAGTGTGTAAAGTTTTAGAGGGCATGTAGGCTTTTACTCAACAGCCAAAAGACTTACTGACACATCCACGCACACTCCACTCTTATTAGATTGGAAACGCTAAATTTTACTTCAGTTTCGTCTCATTATTACTTTATAGCTCTAAAGGGTGCACTCAAAGGCAGGTAAATAATTATACATCTATTCAAGTGTACCTGTCTCCTTGCTATCTATCTGACGAACTAAAGTCGACACGCGTTGATTACATAGGATTCGTAAGACCTGCAATAGGCACGGTAGCCAGCACGTCACGGTAAACACAGCGTCATCTTCTGCGCTTGTGATACAGGCGATTTGCAACAAAAATGAGTAGCATGATGTGCTGCTGGCTACTGTATCTATTTAAAAAATGTAGTTTGGTGGTAAGGGAAACGTTAGTAATACAATATAAGGGTGGTATCTCTAGAACTTACTTTGAAAACAGTTCAATGTTGAAAAACACGTACTCTCCTGAGGACACCATGTTCAAATCGTCTGCTGCTAACATTATCTCTCTGACTGTACTCGGATTTGCACACACCACCACAACTGCAACAAAAATTAGACATTTAATTCAAGGTACAAGTATTAAGTTACTATATTTTTATCATTAACAATGCTAATTTCTTAACAATGTGAAATTAAAGCACATTTAAAGTAAAAACAAACTGTTACAGGAGGGACTCCTCTCGCAAGCCGGACAATTAATTGCTCTACCAATAGAGCTACCGTGACACTTACTCATCTGTCCGAATTTATTTAAGTTCTCCTTTAAATAAGAGTAAATGTTATATCTACTCGTGAAAAGTCACCAAAGTCGCTAATTTTGGGCAATAAAAAATACAATTGGGGAGGCGTTCATCTCCTTTGACGGATAGTTCCGTTTTTATGCAATGACATAATCATCCTTTTTCTTAACTGATCCCAAGCTGGTGTTCCTAACTCAACCTATGGTAATTATCGATTATTTCTTCTTTGATTCATCATACCCTTAAATCCTAACTTTGTTTTCAATCTTGGTCAACCTATGTTAAACGCATGGGTCAAATGTCATTAGGTATTAGGTCATTGACGAAAGCAGTGAAATAAATCATTAGGTTAGGATGACTGCAAAAATCATTAGGTGCCGAGTTTATTTACGAGCATTGACCGTCTAAGTGATAATTAGCATAAGCTTAGTAAGGGGTAGTGGCGCATTCCTAGCGCAAGGGCTAGAACGCGAACAGGTGCAGATATAGAGAAATGGATCGCATGGAACGATGAGGCGTGCCCAAAATCCCCATTTTGATAGGTAACAAACTTTTTTTTGGTCGGCGGTGGTCGAAACCAAAAAACCCACCCCTAGTCAGGATCTGGGGGCTGAGCTAGAAACGGCAAATCTTTACTACTGCCACGATTGTGTGAGATAAAGTACATAGCAACGGCACAGATAGGTCGATAATAACTAGGCCATTCGCCAATAATCTACGTGCAACATGGGTTTGTTGCATGTAGATTATTGGGGGTGGGTACCCGTTTCTATTTCAAGGATTGGCAAAAATAATACATTTAAATACAATATAACAACAATAAAACATTGAAAATAATACAGTTTTATTCATACAGACTAATATTATTTGTTACAGTAATAAAGTTAATAATTGTTGCGAAAGCTTTTAGAAAATAAACAGGAAAGCTTTCATGACGACTATACGAGTACTAACGCAGTCATTGTATTCTGAAGTATTGTAACAGTCTCTAAAATATGGCGCTTTGTGCTAGAATTTAAAGAAACTTTTACAAGCTTTACATCAATTTTTACAGATCCAGTGGCAAATCCCGTAAAGCAGTAGTAATCAACAAGGAAAAACGTTTTTTTATTTCTTTCCAATTCACATAACCGTAAAGGACAGCAATACTTTTTAAGCCGAAATCGTTGAACTTGAGGCCGTACCCAACCGAGATTCGATTCTGTGGCCAGCGCGTTCACTCGCACGGTGAAGCTCGTAAGAGTGACAGGGATGACTACATCCGTAACTAGAGACAACGGCTTATAGAGTAAGAAGGTAGAACAGTATTGGGATTGTCTTTTACGATTGAACGAATGAATATTTCAGTTTGGCAATGAACGACGATTGAACCTAAGACGGAACGTTGTCCCCTTTTCTGTTTCATGGGTCCGTATGGAATCGTTTGCTTTGAATCATGAAAAAGGTTCGCTTTGAAAGGAGTTTTCTGTAAATGATATTATTGACGCCCAGTTTTATTGGGCATAAATAAATATTCAAATAAATAAATATACAACAACATCACGCACATTGATCTGACTCCCTGGTAAGTAGCTTAAGCACTCGTGTTACAGATATCAGAATCAACAGTGGTATTACAAATAAACTAAAAAAATAGAAATAACACCCAGACCAGTACAATCAGACATGTTCATGCACAAAAATGTTTGTACAGTGCGGGGATCGAACCCGCGACCTCTTGCGTTAATAGTCAACTTCTTAACCATTATACCAAAGTGGTCGTGACATGGAAAAAACATTCTTCTTTGTGTTGAAAATGTAAAATATATTGAATTTCAGTTGAAAATAAAAACACAAGGCTGGATAGCGGGAAACATTATAAATAAACATGAATGGCAAGTATCCATACCCCAATGATATATTCAGTGAAAAATGCGCATCAAAATTCAAATTGCTGGGTGCGAGCCTCGCCGGTAACATGATCTTATTTCACGTTGAAATACCATTAAAATGCGAATGAGGTGGGGAATTTTACAGTACAAAAATACTATTTAGTTTTGCTGGTTACGGAATTTTATATAATTTGTTTCCTAATTAAAGTAATCCTCAACACACTAAAAACCTACATTCCAAATCGGTAGCACATGACTTTAGTCAAACTTACAATTTAACATCCTCTCATTAACAATTATTTGGTAAAGCTATTTGTATCTACACTAGTTAGATAATAGGCAAAAAGGTTGTGGCGATCCGTCAATGTATAATATCAGTGCAAACACTAGTCCACTAACTTACTTAGATTAAACCAACTTATAAAAGGTTAGGTCCAGGGTACACCTGCGGCATACCGTCTCTGTGACAGCGTTTCAACCAATCAGCGACGCCAAATCGCTGACAGTCACGATTCCTGGTGACTTTTTGCCTCAGGTGTGGGTAATGGATCCTACAAAAAGGTATATACCTGGAGCAAAACAGCTCTCTACAATAAATTGCACTTTCACATGTCCCGATGTTTATACATAACTTTGTTTGTTTTGCTTGTAATCTAATCTTACAAGCTAAGTTTCACCCATTTCCCATTGTCGGATTGAGCTGAAATTGACAACTGTCATCTGAATTTATCGATTGCAGTGATAGTGCCTTCTCGAAGGCACTGTCAAAACCGGACATGCTGCTCGGTTGAGCAGTGCCTTCCGGAAGGCACGCCTAGCCGCGCCTCCCCGCGCAACCGGAAACGCGTATTATACATATTTAAAAGGATATTTGTTCTCAATTACAATTAAAAATATACCAGATAAATTTGTACAATAAAAATGCCTGTCGAGACTGTCAAGGTAAAAGTTAAGACTCCTTGAATTTGATTATGATGACAGTTTTGGTCTAGTGGTCTGAGGTCCAGACTACAAAACCGGCTGTCACGGGCTCGAATCCTGCTAGGGGCAAATGTTTGTGTGATGAGCACGAGCATTTTTCCTGAGTTATGGGTGTTTATACATGTATTTAAAAAAATATATCCGTTAACTAAGCCGCCATAGCACAAGCTAACGCTTAGTTTGGGGCTAGGTAACTGGTGTGTTCGTTGAAACAATTTATTAATTATTTATTTATATGTTTATTATAAAAGCTTGTTTATTTTATTTTACCTTATTATTACTTACATTACATTATTTTGGAGTCACAGTAAGGACGAGCAATGGCACGTGCAACTTCTACAACTTATAAGTTCTACGCGTCCTACGCTTTAGGAAAACGGTTGCAGAACAGGCTTCGCCAGCCAATGTCTGGATGGCGGAGTGTTATTTATAAACACGGTCCGGAGTTCCGGACAGACAGTACAGTTTTTCTATTCCAAAAATATTTTTTTACAATAAATATTTCTTGCAAAAAAGCTGAAATACCTACATTTACCTACTGATAACATTCTAAGATAAAGGGTTTGGTATTTGCTGGCCCTGTAGACAAAGGTTGTTTTCTGCAGCAAATTACAACGATATTGTCTTGAAACATATTTTACAGAAGCTATTCAAAACTAAAACGATGAATATCCCATAAACCAGGACCTCTGTTAACTTAATCAGGACATCTATACCCTAAGAGTATTACTTTCAGCCTGTCTCCTATAAAATGTATATATATTTATAGCTTTAGTCATCTCAGAGTTTTGGGGGTTCGACTTAACGCTACAAGCGATAAGACCGCCTAAATTATACATCTTTCTTTGTTAAACTTGTCTGATTTTTTTTATTGTACAATAAAGTGTCAATAAATCAATCAATCACCTGGTTAACATTTTGAAATCATATTGCTCTCATATGTAGGAAAGCTTATAGGAGTTTAAGGTTCGTTCTTATTAGGTTACAAGTTCTAAATATTACAGCCATTATGACGCTGTACAATACTTTGGTACTCAGCCGGTTAAAACAAACGCGATAATATGAATATATAAGTCAAAATACGATGTAATGCTGAAGCGAGTGCAAAATAAATTTGTCAGGTACCTGTGACTTTACGGAGTGTACCCCTTGTACCCACTGATGTACCGAACATTATTAGTTTTGGGTATATTCTGCTACAACCAGTTGCAGGTAAGGAGGGATGTGGCACTTGTCTCGAACATCTTCAAGATTCTCCGTGGGATAGTGCACAATGCGCAGAGATGCGTGTATGTACGAACGATACGTGTGGCGGCGGCGCCGGCCGTGCCTGATACGCGCACACGCATGCTGTCCGAAGCGCCGATGACGCGTGGGATTCGCTTACTCAATAGCACAGGATCTGGACCTATTTTATTGTAGTTTGAGTGAAATCACAAGGGCTGCGCTTTTCACAAGCGCTTATATAATTAAGGTTAATTAGGTTAAAAAGGTAACTTTTAGTTTGAAATATGGTCACTTAGCTATAGAAATGAAAATATTTTAATGGTAGCTTGTAAGTTTATGTAAATAAATCTCTGTCTCATCATGCAATAAAGCAAGGGCAGAGACTCCTGAAAATGATGCATTATTCCCAGTACCCTCGGTCCTACAATGTTTATGCATAACATCCTTCTTATTTAGGACACTGCTTTTAAATGGATTCTTTCAAAGTTATTCTAAAATATTCGTAAGTGTACCCTTAGAATACTTAAGCATGGATTACCTTTATCATGTTCTCTTAAAATCCAATTTATCATCATGTAAGGTTACCACCCTGCATAGAAATTTAAATGCCTAAAAAACATTAGACAGATGCTTAGAGTGCACGCTGTTTTAGTCAAATTTTTATCTTAGATATGTACAATTTTTTAGTTTTACTCACATGTGTACATAACACACGACTCCACATCAAGTTGCTCATTTTCGTTGCAAAATCTTATACTTGCGTACGTAAGTATAAGATACTGCAGTAATTAACCTGACATGTGGCCGTGCATACATACGTCATCTAAGAAATTAAAAGTATTTTTAAAACTACAAAAAAGCGAAAGCAATGCCGCTTAATTAAAAGTGAGACACAAAACCAATAACCCCTCTTAACCCTCATACAGCTTGCACTGAAATGCAAGCGTCCCCTAGCACATACGAACATCAAAGACGTGACGTCTTCCTATCAAAGAGCTTACATCGTCAATATGCCGCATTCTGTGAAATCTAGAGGAGCTTTGTGCAAAAGGAACCTTAAAAAACTGTAATGATGTAGAATATAGGTTTTGGCAAATCTACCCTTTTTTAAAGTTAATTAAACCTTCTTGGCTTACTTCTTTCAAAATCAAGTATTAACCTTTTTTTTAAAGTAGATACTATTCCGAATTCCATATCTAAATATGAAAAAATCTACCGGCACATAATTGAAAAACGAAGTTCTAAGCGAAGTATATAAAAATTTAAGACATGTCTAGAACGTTCATCTAATAATATGTGAATAAATCGATTCGGAATCTGAGTCGAGACTTTAAGCCGAGTGGAGTGTATGGAGTCACATTAAAATTCATAGCGCCATCCATATTGGATAAAAAGGGTTTCATAAAATATTGCCCACGTCAGCACTATCAGAAAGAACACAACGACCGATCTTCTACTATGCATACATTTTCAAACTATGTACTTGCTCTTATTTATTCAGATCTGATCCACCTTGTTGTGATCCACTAGGGGGTCACCATTTTTTTCTACTCTGTTCTCCCCCTATATTGACGCAAAGGCGGGATCGAATATTATCCTGCGCTGCCTGCATCCAGCGGCTTCCTACGCACGAGCTTAATCAGATCCTTGGTCCACCTTGTAAGGGGCCTGCCCACGGAACGTCCGGTATGCGGTCGCCACTTGAGAACCTTTCCGTCCCAACGGACATCGGTTCGCCGCGCAATCACTGGCACTTCAGCTGAGCAATCCTTCGAATTGCTCAATACTTACACAGTAATACAGTAGTAATAATACTGTGTATCCAAGTATTGTCCTCATGTTGAAAGTAATTTATCAATACTAAACATTTTATGCGCAGAATTCTATCCTAAGATAGACCTCATTAGAATTCGACTTTTGTCTTAGATTCATTATCACACAAAACACGTAATTCATTTATGTATGACACCTCACTGATGAGTTACTGCATATGTATGAAACATCGATTTGCAGTAATTTACATGCATATGTCGACCCCTCTGGGATGAAATGTCGTAAAAGCCAAAATGCCATTTTTCAGTATTGCCAAAAAACAAAACTGATAAAGTTTATTTAGAATATTACTTTTGATAAACTAAATCTTTAATTAACCACCATAGCTCATTTAATCAGGACATAAGACATAAGAGCTCTTCACTAAATATAAACTTAATATAACGTTCATTCATTAGTTTCAGAAATAGCATGGCTTACACTACAAAAAAAAAGTTTAAAATGGCGTCTACGACACATTTTTTCTACTTGTTAACTTTTTGATTATGTAGTACCAAATGGACTTGACACATAGTGTTGACGGAGTGATTTTTTAATTAAATGGCATGTGTGATTTCACTTAACTGTTATAATATAATGATTTTGGCCAAAATAGTTTTAAAGGGTCGATATTTGTAAATGTATTTTCTCAATCTCGTTGAAACTTAAATCTTTTTAACTTAACGTTAGGCATTTTCCAAACAAAAACTTAAACAATACATTACTTGCCCAGGAGTAACGTACTCTGAGCCGATTCACCGTTATTAATTATTAGCAATAATGTTCGATTACAATAACCATTTGTATATGAAAAAGTCTTTAAAATCATAAGTATTTTTAACAGAGCGCTAGGCATATCAAAGTCGGTTTAGAAATAGACGAGACTACAATATATACGTACAGGATTCTCATAACCCTTATATACGGCATGTGCCTATTTAAACAATCATGATCAAAACTATACAAGATTACATACTCGTACGTATTTTCATATATTAAGTCCACATAATCTTTCTCATTTCTCATAATGCTAGCAAGTGCTTTATAAGGAACTTCTTGGAACTAGGAATTCTTTGGACAAAATCTCCTGCACAAGACTTCTGATTCAACATAGGTGCACAAATGACCACGTCAGAGTAAACACAGCGGCATCTTATGCACGTGTAATAAAGGCGATTTTGCAACAAAAAGGGGAAGCCTGACGTGCGCCGTCCGTACGTTAAGTTATGAAACGTATCCGAAGTTTCTCAGTTCGTAATAAAGGAGGCGACACACTGTGTGGATGAATGGATGGTTCAATATTAACCATTTGACGACCAATTTGGTGTAATGGTCAAGAAGTTGATCAAGAGGTCGCGGGTTCGATCCACGCACTGTTCAAACATCTGTGTGCATGAACATGTCTGTTTGTACTGGCCTGGGTGTTATATGATTTTTTTTTAGTTTATTTGTAATACCACTGTTGAACCTGATTTTTGTAACACAAGTGCTTAAAACTTACCACGGAGACAGATCAACGTATGTGATGTTGTTGTATATTTTTATTATTATTATTAAGTAACCTGATTTATTATGTTTGTTCCACATAATGTGAGATAAATTTGGAACTTGGTAGCCTGTGTAATTGACTCTGTACTGAAAGATAGAATATAGTTAGTCATGATGACACTTCGCATACACTTATAAGATCTTATGAAGCGAGTAACCCCAATGTATTTCCAAAAAGCTGTAAGCTGAAACCAATTTTAATTACATACAAATTTAATAAATATTCAGTCCATTGATTTCAGACACACAGAAATGACGTCACACATATTTTTCCCGATCTATGGAGGCAGATCGATTTGACGAAAGATAACGCGTATGTCAAAGATTGGTCATCATCCCTGTATTTGACCAGAATATTGTTCTCTAATACTAAAGCACCATTTCTGAATAACAATATTGACAGTTTTGAAAAGATTGACAAGACAAAATTCAATAAAATATTTTGATATACAGTATGTACTAAACTATTCAGATATTTTGGTTGCAGATTGAACTTACTTCAACAGTTGGACGGGTTTATGCATTCGAGCAGAAGTATAAAGTTTCCCGCAACGTTTGAAATGTGTTACGCAAGAGGGAGATATGTGGAAGATATTGGAAAACGTTCCGATTCACGGCGCTATTTGAGTTTATAGGCTCCACAATTGTGCTCAACTGCCCGTTTTCGAAAGGTCTTTATATAACGTTTTTATAGCGTTTATCATATTTACCAGTGTCGGTATATTTTATTTATCAATCAATATGTAGTTAAAAATAATTAAAAAACTTACTAAGTGTGACAGGACTTGCGTATTTTCAACTAAAACATTACAAGTGACGTTTGTCACATTGGTTTTTGGTTAGCATAATAAACTAAAAATTAAGATTAGAAAAAAAAAACCGATAAACTTTATTCATGAAAAAAATACGGGATGTAAATGTTGGGGTTACGTTGTCAGTAAAAGTATAACAGCTAAGTGTTAGTAAATAGCTCTTATATTAGTCACAAAAAAACGCAAACATACTCCCGTCGAGATCCAAAGTCCAGGCAACGCCATCTGTTGTTCAAAACCATGAACTACTTGTTTATTGGGCCACTTACTTCTAGTATTCAAAGACAATTTCTGCAATAGCTCTTTCAGCTTCGTCGAAGTAGTGTTCGTTTCGTCGAAGGGTATATTTGGGATGCTATTCTCGCTGCCCTTCTTCCTCATGACTGAGAAGATGGCGCTGAGAGTCAGGAAGCAAGGGCTGTTGCCTTGCCCTTTCGACATATCGTTGTTGTGGTAAAGCATCGCTAGACGGCGCCAGTTGAACTCCTAAAACAAGAAAGAGGAGATGAATAAGCGATATTATTTTCATTTATTATCTATCACTATCATTAAATTCATTTTATTTTTGTAAGTGTAGTAGTGTAGTGTTTGGCAATGTGTTGCTTGCTAGTTTAGAGACCACAGGCTCAGATGGCCTATTCCAAAAAAACAAAATCCGTTTGAATGATAACGTGTGCAGACGACAACTTTTATTACAACATCGCTCTTATAACATGCCACAGTATTTACCTTGACGTGCTGTCATGTGTGTGTCAATTTACGAAAAAAAATTATGGTTTTGACGGATTGCGTTAGTCAGCGTGCCGCGACTCGCTTTTGACAGAATGTCAACCATTTTCTGTGCCACTATTGTCACAAGTCACCGTGACAGAATGCTACACGAGAGGCCTGTGGGGTGAGCACGAACAACTATCGTAACGTATTCGTAGCGTTTACCTATCGTTAACTTGTTAATTTGTATGGAGAAACTGTCAGTTTCTGACGTTTGGACGACACGGATACGTTACGATAATGTTCGTGCTCACCCCACTGAGCATTAGTTTTGACTGGAAGTATGTTGCAGTTGAGTGAATTTTAAATATTAATTAAAGACCTTCGATATGAAAAGGTTTTCATGTTACATTTTAACAATGCTTATTAAGTGTGTTTGCTTGAAAATGCCTAAAATAGACTAACAAAGAGCTACGCTTTCTCAATAAGCACCTCTGTCATTTGCGTAATTACTGATGATCACTAAATTATGTATTATTACAATCTATTCCCTACCATTATAATGTTTGAAATTACAGACAGTCTGAGGCGTAGCTCCATGTAATTCTGATTCCAAGTGAACGGTATTACATATTCGTAGTTTGGAATTCTTGCAATCAAATGCCGAATTTGCGTGTAATTCGATTCGGGTGTCTTTGAAGCGACTAATCACTTTATTGAAGTAAATTAACGCGTCTTGACTGTCGAATTCGAGGTGTAGTACCGTGTCAATATCAAAATTAATCCCATATTGTGAGTCGGCTTCAATACAATCATTGTTCAGTGGCGTCTTTCTCGAGACACTGATTTAATTAATTTTGTACCTGGTTTCGTTGGAGGTTTGTATGTTTTGAATTAAGGAGAAGACGCCTGAATAAAATTCAATACGTATTTACAGAGGGACAGATTTGAATTTAAATCAGTTGGCTTTTGTTACTGGCAAATCAATATAAGCTTGTCGAGATAATGCTAAAAGGCTTTGTCAATACTATAGTGTCGTTACCTTAGCGCGCGTAATTGTATGCAAGCTGTCAAACTTAGTTTGTCTGAACGCCTTCAGCGAAAAACGATACCCGTCAAAACTATAACGTGGACAGTACATCACACTACAAATTTAATCGCCCTTATTACATGGTTAGAAGAACAGTTTTTACTTTGACGTGCTGTCATGTAATGTCGTTTTTCTTACTACGTAAAACGAAATCACTGTAGTACTAATCACCTTTGAATGTTTGGCGAGAGCCGCTTTTAAAACATTCGCATGCATGAAAGAAGTAAACCCAAGAGTAAAATTCTTAGTTTTTTAAGAAATAATCAATGCTCTATAAAACACCATATAAATACGACATAAATTAACCAGCAAAAAATGTGATATTTAAACACGCAACAAAAATACAAGAACATACTTGAAATGCAGAAAAAAAACACAAACACAAACTTTCTGAAGTATTTTATTTGTATCAAATAAAAAATCATAATGCGATAAATTTTAAGATTAAAAAAGAAGTATTAATTAAATATGAAAGTGATTCAAATAAAATACTATCTTGCCAAATATTCAACAAATAGTAGTGTAAAAAACATTAAAGACATAAAACATAACATCATACAGCCCTTCAGATACAAAATAATAACATAACAAAAGCCACAATATTTACACGTTACCCATGTAAACAATATTTATTTAAAACCATGTAAACTGTTGAAAACTTAGCATGAAGAAGCACAAAAATCTGAATTGAAAAATACCGCATCCATTATACCAACATTTATCACTGAACGCCAGGATGGGGCTCAGGAATTTTTATTTAATTTAATATTCGTCTTTCGTTTGCATATTCCAGTCACGTAGGGCGATCATTCCAAAAAAGCGCTTAATATCTATTACCATTATAATAGTCAGAGCGTTTTTTGAATACCAATCAATTTTTTTTTGCTAAATCTGCTTTTGCGTGTCAAAACTATAAGCTCAACGAAAAGAACAGGTAAAAATAAGTACTTGATTATAAGCAGACAACATCAAGAAACAAATGAAAAGCGACAAATATATTTTTCACAAAACAATTTAATTTGACGATTACCTCAAAAACTTTGCGGATGGCTATAGCCGCTTGTAGGTAGCTGCCCATCATTCTTGTCAAAGTGGCGTAGCTAGGATATTTGTAGGTGAACGGCTCTGCTTGGGCCCCAGCAGTGAGCACTGGAATCCCCCACTGGCCAGCGTATCTGGCCACAGGTGCGATTACATATTCACAACCAGGCCCGATGAAGGCATCTAAAAAATAGCGAGATCTTAAAATCTGCTCCACATTGATAAAGAGAATGACAGAAAAATGAACAAAAACTTACCAGCAGATCCATTGACGTAGAACTCAAATGCAGCCAAAGGTCCTTCGACCGATGAACATCCTGTATCTCGATAGTCCACAAGTATCTTCCATCTCGGCAAAGGTCCATCAAGCTTCGTAACAGCTTGCACAGCCATTTCCAAAATGGGAAGAACTTTCACCAATGAAAACACTTGGTCCACATCAGCTGGCAACAACACGCCCAACTTAACAATTTTTTTATGAAACTCATGTGTCTCTGGTCTTAGGTTGAAGTTTGTCTTTTTAACGTAGTAAGGATTGGAAGCGAGATCATGTGGATACCCAACGGCTAATGCGTCATCATACTCATATTTCTTTGGGGGATAGTATAGAGGTTTTTCAGTGGCATTGATGATGTCATCTTTATTTCTATAGTAATCGTATAAGTACTTAGTGAGTTCAGGAACTTCAGGAACTGTGTATTTATCGGGTTTCTCCTCATCTTCTCGTTGTGAGGCCCTACCTCTGCGATAGTTCTTCGCATGCCACGCCCTATCTTCATATCTATGCCCCCTCCATAGCTTCGATTTATCTCTATACGTATGCAGTGCATGTGCTTTTCTCGTTTCTTTATAAGTCTTCATATTTACATCATTAATACTAACATCACACATAATTATCACATTTATAAAACAAACGTAAAAAGCTAAGAATAAATATAGCACTGGTATGCTAAAACTGTTTGATGTTTTCAGTTTTACTTTAATCTTGTATGCTTCAGCATTGTCCAGAGTCTTATTAGATTGTGTGAGCTCATTTTGTGTCTCTATGATGTCTCCATTTGAATTTGGATTTCCTTTGTAATCTTCTTTACTTAATGTCTTCTTTGAAACTGGTGGGAGAATCGCATGGACGATCTCCTTTAACATTTTATCTTAAATGGTTGTCATTTTTATCGGTCACTTCCTATCACACTACATTTGTTCAAATTATTTGAATAAGTCACTTACATTTGGAATTGTAGAATGCGATGTATCGTTGTCTAATAACTTAAATTTCATGCGTGTTTAAAATTGATAATCGAGTGGTATTTAAATAATAAGCCATTATTTATGTAACCTCATGTCTGACAAACTATTATGGTGATCATAAATAATACAATGTTTGTAATCACATACCGTGCAATAATTTTGTTAAAGTGATTGTTAAAAATTCATAAGTAGTCCTTACTGGTTTTAAGGAGGTGACTTAATTGTTATATCACGGTTCATAAATTTGGTCAAGTGTGACGTCTCATTAGGCGCAACTGTTTTAATGTTTGGTAAACTTACTCAAAAAGGATTAATGTGTAATTTATTAGTTACATTGTATTGATTCATTGCAATTGTATCCTGTCATTAAGGAGTTGAAACCAAATTAGAATTATTATTATTTAAATTAGAATATAAATAGGGTTTGGAAAAATTCTAAGTCAGTCATGATTGTTTCAATGGATAATACTATTGAAACAATGTAAATGCAGAGGTATACATGTACAGGATGACAAGGAATGGGTTTCTTTTCTTTGAAAAGAGTTACAGACAGTTGAGGTAATTTTGAATAAGAAATTTTTCCTCTAAATAATGGAAAATAAAAAGTTCTGGGCATCTCCAAAAAAGGGCCTTTATGTGTTTTTTTTAGGATCTTTATTTGCTTATCACCTCTTTTCTAGCGTTTGTGAAGGAATAAGGTCTAATTAACAAAAAGCTCGATATACTCGTAGTCACGGCCTAAACAAGAATAACTATAAAGAGCTGTTCGTATGATTTTTCAAATAACCAGCTGACCCGGCAAACGTTGTA
Source organism: Pyrausta despicata (assembly GCA_963921415.1). NCBI lineage: Eukaryota > Metazoa > Arthropoda > Insecta > Lepidoptera > Crambidae > Pyrausta > Pyrausta despicata. Next base: position 10,252,471 of record OY992864.1, read on the forward strand.
TTGCCATATAATTAATCGTGGACAACCCTTATCACTAAGGGTGTATAACTAGTGTATAATTTACGAACGCTTGCGTCAATTTTTGAATTTACCGAAAACGTACTATTTTATCTTCCATTTTCGGAGACAAAGGTACATCGTTCAACAATTGTTATCTTTTAAGTATGACATATTTAGGACATAATGGCGTCATTTAGCACAATGTACTATTCATTTTGAGCGGCACATCCGGCTGAAGTAACAACATTTTTGTAATCTTATTTTGGTTTGATTACTTTTGACCTTGCAATAAGTACAAAGGCATGTACAAAATTGTGCGTTTAAACTTTTTTGAAGTTTGAGAATTTTAAAGCTAAATAGGTTCATACCTGTCGATGCACACCCAAAATAACTATATCGTTTTTTTTTAATAACGTAGGTACCTATAGTAATTGAAACTTACGAAACTGAAAAAATACGGTACGGTTACTAAACTTGTTAGAATTCAGATCAGGATTTTAGACTGAAGAATCTATTTATATAAATGTAAAGATCGGAGTTTATTGTATTATTGAACCCACAACGACTGAAAGAGTTATTTTTGTCGAATCGTATGCGCATAATTATCTTACTAGATCTATTCACAATAAAAATAGAAGCAGTGGGTGACCTATCCCACTGCTTGAAGAAAAGACAATTCCTGTGTAAACTGAAAACGAGGATAATTTTGCTTTTAATTTCCACTTCATTTAGTTAAGTTTATTTAGTTTATTGATTTAGTGGAAATTTTAAGCAAAATAATCCTCTTTTTCAGCTTTAGTCATGGATTTCCGCAAAGTAACGCCTGATTCCATCAAAGCCTGTCTACCTTATAATAAAATATTAATTTTGAATACCTTTCAAAATTAATATTTTATACGAACTAGCGGACCCCGAAAACGTTGTTATTTTTTTATTTTTCCCTTTGTAGAGCCATCCACGTACTTTAAGGAAAATTATTTAAAAAAAATCGCAATCGTAGTCTATTGCGACTAGGAACAGCTAGTGCTGTTCCTGCGATTCGCACTTAATACAGACATTTTTATATTATAGATGAAGTGTTATATTCTTAAAATCATTATGTTTATTAAACTCCGTAAGGCAAAGCTGTTATTTTGAACAATTTTCAGCATGTAGAAAAGTTATACATACTACGAGTATACTCATAGTTTGCGGAGTTGGATTTTGTTTTAATGCGTCAGCTATACAAAAAAATCTGTGTTCAATTCAAAAATGTGTTTATTGCCTTTATATAACGTCATTTAATATTTAACAGTTCATCAACCGAATATCGTATGACTTTAAGCAATGGTTTATTTAGTTCAGTCTTAGTTTTTATTAAAGTCCAGTAAGAAATACTTTTCATGAACGGTAACATGAAAAGTGTTGTCAGATAATTACTCGATAAATTTTGTTTGAGTCATTATTTTTACAGTTTTTGTGTCTAATTGAATAACATCTTGATTTCAAAATAAGATGATACTCGTAGGTATTCATTAATTTCAAAAAAGAATAATAATAAAAACTCAAACTTCGGTTACAACAAAACACTTACATTACCATCCGATGACACAACACGCGGCCTACCGCGTGAAAAAAAAAACAGCCTCTTACATAGTAACAGAGCAAAAAGCTGTATGGACTTAACCGTATGAGGTTAGGGCTTATTCAAACTATCATTGACGTATTTAGGTATCATCTTATACTTTGAAAACAAGTGAGCACTGCGATTGTCTGATTTTTTCTCAAATTTTACACTGCGAATGATTCAATCCAGTGTCTAGACTATAGACCATTGTTAAGTAGGTACCTAGGAAGGCAAATAGAAAGTAGCTCCAGAATAGAAAAACATGCAAAATACCTACTCAATAATTGGTTTCAATATTTTTTTTGCTTTTTTATTTGAATGTTAAAGTCATTGAGTGCTGAGATGATTTTCATAACTTTTAAGTAACATGCAGCCCATTGGTTAAACCAGGACCACGGAAGATGTAGGTGCTTTTACGTATGAAAATTATTTTGCATTCCAAAACTAATATACCTAGGTGTTGCACCATTCTGACTTAGATGTAAATTTTTAGTCATAAAAGTGTCTCTTACAACCGTATCAAGTCACCATGGTTTAACAGACTCGGCGTGTAATTGAAGGTTTCATGCGTTTCCTTGTTTTGCTCGTAAAATAAAATAATTTATTTATGGTACAGTACATAATTCAGGTATGTGCATAATTTGAGTGTGAACTTTGTCACTGTAAATTTTCTCATAAATATGGAAACATCCTCACGTAGAGATGGCAGACTGATAGCAGCTATTTTTAAATATACCTAGTTTAAATGTAAATGGAACGATTCTTATTTAATTTTACATAACTTGAAGGTATGTTATAATATAGAGCTTACTGCTATAATATAGAGAACTGCTTAGCAAAGGTTTTTGCCGGCGACTTTCAATCTTTTAAAAGGGCATAGAATTCGTCACAACGTCGCTTTTTGGGTCTATATCTAAGACATAGGTATGATTTACCATACAAAACTATTAAAAAGGAAAAAAACAGAGACAGTAAAATCTTTTTATAAACGCCTTTTGATAGGACAACGGCTTAACAATGGTCTAGTAAAATTTAATATTAATGTTTTCCGAATGTATTTTTTTTTTAATTATTAAATGTTATTTAAAATAAATTTTTTTTATTGTTTGATCATTATTATGGGTCTTAGTAACATGAAATATCTTTTTTTAGGGCAATACCGCAATCTGGAAGAAATATTGTGTACTCAGCATAACCTATTCTCTGTTAGCAGCCAAATCTATACAACAATGGTTATTATTCTGTGTGAACGAGCCTTTATGATCATCATGACTTGCATACTCAGTGCTTTGCCAACGGCCATGACTCTATACACCTCTAGTCTAAAAATAGACGAGATCTCGTATATTTTAGTAGCGAGTTTTGGTAAGTAAGCATTCGTAATGAGTTGCTTAGTTTTTGTCCAATGTTTTAATAGACTTTTTGTTGAATGTCCAATTACTAGTAGATTCTTTAGGAAGTAATTTTTTGCTCGCTATCTTTTGGTATAGGAAATAATAATGATTATTTATAAATTGATGATGATTTTTGAATCAATAGTAGTAATGAACTCGTTGAAAAAATTTGCATAGTTTTACTACTTCTGAATTACGAGTATTGACATGACATGTGACATGTTCTCAAGTTTCATAATGAAATTATGGTTCATATAATTGCCAAAAAGTTGTCACGAAGTTACTTAATATAATGAAAGTATGGCATTTTGACCAGCATGCTGGGTTGCAATAGTACGTTATCTAAGTAGGTATGTAGATAGATAAATAGATTAAATACTTATTGCACACCACAAATATTTTAAAAACCCAAAAAAAAAAACAATTTAGGCGGCCTTATTGCTAAGAGCGATGTTTTCCAGACCACCTACGCTAAGGTAGGTTCCAACCCTAGTGTACACTTTGGTAAAAAAGTTAAGTGACAGACAGACAGGTGATTCAAAACGCCATAAGCCATAGCTTAAAGCCAACTCACCCATCCGCGACCTCTTTGTGACCACGCTATTTTTCTTCAATACAAAAATACAATAAAGACATCATTAACTCCCATGACATTGGTGATTGAATATTTGCATCTACGGAACAGTATTACTCAATATAAAGGCATACTTGGACCGGTTTTATAGATCTATTTATAGATACACCGCAGACGACAAGGTTGTAAACTTGAATTGTAAAACGATAGAATAAGTTGGTTGCGATTGCGACTAGCATTTTGCTACGCGGAAATGTGTTGAGAGCAATGTCTGAGTCTACTAGATGATTCCACAAAGGAAACACCTTTTTGCTTCGTGCCAGATATAATTAGTAGGTAGGTACGAAGTTTATTTGGGACGGTACGTGTGCATACTTTCGTTAAAACTAAATAACGAATTAGTTAGTTGTAATGGTTTGTGCATGGCATTTGCTGAGTAAATTTTGTACTTGTAATAGTTTTATGAATTTCATTTTCAATTTATTAGAAAGAAAACGCTTTTAAATGCTCACACGACTTTACCTAGCCAAACAAGTACTTAATATTAGGTCCTTACATATGAAATTGGCGTTTTGTCGTACTGGCCACTTTGATCACAAATTTTTCCTATTTGGTTAGGAATTCGAAATTCAAATTTATACAGCTATTTCCACATGTAGTTGTGTTTCGTAAACCGTCATTCATTTGTTTTTTTACTTATCTTTTTTCTGTTTGCATCGCTCAATTTACAAAATGGAAAATTTGAAATATCGCGTTATTTACGAGTACGAGTTCCACCGTGGCACCAGTGCTGCGGAAACGGCTCGAAGGGTTAATGATGTGTATGGCGGTTGTGTCGCAAAAGAAAACACAGTGCGTTTTTGGTTCCAACGTTTTCGTTCTGGAAATTTCGACCTGCAAAACAAGCCCCGTGGACGGCCGGAGACCCAAGTTGATAATGAAGAATTGAAGGCTATTGTGGAAGCGGATCCATCGCAAACCACGTCCGAGTTAGCTGCAGGCTTTGGCGTTAGTGATAAAACTGTTTTAATCCACTTGAAGCAAATTGGGAAGATTAAAAAACTTGAAAGGTGGGTTCCTCACGAATTGAGTGAAGCAAACCGGCAAACGCGCGTCAACTGCTGCGTTACATTACTTGACCGGCACAATAACGAAGGGATTTTAAATCGAATCATTACCTGTGATGAAAAGTGGATTCTCTACGATAATCGGAAGCGCTCATCGCAATGGCTGGACCCTGGCAAGCCAGCCAAAGCCTGCTCCAAGCGAAAATTGACCAATAAAAAGTTACTTGTAAGCGTTTGGTGGACTAGCGCCGGTGTCGTTCATTACAGTTTTCTCAAATCTGGCCAGACGATTACGGCAGATATCTATTGTCAGCAATTGCAAACCATGATGGAAAAGCTAGTTGCTAAACAACCAAGGCTGGTCAATCGCTCTACGCCACTGCTGCTTCACGACAACGCTAGACCACACACTGCACAACAGACGGCTAGCAAATTAGAAGAACTTCAATTGGAATCTCTAAGGCATCCACCGTACTCCCCGGACCTTGCTCCAACTGATTACCAGTTTTTTCGAAATTTGGATAACTTCTTGCAAGGGAAAAAGTTCAACTCAGATGGGGCAGTCCAAGTCGCCTTCAAAGATTTTATTGATTCCCGATCGAATGGTTTTTTTAGTAAAGGGATCAATGAACTACCTATGAGATGGCAAAAGTGCATAGATTACAATGGCTCATACTTTGATTTAATAAATATGCTATATAAAAAAATTTCGACTTTTTGTTCCTCCCATACAAAACGCCAATTTCATAGGTAAGGACCTAATATACAGAAATTTTAACAACTTAATTGCTTTTTTTAAATGCAAACGTACGGGTAAATCGGCGCCAAATAGCGATGTAATTTCGTTAGCTTTCAGAATCAGAATCATTTATTTCGCTTGAAGTGGTACAAAGAGGTCATAAAAGTACAAAAAGATTGTACATTTCACCAGTTACAGTTAGTTATAATTAGTTTGGCATGCAAATTAAAACATTACCTGTTATGTTTTTATTTGCATGCCATGCTTTATTTATTACACAGAAATTGCTTATTACATTTTTTTCATAACCACATCACTCCAATTGTCACGCTCTGTGACAAAGCCTTGAAAGCTTAATTTCTGTTTCACAAACAAGAACTAACATCTTTTACTGTGTTCGCCGTACTGTCTCATACTCGTATAACAAGACAAAGTAAGAACTAGTTCGACGTTTGTTCTAAAGCTCGCACCGAACTCCCAACAAACAACAAACTAACAATCTCATAGCAACAAGTTGGTAATTACGCTATTACCGCTGTCGAGAATTACAGTAACAACGTGTAACTAATCCGGGAACTTTATTACTTTCTAAGAGTTCGAAGCGATTTATACACCGCGATTAGAGAAGGTACGATGATTTCTATTTCGAAATTATCTACAGAAGCTACCTTAAAACGTCGCTAATAAATTCCCTGTAAAAGCACTTGGAGTATCGAAGAAGAAACTATAAATCCGCAAAGCAGGGACCTAAATACTTATCTGAACAATTAAAGCAATTAAGTTATTACTTAATTGCTTTAATTGTTAAGTAAGTATGCATCAAACATGCGCGAGAGTTTATTTAAACAAGTAACACTATGATGGGTTCATCATACCTGAAAAAGTTATAATTTTATTAAGTTTTTCGTACTTTTACTATCTTAAGTTGCCTTATACGTAGCACAGATAATTTTGATAGACTGTTAGTAAGGCATATTAAACACTCTGTATAAAATCGGTGGGTGTAAAAGTATGTAATATCAACTTCAGACTTCAAGCTGAAGACGTACAGATGTTACCAGGCATAGGATTAGGAGACTTAATTTTTTGGCTGTATATCTCGACTCAATAAGACTAAGAGAAGACATCAATGTATTGAACCCGGAGATTTAGATAAAAACTGTGCGTTGAATTTTCTCTTTGTGTACATAATGAAGAATTTATTGTGCTTAGAAAATTCTAGATTGTTCTAGAATTATAATTTTATATTGCATAACATAAGCACTGAAGTTACGAAATCGTACGAAATATTGTAGTGTCGCCATTGAATTGAAAACATAATATCGAAGCACTTGATCAAACAATTAAAGGTCGAATTCCTATGTTTAAAAATATTCAGGTTACATGACTGTTATTTTTGGAAATAGTGCTACAAAGTGACGTTATTTAGGCTATTGGTAAAATTACATAATAAGTTATAGCTCTTGGCATATTGGCTACAGATCTTTTGCTTTAAGTGCTCTGTAGGCTGCAGCCAGCCATGCTTCATCAATGTTTTGGTAAGATACCTACACCTTCGATTTAACATGGCCTGTGGCAGACCAGTTCTTCAAGCATTTTTCAATTTCACATTGTAAATAAATTTGCATTGTTACTGCTAAAAATGCGAGGTGCTTGTGGCGCAGTGGTTGCAGCGCTTTGGTAGTAATACTTAAAGTTAAGCAACCTCGGGCGCGGTCATGTTTGGGATGATTAAATGGTCAGAATGGTCACCCAATTCTGACCATTTAAGTGACGTCTATTTACAAGCATCTCCGTGCTTCGGAAGGCACGTTAAGCTGTTGGTCCCGGTTAATATCGATAGATATTAGTCTTTAAGCCTGGTCAGAGGCCCTCGGGCGGCTTAATAACATCTGACAGTAAGGTTGGTCACTTACCTTACATATACCCCTCCACCAATCCGCACTGAGCCCGCGTGGTGGAGTATGGCTCGGACCACCTCATAGTTGAGGTGAGGCCTGTGCCCAGCAGTGGGACGTATATAGGCTGATGAGAGACTGCTAAAAATAAAGTAACTTAAGATCCATGCTGTTTATTTGCATAGCTCCTAAACCCAATACAATATGTGATTATTCCGTCTTCGTTCAAGTATCAAACTATGAATATAATACATGTAAGAATGAATGAAATCTTTAAAGCTTATTTAAGAAACTTGTTTGTTAAAAGCAGTTCTGAGTTCAGCCATGGCAGCAACGTGTCATTTCAATAAAACGAACACTTGTAAATCATCATCGTCGTCGTAACTAAGCCGTTACACGTTCACCAGCTAATCATACTCGTAATATTGCCGCAAAGATTTCCAAGTCGAGTGATAGCCAGTGACCTGCGTCCAGTCAAGTTATTTCTTTTTGACGTGACAACGTCTTATAAATCGATGGAGCCGGCTAAACGCACCAACAAACATGACACATGCGGCGTTACCTGGCTTTGAGGCGTTCCATTCAAGGCTTGAAGTGCAAGCGAGAGCGCGAACGTTGTCACGTTCAACTATCGTCAGTTAACCGACTTTACAGACAACCGATTTTTTATGGCGTCATCAGATCCTTTTGCCTGTGAACGCCCTACGATGTGCTTTGATCAAGTCCAAAAATTTAATCTTGTTTAATAAATGAATCCGTATTAAATCCGTAAATAAACTGTGGCAATGACCCAGTTGATGCACGAAATCACACCCGCATGACAGAGATGCATTTTACTGCTCGGCACTCCGCCAGTGCATGCAATGTTTGTTAGCATTCTGCAAACATATCGTCTGTGATCTTCCATTGAGAAACTATCATGCATATAGCCGTTTGGTGGGATAGATAGTCGCTTTGGCAGAAAAGTTGAGAACTTCTTAGTGATTGATCATTGGATGAAGAATAATAGTTTAAAAAACTAAAAAAAAACACGCTTTTATTGCTAACTTACAAAGAGAAAATAATTTCTGAGTAGAAAGAATTTATATTAACAGTTTAATAAAACAATAGAATGATTTTAATATATCCAACCAAGCACCCCACGCATTTTACTATAGTGTAATATATTTTTTTTGTACACAGAAATTATTTTCACTTTTTTAGTTAAATAGCAATAAAAGCGTGTTTTTTTAGTTTTTTAAACTATTATTTATTTTTATTTTTTAGATAATAAGCATAGTGGAAAACTCATATCAAATTATTGCATTGTCATTGGTACTTGATACGTGTGAAAGTTTCAAATTAATCCGATTGCTAGAAGTTGGCGAAAATTGAGCTCGAAGATTCCGTTACATACATTCATACAGCCCGAGCTAATAAAAGCGTGTTAAAAACTCGGCAACATGAAGTGACGACGTGGAAAAGGTCACAAAACCGTTCTGGATGAAAGCCTGACAACCGATTGATCTGGAAGGCTTCGTGTAGGTACACTATAGCAGAACCGTACCGGCACCTCTGTAAACATCCGGTTTTGGTCCGGCGCCAGAGCGGTTTCATCGTGTATACGAAGCCGATGAGGCCTATTTTCAGGGTCAACATGTTATATTGATTATGCTGATGACAATGACGAAGATGCAACCAAAGGATACTTGGTTTTAAGCCTTCCAAAATCTAGGTTTTTAAAGGTCTTTGGCAGGGGACCAGTACCACATAACGGCGGGTCATTTCTCGATGCAAATATGTGGATTCTAGTGATTTGATATAATTTGTAATTTACCTCATGTATTTATATATTTCATACAAGTCTTATCACAAGTGTGTCAGAACTCCAGCACAATATACCACGACTATTCGTTCCCAAAACAAAAGCGAGACTTCATTGACGAACATAAAAAGGGAAAACCAATTTGCCACTTGCGTTTACTCGTTTTTATCCCGCTCTAACTTGGGTCTTAACAAATACAGCAGTCTCGTTTACACACGGAATTGCGACCCCGTGTTTAGTATTATGGGGAAATCTACACCAAGGCTGGGAATATGCTTTCTTTGACATCTACTTGTTAACCTTTTCCCAAACAATGTTTTGTTGTTCTAGTAACTTTTTAATTAAAAAAAAAGTTATTAAAAGCAAGCGTTCATTCTAATTTTTGAAGTGGTTATGCATGTCATTTGGCAGTAAAATTATCTAAAGTTAATAAAATACTATATACATACGTTGATCACATACGAAGAAAATATTGTGTAAGATAAAAAATGCTATTTGATGGAATTACAGATTAATGTTAATGGGAACCCCCCATGATATAGCCTTAACAAATAAGATTTGCACTCACGACGGCACGTTAGGGAAAACATTGCGGCTAAAACAATAGAAAAGGGTGTTTTTTCTACATTAATGGGTAGCCTGATAAGTTGTCGTCTTTACACTCAAATAAACTACGAGTATAACAGGCATCGCGTGCATTTTTTAGTATTCCAAATTCAATATCGGCTACTATTTGGCTTGTTAACGTGACGATGTGCGTTGGACAGCGATACAAGTCAATAGCAGATAAGCTACAGATTTTGCATTTCCCTAAAATTGGTGTTTGCACTCTCAACGTAGTTCTCTCTTTTGAAGGTAAAGTTACCTTGTTCAAATATATTATAAATGTGATATTATCAACATTAAAATCAGACAAAATACCTTTACAGCTTATGAAATAAGTAACCGAAAACAATAATTTCAAGGCCAACGAATGCATTAAGAACATCGTTGCATTCATTCGAGGCTAGTCGAATATTTACAATCACAATTTAGATTGCTGGTACTTGCATATTAGAGTCCTAGCCATACCATTTAATTAAACAGTAATAATTGACTTTTTTTAAATCAATGAATATATCGGCTAAAAAAACAAAAACTAAAGTGCTTTAAAAGCTAGCCATCTGCCTACAATAATGGTTTTAGTTAGAATGTTCTGTACTACGAGTAGAAAATAATTATAATAATTATCCCACATCCGTCTCTGCGGCCAGATGGCAGCCATATAGTTAAGCCGCTTCAGAGCATCCGTCCAATCCACAAAATCACACAGTTTTGTTTAAGAATCACGAGTGATCATCAAAGTTAAATGATCTACTAGTCGTTTTTTTTTAAATGAGGCGAGAATATAGCAGCTAATTTTGTCGTGCAAGAATAGAAGAGTGTGGCTGCAACTGTGCAAAAAAAATTCTTTGGCGCGTACTTAAGTTTATTCTTTAAGTAGTTGAAGAAAGAGAAAATGTACCTACCACCAACTTTTCCAAATTAGAAGCCAGATGGTGGCATTGAATTAAACGATCTCTCATTATACTATTAAACAAGTATATTTTATAGCAGTTCACTCCATTCGCTCTTGTTTCTATAATAGAAAATGCCGTTAGGGCGTACAAATATATATGAGGATGGCATGTTGAAACTGTAATGTATAGTTAGACGTGTATAGGTAGACCTTAAACTCGATATAAATAGTGACGTTTTGATAAATAACTTCTTCATTTCCATTTTCTTCCTTGATATCTCCAGCCTCGTCTTCACTCTCTTCCTCACGATACGTTTCAATTCGATTTACGACCCGATGTTTGATCCCGAGCGTCCGCTTCTCGAACGTTCGACGCGGTTTCCGATGCGTATTTTAATAATGGTGTGTATTTTAATAATGTTTCACATAAAATTTGACGTATTGCAGTCCGTACGTGACGTATTGAGACAAATTGCATTCACTTTATCGCAATCGAAAAGCTACTGCGTAAATGAAAATTACCAAATTTTAAGTAGTTGTGTTACTCAGATGCGTAACAACTCTGATTACGATAAGTTACAAAAAAAGTAGTTGAATTAAGCACCTGGGCTATTTTAAAATTACTATACCCCGATTGAATTACTTTCAGTTGTTTCTTTTTAATTACATTATTTCATGTTCGGTCGGTGTACACACACCTGTATCTTTGTAATTGAATTAAATTTATAAATTGTATTGTTGTACCTTTCAACTCATGTTTGTTTGTAGCATATTAATAATTAATGTGGTATTTCATGTTATCGACAACAACAGTTTGTTATAACCGACAACTTAATCATAAGTATTATGACTGAACCTTTAACAGTCAGGTTATTAATTTTATGCGTTACTTATTAATTAGCTATTTAATTTTTCTTAAAGGTAACTTTATATTTATTAAATTCTTACTCACGCAAACTTTTGTTTTGTTAAGAATCTTACTCAGACATATTTTTAATAACAAATTTTAACTTGGTTATGTTTCGATAAGCACGCAATTTGTCAACCAAAGATGATACCTACTGCAATCAAAAAAGCGACGGATGAGGAAATAGATCCGCGTCCTTCGTCTATACTATCCACTATGTAGACATTGGCAGGACTAGAGGGAAGAGCTTACTTTAAGGTGTGATTCCATAATCGGCAGCCGACTGCGACCGCAAAACTACAGTTCTACTAGGCAGCCGCAGTACAGTGGAATCAATTTAATAGCGATTCATACGAATTTCGCGGAATGGAGAATTAGTTAGGCTGTGCCAATATGAACACCGCCACGAATATTTTTATACACAAATAAAATATAATCTCAATAAAACTAACTTTCACTTTAACTAAGTTGTAGTCAAAGTTACAGTAAAATTTCCTAATGAACCAGGCAAAAAGCTAGCTAATGGTAAGCTTTAACGGCTGGAAGAATTTTGACCAGCCATAACTTAAAACCACCGTGATTAAATTTGATATTTTTTTTGTTAAAAATCACTAATATCAGTCCATTCGTTCGGGAGCTACGATACCACAGACAGACACATACAACACTACACTTTTTCCCGTCGGGGGTCAACAAATAAAATTCCACAAATATTTTATCTTCTCCTTCCGTACCTCGTGAATTATCCGCGCTAATGACTGTCAATTAATTCGTACATCTCAAACAAAGTAACGTATCGGTAAGCAAACGTTCTGGAAGGTGTCATTACAAATTACTCCCCGGGGTGAGCCGTGTTTACTCAGGACCCATTTGTACTGAAAGCGTCATTTGTGTTTGGATCCGTCACTAACAGATATTTGAGTTGGGGTACTGGGACAAGGATAGAGAGATATAACAAATATATTTAGTGTTGTAACCCACAAACTACTAGAGACATGGATGAGGGGCGGAATTTCGGAAATTAACATGGAAATTTTTCAACACAAACTCTATTGACTTCTGACTTTGACTTCTTCTTCTTTCGTGTCGGCAAGAAGAACACGTGCTTAATCTTACTTGCCCAGAAAGCGGCTACCGTGGTAGCCCTCTGGTTTTTGACAAGTAAGTCCTCACGCGAGCTGGTGGTTCGGGCAGGCGGGACAGTTAATGAGGTGGACCATGGCTTGCAGGGGTTCTCCACATTCACAGCTGACGTCTGCGCTGCTTAAGTACCCCCACCGACACAGGTTATCTTTACTTCGACCAACCTGGGTCCTCAGCCTATTTAGACTTCTCCAGGTTGGTGACTTTTGACTGCATCCATTATTATCTTTCTGCATGATCTCAAGGTAATCAGAAACCATTATATTATTTTGTGCAAAAAAGAAAGAAATAATAATTCAAAGAAATAAAATTCCACAGCGTTCCTGCTTCTTTGACTTTCCTGATTTAATTTATACGTTGTGTGCTAAATAAATGTTATTCTATTCCATATTTGCTGCATAAAACATGTCAAGCAAGTAATGGACAGACAATAACATAAAAATACTTGTTAGATAGATAGATAGAGAACACTTTATTGCACATCTAGAAAAATAATACAAAATAAACATACAATGAAAGATGCACAATTTAGGCGGTCTTATCGCTAAAAGCGATCTCTTCCAGACAACGGTCGGGTTAGATCTGTAATATAATTAATGTCAATCTTTTCAGGAATACAATAATATAGCTTCGAATCTTTTTTCGTTAACATTGTCGAAGAGGTTTTTTCGAGGGTGTGTACATAAAGCTTCCTTTGATGGTAAAAAGTAATTTGACATGGTATTTGTTGGTTTCATATTGCCTGTTACTGCTGTTAGCACCCGGAAACTGATGTCAATATTGACATAAGGTCCCGAGTTCGAACCCCGGTTGGAGCCGTGTTGTTACCGAGGCTATACCAAAAAGGCCCAATTTCACGGAATTTAAGACGGTATAGACTTGATATACTGGTATATCAGAGTTACCCGGTATCCACCGTCAGCGACAAGCGCAACAAATGCGACGCGAAGCGTCTATTAAATGTTTATGTATGTATGTATGATAGAGCCCTATGTGACGTAGGGATACCTAGATGTACCTACGTTAATGTATGTATGTGTACTACTACGTTATATGGATTGACGACCACTTTTGTGTAATGGTCAAGATGTTGACTATTAACCAAGAGGTCGCGGGCTCGATCCCCGCATTCCCGCACTGTGTGCATAAACATGTCTGTTTGTACTGGTCTGGGTATTATATGTATTTATTTAAGTGTATTGGTAATACCGCTGTTGATTTTGATACGGAGTCAGATCAATGTATGTGAAGTTGTTGTTTATAGAGTCTATAAATAAATAGAGAGAGTATGGGTCGCGTCGCGTCGCGTCGCATCGCACTTGAAGAACAACAAAACACGTACAAAATAAAAAAAAAAAACAAAATAAAAATATTTTGAAGGCTGAAGGTAAATGGATACAGGCACCTATTGAAACTATGGATTTGATATTAAATATTTTCTAATATTTTATAAAATATCAGTTCTTTAAAATCCATACAGATACCATAAACGCGAAAGTAACTTTGTCTGTCTGTTAGGTACCCAATTACGCCTTAACTACTAAACCTATTTGCATGTTTGGTATGGAGATGTTTTGATACCCGGGAAAGGACATAGGATACTTTTTACCGCGGGAGAATAACGCATTCCCATAGGAAAATTCAAGTAGGCCGATCGCTTTTAAGCCTAAACGACTGAACATATTAAAATTAAATTTGGTAAGGAGATAGTTTGACTCTTAAGAAAGGACGAAAGTTACTTTTGACCGCGGGAAAACAATGCATTCCCATGGGAAAAATGACTTTCCGGGGAATCCGATCGCTTTTACTTTTTCGACCAAAGAATCGAATTAAATTTGGATAAAATTAGTATTCAAGAAAACAACGCATTCCAAAAAAAATACTACCTAATGCGGACGAAGTCACGGGTGATAGCTAGTATTTTATGAATTATGGGTTCTTTAAAAGTAGAGAATTCTACAAATTCAACACCACAATTTTTTTATTGAACTAACATATTTCGTGTCACTGACCGCTAAACAACACTACTTGTGACCAAATATATGTATTGGTTACCAACGCAAAACAATACAGTTTTCCTGATCTGTATCCCTTATCATTGCCAAAAGCAACGTATTTTATTGATAACTTACAAAATTTAGGTCTTTATTTAAACGCAAATATGTAAATAGCTCATTGGTCTTAAAATAAACGTATATTTCGATAAGCTCGTACCTACTCAACCTTGATAACAACTATTGGAAGGTAAACACATTGTTGAAATTGGATTCATGCTCAAAAATAAAGTACAAAAGTTTTTTTTCTGGAGTTAGATGTCTCTTGCCTATTTTTTTTAAGTTTTATTAATAATAATACATTACAACATCACATATATTGATCTGACTCCGTGGTAAGTACCTTAAGCACTTGTGTTACAGATATCAGAATCAACAGTGGTATTACAAATAAACTGGAATAAATACATATAACACCCAGACCAGTACAAACAGACATGATCATGCACACAAATGTTTGTACCGTTCGGGGATCGAACCCGCGGCCTCTTCGTGTAATAGTCAACTTCTTAACCATTTACACCAAAGCGGTCGTCGTAATGTTTTAATTTATTTCCTTTATTTGCAGAACACTCTCTTTAATATAGTATTAAAAAGAGGTAACATTTCCCACTTTAAATTTTATTTTACTTATTAAGTTGAAAAAGATACAGATACTCATAAGTAAGATGTGTTGTTTGATTGATATTTGTTATTCTGACCACAACCGTTTTCAAAACTGGCCCGTTTTAAAAAGAACGCTGGCCAAAAATAAGCAGAGACTGCGTAGGTCGACAACCTTAGTAGGAGATTTCCTTGAACGGAATA
Source organism: Pyrausta despicata (assembly GCA_963921415.1). Lineage (NCBI taxonomy): Eukaryota > Metazoa > Arthropoda > Insecta > Lepidoptera > Crambidae > Pyrausta > Pyrausta despicata. Next base: position 10,267,962 of record OY992864.1, read on the forward strand.
TTTTGCTCACAAAACTAAACTAATGAGATACAGACTATGTTTTAGTCTAGTTCAGACGCAGATGTCAGTTTAATTGCAAAATTAATGTGCGAAATGTAACTAGAAAATGGTTTTGTATGTGATTTCCTTATTTGAATAAAGTATTATTATTATTATTTAAAAAAAATCATCGGTGAAGGAAGGCTTATTTAATATTCTGTTTTCAAAGATCATTTGTAATCAAAGTATTCACAGATAAAATAGTACACTGTACGAGTTCGCTCTATCTCGCCACAAGGTGTTCTATGTATATTTTTGCCACACATTTTATTTTGCAATCAATTCCATAAACCGGAAAATACACTTTGAAAACACATTAAACTCCACAACATATGGTATTTGGCACTTCGCTGATCATTTTGGTTTTGGAGATGTGAACGTCACTTAACAGGTCGCTTTTATTGTCAAGAACAAGGGAGCATCTACAATTGAATATAAGAGTCCACCCACGAAAAGACAAAGCTTTCAGTATTGTTAGAGAAAAGCCACTCGAGACAGCAACAGTTGAATGTGACAGTTGAAACAAAAGAGTGCAAAGAAGTTTGTTTTGCAGCCACATCTAAGGGTTACGACAGCACAGGTCACAGACTTGCTTTGCGCCAACGAGCCAACGCAGATAATATGTGGCATAATTAATTTGTCGCGGCGACATGGGATTGTCAGCGACTGATAGAGATTTTAGCTGCGGCGATATGCGATAACTAAGCAAAATTTTGAAAAGACAACACTTAAAAAATTCTTTTCGGCTCTGGTCATCGGGGAGGAATCGAACCCCCGACCTTTGGAAGTCCGGTCCAATGCTCTGATCACTGAGCTACCGAGAACCTTAAGTCGTTGAATTTTGTAAGTGCTTTTTAACGCTTTGAGCCAGCGTATGTTTCATCAATGATTGTGGAAGACACCCTCAAATCACCCGAGAGAAATATTTTTACAAATATTTAACAATCGGTTAAGATGAAACAGGCTATAATTTTATTTGTTAAGTATTTTTCGCTATTTTTAACTTCCAAAGGTTGGGGGTTCGATTCCTCCCCGATGACCGGAGCCGAAAAGAATTTTTTAAGTGTTGTCTATTCGAAATTAAAAAATAGCGTTGTAAACGCGAAAAATACTAAACAAATAAAAGCTAAATTTTATTTTAAAATTACAGATCCTTCCTGATAATTAAATGTTCCTTTAACCGAAGGGTGTCTGAAAGAGATCGCTACAATTGATAAGACCGCCTAAATTGTGCATCTTTCTTTGTTAAACTTATCTGTAATTTTGTTTTGTTTTGTACAATAAAGTGTTTATCTTACTATCTACCTACAGAGTGGAATGGGAATCCTATGCGGTCGACGTCCCGGGGACCGCTAGTTAATAACATAGCTTTGAGGTACTCAGTAATTTTAAAGCAGACAGTTATAAAAATATCACTAAATATCCATTTAGGTGTAGCTCAAAGGCATACCATACTACTTACTTTCAGGTTTTTATACCCTTCATCAACTTCTAAATTCATGTCAATCAACGCAATACATAATGTTTTTTTGCGTTTACAAAAACTCATTGACAGTTTCCGCAATTCGTTTGTTTGGAACACTTCATTACGCGCGTGAAGCTGTTGTGAGAATTGCGGAGGCAAACAACTCTAGGACACAGCGCAGAAGAACACAGCAAGAGATGTTGAAAGATTAAGTATCTTTTTTTAATCCCGTCATTACGTTTAAAATGATTTAAACGTATAATTTGTTTTTTGACGTGACAACGTCGTATAAATCAATGGAGCCGGCTGCACGCACCAAAAAAAATGACGCATGCGGCGTTACCTCGCTCTGAGGCGTTCCATTCAAGGCTTGAAGTGCAAGCGAGAGCGCGGAACGAGCGACAAAGAGGCAACGTGACGAAGACGTTGTCACGTTCAGCTATCGTCAGTAAACCGACTTTACAGATAACCGATTTTTTTTTAAATATCTGACAGGTTTGCTCCTTACATAAGACTAAGCCCAAAGAGGCTGAGACTAGTTAAAGGAATTGGTCCGATTAAAATTAAAAAATTCCGAACCACGCTATTTATTAACAAAATAAAATCAAACGTAGGTAGTTTTTTACTTGTCGATTTTCCTTAAAGTTAAGTACATAATGTCCAGTATTCTGATGGATAAAATAAAAAAAATATACTTTATTTTTGATATTCTGCTAACCAGACATTAGGCCACGATCTCACCTGATGAAGTGTGGCTGAGGATGGAGATGTCTATCTAGTAACAACCTGACCAATCTTTTCTTAAAGAGATCAAAGTTATTTTCTAAACCTTCTTTTTCTCATTATTTTTTTTTTGTTTGAACTAATATCGTGCTTACCGAGAGTTATTTTGAAAACAATTTGTTTCTGTCGAAATAACTTGGACCGAAAACGATTTTTGCGGCTCAAACGAGTTCGCCGCAGAGATTGAAACGTATTTTTAGAAACAACTTTGTGTTGTTTATTGACAAAGTTTTTGTTTGACCTGCTGACTTTTTCTTCTTTTAAATGCTGACATACCGTGCAAAAACCGACCTTTTCAATGATTGTACAATGTAACCGCCAAGGCATGCCTACGGCTTACTGTCGGCGTAACTCGCGACTGACAGAAATTTGAAGTCAGAAATAGCAAATTATTTCCTCTTTTCGGCTCTTTCGATCCGGCTCGAAGGACCACTTTATGTTGAGGATATATTAAAACACCGACTTCACTTTAAAGTTTATTTGGTTCACAAACACAATAACACTGTTTTGATACACTATGAGTCTAGATGGATAACTTGAAATTATTTTAACAGTAATTAATGTGAGAGCGATATGACGCTTGGTTCGAAACCGAGACGGGAGAGCGCTAGAGCGAGAAGGATATACATTAAGTTTGGTAATACTAAACACTGGTTAGCAATAAAAGCGTGTATTTTTACACTATTTTTTTTAGTTAACAAGGATAATGGCAAGCTCTTATTAAATTACTGCATTGTCATCGGTACTTTATACGTGTGCAAAGTTTCAAATTAATCCGATTTCTAGAAGTTGGTGAAAAAAGAGCTCAAAGATTCCGTTATATACATACATACATACAGCCCGAGCTAATAAAAGCGTGTTAAAAAACCGATCTTTGTAATGATTGTACAATGTAACCGCCGAGGCATGCCTGCGGCTTGCTGTCGGCGCAACTCGCGACTGATAGCGTGTCAACTAATCACGAGTCGCGAGTCGCGTCAACAGTTGCCACAGGTGTGCTTTGGTCCAAAAAGTACACAGGTTATGTAATTTAAGGGCTCGTTAAATAGACAGACAATAAAATATTCCATTTCGTAAACGTAAAATTCAATAAAATCTCGTCTTACAGTCAATAAAACCGTGTAATAGCGTTGCGATTCGGTAATGAACCGTTTTGTACAGGATGAAGAGGGAAGATTGCCATCTTCAATTGACTTTCTTATATTTTTAAGGTAAATTTTGTTTTGTAAAATTTTGACTTTGTATCAAAATACATTTTCGTTCTAGTGGCGCAACATTTTAATGGTTAGGTTAGGTTAAATGTATCCAAGGTGGACTGACGAGCTGGTGAAGGTCGCCGGATGCATAGAGAGCGATTTTATAAACTGTGCGCCATACACTCAGAACACAAACACATTGTACAAAAAATAAATGCTTAATTATTGTCTAAATATCGTAACGTTAAGTCAATAGGTATTTAAAAATTTCAGGTTTACGTGGGCGGATAAGGTATTTTCTGTACCAGGTATATTTTAATTGATACTGCAAGTTCTACAATGTTAAGTACTTTACTGCAAAAAATTCCATGACGATTTTTGACGTGACAACGTCTTATAAATTGGTTTGCCGGGTGACACCTCAAGAAACTGCGTTACGCTGCTCCGCTCACGTTTCGCGCGAGAGAGACAGAGCAAGAGAGAGAGAGAGAGAGAGAGAGATAGGCATACACACCGGTTCATGTTATACGAATGAATATTCACATTAAAATTATTTTACCACTCAGAGTCGTTGTCACGTAAAACTTTCGCGCGTATACCGACTTTACAGGCAACCAATTTTTATTTTTATTTAAAAATCTTATTGTTAATGGTGCCATCTCCAAACCTCTAATGGTACCGACAGAAAACCAGCGCATGGTTTGCCATGGCAGTAATGCTAAGCTGGGGGCATACAATACAATTTGGTTACACTTATACTTTTCTTTCATTTAAGTTTTATAATATACCCCTATTCCATTGTAAATTTCCAAGTGTAGTTTATAAGACAAATAAACACTTTTTCTTTCTTTTTCATTCGAATTGAGAAATCGACTTTACAAAAAATAAAATTGCAACTTAAGTTACTATAAACATTGTTATATAGTTGTGTAAACAAATTGATTGAAGTTTAAAGTGAAGTAAATGGCAAAAACAACTGTGAAGCAAAAACGGTAATTTATGCATGCAAAGCGATTTAAATGGTTATCTTCCGTCACTAACTAAATATAGCCTAACCTCAACTATACCATAAACAAGGTGTAACAAAAAACCCCGTTATAACTGAAGGGTGTTGTTGTGCACGGAAAACTGCACAACATTCCCAATGATACCTTGGTCAAAATCTCAAAAAGAAATCGGACCTCCCATACAAAATTGCCCATCAGCTGATCGATGTACTATGGGAGAGCTAAAAGATTTTTTGAGATTTCGACCTAGGTTTCTTAGCGAAAGTTGTTCAGGCACAACAACACCCTTCAGTTACAACGGGGTTTTTTGTTACACCTTGTATAACCTTTAAAGTGTCAAAGGTATATTTTTATACGTGCATTTAATTAGACGTAGATTTTTGTTTATTTACTGTTCGGTCGTTCGCTGACATCCTAAAGGGTAAGTCAAAGTAGGTACCTTCTAAAATCTTTTTGTGATTCTGTTGAGATTTAAAAAAATCATCGTTGCCATTTGATTAATTTAGTTTCTCAAATTAGTTATGGACTTATACATTGCGTTGATTAGATTTTATATTTATTTCAAACACAAATAAAAAATAAGTTCCAAAATAATAAAAAAACCGAAATACTCAAAAGCAAGAAACAAGATTCATATTGATGTACAGATAATAGCCGTGGTCGTATGCCACTTCTGTTAAAACAAACTTAAGCACTAATGTCAAAAGGAAAAGTGGCATACGACCACGGCTATCATCTGAACATCAATATAAATCTTGTTTCATACTTTTGAATAGTCGGGTTTTAGTTTTGGAACTTAGGTATTTTTTATGTAAGTAAAGTGGGGGACATATTTATCATAACAATGTTTATATTATTGAATTGTGCCAATTAAGCCCTTTCATTTGATACCCAATACAACCTTATAGATACGTTACAAAAAAAAAACATTCAAAACTTAATGTGTCCTAGAGGGCGCCACATGCAATTGCAAAATAACTTAGCCTATAACCAGCAGACAGCATAGACGAATCTAATGATACCTCATTTGTCAAAATATGATGGAGGTATTAGGAGTTATGAGGGAACAGATGAACATACAGACATAGATACATACATACCGGTCAAAATCCTAATCCTCATTTTTGCTTCGTCGTAAAAGACTATTAGCAGATTATATAAATATGTTAATGCGTAGCTGTATCTGTATTAATTATTTATCTGCTCATATCTGACAGCCGTTGATTGTATTCTTTCTAGCTAGGTAGTTAAGACATTAACTTAATCGGAATTTTGTCTTTTAAAGATTTTCTAGACAGGCATTTGAGTAAAAGTAAATGTTGTGTGAGTATAATTTAGTTATTAGTTAATGGATAATAATAATATAACTTACATATACCATCACTCTAAAAAATCTACCAAAGCTAGTGCAACTTTGGTGTAGGCAAAGATATTGTAGGTAAGTAGATGTCATGTACACACGACGTCGTCACGCATGTCAGGTTAAACACTAAAGTATATGCTTGTAATAAGGGCGTTTTTTACCAAAGATGGGTAGCCTGATAAGCTGCAATGCGTACCTTTGAAAAGTATCTTTAGTTCTGCCAAGATGCCACTTGGTAACACTTCATCCGTATAGAATCGATAGTTGCGGAGTATTTCAGTACCTTAAGTATTTGTCCCAACAGTGATTTGAATGACAAAACGCCCATACGGATTCAGTCAATATCTTCAATTCCATTACAAAATTAAATTTAGTATTCAGATGAAAAAGGAGCGAGTTGGGTTCGAGATAAGGCCCTCATCGCTAAATGTTTTCATTTCACTTGTAATGTGAGCGAAAAAAAGCTTTCGTTAAAAGAAAGACTTAAATAGTTGAATCTCAAATAAGTAGGTGTGCCGAAGTTTTACTCGTGCAGCTAAACTTTTCTGCTCTGTTTTTTAAGTAAAAAGAGATCTTCTGTGATGGTTTTGTACAAGGTCTCTTATACAACCTGTACCTTAACATATTCCCCCTCAATAAAAACGAATGTAAGAAAACGGTATTGGAATGGTTAAAAACATTGAATTACACGGAGACAGAACTGTTGCTTTGAAACTAACTAAGCATTGTTATCATTTTTCTCTTTTATATGAACCTACTATAGTTATGCAATGGTCTTTACTTAAATTAAGGTTAATAAATAATCTGAAAATATAAGTACAACGTAACACATACACACACACACACACACACACACATACACCACACACATTATGAGCAGTAAGAAAAGAAAATTTATTTTAACTAAGTATTAATAAATTGCTTGCTTGTTTAGTGTTTACCAGTTGTAATTTACTTAAGTTTACTTTGTAACTGATTGTCAAAAGAGCGGTTCTTCCTACCACAGGCGATGTTTTGCCTAAAAGGGAGTTCCCACAACTATGATTGTATAAGACTAAGTTATTGCAATAAAATATTTTGTAATTTTGTTTACAAATTTTAGAGGTTGTTTACCCGTAGCAGAACATAATATATCGTTCTGCTTGAGTAGTAGATGTAGGCAGTAGGTACTATCGAATCATGGTTTTTTTTGAAAACTTTTTTCAAAAGTTTTTCGAAAAAGAGGGTTATTATAAGTTACACCCTATGTCTGTGCATATACTCATATGTTTGTGTTTTTGTGTGTGTCTGCTGTGACGTCGTAGCTCCCGAACGGATGTACCGATTTCAAAGCGTTTTTTAGGGTTCCGTACCTCAAAAAAAAAAAACGGAACCCTTATAAGATCACTTTGTAGTCCGTCCGTCCGTCCGTCCGTCCGTCTGTCAAGACCGTTTTTCTCAAGAACGCGTAGAGGTATCAAACTGAAATTTCTATGTGATACTAAGGTCTACTGTCACTAGAAGCTGTAGAAAAATCAACCTTCTAAGCCAACGCAATCAAAAGGTACAGCCATTTAGGCTGCAATTTTCCGCAAATTTTCTAAACTCGCACGGGAATCAAAACCTACAGGGTACTTCCCGTAAACTTAGAATCTTGAAATTTAGTACGAAGTGACGTCTTATAGTACAGATATATATAGGAAAAATTACGAAAACCGTAAATTTTCAGTTTCATCATAAAAAAAAAATTAAAAATATTTTTGACAATTTTGAAAATTTCAAAGTTCCTACTCCTTCCTTAGTTGTCGTTATGGGTGAACTTTTACTTATATACCTACAGGTTTGTACGGAACCCTCGGTGCGCGAGTCCAACTCGCACTTGACCGGTTTTTTTTATTTAAAAGATAATTTAATCACGGTACTTTCTGTTTTCCTGGTTTATTGTTTTGGATTTTATTAAACCGTTACATGAAACAATTAAATAGCAGACGACATGTCGTGGCGACACTTCTGGTTTCGTTAAATAACATCGTCTGCTGCGGGTTCACTACTCCATTTCAAAATACGTTTCGAAATGGATCGATGGCAACAAGTCGATTGTTTGTTTGAACGATGCGTTATATACCCGAAAGACGTTACATCGATGAAAGATTCATTTGATCGAATGCTAAAAGACATTCGATGAAAAAAAAACGGTTGCCTGTAAAGTCGGTTTAACGGGCGAAGATTTTACGTGACACCGATCATGTTTGAGTGGGAGAGAGACGCAAGGCATTCGCCGGTCCGGCAGGCCTCTCTCTCGTTCGGTGACTCATCGTTACGTTACCGGGCGTTACACTTTTTCATGAGTGACTCCGAGCCGCAACCTAATTTAAGACGTTGTCACGTCAAAAAATCGATGTAAAGTTGGGTATATTATAATAACGCATCGTTCAAACAAATAATCGATATGTTGTCATCGATGCATTGTAATTCGACGAAACGTATTTCGATATGGAGTAGGGAACCCGTCTACTGCTGCTTTATGTAACGGGCTTCCAACTTGGCTAATGGCAGCACATCAGGCTAGACGTTATGCATTTCGCAAAATCGCCCGTATCACAAGTACATAAGATACCGCAAGTGTGTACCTTGACGTGCTGTCCACCTCACTCGTGCCAGACAGTACAACGCCTCTTTTAACCGCGAAATTAGTAACACTTCAAATTAAATACATAAACCAAAAGCTTAATGTAAAATGTTTTTAGGCCCGTGCGAGTTTTTTTTTCTATGAGTTAAGTGTAAAAATATTTTACCCCGACAGGCGACCAGCCTGTCGCCTGTCGGGGTAAAATATTTTTTTACTTCTGTGATTTTGGGTACACACCCAAAATCACAGAAGTAAAAAAATATTCCATAAAAGCTGTGTTTGTATGTCTGTTAAGATATATAATATAATTCCCCGTGACATAAAAAATAACACCTTTATTGTATTCGAGGGTAAATTGTATAAATGGCTTATTGACCAAAAAAATTACGACTTAAAGGATCTACTTGACTAAACGGTTTGTAAATAGTCTCGGACATAAATACTGAATTTTATAATAATTGAATTGAATTTATTTAATTTGGAATATTTTTTTACTGACATTGTTAATTTTTGTTTATTTTACCCTATTGTATTTGCATGCTAACAGTTTTGGCAAGACCTGTGCACTGTATTTATAGTAACATCCATACATACCATGTTCTTATGCGAATAAAGAATAATGAGTTATACATCTTAATATATATAAATCTTGTGTCACAATGTTTGTCCTCAATGGACTCCTAAACCACTTAACCGATTATAATAAAATTTGCACACCATGTGCAGTTCGATCCAACTTGAGAGATAGGATAGTTTAAATCTCAAATTATAGTCGCAATTTTAATTTATTGCTAATTATTTGTCTGTTATTATTTGACAGTCACAATTATCTGTTAACTCCAAATGATTCTAACAGATGTCGATACCTTTCGACTGGGTTGAGTAAGTAATCAATAGATGGCGCTGCTATGGTAAATCTACGAACGTGTCATATAAGCTACATTTTAACAGCATAATTACCACGTGTTGTTGACGCTATAAAATTAAATAAATTTATTTTGTAGTGAACGAAATACCGTATAATTCAATTATTTCCACTTTTTAAATTTTTGGTGTTAGCATAGCCGGCCACGTGTTACTTAGACTGAAGAGTAAATTGAATTCTAATCAATAGATGGCTCTGCTATGGTAAATCTACGAACGTGTCATATAAGCTACATTTTAACAGCATAATTACCACTTACTATAATGTAATATAACAAAAACTTTAGTTGACTTATATATTTTGCATATTTTAAAAACGCGCGTAACTAATCTCAATGTCATTCGATGACATTGTTCAATCATTGCAACGCTAAGGCGGTACGAAGTTCGCCGGGTCAGCTAGTACGTATATATATATATATATATATATATAAATATACGTAACTCTTAAAAAAATCCGTTAACACGAACCGTCAAATCAAGAACGTGAGTATAAAATAAACTTTATATTGTATTGTTCCACTAGCCATAACATTTTTTATAGAACGACGTCTGCAACGTCAACCATAAAACATTATACACCTGTTATTTAATTATTAACTTCCGCTATAAACAATTTTATGGCACCACACGTCGAAACAGTGTAAGCTCTATTGTTATGATTCTTAAGTTTGACATTTGTGTTTCAATAGTTTTACTGTTAACTGAACAACTTTTTTTTTTAAGTTTTATGAGAAGAAGTTGTAACGTTATGATATTTGCAAAATATAAAGAATAAATTAGAAGGAGGTATCTTAGATCACGATATTTAAAACAAAAAAAATATATCCACATGGGTATAACTTTTTTTTTAATATGGTAATTGACTTACTTTCCAATATATATTTTTTTATAAACTGTTTTTTGCAGCGGGAACCGTTAACATAACCGTTTACATACGTAGTTATACTTAAATTAATCATGTATTTTTATATGTTATGTATGTTTTTCCATAAATAAAAGAATACGTCCTTATTTCATTATCAATTTGTAATTAAATTATTAGGTAAGGTCAAGGATTCTTATAAGTGATTTCTATTGGTGAGGTTTCAATTCCAACAATGAACAAAATCCTTAAAAACTAAGAAAACATGTTTACTTCATCAAATAGGGGAACGTTGTAAATAAAAGCGTTTTATTTCACTCGTAAAAAGGACCCCCATTTGTCACGATACTAAATTCTGTCTCTTTCTTCAACGATAATTTTTAATACATCTATCTTTGTCCGATTTTAATAATGTAATTTTTTATAAAATGAAGTAAGTTATGGGATACTCTACATCTTTTTGTTAAGTAAAACTTTTCAATGTTTTCAGATTTTTAACTTTATCATCATCTTAACTTGAAAAATCCTTATAAAATTGGTCAGTTACGTTGCATGTTAGCTCAATCGATAAGACCTATTTAAATAACCGCTATCAATCTTATTTTTAGGCAGTATTATAGCATTTCATTATAATGAAATATGGAAGATATGGCACCTAGCTCTGGTACAAAGGTCAAAAAATGCCTGCGAGTAGATTTTTCTTCTCCTTGATCGCTGGCCCTACTTAGCATTATTCTATATCCTACTTAGCATTATTATATATTTACTTTTTTATACATTTATTTTATATAAAAAATAAATATGTTATATTATTTATTTATACGTTTATTTTTTGTTTAATGAACTGACATTTTGTTTTGCATAATAGGCTCGGAATTGAATTGTAATTGAATTAAAATTATTCTAAATGTACTTACTTCGTTCATTAACTTTATTAACGTTTGAGTCAAGTAGTTACGCATGACGATATCATAACATTTGTATATCGATAGATTGATTAAACGTGTCCGATACCTAAATATAAGAACCAAAATTATATAAATAAATATCTTATCTTATCATAAAACCACTGATTTGAATGTCATAAGGACCAGCGTGCCAGGCGACAGGCCCCCTAAAGGTAGACTGACGATCTGGTGAAGGTCGCAAGAAGCCGCTGTATGCGAGAAGCGCAGCATCGATCGAGGTGGAGATCCTTGGGGGAGGCCTATGGTCAGCTGTGGGCGTCGAACAGCTAAAATGATGAAGGACCAGAAAACATGTGTTGACGACATTATGCATTTTTATAATAAAAAAAAAATCCAAAGTCAATATATCTCATAATAAACAAAAAATTGAACAAGTTCACACAACAAAGTTTCATGGCCTTACTATGGACAATAAATTAACTTGGACACCTCACGTTGAAGAAGTTTGTAAAAAATTGAACAAATCGTCTTATGCTTTGTTTAGAATTTCAAAAAAAGTAAAATTAGAAGTTCTTTTAGTAGCTTAGTCACACCCCATTTAAATTACGGTGTTATATTTTGGGATAATTCGGGGGATAAGGATAAAGTTTTAAATGCCCAAAAAAGGTGTTTAAGGTCAATGTTTGGTTTAAATTATAGAGACGTTGCCATGTATCTATATATTTGAACTTTGTACTCGTACTTTTGTTAAATGTAATCCGCACTTGTTTACAAAAGTGGCGGATGTAAGAAAAAGGTCAATTCATATAAGAACCCAGTATAAACAAAAGTTGGTAACCGGAGGACATAATACATCTATGGTGAACAAGAGTGTAATTGGAATGGCTCCCATAATTTTTAATAAGTTGCCGAATGGTCTTAAATAATTAAATCCAGTGACATTTAAAAATAAATTAAAACGGCTATTGACAGAAAAATGTTATCATTCAGTTAAAGACTATTTTAATGATATTTTGACGTAAGTTTTTAGACTAATTTTGTTTGATAACTAATTTTGTCGTTATTTATTATTGCTGAATTTGTAGGTACTATTCGAAATTAACTGTAACTGTAATATTGCATGTCTGATTAGACAGGTCACAGTGAGACGTCACTTTAATTACGAGTAAGAGCTTTTTGTACCTGTGTTACACAATAAATAATTTTGATTTGATTTGATTTGATTTGACTTCCGAAGACTCAGAAGTCATTATTGTATAAGACGGGCAAAAGCCCGCCATGAATGGGAGAAAGGGGAAGAGGCCCCTGTGGCCTGAGCATTTGGGCTCTTGTTTCATCCAGTATGGGGCACTGGATGAAACAAGAGCCCAAATGATTGTGGTGATGATGTAAGGACGTGAGGTTTCTTCCGATACTGTATTTTAATCAAAGATGGCCAAGTATTTATTATCTTTCAAAGAAGACAAGATTATCTTGTTGTCTTAAACAGCAAACAGATTTGCAAGGGCAACGTGGTTATTTTAAGAATGGCTTACTCATGAAGCTATATTTGGATGCAAACTTTAGATAAGCATTTTAAATCTGCTCATAATTATGTATTCACTTTAAAAACTTTTCTAGAAATAGATTTGACTAGCGGCCGCCCGCGACTTCGTCTGCGTTCAAGTTCAAACAAATGTTAGAGTTATGGCCCAGTCTTCTCGCCACGATCTTTAAAACGGTACCCGCTACGCCGTTTATTGCAAGTGATGCTGAGTCAAATAAAAAAAGTCCCATTAAAATCGGCCCAGTAGTTTCCGAGATTCAATTTTCTGCCTACCCCCTTAGTCTATTGGCGTGATTATTTCTATCCTTCTTTACCTTCCAAGTAATGTTGAGTCAAATAAAAAAAAGTCCCATTAAAATCGGTTTAGTAGATTCTGAGATTCAATTTCCTGCCTGCCCCCTAAGTTCATCGGCGTGATTATTTATATCCCAGTTTACTCTCCAGGTGATACTGAGTCAAATAAAAAAAGTCCCGTCAAAATCGGTCCAGTAGATTCTGAGATAAGCCCGGACAAACAGACAGACAGACAGACAGACAGACAAAAATTTTAAAAATTGTTGTTTTGGCTTCTATTACGGTAATTAAGACCCCCTGTAACAATTTTTCATAAAAATCTTCAATGTACAGAAATCGATCTTTTACAGTCTTATTATATGTATAGATTGGTAAAATACATTATCGAGCTTATTAAGAGATCTTTTGATTTCATTTTACTAAGAATAAAAAAATATATGTACAACCTATTGTATAAAATATTAAATTTTCGATGATAAAATGAGTTAAGGAGTAATTAATTAGCCCCTGCTACATTAAATAGATCAACCGATATAAATTAACAGCATACCTAAAAAAATTGGTTGCCTGTAAAGTCGGTATACGGGCGAAAGTTTTACGTGACAATGACTTTGAGTGGTAAAATAATTTTTATGTGAATATTCATTCGTATAACATGAACCGGTGTGTATGCCTATCTCTCTCACTCTCTCTCTCTCGCTCTGTCTCTCTCGCTCTTAGGCGGGTTAACTGTGCTCGAGTGGAAGGGACGCGTGCCTTTCACTTTTTATGTCTGTCTCACTCGCTCTTAGGCGGGCTAACCATGCCCGAGTCGAAGGGACGCGTGCCTCTCACTCGCTCTCATTGTGAGCGCGGAACGTGAGCGGAGCGTAACGCAGTTTCTTGAAGTGTCACCCGGCAAACCAATTTATAAGACGTTGTCACGTCAAAAATGCAATTAAACTGGTTGCGTTGCGGATAAATATTTCTCAAGTTACCATAATAAGTCAGAATATTTTTGACTCTCGACGAAAAAGATTGTGTGCTGTGTGTATTGAAATTGTATGTTTTTATATGTGTCTACGTGTGGCATCGTAGCTAACGAACGGATCGCAGTTCAGTGCGGGTTTTTTTATTCGAAACATAATTTAATTAAGGTAGTTTCTGCTTTCACCTATGGCTGGTAAAAATCGTTTAGCTGTTGATGCTTACTAGCTGTCGTTGTGGCTCAAGTCGGGGGGTTTTTTTTTTAATTTTTTAGTAAAAGTTTTTAGTTGACTAGAACGGAGGTGGTGAGGTGGTCCAAAATGTCTTTGTAAGGACTTTGTTTTCACCTAATAATTATAACTATCATTGCTCTGAACATGAACATGAATATTTGTGAACGCTATAGCCAATCATGGGGACTGTCCACTAATTGGCAAACTAATTCTACGTGTGAAATCTGTTCCGACTTACTGTATTTTCTTTATTGTCCTATCATAGGAGAAAAAAGCTATTGTTACTAACACTCTGGATCTTATGGTCTGAATAAATGTTTTTATTTTTACGTTTATTTATTGCGTAAAGCATAAAAGTTAATTTTAATAAATTCCTGAATATACCTATCTAGTAAGTATTGGCAGGTATCTCTAAAAGTAGCGCTTAAGACTTAACGAGGTTTAAGTCCTTCCAAGTTACATGAACAAGTTTCGCGTTGAACCTATTAATAACAAATACAGGGAGTATTACTTGAACAACTCGATAAAGGAAAATACTATTATTCCTAGTACTAGTAGAAAATACAAATTGTCTCTTAGGTTTTCAAGAAAATAGAATAAAATAAATTTGAATAAATATGTGGAATACATTTGAATCCGAAATTTTAATTTAATTTATTAATTTATTTCTTAATGTTAGTTTACTTTTTTGTGGTTTTTGAAACTAGTTGCTGTAAAAAATGGTATCGGCACCTAAAATGGTAAAGGATCTTGACAAAGATAAACCTAACAATGTAACATTACCAAATTCATGTAAATTTTCTTTGGCTATTACTGTCATTTTATATATTTCAAACACGAAATTCGCCGTCGAATTTTTCCATCGAAAATCAGTTGTGTCTTTGGAATATGGAACCCAGGCACTGCCTGATATGTTGCCACATTGTATCGGCACCTGATAAGACAACGCATGTCATACACCCTGTATGCCCGCCACCTGGTCAGCTGGGCCCAAAGTTCCAAAATTAGTTGCCGAAGCTCCGAAGCGAATGATTGGATTATCGGCTTATCGCCGATTGCGCGGAGAACATCACACAGTCGAGGGTGTATTCTGGAAGCCGAAGCGCAAGATAGATACCTAGATAGAGATATAACTAACCTGCACATCACAAAAAAAAACTTCAAAAAGACAGTAAAAGAAGGGAAACTGCAAAAACGCAAAAAGATTAACGATCAGGTCGGTCTTATCGCTAAAACCTATCACTTTCGGACAACCTTCGGGTTAAGGGAATTCGTATGCACAGGAAGGGGGAGTTTATTTATAGTTTACGAACATGAGATTAGAATAGGATGAGTTCGATTTATCTCCCTCTGCCACTCACCGCACTGTTACGCATACCCACCAGCCGCGGGGGCGGCTGGGGGTTATGTGGAACTTCAGACCACAGAGAGAGAACCCGCCTGCCCACTAAAATCTCGACGGTGCCCTCCGGTGCCATGTGAGTCGGGGACGTGGCGGGTTCACCGTAGGCCGAGAGGCCACAGGCATTCACCGCAATTGGATATTCTACACTACCCCAACTTAACGATCGTCAATCGACGGCATGCATCGGTTAAATGATTAGGTCAACCTACATCGATAAAATTATAAATAAACTAGCTGACCCGGCAAACGTTGTTTTGCCATATAAATGTTAAGGGTGGACAACCCTTATCACTAAGGGGTATGAAAAATAGATGTTAGCCGATTCTCAGACCTACTGAATATGCTCACAAAATTTCATTAGAATCGGTCAAGCCGTTTCGGAGGAGTATGGGAACAAACATTGTGACACGAGAATTTTATATATATAGAGATAAAGTGTAAATAACAACAACAGTGTGACACATATAAATGTGTTGAATACCTACATTAAATACATTAGCTATTGCGCATTTAACTCAACATCACACTTTTGTTAGACACGTTTCTTCGTAATTCGACCGACGATTTGTTTAGCGACAGATTCAATCAAAGTTTGAATGGATAAAATTCTGTTAGGTACTTTGTTTTTTCTAGCGACCTTGGGTTAAAAAAGACAATTGTCTCCATAGTTTTCTGCACTTGTGTTGATTTGGATCGATTTGTCATTGCCAGGTTCGACTGGTAAGAGCGAAGGCGATAGACTTGAAAATGAATGTAACAACGTGTTTTAGAGTAGAGCCTTATTTGTGTGGTGTTGCTTGGTGAATTTGAAAATCATTTTAGAAGTATGTATGGTTTGTTAGTTATTTCCTATTCTCTTCAATGCTCAATACAAAAAAAATGACCTAAACAAACCACATTTATGTACTTTCCTTGTATTTATAAATAGTTCAACTATTTGCAATAAATAGCTTAATCAGTTATTCACTAGATTCTATAATTGCTCTAGGACACATAAATAGATTATTTATGAGTTCTCAATTGTATCATGAGTTATTTATAATTGATTTATAACTAAAGTCGTTAGATGTAACGCCTGAACAAAGAGCTCCGGAATGAACGGCTTTGTTTTCGGAAATATGAAAGTACACGAAGAGTGTACTAGTGGTCTTTTGAAGTATCGATTGGCCGGACACATTACAACGTTAGGGTAGAAAAATCTTATCCTCTGAATTTTCCTCTCTTAGTATGTAAAGATCCCAAAACGAACAGAACGAACGAAAGAGTTCAAATTAAAACTTCCTACGGCTGATTACCAAATAATATAAGTACCTACTTGTTACAAAATTTTAAGACAATGACCTGTATTAACCCCAATCTCTAACCTCAAATGACCCCAATTTACGAAGAACAAACCTTTTCAAGCACAGACGATAATTGATTGCACATTCCTAGTTCTAACATGCCCATTTGTAGAGTAAGAACAGTTATTTCTAGAGCCATACTGTATTTTTCGTACTAATATGAGTAATGGCCTTGGTTTATGTAAATTTTGCTATTACCATAATTAATTTAAGAGTCACATTAAAATTCGTAACATCGAATACATTTAAAAGTTAGAAAGCATACTTCGGTTAAAAGATGTAGAGGAAAGATATATTTAGGTTCCTATGTAATGCAATTTAATTACCAGTCTCCGTTTCATTAATTAAAATAATAAAAAATGCTTTATTTTCTCAAATACATGTTAGGTCTTGAAGGCTATAATTATTATTTATTTATTATTATTTTGTATAATTTACGAGTTGATTAATAATAAAAGTATTTATTTAAATGTTAACTTGATAAATATTTAGTCTTTGATTACTGTTTCCGTTTTTAGTTGTCAACTTGACTATTTTGTAAAAGCCAATCAAAAACGTCGACCAATCGGAGGCATCGGCCAATCACAGCCCACCGCTATGTGGTGGTGTGACTGAGCGAGGCTTTCGGTAGGCGGTGAGTGTGGCAGTCGAGGTTGAGCTTCGAACAGAGCAACAGTGTTTTGTGAGAGTGTTTTGTGTCAGGCTGATTATATTTATGCTGATTGTACATAGACTATGGGAATAAATTGGTGAAATTATTACTGAAGCTTATTTATCTGACCTAGCCCAATAGGTCAGAAGTGGGATTACCGTGAAAATTTCATATTTTCTTGCGCCCACATCACAGTCCGTAAAAACGTAAGTAATTTTTTATTCTACCTTTATTTCCTCCCTTTAAATGCAATCACTTAATACTAGAACTTTTCCTGTTATTTTTTTTTTTAAGTTTTGATAATGCTATTTCGCACCAAAAAAAAATGGTATGAGGTGATCCTTTTTATAAAAAAAGGTGTTTAGGAATTTCACCTATCCCTAAAGAACATAACTAGAGCTCAGTTTTTTTAACCCTATGATTAAATAACCAACCTCATTTTTTATACTTAGTTGGGAACTGGTACGAATGAAATAAATATTTAGAAAAAAAATTAGTGAATCTTTATTAAACTGGAATTGTTTGAATGATATTAATACTTCATAATCATTGATACAATTTGTCTTAAATATTAATTTTGACGTTTTGCCATAGACTCTAAAAAGACCGAAATATTAAATTTTTTATTTTATTTACATTGGAGCTTTCTTTTTAATATTTTTTTTCTCAGTTTTATATTTATTGGTATTTGATGAATATATTTCATTAAAATACGATTGAGTTTATACTATACTGCTCTACTTTAGTAAAGTTCAATAGCACTTTATGCAGAAAATAAATATGTTGCAATGTAAGCTTACGTATTTTTTTTAACCCAATATTAAAAAGGAGAGGTTTTGGCAGCATACTAAGCTATTTTTGGAAGTTTCAGATAAAAGGAAGATGAGTGAATCGAGCGATATGTATGCGCTGAATGGAGGACGTGAAGCGAGAGGTGCCCAAGGTAGAGGGCGTAAAGGTAGGAATGACCAAGGCGAAGGGTCTAATGGAAGGGATACCCTAGGTGGAGGGTCTAATGGAAGGGATACCCTAGGTGGAGGGTCTAATGGAAGGGATACCCTAGGTGGAGGGTCTAAAGGTAGGGATACCCTAGGTGGAGGGTTTAATGGAAGGGATACCCTAGGTGGAGGGCCTAATGGAAGGGCTACCCTAGGTGGAGGGTCTAATGGAAGGGATACCCTAGGTGGAGGGTTTAATGGAAGGGATACCCTAGGTGGAGGGTCTAAAGGTAGGGATACCCTAGGTGGAGGGTCTAAAGGTAGGGATACCCTAGGCGGAAGGTCTAAACGGAGAAATAAAACCCAAGGTGGTGGGTCTCGGTACGAAAAAGAACCAAAGGAATGGATTAGAGGAGGAAATTCAACGGAAGAGGAGGGATGTAGACAGTACCAGAAGCTGAGACACCCTCAAGATCAAGGACGTAGTAAGAGGAAGCGTCTGTCCCGGACAAGATCGGAAAAGCAGCACGATTATACGTCCTCTGAAACAGAAGAAGAGTTTGTTCCCGCTCAGATGCGGAGAAAACGAAATTTACAGAGGAAACACGAATCTGTCGCCATCAAACGCAGGGGACGCGTGGTTCTCTCATCACCTGATTCGGACAGCGAGGTACCACGTCCAAAAAGAGTCAGACTATCGGAAGGTAAGGAAGAGGGGCGGGATGGTTTATTTTTTGATAAATTTATGTCTTTTTTAGAAACGTTTAAGGGTTGTGAAAAACCAAAGATTATGTTTAACTCAAATGTGATACCGGAGTTTGACCCCCTTACCAAAGATCAATCTATATTGACATGGATTACTAAAGTAGAGGAATCCGCCGAGATTTATGGTTGGGAAGAGAGGGAGATCATCCACTATTCCTTGCCGAAATTATGCGGTGTTGCTAAGACTTGGTATCAGGGTCTAACTTCGATATTACACACATGGTCTGAGTGGAAAAATAAACTCATAGAATCTTTTCCATGTAGAGAAGATTATGCCGAACTTCTTACCGAAATGTTGGCTAAGAAGGCAAGGTATGGTGAGTCATTGGAGCATTATTATTATGCCAAGGTTAATTTGTTGAATAGGTGTAAGATTACCGGTAAACAAGCAGTAGATTGTATTTTGTATGGGATAGAGGACCGAGCAGTAAAAGTTGGCGCCCAGGCAGCTCAGTTTCGAGAACCAGAACAGCTACTCAACTATTTTAAGACCGTTAAAAGTGGGCCAAGCAGGGACCAGCAAGATGTCATTCAAAGAGGTAGGTCCGGTAACATTGCAATTAGGAATGAGTCTTCAATAACAGGTTACACTAACCCCACGATTAGGTGCTATAATTGCAACGAAATCGGTCACCCTAGTTTCAAATGCGATAAAACAGCTTCTTCCGTGAAATGCCATAACTGCAATGAGGTGGGTCATCGTAGTTATAAGTGTGATAAACCCCTTTCCAAGTGTTCTATATGCAGTCGCATCGGTCATTTAACTTCATACTGTTTTAAAAATACAGATAAATCTGTTACCGACACCGAAAAAAATTCAACTCAGGCTTCTTTAGACGCTTTATAAAGGGATATGCCATAATAACTGCTCCATTAACGGATTTATTAAAAAAAACACAATTGGTTTCGTCGAACCCTACGTTATAAAATATATTCAAAATGCTGTTGCTACGCCCAGGGCTAACGGTCAGGTTGAAAGATTCAACCGAAATATTTTAGATGCTATCTACATCCAACCATGGCGAAGACGACAGGTCCTGGGACGAGCACATTCCGCATTGTTAATGCGGTATCGTAGGTATCAACACAAAATGACACAAAAAAATCCCTTCTGAATTACTTTTCGACTTCAATGTTTTTAGAAAAACAGAAGGTAAGTTAAGTTAATAAATCAACGAAACGTTGAACCAAATCCCGGCGGAAGAGTTGAACGCGCTTAGACTGGTGACTGGAGAGAAAATTAAACGACAACAGGTATGAGATGCTACTTATTACACAAGCACAGAAAGCCGGCTACGCAGTATCAGGTGGGAGACCTTGTACGGGTTGAGAGGCAGATTCCACACGATGGTAAATCTCAGAAACCTATTGTCAAGTATCAAGGACTTTACCGCATAGTAAAAATGCTCGATAATGACAGATTTTTGATTGAGGACACACCCCTGACTCGAAAATGTGGTCGACGATAAGAAGCCGATGTTGCTTTAGATAAAATCCAATCTTGTATGAATTTCAATAGGAACTTTGAATCTGAATCATCTGAAAGTAATAACAAGATAGATGAGTAATAGTTAAACAGGGTCGGGTTGTGTCTTCAGTTTTCGTATAGACCTTTATAGTATCCAAAATGAAGTAAAGAATTGTAGAATCACTTTTACTACTCATGTCAGTTACCATATTTAATAGAATGGATCGAATGTAGTTGTGATCTTACGTTACGCATATTCTGTAAACATATTTTAGAATTAGTTATATTCTTTTCGTCTCATAAAGATTATATAAGTGTATTTATACATTTTTAGTAAAATATAAAATAAATAAAAAAGCGATGGGACTCGCTTTACGTAGGATGGCCGAGCTGTTAGGTCTTGAAGGCTATAATTATTATTTATTTATTATTATTTTGTATAATTTACGAGTTGATTAATAATAAAAGTATTTATTTAAATGTTAACTTGATAAATATTTAGTCTTTGATTACTGTTTCCGTTTTTAGTTGTCAACTTGACTATTTTGTAAAAGCCAATCAAAAACGTCGACCAATCGGAGGCATCGGCCAATCACAGCCCACCGCTATGTGGTGGTGTGACTGAGCGAGGCTTTCGGTAGGCGGTGAGTGTGGCAGTCGAGGTTGAGCTTCGAACAGAGCAACAGTGTTTTGTGAGAGTGTTTTGTGTCAGGCTGATTATATTTATGCTGATTGTACATAGACTATGGGAATAAATTGGTGAAATTATTACTGAAGCTTATTTATCTGACCTAGCCCAATATACAAGAACAAAATACATAAAGATATAGATAGGTACTTAAATCTAAAGTAGTTCAATATGGGAGACTGGCGACCAAACTAAGAAAATCCTGTATATTGGTACACCAGGTCTCACCCAAACTAGTGAATACTCGTACGGTACGGTACGGTACTTAATAATAAGTAATACAACAAGTCCACCTGAAGCAAGTGCGAACGTGAGTGTGTATGTGAGCTTGTGCATTTATGTGTGTGTCTGTGTGTGGTATGTATGTTTGTGTGTATGTGTGTGTGTGTGTGAAATGAATTTATTCGTTTCGTTTTGCCTAAAGGGCTCGTTCACATATAGGTAACGTCCGTTTTTTTCTGGTCCCTTTAAACGTTTATGTTATTAGCGTGTGTAGTTGTACAAGCGAGTTCACACATTACCTTCTAGTGCATCGGACCCAGTATATCGGATCCATTATACTGGTTCGATTCAGTACTGTAATGGCATATGTGATATGTCGAGGAGCGACGGGTCCGTTAAAACGGATCTCGTAAACCCACGTCTCACTGCTCACCTCAACTATGAGATGGTAATGAAATGTAAATTTTGAAATGGTTATAATTCCTACTATTACAACCATGGTGATTCGTGAGCTTAAATTGGCGTTAAATATACTTAGGCACGTGAAGCTGTTGGTCCCGGCTTATATCGATAGATGTTAGTCGTTAAGCCTGGTCAGAGGCCCTCGGGCGGCTTAGTAACATCTGACCGTAAGGTTGGTCACATACCTTACAAACACCCCTCCACCAATCCGCACTGAGCCCGCGTGGTGGAGTATGGCTCGGACCACCTCATAGTTGCGGTGAGACCTGTGCCCAGCAGTGTGACCTATATAGGTTGATGATGACATATACCTAGGGCCAAAGTTGGATTCGACGTAAATGGTTATCATCTTTAAAAAGCTTGACCTGATATTGCTGTAAATTACGTCCCTTGTACGAAAGGAAAAATAAAAAGCTTACCTACATCTTCCGGTATGCATGTCACACACAGCCTCTGTGACCAGAAGATAAGACTAGGAAATTTATCAGGGTTGGCAATGTGAAGAAACATTATAATTAAAATCTTTCTTTTATTTAACTCGTTTTTGCTTTAAATAGCGTTAAAAATATCCAGCAGTACAATACTCCTCATATTTTGAGTTATAATCGAGAACTATTTTTGCATCGATAAGAACACATTATGCTATATCGAACCTTAGTTTAAATAACAGTTGTTTAATCAGTATAGCAATCAGCTCGCATGAATTATAGTCAACATTGAGATAATTTACTAGAGACATATTATAATTTAATAATGTTTGTGCAATCGATAATACAGCAAATTTATGTTTCAGCACTATGTAATTCATAAGTATTAACACTAAGTTAATTATAACTCAATGTGTTAAGTATGAAGTTAATAGTTATGTATGTAATATGATATCAACTCGTACCTACGAACTTCAGATACAATAAAATTTACCGCCCTGTTACCGTAAAACATTCACATAAGTTTTACTGATAAGACTTTGCTTTGATAATACATAAAAGCCATAAAAATCTTTTTATCATCGCCTGTTTTGTACAAAATGTATTCAAAAAGTCTAAAAATAAAACTCGTCCGAAATGTGACCCTTGCGAAAGAGCTGTCTTTATGACGGCCTTGTTAATTTTGCTTGCAATCATTTCACATTCATTCAGTTTTAAAGTAATGCAACTTACTATGGCGCTGCGATATTCTGTAAATTTAAGTTGCATAAAAAAACTTTTTTTAATGCATCCTTTTTGGTAATTTTTATATTTTTAAGGTTTGAGCATTTAAAAATCTGCAGAAACATTACGTTGCGCGTAATGTGTGGTGTCATGGGTCCCGTTTGAATAAATTCTAGAGAGACGAGTTTAGTTACAGTTTTGTTAAAAAGGTATGTACCTTTTATATTTTATGGTAACGGTATAGCAGCAACACACTATTGTTTTTTTATCAGTTTAACATAATTTTCTAATGGTTTACTATTTATATTTATCAGTATGAAAAAAATAACATGATAATTCTTTAAAAAAGCATAATAAGTACATAGGTTTTGGGGTCCATGTTCAGTAAAAGTACCTCAGTAAAAGACAGTATGCAATTACGATAAAATTGGTCAACCCTATTGACGTTTGACCTGATTCCGTGTCCCTACCACGTTGACCGCATAAACTTGATATTAGGATAACGATGCAGCTCGTCACGACCAACTTTGTTTTATAAGCAACGTTGATTGCGTTCTTAATTATACGGGGTGATGGTTACATGCAGTACACTTTTTACGCATTATATCGCGATTTATTTATATTTTATTTTAACCTGACTTTTTTTTCTGATGACGATGTGTACTACGTGTCAATTTTGTATGGTAAAATAAAATTGTGAAATGATTTTTTTGAATATTTTCTCCGTTTTCACCGCTTAAACCTTTTGTACACTTTCACAAATAATTCAAAACCAAAATTAACAGAAATTTATTATAATAAATAGCTGCCATTGTAATTGTGCTGTAATTGTAATACATTGCCGTTAGATTTCTGAAAGATAATTAAAATATATAGCAACACATAAATAATATTATTATCACGTTTATGAATTATGCAAATGGACTTGAACAAATGTTTAGAGATTATATACCTAGAATATTGGAATAAGTAGGAGTTGTGAATAAATTATTCACCTAGCTTAGCTAATATATAAAACAAGAGATTTTAAGTTAAAGTTTATGAACTTTAAGTAAAGTTTTCAATTATTTATCTTTGTGACCGATTTTGCTAATAACATAATAATTAATTAAATGAATAAATTTATTTCTTTTAATTAATTATTATGGTTTTTGCCTTAATTTTTATTTTTTATTTTTATAACTTTAGTAATGTGATTTCTTGGATCTTTTAATGTGTTTGGTCATTGGTATTTATGTATTATTTTTTTACTTATTTTTAAGCTTGTAAGCGACTTAGTGCAAACTGTAAGCTACAAGAGTATTTTTGAATAAATGAAATGAAATGTCAACTATAATAAAATATTGTTGATGTGCGTCCATGTATCTAGTTAGGTCATCCTTCACAATGGTATATTTTCTTTGAAAAACAAAATCATCTGAACTATTATATTTTAATTACACCCAGACATAGGAGCCGTGGCAAAACAATCGTTTTGATCTCTGTCTGACGAAAACATTTTTATTTGAGAGGTACTTAAAAACGTAATAAAAACTAAAGTCGTAGTTTTTTTATTAATACATTTTAGTGATTTGTTTGTTGGATATTATATTTACTTCTATATTTAATATGTGTTTGTTTCTTTGTATCGAATACATACACATTGACATAGATTCTGTGTCAAATTTTTGTTAATTAAGGTAAAAAATGTGGTAGTTAATACACCCCTTATAACTTGAATTGTGCAGGGATATCGAATATTTTATTATTTGATTATATGTTTTTTTTTAATTATTTCTAAAGTATTCGATACAAACAAACAAACACATATTAAATATAGATGTATTTTATTATTTTTCTATTAGACTAGCTAGATTGTACATTGACATTGTTTTTGATTTGATTGTATTGCTATTAGTATTTTTCATTTATTGACTATAATTTGTATTTATATTTAAATTTATTTGTGTACCTTGACCATTTTTCTAATTATATATTTGGTATTGTGTTGCATATATTCGCTTTGGAGTGATCTTTGAGCTTACATGTTGATCTGAATAAATGAAATCAGGTAATTATGTTTTTTACAAAGAAAACTCTAAGATTAAAGGTTTCATTTTTGTTTTATAAATTTTTGCGCTACTAAACGATAGTTTATGCTATATTGCTTTAAGGAAAATGCAGTTTACATTCTGCCAATATCCAATGGTCAAGGTAAATTTGATTATGCGCTGACCTCTCTTTGAGAATACCGCCTTTGAAATAATATTTTAGCCTGTGATCGTCGGAAAATTACCTTCAAATAGCATATAGGTATTATGGGTAGACCTGGAAAAGCAGGTTAGCATGAAGAAAAAAGTGGCCCTTTTTCGTCTTTTTGAATAACACGTTAATATTCGATTATAAAACGTCCTCCTATCTTTGAAGATCACTTTAGTGTAAGGGTTAAAAGTTGACTATTTTTAGGGGCAGAGGATGCCACCTAGTTGTATTGCAGAAGGTGTTAAGGAGGTAAATAACAACACAAAGTTTCCGAATGTAAAATGCGCGTAAGCCGATAGGTATAGCGGGCGGGCGAGCGACGTGCGCTCCGCGTCGTATCTGTGTTCGCACTGGCTCGCGCCGAACGCGAGCGCTTGGATATATTCAATGTCGTCCGGGCGGTGTGTCTAGTTTAGGCCGCCGCTGTGACGTCACGACTATTGCATTCGGCGACCGCTCCAATGCATCGCGCGGCGATAGCTATTTCACGCGAGATAATGTATGAAGCTATTTGATTCGACTTACTGACTTTTATTAACTAGTGTGTAAGTGTAATTAGTAAGTGTAGTGTAATTAGTTAGTAAATGTATTACAGTAGCTAAGTTAATATTAAGATGTAAATAAATATAGCCTATTTATTATATAGAAAATAGGTATTAAAATTATATTTATTATTATAACTAACTTAGATTAAACATAGTAGGATAAGTAAATTTAATATTAATATTTACATAGGTATCCTACATCTTTCCCCCCCAGAGACCGTCACTACGGGCGATAAAAATCTGGGAAGCGTACTTTCCTACCAGAACGTGTAGTTATTGGTTCTGGCGGATTAACTAAAGGTGGAGCCATAATATTAGGCTGAGGTGCAAGGGGTTCATTAAGCTTAACACTATTTTCAGGTGACAGTATGTAAGGTGACAGTGACAGTCAAAGGAGTCGGCTGTGTTTGTTTACGATCCCATGTTAATATTGAAAAAAAAATGATAATGTTGTTTGTGAATACGTAAATAGTGTACAAAACAATCTGTGAACTGTGAACTTTGTGAGTGTACGAACAGTATTCATGAACTCACCAAATTTAGTGCCATAATTTGCAAATAAATAAGCATTTTAACAGTGAACTACCAAGCGCCGAGGGTATTCCGAAATCGGAAATAGTAAAAAACTGTCTCAACGGAACAATAAAAGTGAACTCTGCTAGCTTTGGTCGAAAAGCCAACTACAACAGGACCCGATATTTCGCCAGCTTAGCTGCACCAACGATAGCGTCGAGAGTTAACACCTCAGCTCCAAACGTCAG
The DNA here is from genome assembly GCA_963921415.1 of Pyrausta despicata. NCBI lineage: Eukaryota > Metazoa > Arthropoda > Insecta > Lepidoptera > Crambidae > Pyrausta > Pyrausta despicata. Next base: position 10,294,800 of record OY992864.1, read on the forward strand.
TAGTCCCAAGTTCAAACTCCCACTGCCCTTGGATTACTTTTTTGTTTTCTCTCTACTTCAAATCAAATATTGTGACTTTTTTTTTCTTTAAATAATTAAAAAAGAAAAAAAAAAATTTAAACATGGATTGCGAAGCGTGTCGTAAGACAACTTCCAGTAAAGAGATACTTCGCTGTTTACAATGTGCAAAGGCCTATCATTATGTTTGCCTGAATATGAGCCCTGATTATTATAAAACTAATATAGGCGAGTTGAGGAGGTCATGGATATGCCCGTTGTGCATGAACATCACCAGGCGCAAGGGAAGCAATTGCAACACGCCTGTCCAGAAGCAACTGAATAATACTATAGATGACTCAAACATGTCCTATGAAGACATTCCGGTCAATGAAACCTCAAGTAAAATAAGTCGATCAGCTAATAATCAAGATGAAATTTCACCATCATTATCGGGATTTGCCACAGCGCCTGCGGAGGCGAGCATCACGCTGGATCAATTTTCCAGACTCCTAGATTCAAAGTTGGATACGAAATTGGAAAACTTTCGGATATCTCTTACTAACACCATAAGGAAAGAAGTGAGCGATCAGATTGCCATGCTTAAGTCTGAGTTTACTTCCACGACGGACTTTCTAGCAGAGGAGCAAAGAGATGTTAAAGCTGAAGTCATCTTATTATCTGATAAAATTCGCAAGCTTGAAGAGGAAAAAATTCAACTGCAAAGTGATCTATGCCATATGAATAAAACCCTTACCGTGTTAGATAATTCCTCTAGACGCTGCAACATCGAAATACAATTGGTACCTGAAAAACGATCGGAGAATTTAATACACCTGCTGAAAAAACTATGCGAGGTGGTAAAATGTCCATTAACTGAGACTGACATAAAATCCATACGCCGTGTTGCTAAACTAAACCCGTCCTCAAGCCGCCCCCGCAACATAATCGCGACGCTGCCTTCTGAACTTCACCGCGATACTATCATCTCTGCGGTACGTAGATATAATAAAGCACATCGGTCGTGTCCACTGAACTCATCAGACATAGGTGTTAGTGGAGAAAAATGTAATATCTATGTGTCTGAACACCTATCAGCCGAATGCAAAGAAATCCATGCCGCGGCTAGAAAATGGTGTAAAGTTCATAACTTCAATTATGTATGGATAAAGTATGGTCGTGTCTATGTGCGTGAAAACGACGAATCACCTGCCATACTGATAAGGGACACTAGTGTTTTGAGTAAGCTCGCGTCTGATAAGTCTGTGTGAATCGCAATATAATTTGCCTTTGGGTTTAGTTTTTATGTGAATTAAGGTCATTGCATTAACTTGGTTATTTTTCGAATACTATAATATGCAAGTGTACTACCAGAATCTTAATAGAGCTAGAAGTAAAACCGATATTGTTTACTGTAATTTTCTAAACTCAAATTATGACATAATATGCCTTACTGAAACTAATTTCGATGCCTCGGTGTATAATGGGGAACTATTTGACGAGCAATACAATGTCTTTCGCAGAGACCGTGACACCACTTGTATTAATAAGTACGGCAAACATGACGGTGGCGGTGTTCTTATAGCAGTAAATAGAGATTACTCCGCCGTCAGACAGAGCTCCTGGGAAAGCGAGCTTGAGGATGTCTGGTTAAGTATTTTTCCTCCTGATAACGCTGGTCAAATTCTGCATGTGTGCGCTTGCTACCTTCCGCCCTATTTAAATCAAAAGGATCTCTCGGACTTCTATTTAAACCTTCAGAGTGTGGTGTTGAATGCAGATGACATTAACTGTTTTGTACTGTTTGGCGATTTTAACGTGCCCAACGTGTCATGGAATCTATCTAATGATGGTCGCATGATGCCTAGCTGTGTCGAGATGGACTACAAAAGTGAATTGTTGTTGGATACACTTGCTCTTTGTGATCTCACACAGTTCAATCCAATTCCTAATAATAATAATAGGATACTAGACCTTGCTCTCAGTACCTCAGGGACAATGTCAATAACTAATGAGTATTCAATATTGAAACAGGATAAACATCACCCTGCTCTTTTTATCAACTTTCAAACTTCTACTCATTACAAACGCCTTAAGACCAATGAGACAAAGCGCCTTAATTTTTATAAGTGCCAATATGCAGTCGTGAGACAGAAGATTGGCGAGGTGAACTGGTCCGACTTACTTTCTGAAGCTGACGTGGATGAATCGGTGACTTTATTTTACAATAAAATAAACGAAATTATACAGGAACATACCCCCTTTGTTAAAAAATCCTCAAATAAATATCCTAAATGGTTCAACCCGGTCTTGCGTCGCTGCCTACGTGAAAAAAACAAATACCACGCTCGCTATAAGAAATACAAAAACCCGCGAGATTATGACACTTTCTCCCTCCTCCGGGCCAGATGTAAAAAACTTATCACCAACTGTTACAATACCTACACTAGATCGATTGAAAGTAATTTATCGACGAATGTCAAATCATTCTGGAGTTACGTGAACAGTAAAAAACATATCAACTCTAGTATTCCAGACTCTATGACGTTAGGCGATGTTAGAGCCGCTGGTGGTCAAGAGATCTGTAGGTTGTTCTCGGACTTCTTCGGTTCAGTATTCGAGAATCTTGAGGGTGGAACTACGTCTCATTATGAGAGTTCTAAAACAAGTAACTTTATTTCTAAAATTGCACTCAGTGACTACGAAATACTCGGCAAACTCAAGCACCTTGACCCCAACAAAGGAGCTGGACCAGACGGTATTCCACCGATATTTTTACGAATGTGTGCTAATGAACTCTGTTATCCACTTCGATTAATATTTAATAAGTCACTCAGCAGTGGTATGTTTCCATCACACTGGAAGACAGCAAACGTTGTACCCATCTATAAGTCTGGTGATCGCTCCTGTTGTGAAAATTATCGTCCTATAAGCATTCTGTCAGCCATTTCCAAATTGTTCGAATCAGTAGTATTTGATCACCTCTACTTCTATTTAAAACCTACTTTGTCGAGCAAGCAACACGGTTTCATAAAAAAAAGATCAACAGTAGGTAACCTCCTAAACTTCAAAACATACCTGTGCCAAAGTTTTAACGACCGGGTCCAGGTGGATGCTATTTACACTGATTTTAAAAAAGCGTTCGATAAGGTAGACCACGCTATCTTGTGTGGGAAGCTAGAAGCACACGGCATACACGGCACTCTGCTGCGTTGGCTAGAGTCTTACCTTCAAAACAGGAGTCAGCTGGTTACAGTTAAGGGTTACACATCAGAACCTATCCTTATTAGATCTGGAGTCCCACAAGGGTCCCACTTGGGCCCATTACTCTTTGTGACCTTTATTGACGATCTCATTGAGAAAATCCAATCCCCCTGTCTATTGTACGCGGACGATCTAAAGATCTTCAACAGAATCAAGGGACCAGAAGACACGCGCATTATACAGGAGGATTTACATTCTTTATCAGATTGGTGCAAAGAGAACAATATGTTCCTTAATATAAAAAAATGTTTCGTCGTAACCTTTACGCTAAAAATAAATAAAATACTTAACGATTACAACATAGAAGATCAGAATCTGTCCCGCGTGTCTAAAATGAGGGATCTTGGAGTCATATTTGATGAACACCTTAGTTTCCGCGATCATTACGAAATGATTGCTAAAAAATCAAACCAGATTCTAGGTTTTGTCTCCAGGCAAAGCAAACATTTCAAGAATCCTAAAAGTTTAATTCTATTATACAACAGCTTGGTTCGTAGCAATTTGGAATACGCCTCTTCGATATGGAATCCTCATTACACGGTACACTCTGAACGCATTGAATCGATTCAATCTAAGTTCCTACGTCTATTAAGCTTTCGCACTGGTAATAAAAGAAAACTTCAAACTTACGCGCAGAGACTCAATTATTTTAATGTGACACCACTGTACCACAGACGCACCGTAACAGATTTAGTTAATCTGCACAAAATAGTACATTCAGAACTGGACTTACCCGAGATCTTAGGGTTACTGAACTTTAATATAAAACACAACCCTCGTAGACCAAGGACCAAGATATTTGATATACCCTTTGCTCGCATTGATATCGCTCGAAATCAACCCCTGGCTAGACTATGTCGACTGTATGAGGAGTATAGCCTCCGTTACCCTGACCTCGACCTGTTTAACTCCAGTCAGACCCACTTCAGAAGAGTACTGAAAGACATCCTCAGCTCCCTTCCTGAAGAGTAGTTGGCCATGGTAATTTAACTTTTTGAGCTTTTGCGTTGCTTTGTAGCTGTATTTTTCGTAAAATATGTTTTATTATTATTTTATTATTATTGTGTATACTTAGTTAATATAAAATATGTAACTGTATGATACATTGTAATGTTTAAAACATTTTAATGTTAGTCTTGTTTAGTTCGATTCATGTATAAATAACTATATTAGTCATTAAACAACATTACATAAATTAACCCTATGATAATGCATGTATTTCTCCTTTTCATTTATGTTATGCAGTGAAAACACATTTTAGGATTATTTTCTTGTGCTGAACTGATAACTATGTACTGCTTGATTAAGACTTGATGTAATCTGTTGTGTTCTCCAATAAAGTAAAATAAAATAAAATAAAAATATAGGCTGGTTTGAGTCTGTCTATGGATACTGTGACCGATTTACCCTTGACATCTAATTTAAATGTTTTAGGACCTCTATCTAAAACTTTATATGGCCCTGTGTATGCGGGTTGTAAAGTGCCCTTGACAGTATCGTCACGTAAAAATACATGGGTGCAGGTAGATAAATCCTTAAAAATAAATATTTTATCTCCTGAGCTATGTCGGGATGCTGGACAAGGTCTAAGTTTTTGAGCAAAAGATTTAAGTCTGGCTGTAAAGTCTGTCATGTCGGTTGTTCCACTTAAGTTCGGTTGGAAGAAATCTCCTGGGAGCCGTAAGGGTTCACCATAAACAAGTTCAGCTGGAGAAGCTTGTAGATCTTCCTTCAGTGTACTTCTTATACCTAAGAGAACAAGCGGTAACGACTCTGTCCAGTTACTGTTGGCATGGCAGACTATGGCGGCTTTTAACTGTCGGTGAAAACGCTCGACGAGACCGTTGCAAGCAGGATGATAAGCTGTGGTTCTACGGTGCTGAAATCCGATACGTTGTGACAGAGAAGTGAATAAAGCCGACTCAAACTGTCTACCACGGTCCGTAACTATAACCGCTGGGCAACCGAAACGTGCTATCCAAACCTCTATGAAAGCTTTTGCTACTGTCTCCGCAGAAATGTCGACTATGGGTATCGCTTCAGGCCATCGCGAAAAACGATCGACTGCGGTGAGGCAATACCGGTAGCCGTTTGATACGGAGAAGGGACCTATCAGGTCAATATGGACATGTTTAAATCTGGCGCGGGGTAGGTCGAATGTGCCCAATGGTGCAGACACATGACGACTTACCTTTGCGCGTTGACATTGTAGGCAAGCTTTTGCCCATTCCCTACAGTCTTTCCGGATACCTGGCCAGACGTATCTCTGAGCCATCAGTTTGGCGGAAGCATTAGGTCCGGGATGACTCAAAGAGTGCAAACAATCAAAAACTTGACGGCGCATGATTTTTGGTATGAAAGGCCTGGGAGTCGGTGTACTAACATCACAAAATAGCTCATGGCGACTACCAGGTATTTTCATTTTCGTTAAACGAAGTGAAGTGCTGCCTTCAAGAATTATATGAAACTCGTTGTCTGCGTCCTGAGCCTTGGCGAGAGAATTCATATCTACCGGGGCTTCCAACTCTTCGATACGTGAAAGTGTATCCGCGACTACGTTGTTCTTGCCAGATATGTGCTGTATGTCGGTGGAAAACTGAGAGATAAAATCTAAGTGCCGATACTGACGAGGCGAACAGCTTGACTTACACGTACGAAAGGCAAAGCTGAGTGGCTTGTGATCGGTATAGATCGTGAATTCTCTCGCTTCCAGCATATGGCGAAAATATTTTATGGCCTGGTATATTGCAAGGAGTTCGCGATCGTACGGAGAATACTTACGTTGCGCGGGACTCAACTTGCACGAGTAAAAAGCTAGTGGTTGCCAGGCGCCTTCAATTCGCTGCTGAAGAACAGCGCCTAGTGCCACGTCTGAAGCATCAGTCGTTACTGCTAGTTTAGCCTGACAATCTGGGTAAGATAAAAGTGCTGCGTTGCACAAACTACTTTTGCAATCGTTAAAAGCTTTAAGCGCGTCCCCTGTCAGGTCGATAGGGTGGTTCCCTTTGACTGAGCCGGTTAACAGAGCGTTAAGAGGTGCCTGGGTTTCAGCTGCACGAGGAATAAACCGCCTATAGAAATTGAGCATGCCGAGGAACCTCCTAAGCTGTTTTACAGTTACTGGCTTAGGGAAGTCTTTTACGGCCTGAACCTTGTCCTCTAATGGCCTAATGCCGTCTGCCGAAATGCTATACCCCAAAAACGTAACCTTTGACGCACCAAACACACATTTTGAGGTATTTAGTAAAATTCCGTAGTCGGACATTCTCTCAAATAACTGACGGAGATGTTTTTGATGAGTCAAAGGGTCAGGCGAAGAAACCAGAAAGTCATCCAAATAAGGATAGACGAAATCCATGCCACGAGTCAGCTCATCTACGAATCGCTGAAATGTTTGACCTGCGTTACGCAAGCCAAAGGTCATGTATGGGAATTCGTAGAGGCCGAAGGGTGTGGTGATCGCCGTTTTCGGGATATCGTCGTTATTGATAGGTATCTGATTGTAGGCTTTGACTAGGTCTATGGTTGAAAAGATAGTGCAACCTGACACATTGTGCGTAAAATCGTGGATGTGCCTGACCGGATACCTATCAGGAACGGTGCGTGCGTTTAACCTACGGTAATCACCGCAAGGGCGCCAGCCGTCTTTCTTGGGGGCTAGATGCAGCGGAGCTGACCAAGGGCTGTCAGATGGTCGAGCTGTACCCTCCTGAAGCATGATATCAAACTCTCGCTTGGCAATTTTCAACTTATCGGGAGCAAGTCGACGGGGTGTGCTAGCGACAGGTGGGCCTGGAGTCGTTTTGATGTAGTGTATGGTGTTGTGTTTTGTGTTGCGTGGTGAGCCAGCAGGTCGAATCAAATCAGGAAACTCTTTTAAAATTTCGTGATAGATCGAATTACCGGTCAAGATCTTTACTGACGAGATGCTGCTATGTCTATCGGCGGACACGACTGAAACCTTTAATGAAGTCACATTGTCAATTAAACGCTTATTTCTAACATCTACAACTAGATTATAGTAAGCCAAAAAGTCAACGCCGATAATGGCTTTATTAACGTCAGCTATCACAAAACGCCACACAAAGTCACGACGTAATCCCAGGTCTAAACGAAGGCTAGCGTAGCCGTACGTGTGGATTACAGTTCCGTTCGCGGCACTTAGTTCATAATCAGTTTTAGAACGTCGTTCTTTAAACGCCGAACGGGGAAACACGCACAAATCACTGCCAGTGTCCACCAGAAACTGGGTTTTACTGTTCCTGTCCGTCACAAATAGGCGACCGTGGCTGTTAGGGTAATCGTCAGTCGCCATCACCGACCACCCAGACCGTTTTCCGCACTGTAGTCGCAGGGCTTGATGCAGGAATGCGCCTTGCTGCCGAACTTCCAGTGGTACCAGCAAGTTGGGTGCTTCCGGTAACTTGACTGGGATCTGCTGCGACTGGGATTGCTCTTCCTGTGCCTAGACCTGGAGTTGGTTCTGGGTCTACTGGGTCGGGTAGAGAGTGCGCAAACCTGTTTGGTCAGCTTCTCAATCTGTTCCGCCATCATGTCTAGCCTGTCGTCTGTGCTGCGGCAATGTGATGACGTTGATGCAGAGGTTGCAGCAACGCTTGGAGAAGCTGGAACAAAGTCGTGGATGCGGTCTGCGAGGTCAGATATGGCTTCCAGAGATGAAGTGGCCTGCGATGCGATGATGGTCTGCATGCTACTGGGCAGTCGACTGGTCCAGATGGTGCGGATGAAGTCCTCCGGCACGCTGGGGCCAGCTAGATGTTGCAGGTGTCGAAGGAACTGGGAAGGCTTACGATCACCTAGCTGTTCGTGGTCCAGCAGCTGTTTCACCTTGCGCTCTTTAGAAGCTGACAGGCGCTTAATCAGCTCGCTCTTCAGCTTGTCAAATTTATCGGCGGATGGTGGCGACTCAATTATGTCTTCCACCTCTATCGCGTACTGATGGTCGAGCATAGCAATAGTGTGATAAAATTTGGTGGTATCGCTGGTGATATTAGCTAAGATAAACTGACCTTCTAGCATAGCGAACCATAATGCAGGCTTGTCCGGATAAAACGGGATTCTCTTCACTCCAACATGATGAACATCACTCGTATCGCTTTTGGTGGAGGCTTGCCTTTGTGCACCGTCATTGCTCGTACCCTCCATTGTTTCGAAAAACGTGTCGTAATCTTCCATGTAACGTGTGCAGTCGGGTCACCAGTTTAGGGGCAGAGGATGCCACCTAGTTGTATTGCAGAAGGTGTTAAGGAGGTAAATAACAACACAAAGTTTCCGAATGTAAAATGCGCGTAAGCCGATAGGTATAGCGGGCGGGCGAGCGACGTGCGCTCCGCGTCGTATCTGTGTTCGCACTGGCTCGCGCCGAACGCGAGCGCTTGGATATATTCAATGTCGTCCGGGCGGTGTGTCTAGTTTAGGCCGCCGCTGTGACGTCACGACTATTGCATTCGGCGACCGCTCCAATGCATCGCGCGGCGATAGCTATTTCACGCGAGATAATGTATGAAGCTATTTGATTCGACTTACTGACTTTTATTAACTAGTGTGTAAGTGTAATTAGTAAGTGTAGTGTAATTAGTTAGTAAATGTATTACAGTAGCTAAGTTAATATTAAGATGTAAATAAATATAGCCTATTTATTATATAGAAAATAGGTATTAAAATTATATTTATTATTATAACTAACTTAGATTAAACATAGTAGGATAAGTAAATTTAATATTAATATTTACATAGGTATCCTACATATTTACCAAGAGGTCGCGGGTTCGATCCCCGCACTGTATAAACATTTGTGTGCATGAGCATGTCTATTTGTACTGATCTGGTGTGTGAATATATTCTATATACTGTATATACTACAACTGCAGACTCTTGGTCCGCACATTTTTTATTTTGTTTGTTAGTTTTTTAAATTTATCATGCTCCGCTATAATCCGGGTGTATTAAATTTATTTAAGTTTATTTGTAATACCACTATTGATTATGATATCTGTAACATAAGTGCTTAAGCTACATACCACGAAGTCAGATCAATGTATGTAATGTTGTTGTATTTTTATTTATCTATAAATTTATTTATGAGCAAAAAAATATCAAACACTTTTATCTTAACACCAAAAGTAATAAACAACCTCATCAAAAGTTCTTAATTACGTAACAATCTGGGCTTTTTAATGACTATCTTACGTACATCAAAAACAGAAATCATCAAAAAATATTCTTGTTAACTTTGACAGACTTTGCCATCCTCGAGTTCCGATGAACAAAATCACAGATAAAAGAGACACAGCAAGGCCAATGACTTCTTAATGATGCTCGGAGATGTGAAAAAAATTGCTTCACACGAGCCTAAAAAACATTGTAATCTTTTGGTTTATGTATCAAATTTGAAGTGTTAATAATTTCGTGGTTATAAGTGGCGTTGTACTGTCTGGCACGAGTGAGGTTTTATGTACGGTGGCCAGCGCGTCACAGTATACACTTCGTATTTTGCAACAAATTGGTGCTTGTGGCGCAGTGGTTGCATCGCTTTGGTAGTGATACCTAAAGTTAAGCAACCTAAGGTGCGGTCATCTTTGGGATGGGTGACCATTCTGTAAAAGTGACTTCTATTCCAAGCATCTCCGTGCTTCGGAAGGCACGTTAAGCTGCTGGTCCCGGTTAATATCGATAGATATTAGTCGTTAAGCCTGGTCGGCAGCCCTAGGGCGGCTTTATGACATCTGACAGTAAGGTTGGTCACTTACCTTACACACACCACCCCTCCACCAATCCACACTAAGCCCGCGTGGTAGAGTATGGCGCGCACCACCTCATAGTTGAGGTGAGGCCTGTGCTCAGCAGTGGGACGTATATAGGCTGATGATGTATGGGTAGCCTATGTGCTGGTTACAAACCTAATTAAGGCGCACCCGCACGTTACTTGGTTGACACGATGTAAAGTCGCGAGTAGCGGCTACTATATGCCGTAGGTGTACGCTGGCGGTAAGTTTTTTGAGATAAGTGTTGCTACGTAAATTTTTATTCTTATTTTTATTTATTAACACAAAACAGTTTACAATTGTGGAGATAAAAGTTTCTTAAACCTAAATGATTAAGTACTAAACTGTAAGCCAAAACATATGTTTATGAAGTGCAATACCTACAATGAGTTACAAATTATGCTAAATGCTAGACATTCGAACTAACTTGCTAACTATATTGTAGCTGAGTCTACATTAGGTGACAATAGACACAAAATATTGTATTGATTGATACTTCTGGCTTAGTTTCCTGTTGTTATTATTAGGACGCACGAAATAAAAATGTTAATTACGACTCTAATAACAAATTTCGGGACAGCTGCTATAAAAATTCGTCAGATTTTTACCACAGATTTGGTTCCTTAGTGATTTAATTAATTTAAAAGTGAAGTAAGATTTTGTTGGAAATATTACAAAGGCGAAACTTTGGCGCTGTTTGCGATTGTATGAACAGGTTTTGGTAGTACCTTTATGATTTAATTTCAATAATATAATAATAATACTAAGTGTTTATTCCCAAAAGAAACTCTTAAATGTATTACATTTTTGCGGCGGTCTCTGCACTAAGCTTAATTGCTTGTGTTGCAGTGGCCAAGAATATTTGACAGGTGAAGAGTTTATGGTAGCACGGGATTGTTGCACGACGATGACATATTATGGCAATACATATTAATATTATGTTAGGATTAACAATGGAGACTAATAAAGAAATAATGATAATGATTAAACCTAGTGATGATAATATTATTTAAGTGTGTGTGCGTGTGTGTGTGTGTGTTACTTAAGACAATGTAATAAAACTTTACTGAAGATAGATAAAGGCAAAAAATTGGCGCAATTTAGCACCATGTGATTTTATGAACTAGAGTTGTTACCATTTGTAATTAAATGTTTCACATGTTTCTTTCTCTACTTTCTTATCGTAAATTCCACTTCATGAAAATCAAAATGCATAACTCTCGTTACGGAAGACATGGTTTTAAATCAATTATTGCTGCTTATATTTTCCCAAGCAAAACGGATGCATGTTTAATATACTCCAGACCTCTATGTACGGACAGTATCATCATCTGATAGTCATTATTAATCTCGTGAGTAAATAGTAAGAGGCTAAAACGTAGCCAAAATAATAAAGACAGTCATAGTTCGATCCACCCTCTGAAATCAAGCTTATAAAATGATACACTTTTTGGCTATTTATTTACCTACATTTTGTTTTAACCTGACGTTAAAACAAAATGGCGGAATATTGACGGAAATAGAGGCAGACAATCAGCTAGCTTTTTTAGATGTTTTACTTATTAGGAATCTGGATCATACACTTAGTCACAAAGATTTCCGCAAAGCAACGCATACTGACAACTCAATGGTGCTTCTCACCATCATCCTAGACAGTTGGCTACCGTGAGCAAAACTACGAAGGCCCGAGTCTTTAATATAGCTGTTGAGTTTGTGTCATTGCGTGTGCATTGTATAAGTGAGTACTTGTAGTGAGCGACGTTAAAATCATCAGCTTATATACGTCCCACTGCTGGGAACAGGCCTCACCTCAAGAGGTGGTGCGAGCTATACTTCACCACGCGGGCTCAGTGCGGATTGGTGGAGGGGTGTGTGTAAGGTAAGTGACCAACCTTACTGTCAGATGTCATTAAGCCGCCCGAGGGCCTCCGACCAGGCTTAACGACTAATATCTTTCGATATTAACCGGGACCAACAGCTTAACGTGCCTTCCAAAGCACGGAGATGCTTGTAAATAGAGGTCACTTGTATGGTCAGAATGGTCACCCATCCCAAACATGACCGTGCCATAGGTTGCTTAACTTTTGGTATCACTACCAAAGCGCTGCGCCACTAGCACCTCGTTAAAATTACCACCGACGTTAAAATGGTGGAAGCTAACTCAATGAATCTTAAATAGGATGACAATAGTTATAACTTGAGGTTTGAACAACCTTAATCCGCTACTCCAGTTTAACTTAAGTATGTCCAGACACACATCAAACTTCGTTACAAGTTACAAATAAATTTTTATTTATACACGATTTTTTCTTCCAATTCAAATAGTAATAAAAATGAGAAAATAAAGGTAGACACAAAAAAATGTTTTCAAAGAGAGAAGACGCAAATTTCAAATAAAAATATGCCAAATATATTTGACGAATGATTTTAAACAGAAACTTACTTATAACCTGTAATGTAATTTTAATATCTCTCAATGTTATAAGTGGTTATTTCATAAATGAATTTTCTGTTATTTGTGTAACCCCTCAAATTTAAATTTTTATTTATACCATTAGTGAGTAGTTTTTTTTTCAATCTGTGCTACTTTTATTAAGAAACTTACACACCGTTAAGGAATAAAAATAAATTAAAATTGTTGTTTGTTAAATCATGACATCGTTAAAAGTGATGGATTACATCTCAACAATATTAGCATAAGATAAGATTTTAGATGGTTTTAACTGTTGATAAAGTTCACGCACCTCTGCTTGCTCAAATATGGTTTTATTATTATATTTTAAAACCAATATTGAATATCAAGTACTAACGATTTTTCAAATTGTGTATTGTCATCAAAAGTAAACGTGTATACAAAATTAATCGGACACTTGGTGGAAGTGAGTAAAATTTAGATTGCAAGATTTGATTAAAGACATGAAATAGACACGGGACAAAATAAAAATAACGGGTGAAGCAAAATAAAAACCAAGCTCGGCAAGTAAGATCCATATCAAACGAATTCATAGTATTGAGCTAGAGAATATGTATAAAGTAGGTACCAGGTAGGTCCGCCTTGACTCGCTTTACGGATAATTAACTTCTAATGCTGTTTATTGATTTAAATCAGTATTCTGAATACCTATAATAATACAATATATATATATATATATATATATATATATATATATAATTTATACCTATACCTATATAATAGAGGTTTTTTTCTGCCAAAATCGCAACAAAATGAAACTTTCATATTTCTCTCATCTTTCTTGGAATATTTTTCTTCTACGTAAAACAGAGAAACCTGGAGTCGAATGTCCGTGGGCTCGAAATACTTAATTTTGCGCAAAATTTACATAAAAAAACCTTAATTTTTTTAAGACATTTTTAGGGGTAAGAGAATTGGAACTAAGACGTCTTTAAGTGATTTTTTTAGTACAACAGGTAGTCTAGTAGTAAATAAATCTCAAATATGAGATTTTTCTATGGAATGAAGGAAACTTTACTTTAATTTTCCTGAAAAACTGCGTAACTCTGGGAACTTAAATTTTCCGCCGGACGCCTTGACTCCAATCAAAAAAATACGATCACTTAAATAAATAACTTTTAAATTATAAATAATTTTTGCCCTTGGCAAAATTAAACTTTTCAATCATACGGGCATTCGACTCCACGAGCTTTCGACGCTACGCGGTAGCTGAAAAATTATTCAACAATACGTTCTTCGCACCTACGGCGTTCGACTCTTACGTTGGTATGGAGATAAGGAAGTAAATCATCTAAAAATGGCCTTAAGAAACAAATGGTTAACTATAGTCAATAAACATTCATAAATACGTTATAGAGCAGCTATAATTACGATTCGTCAAGGCATCATCAGTCGAGTATGAAACTAATTCCAGTTTAAGAATTTCGTGGCACGTGTATCACTATATCTATTATTAAACACTTATTAATGTATCAATGTTATTGAAGTTCATTCGATGCTATTTGGTCATTGGCTAATCACCATGAAAATAAATAAAAGAGTAATATTTATAACCTATGATTGAAATGATACGCTTTTTACGAATTATTTCGCGATTTATTTACATTTTATTTAACCTGACGTTTCGGATCATTTTCAGCTTCTGTGGTCACAGGTAGATGTAATCCGGAAGAAGTGTATCACCGAAATTTGAGAGTGATGGAACAGTGAGTGCACCTGTGTATTGCGCTCACACTTGTGCACTATAATATCTCCTGGGTAGTTGGCTGATCTCTTTTGAGATTGGCCGCCGTGGTTGAAATCGGCCAGGACTATTATTACTATTATTACAAGCGAGAATGTTAAATTTCAATGAAAATTATAAACTCACACCCATTTTTTCTTTTTGTTCAGGGACGGGCAAAAGACACCTTGACGAAAATACAAATACCACTTTATCTTTGAATTAACATTACTAATTGTCTAGCCTGAAATAACAAGGGACAGTCCCTCGCGAAAATTTGTTAATATATTTTAATTTTTCTCTTTGGTGCTATGTCATTTGCATATGACGAAAAAATGGCAATTTTTATTGTTCAATTTAATTGTTTTTTTTTTATAGTAATTAAACGTGTTTCTATGCGCAACTTGATGTCGCACTTCCTTGCGATTTGATTGCTATGCTGAAGGTGATTTCAATGTGTTTTAAGATTTGCATTCTGTTTGAAGTTAGATTCAAACTGATTAAATAAAAAAAAGTTAGATAATTAGTTGCAGTGATAACACGTACCCAAAAGAACTTACTTCAACATTAAGATGTAAAAAAAGTTTTTAGCTTTTTTCAAACAAAAAATAAAGTGGTCATATCTAAAATGTGGTCATGATTTTTAGGATCGGTATTTATATTACGATTATTGATATTACCGTGATTTTAATAACTTCCATTGTTAGAAACATTAAACATTAAATGCTGAAAGCTTCAAAAACTAAGTAGGTACGACTATAATAGTGGTAATTGTCCAAACCGTTGTCTGTAACCTCTGCATAAATAATATGCGATTTGTCATTACAAAAACATGTTTCAATGACATTTCATGAAACCGACCACTCCAAGTGTATTTTCAGACGTTGGGAAAATTTTAAATTCTTTTGTATGCAAATGTACTTAATTCGCGTCACAACAACGCAAAGTTTGAACAGCTGAATTCTTACTAGTAACAGTCGAAAAACAACGATCATCGCATTCGTTTATTCCAATTTTAGTATCAGTTTTCCTCCACAATTATTCTTACGTTTCGGTGGAATCACACAATTATATTCACTCGTTTTATTAAGCACTGCACGCACAACACTGGCACTTTTGGATTTAAAACTTTTTACACAAATCACGACACGTTTTTTTTTACAGTCCAACTCTTTTGAATACTTTGGAACAAATTTTCGAAAACCGAATTACGTCAAATAGTTTCCCGCGTAATCCGAGAGCGCGAAACACACGCCCCCTACAGCGTCGAAAAGCAGACTGAGCTCGGAAAACCGAGCAGAGATCGCGCTCTCATACAGCCTCGATATGGTCACGGGCGAGACATGAACTACTATTTTCCCATACGAATTTTGACAGCACCCATACACAGCAGCGCCGCCGGTTTTGGCAAAAAATAAAAATGTTATTGTAACATTTGCGCAACCGGTTTCTAGCCCGTTAAATTACTGCCAAAAATAAAACTGGCTACATAAAAAAGGTTATTTCCATAATTGTACGAGTCGAGTTTATCAGAGTCGAAACGTCGAGTGTAATTACATAATGGTCCATATGCAGTGAGTTCCCTTCACCACATGTAAGTGTGACAAAGAAGCAATAGGCAAAGCATGTCATAAAAGAATTTTGTGTGATTTCTCATTTTTGAGAATTGAGATGAACAACCAAGAATGGTATTTGCAACTGATTTGTCTGTTAACTGTTTTATGGTAATTTTTTACCACGTTTTTCAATTGATAATTAATTTGCCACTTTCGAAATAATTGTTTTATTTTTTGTGACATTTTTTTCTTCCTTGTACACACATAACATCCGCTTAAGTTGTGTTGATTAAGTTGTATGTAAGTTGCCTAGCATTAACTTACAAAATATTATAAATGTTATCAAATGAGGAAAGTAAACATTTGCATTTGGGACTATCTAATTTCAAATAATTACTCGTTAAGCTGAATTATTTACTATTGAAGTAAATTTAATTGTTATTTAAGCTGATTGATTGATATTAACGTAACTACGTAGTATTTAAAGGTAAATTAACCTTTTTTAAGCTACTTACAACTGCAACAAAATCACTTATATATTGCTTCTTCAATCTACATACCTACTTCTAGGTCGTAGAAGCTAATGTATTATTAACTAATACCTACTAAAACTAAAGTAAAATTTCTGTTGTAATAAGTAAATAGCCATTTTCTTTTTGTATTATCGGCAAAAGTTATTAATGGTTTATGACGACGTAACTGAGTTATAACTATGAGTGAAGTTTAAGAATCAATAAAATAAACACTAGTTTAAAATTAATAAGTTAAAAGTGTCTTATATATTTGCCGAAGGACGGACTAGATAATTGTTTTGTTTTAAGTTTCAGGTCTCCTTCCAATCACCTTGGTATATAGAAAATTATTGTCGGTTGCTGATGGTTTTATGTAACGTATATACCTTATTTCTAGCTTTCCAATTAAATGTGCTTACTAAGCAAAGTGGATTGAAGAAAGAAAAGGTGACACAGCTGTCACAATAGAAATGAGTACAGGTAGATCCGTTCAACATATACACACAGCAATCTAGCCTCAATCACAGATTACTAAATAGTTACTACGTAACAGATAAATCACTCCATAGAAAAATTTCGATACCTACAGCATTAATAGACTACTTTTTCTGCCGCGTACAATAATGCACCTGCAGCTCTGAGTATAAAGTCACTATTGCTTTGCAGCTGCGCGAGACCACGTGACGTGAGACCGAGTGACAATCGAACTAGGGTTGACACTTTCGGTAAAAATATTTCAACCACATTTTTCTAAAATGGTCTTTGATTGACTGTTGTTGAAATAATATAACATTATTGAATAACAAATGTGAAATAAGAAATTCAGCCTGTATAAGGTATAACAAGCGAATAGTGAGCTACTTAATTGTGACTCTTGCTTGATCTCTTTCTAAAACGAATCTGTCATTTGTGGAATCTGTCGTTTGCAGATTATTAGTAGGTACATTTCGAGAATCGGTCAATTTTATTGTCAACTACGTAGGTACCTACCAAGTCATTTCACTAATTAATTAGTCATTAGTCGACTAAACCACCACGTCGAGTAGGTAGGTAGGTAGACACAGTTCGTAGGCGGTGCGCAGCCCATAAAAAGTAGACTTATAGGTATAATAGGTTCTTAGGTATTATTTCGATAAAGTAATTGACCTTTGTTTCACTGTAGGTATTACATTTTAATTCAATAAAGCCGAACCCCAATTTACCTGAATTTATCCAATTTACCTACGTAGGTACCACCTACTACTAATTTGTTTATTTTTATACTTTGTAAATAAATTACTAACTTGCCGGGTAATAATTACATTTTCTTCATTAGCTGGTAGACTAAAAAAAGAAAGCGTTTTATTTCTTCATTAGCTGGTAGACTAAAAAAAGAAAGCGTTTTATTTCTCTGAGTATTCGACCTACACCCATTCAAACAGCACATAAATTTCCACCACCAGTAGTAATTTTTCTTAAATAAAGCTAACGTTTAACAAGCACAGATTACTTATTTGGTTCGTATGAAAACTAAATTGATCGTAAGCGTAACACGAATAATTATAGTGCGTCGTTAGCGCGTCTGACAGTTGCTGGCAGCCCACTGAATTCGCACCGACGTCGGTGCGGGCGAGAGTAGGCTATTACCGCGCGCAAGTACATCGAGTGAGAGAGGCCTGCCTCAATGGTTGAGGATACTAGGATATTCGGTTTGATCAACCCTTTAATGTCAGGGGACTAAGCGCAACCCCGTTGTAAATATAAAATAATAAATTCGATTTTTTTTTGGTTCTGGGAACATCCCAATAACTTTATTTTTTATGTGGTTAAAAAAACATTGTTAAATAAAATCATTTTTTTTAATCTTCTATAGTTAAACTAGTGGACTGGCAAACACTGTCCTGCCCGTTTCTGTCTTTATTTCACATCACATCTTTATAACCCTGGAATACTACGAATATTTAAAGACAGAAAATAGTCAAATTAGCAAGACGATCGGGAATTCATTTTTATACATAGAAGATTATTATTTTTTCCTGGCCCAGGCCAGTGGCAAAGTCCTGTGATCAGCAGTGGGACGTTATATAACTGACTAAGCAGGAGTTGCAATTATATGAAAGTGTGATAGACCTAGTCCCTTCTGTATCCTACCCTAGTAGGACGTCACACTAATCCTCTGTAAAGTAATAAAACGAAAAGTTACTCGCACCCTTGTCGTTTTCTGTGACAAGATTTATTTTCTTCCAAATACAATTACTTACAGTTCCTCTGATTTGGATCGTAAAAATGGCGCTTTTCAAAACTCAGGACAAAAAATCAGGCGTCTAACAACATCGTGGGAGAAAAAAAGGAAAATCCTAAAGACCATTGAAGATAGGAGAGGAAAGATGTTAGGACCTTATAAGAAAGATAATTATAGGATAATAGATATATAGGAAAAATAGAAAGGAAAAGGAAGAGAGGAAGACCTAGAAGGTCATACATGGATCAGATAAAAGAAAAGTTAGGTGTCGTGTCATATCAGGAAGTCAAAGAAATGGCATTGAATAGACCAACATGAAAAAAACTCCACCGACAAGAGCATAGCTCTTAAATTTGATGATGATGAACAAGAAATGGTATTTTAACCTCTAACTAGGACATACTGAAGTTATCAAAGTCTAAGAATAGTGAACCAGCACAGCAGGCTTATTGATCTGTTCGATGATACGATCCGAAAGCATTACGCGAACAGTGATCAAGAATGTAGAATAAGTATGTGCATGCTTAACTCAATTGAACATATACATATTATAATATAATTAAGTCTGATAATCTGTTCGATATAGCATGTGGTGTTTGTTTACCAGTAAATAGTTTCGGCATTTAGTAATTTTAAGAAATACTGTATTTGTAGTTTAAGACTTGTATCGATGCATAAAAATGTTGATAGACCTAACAATAATAATAAAAACCTAAGCTAACTAGAAAATTACTAAACTGACCTCTCAGTTATGTATATGTCGTAGACGGTCATTAGTATGGACACTTATCGGAACGCAAGCGCGCCCCCTAGCGGTGTACTTTGAGCAACTACACTTCGGGAGTGCTTCGACAGAGTCGTGATGTCAATGGCGGATTCGACCGAGCTCAGTTTTGGATCGAGACGCCACGGAGTGAAGTAGTCGTCACGGAACTGTCCTACGTTTCGCTTAGTGCCTAACCTAATTACTAAGAGTGCTAGACTTTGTATTGTATAAACGTATTCTCATTGCACGACAACCAAGTCTGCCCACACAATGTAAAGGTTCGGATCAAAAATCCTAACCACTCCGATATATATATTATTTCCTGAAGGACAAAAATTTAAACATGAATGCTTTGTTGCAGAAAAGAGACAAAAAAATACTGATTTTGCCTACAAATAATAATTGTATGGTCGAATGAGCGTTAAAAATATAACATTTTAGTGAGGCACCATGTCAAAATAACATTGGGAGTATTCCCTTGTCATAGTGTTGCATTCAGCCAACTCTGTTATTTCTAGTAGTGCCAAAGAACTACTATATAGTAAACGTTGAATGTCCAAATTTTACCCTGCGCTTAGAAAGAAATACATATTTCTGATGGAAATGTGATATTCTCAAACACACCCTCATTTTCCATTGGAAGAGGTCGGGGTTTCCGGTTATTACAGGTTTGAGACCGTTTATAAGTAAATCTGTCAGCTTTAAGCCCCAGATATAGTAGAGAGATGAGAGTACCAAAGATTTTAGAGAACGGCATGTATAAAACGATATTTGAAATTGTTTGATAGTCCTTATAAACAACTTTCCAAACCAAGCACAACACGAATAACAATATGCCAAGTCTATCTATTAGGATGGACGCTGAAAAGGGTTCGAAATAGCAGGTACAAATATAAATAAATAATAAATAAATATTTCACAACAATCACACCAATTCTCTAATCCCAAATTAAGCTACGAGGCTTGTGTTATAAATAGAATGTAAATATGTCATTTGTGTGCATGAACATGTCTGGGTGTAATACGTTTTTATTTAAGTTTATTTGTAATACCACTGTTAATTCTTATATCGGTAACACAAGTGCTTTAGCTACTTACCACGGAGTCAGGTGATGTTGGTGTATATTTATTTATTTATATCGTAAAATGTGGTGGTAGCGTGGTGGAATTTGGCTTAAACCACCTCATAGTTGAGGTGTGGCCTGTGCCCAGCTGTGAGACGTAGGTACATAGTAGTAGTCCTCCTGGCCGATTTCGACCACGGCGGCCAATCTCAACAGAGATCAGCCAACTACGCAGGAGATATTATAGTGCACAAGTGTGAGCGCAATACACAGGAGCACTCACTGTTCCATCACTCTCAAAGTTCGGTGAGACGGCAATCCGACATGACCGGAGAGAGATCAGGCGCAGGACCAACGGCTTAACGTGCTTTCCGAGGCACGGGGGTGTAACACTGCCAACTTCCCGACTCCGAGCTGTTTTTGAGAAATCCATGACGGAAAATCTCAGAAAAAATTTTGGCTCGACCTGGGATTCGAACCCAGGGTCTCTCGGATGTAAGGCAGAAACTTTGCCACTACACCAACGAGGCAGTAGGTACATATAGGCTGATGAGATGTAATAAGATGATATGATAGAGTAATCAGTTGAAAGTGTATAAATTGCAATATCTAGTGTTTGTGTTAACAAAAGTCTGACAAACTTAATAATTACCAATAAACATAAACAAAATAATTTCCTTTAATATGGATTACGTAGTATTTAATTACATTAATGTTGGTTGAAAGGGCTTCATGTTTACAAAATTATAAGACCTCGTGTCTTTTGAAAGTGTCTTGTAAATTATCACATTGTCCCCAAAGTTCCAACCGATGTCAAACACTTCGTTGCTTCAAGCTTCAAAAGCCTTCGTTCTCAAAATATTGTTATAAATTAATTATGCAAATAATTTGCTTTGTGAAAATCTTGCAACAACAGATAATTTTGTTAAATGATCATGTTATACAAGTTGGTAACAGAATCAAATAACACAAATTTAAAATTAATTTTACGGATCAAAATAACACCGTGAATGAAAAGTGGGTAAATTCTCCCAAAAAATAGCATAATACTCGTGCACTCAGCAAAGTGAAATGTGTACGTTAGAAAAACATGTGACTAATTGTGTGGATTTGCTTGTCAATTTTATTAAACAATAATCCTTTGTTTTTATTTATTTTATAAGGTACACAAAACAAAGCGAAAACCGCACCGAAATCGGTCCATCGGTTAGGGAGCTACGATATCACAGACAGACATACACAAAAACGAAGTATGAGTCAAACTTATAACACTCCTTTTTTCGTTGTGGGTAAAAAAAAGTATTACTAGCCAAATCTCACAATGTGAGTTAGTGATTGGGACTGATTGAATTTTAATCAAAAGATATTATTTTCATGCTTGGTTTCAAATTATTATTTCATGAGATTTTTAAACACTTAAATTTGAAATAAGTGACTTGATATTTTTTTTTGCATTTGCAATGCGAATATCTTTACAATGTGAAATTAAAATAAAAACTCAAAGAGAAATTGACTTATTTGGACGACTAAGTAGTAATACAAAAATGCGTAATAAGGTTGTCTCTTAAGATATTTCACATCTTACACTAGCAATGTTATAAATTGAATTCATCCCAGAATGAGATTTTTCGAGAATCTTTCCCCTGAGTAATAAGAAATTCGTCGCAAATTCCGACATTTGGCGTAACGCATGGAATTTTCATGAGCTTTGTGTGACAACATTCAGCAACCTTCTCGATTTCATACCAATCACGTGGGATGGAATGAAACTATTTTTCAGGAGTACAATGACTAAAACTACGTATCTAAACTTGCTGACAAAGAAATGCTTTTTAGATGGGTACCTACGTACTTGACATAATAATAGCCCTCCTGGCCGATGTCGACCACGGCGGCCAATCTCGACAGAGATCAGTCAACTGCGCAGGAGATATTATAGTGCACAAGTGTGAGCGCATACACAGTTGCACTCACTGTTCCTATACTGATAGTGAAGGAACAGTGAGTGAACAAGTTCGGTGAGATGGCAATCCGACATGACCGGAGAGAGATCAGGCGCAGGACCAACGGCTTAACTTGCTTTCCGAGGCACGGGGGTGTAACACCGTCAAATTCCCGACTCATAGCTATTTTTAAGAAATTCATGACAGAAAACCTCAGAAACAATTTCGGCTCCACCTGGGATTCGAACCCAGGACCTCTCGAATGTAAGGCAAAAACTTTGCCTTGCCTTGAAAACCGTCTTGACAGACAAACAATATTAAGTAACGTACTTCAAAATATTTGTTTAAGTGTTACATGTTGTCAACGCAACGCAAACATATTAAATGGTCGCATTGCATCGCACTTGTCGCGTTGCTTCGCTTACATAGGACAACGCCTTAGTTAGTTCGATTAACATACGACGCGTACGTTACGTCCTGTCTTAAGAAATTAAGGACAAGTAGTATCGGTTGCTAAAATGTTTTATCATCGATTCAAGCGAAGTCACGGCCTTATGAGGTCTCTAAATCAAACTTAGTATCAGAGGCCGTACTCCCGAATATTCGTTCTTGTTTTCGGGTCTAGCCAGCGCGTTCACTCACACGGTCAAGCTTGTAAGAGTGACAGGGATAGCTACATCCGAAACTACGGACAATGGCTTGGAGAGTAGGGGATCAGGTCAAGAAGTTCGGCGTGTTCCATTTTCATGATAGCGAACAGATGAAAAACATAAACTGAGATTGAAAAACTGTTTTCTGGTATTGATTTTGTCTAGCGATAAGTTTTTTCATAAAGACCCTTTCAACAATCCGCACTGAGCAACTTAAAAGGAGTATGGCTTGTACTAACTATATATATATATATATATATATATATATATATATATATATATATATATATATAGTATATATATATGTATATAGTGTATATATATATATATATGTATATGGTATATGTATATAGTATATATATATGCATATATATATATATATATATATATATATATATAGTACAAGCCATACTCCTTTTAAGTTGCTCAGTGCGGATTGTTGAAAGGGTCTTTATGAAAAAACCACCAGTCGGACGTGTATATGAGATGATGATTAATTCATAATTGACGACCACTTTGGTGTAATGGTCAAGAGTTGACTATTAACCAAGAGGTCGCAGGTTCGTGCCACGCACTGTACAAATATTTGTGTGCATGAACATGTCTGTTTGTACTGGTCTGGGTGTTAAATGTATTTTTTTAAGTTTATTTGCAATACCACTGTCGAATCTGATTTCTGTAACACAAGTGCCTAAGCTACTTACCATGGAGTCAGATTAATGTATGTGATGTAGTTGTATATTTATTTTTATTTATATTGTATTATAATTTGTTTACTTACTTTCTGATTTGAACATCCTTATTGTTAAAGGGAAGACTTATTATCGAAACTGTCTCTTTTCTCTTAAACTTTATACAGGCGAAAGACAAACTTAAAGCGAAACCTTAAAATAACCTCGTACCTTTTAAGAGAATCAGGAAAAGTACTATTCTTTACATTTATTTTTAATACAATAAGTTACAACAGGGTATTCAGAGCCTCGTAGAAACTACGAAATGCAAAATACATTTTGTAACGGGAGCGTCGTCTGAAATTTTCTGTAAAGGCTTATTTCAGGTTAGAGAATGGAGGTGAGCTTGCAAACAACGAGCTTTATTCGTACATATATGACACTGGGAGCCTGAAATATGCTACAATATAACTTGGTTACGTTGGGGTATTGAATTTTTTGGAGAGCGTAGCACAATTACGGTAGGTAATGCATTATTTGTGTTGCTTTCCGGATTTCAGTAAATTGATTCAACAAAAGTTATAATCAATGATACAGTGACAAAACCAACTACTCATCGCGAAGATAATAATATTTTGGTATCCATTTTTTTATTTACTTAATATACAACAACATCACATACGTGATTACATCATATATGTGATTCCGTGGTAAGTAGCTTAAGCACTTGTGTTATAAATATCAGAATGAACAGAGGTATTACAAATAAACATAAATAAATACATATTACACACAGACAAGTACAAAGAGACATATTCATGCACACAAATGTTGGTACAGTGCGGGGATCGAACCCGCGAACTTTTGGTTAATAGTCATCATCTTGACCATTACACCAAAGTGATCGTCATTGCACAATTAATTAACGTACCTTTTTTGTTTTTTACACCGCAATTTCAAGACCTATGTGTACCAACCAAAAGTCCTCGCAAGAGAACGTCGTTTTCTTCCTCGTATGCTCCGTGAGGCTATTGAAATTAGAAGACACCCTAATTTTAATAGAGAAGATGATTGGAAAATTCCTCCACCTTGGGATCCTGTTTTAGCCAAGACTCAAGCTCTACCCCGCACTGCAAGACCTCAAGATACTGTTAGCTCATTTTGTGTGGATAGGAACGTAACTTAATATTTTTGAGTTATGGTAGTTTAAAAAAATTTCAAACCATGTAAAGACAACTAACACCTTAGTCTACCTGTGACCACGGACGCTGAAAAGGGTCCGAAACGTCAGGTTAAAACAAAATGTAAATAAATCGCGAAATAATCCGTAAAAAGTGTATCATTTCAATGTCTACTGTTCGCGTAAACCGAAGAAACAAATATGAGACCTATGTGAGTTTGTCTTACTTACTTGTAATTAATATTTTATAATTAGCACACGATGTTTTAATAATTTTGCTTATAATATACTTTAAAACAAAGGCTTGTTTAATTAGAATGTCAGATCAAACGTTAGGCATCGAATTATTTGAGAACACACAAACCCTAGGGTTGGCGTCCACTAAAGTAAAAACTAGCATGCAGATACCTTATCTTGACATTCTAATGACCTAATATTATATTTAGATGCTACCAAAAACATTTACATATGTCCTACTTAATGAAAGCACGGCTTGTTTTTACTAACAGAGAAGTAATGACTCGGCAGTATCATATTTTATGAACAGATTTTATTTCGAACAACATGTATCGCCTAACGTAAAAAGTGCTGTAATGCATGCAAAATGTTGTTACAATAGTATCTATCGCTTTATGTGGGTCACATACCTAAATCCAATCAAATCGAGGCATTTAATTGGAGCATTTGCGACAAGAGCTACTCTTTAATGCCCTTGATTACTTCATTATAAAATTATGATTGCAAAAAATCCGATATCTAATTAAATTCGCATTTTAACCTAATATTTTCGAAAAAGAGTTTGTAACGTGATCAACATTGACAGTATATTTTGTACTCTTTTTTATTTGTGTTTTAGCAAATAAACTTTTTGAACTTGTACTTTCTTTCTGGTGCTTTCTTATGTTGTATATGAATAACTTCAAATTACTATAAATTTGAAGTTATTCATATACAGAAGTTAGCTACATACGGATTACCGTGCGAAAAAAGTAGTAACGAATACCCTTAAAAGAAAGTAGGACTATCTAACCTACCTCTTAATTAAAATCTATGTTAATTAAATGCTTTGTAAAATTGTTGATTTTTACTTTTTACCACTATAGTAAAATAAAATAACAAAGTACTTCTCGTGATAATATTGATCACATTTACATAAGAATGCTTTTCAAATTCACACACATATATCTATCTGCCCTTATGTATATAAATTCACACTACACATAAACCTTGGCTTCGAGAAACTTACTTAACCCCTTCAATAAACCAAAGCCAACGAAATGTCTATCCGACACGTGATCCAGGTTTCCGTTTCCGGATGTTAAAGGGAAGATATCAAAGATTTTGTTCGGGAAGACCTTAATTTCCTTTTCAAGTTTTCGATCAGATTTTGTTATTTTTGTTAAAATTATTACAAAAATCTAACTTCGCCCTAACAAAATTAAGAAAAACAATTATTCTAGTGTTAACTCAAGTTTAAAGGTGTTTGCACACAGCGTAAAAATTACGCACAAATATCAAATCTTTAATACCATGCAATATCGTTTTCCTATCCTAACCCAAAGATACCTTTAAACGGGCAATTTTTGTATAATCTAGGAGTATATGGATGAACGACTTCAACGGGCTAGAAATTATTGTAGCTAGGCTTTATTTCTAGACATTTTCTAGGAATCCGTATTGTAGGGCGTTAAAAACTGCTGTGATATCATGTATAAAGAGATAAGCCAACTGCGCAGGAGCGCAATACCAAGATGCACTCTCTGTTCTTTCAATCTTAAAGTTGTGAGACGGTAATTTATTTATTTATTTAAGCTTTATTGCACAACAATACTTTGTACAAAAGGTGGACTTAACGCCGTAGGGCATTCTCTACCAGTCACACCTTTGGGCTAAGCAGAAATGATTAGTGGGCGGTGCGACAAAATAAATAAAATTCGGTAATCCGACATGCCTGGGGAGATATGTTCAAATTTGGGTCACCCAGATATTTTGCCGTACTAATTACAAAAAATCTACTGACCCCTGCACTCATAAACGTATTTTCAAGAACAATAGAAGACACATAATCAATATCAGTTGACGAACAAATGATTGAGGTCGGAGCAAAGTTTCCGCGGGCAGAGTGCCAGCTCGGAAAACTTGGCAATGAAAAAATTGCCAAGAAAATTATGGGCTTGACTATGGTGCTTTTTTTTAAATAAAGTCACCTTCATGAGGAAATCTCCATACACAATCTTAATTTCATCACCTCCACATTATATTTACGACTAAGATAATAATTTAAAGCTCATCAGGTAGGTGGTACCTATTGGAATGAATTTTCTCGAAGCAACAGCTATAGTGCCTCTTTATAAGGTCTAAAAAATCGTTTATGACTATATTACAATAGAAACACACAAAAATATGTTATTAAAAATAGTATTGTTATTTTAACAGGCAACGACACATTCATAAAAACAGAGTGAATAACCGAAGCTGAATATAAAACTGATAAAAACATATTAACAGAATTAAACGTTATTTAGTCAAAACCGCTTAAACAATCCTTATCGAGTGAAACTCTATACGGAATATAAACACGGAATGCACACAAATCGAATAAGTTTTTCAACGCAACACAAGGTTTTTCCTCTTACGTGTGAAAATCTATTCTATTTCTCGAACTCGACTCTATGTTAAGAACCTACTCTGTGCGCTGTCCTTATTCCCTAAATGACTAAAAAAAGAATTTCCCTTTCGTTAAAACAAAACCAGTTTAAGGCTCTGACTCGGCTGAAGCGAAGACGACATGAGTCGAGAGAAGTACACATGACAGCACGTTAAGGTACACACTGTGGCACCTTATACGCATGAAATAAAGACGATCAAAATCGTTGCGTCATGTGTTGTCATCTGTACACGTTATTATTTTGACGGATATCGTTACTCGCAGTAGGCCTTCAGAAATTGCTTTATAAATAATTGGAGTCCAGCATATCTCCTCTTTAGTGGGTTACCGCTGTTTTGCTTACAATCCAATGTTAGTTTTTAAGTGAAATACATATAAAACAAACTATAAAATCCATCCTTAATTATCATGTTTACGCAAGCACCGGTAAAAACTTGCATGCATCTAAAATATTCGAGGAGTCATATTCTGAAATCGATAGAACGATTTCAGAATAGGACCCCTAGGGTCCAGAAAAACCCGTGTTTATTTTGGATTCTCTCCGGTTGTTGGGACGCAATAAAAATATTTCCTTTTCTACTGAATCTTTTGCGAATGTGCGAAATATGTAAACAGAAGATTGTTCAACAAACATTTACTCTAGGAAAGGTTTCAAGCCCGCTTTTAAATCCAGGATTTATATACATACTAGTAGTCACAAATGGAACAACTTAATCGATACAAGATAATTCTTTACCAACCATGTTAACAAGATAGCACATTGAAATGTTAAACTCTTTTCGAGTTTTGATCAAGCCTCAGCTAGATAAGTAATTATATATTTTTTGTAACTATGATATTCGTGTCATTTTTACAAAAAAAAATATATACAGTCACCAAGCTCCATGTAGAAGATCTGTTTTTGTCAAACACTAAATCTTTTCATACCGTTAGTCATTGAATACATTTAAAAAAAAACACTTAACACATTTGGATCTTAAAGACCACAATAGTAAGAAACAGCAGCGTCTCAAAGAATAAATACGTACAACAAGTCTTTGAACAGTATAATAAGAGGATTTTTCCTCTATTGTCCCATTATTTCTGATTTCCTCCCTCTTTTCATCAGAATTATGGCAAAAGAAATATCGCAGCGACAGGAAATTTCGAGACCCTTTTTTCGTTCGAAAAATTGATTTGTCACAGATGAATGGTAACACTTATTATGTATCTTCTTAGCTGTAACGACTGGTACTGTAATATTATTTTAAATGAAATTTTTGGATTTGCATATAAGACCTTTATATAAGTTAAAATGTATCTTACAGGGATATAACTTAATTTAATTCAATTTGATACCTATGAAATGTCCCTGTCTACTGTTTTTGACGCTTATGAAAACATAATTATTTTTATATCCTCATCCAGGGTAAGTGAACCTGAGGCAGGTTTGACAGACTTAAAAAAATCCGTACGTCAAAACGACAACTCTCAGCTCACCACTAAACCGTCGGTTAAATTACCTCAGTGAATTAATCTCTCAGGGAAGTAAATAAAAAGCAATTACACATAACACCGCTCGTATGTTCCCTGCTTGAACCCGTGGTTGACTAGTAGAAAATGCCTCCGGCATTAAATCCACCTTTGAACACACATTTGTTCAGATTTTTTTAATAAATAAACAAGAGCACATATACTTTAATCTCACTTAATAGGAGCACAATTCTTCATAATAAGTAACGACGATATAGTACCAAGCTTTACCAAGAAAAGGCGATATACATTCTTTATGCTTTACAATTCCGTTGCGAAGCTTTCATACAATTTAATTTTGTCTGGGGTAAATTAAAATTGTAAAATGCGTTAGTTCAAAGCTTACAGAGGCAGTCAATACGGTGTAAGCGTTAAAAAGAGTTGTTTTAAATATTGACCAAATTCTCAAATTGGAACTATATTGTAGCAACCTAACAATATTACTGTGGTAGATAAATAGTTCAAGAGTAAACTCTCGAACAACATAGGTATATATTAAAATATTAGGGTTCCGTACCTCAAAAGGAAAAAACGGGACCCTTATAAGATCACTTTGTTGTCCGTCCGTCTGTCAAGACCGTTTTTCTCAGGAACGCGTGAAGGTATCAAACTGAAATTTCTATATGATACTTAGGTCTACTAGAACCCTGGAAGCTGTAGAAAAATCAACCTTCTAAGCCAACGCAATCAAAAGATACAGCCATTTAGGCCGCAAATTTCCGCAAATTTTCGAAACTCGCACGGGAATCAAAACTTCCCGTAAACTTAGAATCTTGAAATTTAGTACGAAGTCACGTTTTACAGTACATATATAGGAAAAATTACGAAAACCGTAAATTTTCAGTTTCATCATATAAAAAAAAAAATTTTTTACAATTTTGAAAATTTCAAAATTACTACTCCTTATCTCACGAACGCGTTGAGATTAAATTAAAATTTATATTAAATACTTAAGTATATAATACCCGTGATGGGAGAACTTTTACTTAAATACCTACAGGTTTGTACGGAACCCTCGGTGCGCGAGTCCAACTCGCACTTGACCGGTTTTTTACCCTCTATGTGTCTAGTTGTTGAATAAAATCATGTGAAAAAATGTTTCATTTCATATTTAAAACAGTTTGAAGCCGTTACCCACTAAAAAGGTCTTTTCCAATATTTTTAATCCTAAGTACCTACCTAAATTGAAAGTTCACAAGTTGCAAACTGTTTTAACTTCGGTAACCTTTACAAATCTTTAAACGTGCACACGGTTGGTTTCACAAGATTTGCAGGATTCACTTTGAGCGGTCGTAATCCTGCTTCCGCAAGCTTCGGCTTATGTATTTTGTATATAGGGTTTTAACATAGAGTATATAATGTTATAGTAAGTCCAGGTATACAGGAACGGTGCACTAACTATTTAGTTAAAACTTTGTACAGTAAACTATGCGTCTCATATTAATTTTAGTCTAAAACATTGCAACAACTTGAGCATTAAGGTATCAATTGGTATGAGTAGAACATAAAGCAATATTTTAATTATTGTCTTTTGATACGTTTAGATACCAAATTGAAACTCGAGCACATGATAAAATAAGATTCTTACTTACTCTGCTATCAAAATAGGTACGTACAAACAATAAAAGGAATCTTTAAGCAATTTTTTTTTATATGTCATTGTTATTTCTATGTAAGACTGATGTTTATCAGCGTAATTGTTTTCCGTGAGAAAGAGAAAATATAGCCAGTGCCTCAGTGGTCGAGGATTCCGGGAGTGGAGCGCTTCTACCTTTCGACTTATCGGTACACCACAGATTTTGTGACTATAGGGCTTAGTGTCCTTCATACAATTCGTGTGTTAAAATAGCCTGTCTTTTCATCTTTCCTTGTTTATTTCTGCACCTTTATTACTCTCTCCTTCATCTCATCAGCTTATATACGTCCCACTGCTGGGCACTGGCCTCACCTAATATGATGCGGTACGATCCATACTCCACTACGCGGGCTCAGTGTGGATTGCTGGAAGTTTGTAAGGTGAGGGACCAACCTTACTGTCAGATGTTATCAAGCCGCCCGAGGGCCTCTGACTAGGCTTAACGACTAATATCTATCTATATTAACCGGGACCAACCGCTTAACGTGCCTTCCGAAGCACGAAGATGCTTGTAAATAGACGTCACTTAAATGGTCAGAATGGCAACCATCCCAAGCACGACCGCGCCTTGGTTTCCCTAACTTTCGGTATCATTACCAAAGCGCTGCAACCGCGGCGCCACAAGCACCTCATGAGTCAAGTTGGAAATAAATAAGTATTTAATTTTAAGTTTGTGCATTTGAGATAAAAATCATTTTTCAACACACTTGCTCATAAAGTGGTTGTAATTTCACACCTATAATCAAACTGTGACTTTTTCATTGCTATAACTCACTAGTGAGTCATAGATTTAAAAAAAGAAAACTTTAAAATCCCCATATTGTACGTGGCAGAATAGGCGAAACCCCTATGCGCGGAAAAAAAAACTCATCCCTTTAGTCTGTGGCCGATCGCAATGCGCGCGCATAGGAAAACTGATTAATTTTTCCCGCCATAGCGAAACATTTTTCACAACTCGTTTTCACAGTTGAAATTATAGTTATTTATTAATTAAAATGTCTACAAGTACTAGTTACGAAGAAAATGATTTATGTAGTACACCGCCTGATATAAGATGTGAAGCCCTTAACGTTATGGAAAATTACCACCTGAAAACTCCAAGGAAAAATATATATTATCTACTAAATAAAATGAGTTTTTATTGTTATTTTATTCACAAGTGTGTTGAAAAACGTCGTATGATACACGTGTGTATTGATGATTACCGTCCTCGACTCTCTTAAGATCGGCGGTAATCACCAATGCACACTAGTACCATAATGTACTATTCCAATCGTGCTGTATTTTGTATTGGGTAACCAAATTCGCTATCACTCTATCTATTCGGCCGAGCTGGTGATTAGGGTCTTTGCCTGTTTGCGTTTCAGATAACGTAAGGACTTAGCAATTGTCAAGGGACTGTGAAGTTACGAAATGGATTCTGATAGGACTTACTCCGTGTCTCGTTACGGTGTAATGAGACTATAGAGAAGATAATATTAATGTATGTATAATATCATTAATATTAATGGAACATTATTACAACTTTTATTAGAACACAACTATAATTATCCAATAAAAGTTTGAATAAATGTTGATAACGAATTTCTTGGTTTATAGTAGTTTAAGCGCGTAGTTAAGCAACCTAAGGCGCGGTCATGTTTGGGATGGGTGACCATTCTGACCATTTAAGTGACGTCTATTTACAAGCATCTTCGTGCTTCGGAAGGCACGTTAAGCGGTTGGTCCCGGTTAATATCGATAGATATTAGTCGTTAAGCCTAGTCAGAGGCCCTCGGGCGGCTTGATAACATCTGACAGTAAGGTTGGTCACTTACCTTACACACACCCCTCCACCAATCTCGCGTGGTGGAGTATGGCTCGGACCACCTCATAGTTGAGGCGAGGCCTGTGCCCAGCAGTGGGACTTATATAGGCTGATGAGATGAGATGAGTAGTTTAAAAAGTTTTATTGAACAAACTTATTGACAACCAACCAGCCAACCTTTGTACTGGACAAAGGTTTACTCAGTACGATATTTTTTTTTCAAAGGAAACTACCTACGAGTACCTACCTTCTCAGATTTTAGAACCTTACGAGTAAAAGTACGATAAAACTTTTAAAATACTCAGATAAATATACCAACAATCAATGATAGCTGATGGAAACGGAGATTCAGATTATGCCTTAGAAAATTCTTGTCATAAAATCACTGATAACAAAATAATAAAAAAGATATTAATGAGTATATTTTAAAAAAAGGAGGTCCATTAGTCGCAAGAACCATTTCCTTGAAACACGGTCACCAAACAATAATATCGGGGTGCATTTATCATTATTTTATTGAAAGAAAGGAAAATATTTCCTACGTTCCCTACCGAAAGTCGTTCATTACCATAAATGCTCACATTTCTAGGCAAATTTAATACAACACTGAAATGATACACTTTTTACGGATTATTTATTTATATTTTAGACGGAACACAAAGTCTGCAGTGTGTGAACACGCGTTAGATAAACCCAACCACTTCATACGCTTTGACCAACCAAAAGTCCTCACAAGAGAACGTCGTTTTCTTCCTCGTATGCTCCGTGAGGCTATTGAAATTAGAAGACACCCTAATTTTAATAGAGAAGATGGTTGGAAAATTCCACCAGCTTGGGATCCTGTTTTAGCCAAGACTCAAGCTCTACCCCGCACTGCAAGACCTCAAGATACTATTAGCTCATTTTGTGTGGATAGGAACGTAACTTAATATTTTTGAGTGATGGTAGTTTAAAAATTTTTCAAACCATGTAATGACAACTAACACCTTAGTCTACCTGTGACCATACGGACGCTGAAAAGGGTCAGAAACGTCAAGTTAAAACAAAATGTAAATAAATCGCGAAATAATCCGTAAAAAGTGTATCATTTCAATGTCTACTGTTCGCGTAAACCGAAGAAACAAATAAATTTAATACAACACGTTCAAAATGACTTACGAAGAGATTAGGCTACGCTTCAGTCAGAACAGGTCTTGTTAACAATAATTTTCTAAGCACATATCATTTTTAACTAAATGTAGCTAAATGTAACTAGATAAAACGGACGTTTGTAAAATGCTTGAAACTTTTAAAACTTCCTCAATGTATCTTCAATTGCGTTAAAATAAACAACAAGCTGTCATCTACGAAAAGCTATGAAATTGTTAAGCAAATGATATAAAACTATTTTAATTACGTTTATACCCTTAAAATCTAGCATAAAACATGGAGACATTACACGCGCAAAATTTCATAAATTTCTGATGTAAATGTTATTACCTCAAGTTTATATTGTAGTAGAATAATATGAGTCCTATTAATCCCTTGCCAAAACTTAAATAAGCCACAACTTTCGCAGTTAAGGTCGTTGGCTGAAATTAAATAAACTAAACTTTTTTAGTGTACCATGACTCCAAACTTTCATTTAAGGGTTTTGCAGATGACTTTTAAAATGTGTTTTTTTTCATGTAGCGTACACGACTTTTACACTTTTACACTTTTATTTACCTTTGACTTTAATAGTGATTTTATTCGTCACTGAACGGTCGTTGTTTGAGTATTAAGTTTAAATAGCGCTACTGTACCATTTTTCAATGTTGTCACGGGTCTGGGTGGTCGTGTTTCCGATTCCAATAATACAAATGCTAGCATGTTAATCTACTTACTTTTGGATCAGAGCAATGTATGTGATATTTTCCCCATTTACTGTTTCGTACCTCTGCTGTGCAAAATCTGAAAAACTCAAACTAGCACTTTGTCGCGCTCCGTTTCAATGTTTCATATTGTTATTTCATTTGAAACACATATAAGTGTTGGCTCGTTCTCTAGTGGCTGTAAAAGAGAATTGCCGACTGAAAGCATCGCACAGTGGTCCAACTTTATACAAGCGCGTGACAAAAATGCAAACTGTCTGAATGAGGATTAGAGTTTTTTTCTTCACAGCTTTACCCCACAAACCAGAGATAAAGCTTATGAAGCTTCGAACTAATCTAACACTTGCTTGAGTCTAATTTATCCAGGGTCCTAGTCCGTTAATGCAATTGTAATAAGATCATTATTTAATTGATCGATTCTGACATGTCGTCGACAAAATCAAACAAATAAGTATAAGATTTTGTAACCAAGGCATTAGAAATATTAGGGACCCAGCTTGTGTAAGGGTGTAACTGACATACCAGTTAAGTAATAAGGTACCTATAAAGTCATAAAAATATATTTTGCATTCTAAAAAAAATATTATTAAGACTACATTTTTTTATAAAATTTACTTATTTAGAAAGTAAGTAAAAGATTTCAGAGTTCCGTTCCACTGTGCGTCGGCACCTGCTGTAGTAACACGGTAGCATAATGTTATTGCAGATAAATACGAGTTGTTGGAAAAACACACTTAGAACACTTATATATTATATTTTTAACTAGATTTTTTTGTTCCAGTTGTAAAGAGGCTGCTGGACCTATGTTAAACATTGGATAAATGTACAATTATTTTGTCACTTTATGAAGTAATCTGTGCTGTATCAGACATTGTACTTTTCACCCCGCTTTATCAAGTAAATCGTTACTACTCTAAAACAATTCACCCGTTTATTTATTATCATAACCCTGCACAGGACTGTAAATAACTTTAAGAGGGCTATTCGTAAGATATATTACTAGAGCTATCTTGGTTGAGCTATTCGGCAATGTTCAACAAGTATTTACGTGGTTATACGTTTACGTAGCTGATTTATAAGAGCAAAGATCTCTCAAAATATACTTACACATAAATGTTGATCTTTAGCTTTAAATACAAGTCTCAACTGTCAACTGCTTTGCGAATAAAAACAATCAGTCTAATCGATAACTAATACCACAAATATGTAGAGACTTTTAGTCTCTTCTCTTCAAGTCGAATCGGTTTAGCCGTTCTCGAGTTTTAGCGAGACTAACGAAAAGCAATTAATTTTTTAAGACTAGTGGACCCGGCAGACGCTGTCCTGTCCGCTGTTCTCGCAATTTTTCCATATTTTCTCACCGTTTAAACCTTCCCTAAACTTCCACAAATAATTCAAAACCAAAATTAGATGAATCGGTACAGGCGCTCTTAAGTTTTAGCGAGACTAACGAACAGCAATTCTTTTATATATATATATATATATACTAGCGCATCCAGCAGACGTTGTCCTGCCCGCTGTTTCACCGTTTACACCTCCCCTAGACTTCCACGAATATTTCAAAACTAAAATTATTCAAATTGGTTCAGCCGTTCTCGAGTTTTAGCGAGACTAACGAACAGCAATTCATTTTTTAGATAATATAATATATATATACAATGTATTTAATTCTATTCCTAACACAAAAACTTGTTCATGTCACTATAGACAGGAAACTGACAAAGAAAAATCATTTAGGAAATACCTCGGCAAACTTATAATTTTCTTTTATCGTGCGGCCCAGAGGGGTCCTACCTCGCTAATCGCCCATCAACCTAATAGTCGACCATTTGACACTGTTATTGGGCAATATCAGAATAGGGCTCCGATATTTGGGCAATTTGCAGTTTTGTATGGTTTTGCAGCTGGTGCTTTCAGAATTGTGGTCGACCGTTGTGTTAGATTTTAGTTGGACATTGAATTTATATATGAAGTTTTTCAATAGTCAGTTGTAGTTTTTTTTATTTTTTTATTTGACAGGATATTTGTTTGTAAGCGCTATCTGATCTTAAGTATTTAAAACCGGTCCTTACACATACGCGTATCTCCTATAATTAAACTACTTATTGTCTGTTTTCGATCATCTTTCGATATCAAAGTAGTAAAGCTCTATGATTATTGAATCGTACATGTATTTACTTTGCTGATGATTATTGTAAATTTTTATTTTTTATTTTTATTATTTTTTTAAAGAAATAATGAACTTTTTTAGTTTGTTAGAGCTTTGAGACCTGAGAGATAATAAGGCGTGGTTCTTCGGAAGTTGGTACGGTTGGTAAATGGTGGTCGCTACAACTCACATTTTTTTCTTTTTCACAGGTTCACTGACTGGCGGTGTGTGGGAATTTAAAATGGCTGATTCGGAATTTATCTTAATATTTATCAACACTTATGAACCCACGTGTTGTTACAATTTTATGTTTAGCTCAAATTATGTGATACAGTTTAGTTTTCATCATGTTATGATATGCTGATAGATATTGAAGCATCTCACTTAATTTCGCTACGAAATAACTTGAAAGCTAATGTAGTGGAACTCATTATATTGCTGTTTGGTAGGCATTAGATCCATTTAGGCCGGGCTGGGCAATAACTATACATGGACAGCCAACAGTAAAGGTCAGTGCTAAAATTAGGCACATGACTTTTGAGTTTGGAAATTGCGAATCACGCCATCTTACTATCGTTGTGATGACGATTTGACTTTTAACTGCTTTAGAAACATTTGAAGAAGTTTGTGCAAAAGTTGAGTTAAGGTATAAATATATATAATACGTATACGTATTGTACGTACAAAATGTATACTACTACTACGTATCGTAACTAAACGTTAACCTGCTGCTATTTTTGTCGGGCGGTTTTTAGTTTTAATATGTAATCTTTTGATCCAAGACTAAGCCTGACTAAGCTTAGACTGAGAAATATCGTCATTTCACAAACTTACGAGTACGGATAAATTCGACTGCTTTGTTGGTGTAGCGGCAATGTTTCTGCCTTACATCCGAGAGGTCCTGGGTTGAGGTCATGAACTTCTCAAAAACTGCTTGGAGTCGGGAAGTTGGCGGTGTTACACCCCCGTGCCTCGGAAAGCCAGCCGTCTCACCGAGCTTTGAGAGTGATAGAACAGTGCGTGCACCTGTGTATTGCGTTCACACTTATGCACTGTAATATCTCCTGCGCAGTTGGCTGATCTCTGTTGAGATTGGCCGCTGTGGTCGAAATTGGCCAGGAGGACAATTATTTTCTAAGGACAAATGCATCATCACTCTAGCTTTGAATAAATATGAGCCGATATAACCCTTTTTTACCGTTTAAAATTTCAATATTAAAATATAATTACTTATTATATATTATTTCTGAAAGGTTATCCATCAACCGGTTAGTGTTAAATTATTGTAAAACAGTTCAATAGAACTCCAATGGAAAGCACAGTTGGTCCAAGCGCAAGCACGAGGTGTTTTTACAGTGGGTGACTAACCGAAGCTCATAGATCACTTTTGTCTCGTCTAACAAAACCAACGACAAAGACCCGACTGTTCTTATACGGCATCGTTAGTTTCTTTGTCAACAATTCTAGAGTCGAGGATGTTGCAGATAGTGTAAAAAATATGTGTGTTAAATGACGAATCGCAAATATTAAAACACTTTTATACCGCCACCAATTTACCTTTCTGCATTCCCACTTGCTTGACTGGCAGAGAATGCCCTAAGGCATTCAGTACGGCAACTGTACACTTTTATTGCAATAAAGTAAATACCTAACTACTACACAGTTCTATTAAATACTTATTAGCTCTGTTTGAGTAGCATTCCTATCTTCTGCAGTCTTCCTTGAATAACAAAATGCAAGGTTAATTGATTGATTTATATGTCTTGATGTTCTTCTCTATGCCAAACGGTAAAGGCTAGTAAGTATTTAAAAACCTGTGTATCTCCTTTTCATTTATTTAGGGGGCGTACCTTCCGCACTCAGTACAACAATGCTTTCAGGGGACTGATAGGGCTGCCGCGACACTGCAGCGCGTCGGATATGCTGGCGGTAGCTGAGGTGGATAGTCTGTCAGCAATAACGTGGCAGCGCCAACAGCCTCCTGAAGACGGTGGCGGCGAGGCTGGACGTAGACAGTGCCATTATGCAGCACTGGACACGGGTATAGCTCGCAAAGGATACCACGACCAACTTTAACCCATATGTACCGACAATAACCGTTTATAAGTTCTGAACTTGTTACTAACACTTTTATGGCCTATGCTGAAATAAACCTGTTTTTTTCATTATTTTTCATTCTTTTTATGGCCCACGTAAAAGTCGCCTAATCGCCTCCGGACCCAAGTGGAAGATGTAAGGCCAATATCCAGTCAGGCCAGGTAAGTAACGTCCACCTGAACGGTGGAGTTTACCGACGGAATCGACCTATCCTGCGTCGGCGACTTCACCCCACAAGACATGGCCCATCATTTGTCTTGTCCTGAGTGTACTGTCTCCTGCTCTCCAGAGGACCTTCTGTGCATCTGCCAAAGCAATAGAAGTCACACAATTTTGGTCTCAAGAAATATTTGCTTTACCATCGATAAGATTCCTATTTTTGTCGTAACGGATTTAGGGTTAGGAAGCTAAAGGGAAACGCTTCCTACCGACCGGGTGTTATGGACGGGAACTGAGGTCCAATAGTCATCATCTTGATTTGTCTATCTATACCATATCTATCAGAATCTAAATCTTATATGCCGCGGTTCATGTGCGGTACTAGGCCGGTACTAGGCTAACAGCGCAATCTAGCCTATGGAGCCGTACCAGCGCTCGCTGTCGTGCTTGCCACCGTTAGGCATGCGCTTGTGATGGCGAACGGTAGAGTTCGCCACATATTGTTATGTAAGTCTGCAATTATTGTCTCAGCCAAACAGTACATTGCCTAATTCTGAAACGTGTCTGCTACATTTTCCATCAACAGATGGTTCTACGAGTGAATGGAAAAAGTTTAAGAGTAATGTTTGTCGCAATTAAAAATAATACTTGTTTATTTTTGTTTCATGAACATTTACAATTAAGATGTTGTGATTTAACTTTCGCCAAACAAACTCCTATAAGAATATAGAAGAACGTTACGCACAAGTCAATTTTGTGAGAGACTTCTTACTTTTAAACTTTAGATGCTTTAGTTGGAATGTAGGGCTTAATTCATTGTATGTTACTTAAACATAAAATTAGTTACTCATCATCATCATCATCATCATTATCAGCCAAAGAACGTCCACTGCTGAACATAGGCCTTCCCCATAGTTTTCCACATCGACCGATCACAAGCGGTCTGCATCTAGTGTGATCCTGCGATCTTTACAAGGTCGTATGTGCATCTTGTCGGTGGACGTCCTACGCTGCGCCCTTGGTCGAAGGTTTTGGTTGAAGTTACTATTCTCAGTTAAAAAATAAATATTAGCGAAGACGTTTGAGCTTAAAAAACAAGTACCTAATGTATTAGGTTCAAGATTGCTTTTTTTAATGTGCTGTCCAGAGACGTTTGGCCACAATCTCACCTGATGGTAAGTGACGGTGTGACCCAGGATGGATCATGTCTGTGTAGAAACAGCCAATTTCCTCCTTAATAGACTATTTGAGCAACGAATCACAGACACAACAGGCTTGTTTCCGCTATGAAAGAAATATTCAAAAAGTTATTTTATATAAAATAATTCATAATTTCAGATCCCTTTTCATTAATATTTTTCTGCAGTTCATTAATTTTTTTTTATTGCAATTCATTCGATAATAAATAGTCCATACAAGCACTACGAAGAAAAGCGTTTTGCAAGTTGATAAAAAGTAGGTACGTCAACGATTGGTGATGAAATCACATGAAAAATTTCAAGAACCATTAAAATTCTTGAGCGCAAAAGAAATCAGCGTGCGAAGGTTGAAAGCTTTTGTCTCGGAAGTGCAATAAATCATGTCAAACGGTGCAAAGGTGCAATATATCACGCCAAACCGTGATATTGGGTAAAAATCAAACCCGTGTAACTTTCAATCAAGTTGCCCTAAAAACATTCGCACACATTTCTTCGATTTCAGACAAATAAGACCTAAAAGGACCAAGACCCAAGAAAGACAAAAAAAAACTTTAAATCTAAAAGTTATAGACACGTATTATGTAGATTCTATATTTTATATTCTAGACAACAAAAAATATTTTTTGACTTTAACAATTAAATTCTACAGTTAGTATTCTTTAAAAACCGGCGTGTAATGTTTTTCAATCAAGTTTAATTACATTTCACTCGATTTCAATGCAAAAAATCCCTATTTTCAATAAAATATATGACGTAAAAATGTGTGTAGAGCTGTATGAAGAATCACAATGTCATTAGTTTTCAACTGTCTGTAACTTTTCTACCCAAGCGAACGAGCTGCTTTAAAATGCACAGACGCTCTTTCTAAATATTTACGAAAGAAGCAACCCTTATTAAGTGCAAGTCAAACATCGCTCGTACATACATCCCTGATCAAACATCAACTCAACTCATTACTAGTGTTGTCCAAGTTTCGGCATGGACGAAAGTTTGGCCGAGGCAATAATTTTTTAAATATCACCGTTCAAACGTGCATCACACTAAAGCGTCTCACCAAAGTTTTATTTTGAGCCGAAATAACAGTACCTATATTACTTTGTTATCCCAATGTCTGAGGTTTCAAATGATAGCCAGCCCTCCAAACTGAGCCTAAAGTGACGGTGATAGACCGATTGCAAGAAAGGTAAATGTGGTACCCTGATAAAAAGTACACACTTACCTACATTCGTACTAGCTACGTGTAATTATCTGAGTTTTTAGCTATAGCTACGCATATTTGCGGCAATACAAAAAATAATCGTTATTTATAAAAATGTATTGTTGAACGCATTAACACACGGTTAGTACCTAAACAACCATTTCTTTCTTTCGTCACTGAACCTAAGGTAAATAACTAGTAAAATGTTATTGCTCAAATAATTCTAAACGTTTTTCGGCTCTTGCAATAAACTTCGGTCAGACACTACTTTCACTGCAAACTGAACTCACTAGCAAAGTTATTTCCAACGTCCTGAAGCAACATTTCTTCATGAGGCTGGCTCGGTATTAATTCCTTTCCAAATACGGAAATGCCTTCTATTAGCATGTAATTATGAATAGAGCTGGCCAGAAGAAAGCCGCCAGTAGCACCCACTATGCTCTGGTAAGCTGGCGTTTCGTAAATCAGGATAGCGCGCCCCCATCCAAATCTGTTGAGAAAATTCTACTAGTAGCGTCATTTGTCGGCGAGTAGAGAAAGTTGTTTCGCACTGAGGAATGGTTGCGGTTCACGTTTTCACCTAGATTAGTTTGGAAACAACGCCATCTAGCGGTGAGTAGACGCACTAAAGGTAACAGTGGTGGACTGGTGCACCAGTGGTGGCGTCTAAGGAAAACGTTTTGTTGCTAAATAAAAATCTTACATTCCAGAAACGGTTTTGTTAGTAAACTTACCTTACTCATAGCTTGGTAGATTTAGTTAAGTATTAATGTCTTAATCATAGAACTACAATCTAGACTTACTTGTATACTTGTAGCCGAGGTAGAACTTCAGATTTTCGGTGTAATTCAGTCCGCCATCCGATGTGGTGTCCCAAGGCGTGTAGATTATCTCTTCTAGCTTCAAATAGTTTGCGAATGTTCTCATCATGAGGTGGCACGTGGATTTCCCGGCAACTTGCAGCTGGGACTCGGGGTCGTTGATCAGCAGAAGTTGCCGCCAGTTGAAACTAGATGGCGTGAAATGGCAGTGTTAGTGCGGCGTCACACGTGCGGAAAACAGTGCGGAAAATGTGGGGAAAATAGGACGTTCACATAAAAACTGTTGCATAAGTAACGGCCGGTTCAATGTTCTGTCTATCTTTGACTTAAATATAGATAACTGTCAGTTTCATACAAACGGTTGTAACCTTAGATAGGTTTTAGTATATAACTGAAACGTTTTTTACTTTCTGTCAAAGGTAATAAATATTGAAACGGATAGTTTCAATATTTTATAAAGTAAATTACTATAAAATAAAAAAATGCCTGTCACTTACTAACAAGTTTTTTATCGTTTAGTATCGTATAACATATTGAGATTTGCTTCATGTTTTGTTTTGTCTTTTTTTCTCGAGTTTGAAATGTTACTGAAATATATTAAATACTCAAAACAGCCTAAATTACCTACTGTAAGCTTCTCCAAGATGCAAATCATTTATTCAATTAGTAAAATTGATTAGTGGCCTAAAAATATTTGTATTTTTGTCTTCTTCAACAGACTTTGTACATGAAATCTTTCAAATTAGATACTTTTCCTTTTTATGTGCAAATAATTGATATACCCGGCTTATTTTCTCTCCATTCATTTCCTGTCACTGCATAAATCCACTTTTCTACCAGCCTCATTTCAGAATCCCTTCTAGATTTTGATTAAAATAAAGTATCGGAAGATATGTAGGATTGATTTCAGAACTGGTAATGACGCAGTGAAAGAATATTATGTTAAGAGCAAGATGAATGATTCAAATATTTGTAATGTATAAAAATTTAGGTATAATATAATATGGCTATTAGGGTGCTTCTTATTTATCGACTTTTGAAAATTTACTACGTCAGGCCGCTATTCGCTTCTATCACCCAAAACACTAATCCGTATTTTTTATTTTATTTTTTGATCAACTTTTAGGGGTCGCTACCTTGAGTCAAAGTTTTAAAAAAATATTAAAAAATAATTTGCTGCTTAATGTACATAAAAAAGTAATATACTTCAATGTTGTTCATAAAAAACATACTCGTCGACTCGTTGTCACATTACTCTTAAAGGACACTCTTACGCATACATACTCCCTTCCCGCATGCACCAATCTCGCCTGAAAATCGCAGGTAGAAACTATTTATATATATTTGTATTGTACCGCCTTTTGTTCCATCATGGAGTCCTCGACTAGTACGGTTTTGTTGATTAGAAAGAAAACAGATGTTTGGGTAGTTGGACAAACCTCTGAACACGTACTTAACTCAAACCAAGTTACCAACAACACAAGAAATGCTGAGTTTATATTTTCACTTTAAAATAGTAATGAAGCAAACCAACCGCAAATCAGCCAATTCTACTGCTTGTGACGTCATGGCATTGTGGGAACGGGCAGGTATACGAACTAAATTAAAAAAAAATTATAAAGCGGAAGAAGTTGAAAAAAAAATAAGGAAAATAAAGCTAAACGCTCTGAAAGTTTGCGAAATAAAGAAATGGTGTGGCAAGAAAGTTGGAAGCTGGAAGACCTGTTTGATATGGCACACGCTGATGCTCTAAACAAGATAACCATTGAAGAAGATATACTACTTTTCATGGAACAGAGAAAATATAACAAATAATAAAATATAACGTTCCACAGGGCGGTTTCTTGACAA
Source organism: Pyrausta despicata (assembly GCA_963921415.1). Taxonomy (NCBI): domain Eukaryota; kingdom Metazoa; phylum Arthropoda; class Insecta; order Lepidoptera; family Crambidae; genus Pyrausta; species Pyrausta despicata. The sequence goes on from OY992864.1 coordinate 10,338,555, forward strand.
AATTCATTCAAAAAAATTAAGAACGACACGGCGAAAAACGCTCGCTTGCAACGTTTCCTTGATCGAGAAAAAAGAGATTTAGAAGCCTTGGAAAGAAAATGCATTCTTTCTTCATCAAGTAGCGACAGTGAAAATAAAAGTTCCGCTTCTGAATCACCAGTGAAAGAAGGACCATCGACGGCAGATTTAGAAGTTCCTACCAAAATAAACGCGGCAGAAAGAACATCTTTGTAGAACGCTTATGCACAAGCCTGGACTACGTGAAATTGAGTGACAGGAAATCAACTGTTGTTTTGACTTCAGTCCTCAAAAGTACAGGTACTGATCCAACAGAATACAATATACACACATCAAAAGTGTCTAGGGATCAACATATATTTTTGCAATAACTTTTCTCCTGATTGATATTAATTAAAATTTTCTTCAAGGATCCATCAAATAAAGTGTTTTCGTTTGTCTACAGTAACGATAAATCAAGTCACCTTTGCATTAATAAAGAAATTTGCCATTTTCCTAATAAAGGGATTTTTGACATTTGAACCACTAACATTAAAGTTCGAAAAAAAGACTGAAATAACACTTTTCTTTAAAATTTTATTGGGTAACTTAAACATTTAATAATCCGTGTTTCTACCGTGAACACTAACAACACAAGAACATCGGTTTGGCATACTCAAAATGAGTTCATCCAAATCACGCTATGGAATGGCCGCCCATGTTCGTTGCAACAACAAAAAAAGGTCTTCTTGGGACTGGATACCCTCCATATTCAGCAGAGCTCTTCTCTGTAGTAGCGCCATGGAGGACGGTATCGCTGCACCACACGGAGACAAGACCGACACATTCAAATCACAACTCGAAGAGCTCCAACAATAACCGCCATGATGTTAGCAGTGAGGCTTCATCACTTTTCAGGGAACTTAATTAGCGACCAAACAGTCAGAAACCGCTTGCATGAAGTGAACCTTCATTCCCGAAGACCGCTAAGGGTACCACCTAAAGCAATGCACAATCGTAGGATTCGATATCAATGGGCTCTTGAACACAGAAATTGGGCAGAAGAACAATGCCGTTTCGTATGCTTTTCTGATGAGTCTCGTTTTGTTATGAGACCGGATACAAGACGTATACGACACTGGAGAACCCCTGGACGCCAACAGCGATTAAAATCCTGCCAGGAAGTCCATCCTTATAGTGGTGGCACCATCATGGTATGGGTGGGTATTTGGATCGGCGGAAGAACTGAGTTGATTTGGATCAGAGGCAACCTCAACGCTCAAATTTATGCTGAGACGATTGTATCAGACGTCATCGTTCCTCTACAAGTGCAAATCAGTCCCTTATTTCAGTTGGATGAACTCATTTTGAGTATGCCAAACCGATGTTCTTGTGTTGTTAGTGTTCGCGGTAGAAACACGGATTATTAATGGTTTAAGTTACCCAATAAAATTTTAAAGAAAACTGTTATTTCAGTCTTTTTTTCGAACTTTAATGTTAGTGGTCCAAATGTCATAAATCCCTTTATTAGGAAAATGGCAAATTTCTTTATTAATGCGAAGGTGACTTGGTTTATCGTTACTGTAGACAAACGAAAACACTTTATTTGATGAATCCTTAAAGAAAATTTTAATTAATATCAATCAGGAGAAAAGTTATTGCAAAAATATATGTTGATCCTTAGACACTTTTGATGTGTGTAAATTCATCCCCAATTTGTCGCCAGCGTATGAAGCAAAGGCAAAAGAAAGCGGATTCATTAAAGAGAGAATTTAATTCAAATTCGCCTCTTACCGTTAATTGGGATGGAAAACTGATTGAAGAAATAACTGGGAACAAATCAGTGGATCGCCTCCTATTATATGTAGTCAGGACAGAGTGTAGAGCAACTTTTGGCAGTTCCAAAACTCAATCATGGAACTGGGGAGGCGTGTGTTCAGCTGTTTATGACACTATTCTTTCATGCAACTTGAGTGACAAAATAAAATGCTTTTGCTTCGACACCACTGCGGTCAACACCGGTTTAAGAGAAGGTACAACAGCGTTAATTGAAGAGTTTAATAAACTTATTACAATAATTGATGTCAGGAACATGACCCTGATAAAAAAATCTACTTTTCTACTTCTCTTACTCTCTCTTACTCTGTTTTTTATTCCTATTTGTTGTATGATTTGTGTATGCTTGACTTTTCTCAAAGTTATTTAAAAAAAATTAAAAATATATTTTTTATTTTTTAATAGCTGTAAGCGACCCCTAAATATTATTTTAAAAATAAAATAAAAATTACGTATTAGTTTTTCGGCACTTAGAACAGAATAAAGCATAATAATTTAAAAATAAATTTTGTTACTCATTTAGGAAGCACCCTAATGGCTATATGGGTATAATATGGCTGCAAGGGGTACAGACGCAAATGTAATTTAACGAAATGGTGTAAATATTGATGGTTATTATAAGAAGAGTCTACGTCTTATAACGATGTTTTACTGAAAAGCCACCTTCTAAATATACACACATCAAAAGTGTCTAGGGATCAACATATATTTTTGCAATAACTTTTCTCCTGATTGATATTAATTAAAATTTTCTTTAAGGATTCATCAAATAAAGTGTTTTCGTTTGTCTACAGTAACGATAAACCAAGTCACCTTTGCATTAATAAAGAAATTTGCCATTTTCCTAATAAAGGGATTTTTGACATTTAACCCAATAACATTAAAGTTCGAAAAAAAGACTGAAATAACAGTTTTCTTTAAAATTTTATTGGGTAACTTAAGCAATTAATAATCCGTGTTTCTACCGCGAACACTAACAACACAAGAACATCGGTTTGGCATACTCAAAATGAGTTCATCCAAATCACGCTGTGGAATGGCCGCCCATGTTCGTTGCAACAACAAAAAAAAGGTCTTCTTGCGACATACAGTCGCCCTCCGTATTCGGCAGAGCTCTTGTCTGTAGCATATCCCATGCATGCTCAATCGGGTTCATGTCTGGCGACTGAGCAGGCCAGGGCATGACATTGATGTTAGCTGCGGCGAGAGTCTGTCTTACAACTCTTGCGGTGTGCGGTCGTGCATTATCATGCATTAACTAAAATAAGGGACCGATTTGCACTTGTAGAGGAACGATGACGTCTGATACAATCGTCTCAGCATAAATTTGAGCGTTGAGGTTGCCTCTGATCCAAATCAACTCAGTATTTCATCGTTACTGTAAACTGCATTCAAATAGTACATAATTCTTTGTCAAGGAATTGTACAATGCTAACAAGATAAGACCGAGCAAGATAGAGCTCACTGCTTGCAGTCAGAAAGCTTAGGTAGGCACAATTTTTCGACTCACATTCAAGTGCCGGGTGGCATATCTTCCGTATTTTATTTGAATCAAAGTTTCAGACAAACAAAATCCATTACCCATGTCATACTTCGACTTGGAGCAACTCAGCCGAAATTGACTTCATAAATTACCCAATGAAAAGGTTATACAGGAAACCTGCCATTTGACGTTCACATAAAGCTGATCTGCCAACATCCATCGGTATTGATGGGAGTTGTTAAATTTAATTTTGAAAATGAGATTTTAGGGTGAAATATGAACTGCGAGTAAAATTACTTAAGAAACTTTTACTAGCTTCCAAAAAAAACTCAAATAGTGTGTGTTTCTTTTAAATACGTAAAATTTGTTTAAAACTTAATTAAAGCATTTGAAAAATACCGCGTAGAGTGAATTCCTAATGTAGCGGTATATGGCTTTATGGCACATTCGATGCTCTTCCTTTTTAAAGGCTGAACAAAGAAAAGAAAAATCTTTTTGTGCCTCGTATTCCCTCTTACTTGTCAGTCTTATAAGTACAATTGTTATTGATTACCCAAAAAGCCATCCAGTCACGAACTGGCTCAGATAGGGAACAATTCAATTTAGCACAAATCCAGCTCTTTACTTCGGCTACAATAATCAGATATATCAGATATTACTAAAAGCACCATGTGAATGACAAAATCGTAGACAAAAATTTTCTACGTAGTTTCAGTGCCAACAAAAATTAACGTTATTGCTTAACGTCAATTTGCACAAAATATAAAAACTTTGACCATTTGAGGATTAAGAATCATTCTCATTGATTATCGTAATATTAACAATGCTCGTCAATTTTGAATAAATAGAAAATTTATTAATGCAAAGACCCTGCTCCATCACCTCATCAGCCTATGTCCCACTGCTTGGCTTAGGCCTCACCCTAAAAAAGAGGTGGGGTAGAGAGGGTATCACAACACAAGGCCAGTCCGGTATCATTATTATTAATAAGTTTTAAAGATGTACTTTTTTCCATCAAAAGATGGGTATTTTTCCTCACTGGCGCGGGTCTCAGTCCAAGTGTCAAAAAGTGTAGAGCTGTAGATACGGAAGACAAGGATTTATGGGTAATGCGGCGAGTGTTTAGAATAGAATATTTTTGGACGATGTGCATTAGTTTTTAAAGGGTGTTTAGTGTTTCAAGGCTTTGTTTTTGCAACTTTATAATTATACTCCTTGTCACAAACATGACCACAGTTCCTAAAAGTAAATCCTCTGCTTCTATACCTCAATCGTGCACTTTATCCTTAATATCGGCGTACCAAAACAGTTTCCATTTAAGTGACAGCCCGTGATAAGATATCTACGAATAGATTTATAGATAGTATACCGAGTGCCGCTGATGGCCGCTGCGATATTTTTATTTTTGTAGTGATTTGACATGCAAGTAAATTGTTATCTGTTAGGGTAGAGATAATTTAATCAGTAAATGTACAGAAATAGCCTGGTATGTACTGTGTGACTTGTATAGAATTTCGAACTGAATATATTTACTATATTTATTTTATACTTTGTACTTTCTTTCACGTTATTCAGTGTCGTCGAGTGTCAATTCTTGAGCTTTTTATTAAGATTTCAGTTAGGTACATCGTGTTGCTCTACATATTTAGAAAGGTTAAATTGAAATTATCATTATAACGCCTCCAACATCGAGGTCTCGGGCTCGATTCCCAGACGAGGCAAAAGTTGAAGATAGTTTTCCCTGACATAACACAAGTGCTTACTTAATGCCTTAGAATCACTTAATAAGTGCCTGGTGATCAACATCAAATCATTTTCACTGCGAAATTATAGATAAAGAGTTTTATTGAGTTTTAAGGTTCAGTGATAAAACAAAGCTGTTACAACAAAATTAGAACGGCACTCGCAAAGCCAGTGGGCTTCGTGTGGCATAAAAACGAAAAACCTTCCTGAAAAGCTCACATACACATACAAAAACCTTTTTTACTGGGCTGTTACCTAAACGAAAGAGGGCTATACATAATTAATTTGACCACTATTATTCCTTTTAACGCGTAACATTCACATTCTAAACTAACTACACTTTGCTATCTAAGAAGTTTTTTGGTGATAGTAAAAATTATTGTGTTAGTGTAAATTCACCTACTTAAGACCTTTACTATGAAATACGAACCTCATTCATATTAATCGTCCTAAAGTTTCTTTAAAATAAAATAAGCTTATTTTGCTCAAATGATGGCTGAAAGAATTTGATTCGAGCAACAAGTACGCCTTAATTATACACTGTTACTGTTAGACTAAATAAATTTTGTATTCTATCCTAGATAGATCTTAAACAAAATAATGAATTTGTTTGCCAACGATTAGCTACGCAACTCATGTTCTGCAACATGTAAGTCTAAATAATGAATTATTTATATGGAAAACTCAATCCTGTTTTCAATTGCTTAAGAAAACACTATTCCCTGAGACGATATGACAATTTTACGACATAATATTGTTTGCGACACTCTCCGATTGAATAAACATCGTAAAAATTCCGGGCACAGCTAATAAACCGAACGTTCCTGTTACTTTAAAATTTTAACTTCAAACTGCGCCGCGAGTTACAAAAGATTGGAAACCCTTGGCCTAACGGAAGAGTGAAATTATGAAATGTTATTCAAATTTTTATTAGCCTATTTGAATTGCCCGCAATAATCTTCTTGGAATTAATCAATTAATTACCTTTTAAGTAAACTACACTTACTTCGGTTAAAATTTCTTGTTTTATTTGACAGAGTATTTGAATTGAAACATCTCAAAGGATTCGAGATTAAAACAGTTTTAATTAAGTTAAGATTGAACGCCTATAGCCTTTGACACAGGCAAATCAACGGTTGAAATTAGTTTCGTGATTGAAACTTTGAAAGCCTTTTCAATTATCTGGTCCCGTTACCAGTATTTAAGTTCAATAAAGGTGCTTAACCGTAAGCGAATGATTTAATCTCGAGCAATGGTTTTAATACATTTAATTTTCTAGTTTAAGGATTCTGTTGACGGTTTTGGTTATAAAACAAGAAGTCATGAATGTTTATAAAGGTTTATCAGATAGTAGATAGTGGTTTTCCTATTCAATCCAGGTGGCTTGCAACTATTAATCTAGAATTATGGAGGGCCCAACGGTCAACAGAGGAGTTGTGGCTAATTACTATGATGACATGATAGGAGATTTATAAAATACCATTTACTAAAAACCCAGAATCGTCCGAAACTTCTTGTAGACAGTTTGAATAGGCAGGATATGTAAATGTAAGTACTTAATTCCACAAAAACCCAGTGACTCGGCCAAAAATAAATGCATTTTTAATGACATATACTCGTACGACTTTATTTTTTTAGGCCATCGCCTTTGAGTTTATATCTCAAAGAGGACCCATGAAGGTACTATTCCTTCGATATGCATTCACGCGTCCAAATCAAAGCGAGCTGTATTCATACCTTTAGTGGAAAGGAATTAGCACTCATATAATACAGGATACGAGGGAAATTCTTTAGTAAGATTATCTCTTGCGTTTTTTATCATATAAGCACCTAGGAACATTGTTAACTGGTGTTGAGCTCCAACACTAATATACCTTTAAAACCTTATACAGTGCTCCAATAAAAACAAACTTTATCTTTGTATGATCACGGTTCAAGCTCGGTAAGTAAACCATATTTATGCTAACAAAGGGCGTTATCCTGAAAACCTTTCAACCGATTCAGTGTAATCATCGTTTTGTCGAAGGCCCAATTTTTTCTTTGATTCAAACTTAATCCCTATTCGGGTCACGAAGCTTGCTTATGATATGTTAACTGAGACTGATTTTTTATGATATGACTGTCTCGTTGGTGTAATGGCAAAGTTTCTGCCTTACATCCGAGAGGTCCTGGGTTGGAATCGTAGGTCGAGCCAAAATTGTTTCTGAAATTTTCTGTTATGAATTTCTCAAAACAGTTCGGAATCGGGAAGTTGGCGGTTTTACACCCTCGTGCCTCGGAAAGCATGTTAACCCGTTGGTCCTGCGCCTGATCTCTCTCCGGTCATGTCGGATTGCCGTCTCACCGAACTTTGAAAGTGATGGAACAGTGAGTGCACCTGTTTATTGCGCTCACACTTGTGCACTATAATATCCCCTGCGTAGTTGGCTGATCTCTGTTGAGATTTGCCGCCGTGGTCGAAATCGGCCAAGAGGACTATTATTATTAAATGTTAAATTAAAAGCTACAGGAGAACAGTGAGAATTCTTTGCCATCCGTAATGTAATGTTAAGTAGTGTTTCTGAATATGAAATGAAAAATGAAATGTCACGAGAGAAAATTGTATATTTTATATTTCATATCGTGTCGTATTAATGGTATTATTATTTTTGTGTTTTCTCTTTTATTTATTTTTGTCGCACCGTCCACATTCCTGCTTAGCCCAAAGTCATGACTGGTAGAGAATGCCCTACGGCGTTAAGTCCACCTTTTGTAGGTAGTTTTGTTGTGCAATAAAGCTTAAATAAATAAAATTAATTAGAGTGCATTCACATATAAACCGTCCGTTTTACAGGTCCGTTCAAACGTGTTTGTTACTAGCGTTTGTAATTGAATGAGCGAGTTCACACATACCTAATACAGTATTCCGCATCCAGTACAATTTACCGATCCGACAATAGAAGTAAAAGTCCGTTTAAGTACAAAGGGTGGACTTAATGCTTAAAAGTATTTTCTGCCAGTGAACCTTTAAGGTCATGCAGAAGGAAGGCATTAATTAAAAAAATAAATTAACTTAAAGACAAACTTTAAAGATATAATATTAATAAATAAAAGTTCATAATAAATTATATTATAATGTATAAAAATAAATATCAATCAATTAATTAATATGGATATTAAACATTTATAAATGTAATATACATGCAACTTATTAATTTAGAAAATTTCGAACCTTTTTTCTTGAACGACAGCTTCGAGTCTGATCTTTTGTGATCCAGGGATAGTGTGGGGTAGTTTATATATGGTGAACGCTCCCTTACGTTGACAGCCAGCACAAACATTAAACTTGTAGTGTGCAAGTTTCCTTGTATTCATTGAAATGCATACGTACCTATGAATAATGAAACTGTAGCGTACTGAAATAGGGGCTGCTCTTGCACAAATAATATATAGAGATGTTTGAGCAACTGCACATTCCTGGTTACTTCAATTTAAAACTTAACATTTAAAAACTTGGGGCTTTTATTTAAACAACGTTCGAGTGTAAAAGACTTTTAACTGCCTGCCTACCGGTTTTATGGTCTGAGGTCCGGACTACAAAACCGGCTGTCCCGGGTTCGAATCCTGCTAGGGGCAAATGTTTGTGTGATTAGCACGAGCATTTGTATCTGAGTCATGGGTGTTTATAAATGTATTTAAGTATTTCTATCCGCTATTTTAGAAACCATAGAACAAGCTAACGCTTAGTTCGGGACTAGGTAATTGGTGTGTTCGTTGCAACAATTTTTTTAACCTACTTTATGAATGTCTCGGAATGCAGTCCTTTATGCCTTTTTAAATCAACCATTTAGAAATCGGACCTTTAATTTAAACCTACGATTATAACTTACGATCACTATATAGAATAAAACAAAGTCACTTTTCGCGCCTGGCCCTATGTCCGTATGTATGAATGTATATATGTTTGCTTGGATCTTTTAATCTACACAACGGATTTTGATGCAGTTTTTGTCAAGAGAAAGATTTATAATTATGAAAAGCGTCTGCCGGGTTCACTAGTTAACAATATATATAATGAGTACACTTCAACAGCCAACGATACAAGTAGGCAGATATGGTAAGCAGGTGCACACGGTAGTAACAAAAACGAGGAAAACAAATCAATACATTGAAATTGTGTTATAAAAATACGGCCATTCATCTGGTTTGATCCAACATAATGTTCCCAGCCTACGTGCCAACGCAAATTTTATTAGCTCTAACAACGCCGATTTTACGCGCCAAATTATGGTCGCCATCTTGAAAACGACGAAGGAATATAAAATGAATCGGGGTTAAGACTAAAGACGCGATAAGTATTCGGCGCTGAAATGACTAGAAACAATCGAATTAGCATCTTGAAGGTTTTTGTGGGTTTATTGTAAAACGATTTTATAACTTGGGTTTAATAAATGTAGAAAGCATACCTAATTGTTATTGTTAAACACAAGTGTCGCTTGACTGAAAAAGATTTTATATGAAAACAAGGATTTCTTCACATAAGAAGAAGTCCTAAGAGGGTAAATTGAAATTTGAACTCAAACCCATGTTTATATTTATGACTGGCTTTTAACAATGGAAAAAATACTAAGGAATAAAACTTGGTAACAAGAAGCCATTAAAAATTAAACGTCAAGAACATATTACCGAAAAAGATGGAATATTCATTCCATGGAAATTTGTTGTTTTGCGGCGGAAAATTACAGAATATTCCACAAAAATTGTCTCAATATCCGTTTTTCCGTGTTCGACCCCAAATCGCTCGTCCGTTGTTATTATAAGGCAACAAATTGTTTTGAATTGAATTGTTTACCAGCGGAAAATGTTAGGTACTGGTTACACTTCAATCTTTGTAATAATTATTGTTCGCGTTAAGAAGATTGTGTAAATATTTTTAACAAAAATCTCAATTATATTTGAAGAGTTATGCAATAGGGATGTGGACTATTTTTGGGAAAGTGCTTAAAACCATGCATAAGTACGAAATAGAGCCCAAACTAGTTGTTATTATTTTTTTAATACAACTAATACCTTGAAAATAAGTTAATTAAAATTCCATTCCAAATTTCGCGCCAAAACGTGGAAACCTGTCAAACGCCCGCTGTAACGTCACAGGTTGGCAAACATTGTCGAAGTTGAATGTAATAGAAAGTTATTTCGTAGTTTTGAGTTAATAAGATGGATTCTACATTTTATAAATGTTTTGCGGTGCCGTAGTGTGAAAGTACTACTATTAAAACACCTAAAATCTATCTATTCACGTTCCATGTACAAAAACGATGCGGAAAATGTGGCTTCAACAAGCCCGTCCCGTCGGGATCCAGCACTAGTATCTTGTGTCTGTGATTTCCATTTAGGTACTTTTAAAAATCAAGCTGGCTTTACAAATCTCACAGTCAGCATCCTTGTATTTCAAGCACAGTTGGTGCATTGAACACATTATAACATAATCTTTGTAGAAATCTGACTGGTGTTTCAACAACTAAACATTTTTAATTGTTTTTTATTTCATTCCTTTTCACATGATGAATGCCACAGCATGTTTGCAACCTCCTTGAGAAGCAGCACAATCATGACACTCGGCACTCACTATTACACCGTTTTCTTTATCCACAACCATAGTGGATGAATATGGTTTACTACAAATTTTATACTCCGGGCAAATTTTGCACTTAACTGTGCACAATTTTGCATCTCGTCAAAGTTGTACATATCCCACAGCATCGTCTTCAATATGACTGCCTGCTGAGCAACTAAAAAGGAATGAAACAATTTGTTAAAAAGACAGAACCTCAAAATCCTATTATTTTATATAACATTCAATTTTACTTTTGGACTTTATAAATACCTACGATTACTATTATAGTGTATCCTGAGTAATACTGACTATATTACTTACATAGAGGTCTTCACATTTCGAAATTCAGCAGAGCAGAAGTTACTATTTGTTGCGAAGAAATTAGCCACCGTAAAGCAATCAATTCATGGCAAATTTGAACTATCTGCCTTAATATATCCGCTTACCATGGATAGGAAGGCCTTTAAAAATTGATTCAATAAGATAATTGAACGAATTTAAAAAAAAAATCACGGGAATCTAAATAATAATATTGTCCAAATATCAACAAACACATAGTACCTACTTGACAGTGAAAATTATTTTATTGTTTTAGTGTAAATTCACCTACTTTACTATGAAGCTTCTTCTGCTCAAATGATGGCTGAAAGAAATAGATTTGAGCAACAAGTCCGCCTTAATTATACTACAACTACTGTTAGACTAAATAAATTTTGTATTCTATCTTAGATAGATCTTAAACAAAATTATGAATTTGTTTGCCAACGATTAGCTACGCAACTCATGTTTTGCAACATGTAAGTCTAAATAATGAATTATTTATATGGAAAACTCAATCCTGTTTTCAATTGCTTAAGAAAACACTATTCCTTGAGACAATATGACAATTTTACGACATAATATTGTTTGCGACACTTTCCGATTGAATAAACATCGTAAAAATTCCGGGCACAGCTAATAAACCGAACGTTCCTGTTACTTTAAAATTTTAACTTCAAAACTTCAAAGATTGGAAACCCCTGGCCTAACGGAAGAGTAAAATTATGAATTAATCAATTAATTACCTTTTAAGTAAACTACACTTACTTTGGTTAAAATTTCTTGTTTTATTTGACAGAGTATTTAAATTGAAACATCTCAAAGGATTCGAGATTAAAACAGTTTTAATTAAATTACGATTGAACGCCTATAGCCTTTGACACAGGCAAATCAACGGTTGAAATTAGTTTCGTGATTGAAACTTTGAAAGCCTTTTCAATTATCTGGTCCCGTTACCAGTATTTTAAGTTCAATAAAGGTGCTTAACCGTAAGCGAATGATTTAATCTCGAGCAATGGTTTTAAGACATTTAATTTTCTAGTTTAAGGATTCTGTTGACGGTTTTGGTTATAAAACAAGAAGTCATGAATGTTTATAAAGGTTTATCAGATAGTAGATATTGGTTTTCCTATTCAATGCAGGTTGCTTGCAACTATCAATCTAGAATTATGGAGGGCCCAACGGAGGAGTTGTGGCTTATTACTATGATGACATGATAGGAGATTTATAAAATACCATTTACTAAAAACCCAGAATCGTCCGAAACTTCTTGTAGACAGTTTGAATAGGCAGGATATGTAAATGTAAGTACTTAATTCCACAAAAACCCAGTGACTCGGCCAAAAATAAATGCATTTTTAATGACATATACGACTTTGTTTTTTTAAGCCATCGCCTTTGAGTTTATATCTCAAAGAGGACCCATGAAGGTACTATTCCTTCGATATGCATTCACGCGTCCAAATCAAAGAGAGCTGTTTTCATACCTTTAGTGGAAAGGAATTAGCACTCATATAATAGAGGATACGAGGGAAATTCTTTAGTAAGATTATCTCTTGCGTTTTTTATCATATAAGCACCTAGGAGCATTGTTAACTGGTGTTGAGCTCCAACACTAATATACCTTTAAAACCTTATACAGTGCTCCAATAAAAACAAACTTTATCTTTGTATGATCACGGTTCAAGCTCGGTAAGTAAACCATATTTTTGCTAACAAAGGGCGTTATTCTGAAAACCTTTCAACTCGATTCAGTGTAATCATCGTTTTGTCGAAGGCCCAATTTTTTCTTTGATTCAAACTTAATCCCTATTCGGGTCACGAAGCTTGCTTATGATATGTTAAATGAGACTGATTTTTTATGATATGACTGTCTCGTTGGTGTAATGGCAAAGTTTCTGCCTTACATCCGAGAGGTCCTGGGTTGGAATCGTAGGTCGAGCCAAAATTGTTTCTGAAATTTTCTGTTATGAATTTCTCAAAACAGTTCGGAATCGGGAAGTTGGCGGTTTTACACCCTCGTGCCTCGGAAAGCATGTTAACCCGTTGGTCCTGCGCCTGATCTCTCTCCGGTCATGTCGGATTGCCGTCTCACCGAACTTTGAAAGTGATGGAACAGTGAGTGCACCTGTTTATTGCGCTCACACTTGTGCACTATAATATCCCCTGCGTAGTTGGCTGATCTCTGTTGAGATTTGCCGCCGTGGTCGAAATCGGCCAAGAGGACTATTATTATTAAATGTTAAATTAAAAGCTACAGGAGAACAGTGAGAATTCTTTGCCATCCGTAATGTAATGTTAAGTAGTGTTTCTGAATATGAAATGAAAAATGAAATGTCACGAGAGAAAATTGTATATTTTATATTTCATATCGTGTCGTATTAATGGTATTATTATTTTTGTATTTTCTCTTTTATTTTTTTTTGTCGCACCGTCCACTTTGCTGCTTAGCCAAAAGTCATGACTGGTAGAGAATGCCCTACGGCGTTAAGTCCACCTTTTGTAGGTAGTTTTGTTGTGCAATAAAGCTTAAATAAATAAAATTAATTAGAGTGCATTCACATATAAACCGTCCGTTTTACAGGTTCGTTCAAACGTGTATGTTACTAGCGTTTGTAATTGAATGAGCGAGTTCACACATACCTAATACAGTATTCCGCATCCAGTACAATTTACCGATCCGACAATAGAAGTAAAAGTCCGTTTAAGTACAAAGGGTGGACTTAATGCTTAAAAGTATTTTCTGCCAGTCAACCTTTAAGGTCATGCAGAAGGAAGGCATTAATTAAAAAAATAAATTAACTTAAAGACAAACTTTAAAGATATAATATTAATAAATAAAAGTTCATAATAAATTATATTATAATGTATAAAAATAAATATCAATCAATTAATTAATATGGATATTAAACATTTATAAATGTAATATACATGCAACTTATCAATTTAGAAAATTTCGAACCTTTTTTCTTGAACGACAGCTTCGAGTCTGATCTTTTGTGATCCAGGGATAGTGTGGGGTAGTTTATATATGGTGAACGCTCCCTTACGTTGACAGCCAGCACAAACATTAAACTTGTAGTGTGCAAGTTTCCTTGTATTCATTGAAATGCATACGTACCTATGAATAATGAAACTGTAGCGTACTGAAATAGGGGCTGCTCTTGCACAAATAATATATAGAGATGTTTGAGCAACTGCACGTTCCTGGTTACTTCAATTTAAAACTTAACATTTAAAAACTTGGGGCTTTTATTTAAACAACGTTCGAGTGTAAAATACTTTTAACTGCCTGCCTACCGGTTTTGTGGTCTGAGGTCCGGACTACAAAACCGGCTGACCCGGGTTCGAATCCTGCTAGGGGCAAATGTTTGTGTGATTAGCACGAGCATTTGTACCTGAGTCATGGGTGTTTATAAATGTATTTAAGTATTTCTATCCGCTATTTTAGAAACCATAGAACAAGCTAACGCTTAGTTCGGGACTAGGTAATTGGTGTGTTCGTTGCAACAATTTTTTTAACCTACTTTATGAATGTCTCCGAATGCAGTCCTTTATGCCTTTTTAAATCAACCATTTAGAAATCGGACCTTTAATTTAAACCTACGATTATAACTTACGATCACTATATAGAATAAAACAAAGTTGCTTTTCGCGCCTGGCCCTATGTCCGTATGTATGAATGTATATATGTTTGCTTGGATCTTTTAATCTACACAACGGATTTTGATGCAGTTTTTGTCAAGAGAAAGATTTATAATTATGAAAAGCGTCTGCCGGGTCCACTAGTTAAAAATATATATAATGAGTACACTTCAACACCCAACGATACAAGTAGGCAGATATGGTAAGCAGGTGCACACGGTAGTAACAAAAACGAGGAAAACAAGTCAATACATTGAAATTGTGTTATAAAAATACGGCCATTCATCTGGTTTGATCCAACAAAATGTTCCCAGCCTACGTGCCAACGCAAATTTTATTAGCTCTAACAACGCCGATTTTACGCGCCAAATTATGGTCGCCATCTTGAAAACGACGAAGGAATATAAAATGAATCGGGGTTAAGACTAAAGACGCGATAAGTATTCGGCGCTGAAATGACTAGAAACAATCTGATTAGCATCTTGAAGGTTTTTGTGGGTTTATTGTAAAACGATTTTATAACTCGGGTTTAATAGATGTAGAAAGCATACCTATTGTTATTGTTAAACACAATTGTTGCTTGACTGAAAAAGATTTTATATGAAAACAAGGATTTCTTCACATAAGAAGAAGTCCTAAGAGGGTAAATTGAAATTTGAACTCAAACCCATGTTTATTATGACTGGCTTTTAACAATGGAAAAAATACTAAGGAATAAAACTTGGTAACAAGAAGCCATTAAAAATTAAACGTCAAGAACATATTACCGAAAAAGATAACAGATATTCATTCCATGGAAATTTGTTGTTTTGCGGCGGAAAATTACAGAATATTCCACGAAAATTGTCTCAATATCCGTTTTTCCGATTTCGACCCCAAATCGCTCGTCCGTCGTTATTATAAGGCAACAAATTGTTTTGAATTGAATTGTTTACCAGCGGAAAATGTTAGGTACTGGTTACACTTCAATCTTTGTAATAATTATTGTTCGCGTTAAGAAGATTGTGTCAATATATTTAACAAAAATCTCAATAGGTAATATTTGAAGAGTTGGAACTTAAACGCAACCTAACATTGACCCAAAAACATACTAATTATATAAGTTGTGATTTTTCAAACATTTCATCGCTATCGTCCGTTAGAATTTCTTACACAAATTCTTTTCGTGGTTTGTTTCAATCATGTTTTGTTTGCGAGAGGTTTCTTTTTGTTTTTCTTTACACGTATTTCAGTAAGTGTGCAAGAATGTTTTCTTGCGCATTTCAATGCAGTATCACAAAGGATACCTATTTAAAGTTTTTACTTAAGCACTATTACAAACTTCTAGTTTCGCTGAATGAATACAATCATTGATGAACGTAAGTTTCTAACTTTGTGTTTAGGTGTTCGGTTGTTATAGGGATTTTAATTTGTATCAACCATGTCGCGGGGAACCACCTCTTTCAAACATGAAGATGAACACGCAGTGCATCCCAAGAGTCTCATCTCTATTCTCATCAGCCTATATACGTCTCATTACTGGGCACAGGCCTCAACTCAGCTAGGAGTTTTTTTAAGTTGCGCAAAATAAAATTAATTGAAGTTACAAGAATGTTCTTTAAAATTGCACATTATTAAAATTACAAATGAGGTGGTACGAGCCATATTCCACCACGCGGGCTCAGTGCAGGTTGGTGAAGGGGTTGTTTGTAATATACTCGTAAGTGACAAAACATTCTGTCAGATGTTACTTAGCCGCCCTAGGGCCTCACTTCATTCTTTCACTCTTCTACAAGAGCATAACTTCTAAGACCAGAAAATTGACTGGACATTCGCTCTTTGTCACTGGCGATGTAAATAATTACACAAGCTAATGCTTAGTTTGGGGCAAGGTAATATAATTGGTGTGTTCGTTGAAAACAATTTATTGATCAATAATAAGGGTTCACTTAAAAATATAGGGATTTTAAGCATTTTTTTTTTAATTTAACTAGTCGACTGGACCTTTTTTGTAAAAAAATCATCACAACTATAACCTTTTCGAAACCTGTGTAAACTCTACCGTGCACTGTCAGGCTCTTGCTACCTGTTTTTGAAACCTCTACGGTCTGCCAACACAAGCGCATGCCTAAACGGTTGTAAGCACGACTGCGAACGCTACGGCTCCATAGGCTAGATGGCGCTGTTAGCTTAGCACCGCACATGAACCGTGGCATATAAGATTTAGATCCAGAATAATATAGATAGACAAATCAAGATCATTGCTATCGGACCTTGGTCCCCGACCACACCACCTCGGTCGGTAAGAAGCGCTTACCTTTAGCTTCCTAACTAAATCTATTGCGCCAAACGCTGTATAAGCACTCAGTATGATTATGTGACTGGTGTAATAACTTCAACTAGTTCTGAACTACGAGTACTTTGGATAAACGTCACTATTGGTTTTTGGCTAGTGTTTATCAGCCCAAAGTTACAGGACTTTATAAAGGGCATGCACAACTTGATTGAAACAACGTCCCTCCAGAAATAAATGGAAAAGATTTTGAACTGCTATTTCCTCAGCCCTTAAGTCTCACTAGGCCTTTTCCAGCCTATTGCCAAAGCCTTTTTTATGTAGCCTGAGAGCTGTAACTCAGCTTTCTAGATAACCCTTATTTTATGGGGCATAAAGGGTAATATCCAGCGAAACGGTGGCCGCAGTGAAGTGGGCTGGAACACACTAAATTCTATTAGGATAGTAAAGTGGGGTTTGGCCTTAGATCAAACCAAACGGAGGAAGATACGGTATGTCCTTACAATCGCCAACGTAACAATGGGCCGCACATGTTAAAACGCAGTGTCTTTATAATGTGAAATTAGAATACACTTAAAAAAAAGGACTGCTGCAGACGGGACTCAAACCCGTACCTCTCGCAAGCCGGGCGTTTGCTCTCCCAATTGAGTTACCGTGACACTTACTTATTTAATTTCACAACCGGCTTAGAGATACGTGCCGAAATAGTTTTGTGTCACAAAAGTGAGCATTTCTACTCCATTTAGATCATCGTGACACTTACTCATCGGTCCGAATTTCTTTAATTCCGAGTCCCGCCGGTGGCAGTCCATTTTTCTCACAGTGTGTTTTAGTTTCACATTGTAAAGAAATTCGCGTTAATGCTGTTAATGCTAAGAAACAAAGTAACTTAACGCGGTGTTCCCTCTTTCTTATAACTTGAGTTCATTCAAAGCGAAAGTCAATAGGCACCTTCTGGGTAAGCTCGCTACATCGTCGACATCTTCTTTACCCCTTAGAGGGAGAATGATTTATTTATTTTTATTTATTTAAGCTTTATTGCACAACAATATTTTGTACAAAAGGTGGACTTAACGCCGTAGGGCATTCTCTACCAGTCACACCTTTGGGCTAAGCAGGAATGTGGACCCTTCGGTTCGGAGTTCGCTGAATATTTTGCAACGGTTGTAAATAAGGATATAGAAGTCTGTAAGAAAATCGATAGGCCAATGACTTGTACCATTTTACTTTCATTTTCTATTTTCTCTGTATGTGGACCTGTGGTTGGCTGGTATAGAATGCCTCCGGCGTTAAGTCCGCCGCTGTACACAAGTTTGTGCAAAAGTTTTTTAAATAAATAAAAATAAATAAATATCTACATATATGTATAAGAGAGTTATAAAGATTCCACTTTAAAATGTTTCAATTCTGAGAAAGGGATAAAACTATTCAAATATTCTTCTACAGTTGAGCATTATATATAGGAATATAAATAGGAGATTTATTTTATTCGATGTGCTTTCATAGAGTTCGTATCTTTTATCTTAAAAAATGGAATCTTTAATATATGTTATTAAATAATGTTTGTTATATTAGTATATATTATGTGTATTTTAAAATATGTTATCATATAAATAGATTGTATATTTTATATTTAATCTTATGTGTCTTATTATTGGTATTTTTATTTTTGTGTTTTCTCTTTTATTTATTTTGTCGCACCGCCCACTAATCATTTCTGCTTAGCCCAAAGGTATGACTGGTAGAGAATGCCCTACGGCATAAGTCCACCTTTTTCACAAAATTTTGTTGTGCAAGAAAGCTTAAATAAATAAATTAATTAAACTTTTCATCATAATGATAGAAATTAAATCCACATCGTAATATCCAGTTCGAAACTTATTATCAAAAGCCAAACAAAATATGGTCCCTACTTCCATACGATGAATAAGGAGGTTTGGAGGAAGGAAGGAGGAATTATTTGAAGGTTTAAAATCATTATCATAACAAATTCGAGCTAGTGTTTTTCTTGACAAACATAACCAAAACAATAATCAATCGAAATGGAAACCTAATCAACCTGAAAAGTATTCATGAATAATGAAACTTTGACTGACATTTTATTACTCTAAGGGTGCATTCTAATAATAATAATAAATTCGTTTATTTCCAAAAGTATTTTTTACATAATGTTACTGAGTTTTCCCGGTAAGTAGTCTGAGACACTTGTAATGGGAATAACTCGCTCTTTCCCTCGGTGGTTAACATTATAGTACCGATGTTATACACTGTAAAATAATTTTTAAAATTTTATGATTTACTTTTACATTTTACTTTTACAATTTTACTTTAACTATTTTACTTTAATAATTTTACAATTTTTCTTACTTATTTTACTTCAATAATTCACGACATTCACGACTATTCTTAGACTATTCGGCAACTAATCGTCAAAAACACGATACGTCATGACGGAAAATGTTCACATTGCTTACGAAATCGGTTTTTTCAAGATTTCAAATGCGACAGACCCGTCACGATTCGTGATTTTTAACGAATTGTTATTTTTAAAAGATGAGCACGACGGATGACCATTCTGACCATACAAGTGACGTCTATTTACAAGCATCTCCGTGCTTCGGAAGGCACGTTAAGCTGTTGTCCCGGTTAATATCGATCGGTATTAGTCGTTAAGCCTGGTCAGAGGCCCTCGGGCGGCTTAATAACATCTGACAGTAAGGTTGGTCACTTACCTTACACATACCTCTCCACCAATCCGCACTGAGCCCACGTGGTGGAGTATGGCTCGCACCACCTCATAGTTGAAGTGAGGCCTGTGCCCAGCAGTAGGACGTATATAGGCTGATGAAGATGATAATGAGCACGACGACACAGTTCGTGAAGCGTGTGAAAAAAAAACGATTCGTGAAAAAACGCGATTCTTCTTATCGTGAAGGCGCCCTAACACTGATACACGAGTGGGTTAGAGGAAGTTGGAAAATTGCAGACATATACATATTGACTAGTGAAACGAAACCTTTTTTTCGTCAACCTTTTTCTCTAAGAAATAAGGTTACGAATTGTGGTGTTACTTATGGTTGCATTTGTTAACTTTGCCTAAGGAATTGTATGGATCTATTTTGTTGTCGAGAATAAACGGTTGGTATGCCAAAAGTTGTAACTTGCGTTGGGAAAAAAAAGAAGAAATTCTTGTTTTCTTTATTGTATGACTGGTCTAAATTACATGAACCATCCGGTTTATGTATATGTATATGTCGCAGTAAGATAGATAAAGCCGTAATATAGTTATATCCCTAGTGATATAATTATATACCGTAACATAGTTATACGAAAGCGATTCATTACTATCTCACTAGGAATATAGTTATAAAACGGTCCCAGTTTAGTGATATACTTATATTACTAGATTAAGTCTAGTGAAATAGCTTTCGGAGTGTGCGGCGCAGGCGGCGCGAAGAGATTGGTTACCCAAAAAAGCAATCCAGCTTTCAAACATTACATTGGATGATCCTATACCAAATGAAAACTTGTCACTGAGAAAAAGTATGCCAAATATTGTCGCGCTTTGGAGGCCAAGGTTATTTTAAAAAAATCGAATATACAGTGTTCTACTAAAAGGTGGGCCTGTAAGAAGCATTCAGTGCTATGTAATTATAGATGTCATGATTCCTCTCCTTGTCTAAACAAAAATAAAAAAAGACTTTTAAATAAACCAAGATCTCAAACTAGTTGATAAGAAATATATTTGACGACCGCTTGGTGCAGTGGTCCACAGGTCGAACTTCTAAACCAAGGGTCGCGAGTTCGATCCCCGCACAGTATAAGCATAAGTGTGCATGAACATGTGTGTTTGTACTGGTCTGAGTGTTTTCTATATATATTATATATTTATTTACAAAAAAAAAGTATTAAAATATTTTTATCCGTTGTCTAGTACCCATAACACAAGCCTCGTAGCTTAATTTCGGACTAGAGAATTGGTGTGATTGTTGTGTAATATTTATTTATTATTTATATATTATTTATTAAGATAACTCAAAACTGTTTTTTTTTTTTTGTTAGCCTACATCATCCCACTGCTGGGCAAAGGCCTCCCCCAAACCTGTCCACTGATCCCTGTCTAGGGCCAGAGTTTGCCAATCCGGTAAATATTTTTTTAAAACTGTTTATTAGCTTTAAAAGATTTTTAATGTTTGATTAGTTTTAATTGCATTGTTAATGTTAAATTTCAAAAATATGATCGTTTTGATTGTAATTGAAATTACTTTAATACACGTTAATGTCACAAAGTATTGTAACTGACTGCAGGATACATAAAGTTGATTTTTTAATAAAGATAAAACTAATAAAATATTGTTTTATTTTTATTATATATGGCAGATTTATATTAACTAAGCTTAATCAAGTAATATATTTATAACACTAAACTAAATCTAGAAATATAAGTATGTCACTAAACTTGGACCGTTTTATAACTATATTCCTAGTGAGATAGTAATGAATCGCTTTCGTATAACTATGTTACGGTATATAATTATATCACTAGGGATATAACTATATTACGGCTTTATCTATCTTACTGCGATATATATATGTCATGCGTGACGCGTTTGACACACACACATGCACAATAGACTTATAATCAATCCATAAGAATTTGAACGCTGAAAAAGTCGACCCGGCGCAAAATAAAAGTACTCGTCAATTCCTCAAATTATTACTTTTAATAAGTACTTTTAAAACTGTTTTCTGCTGGCACCTTATACTTGAAAAGTAAATACATGACTTTCAAGAGCACTTAGCAAATTCTAAGAACTTCTCAAATAGAATCTAAATGAGTATTTGCAAACTATATTGCATCTATTTATCGTTGATTTACATTTCAAAGACGTTTGAATTATGTATGCATTTGTTGAAGGCTTGATTACCCAAGTGATACCAATGAGTGAGAGCGCTTTTCTTGGGATAAGGTTTAGTTTCGAATCATTAATCTTTAAATATTAAAGTCACTAGAAATAGAAGCTTAGCTCATAGTGATGACGTAAAAAATAAAATTAGGCAACCATCACATTTGCCTAAAACCTTGCTTTGCCTTGCAAGGCTCATTATGATGCCTTAGCTTATAAGCCTCTATTAAGACCTTCTCTGTACATTATGAATGCAATCAAATATTGAATATATTGTTCTGATCCAAAAAATAATCAGCTCAAGCACTTGCGTTAAGGAGATCATAAACAAGAATGGTAACACAAAAACCAACATAGAAAATTGGTTTTCTACATTTTTTCCGTCCTGGGCTCGAACCCGGGACCTCAGAGATGGCGGCACCTAATAAAACTGGTGCATGCGGCACAACCCCTTGGAGGTTGCCAAAAAGCTTGCATTGGTTTGAGAATATAAGATAATATAAGGTACCTAGTTGGATATTATTAAGCCAAGGGCCTCTGACCAGGCTTAGCGACTAATATCTCTTGATATTTACCGGGACCAACATCTAACCCTGCCTTCCGAAGCACGAATATGTAAATAGACGTGACTTAAATGGTCGGAATGGTCACCTATCCCAAACACGCCCGCGCCTATGGTTGCTAAATTTTTTGTATCACTACCGAAACTCTGCACCGAATGCGCCACATTCACCTCACAGGGATAATTTGTGAACTTTCATTAAAAAGCATTAGCGTTTAAACTTTAAGCAAATCTTAACGTACTTATATTAACAATCCAGTTCTTTGTGCTACCGTCACCAGATGGTGTAGATTATAGGCTAGGATTAGATTGGATAGTATTGGAACTCAACACGACTTGAAGTTTTTGTGAAACCAAATAAGTATAATATCAATCTTAATATGTGTTACTTAAAATTGCAAGATTGGTTCAACTTTGTAGCTGTTAAATCATAATTTGCTTGCAAAACCATGAAATGTTGCTGTTGTTGGTCGGCATAGTTTGATTTTGGTTCCAAAAATTTCAGTATGGATTATTGTGTTATCAACTATTTACACATCCAAGTGTGTAATCCTTGCCTAATAAACTTATGCTAATAAGCAACAAGTAACTTACAAGATGTACCTTGGAGTGTTGAAACGTCAATACACGGGACGTCGAAGTTAACACGTCGTGTGGTAATCAAACTAATGGGGGTTACATGCAAACTTACCTTTGGGGGAGTTCCGAAACTAGAGGTAACCTTTCGTATTCGACCTCTGTCGAACAATCCTGATTTACAAGAATCTAATTACTGTGTAGGTATAAACTTGATTCACAGTCATAACCTGCATAACTAAACTTAGGCTAACATGCTTACCTGGACATGTGTAGATGTTCCAAACATATTTTACATACCATATTCAAAGAAATTGTAAAGAGGTGAGTTCAAATTCCAATGAGTAGGAACAGACAAAACTTACTCGAGAAGATCCACTTTTCTGCTACGGGCCATGGGAAGTTATCTACACTAATATTAGAAAGAGGAAAGATTTCATTGTTTATTTGAATTGAATTGGCTTTGAAACTACTGGGCCTATTTAAAAAAAAACCTTTGACCATTATAAACCCTTATAAACAAATGCTATATTAATGTAGATAACATGCTTAATATATTGGAGAACAAAATACCACACGGGCAAAGGCGCTGGCGGGAAATGAGTAAAATATAGACAAAGACATTTTTTTTAAACCGCCATACTTCGATACTCACTGTCGCAGCAGATCGATGAGGAAGTACGCCATGTCCTTGAACCCCACAGGCCCAGCCCTGACCATCATGTAGAACTCATCCTGACACGTCTGCTTGGGCTTGACGAAGTCAAAGGTGAACCCGCCAGTCGTGATGAGAGGCGTCCCAGTGTTGCCGAGAAACTTGGTGATACGCCCCACCGAGGCTGTGGGCAAAAAAATGTTGAACTGTTAAAAAATAAGTCGGTTGGATGTTTACAATCATGGTAAATACTACAAAATATAAGTTGACAGTCGGTTTATCGCGGCTGGGTCGCGTTTTTGGGGGTACCGGTCGCAAACCGAAGGCTACGGCAAAGGACCTCAGTAAGAGTTGAAATTTTGTAAAAATATTATTAAGCCACTTGTTAAGTATTGATTGTAAAAACTACGTCACTATGTTCATTATTCACTTTTAAATGACTATCTTTTGATTAAAACTCTGTTAGTCTTTAGGTAGCCCGGTAGACAGAACAAAAAATAATTTTTGGCATAATTTTCCATTCTTCGATCATATATATGGAAATATTAAATCAATAGTGAATTTACAAAAAAAAGTTGGCCGGAGCGCTGATCGATGCATTTTTCTAATAGGGAATAGCGTTACTTTTTGGGATAAAACGTGTGAATCCAGCTCTAAGGTATTTTCTTTGCGTTTATAAAGAAAAATATATTATACCGAATCCGGTATTCGGTATTCAAGAGCATAGATAAAAAAACCGTGTGCCTTAAAATGTACGTTCATTTTTCTGAATTCAATAAACGCATGAAAAAGGTAATTGGAGTGTTTTCTTTACATACCCACCTCTTATACACCACATATCTCATTGAGGCACATGCCTCGCTTCTAACAGAGTTCTAACCAATAAACAACATCGCATAGGTACATTGATCTGACTCCGTGGTAAGTAGCTTAAGATCTTGTGTTACAGATATCATAATCAACAGTGGTATTACAAATAAATTTTAATAAATACATTTAACACCCAGACCAGTACAAACAGACATGTTCATTCACACAAATGTTTGTAGAGTGCGGGGATCGAACCCGCTAAACCCGCAATCTCCGCGCCTCAATCGGCAGGCAGCAGGTGTGGCCCGAGCCTTTATTAGTTCAGTAAATTTACACTCCTTCAGTAATGGTTGGTAAGTTAGGTTGAGTTTGAAACCAACCATGATAGAACTGTCAAGATTTCACTAGCAACTGTAAACTTTCTGCGTATTAATAATGCATAAGTTGACCTGAGACTTGCTAAAACTACTTTGAAAGAACTATCTAACTATCTGTGCCCTTTGACTCGGTCTAAAACTTATTTATTGGTCATGGGTGTTTATAAATGTATTTAAGTATTTCTATTCGTTATTCTAGCCACCATAGCACAAGCTAACGCTTAGTTTGGGGCTAGGTAATTAGTGTGTTTGTTGAAACAATTTATTTGTTTCATTTCTTACTGCCCGCTGTCTGTTAAGTATGCTTAGATCTTTGACACCACGCAACGGATTTTGCTGCGGCTTGTTTAAATAGATGGAATGATTCAAGAGGAAGGTTTATGTAGATAACACATGAACAAAACAGTAGTGAAACAAATAGCATTTATGGGGTTTTAATGTGGTAAATCAACGCTCATGCGATGTCGGCGCGGTTGGCATGTATTATAGAGGTAAAATTTATTGCTACGGTTTTCCCATCACGAAAAATTATTCTGAAATGGTATGTGATGGATGAGCATTGTTTTTTTTATCTTTTGTCGTCGGTTGGCTATGTTTTTACTCTTACTTTATCAGGTAATAATTGAATTATTATAACATCATTGCGTAAAGCCAGCAGCATTAAAAAACGCTATTTACATTTTTCCTTTGACAATAATCCCAAAGAAGGATCAAAGAGAATTTCGCCTATTCATTCCAATCATACAACACACAAAAAGTAACAGGGCCTTTCAACGCCTTTTCAGAAGAAAGAACGATAACCTACTTATTTTCACAGTTCAAATGGAGGTATAATGTTATTTTCTTTTATATATATTGTTTATTGGCGTCCTCAGGTGATCTACATCGATTATTATAGTATCCTTTCTGGATATAGTATAAATTTAAAAAAATATCAACCCAACCGTTTTGCAAATTGCGTTTGGAATATACACAATACTCGTACTCATGCTTATTATATTTCTTCCTCCCTTTCGCAAACACACATACACAGACACCACGCGCACACACACACACTCGCACTCACACACACACACACTCACACACACACATAACACACACTCACACACACAACACACACTCACACACACAACACACACTCACACACACACAACACACACACACCTGTGTAGTACTTACCTACCTAAATCTCATTTTAGGAGCACTTATAAAAAAATAATGTTAAGCACTATTACCTACCTCTCTTATGTAACTGTATGAGTATTGGCGTCTGTCACACAGTTTATAAGTAAACTAGTATAGACGTCTATAAGCCCTATCTTTCTACAGAGAGTATTTTGCTTAGACATATTTTTTATGTAGATAAACAGTAATTTTTTCGAGAAATAATAAAAGTTATTTCTCATTATTATTACA
This sequence comes from Pyrausta despicata, assembly GCA_963921415.1. Lineage (NCBI taxonomy): Eukaryota > Metazoa > Arthropoda > Insecta > Lepidoptera > Crambidae > Pyrausta > Pyrausta despicata. Next base: position 10,364,748 of record OY992864.1, read on the forward strand.
TATTCCGCCACTTCTAATCAGTTGAAATGACCCACTCTCCTGGCCGTTTACGTTAGATTTCAAATGCTAACTGAAAGTATGCAAGCTTTTAAATGTTTAATTGTTAAAAATTCTGTTTTTTTCCGCATGGCTGAAGGCACAAGAAGCGTGTCATCTAATCGTATGGCGTTGAGCACGCCAGGTACGCCACGACATTTTCGTTCAGCGCCAGAGTTAAAAGTGTTTAAAATTAGACATCGCAATGAATCGGTTAAAGAGACTGCACAAACTCTTGAGATACAAATGACCTCACTTTGTTTTCATATTCACTGTGGACAACTAAAAATACTGAAATCTTACGACCATTTGAATAAACAACGGAATGCGGACGGAGCATATAAGAAGTTAAACTAAGAAACTATTTTCAGATGCTAATTTTATACTTAGCTTAATTAAATTTTCAGGTAAGTAGGAAGGATTGCGTCGAAAACTAATTTTATTAATAGCTTAAAATTCGCTGTTATACAGGGTATAATTTTAGTGGTGGTTTTCACGCAGTTTAATGAATTTATTTCGTAAAGTCATTCGTGATAGACTCTGAACAAAATGCACACGTTATTAAATGTAATGCACTAGAACTTTTCTTATTGCGTAGTTATTTCATTATACCTTTTTAGGTGCCAACTATTAGCAGCAAAAGTAGCATGGAATAAAGAATAGAATAAAATCGTTTATTAACTCTTGATTAAGGTGTCATGTTAGATCTTTAAAAATACCACATACGAACTGTATGCGGCATTTTGCGGTATTTATATTTGCACATATTCAGCAATATAAAATAGCGTGCAAATATTAATATGGCATAAGGTACGTGCCTTAAAAATATAACAATTATGCTTTTCTCACTGCGGTTAGACAATGTTAAGCGTAGTTTAATTGGTAGTTTTTTTTTTTTTTTTTTTTTCCCAGATGTTATTTTGAGAATTTTGTTTTGTTATGTAAAAGACTATTGAGTTATTATTTTAAGATTTTTAAGATTTATCACTACTTAAAGGGCGTCGCTTACAATACGACCGGCCTTTGTTCATTGTTAAGTTAATGCTCACATATGGTGCGGTGCTAAGCACATACATAACTAGGACCGCTAACATTCTCATACATAAATATACTTAAGGCTGCAAGAGTATACAAACTTAATTACTAAGTTTACACTTATGATGACGATACTAATAAGATAATGATAAGACAGCATAAGGTTGTACAAAACCAAATAGGGTTATACCTTACTTATACTAATATAACTAATATATTATATTATACTATGTATATGTATATACACACACATATATATATATATATATATATATGTATACACATACATATACATATATACATATACATAGTAAATACATGTATATATATATACATATATTTATATATACAAATCAACTTAATTGAAACTTACTTTACATTTTAACGAACTTACATTACATTTTTACAAGCTTACCTGCTAAGTTTACGCATAGGTTTTATAAATTTATGACAATACTAATGACAATGAGATAATATAGCAACATTAAAGTTGTACAAAACTATATCAAGTTGTATCTAACACGTCGTTATATCTAACTTAGACTAGGCAATGCATGGCTAGTTATAGTCTTACATATTGTGAATTCATATTATCTAGTTATCATGTTAATCTGCATGAGTCTACTTACTTATGTACTAATTTTATTATTATTATTATTTTTTTTTTAAACATATTTATACATTCTTTGTATTCTAAATGAAGAATGATGGTTAAAGCTTATACAACCAGTAAAGTCTTTGACATTTTAACATTGTTATTAGTATGTAATCACTGTTTTGAAATATTAGATAAGATAAGTTACGTTTGACATTACTTACAAATCGCACAACATTTGTATAAAATTAAATAATAATGGGTTTCATTATTTATCATACTTAACAACTAGGTAATGCCTACCTAGTGATAGTCTTTCATATTATGTTTATACTTATCTATAAACAGCTAGGATAATATATGTTAAGTGAAATTGTTATTATTATTTACATGTTAATCAGGCGACTGCAAATCAAATTGATACTTTGGTTTTACAGCAAATACAGCTGCTGCTGCACAACAATAAGGCACTAAGGTCCATTTTAGTGAGACGGGTGCACCAAATTCAAATATGTCATGCTCAGGGAGACCTTAAGGTTTATCATATAATACCATATATAAAACAAAAATGCTTAACGATTTTAAATTACGAATTTGTGAAAAGTCTGAAATCTGCGGCATTTGGCAAACTAAAGCGAATAAGTCACTAAATAACATATTCTAGGGCAGAGGGGCATTTTAGTGAGTAGCAGATTGTCGCCTCATTTACTGCTGCCTCTGAATGTAGCCGTTTATATGAGCCTATAAATGCAACTAGAATGTCCAAAATGACCATATTATTATCATGATATTGTATGTGATTTATATGTATATACCAGAAGCAAATAATAGTGTGAGTAAGCGGGGATATATTTTAATAGGAATAGCAGTGTCTAAACGTGTCATTGAATAATACTCAATTATGTTAGATTGGGACGTAATTAAAATTTTAAGATTACCAGTTGAAAAATTGAAATTTCTGTCTTACCGTGCCTTGACCATTTATAAGCCTGAGTCCCAATCAGTAGCGAAGCTTTGTGTGAAACCCGAGAGAGCGCCATCTATCACACCGCAAGGATGTTTGTTGGTATTAGTCGATCGGTTGCGACCCCCACCTCCCCTTAGCAGTCATCTGTGATGGGAGTATGGGAATTCGAGCCAATTCATAAAGGTTCAATAAGTTGTTTTAAGAGATAGACATTTTAGCGGATAGATTGTTGTTGTCGTCCTACTGATTAGATGTCGCTATTTCAGATGTGAGTCGATGTGTTGGGTTGTGCGATGGTCATTTTTGCTAGACGAATACTGATTATGTCACCTTGTCATTAGTCAAATGAGTGATTTATATTTGTTCCAAATTTAAAGTTCTAAGCAAATTGTGTCGATTGATGTACGGCAAAATTAAACGTCGGCAATTATGTTGCTAGGTATCAATCATAGCTCTTAGATGTTTCTCATAAAGCAGGGAAAATTCGAGAAAGAGAGAGAGGGGGGAGGAAAGTAAATTAGGTTCGTGTCCATTATATCGAGACCGGTGCCCCTAAGTCAGGTGTTTCATGCAGGATGTCACCACAGCGGCATCAGCCAAATGAATAGGGGAACCTGTCGTACCCCGGACCGAGCTTTACCTAGAATAATCCCGCCTCTTTCGAAAATCCCGCACTTTTAAAATCCGTTGTCAATGGTATTCAAAACTCCATTCATCAACATATACTTGCACACTAAATAGGTGAAGCTAGCGCTAGAATAAAAGATAAAATAAAATGCAAAACAAAACTGCCCCAGGTACAGCAGGTTCCCCTAACTATATTTGATACAAATTTGGAGTTTCCTAGCAGAGTGTGGCGTTTGATGACGTGCTCAGGGAGACCGAAAGATAGCGCTCCATCTTATAGAAGCACTTACAGGGTCTAAAAACACTGATTTGTGGAAAATCTAAAATCTACAGCGTTTGGCAAGCAAAAGCGAATAAGTCGTAAAATTACATATTCTGGGGTTGCGGGGCTTTTTAGTGAGTAGCAGATTGCCGCGTCAATTACTACTTCATCGGAATCTAGCTTTTTATATTAAGTTATAAATGTCCATAGGGTGCCAAAATTACCATACTATCATGGCATTATATGTGATTTATGTTTACGAAGATCAAATAATAGCGTGGTTAAGCGGTGATTTTTTTTAAAAATAGGAAGAGCAGTATCTGTATGTGTCCTTAAATATCTACTAAATTATGTAAGATTGAGTCATAATAAGAATTTAGAATTAATAGTTGAAAAATTAAAATTCCTGTCTTATCACACTAACCGTCGAGTCGCGGTCGAATGGCGGGAGAATGACGTTTGGAGCCAGAGTCCAGACAGCGAATAGTACCTATTACAAAGGTTTCTGAGATGTCTTAAATTTAGATGTAGGCAATAGTGAATCTAAATATGTTTACAGAATCTTAAAATGTTACTTAGTTCAAAAGATATGAGCAAGTTTGAAAAGGTAAACAAAGAGGCGGGGGGGGGGGGGGGGGGCAACTAGTGACAGCTAGTGCGGGGAAAGAGAATTGTCTGGTGCGAGAAAAAAGGTGCCAAGCGTGTGTCGCCTCTCTGATTCATCCCATTGCGAGAATGTAATTTGCAGCTAAGTAGATTTGTTTGGGTCTGTCCGTGTTTGGTTTATGTTAAGTCGGAGTAATTAAATTAATGATTTTGTCTAATTCAAGGTTTATATTGTGTTTATTAGGTGTTTTGGACAGTTGGTTTCTAGTATCAATATTTAAGTGGGAATTTGTTTTGTGTGTTGCAGAAGTTATGGTAGTGCATGGGAATGGGTAGCTATATTTATCAAATGAAAAGTTGGTAGTTGACAATTCAACCCACCGGGTCGAGTCATCCGCACCCGCAACTGATCCCATTGGTCCCATCCCTATTTTAGCGCTTTGTGTGGCGGTTATTTTCGTTCTTTTCAGATTGGTTTTGCACAAAATAAAATGTTGCCATATTTTTTGCACAAAATTTACCATTAAATAAAAGTGCGAGTGTGGATGTCGATTTGAATGTGGTGTTTATGGCCGGCTAAGTATTGTTGTATTCCTTTAATGTATCTATTATATATTTATTGTATTTTAGAAGCGACTCTAGCGCCTCCGTCTTGCCGAGGAGCTCCTGCAGGTTGTAGGGACTGACCCGCAGGTGTTTACATAAGCTTTCGTGTTGGTACCTTACTCGGGCGTACCTACCGCACTCAGTCAGTAGGTGCATCATGTCTTGAACAGTTTTTCCGTCGCAGGGGCACATGTCGGTATCAATAATATGAAACTTATGTAAGTACTTACGGCAGTAGGCGTGCCCGGTAAGAAGTTGCGTAAGTTGGAAGCTGTGCGTAGTTTTTTCGAATAATTCCGCTATAGAATGTAAGTCGGGTAGCCATGTGCGAGTGAAGGAGCCGGTGTTTGAACTGGTGTATCTTGTGTTGTGTATTTCCATGTTGTTTTCTTTAATGATTCTTTTAACATAGCTGATGGGAAAATGTGCAAAGTCGGGGGTTTTGTGCATTTGGGCTGCGGCTTTAGCTGCGGCGTCGGCAGCTTCGTTGCCTTGTATCCCATTATGGGCCTTAATCCATCCAAAAGCCACTCTCTCGCCGAGTTCTCTGGCCATTACGTGGATCTTCGTGGCCATGTTGTTGGTGGAGTTGGGGTTTTCTAGTTCCTGTAAGGCTGAATGACTGTCTGAAAGGATTAGTATTCTGCTCCTGTTCTTTGTTCTGGCCCAATTGAGTGCCCCAGCGATAGCAAACATTTCAGCCTGGAAGACCGTGCAGCAGTCGTGGAGTTTCATTTTCCTAATCACCGGGGGGCGATCAGGCACAAAAGCCACAAAGGCTGCACCTGTCTTTCCGTCCTCCTGCTTGCTACCGTCAGTGAACACCCTGATATCTGTGGATGGGCATATCCTTTGAATGTCTTCCTCGGTATAGGCTGTGGTGAATTTTATGCCCCTTCGATGGGCTGGATGCGCCAGTTTATCCGGTGGGGTCTGTCGGTCGAAGGTAACATCATCAGGCAGATATGGGGTGGTTCCTCTTAGTTTGGCTGTTTCAACCTCGCCCACGGCCTCCACCTTCAAATCCAATGGAGTCAGTTCGGCAAGGGCAATAGCGGCATTGGCGGAGATGGTCCTGAATCCCTTAATGATTTTCAGTGCGAAGCCTCTTTGGAGTCCGATCAATTTAGTCCTGGCTTTCTTATATTTTGTGACGCTACTCCATATTCCCGCCGCATACGTGATAATTGGCTCTATAACGCCTTTGTAAATAATTCTTATATTCTCGCTGTTGATACCCCACGTTGGGCGGACAAATTTGCTCAGTGTTTTGTATATGACTAGCGCCTTGTTAATAGCGTGTTCCACATGGGGTAAGAATGAAAGCCTTTGGTCTATCACCACGCCCAATAATTTGATGGAGTTGCTGAATGACAAATTCTCACCCCGATGGGTGATTTTGGCTCGTCGCGCTTTGGGTGAGAACCCGATCATTTGGGTTTTCCCAGGTCCGAAGGTCAGTTTAACCCCTTCTCCCCATTCCGTTATGGTCTCCAGCGCCTTGTTGACATTCGATTGGAGAGTTTCGACATTGGCGGCTGTGCCGATGAGCAGGACGTCATCGGCATAAGCCTGTAGATGGCAACCTGGAGGCAGTGCGCAGTCGAAGAGGTCGTCTAGAATCAGGTTCCAGAAGCTTGGCCCACATACCGATCCCTGCACGCACCCCCTAGTCATGACTTTAGTGGCACTGGCTTCACCAAAGCTAAGCGTGACCTGGCGTCTTTTGAGATAGTCAGCTATAAGGTCGTATAGGTTCCTCGGACACCCAGCTCGATGTAGTTGCTGCATTATCATGGGCCACCACGCATTATTGAATGCCCCTTGAATATCGAGAGAAACGGCTACGACTAACTTTCCAGCATTCTTCGCTTCCTCTATAGCTTTGATGGCGGTGTCCAGTGCGTTTAGGGTTGATGTCTGTTCTTTAAAACCGAATTGTGCTGGGTTCGCGAGTCCATTAGCTTGCAGGTGGTGCGTTACTCTGCGGGTTATTAGTTTTTCCAGCAGCTTGCCGAAAACGTTGATGAGGCCTATTGGTCGGTATGACTTTGCATCTGTCATGGCATTTTTTCCAGGCTTAGGGACAGCGATAACTGCCGCCGTCTTCCAAGCCCTGGGGAAGTGGGCTGTTACGAGACATCTGTTTAGCAATCTAGTGATGAACATGGGGAAGGCGTTACAAAAGCAAGATACTATGTCCGATGTTAGATGGTCCATGCCGGGGGCTTTGTTTGGGTTCATACCCCCTACGGCCCCCAGCACCTCGTCCTCTGTGAACGGCATGTCATCCGGGGTATCAGGTGTGTTTTCTGCTAGCCGTCTCGTGTCGCGTTGGCCCGGCAGAGTGTCGTTATCGTCGTCAGGGTAGTAGGAGTCCAGTAGCCTCTGCGCCGTTTCCTGGGCGGTGCGTGTAAATACTTCGTTGAAAGAAAGGACGGAGGTCGGTTGGGGAGGGGGGGCGCGACTGAGAAGCCGGTTAGTGACAGCCCAGACGTCCTCCTTGCCTTGGTTGCTGCAGAAAGCTCTGAAATTCTCCGTGGCGGCTTTCTGCAGAGCCTCCGAGTACTCCAGCCTGGCCGTCTCTCTCTCTTGGAGTACTGTGTCCAGTGGGCGTCCACTCCGCTTCAGCTGCTGGATTCTATGGTGCAAATATACCATTTTGCGCTTGTGTAGTTCCAACTTGTCGCTCCACCATGGGTTGTATTTATTCTTGTTGCGTTTGAGCGGTATCACGTCGTCGCAGGTTTCTTGTATGATTTCAGTCAGTTCATCGACCATGGCGTCCAAGGCAGATCCATCCATACTCTCTATGTCTCGCTGCAGGATATGGGATCGCTCTATCGCCCGTGTTAGTTTTATTCGGAATACATCCCAATCAGCGCTTCTGGTGTCGTATTTGAAGGTTGACCTTTTCCTGGCCTTAAGCACGGCCGATGGTCCATATGCCAAATCGAAGCTTATTGCATGGTGTTGCGAGAGAGTGCACGCCTCCTTACACACGGCCCAGTTCTCGATACGGTCGCACAGAGAGTCCGAGGCGAGTGTGATATCTATAATTGAGACCCGTCTGACTCCGTGTGTGACCGCTTCGAAGGTAGGCGTGTCGCCCACGTTGCACACCGCCAGTCCATTAGTCAGGGCCAGGCAGGCTATTGCGCTACCCCTCTGGTTGGCAGAATTAGACCCCCATAGTGGGTGCCAGCCATTGAAGTCACCGCCGATGATTACCTCCTCACCCTGACGATCCTGCAGTAGCCGGTCCAGCTTGTTAAGTGTCAAGTTGTCGTCCGTCCTGGGCTCGATGTACACACTTGCTATTAATAGCTTTCTGCCAGATACTGTCATAGACACAACGCTGACGTTCTCTGAAGAGTATTGTGCTAGGCCTAGAACAGCTCCCAGTCCAGTTCTAATGTGCATAATAGCTTTGACGCGACCGCCGCTGGAGAATTGGAAGGTGTCGTACCCGGGGACCCGGTTTATTACAGTTTTGTCTTTGCCAACGTAGGGCTCCGATATCATCACAACATGGTGTTCGTGTTTCACGAAGTGTTGAATGAGCTCATGTTGTGCCTTATACGAGCGCCCTACGTTGCATTGTATGAAGCTTATTTTATTTGTCATCTAGTCTACTTGGTTATGTGTACTCTGTCATGGAGCGAACCCGCTCGCACATGACCTTGTTGAGATAGCAGTTCATTGAGGTAGCTGAGTGTTTAGAGTTTTTACCTGTTTTGGCACAGTTGACACATTTAATCAGGTCCATATTGCCCCTGTTAGGGCAGTCAGCGTAAGTATGCTCTGCTGACGCGCAGTGAGAACAGCATCTAATCCGGGTTTCACATCTTGATTTCAGGTGCCCATATTGCAAGCACTTATTGCACTGTAACACAGGGCAGTACTCACCTGCATGCACCCTTTGGTGATCAATATTTATTCTCTCCAGTTGCATTATTACCCGCCAGATCTTAGGAGTGACCATGAAGACAGCGTTGTACAGGTCCTTGTTTCGTCTATTCTCTCGCGTGAACCGGAGTTCAATGTCAGAGGCTTCAGTTACTAAGTCGTTAATACTGGGGTTTTGTTGTTTGAGAATGGGGGTGAGTTCCTCTCTCGCAACAGTGTGGGATATGCCCTTGAGTATGATCATGGGTCGTAGCTTCTTGATTGTGGTGGCTTTTAGTGTGTCGCTTCGATTTACCTTCTCAACAGTCTCGTCCCTCTGACCCTTGGTTTCAAATTCGACCCTCAATCTGTTATTATTAATAGGTATAACCCGTGCCGGGGCAAAGGTGGAGTTGCGAAAGGTGACGCTATTTCGCCACAGTGAATTTATCTCTTCTTTAGACTCGGCTGGTTGCGTCCTTTTCTCGATCACCATTGCATGGCAGCTTGGTCTGGGGATCTTTGGTGTTGCTGCAATGGCAGCGTAGCTGGGACTAGCGGGTTTTACCTTAGGGGGTTGATTTGGTGATGACGGTGGCTGATTTGGTGCCACATTCGGATGATTACGACCGAGCTCGGTACGTATCGCCTGGGCCACTGCCTTCTCGACAGCTTTCGTCACCAGTGTTGGTAGTATGTTAGAGCAACATGGATTTGGGTTTGTCTTTTCGTTGCAGACGTCGGGTGTTAGTATAAGCGGCGTGCCGAGGCTGGAAGCGACGTCCGAGCAAGTGGTCTCCGAGCGGGTGGCTGCGTCGACCCTAGAGTTGAGCTGCATTACTTCATTGAGGAGCTGCCTCAGCAGCTTACCTGATTTTCTGGCAGCTTCGGCCACCTCCTGCTTGATTTCCCTGGTGACCCTTTTTCCCTCAGAGAGGCGTGTAGGTATCTTGTGCTGCAACTCGTAGATCTCCTTTATGATGGAGGCAATATGGGAACCATCAGGTGTCAGCTCTGGGAAGTGGTTTTCCTGTGGTTTGGTGCCTCTGGGCTTACCTTTTTTGCGGGGGGAATCCAAGGACATAAATAATGGTGGAGAGCTAGGTCTTGAGGCTTCAGAGGTGGTTTTATACTCGGATATGTCCGACCGGACATCTGTCTCGATAACACCAGGTCTGTCGGGATTGCGCCAATTAGTGGGCCCTGTTGGACCGGGTTTAGTGGTGAGGCCGCTTCTTGGAGTCAATTCCAGGTTAGGTTGGGCCAGGCCGGGTCTCATTAGGCCGGGAACTGGGCCGTCTCGGACCGGTGCGTCCCGGGTATCCGTCTCTGTCATGTCGGTCCGGGTCGAGACAGGCCGAGGCAAGTCGGATGTCCGACCGGGGTGGTTTGCGGTAGGCAACGATAGGTCACGGTGATCATTCTTACCATTACTACTTGCGTTTATTGCCGTGGTTGGCTCCGTCGGGTCAAACTGCGCCGTGTCAATCCGGATGCCGCTATCTGTCGATGGGTCGAGTCTGGTCTGACTGGTCTCACCCGGTCGGTTTATGTCCAGCCGAGCTGCCCCTGTCCTAAGTGCCTTGAGGGATACATATCGGACCGGATCCGGGACGGAAGTACCAAAGGGGACCAGGTCTCGTGCGATTTTTGGCCTACCTGTAGGGACCGTGAACACAATGCCGGGCTTTACTGGCTGCGGAGCCCTATCGACTTTTTGGGTTATTTGAGAGGGGCCAAGTTTGCCCGAGTCGATATTTGGCGGACATGATCTGTCCCGGCTATGCTGGGGGGGGTTGGGGGCCGGCATCACTACCGTATCAAGTTCTTCCGATTTGAGTCGGGTGGATCTAGCCCGAGTAGTTATCCCGGTGGAAGTTGGTGAATGTGTGATAGGCATATTAAAAGATGTTAAAATATTAATAAAATAATAAAATATTAATGAAATTAGAATATTAAGATGTTAAGTGAATAATAATAATAATTGACACTGGTCAAATGGTTATATCCAGAGGCGCAGCAATGATTCTACGCACGGAACGCATAAATAATTTTAAAAGTGAACCCAAATCCGATCCCAAACTGGCAACCCTGAGCTGAATCGTGCAAAATAAGTTACGTAATTGTACTATGAAAACCAACTTTTTGGTTTATGAACCAATTTCCGTTCTGTAAACGGAAAACGTTGTGCAATATGATACAACTAAAAACTATATAAAGATAATCTTAAAGTTATGCATAATAAAAATGTAGTAAGCTAAAAACTAAAATTTTAGATAAATGTTCTAGAAAAATTGGTGTCCGCTTGAAGAAAATCCCTTGCGAAACAGCGTAGAGACATCGGAAAATTATGAATGATAGATCGTTAGAGAGGTAAGGAAATTGTTGATTTTCAGTAAAATTTTCACTAGATGTTGTCGCTGAAAAACTCCCACAAAATACCTGCAAAGTCCAGGCTTCAGGAGCGTTAGGAAAATCACTTGTAACTTGGTTTCCTGTTGAGATAGGAAGACTCCGAGGGCACCGTTGACCTCGGGAAGAGGTGACCCCTCCGATGGTGGAAGAATCAAGTCTCCAGGACCACCAGGTCCAGAGATGGTCTCCAGTCCCAAAAGACAGAAAAGGCCAATATCTTCAGAGTTCTTCACAGAAAAAATCCCGGACTTCACAAGCAGTTGAATCTAGGGCAGCCGCTTCTTTTCATGTGAAAAAAGTGGGAGGTTGTCGCTTTAGATTCGGCAGCGTTCGCACTTATGTCCCAGAAACACGTCAAAAAACCGCTTTTTCACTTATAACTTTTGAACCGTGAAACCGAATTTCACGCGGTTTTCACTAACGACACTGGGGTAAAAATGCGCATCTTTTGATATATAGCACGGCACTTTAGCACACAAAAATACCGCCTCGGCGATTTTTCAAAGACGGAGCGTCGCAGAAACGTGGCGTTTCCGGCGACCGCTAGGAAAAAAGTTCTGTCACTCAGGTAGAGTTGGCTTAAGTTTAGATCAACATTGTGAGAGGAATAAGTACCGCTCACATTTAATTTCTGTTAGGGCCAAAAAGATAAGGAGGTGTTTCCTTATGATGCTTTAACATAGCCTGTTAAAATGTAATTTTGACGTTATTTTTTTTTAATTTAAAACTTTATTGCATGCTTTGTAATAAAAAAATTGATCCTTTGTTGGCCGAAATAAATGATTTGAATTTGAATTGCACAAAGGGTGGACTTAATGCTAAAAGCAATTTCTGTTAGTCAACCTCAAGGTCATGCAGAAAAAAGGCAACGGGTGCAGTGAAAATAAATTAGAAAGGTAAATTGTGGTTAATAACGCAAAAAATAAATATGTCTCCTAACCGGATTAAATGATATTGAATCTTGAATCTTGCTTAGCTAAAAAGTTTGACTATAAAAAAATGTTTCATTGCATCAAGTCCACACCTTGCTATTTTTATTGCGCATTAAAGATAAAATACTCCACCAAAATCGATAAACTTCGTTAAATAGAATAATGCTTCTGGGTGACAAGACAAAACCTTTGACAAAATCAATAACCTTTGTAGGGCCTATACATTGTGAGCTTTTACACACACGATAGTGAAAACCAATTTATTGCTTAGTGTAAGTCCACGCTGAATGCGCGGTGATTGAGGCCGGCAGGCGCGTCGAGGCGGGCGCGTAAAATGGTTAGGGTACCTGTTCACCGGCGCGAAGCAAGGGTAGTGGAAAACCATGGTATGGCGGACTGGAGTTGCGTACTATGCCTGTTCTACAAACCAGAGCGAGGCAGCGGAGCGGAGCAGAGTGGAGTTTCTGGCAATATTTAGTAAACGGAGCTAGGCCTGCGCCTGCACTCGCTTTCCCAGTCAGCTTCCCCGCTCCGTTTTCCCGTTAAGCTTACCGGTTTGGTATGAATTTTTTAACTAGGGCGAAACTCCTTGTTCACTGAAGAGGAGCGAAGATTTTGTGCATCCTATTGGTAAATATTTCTCCGTTTCTCCGCTCCGCTGCCTCGCTCCGCGCCACTGTCACTAGTAGTCACTACAGTACGGACGCAAAGTCGAGTTTCATATGCTTGATATTTCCGCGCCAGCCGTCTCCACCGCGATAGGCTCGCAGTGTGGGCCCACACGAGTTCCCTTGAGGCGACTTAAAAGTTTGTTGAAGACTTTTTTGTCATTTGTCTTAGCACTGAAGGTAGGGAAATACACTTTCAAACTTATTTCGTTTACTTCTTGAGTAATGTCTTTGAGTCTTGAGACTGTTGAGATTTGTCTCGGAAGTTAAGCTGGTGCGTGAGTGGTGAGAACGTATGGTGAGACTCTTCAGTTAAGTGTATGTTTAAAAACTTTTAACTAAGATGCTAAAGTTTATTACACTGCGCTACGGAATCAAACGAATATATTTTATGACGATATTTATATAGATTTTTATGTAGAGGTAGATATGACGCTATGGCAAAGTATGTAACAGACTGGAAAACTCTGGCCCTAGACAGGGATCGATGGAGAGGTTTGAGGGAGGCCTTTGCCCAGCAGTGGGATGATGTAGGTTAACAAAAAAAGACAATATTGGTCGAACGTAAAAATAAAAAATTGCCTACATTAATTTAATATTATACCTACCTATTTAAAGGAGTCACGCTCGGAGAAAAACATACTAGAAATAATGTTATAGATAAAAATATTAAGTGTCTTCATAATACATATTTCAGGTTTAACTGAGCTTAATGTATCCATATCGTTCAAGCTTTTTAAATTAATAAACAATTAATAGCCAACGCATCGTAGGGTTCATCGCTAATGCATCGTTAGGCAAGTTTATGACAGTAAATAAATAAATAAATATACAACAACATCACATACTGACTCTGACTCCGTGGTATGTAGCTAAAGCACTTGTGTTACAGATATCAGAATCAACAGTAGTATTACAAATAAACTTAAATAAATACATATAACACCCAGACCAGTACAAACAGATATGTTCATGCACACAAATGTTTGTACAGTGCGGGGATCGAACCCGCAACCTCTTGGTTAATAGTCAACTACGTAACCATTAAACCAAAGTGGTCATCAACTAAGTCCAACTAAGGCCTAAGGCACACTGGGGCATACTGTCGCCGTGACTCACGACTGTCAGCGATTTAGCCAATTATTATTATAATTGTCTACCAATGGCCGCCCACGACATGACATGACAAGCTGTCAGTCAAAAGTATGGCGCATATAAAAAAAACTAAGCTGGCGCTAATAAAGCTAATTCATATATAATTGCATGTATGTTATATTTATACCTCTATTATCCATGTAAATTAATTGATTGATATTTATTTTTTTGATATTTATATATATCATAATATAATTTACCATTTATTCATTTATATTAAAATAAATAAATAAAATATGTTTATTTTGAACCAGAGTCCATATTGTATTAGTAACAATGCAAGCTTAAAACTATGTTAGTACAAATCAATTCAAACTGTTGAATATTAAAATTATTATAAGTATTTTAGTGTCTTTGACGAGATGGACGCGTGTCCGTGCGTGCTGCATAATAGTACTGTCCGCGTCCAGTCTCGCCGCGACCGCCTTCAAGAGGCTGTTGGCGCTGCCCAGCACTCACTGCAGCAGGGACGCAACGCGTTTTCTAATGATAGCCGATAGGCTATCGACTTCAGCCGCTGCTAGCATTCCGGATGCGCTGCAGTGTCATGGCAACCTCATCAGCCCCTGAATGCATTGTTATATTTGGTGCGCAGGACACAGTATGATCTTTGGGTATAATTCGTCCACAGGCTGCACGTGTAAAGTGAGTGACAGTAAGCTTTAAAAAGCGTTTCTATAACATTCTTGGTGCAACGTACAAACCTGTGGGACAGCATATTAGCCCTGATACACAATGCCCTACGCTCCCTATCAATATCAAGGTTGTCTTTGGACAACTCAGTGACCCAATGTCCCAGGTCCTTGAAGCTCTGTACTTGTTTTAAAGGAGTGCCATTAAGTGTTATCATCGGCACAATATGCGTCTTATTTTTAGCGTTAAAAACCTTACTGGTTTTAAGGCTAAAAATAAGCTTTTATTCACATTGTACCTGCTTCGCTTTTATTCACATTGTACCTGAGACCATGTGCCTCCACATAATGGTCACAGTAGCACCATGTCATCGGCGTAGCTTAAGTTATTTTATATTATGTTTATTTATTTTTGCGTTATAAACCACAATTCTTCTTCTTACTAAACTGCAGTTCATTAAATCCGCTGGCGTGCAGGTGTTGGGGCGCGCCGGGCACGATGTTAAGTGTGCCATAGTTTGCACTGCAGCGCAAAAACAGTCCACATCGGAGCTTGCCGAATTTCCGCACCTGGACACAATTCACCTTTCTCATTTAATTTTCACTGCACCCATTGCATTTTTTCTGCGTGACCTTGAGGTTGACTGGCAGATAATGCTTTTAGCATTAAGTCCACCCTTTGTACATTTCTTGTGCAATAAAGTTGGTACTAAATATTGTAAATAAAGTTTGTAATTTATTAATTAATAAGCATACATATTTGCACGCTGACTAAAACTTTAACAAGTTCACCAAAATTTGCTACATTTTATTCCTAGTATAGTTATATTACTTTATCTATTTTATTTATTTTATTTTATATATCAAATACCTTTATAGTAATACCCGAAATACGCAAATAAACGCATTGGTATTTTGTATTTAAATAAATAAATCATTCACAAAAAAACCTAGTATTAAACTGAGATCAGGTCCGACCTCCAGTCGATAATTTGTCATGGCACCTAATATTTCACCTGCCCAGAATCCTTCGTCATGTGATAAATCTCGGAAAAATCCCTATTTTCCCAGTATATTTTTCCGTTCTATGTCGAGGACTTCCTATGATAAGAGGGTAAGTTACATACATATATGACTGTAAGAAAATTTGAAATAAATCCTCTCAGCTACTGAAATATTTGATTTGTACACTTTTCTTTAGATGTAAATTGGGTATGTACCTTTATCTAACAATAAAGGCACATATTATGTGGCTTTATTCTTAAATAAAGGCACATTAGAATATTCTTCTGTATTCGATTACTATTCTTATGTTAGCGAACATGTTGATTTAAAACGACATATTATAGGCCAATGTAATGTACATTTTTCTAAAGGCCTTATTTCGGTAAACGCTATCCTGATAATCTGAAAAAAAATACTAGGATTCTTTTATCATCACAAAAGGAATCACACACGGACGACTGTAAGTATTATGTGTAAATAAATAAGAATAAAGTATGTAATGAAGGCGAACTTTGCGACAGTGATAACATAAAAGCCCTCACACACGCACACAAAAACGCAAACACACTCTCAGACATATTATGTTTATTTTAAATGAAATAAGAATAAAAACCTGTTACTTAGATAGCTCTATCTTTTTAAGGAAGAGCAGTAACTCCTGGCATAGGCCTTATAAAGCTTAAAAGGTGATACTTGTCGCATCTCGGTTCAAGCTGATCTATGTGAAAAACATCCGTTATAAATCGGTTTCCTGTAAAGTCGGTTTACTGACGATAGTTGAACGTGACAACGTCTTTGTCACGTTGCCTCTTTGTCGCTCGTTCCGCGCTCTCGCTTGCACATTAAACGGAACGCCTCAGAGCGAGGTAACGCCGCATGCGTCATGTATTTTGGTGCGTGCAGCCGGCTCCATCGAATTATAAGACGTTGTCACGTCTAAATCTCGGCTCTTATATCTCAGGTAAAAATAAAAATGGCATCTTAATATGTCGTCACCGTAAGCGGTAAGAACGATAGTTAAAATTACGGCAGGTTGACAACAACGCTATCATGGAAAAAGCAGACCTTAACTTACTAGCGACTATCGAATGGGAAGTTTATTCTCAATTATTATTATTATGGCTCAAAGCGTTAAGGTCTTCGTTAAGACTCCATTAAGGTTCTCGGTAGCTTAGTGGTCAGAGCATTGGACCGGACTTCCAAAGGTCGGGGGTTCGATTCCTCCCCGATGACCGGAACCGAAAAGAATTTTTTAAGTGTTGTCTTTTCAAGTTTATTCTGTAATAATAGTCCTCCTGGCCGATTTCGACCACGGCGGCCAATCTCTACAGAGATCAGCCAACTACGCAGGAGATATTATAGTGCACAAGTGTAAGCGCAATACTCAGGTGCACTCACTGTTCTATCACTCTCAAAGTTCGGTGAGACGGCTATCCAAACATATCCGGAGAGAGATCAGACGCAGGACCAACGTCTTAACGTGCTTTCCGAGGCACGGGGGTGTAACACAGCCAACTTCCCGACTCCGAGCTGTTTTTGTGAAATTTATGACAGAAAATCTCAGAAACAATTTTGGCGTTGGGTGGCCACTACACCAACTAGGCAGTTATACTGTATCTTTCTCGTCTTTAAATTCCCTTAAGCAAAGGTAAGAATATGGGGCAACATGTAGCAACATTGCGAAAAGTTCCCATTCAGAGGGCTCAAGGGTCCTTGGGTTGCATGATTGTAAAAACATAGATACCGGCAGATAAATAAATAACCAAAAAACACGGACGGAAAAGGGTCAGCCCTTTTTTCATTAGCACGTGATGCGAGGGTCAAGGTAATTTTTGTATGTTTTATGTTTTGCTCGTTTCTAAAAATCATACGAATTTCGGGAACGTAGATTTGCTATGTTATACCAGCAACCTTATTAATTTTATTTGCTACACATCTTAATTATTTAGTGGAGAAGACTGCGGAAGAGATGCGGGCCTTATCAATAGACAATGATATTCATTTCTTTGGCGTACGCGAACAGTAGATATTGAAATAATACACTTTTTACAGGACACAGTCTACCTCGGACGCTGAAAAGGGTCCGAAACGTCATATTAAAATGAAATGTAAATAAATCACGAAACAACCCGTAAAAAAGTGTATCATATTAATAAACAACAATATAAGTTAAGTACGTAAGTTAATAATTTCAATAAAAATTTCATAACATTATACACAAATTGACAACACGAAGAAGTAGTCATTGACATTATAAAATCAGCATTATATATATACGAGCATAGCATATGCATATTATATTTATCAAATTAGCTAAGTAAGTAGTCTTAACATTTTTTTGATGTACTTGTGGCGCTTTGGTAGTGATACGTGATCGTGTGATATAGGTGACCATCCCGACTATTTAAGTGACGTCTATTTGCAAGCATCTTCGTGCATCGGAAGTCACGCGTAGCTGTTACATCCGGTTGTTATCTAATAGATATAAGTCGTTAACCCTGGTGAGAGGCCGTCGGGTGACTTAATAACATCCGACAACAAAGTTATCTTACAAACAACCGCTCCACCAATCCGCACTGAGCCCGCGTGGTAGCTATGGCTCGTACCACCTCTCAGTTGAAGTAAGGCTTGTGTCAAGCAGTGGGATATATTTAGACTGATGAGAGAGAGAGTTTTCAGGATCATTTAAAATAAAATAAAATCGGGTGTCAGTAAAGTCGGGTTACTGACGATAGTTGAATTGAACGTGACAACGACATAAAATTTTGCCTCTTTGTCGCTCGTTCCGCTTGTTCTCGCTTGCACTTCAAGCCCTAAATGGAACACCTCAGAGCAAGGTAACGCCGCATGAGTCATGATTTTTTGTGCGTGCAGCCGGCTCCATCGAATTATAAGACGTTGTCACGTCAAAGGATAAGACGGGTGCGTAACCACTCATCTGATTGGCCATATTTCCGCTAAGATTATGTATGTGCTGTATCTCATCATACAGCACATACATATTTTATTATCTCGCATTCCTGGCCAACAGACCTTTACCAAATGTTTTATGTATCATCCAACCCGGCAAGTTGGAATAAATGAGTCACTTAACCTGATTTGGTGAAAAGTAAAACAAATAAGCAACTGATAGAAAACTCCTTTTCCGGATAAGTTTAGGCCCAAGGGTATGTTAGTGAAGAAAAACTGCGAAACCTTGGGGCTTTGGGTCTAAGCCGAAACGTTTTTGTGAACTTTACCGTAAGCCGACACTCGTGAAATGATGAACCCTTATGTACATAGATTGGATGTATCTATAAATAAACCTTTTTCGTACAAATTAGACCTTTCAAATTAGCTTACTCTAATACGATTCTGTATCAACTGGGTAATGAATTTGGTTAGAAGTACACATTGATTTTCTAGTATCTTAGCCAACATTTATTTCATTTTATAAGCAAACAAAAACAATGAAAATTGCAAATAATAAGGTCACCACATTTTCAATAGCTATGAAATAAAATGTACCACATTACGGTAGTTTACACAGAAATAAAAGATTCTTAAGCTCCTCAAACGCGAACACGTCGGGCTAAGTTGAGCTATAAACTACTTACATCGCCCAACTGACATAAAGTCAGTAATCACCGGTCATAAGATGTTGCAGTACACTAGCATGTCATGTAGGACGTCTGGCACCATTGTAGAATTCTGTCTGACCTAAGTAACAAAAGGCACGAGAAGTTCGTATCCCAACCCAATGTGGTCAATGGTCAGCAGACAATATCATTTACTCAGGTTAAAACACATATGAAGTCATTTATGAACGTCAAAGTTACATATTATCAGGCTTGAACATATCTCCTAATCTTTTGGACCCCACCAACGCTTTCGAGACAAAACACAAACAATTTGGTAAATGCTGAGAAGTAGCGTCGCAACAAACATAGATGGAAATGCTTTATACAAAAAAAGTCAATTTAGCGTGCTTCATTCTAGAAATATTTCCTTCAAACACCACTAGGTAGCAAATGCGACCCAATAATACTTACAGGTTTGTGTTACCACTGCGCATGATTTCTGATACCATCAGTACTTGCTACGTCCAATGTGACGTCATAAATCCCTTTCCACGAAATACGCGGATGCTTTACAACGCAAAATGCAATACTGCACCTGACAACATTTCTTGGACTTATTGTAGCTTTGGCACAGTATTCCTTTGCCAAAAATGCCAATACCTATGCCAACGGTATTGGAAAGACTTACGTTCGAAATTTGGCATATTAAGCGTACCTATGTTGGAAATTGGTAGGAAGATATTATTGTTGCCGACTTAAGTCAGTAATTAAATATGTAGTTTATTAGATACTTCATTTAATTTTCTTTGTTGTTTTTTTAATTATATCGAGTTGTGTAATAATTTAGGAGTCCCCACATAATGATTCGTGCATCGTCATCACCATAATCAGCACAAGAAGTCAACTTTAATACGTCCACAATTTTTGGATGAAAATAAATAAATTGTTTCAACGAACACACCAATACCTAGCCCCAAACTAAGCGTTAACTTGTGCTATAGTGAAAAGGATAAAGGATAGAAACACTTAATTGTATTTAAAACCCATGACTCGGATACAAACGCTCGTGCTTATCATACACACATTTGCCCGCATGATGATTTTGGTGGAACCGTTAAATTTTCTGAAATTCTAGCAAACGTTTTCAATGAAATTGTGTTATTTACTTATCTTTATTTTATTTAGCTTGGGCTCTCTAACTTAAACAATTTTTTTCTATCACAAAACAGTTAAAGCACTTTGTAGGTATTTACTTAAGTTCAATAATGGAAGCATCTCATCTGCTGGAGAATTATTTTCTATTCAAATACATTCGTTCATTTTAATATTTCATAAACCATCCCATATTTCACGTAGAAACTGAACATCAAAAGGACTATACATTTTTTGTTTTGGTAGTATCACGATACCTCAATGTTTTTCAAACATGAAATGGGTTTGAATATTTTATTTTTCAGAAATTTTCGAGAGTTTTTATGTAATGTATAAGTATTTATGTAGTGTATAAGAGTATTTATAGAATTTTTAAAGCCTTTGCTCTATGTAAACCATATTTATATTGTTAGTTCAATTTTTATTATCTAAACAGCTTTATATACAAAGCGTTCATTTTTAGCGTAGGTAATGATCTGCAATGGATGGCAAAATCAAAAGGTGAAAGTTTGACTTCGTAACTTTGTTAAGACTAGTAATCTTCAAATAAAAGTCCGAAACGACACCCTCCTCCTTTTTTAAGTCGGTTAAAATATAATAAGTTCTCAAGTTTGACATTGTAAATAACATCCTTTGTGTGTGGATTTTAAATGATTAACGGTACCATGTCTACGTATAACCAAAGAGGGTAGGCAAATTTGACCCTTTACTAGTTTATTTCACTGTTGACTGTGTTATGCCGACCGTTAATGACACAATTAACCCGATGTCTTATTACATATACGTCATTTGCTTTAAAGAGTACACAATCGTTTGAGGTAAAGCTTTCTACTGAATGGGTCAAAGTTACCCCCCGAGCTAAAATAATACGCAGACTCCGGTAGTTACATTCAAATAAACCATTTCTATATCAATAAACGACGAATGGCGTGTATTGTCCAGCACTCAAGTAAGAATTACTCTTCCTCTTTATAGTCAAAAATATCATAAACTCCGTTAATTCCTAAACGCAATGAGGCTTAGTGGACCCAAAGCGAATGAAAGTCGGCACGGGTGACGTTTACTCGCTGTCAAGTGAACTGTGTGTGCTTATTCAGTGTTCGAGTACTGTACGGTACAGTGAGTAACTCATCATACTAAGCTAGTCTGACTGACTGGGGCAGGATATTCAAAGATATTGCTATGTAATGAGTATTGACGATTTTAAATCCTTTAACCGATTTGGGTAAGTAGGTTGACGAGGTGTCACGGATGCGAATTGAGAGAATGATCATGATTTTTTGGGAGAAAGACCTTTGCTCCACAGACAATGTTTATGTAATTTATGTTACGAAATTTTAAAATAAAACGTACAAGATTCAAAAGGGAATCAAACAATTATAAACAATAATTGTTATTGTTCAAATCTGTATTTTTGAATTCCCCTGTAGACAGCTGCTGAATGTTTACACACAGATGTATCAGTAGGAAGTAAAAAATTAAGATTTTTCGAAAAGAAAATGGTTTCGTTTACCCCAGAGTGTGCTCTTTCTCTAGATTTTTGGTTGATACTACCTGGGACACCCTGTATAAGAACATTTGCTTCTACAAACAATTTTATACATTTTCAGTCGCATACCTCACAAAGAGCTGGCATAGTTTAATGTCGTACGTAACCTATTCACAAAGCAAAAACAAGTGAACAGCGACAGATAACAAATAGCACGGTCAAACGACACGGGTCTCGTTATGCAATCGCAGACGGAATAACTCAACGCAAAATATTTGCCCTGTCCCTGCCATTTACAAATTCAATTCTGAGGTCTCATCCCTACAAGTTTACACAGGCATGAAGTTAGGGGTAAGGCATAAAAAGATGACTCTGTAGCCATCTCGTATAATAATGAAGGTTTTCAATTACTATTATATCAATTAGACCCAAAAAACATAGGTCGGTTTGTAGGTACTGCGAGCTTTGGACGAAATAAAACAGATCAGTGGAGAAGCTTTGCCTTTGCTCGTTACCTTGCTCGCGGCTTTCGTTTGGTAAAAAATACATCAATGAGTTGACCGGCGAGAAAAAAAAAAGCTATACGCGCACCCTACGTTAATTAATATTACATTGTTTGATTAGATTTGCATTGAGTCGGGAAGAATACGGAGAATGAAGACCTAGTGTCCGAACCTAACATTTTTGGAGAGACCAAAGCAGCCAGGCTTCGATGGCTCGGACACATAGAGAGAATGGGAGCGGATCGTGCCGTGAAGAGAGCGTACCAGGGACAACCAAATGGGTTTCCCATTTGGTCCTAGGTCCTAGTCCTAAGTACCGCTGGAAAGACGCTGTAGCTAAAGGTCTACTCAACCTCGGCCATGCGATTGGCAAGAACTGTGGCAAGACCGAGATGCATGGCGTGATCTGGTGTCGGAGGCCAAGACTCACTTTGGGTCGTTGAGTCACCCTAGTAAGTAACATTTGCATTGTTAATGCTATAAATGTAATTCCTTAACGCGTTTTTTTTTGAAGTTTCGATCACAAAGACTCAAGTTCGTCTCTGTAGCGTCAGTTGTAGTTTCGCTTGCTTACTACACCGACACTACAATCAACAAACAAGTTGCAAAGTGTTTCGGTTCGGGCAGACAGACCTAAGCCACAACCTATACAGTCTCGTAAACAGGCCTGTTTGTTGTAATTAACACCTTTGAGTAAATTGTGCATGTGCGTGTGCAAAAAGGGACGACACTTTGGTGTAATGGTCAAGAAGTTGACTATTAACCAAGAGGTCGTGCGTTCGATCACCGCATTGTACAAACGTTTGTGTGCATGAACATGTCTGTTTGTACTGGTCTGGGTGTTACAGTATTTATTTAAGTTTCTTTGTAATACCACTGTTGATTATGATATCTGTAACACAAGTGCTTAAGCTACTTACCACGGAGTCAGATCAAAGTATATGTGGTGTTGTTGTATATTTATTTTTAAAAAAAGCGCGATTAAGTATCGCTTAAGACCCCTATTAAGACGTGTGTCATTTCGAGAACTTGTTCCTTGTCCTTCATCCTTACTTTATGTCTGTCTACTGCGACTCTACAGTCAACAAACACTTTGTTAAGTGTTCGGACAGTCAGACCTGACCTGCGGTGTTTAGGAACCAGTCCTGAAGTTTTAGAGCAACGTTACAGTGAAACCTTATTCGAGAGCAGATCAAATATTGTGTACATATAAGTGTGTTTTTGAATAAATAACATTTTCTGAACATTTTCATTTTCTAAGTAGCTCATTAGGACTGAGACTTCCCTTTAAGTATTTCTTAGGTGTTTGGTTTTGAAACATTTGAAGAATATGGTTCTTACTCTAGGCAAAAATAATACGTTTTATCATTTTTATAGTTTGCTGTGTTATTAGCAGCTATGTAAAGTAACAAGTACATAACACATTAGTGTATAAAAGTGTGTATGCTCTTATTAGTTTACCTAACTGATAATATTTGAAATCATGAGAGACCATTTATAAGTGGCAGTTATACGGTCTCAGTAGGTACTTATAGTATAAGGAATAAAAGTACCGTTTTCCTGTCCTTTGAGCTTAAACTAACGCTGTCCTAGTATGAAGCAAGCTTAGATTATTGACACCATATGAAATAATGCAAATATTAACCCTTTCCCAGTATACATTTATATTAAGTGAGGGTAAATATTAAGGGTAATTTTTTTTTCAAATTTTATTTTAAAAGACTAACTGACATATGAAAGATTTTTCCGTCGACAAATCCTCATACTTTGTCAGTGGAAATCTAGTTTCTGGCTCGTCTAGAGATTTAAGATGTATGGTAACATGAATCTTATGTACCTATAATGTGATTTTGTATACTTTCTCAAACTTGCACGGTAGTATGTAAAACGACTTCATTTTGAAATCTCAACTCAATTCAACAGGTGAGTGACTATCTACACTATAAACAAAAACTCACCACACAAACTCTCATCATAAAAGTGCTGGTCTCTCAAGATACAGGCATAGCCTAGTTTGAGAGCCTCTGATAACTTTTGAGATTTTAAGGCTTTTTTTATATAAAAATGTATAATTTATTTATTATTATTACAATATACACTTTTAATTAGCTGCCTAGCAACGACTACAAACAATTTTGCCCTCATAAGCCAAAAATCGTTATCTCAAAACAAGGCCTATCGATCGACGGGCCCGACATCCCCCTCGATCACAGATACGATAAAAATTCTGCCGCTACAGGACCCGTTAATGGGTCCTCGAATGTCAAGAGTTCAATACTGGAAAGTCTTAAACATGTCTTCGAAAAAGATTTCACAATTGATTTAACTGTAAACTCGATTCTCGTTCTAAATCTTTCGAATCGCAAATCCTGTAAGTATTAGGTACTGTGTCACCTGAAGCGTGTGCCGACGAAATGTAATTATCGCGCGCGAACAAACGATTGTCGTCGTTCGCGATTTACTTCGAGCGCTGGGAAGGAGGAAATGTATTAATGCCCCGTATAAAACGGAGACTAACCAAAGTGGGAATGTCATTATGCAATGGTGGCTCAAGGCCGCTTAAAGTCTTCGTTTTAATCCAGAGGTGGGTATACTTTTTACTTTTCGACTGCCTCGTTGCTGTAGTGGCAAAGTTTCTGCCTTACTTCCGAGGGTCCTGGGTTCAATTCCCCGGTCAAGACAAAAATTTTCTGAGATTTTGTGTCATGAATTTCCCAAAAAACAGCTCGGAGTCGGGAAGTTGGCGGTGTTACACCCCCGTGCCTCGGAAAGCACGTTAAGCCGTTGGTCCTGCGCCTGACCTCTCTCCGGCCGTCTCACCGAACTTTAAGAGTGATGGAACAGTGAGTGCACCTGTGTATTGCGCTCTCACTTGTGTACTATAATATCTCCTGCGTAGTTGGCTGATCTCTGTTGAGATTGGCCGCCGTGGTCGAAACCGGCCAGGAGGATTATTATTATTACTATACTCTTTTATGCCTTTCACTTCCCGCGCTATGTGCCGCGCACACATGACGTACGTAGTTAGTTTAGCTGTAAAGCAAAACATTGAACAAAAGATGCAATTTCTATAGGTGACAATAGGATTGTGTATCTTTTATTTAAATATGTAAAATCTACTCTTCTTTATACCGCTTGACCGTCAAAACGTTATTATAGATGGCCATATACTATCCATTTGGACTCTTGGCAAGCCGGATTATCTACATTCGCGGAGGAGTTGGCCCGCGGGCCCCAATTGGCCCATCACTGATTAAGATTTACCAGCTGGTTGGTGCGTTAGTGTCAGTCTCGTATTTAACCAACAGAAACGAATCTTTGTTCACATTGATCTGACTCCGTGGTAAGTAGTTTAAGCTTTTATTACAGACTAGCTGTGCCCGCGACTTCGTCCGCGTGGAATTTTAACTGTTACCGCCTTCACCGCGTGGAGGTACTCCCAGCCTATGCTACTGTTTAACATGACCCAAATGCAGGCATACCTGCGACTCTATAACAGGTACACACAATGAGTTCCCTTAGTTAGGTAGGGTGATTAATTCATCCCAAGTTTAGGCCAGTTAACACTTAGTCACTTGGCGTGAGTTATTATATATTTCACTGTCTAGGTAAAACTCAAACAAATGAAAAAATCCCATCAAATTCAGTCCTGTAGTTTCTGATATTCAATTTCCTGCCTACACTCTTAGTCTATTGGCGTGATTATTGCAAGTGATGCTGAGTCAAATAAAAAAAGTCCCATTAAAATCGGCCCAGTAGTTTCCGAGATTCAATTTTCTGCCTACCCCCTTAGTCTATTGGCGTGATTATTTCTATCCTTCTTTACCTTCCAAGTAATGTTGAGTCAAATAAAAAAAAGTCCCATTAAAATCGGTTTAGTAGATTCTGAGATTCAATTTCCTGCCTGCCCCCTAAGTTCATCGGCGTGATTATTTATATCCCAGTTTACTCTCCAGGTGATACTGAGTCAAATAAAAAAAGTCCCGTCAAAATCGGTCCAGTAGATTCTGAGATTAGCCCGGACAAACAGACAGACAGACAGACAGACAAAATTTTTAAAAATTGTTGTTTTGGCTTCTATTACGGTAATTAAGACCCCCTGTAACAATTTTTCATAAAAATCTTCAATGTACAGAAATCGATCTTTTACAGTCTTATTATATGTATAGATGTCAGAATCAACAGTGGTATTACAAATAAACTTAAATAAATACATATAACCCCCAGACCAGTATAAACAGACACGTTCATGCACACAAAAGTTTGTACAGTGCGGGGATCGAACCCGCGACCTCTTGGTTAATAGTCAACGTATTGACCATTACACCAAAGTAGTCGTCAAATATAGCAATGTACTATAAATAGCATGTCCATTAAACAGCTGAAAGGTTAAGTATTCAGTTGTTTTAATAGTTGGTCGACTCGACACTTAGTGCAAAGTGCAAGAGAGATTATGGAAATTTAGAAAAATGAAAATCGGACGTTAAAAATAGCGGAATGAAGGCTTTTAAGCCAAAATATAATCACTCACACTGACATTATATTATATATTATAAAATTAATAATCATATTATATTATAAAAAAATAATTATTAGATATAATTACAATTTTGCTGAAATCTCGTTATCATTATAACGAGTCCACGAGTAATACGTAAATGAGAACTTCATTAAAATTTCAATCCCAAATTCAGATTAGGCAACCCTATCCTTCGGTAGGTAGAAATAATATTAAAATTTCCTTTTTATTCCACTCGTGAATTCGTATTATTATCAGTTGGCTAATTTTGCAAGAATCATGAAATCTGTAGGGAAATTATATTTTCCAAGGATTATTTGAGGAGGATCAAAAAGAATACGTTAGTGAGCTTTACAGCTGTAATTATATGTGAAGGTGTGTGTGTATACTGTCACTTGTTCCAATCCGGTAAGTATTCATTTTGTCATAACTCTAAGAACGATATGATATAATCAATAATATAGGATCAAAAAGAAATACTGCGAAGAAATACGGTTGTGAGCTGTACAGCTATAATTGTGTGTAAGTGTGTGTGTGTGTGTATGTAGATAATGAAGTCATTTGTTCCAATCAGTTAAGTATTTATTTTGTCATAGCTCTAACAACGATAGAGCGGGTTAAAGCCATAATTTTTGTAACAGCAATTAACAATCCTGGGTACCGTTCTAAATTGCATCCGTAACTTTAGTTGTAAAGTTTCAATTTTCACGCTTCTCTTTACACCGGTAAGTTCATATTGAATAAATCTGATTTGGCCCCGGTTTTGAACTAAATCTACCCACCTGAAGCGCGCAAAACGTAATTACCGGAGTAAAGGATCGAATTGGAGGGAACTTGCCCATTCAACGTCGTTCACTATCAAATAAGCGTTGATTTATGTTCGTTGTAGTGTTATGTTAACTTTGTAGAAAGACCCAAATGATTAAAGATGTGTTGTATTGTACGACAAGGAGAATAGCGCAAATGATTGAAAATGTCTCTTTGTTCGGCGAAGTGTACCTAGAGCCATCCACACACATGCGTTTCAGCAATCTAGGTTGTTGCAGGGTTTCACTCAGCATATCTTTTTTTAAATCGCCATGCATATGAGAGTCGCGCGATGTCACCATATGAAATCAAACTTTGCCTGATATTGCCGCTGACTCGTATAACAACACGGTAATCCAAGTTAATCAGCTTTTATATATATATATATATATATATATATATATATATATATATATATACACAAATTTTACAGAGATTACTGCAAATAAAAACCACCATTTCTTTTTGCGTAACCATGACAAGTTTTTATTATTTTTTGACAATCATAGCCAAAACTTAAAAAAGTTTGCATTCCGCAACATATATATATATATATATATAAAAGAAAGTGGTGCTAGTTACACTGTTTATATCTCAAGAACGGATGAACCGATTTGTCTAAAAATTGGTGGAGAGGTAGCTTAGAACCAGGAAACGGACATAGGATACTTTTTATCTCGTTCGACCGCGATTATGGAAACAAAGGGATTCCACGCGTACGAAGTCACGGGAGGCCACTAGTTTAAAATAACGTTTTCAATACTACAGCATTTTTGTAAAATAATAAAATAAAAAATAAAATAACACTTCTAAAACCAAGGGTCGCGGGTTCGATCCCCGCACAGTACAAGCATAAGTGTGCATGAACATGTGTGTTTGTACTGGTCTGGGTGTTTTCTATGTATAATATGTATTTATTTACAAAAAAAAGTATTTAAGTATGTTTATCCGTTGTTTAGTACCGATAACACAAGCCTCATAGCTCAATTTGGGACTAGAGAATTGGTGTGATTGTTGTGAAACATTTATTATTATTATTAAACAATCATTAACGATACCAACATAAACAATCAGCAATCTTCCTCATTACGAACATTAAAAAAAAAACGTTTTAACCATATATTTTTGCTGTTTTTGTCTAATTGGTAGAACACATGCAAAAAAAAAGCAAAATACGACTGTTTACCTTTATAAGCGAACCTACTCCGAGCGGTGATGCTTCGACTTGCTCGGTGGCTACTTTTGAGCGGTTTTCTTTTTCTTAATTGCTTGCAACTTCTATTTCAATGTTTTTTGTAAAGACGCAACACACATTATCATCCTCGCTACTTCATCTTTTGTCAAATATATAAATAGAGTTTTACATCCGAACTTCAACAATAGACACTAATTTCAGGCATCCGAGGCCAATCCGCGGCGTGCGACGTGACTTGAGACCAAAACTTGCACTATTCATCATCCCTGGTGTCATACTTATTTTCAGGGCAGTAGAGGCTAGAGGTCTATAAAACTTGAATGTTATAAGTCATAGGTTACCTTCGCTTATGTACTACCTCTATATACGAGTTTACAGTAAACTCTGTTCATGCGGAAAAGATGTGTGGCATTAACTTTTAATTGCCTCTTGAAATGAAACCAAATATATATTATAATCGGCAGGAAAGTTAACACAATTTATGATATTTCATTATTGGAACGATTCTTTTGCCCTAAAAAAGCATGAGAAACAAGAGTATAACAAGTAAGACTTAAGTATCTAAAAAACTATTGGAACAGCGAAACGCATACCTAAAATGTAGGTATTTGATAAATAAAAGGCAAAAATGCAAAACATTTTTATTTACCATGTCTGTTACATACCTTTTACAAATAATACTCGATTCACTTAATATTTCTGAAGATAATTTTATCCATTAGACAATAATATTAGTTCGGGGTCATTAAAGTGAAAATAGAATTTCACAATTTCAAACCACCACAAAGGTACTGTAATGCTTACTAAAAGCTATATTATTTCACAGACGCTTTTCAGAAGTTATAATAAAATATGTATCTAGAGAGTATTTAGTACTTAGTTAGTGCATACTCAGTTATTTTGTTCTAATTAAAGAGGTACACATCTCACAAATAAGAAGTTGTTGTTGTTGGAGTCCCACGGGGGTGCCCCCGTGGTGCAAAGGGCCTTCGTGAGTTGTCGCCATCTCCCCCTGCCCTGCGCTTGACTCTTGACATCCTCCCATAATAAGAAGTAAGAGAGCAATAATAAAAACACTAAAACAATATTTATTTAACGAAATAAAATAAGGTAAGTATTAACAGAAATTTAATTAACAGAAAGATAAAACGAAACCTTCAATAGTCGTTTTTTTCTCTCTCCTCATCAGCCTCTATACTTCCCAGCCGTACTTCAACTATAAGGAGATGCGAGCCATTCTACACCACCCGTGCTCAGTGCGGAGTGTATGGGTTGTTTGTAAGGTAAGTTACCTTACTGTCAGATGTTATTAAGCCACCTGAGGGCCTCTTACATCCATTATGCCACAAGCACTTTTATCATCAATATTTTTTCACTATTATTAACCTCGTGCTTGATACATCAGATAGGAAAGATGCAAAAGGAGGATCGGAATTTTACATAACAATATTTGTGTTGTGAAATTAACGAGTAATAATAATGTCACAAACTCGATTTATTACCGTTGGAGACAATCAACTTTCTAACTTAATTAATTTTGCTTGCATTTAAATATAAACGAGTCTCGAGACAAAATGAACAATCGACGAAGTTTTGTTTGACTTAAAACATGGCTGCGAATTCTTGATTGGACTAAGGCTCAGCCCACACCTACGGCATACTGTCACCGCAACTCACAACTCGATTCGAGGTGCGGCGATTGGTTAACACGCTGTCCGATGCGCGTCCCGGCGACAGGAAGACCCAGGTGTGGCCTGAGCTTAAGCTACTTCTGAGAATTCGAAATGTTACAAAGCACGGACATAATATCTGATATTCATGGTAATTTGTGCTAACAAAATGTAAGTTGTACTCATAAAGTCACTAGGTCAAAAAAACTTAAAATGTTTATGAAAATGTTGAAAATGGCCTGAGCCCAGCAGTGGGACGTATATAGGCTGATGAGGTGAGTTGAGAGAGAGAGATGAAAATATTCGACTTTGATAGAGTTATCGTCTTTAGTCAATGTGGCTTGCTAACACCATGTCATCCCAGTCTGACTTGTATGACACAAATGATTTTCATCACAAATAATTCCTATGATACAAATAATTTTCATCACAAATGATTTGTAGGACACAAATGATTTTCATCACAAATGATTTGTGTAACATAAATGATTTTCATCGCCTGTACCTCAATGCTTGATATTTTAGCTGTACCTATTAACATCAAGTGTAAAGAGCACTTACCCTACGTAAGAGACAAACGCGACAAGCGTAACGCGACGCGACGTGACGCATCAATATAAATAAATATACAACAACATCACATACATTGATCTGCTCCCGTGATAAGTAGTTTAAGCACTTGTGTTACAGATATCACAAACAACATTGGTATTACAAATAAACTTAAACAACCTCGTGCCTCGGAAAGCACGTTAAGCCGTTGGTCCTGCGCCTGGTCTCTCTCCGGTCATGTCGAATTGCCGTCTTACCGAACTTTGAGATTGATGGAACAGTGAGTGCGCTTGTGTATTGCGCTCACACTTGTGCACTATAATATCTCCTGCGTAGTTGGCTGATCTCAGCAGAAATTAGCCGCCGTAGTCAAAATCGGCCAGGAGGACTATTTATTACGGGGATCGAACCGCGACCTCGTGGTTAATAGTTAACATCTTGACCATTACACCAAAGTGGTCGTCATATCAAATGTCATTACATTTATGACAGTGTCCTCTGTGACGAAGCGCGATATATATTGACACAAGTATTGGTCGCTTCGCATCGCGTCGCACTTTTCACGCTGCGCCACTTACGTAGGACAATGCCTTTGTTCTACCAAGTTGTGGTAAAATATACACAAACATTATTTTGTATTAATTAAAAAATAATTTTCATGCTTTCATTGCTGCGTCTCGTGTATGCACTGGTTAGCTCTTTCATCTAAAATACAAAGAACACAATCTACTACAATAACTGCTATTCTTGGAATACCTACGAGAAAATTATTGCACTAGAACAGTTGCATGACGAGGAAACGAAAGAAATATGAGCTTAATAAACGTTACAAGTTCATTATAATGAAAGTTCATCACATTGTTTCGATGTAATTGTGCAATAAAGTAAAAAAAATCTTGTTAATGATTCCCCAACTCTTAGACCCATTTCTCATGATGCGTGTATTTATAAATATTTTATTTATGCTATTACCTATTACCCGACGACTACTTTGATGTAATAGTTAAGAATTTGACTATTAACAAGAGGTCGCGGGTTCGATCCCCGCACTGTAAAAACATTTGTGTGCATGAACATGTCTGTTTGTACTGGTCTGAGTGTTATATGTATTTATTTATGTTTATTTGTAATACCACTGTTGATTCTGATATCTGTAACACAAGTGCTTAAGCTACTTACCGCGGAGTCAGATCAATGTATGTGATGTTGTTGTATGAGTATATTATTACCCGAACATTCAGTGGTGTAATTAAAAATTCTAAGTAAAGTAATTGGTCTAGATATTTAACATAACCTGTTCAAAACACCCAATTGACTTAACACGAGTATCATCTTAACGTAAATACAATAATAATGATTGTAATTGACGACCGCTTGGTGCAGTGGTCCACAGGTCGGACTTTTTAAACCAAGGGTCGCGGGTTCGATCCCCGCACAGTACAAACATTTGTGTGCATGAACATATGTGTTTATACTGGTCTGGGTGTTTTCTATGTGTAATATGTAATTATTTACAAAAAAAGTATCTAAGTATGTTTATCCGTTGTCTAGTACCCATAACACAAGCCTCGTAGCTTAATTGGGATTAGAGAATTGGTGGGATTGTTGTGAAATATTTATTTATTATTATTTTATTATGTATGCTACCCTTTTCAAAATTCAACCGTATAAAAGGGAAAATAAGATGAGGTAAGATTATATTTCGCAATTCTGTTTTCCGATTCAAAGATCGTTTTATATATTTTCGTCACATGGGATTTAAGGGCTGGAGGAAGGAATGAAATCTTATCGGTTCACGGAATGAAGTGGTTTAAATAGTTGCTAATAGAAAATATTAGATACTACATCGAAAGTATAGCGGTCCGCCCACGACTTTATTGATGCAAATGTTAGGTTTCTTAGTTCACCTGCACTTGTAAATGATGATACAAATTTCAAGTTTCTAATCCTGTTAGTTCGGACTTTGTCTGTATATGACAGGTGGTCTATTTGTTTTTATATAGATAATAATAATAATATTGATTTATTCATAACCTCAGGTTTGCAGATTTTTCTTGGGTGTGTACAGGCTTAATTTAAACATTTTGCATCATAAGATTTATTCTTGATAAATGCAATTAGTAAAAACTGTATCTTCAGTGTCAGTGATTACTCAAAATTTTTCAAAATTAATTACTAAAAAATAAAATATAGGAAATAACAAATGTAGCATGGACGTACGTTTGTGTATGTATGTGTGTAAGAGAGACAGATAGAGGGAGAAACCAAAAATAGGTCCTATGTTATATTATGTATAAAGGAGATTCAACACGGATTAACGTCTTGCGTGTCGTCTCTCGTACGGATCTTGAGTTTGATTTGTTTTTATTTGCAGTTTTGAATCTTTTCCATCTCTTTGTTGCTTTGTTAAGTAGAAAGTTGATCGGTTATAGTGAACATTTCCTCGACCTCAATTCCTGCTTAAGGTACCTCATACTTTAATAATGTTGTTTTATTGCTCACGTTATTCTCGTTCCGTGGTCATAAAATCCCTACTGTAGTAAATACCGATGCGTTGGTTCTACTAAGCAGAACGCAGAAATAGGAGAAAACCTAAACTAGGCACATGTATGGTAAGGTATGTATTCCATACCTTTATTTTGTGCTATTTATTCTTTAACCCTTTTTACATAATTTTAAACTGCAAAATAATTGCAGTATTAAATTACAAATTATACTTTTTCATTGTTTGTTATCAAAGAATTATACTTTTTTATTATTTATGGTGCAGACTGAACCGATTTTACTGTCGATATGAACATGAAGTATGGAAATGTGCAAAACCAATAATTAAAAATATATGTCTGGAATAATGATAAAGGTATGCAACCATTACGGCAAACTAAATTCAATTGGTAAAAACCTAAATCCCCAAAAGTTTGTGCAAAGCTTTCACAAAGTGTTTTCCGAAGCCTCTACTGTTAAGTAAATACCATTTATTCAGGCACAACTCAAACGCAGGCGCGTGTTGACAAACGAACGCCTCTTTACGTCCGTAGCAAACAGCTACGAAAGTTTTCGTAGCACCTACTACGTCGTAGTCACACGTAACGCATGTTCTTGCTACGAAACATTTTTTTCTAACCTTGCTATTTTTAGCTCTATCAAAATCGTTGTACCAAACTGAATGCGGCCACGGACAACCTATCAACCCGGCCTTTTAGGGAGGTGTACAGTGGACGTCTTCTGGCTGATGAGGAGGATGATAAGCAATTTTAGCCATCGTGATTTTAATCATTTACAAATCAATATAAGCGTACACGACGAGAGTATTATAGGTCTTAGTAACCTGAAATTTTATTTTACTTTATTTTAATACATTTATTTTTCTTTATCAGTCCATAAAATCAGTCGTAAGACTTCCACTGCTGAGTAAAGTCCTTCCCAAAGATTTCTGTCAATCTTCGTCAGCTGCCTGTATCCTGACGGACCTGCTATTTTAATGGATGATTTTTTTTTAATGAGCTTTATATTCACATAAAACTAAGGATATATAAAAAAAACAAAGCGAGTGATAAGCCTCCGACATTATTATTAATACATAAATAAATATATTCAGATAACAATACATTTTCAAAGTGATTTTACTGAACAGATATTTGGTAAAGTTTAGTTTATCTTTCAACTGGGAACAACCCTAATAAGGGTTGTTTTCGTATTTTATATAAGAACAACAGAAGCCAAACCACATCCTCTCAATTTCAGTTATTTTTCACTTTGCTTTTAAATTGGGTCGAATAAATAAACCAGTCGCCGAAGTATAAGCACCGTCAAAAGTTTTTTAATACTTCAGTACCGCAAAGACAACATTTTTTTAACATTGCCATAAAATGTTGGTATGTTGAAAAATAAAGTATTTAGATAGGGTCTGTATTTAGCTTTGGTTTATTAAAGAGACAAATAGGCTAACAATCCGATGTAGATAAACACTCGTCAGAGAAAAAATTGGTATTTTCCAAAGAAAATGCTCATATCTTTTGGCTTAATTTGGAGACAAAATATAGTATACAATCGTATAAATATAATAACGTAAGACTTTGTTTAAACGTGTAAAGTAATTATGTTTTTAGACTTTTATAGAGATTTACCTACTCGACCGCATTTTATTTAGTTACAAATAATTGACAATCCTCCTTCAGAAGTTAAGCTAACATTCCTTAGGTATAAAATTTCACAACAAGCTATTTCGTTTAGTCGCTGTTTATTACCGCTTTTAAAATTGGCTGTTAATCAACTCGCAAATAATTAAAAGGGTCGCGGAAGGCGAAATTATTTTTTATGCAATTAACTTGCTCGTTTGAGCTCTTAGCAAACCGGCTGCTGGTATTTTTCTTTGAACTGGCATAAAAATACACACATCATAAAATTTGTTAGCAAACAAAAGGCAACAGTAAAAAAAGCAAACATGAAAATACAATACTGATATATTTAAAGGTTATGAGAAAAAGGTAAGTAATTTGAACGAATAACAATTCCCGGTAAAACATAATTTCAACCCGTAAATGCTCACGCATACAGTTTTTTAAGATACACTAACTTCATAAATAACTTGGTAATCCTATATAAATGTATAGGATTTCAAAGTTATATTTGCAGTTATGAATTATTGTACCCGCACTATCGAAAGGAATAATAGTTGTAGAAAGGTATCTAGATATATAAGGCATAGCGGGAGTGGGATATAGAGTGGGAAAGGGTGTGATATTTTATAAGTCAAGGAATAAAGTAGGACTCTACAATAAGAACATTATTTAATAAAAGCCAAGTCTCGCAGCACTGTTTTTTTTTTGTAAAAAGATGTGTTTGTTATCCATTTAATACCAAGTCGGTTTATTTATTTAGTCTCTACTTAAGGGTACTACTCTAAACTCTACTACTTGGTCATCGCATAAAAACACAATATATAGAATCTTTTAATTCGATCATAATGACCAAGTCGATCAATTTATTTAAAACGTAAAGATTTTTTATATTGATATGACAATAACTTACCTACGTAATAACTTAAGAGAGAAGGAAGAGAAAAGGTAATTAGAGACTGTAAATTAACCGACTTGGTATTACATGGATCTCACATCTTTTTAAAAAAACTGAGCTGCGAGACGGTTTTTTACAGGATATTTTTGATGGTATAATTTTTTCTCAAATTATTTTTTTAATGTACTGCCCACACAAAATAAGTTCGGAAATCCTGCTTTAGAGAGTAACAAACTCAGCAGAAAACCTTATCTTGTTAACTCAAGACTATTCGCAATCCCGCAAGATAAAAGTCATGAATTAATTCCAAACCGAGCAAGAATTAAATCGAGTCCCACTTAAATTCAACTTAGATTCGAATTTGCCGTCGGAAATATTTAATCTGGGTTCAACTGACGGGCTTAATATCGCGAAATAAATTGGATTGATGATTTCATCTATCAATGGACGCACATGATTTATAGCGGATGAAAAGATATTTATTTTGCGAATCTGGTAATAATATAAAAGCGTCATGACACATTGCGTAAAGAAATTTTGACGGTCCGAATACGTTACGATAATGTTCGTGCGACCCCAGTTTCTTAGGTACGTCCGTCTATACAATTCTAAGTTCATTAAAACAGGTTTTATTAATTTACTAGGTAATCTGTAGACATAACAATTTGTATTAATTTCTCTAACCAAAAAGTAGTAGTGTATTATATTATTATTGTACTATTGTCATTTCACTGTAAAACGTTGTTTGTATAATAAATAAACAAATAATTCAGGGCGACGTCTTGCCGTTTCCTCCCATTTTAGCGGGTCAATATCGCATCGCTTCATATGTCTTTTCTGAACATCCTTAAAACGTAAGAACTGGCCGCCTGGTTGAATGGAGGCGCTTAATTCTTAGCAAAGTCAATGACTTTGAAGAGCAACGAAAACTTGACCTAGATAACAAACGCGATGCTCTAAGAGCTAGACCTCCAGCGGCTATATTTTATAATTATGTGAACGGTGTCTTAACGTGTGGCCAATGTTCGCGCACGTTCTCAAAATTGGCTACTGTAGTCATAAAAGGGCACATGACAGGGCAGCCCAACTTATCCCATTTTGAAGAACGGAAAAAGGAATCAGAAAGCGGTCACCGTAGCCGAGATCGGCTTGGGAGTATATATATATATAAACAAATAATAATAAATGTAAAGCGTTGATACAAATTTGCACCAACAAACAAGTGTTGTAATCGCGTTTGTTTTGAAATACACTTAATTACAATGCGAATGCTAACAAACAATTAAATTTTCATTCCATTCATCTAAATCCGCACTTAGGTAAGTGTGTTCATTGAAATTGAACTCTCGATTTCAAGCTTACACGCTCGTTGGTGATTCCAATCACATTATGTAAATAGCTAAGCTTTAATGCATAAGCCTTATCCGTGGTCCTAGTTGAGGGAATAACGCTACAAGTGCGACGCAACAATCCAATATTATAAATGCGAAAGCAACTCTGTCTGTCAGTTTTTTAAATCACGCCTAAACTACTGAAACAATTTGCATGAAATTTAATGAAGAGATATTTTGATACCCGAGAAAGGACATAGGCTACTTTTTACCGCAGGAAAATGACGCATTCTCATGGTAAAATTAAAGTGGACCGATCACTTTTACGCCTAAACTATTGAACAGATTTAAATTAAATTTGTTAAGAAGACAGTTTGAGACTTAAGAAAGGACATGAGTTACTTTTGACTGCTGGCAAACAACGCATTCCCATGGGAAAAAATACTTTCCGGGGAATCTGATCGCTTTCTCTCCTAAATTACCAAAGATTTGAATTATATTTGGATAAGATTGGTATTACGGGAAAACAACGCATTCTAAAAAACTACCTAATGCGAACGAAGTCACGGGTAAAAGCTAGTATAAAATATATGTACGTGTATGATAGTTTCCTACGTGTCAAAGCGCGATTGACATTCACTCAAGTACTAATCAAATCGCGTTGCGTCGCCTCTGTCGGACAATACCCGTTGTCCTAGGTGCTGTAGAAATAGCATACTGTAATGTGAGTACTCAAATCGAAACAATTCACTAGTTAATAATAATAATAATAGTCCTCCTGGCCGATTTCGACCACGGCGGCCAATCTCAACAGAGATCAGCTACGCAGGAGATATATAGTGCACAAGTGTGAGCGCAATACACAGGTGCACTCACTGTTCCATCTCACTCTCAAAGTTCGGCGAGACGGCAATCCGACATGACCGGAGAGAGATCAGGCGCAGGACCAACGGCTTAACGTACTTTCCGAGAAACGGCGGTGTAACACCGCCAACTTCCCGACTCCGAGCTGTTTTTGAGAAATTCAGGACAGAAAATCTCAGAAAGATTTTGGCTCGACCTGGGATTCGAACCCAGGACCTCTCAGATGTAAGGCAGAAACATTGCCACTACACTAACGAGGCAGTTAAACTAGTACTATTACGTAGAACTGTGTTAGTACGCAAAGTAACCAATCGGATCAGAAATTTATTCAGAACTACATTAAAACTATATTGCAATTATATTTTTTTACGAATTATTTATTTACATTCTAATTTAACATGATGTTTCGGACCCTTTTCAGCGTCCGTGGTCACAAGTAGACTAAGGTGTTAGTTGTCATTTTTTCAAAAAATTGTAAAGTACCATCACTCGAAAATATAAATTAATGTTATATAAATTAATCGCAAAATAAACCGTGAAAAAGTGTATCATTTCAATATCTACTGTTCGCGTAAACCGAAGAAACAAATAGTGAAACTACAGTCAAAATACGATAATAAATGAAATCATATAATGCTTAATCTCATTATGTAGCAAATTGACCATTAAACTAACTAAAAAGTCATAAAAGTATCCATGTATCACTCTTACACAAGATTAATGACTAGACAAAAGATGTATCGCATGACTAATTGCCGAGCGTCGGATAAGCAAGCTTAATTAGGTAATGTACGAACGGCGACACATCAAGCTTATCACTGTGGTATCTTATGCTTATGTTATAAGGGTGATTCTGCAACGAAAGTTAGTAACTAGATGTGGAGCCGTGTGTACATGAAACTAATTGTTAGAAACTTGGTATGCACTACGCGCTTGGGCAGTTAACTTGATATTGTAATGGAACAGAGTTTTTATGATAGTTTTTTCAAAAAAATATAGTTACTGCTTCCTCGCAGATAAGCGGTTTCCCAAAACACTGAGGAATTTTCCTTGTAACGTTTTTGGTCTACACAACAGGGTAGCTATTATTTTGTTTAAGTAGTGACAAGGCTAAAGAAGATTCCTGACTATCTTAGTCAACTACCGTTACCTAACAATAGTAGGGTAGTTGACACCACCAATCGTTCACGTACTTTTTATCAACTGTCAAAACGCTTTTCTCCATAGAGTTTGTATGGGAATAACACACTTAGACGTCATCGCGTGCAATGCCGACTGAGTGACTGTTTATCGATTGAATTTTAATTAAAAATTATAAGCTATTTTATAGAAAATCAGTTTTTGAACATTTATTTCATAGTGGAACCAAGCCTATTATTTTGAAAACATGGTGGTACCATTGACATGCTTTGTTACTGTACTCACTTATAAAAAACTATGAAAATGTATTGTTGTATTTCATTCACGCTACCACTCAATACTCATTGAAATGATAAACTTTTTATGGATTTTTCGGTTTTAACATTTACACTGTAAATACGATATTTAAATCTAAAAATAATCCTTAAACTTTCGAAAATTAAATGAATATTCATCTATTTGCTGTAAGGTACTATTGAATATTAAATATAGAAGCGGGATTAAATTTCAGGATTAAATTTCAGAAATGCGATGAGTATTTTTTGCTGTTTTAAAATTTTACATTATTTGTCATCTATCTTTTTACTTCCGAATCCCTCACTAATTCACTAACACTCAAATTCTGTAAAAAAACTTCCTAAATTAACAAAAATGGGGCGCTAAAAGCGATTTATGCTATAAATACTTCTACCAGGCAAAACAAAACCTTTAATTAATTGTCTGAAGAAAGTCTAAACTCAGCATCCTTTGGGAAAAGAAAATTAAAAAACACAAGACATGAATTATGAACAACGAAATAAAAGCAGTCTCTTGTAACTTTCAGCGAATAAATCATCAGAAATTCTGTTTGAAATGAGTACTTCTCAAAATTAAGATCTAAAATCTTCGTCTTCTTGTAACATTCCAATGGATTCACGCGACTGCGTCTGCTTAAATCACGAATTTTCTACACCAACAATTAACACGTTAGGCGCGGAACGCGGCTTAAAACACCTCGTGCATGTCTGGTCGTTATAGCGGTAAGACAAAACTTTAACTTCTCTGTCGTGCGAGAGGCATAACTTCCGTCTGGTTCAGAGTAGAAGAAAGATAACTATATGTTTGATATGTGCTACTGATTCCTAGTTTTATGGTACACCAACCTAATGTCGGGTTTTTCAGACCTTGTGCCGCACTGAACTATTAATAATGCAACACAGTGCGGAACGAGGTTGCGAACGCCTCGTTTCCTCACGCACCTCGTACCGCACCTCACGCTAGCTTCACGTGGTTAGTGTTGTGCAATGCAGTCGAGGCTGCGCACGAGACGAACTAGGACCGCTGTTTTTGTGTTGAAAATTGTCGTGTCGAAACGATGCCGAAAAAGTTTATAAAGAAGTAAAATGAAGAAAAACCGGTTGGAAAATCTGAGCCAAATCAGAATACAGGAAGATATTTCAAAAACAGGTAAGCCACAAATATATACTCTATCTAGGTGTGAAACGCGGCAGGCTAGCCGTATATCCGTATAGTAAGAAATTACATTATAGATTACGTTTCCTGTTATGGTTCAAACGAAAGTTAAGTAGCTAATTATTGATATAGGATACGTAGGCAAATTTTTTACCGAGTATTCCGATTACTCTTAATTATTACTGTTACTCTTAACCTAATCTACTCGTTCCTACTTTTCAGAATCCACTGCAAAGAAAGCACATATCTCGAAAAGGGTCCAATGAAGAAGAGATGTGTCAGATGCTACGAAAAACTCCGCACCTTCTTGACATGTCGTGAGGTAGAAAAAAAAGTATTCTCTGACATGTTTCAATGAAAAACATCCATAATTTTTCCCTTTATTTGTATTCATTCTTTCCATAACTTTCATAAATAAAAACAATAAAATAAAATCTATACTTATTTTCTCATTACTAAATTATATGGAAACCTGCCGTTTTCCAGTGCGGTCCGAGGTGCATTAGACCCCACATTTCAATTTACCCATAGAATCTAAACTAACTAATTTGACCAAGGGCGGCGGCAGATCTAGGTTAATCAACTCATTGTTAGTAATAATCAAGACAAAAGCCGTCCATTTTGTCTTATTTGGCGCCAAAAAAAGGATTTTAGTCTTCTTCGGGCGGTAGGGTTTAATACGCCTCGTGTCGCCAATGTCGGGTATAGAACGAGGTTTAAAACAACTCGTAACGCAGTAATGGAAAGTACATAAAAATCTGTACCGCAGGGAACGTGTTAATACAACATCATCTAATCCTCAATTTCACATGAGTTTAAATCTTGTTGTTAAAATGATGCAATAATTTATTATCAATGCAATTTATAATGCTCTAGTAGGGATAAAAGCAAAGCTTCGAACAAATGGCATTTGGCAAAAGTGGTACAATTTCATGAAATAATCGCCTGCTAGGGACGGGATGTAAAACAGGTCACGTAGTGTTCAAAATCATTTGGGTCGTAAGTGATTTGATGAGACACCGTGTGCACGTACTTATAATATGCTAAAATATATGGGGTACAAAATGTCTCGATCGGGTTGACAGTGTAACGTTATGTACGATCGCGGTCAGAAAATGTTAACCAGTTTCTGAATTAGATTCTACTAATCACCGCCCGCAACTTTTTCGGCGTGGAAATCCTTTGTCTTCACAGTTCTGAAGGGAGCAAGTAAAACGCCAATGGTTCAATAAGTTGTTTATTCAATCTCTTCACACAATGGTATAGCTTATATGAACTTATAACCTATCAGGAATCAGAGTGGACTG
The DNA here is from genome assembly GCA_963921415.1 of Pyrausta despicata. NCBI lineage: Eukaryota > Metazoa > Arthropoda > Insecta > Lepidoptera > Crambidae > Pyrausta > Pyrausta despicata. The sequence goes on from OY992864.1 coordinate 10,406,734, forward strand.
CGGGGCTATCGCACTCCTATCCCTATTTATGTATAATGGACGGACATTTGTTGATTTATTTTTTTTGTTTAATGAACTGACATTTTGTTTTGCATAATAGACTTGGAATTGAATTGTAATTGAATTAAAATTGTAGTTAAGTTGTAATTAAATTGAATTAAAATTATTATAAATGTACTAACTTCAATCATTAACTTTATTAACGTCTAAGTTAAGTAGTTACGCATGACGATACCATAACATTTGTATATCGATAGATTGATTAAACATGTGCACGATACCTAAATATAAGAACCAAAAATGTACCATGTTTATACAAATAAATATCTTATCTTATCTTATCTTATCTTATAAGTGATCTAAACCTAACACAGGGCTTCAAGAATGGACTGCGGGGCTATCGCATTCGTTGGCCATACTGACCGATACTTGGAGGACTGCGGGGCTATCGCTCCAGTATGGTCGCTTACTGGGAAAGGAAGACAATTGTGTACCATCCACGGGTTTCATCACCCCGCTAGGGGCGGTTCGGGTTCGAGCTCCAGCTCCTTCCCCGGGCTTCTTCTCATGGGCCTACTGGCCCACGGTGTTAGATGCCGCCTAGGCGGCCGTCTTGCGACGACAGGTCTATTACTTCTTCTTCGGCCAGAGCCGGCTGCACAGTCGCTGCGGGCTGCCCATCGGGTGAGACCCCGTTCGGGGAGGCCCGATGAACAGGGCAAGCTGACTGCGGCTGACTCTGGCTAGGGAGGGGAAGAGAGTAAGTTGAGAGGGGTCGGGATTGGGAAGTGGGTAGGTGGGAGGGCGGATTTAGGGAGCAGACCTGTCGTGGGGTTGGCATCTTGCTCGCCTGTGTAACCGTGGGCATGGGGGCTATGTTGTGTAGCCCGGGGTGCGGCCCGTGGTCCGCTGCTTTATACATCCGTCGGGATGTGCGGACCACGAATTCCTCCAGGGCCTCCATCTTGAGGTCCCTGTGTATAATGGCATTCTTGACATAGCGCCCGGCCCCCGTTATTATTCGGAGCGCTATGTTCTGCTGGGACTGGAGCTGCGTACGGCGGGCTGCGCTTATCATGGCATACCAGGCTGGGGCCGCGTATGTCAGCCTGGAGCGCACGTACGTTTTGAATATGCCCACCTTTGTTCTGGTGGGCAGGCGGGACTGAAGTACGGGGCGCAGTCTTGCGCGCGCCCCGCGGCTGGAGTTGACCAGGTGCTTGACCTGGTCTTTAAGGGTGAGGCGCTGGTCCAAGTGGCAGCCTAGGTACTTTGTACTTCGCTGCCACTTAATCTTCTGGCCGTTGAGGACCAGCTCGGGCATCTTCTTCCTTTGGGGGCCCGTGTAGATGGCGGCGGTCTTACCCACATTAACCGCTATCCGCCATCTCTCCAGCCAGTCCGGCAGTAGGTTGAGCTGTTTCTGCATCCTTTTCACCGCCGCCTTGACCCATGGGGCGGTGGTGAAAAATGCGCTGTCGTCCGCGAACAGCGCCAGCTCAACCTTGGGTTCCCACTCATGAAGCTGATCGTTGATGGTGGGAACGTCGTTGGTGTAGGCAGCGTACAGGGTCGGTGAGAGGCAGCTGCCTTGGGGGACCCCTGCTTCGATGGGGCCCTCTGCGGACGTAGCGTCCTCAACGGCGACCTGGAAGGAGCGTCCTTGGAGGAAGGACGCTATCAGGTGGACTAGGGCCGGAGGCAGGGTGGACGTGGAGAGTTTGAGAATGAGGCCGGGGGGCCAAACCCGGTCGAAGGCTTTCTCCACGTCCAGGAAAACCGCCACCGAAGCCTTGTTATTATTCAGGCCCTCGGCTAGGTGGTGGATCACGCGGGCCAGCTGGAGCGTGGTGGAATGCCCGCCGCGGAAGCCGAATTGCTCGTCCCTCGGGATGAGGTGGGGACGCAATCGGCGCAGCAGGGCTCGCTCGAACAGCTTGGCGGCGTGGTCCAGTAAGGTGATGGGTCTGTAGCTCTCCGGGCGGCGGCGGTCTTTCCCCGGTTTGGGGATCATAACCACCCGCCCTTTCTTCCACGGGGTGGGGAAGTGGTTCGTCCTCAGGGCGGCGTTGAATATTCGGGTCAACGCCGCTATTCCCCGCCTGGGCAGCTCCACCAGGGCTGCGGGTGGGAGGCCGTCAGGGCCCGGCGCCTTCTTCCTGTTGAGGCGGGCGGCAGTCTTCTTCACCTCCGCTGGGGAGATGAAGGTGTCGCCCGGGAGTGGAGGTGGGATGGTGGCCAAGAATTCCTCCACTCTCTGGACCACGTCTTCGTGGTACTGGAGAGCTCTGGGGGCTGGCGGGTGGGGCTTGAATTGGACGGTCAAGTGATCTGCCAGGATTCGGGCTCTGTCCTGGGCCGCGAATCTCCTTTGACCGTCCGCGTCTAGGAGGGGGTAGGTAGTACTTTTCTCCCCTGTGAGATTCTTGTTGAGGCGGAGCAGTGTGGGCAGGTGTTCACCTACCCTGTCGATGAGTTCCTCCCACTCTCGACCTTGCCACTCTCTCACCGCCTCGGTCACCTTGGTCGTCTGGGCATTTAGGTCCGCCTTGACCCTTGGGCACCTGGTTTGGCACCAGAGTTTCTTGAGGGCTTTCTTTTTAAGAAGTAGTGCCCTCAAGTAGAGCGGGAGTTGGGAGCGTTTCTGGGAGGGCGGCGGCACCTTCTCGGTATGGGCCGCCTTCGCTTCCCTCATCCGCTGGGTCAGGAGGGCCACCGCGGCGTCTATCTCGCCTGGGGTGGATATGGGGCCCTCGATGGTCAGGTCCCTGAGAGCCACCTTGTAGGCTGACCAGTCTACTCGGGACCTGGGCGGACGCACTCTCACCGCCGCTAGAGTGGTGGGCACTATGATCAGTAGGGGGAGGTGCTGGGTATCGCCCTCGTAGAGCACCTCCGTGGACAGAGGGACGCGTAGGCCCTTATGGAGGACCACATCCAAGACATCCTCCTGGAAGTCTGGGTCGGTGGGGATGTGGGTTGGGGCGTCCGTGCCCACCACCTCAATGTTCCTGGTGGTGGTGGCGTCTAGCAGGCGACGGCCGTCGGCCCGCGTGACGCGGGAGCCCCACTGCTCATGCTTGCAGTTCAGGTCGCCTGCTAGAATTGTCGGGTGACCGTCGACAAATACCTCGTCTAGGTCTGACGGGTGGAATGCGGCATTCGGTGGGCGGTAGGCGGCATAAATGCGGAGTTCGTGAGATGAGGTGTTGACCCTGATCCCCAGGGAGCTCAGGGATCTGAACTCCGCCCACGGTAGCTCCTCGTGGATAACATCTCGCCTTACCGCTACAGCAGTGCCCCTGTAGGGCGCACCCTGTGGGCTCACCTCATCCCTGCGGTAGATCTTATAGTTGGGCAGGGAGAAGTGCGTGGACGGCCGCAGGTGGGTCTCTCCCAGGAGGACGATGTGGGCGTCCTGCGACTGGGCGAGGTGACGTAATTGTTGCTGCTTACCCCGGACCCCTCCGGGGTTCCAGTAGATTAGGCGCAGCGACTCATCACGAGCTGATTCAGCCCGTTCATGATCGCTGCGCATGGGTCCATCCCCTGCCCGATCTGGATCAGCAGGGTGTGCAGGAGCTGCAGCACTGCCTGGAGGGGGATCACGGGGGTTGCCCCCGCATGCTGCTGTGGGAAGTGGGGTCGTTGGGCCTCTAGGGGAGGCTGGGGCCTCATGAACGAGATCGGGGCCTGGGGCACCCGACTCGCAAACCCGCTCGGGGGCTGTGGAGGCAGCTGGGGACGGGCGGGCCGGAAGGCCGGTTGGGGTCGTGTTTCCAGCTGAGGGCCTCGTTGGGCCGACTTCGGCCTCAGTGAGGGCTGGGAAACTGGGCGGGGAGGCTGGGCTGGTCCAGTGGCCCTCCAAGAGGAGGGACGGTGGGTTGCCACTGCCTGTGGGGGGATAGCGTGGGCTGCGGTGATGGTCCCCCCGCAGGCAAAATCCTGGGGAGCTTGGGGGGGGGGTCGGTGGTCTGGCGGCTTGCGTCGGGGTCGACGCAGCCGCGGGTGGGCCGGTGTTCGCCTCTGTGCGGCGGCGACGTCGGCGGCGTCTGCGCCGGGACGCGGCGGGGGCGGGGGCGCCCCTCGCAGTGGCGGGGTTGGCCGGGGTGGCCAAGGTGGTCCCTGCCTGTGCGGTTGGGGGCGCCGTGGGCGCCGTGGCGGCCGGTGCTGGCGGCGCAGGGGCACGCGTCGGGCCGTCGGTGTGGGGGCGAGGGGGTTGGCGAACGGGCGCACTTGGGAGGGGCGGGGGAACAGTAGTCCCCATTCGCCTCGCCTCGCGCAGGAACGCCTTACAGCGTCGGTCGTTCGCTGCGTGGGCCTGTGCGCAGTTGGCGCAGGTTGGTGGCTCCTGGGGCGAGGGCAGTCGGCCACAAGGTGGTTGCCGGCGCAACGGACACACTTGATTGGTCGGTGGCAATTCACCGACGAGTGGCCGAACGCCTGGCAACGGTGGCACTGCGCGGGGCCCTTGCGGGGGCGCCATGCCTCGATGATAACACCGGGCATGTTTAGCAGCTCGTCGACTGCGTAGAGGCGAGCGAGCTCCTGGTTGGGCAGGTGCTCCAGCTCGACGTGGAAGAGGCAAGCCGGGTTGCCCCGCTTACCTCTGATCCCCCTGATGTGGGAGGCGTGGAATCCGCGCTCCTCTAGGGCTCCACGGATGGCGTCGTGCGGCGTGTCGGCGGGTAGGCCCCTGATGGCCACCTTCGTCGGACGCTCTTCGGGCGGGGAGTAACAGTACCACGCTACTGTCGGGTCTGTCTTCTCCGCCTCCGTCAGGTAGGCCTGAACGGCGCGGAATTCCTCCGGGCTCTTGGGGATAAATCGTACCCCCTTGCCGAATGGACGTGCGTTGGGCGGGTGGCCCAAGGTGCGCTTAATGCGCTCGAAATGAACGCACCAGTTGGGAAGATTCTCCACAACAATCGGTGGGTATCCCTTTACCTTGGGCGTCTGGGGCGGAGTGGTGGCCTGGGCGTCGGTCCCGGTGGTAGCCGGAGGCGTCGGGGTGCGGCGAGGTGAAGCCGGCGGGCTCCTGGTTTCCCGCAGCGCACGCGCGGACGGCGGCTGGGAGGCCATCGTCGCGTATGACGTCGATGACGACGCCATAGCGGACGATGTGGAGGGCTGTGAGGCTGATGTCGATGGTTGCGGGTGGTCATCCGCTTCGTCGGACTCACTGTCCGACTCCGAGGCGGACAACGCTCCTTCACTGGCGACTTCCTGGCAGAGGCGCTTCTCCTCCTGGACAGTGCTGAAGCTGTCCTCGGGGAGTGGCCTCCTGCGGGGGTCGCGCGGGTGCGCCTCACGGTGGGCCATCGCGGGTGGTTGTTCAACAACAACCGGCGATGGGTCCGATGAGTGGCGTTGGGGTGGCCTGAACGGCGACGGGGCAGTCGGGCGCTGCTCGGTCACTCGGGGCGGCCTCGGTGGTGCGGCTAGGATCGGGATCGCCGATCTAGCGGGTGGGTTGGTGGTGTTGGGCGCTGTGGTCCTGCGGGGCCACGAGCGTCCTGGGTCCGGCGGGACACGGTCTCGGTCACTCATATTATCACTAATATGATGCCAAGACAGGGTACACGAACAAAAAATAAAAACAAAAGAATCCCTTTCTTTTGTTTTTATTTTTTGTTCGTGTTCGTGGTAGAAAGATAAAAACAAAAAGGGAGGGTAAGTGTTAAAAATTACTGAAGGTAATGGGGACAGGCTGGCCTAATGGTCGCACGCACAATTTTAGTCACTAAAATTAAACGTACACTAATCACTATTTTAAAACTAAACAACACAAAGCGTCAAATCGCGGAATAAGAGTTTCAAAATATGTGACAACGAAAGCAGGCACTCGAGGGCGCGGCAGTGTAGGGAGGATGTAATACGACCAGCGTCCTATAAAGGGAGGTACGTAATTAGCATCCAACGTCCTACTCGTACAACGACTCGCGGGTATGGCGCGCAGGCCGTTTATATAGGGAACGGAGCTCGACTTCGGGGGTTTCCGTGATGTCTTCGGGCGTCTTTGTTAGAGGTGATCGAGGAGGGTGACAGTGCGAGTGGGAAAGTATTCGGATTCGCGCGGCGGCCGTCGGCGTATGAATACGACTTACGAGTAATAGGTTTGTTACAGTTCTTCTTAAAGTGTAGCCTGTGTGTTTTTCTGGTATTATATTTTTATAAAATTTCTTTAAATCCAAATAGTAACTTTAACCTGAAAGAGTAATAAACATTTCTACTTACAAACTTTTACATTTATAAATAATAAATAAATAAATATACAACAACATCACATACATTGATACTCCGTGTTAAGTAGCTTAAACACTTGTGTTACAGATATCAGAATCATATAATATTAGAATGATAGTACAATGATACACTTTTTTATTAAAGCCCGAAATGCAATATCACGTAACAAGTACTTGTTTAATCAATATTCCTCGCCAAGGTTAAGAAATAAGATTTTTGAGCACATCATGCTGATCGAACTGAATTCTTTGTTAGTTAAAATGACCCTTATGTTGTCGGTCTTAATCAACAACATTTTGTTCCACCCAACTCTGATCCATAAAAATATGATATTTATATCTCAAAATAATCCGTAAAAAGTATAGGTAAGTAAGTTAGTATTAAGTGGTTACTATTTTTGTCCGCAACTGTACCTTCTCAAGAAGGGGAAAATGTTGTATCGAGCCATTAACTTTTAACACAACGCATGACTCTTGTAAGCTTATTACGAAAAGGGATTTTCCTTCTATTTTACAACTCGTGCACAAATCATTTTTATCCTCGACTTCATCATCTGCCCTCGCCCTGCGGGCTCGGGCATATAACGATCTCGGATAAAAATGACTTGCTTTATGCTCTCGTTGTAAAATCTACTATTGTCTCCACGACGGTAACTAATCCGCTTATCCCATCGTAAGAGGTTGATAAGGGTATAACATATACATGAGGCTTCTGTAACAAAAAAAATCATTTTATTTTTATTTTTTTACAATGGAAATATGTTGAACAAAGAGTGTGCCTTAAATTTTGTGTTTCAAATGATATTTCATGTGGTGAATCACTAAAAATGTTGCGAAATACCTACGTCGAATGGTGTATATGAAAAACAAGGGATTATGAAAGGTGTAAGGCTTTTAAAGAAGGCCGAGAAGTACTAGTAGACGTGCCTCGTTCTGGTAGACCTTCAACCGCTATGACCAAATAAAACATCGACAGAATCAAGAAACCTGTGCTCGAAAATTTACGAGTCTAAAAGAGTTGGCTAGTGAGGTGACCATATCTTTTAAGTCCGTTCACAACATTCTTATTGACATTTTAGGCATGAAACGCGTCGCCGCTCGACCAGTTCCAAAAGAGCTTAATTTTGTTCAAAAAGCGCAGCGAAAGCATGTCGCTTAAGACATGGTTTCCCGAGCTTCTACGGATCTGACCTTTATGAAACGTATAATAACTGGCGACGAGACATGGGTTTATGAGTACGATATGCAAACAAGCCAACAGTCTTCAGAATGGCGTCTCGAAAACGAGCCGAAACCCTAAAAACCGCGGCAAAGTCGCTCCAATATCAAGGTGATGCTGACAGTTTTTTTTTTACTACCGTTACTAATACTACTACTATTTGTTATACAAGAGTGCAAAGTTGCTTTTTAACCGCGTGTTCAATTTTGATGACCGAGCAAGCGAAGGATTCTAAAATTTAAATCCTAAGCGTAAGCGAGGGAATCAAAAGAGCACGGGGTGAAAAATCTTTGCACTCGAGTGCAACACGTAACTTTTCATTCCACCTCAGCGAGGAAATGACTAAATGCAAAAAAAAAACGTTTACAATCACAAGATAAGTAATTTTATTTCAGTTTAGGTATTAACTACTACATTATGACAGGTAAGTATTACAGAATAATCTTTAAATATAACAAAATAATACGTAGATGTAATTAAGAAAAATTGAAAGTAACGTCGCTACAGTTATATAAATTGAGTGTAATATTTTTGTTTGGTACTGTAATATTGGCGTTAGTCACTTGTGTACTGTTTTAAATACTTCTCGCGTGATTGTTGAGGGAGAAAGCTCATTTGCGCATTATTAACAGTTTCAGTAAATTCTGTTGGCGACAAACAAACTCCCTCGTCACTAGAATCACTCATTTTAGTTTTTTCACTTGTTTTCAAGTTTCTTGTTTTTAATATAAGGTTTATGACGTGAAAAATTGCCGCGTAAAGAACTGCCTACAAAGCAAATTGTAAAAAGAACACCGGTTCCGAGTCTGAGTTTGTACCAAATTAAAAAAAAAGTTGTATGATATATTCGGCACCATAGAGGTAGCAATAAATAGGTTTAATGTTTTTTTTAATTCACAAACTTAGTGCACTCGATGTTCTAAATTCAATTTACTTTATCCTCTTGTGAATAAAAACGGTTTTTGCACTCAGATATTGAAGAGCAAAATGAGTCTTTCCGAGATGGTGGGATGAAAAGAATATTATTTAGGCGTCATGACGCGTACTTGCGTGAGTGTATCCACCGAAAACGTCCAGATTTGTGGCAACAAAACTCATGGATGCTGCACCATGATAATGCACCATCACACACAGTCATTATAGTGAAAGAGTTTTTAGCGAAAAATTCAACAAAAGTTCTCAACCAAGCACCGTATTCACCTGATATGGCTCCGTCTCCGTCTTTTTTTATTTCCCAAGTTAAAATTACCACTTCGAGGAAAACGTTTTGAGTCGATAGAAGCAATAAAAGAAAATTCGCTGAATGAGCTAAATAAAGGCCATACCGCAAATAGCCTATGAACAATGTATGGAAGACTGGGTGAAGCGGTGGAGATGTTGTATTGCAAGCGGCGGGGCCTACTTTGAATGCGATATAATAAATTTAGATGAATTATTTGTATTTTTTGTTTTATTGACAAATTCCCGATACTTAGTACACAGAATGTACGTTTCTTGTTGAATCATTGTTCAAATCACGAATTATGATTTTCTATGCAAGATGCATTCGTCTTGTAATTCAGTCATATAATAAAACGAACGCATACACATCGTGTACCAGACTCTACGACTCACGCCTCCTCAAAGCTTAGAGCCGACGAACATTTGCGGCTTATTGTCGTCGCGGCTCGCGGCTGTAGTCGATTTAAGACCACTGCATACGTGTCGGTATTTTATCCGAACGGGTCAAGGTTGTTGTATACCTGTCGAGATATAATCCGGATAGAAGGGAAGTTTTGACATCGTTTCATTAAAAATGTATTAAAAAATGCATATGTCACGAGTGCACGCGGGGTGGGAGCGTGGCGATCTTCGGCAACGATGTTTACCATGTTTATTTATTTAAGCTTTATTGCACAACAAAACTCTTCTCTACCAGTCATACCTTTGGGGTAAGCAGAAATGATTAGTGGGCGGTGCGACAAAATAAATAAAAGAGAAAACACAAAAAATTATAATACCAATAATATGATACATGAGATTAAATATAAAATATACAATAAATTTGTATAAGATTTCATATTTAAAGATACACATAATATATACATGTCTCGATTCCGCTCCAGATCTGCTTTTAGTGATCTGGTTCATCGCGCTAGTACGCGATGAACCACCTAAACCTATCTTACCTTACCTATCTTACCTTGTTTATCGTCAAAAGAAGAGAGAGAGAAAGAGAGAAAATGACACAGTAGCCAGATACAGATTTTAGGTATCAAGTGCACGTCCCGTTCACGTGTTAATAAATAGATGAAGTCCTTACCATTACATGTGTTTAAGAAAACATTGTAATACTGGCTCATTGAGAAATGCATTCTGTTGACGAATATTTTAATAGTTATTGTAATAATTTTGACAGGAGTGAAAAATTATGATAATACTATGATATTGACATGACATTATATAACTTCTTTGCATTTAATTTAATTGACATTTTACATTTAACTTTTTTTATTTCGCATGCCAGTGTCTGGTAAATTGTGAGGGTCTTTTATTGTTATTGACATCTGTATGTGCACCACTATTTATGCAAAATAAAGAAATTTTAAATTTTAATTTGTCCTGTTCGGAGTTCACATCACGTAGATACACCGACCTTTACCGGCTTAAATGATAATAATATCATTTTACGGGCCTTTTCAATACCAACATATTGATTGACACAGTGTCGGTGTCAGTCACGAGTCGCAGCTACAGTATGGCACATATGTGAGCTGGCTCTTATGAATATGCTAAGTACCGTCAATTTCATGTTCAATTCCATTTCTGTGAATTAACACTGCGAATTATCCGTGATTCATCTCATGCTAAATTCCATTACTATAGTCACTACGGATTATCCGGTTTCGGAGTTATTGGAATTTTATACTCAAAGCTTCGATATAATTAGATATCTTTGGAGTTCCCGTAGTAGTAGTGCGTAAAAGTGATATTTTGGATCACTATCTTGGATCTATAAACTTCAAATCTCTTGCGTAAAGAAACAGGCACGGGAACTCTTATTTAAAATTGTTTCGGGTATCCTGTGATGAATACCTTCGAAATTATAAATAATATAAAAATATATACTTTACAATGATGACATTGACGCCTAGGGAGATGATGATGATGCAAGAAATGCAAAATAGCGCGGTGACAAAATTTACTACGGAACCCTACTTTATACGTGGTCCGACACGCACTTGGCCGGTTTTTAAAATTACAATAACAGATATAATACCTAAAGGCAAGCTGTTTTGAGTTTCAACCCTGGGTAGACTCTTTTATGTTAAAACCCTCTCTCTCTTTTATTGTTCTCTTTATTATGAAAAAAAAGTTTTGTGATAAAACAAATCATGTTAGAGATATAAAAGTTACTGGCCGGTTAAGGGCCATATCACATGGCAATCAAGCAGTTTTTCTTGTCGAAAATTTGGATTTCAAATGATAAGTCGAAAATAGGAAACCGCTACAAGATAGGAATAACGTGAAGATGGTAGTGCATTTCTTCCGGAATCTTCTATAGCATTAAGCTCTGGCTATCTTATATTTACCATAAGAATATAAGTGATAACCCGTTAGCCGGCCCATCCCTGGCTGATTTTTTCCTAAGTTCCCGCCGAATGCACTTAACTGAATTCTTCTTTCGGCCCAGCGATCTGTACACTGACAATGTTTTTGAATTGTTTGATCTAAGAGTGCCGCTCTTTAAACCAAACATTTCAAATTAAAAATGTGCCTGCATCCACAACTATAAACATACATGTATTGCATTTTCCTGAGTTTGCTCATAAATGAAAGATATTGACAGCATCATTGTGTTTCTAACCACTAGGTAAAGACATAAGCATGGGTTATTATAACTACGTAAAAGTGAAACCCTCGCATCAAACGCACTCAAGGTCATTTAATTAGGGTAAAGCCAGTGGTATAGATGACCCCATTTTATTACATTACTTTCGCAGATAAATTCGGGTACTTTTTAGGGTTCCGTACCTCAAAAGAAAAAACGGAACCCTTATAAGATCACTTTGTTGTCCGTCCGTCCGTCCGTCCGTCCGTCTGTCAAGACCGTTTTTCTCAGGAACGCGTGGAGGTATCAAACTGAAATTTCTATATAATACTTAGGTCTACTGTCCCTGGAAGCTGTAGAAAAATCAACCTTCTAAGCCAATGCAATCAAAAGATACAGCCATTTAGGCCGTAAATTTCCGCAAATTTTCGAAACTCGCACGGGAATCAAAACCTACAGGGTACTTCCTGTAAACTTAGAATCTTGACATTTAGTACGAAGTCACGTCTTATAGTACAGATATAGGAAAAATTACGAAAACCGTAATTTTTCAGTGTCATCATCACGTTAGGCAGTACGACTTCCGGTGTGATAAAAACTAATAAGTTTGAATATAAAAAAGAAAATAACAACGCACGAAAAATTGTAAAAGTTCCAGCTTATTTAAAACCTTTAAAGGGGCTTTAAATTTCGAATTAAACAACTCGAAGCTTGTGGTTTTGCTGGGACTCAGCCAGAGCCTATCTTCAGTTGAATGTTGAGGCTGCGACCACAAATCACGCACAAGCTTCCGCGATGCCGGATAAAATGAAACGACATTGCTATTGTGAGCCTAAGGGCATGTTCACATGTCTAGGCAAATATCAAGGAATCAGAAATGACGGGATGCCTTCGTACAAGATGATGTAAGCAAGATGATAAATTGGATAATAATTGATAAAAAAATGTATGACGTAGGTAATCCCATCGCAGCGGGGCGATTGATGTCTTGCGATTAATTTTAATGATTAATTCAAAGAATATAACTTTTATATTGTGATGATAATGGCTAGATGACACCACCAATCGTTGACATACTCTTTATCATCTGTCAAAACGATCTTCCTCCATAGATTTTGTATGAGAATACTATAAGTTGACGTCATTATATAATATCAGAAATCGAAGTCCATTGTCTGAATATTTATTTAATTATTCGTAAATAAAAATTGGTTTCTACAGCTTTTTGGAAACAAATTGGGCTAGCTTCATAGAGGCCATGTTTTTTAAAACACTATGGTCTTGAAAATATTTACGATAGGTGTCATCATGCCTATTATAGGTATTAGTAGAACTAGGATTAGATATTCAGTAGAAGACGAGTATTAACGAGCCACAACAAACTTATATGTACTTAATATCATTAAAAGTGTTAAAAAATCTGTGTAGATAGACACATCCCTTTTTTGCGGACTAAAACAAATACGGAATTGAAAATATGCCAATGGGGCTTTTAAGGGAAATTGCTCGGAAATAAGAGACTTGCCAACAATCTTATGGGGTAAGCTCAACTGTGTCATGGTCTCAAAAAATGCGCAAAGATATATCTACAATAATGTCTTCGTAAATTAAAAAGAGTTGAACACTTTTATCACTTTCTATTATTTATGTACGTCGTTTTTATAACTAAAAATATATATTTAAAACAAATACATAAAAATTACAGTTACTTTTAAAGCACAGTTACATTACACAAAAATATGGCAATAAAACATCAAGAGGGTTTTTATTTCTAAACGTCAATACCTTCATAAAAATATACATAATATTACCATCTTTAATATATTCTATTGAGATACATAATGGTAGATTTTTCCCCAACGCGAAAATATCACATCATAATGATATTCTTACACATTCATAGCAGTGATGGGTAAGTTATTTCGCCTTACTACTCGGACTAGATCCAGGAGCTTTTTTTATTTAAAACAACTTACTCAATGCAAAATCACATGGCCGCCCGATACTAATAACATGCGCATAGTCATTATTCGCGTCGATGGCGGAGATGACCGCTGTTGCACATGAACCGCGATATGTAAGATTTAGATTGAACAATAGATACACCTGAGTCTTGAACGTTGGCTTCCGGCTATGAACTCAGTTGATAGTAATCTAATTTTTACGTCAAAAACTCATCCAGTTCAAAAGCGTAGCACGGTCCAAAGAACACATGCGCGCAGTCATTATACGCGTTTATGACCGGGTTGACCGCGTACACTGCGTCGCATTCGGTGACGTCATAGGTCGTCGACTAAGACTCTTACTCGGTATTAACTTAAACATGTTGTATCAACTACTCACCAAGTGCAAAATCGCAGGACGGCCCAAAGAATACATGCGCGCAATCATTATACGCGTCGATGGCGGATATGACCGCGTACGCTGCGTCGCAGTCGTAGACGTCGTACGTCGTCAGCTCGACAGTGAGGTTGGGCGGGAATGCGTCTTTGATGACTGGATCCTCTAACGCCAAATCGAAGACCGGACGCACCTGGCGAAGACAAAAAATTACTTGAAAGAGCCTGACAGAACAATAGGGTAGATGACACCACCACACCAATCGTTGAAATACTCTTTATCATCTCAATATCTCATTATATCATCGTCAAAAAGATCTGCCTCCATTGATTTTGTATCGGAATACTCTTACGTGACGTCCTGTTAGAATAACAGAAATTACGTGACGTCCTGTTAGAATAACAGAAATCGTTGTCAATTGACTGCATGTTTATTGAATTTTGTGTCATTAAAATTTTTTTACCTCTAACTATATGAAAATAAATTGGTTTTATTAGCTTCATATAGGTTATGGTCTCAAAACGCATTGGTCTTAAAAATATTTACGATAGGTATCACCATCATGTAAAATATTACGAGAAATAAAGCTTTCGCTTACTTCTAAATTACGCTTGCGAAATTACGCTTCTTAACTAAAATCTGTAAATTTAAAAATGTTTTCTAAATTTTCATTTTAATTCGGCGTCATTATTATATCATTTAGCGACAGAACAGCAAGTGACATGCATTCTCTACCTACATCACGAATACCCTGCCATTCTATGCTTGATTTATTTAAAAATGAAATAAGAGAATCGCCCGAATCTTATAGTAAAGAATACAAGCACTTGTTGGTGTCAGTGTTGTGATTCTAGGTGCATCTTCTGTGTCACGTTGTGAGTTATAGGTATTGTGGGTCCTGCGACTTTTAGCTCTAGCTTTTTCAGGTGATTATATTTGGATGTATTTTGGTTCCTACGCTGGCGTCGTTTAGTGGAAATTTAAAGCAAAATAATTCTTTTTTTCAGCTTTAAGCATTTTCATTATGTCGTTAGCATTAACTTAATTCCGTCAGCTAACGGCGCTATTGGTATATATTTTTGACAAGATTGATAGATAAACTCAGAGTAGGGATAGGTAAAGGTAAACCTAGCACGATGGCTCTGAATCAATTATTATCAGGCATAAACGGAGGAGCTATTATGGCGATTTGACACAGCACACAGTATCAATTAATAGTGTTCCTATTGTGTCAACAACAATGCATTCAATGGGTTAATAGCCTTTGACCACTATTGTCTACACCGAATTAGTTGCTTCATCATTAATTGTTAGCTCACATTAGGGGATGTGACCCAAAATTTCAGCAAACTGCAAAATGTTCAATTGACTACTTACCTACAGAACATTTTAAAAGTACATAAAGAATATAAGTGCAGGAATTTGAAAATTACAGCCGAGGCGATATTTCTCGCCTCGCCTCGCCTAGAAGTGTCTCCGTCCGGGGATTGAACCAGGGAACACGCAGATGTCCATGAAACCGGTACTCACGCCACTACACCACATACTAGGCGCACTCTTACAGTGTCATTACACCATGTTGCGACTTAGTTTAAAACGTCTTGGTATTTCCTTAAGTATTGTTAAATTTTTAATTCTTGTATTGTAGGTAGATACCTAATATTGGAAACCTTTCTTAAAAATCAAATTGTCCATAAGTTACTTTGGTACATAATCTGTGCCATTAGCTAGACAGAAAGCGCACACTTTGGCTATGATAAAGCGACACTTTTACTTCAATTCAGTGAAGAAAGTGTTCTTGTTTTATCTCATACTAGATTTGGCTGATTTTAAAGATTTTCATAGCTCAGTAACACACTGCAACTACACACAGGCTTAGCGTCTGATGACCCGTAGTTTCAAATGTGACCTAGTTTGTTCCAGCCCCCTACTCTCTAAGCTGTTGTCCGTAGTTTCGGATGTAGCCATCCTTCTCGCTCTTACTAGCTGGACCGTGCGACTGAACGCGCTTTCTAGACCTGGAAATACAGATGAAACCTTAAGGCTAGAGTCTCGAGGTGCTTGTGGCGCAGTGGTTGCAGCGCTTTGGTAGTGATACCAAAAGTTAAACACCTACGGCGCAGTCATGTTTGGGATGGGTGACCATTCTGACCATAAAAGTGACGTCTATTTACAAGCATCTCCGTGCTTCAGAAGGCGCGTTAAGCTGTTGGTCCCGGTTAATATCAATAGATATTAGTCGTTAAGCCTAGTCGGAGGCCCTCAGGCAGCTTAATAACATCTGACAGTAAGGTTGGTCACTTACCTTACACATACCCCTCCACCAATCCGCACTGAGCCCGTGTAGTGGAGTATGGCTCGCATCACCTCATAGTTGAGGAAAGGCCTGTGCCCAGCAGTGGGACGTATATAGGCTGAAGATGAAGATGTATAGCCTCTGCTTTGTGTTTAGGCCTGAGGCCTCACTCCGTAGCGTTTCGTTCGTGTTTTAGCCTCTGCATTATGTTGAGGCCTGAGGCCTCACTCCGTAGCGTTTCGTTCGTGTTTTAGCCTCTGCTTTATCTTGAGGCCTGAGGCCTCACTCCGTAGCGTTTCGTTCGTGTTTTAGCCTCTGCTTTATGTTTAGGCCTAAGGCCTAACTCCGTAGCGTTTCGTTCGTGTTTTAGCCTCTGCTTTGTGTTTAGGCCTGAGGCCCACTCCGTAGCGTTTCGTTCGTGTTTTAGCCTGTGCTTAGTGTTTAGGCCTGAGGCCTCACTCCGTAGCGTTTCGTTCGTGTTTTCGTGTCTAGCCAGCGCGCTCCCTCACACGGTCAAGCTTGCCAGAGTAAAAGGGATGGCTACATCCGAAGCTACCAGGGAGTTGCTTCGTACGACATTGCGGCAGTGTCGTGAACACTTTGATAAAGGTGCTATAAGACACTTCAGCTTATTCACTTCAGAATAAAATGTTCAATGAAAAAAACCTTTGAAATTAAATACGTGCGAAACGGGCCCACAAATGAATGAGCTTCGTACAAGGCCACATTAACATATTCTTATCAAATTCCAGGAAGTTTCTTCGGTTTACGCGGACAGTAGACATTGAAATGAGACACTTTTTACGTTAAAAAGGGTTCGAAACGTCAGGTTAAAATAAAATGTAAATAAATCGCGAAATAATCCGTAAAAAGTCTCATTTTAAAATTTCAGGAAGTATTATTTTTGATATACATCACTGGGGATCTAAAGCTTAATATAAGTACTAAATATATATATACTATTATGTTTAAGGTGATGAGCCACCGTGTCTACTTCTATTTTTTTAAGGGGATGAGTGTCTTCATTACACAAATGGGCGGAAACAAGCGAGGGCTTTTCCAATTGAACTTCAATAAACCATGGTTCTACCTGCCTTGCGGTATACGAACTGAATCACGGGAGAGCGCGTGGGTACTTCGTGGACTTTTTTCCCCTACGGCGCTATAAAATCAATAAAATCAATTTATTTTTTGTTAATAGACTCACAAGTAGCACTTTTACACGTCCCAACATATAAATTAACCCTACTGCTACCTAACCGCTTCGGGACAATTTGAGCTAGTGCTGAGAAGAAGCGGCGCAAGAAACTCAGTCACTATTGTCATTGTCTCTTTTCAAATTTGATTTACAATAATTGTAATTGCTTACATTCAAACATTTCCATATATCTTTGAAATTTATATAATCATCAATTTCATAATATACTTTAGACATTAATACATCTTTTTCTCTATGCTTTGCTACCTACAAATTCTTTTTCCATCCCATTTTTGTTTTATACCTCTCCCCCTTCTAAGGCGTGAAACCACATTAACATGACTTCGCGTCGGGCTGCTTCTAGAGCTATCTCCACCAAATTGACTTTCCGATATCTAATCAAAAGATATAACTGCTATACTTACAGACGGTAGATTAGCCAAGTAGGAGCTGTTCTGTGGCAGCAGCAAAGCCGCTTTGAGCTTGCAATTCTTCCCATCCTTATCGCACAGGTTCTCGCACTCCCCCCGCATCCGCGGCGGTTCGTCACCGCGGCAGTTTTGGCCCGACACGAATTTAACACACAACAACAACACACACCACCGCATTTTATCGATACGTTAACGGCACATCACTATAACGATCACTTGAGACCACTGATTCCATTACAGGCGCTCCTTTCTCGCATCTGTAACAAAAGAGAGACGACAAGTATTTACTGATGATTTCGTAGGTACATACGTATACAGGGTTACTGGTAACTTGACGTATTCCTTGAAACGAGTTAAAGAATTATAGTAAAAAAAGGTCCCATCAACGAAAGGCAGGTGAGGGGTCGAAAAATTATAAAATATTGCACTTGTTAAAGTAAAGAAATTTTGCAATCTTAAAAGCTCGATATCTTAAAAATCTATTGCTTCTAACCCCTAGTCGATGGAAACTTTTTTGTTGCTGATTACCTCTTCTTTGTCTCTTTTTAAGGAATACGTCGGGTTACCAGTCACCCTGTATAATATATTATTTTTTACAAAAGATTTAGATACAATGAACAAAAATATTTTTATGTACAAGAAACAGAAAGTGGATTTCAATATTTTTTAGGGTTCCGTACCTCAAAAGAAAAAAACGGAACCCTTATAAGATCACTTTGTTGTCCGTCCGTCCGTCCGTCTGTCAAGACCGTTTTTCTCAGGAAAGCGTGGAGGTATCAAACTGAAATTTCTATATGATACTTAGGTCTACTGTCCCTGGAAGCTGTAGAAAAATCAACCTTCTAAGCCAACGCAATCAAAAGATACAGCCATTTAGGCCCCAAATTTCCGCAAATTTTCGAAACTCGCACGGGAATCAAAACCTACAGGGTACTTCCCGTAAACTTAGAATCTTGAAATTTATTACGAACTCACGTCTTATAGTACAGATATAGGAAAAATTACGAAAACCGTAAATTTTCAGTATCATCATATAAAAAAATATATTTGAAAAATATTTTTGACAATTTTGAAAATTTCAATCCTTATCTCATGAATGCGTTGAGATATTAAATTAAAACTTATTTTAAATACTCAAGTCTATAATACCTGTGATGGGTGAACTTTAACTTATATACCTACAGGTTTGTACGGAACCCTCGGTGCGCGAGTCCAACTCGCACTTGACCGGTTTTTTTTCATTATCACACAACCGTACAAACTAATCTCAGAGGCTCATATATTATCAGAGGTGCATTCGCTTCCACGCGGACCGATTTACCCGAATAAAATCATCGTAATGTTGACTCTGGCAGTCGTCAAATTGAAAAACAACCATGAAAGATGTCAAACAAACAGCAACTATCATGCTATCTCAGACTTCACTCCGAATTTAAGGATTTAATCTTAAACTTTTTTATTTTATTTTATTAAATTTAATAAAATGTTGTTAATTTTCAAATAAAATTATTTCTGTTTTGAGAAGTGGCATCTATATTTACGTATCGTCAAGGTTTTACTTAAACCTTCAATTGCCTGCAATTAATTTAACAGTAGGTACATTCTGCGGTTAAGAATTTACTTCGCCCTGGCTTTATTGCACTGTCGAGTCATGTTAAATGAAAGCCAGCACTCTCCAGCTTTCAACCGAAAGGCGAAGAAAGAGAGAAAAATGAGTTTTCTTTTGCACCGCTATTTTCGAGTGCTAAGACAAAATAATGATGGCCAAGTCGTAATACAAGTGCTCTCTAAGAGGCTCCCAACAGAAGTGGACAATGAACTTAGGTATTAATATTATTATGGAATGATTCGAAAAAGAAGTAAACTAAAACATCGATACTTTAATATTATAAAGTAACTCTGTCTGTCTGTTACTCAATCACGCCTAAACTACTGAACCAATTTGCATGAAATTTGGTATGGAGATATTTTGATACCTGAGAAAGGACTTAGGCTACTTTTTACCGAGGGAAAATCACGCGGTTCCTATAGCAAAATAAGGGTGGGCCGATCGTTTTTTTTTCTGTATAAAAATGAATTGCTGTTCGTTAATCTCACTAAAACTCGAGAACGGCTGAACCGATTTCAATAATTTTAGCCTAGAAATATTTGTGGAAGTCTAGGGAAGGTGTAAACGATGAGAAAATGTTGATAATTTGCTGAAACAGCGGACAGGACAGCGTCTGCCGGGTCCACTAGTACAAAATAAAAGACATTTAAAGTACCTCGTATTGCTTACAATACGGTATGTACTCAAAACTGACCGAACAAAAAGGGTAATCTATAATTAATCTATCCGACAGTTCTAACATATTCCATACATTTGATTCCATGAATAATTTGTCTCGACTTCGACTGAAAATCCGTTGATCGAGTCGTCAATGCGTGACGTATAACCTATTTTAAGATAAAACTCGCCATTTGCTACCGCTCTGGATTCTATAAACCTTTTTTCACATAGAGAAATAATCCGAGAATATGTGTTGCTACTTCGTAACTTTATTTCATTTTTAAGCTTGCAATAAATCGACTTCTAGCTTAGACGAGGATTTATGAGAATAGCTCTAAAACCAAAGCTTAACCGCCCTTTTAAAAGAGGAACTCGAGTTTGGAAAAGTACCGTTTTTTATCTCCGTCGTTCAATTAAAATTATGGATGATTCGGCACTGTCGCCGCGACACGTGACTGTCATCCATGTAGCCAATGACCACTTTGGTGTACTGGTCAAGAAGTTGACTATTAACCAAGAAGTCCGCGGGTTCGATCCCGGCACTGTACAAACATTTGTGTGCATAAACACGTCTGTTTGTACTGGTCTGGGTGTTATATGTATTATTTATTTAAGTTTATTTGTAATACCACTGTTTATTCTGATATCTGTAACACAAGTGCTTTAGCTACTTACCACGGAGTCAGATAAATGTATGTGACGTTGTTTTGGCTGACTTGTCAAGAAGATATTTGTCTTATTTAATCTTCGTCTTATCCCTAGCATTAAGTAATAAATAAGCTACATAGTCAAGCGTAACTCAACATCAGGACCCAAAAATGCTTGGAACTTTTCTAATTGGATTCCCAAGTTACATTATTGCGGTTAGTGTAAACTAGTGATGTTCGGTTGATACGAGCCAAGCGCTTTAAATCTACATTCCTGATGCGCACTGCAAAAAAAATTGAAAATCACTAGCTGTTTCCCTGTAATAACAACCTAGGAATTTTCAAAACTCGTGTGAAGAGGCATCTTCTAGGTGAGCTCGCTCCATCGATTACTCAGTCTTTGCCTCGTTGGGCTTAGTCTTGGGTCAAGAGCAAACCTATCCCAGAAATAAAAAATTATGAACAATGTTAAGAAAACAGAACATCAGCCCTTACAATTTTCTTTACGAAATTGCGTCAGGTGTTATAGTGTTAGCTTTGACGTGCTGTCGCGTGTATTTAAGCCTGAAAATTCGTTTATTGGTAGAAAATTGCCCCAAGAGATTATGATTGCTGTAAAGTTTGTAGCAATGCCTTTGTTTTTTTTTTCATCTCATCAGCCTATAAACTTCCCACTGCTTAGCACAGGCCTCACTTCCGAGAGATGGTCCGAGTCATACTCCACCATTTTTACGGATTATTTTGCGATTTAGGGTCCGAAACTTCAGGTTTAAACAAAATGTAAACAAATCGCAAAATAATCCGTAAAAAGTGTCTCATATCACAATAGGGTAACACTGGGTAAAAAGTTGTACACAATGTGGTAATTGTGACATAAACTACGATGACCACAGATTACTTAACTGTTATGAAGTTTAGAAGTGATAAGTATACACTATGTTTAAAAATATTTTTGAAAGCGATACAAGTTTAGATGAATGGAGTAATGTTATGTTACCAATAGTTTACTACAATTTGTACAGATATTTTTTCACGAATAAGCTAATTTAGCAGGTAATTCAGAATTTCATAACGATCCATCAAATATTTAACCGTGTTTCTATAGACAGTGGGTACTTACTATCGTTTGTATTCAAACTGTGATACCGTTTCACGATAATTGGAATTCAAGCAATCCCTCTAGCTCTTGATGGATCTTAGTTTGGCAAACAACAAACATATTTGTAACAGCAATGTAGTTGACAACTTACTCATACAGCTAAAATTAATTGAATACTTAGCTAGACTACGGTTAATGTTTCACAGTTATAAGCTCTCGACGTTTCAAATCATTTAGAGAAATGTGAACAATAAAACTGTGTAGCTACGACGCATACTATTTGGAAATACAGAACACAGGCGTAATCTGTTTCATGGAATTTTTGATTTGAGTTTTATATATTTATATAAAACTTAAAAGCGACTGTCTGACTGACAGACAAAGTGATCTATCAAAGCACAGCCCAAACCACTGAACGGATCGGGCTGAAATTTGGCATGCAGGTAGATGTTATGACGTAAGTATCTGCGGGGAAAGGATTTTGATAAATTCTACCCCCAATGGGATAAAAAGAGGATGAAATTTTGTATATAACTTTGTCAATTTTAAACCAATCGGGCCAAGACTTGGTAGCAAAAAACTATAGTCCACGCGGACGAAGTCGCGGGCAGCCGCTAATGTATCATAGTTATAAATAACCAACTTTGAGAGGGAACACCCACCTTTATTACCCCGATTTTTGTGATGACGAAAACATCGAATCCATTGGATTTTTGACACCACTAATCGTTGACGTTATTTTTATGAACTGTCAAAACGCCAGTCTCCAATAGATAGATTTTGTATGGCAATACTGGCTTGTGACGTCATCATTTACACTCTTCAATCGGTGTACATTTGTTGAATTATTGATCTTAAAAATGAATTAAGAAATGGTCACTCAAACAAATAATTTATTACTTATTGATTTTGAGAAATAGGGTTTTGGCATTTATTTTGATTGGTGTCAAATACCCAAATGAGGAAAGTTTTTTTTCGAAATATTTAATTTTGAGGTTGTCTCATTGTCACGATTTAGGATTTGATGATGGTATTACCCAAAGAAAATATGCCTGCTCTAAAAATACAGAAAATATGCTGTTGTAGGTCTTATAAAAAAACTGTTGAATTGTCGATGATACCCAATATTTAGGTGATCGAGTAGCAAATGTTTATATTATCAAAAGACGAAAACCTATACGATCAATACGAAAATTAATAAACAATAATATCGCCCTAAAAACATTTTAAAAACATTCTTGTATTAGTACCGTGTGCAATGTGCAATAAATGGATTTTCTATCTAATCAGAAAAAAACAAAGGTAACATTTTGATACGTCTTAGGGTTTCAGATAAAAGTAATTTACGCACCCTACTCGTAAATGTGGATGAATGGATCAAAGGGAATCCTACTTTCTTCGAAATCTATGCCACATTACAAAGGGGCTTTCTAAAACATCCAGGCGTCGATGGATCACTTGTTCTCCCCACTCAAACGTGGGGTAGCAAACATTTGTCTAGGGTACCGTGTCGAACGGTTCTTACTGAATACAACGGCCAATACATGAAAGCTGTTCGATACCCATTTAAAAAAACATATACAATAAACTTAAAGAATATTTTTAGTTCTATTCAAAGATATACATAATACAAATATATGTTAATAAATTTCTTTACCTGACTGGGTGTCCGAGTGGTATAGGCACACGGGCTAGATTCCCTTTCACGCGGGTTCGATTCCCGCCTCAGACAGTTGATTTTTTATACTGCAAAAATATTATCTTTTGTCACCTACTCTAGTCAATCGTAATCCCTTGACATCTTAAAAGGTATATGAAAATAATATAAGTTAATGGGGTGGAAAATTATATTTAAAAAAAAGTTATACAAATCTGACTTAGTATTCGAAGTAAATGTGTACCTATTTTTAGAACATTTACCATTGATATTTTCTTTAGGGAATAAAAAAAGGTTACGCTTAAAGTTTTTAAACGCTATAGCACCGATAGTCATACGATGTACCCCCACTTTTTATGTTTTTTTGCTCATCCGATGCAACATTTACTAAAGATATTATTTATTAATTTCTCATTGTAAGCGAATTCCTGTAATTCTTTGTGAGAATAAAGATCTTAAACCTTAAACCTTATGTATCTACAAAGACATAGCTTTCTATGTCTTCATTACATGAGTATGTATAACACATTATTTCTAGATGATTAGGTATGTATCATAATAAATTTAGATTGCCCAAAATTGGGTAAACATTTGGTATCAATAAAGATAAATAAAAATATTTTGAATAATTATATCTGATTTGCTATGTACCCAATTCGAAGATCATGTTCCTTTATCGCTATCCACTTGCAGACATCACTATAGGTACAATGTAACGATAAGATTGGTTATTTTCCTATTTTTAAACAGTGACATCATTAAGATTTGGTTTTAAAACATTTAAGCAAAGATTTACTAGCAGAATGGGACCGAGACATAGAGACTCGTTGCCTAGTTGAATCTAAAATCTATCGATTGGTTTCATAGAAACTATCGATCGACGTTGACTAATCAATTATTTTCAAATAAATTGGCCTGATACAGTATAGATAGATAGATAGATATATTAACACTTTATCGCACAACACAAAACAAAAATTACAGACAAGTTTCACAAAGAAAGATGTACAATTCAGGCAGTCTTGTCGCTGGTAGCGATCTCTCCCAGACAACCTTCGGTTAAAGGAACATTCAATCAACAGGAAGGGGGAATTCGAGCAAAATATATATGTATAATGAAAAACAGTATATTTCAAAGTGTGGATCGCGATCCCCTATAGGGTTGCCAAGCTTCTGTAGGTGGGTTGCGACCGGTTGAAAAAACTACCTCAAGAAACACCTGATATTATAACCACTGTCTGTCATTTGCTACACAAAAAAAGTTTTTTCGTTTTTTTTTTTGAAACGAAAACAAACAAAAAATAAAGAAAGCTTCGTTATTTCGTTACATGACATACTGGCTATCTTTGAACACGATTATTTCTGGATAACAACAAATATTTCAGGTGCCGATCACAACTGAATGTGACCATGTGCTATAATGAATAAGCAATTATTGTGCGAAGTAGTGCTCTCTGTCTGTCTGGGTGTCCAGGGAAGATCAGCGTCGTGGCATTCTGGAGATACTCCGACACATGCCGAGTGGCCCACCTTTTCAGAATCTTGTGTATGTGCATTTGAATATGTGTTTTTCTATGTATAATATGTATTTAGTTACAAAAATAAAGTATTTAAGTATGTTTATCCGTTGTCTAGTAACCATTACACAAGCCTCGTAGCTTAATTTGGGACTAGAGAATTGGTGTGATGGTTGTGAAATATTTACTTGTTAATTTATTTTATTCTATTTTGTAAAGTATATGATACTGAATAAACATGTTTTATTTCTTTCTTTCTTTCAAAAAAGTTTGAGAAGCACTGGTCTGGTAACACACTAAAACACCCATTTATAAACACGTCCAGCTCACTGATTGACCGATCTCGCCTCTGACGGATGAGATTGGCAAGAACCGTTTCGAATTTTAAATCGATTTAACATCTATTACTGTTTTGTGACTAATAGAACCGTTTTTAACTCTTACATCGATTCGAAAACTGAAAGAGAGTTATAAATAACTGAAACCAAAACAAACGAATATTAAAATTACGGAATCGGACGAGAAATGATTGAGTGCTGCGCACATAGGTATTTCGAAAGAAGGTAGGTAACACACAACTAATGAGATAGATAATTATAAATCAATCCTCAATGTTAAAGTAATTTGTTTATTTCAGTTAAATTAAATTAGTAGTTTATAGCACATAAAAGAAATCCTCTAACTCTAAATGTAAATTTGTGGATATCTATAATTAGCTGTATGTTTTTATACACATGATCATATGTCTAACAAATGTACCTATCGCTGTTGATTTCCTCAATTAAAACAATAAATAAAGCAATATTTAAAAAAAGCACTCCTCCTATTTCTAAACCTAGAATTTACAACTGACATGGTATTAGTACTGGTATTGGCAGGTATTAAAATAGATTCTGTCGCTACAAATCTGCGAAACCGCGAGTTTTTTTTTTAAATTCTCGTGTCACAATGTTCGTTCCCGTACTCCCTCGAAACGGCTTGACCGATTCTCATTAAATTTTGTGAGCATATCCGAGTAGGTCTGCGAATCGGCCAACATCTATTTTTCATACCCTTTTTGATAAGAAAAATCATTTATATAGAAAAACATTGTTTGCCGGGTCAACTAGTAATAATATATAACAACATCACATACATTAATCAGACTCCGTGGTAAGTAGCTTAAGCACTTGTGTAACAGATATCAGAATCAACAGTAGTATCACAAATAAACTTCAATAAATACATATAAACCCCCGGACCAGTACAAATATACATGTTCATGCACACAAACGTTTGTACAGTGCGGGGATCGAACCCGCGACCTCTTGGTTAATAGTCAACTTATTGACCATAACACCAAAGTGGTCGCTGAATCAGATTTGGTAGCGAAGTGATTGATTGACACGCTATCATTCACAAGTCACGGCGAAGAAAGCACGCCAAGGTAAACACTCTGTCATCTTCAAATCTCATTCAAATTTATTTAAAAAACGGAGCGAAACATTTAAATACAGTTGTAGACATTCCAACAGACTTAATCTGCTACCAATGAGCACAGTGATCAACAGTAACAATAGTTACCAAATGGCCATCAAAGTATACAATAGACTCAGTGAAGAGATGAAATCCTTACCATTACATGTGTTTAAAAAAACATTGAAAAACTGTCTCATTGAGAAATGCTTTTATTCTGTTGACGAATATTTTAATAGTTATTGTAATTTCTGACATGAGTAAAAAAATAATGATAATACTGTAATATTGACATGACATTAACTAACTACTTTGGATTTCATTGACATTTGACATTTAACTATGTTCATTTTGCATGCCAGTGTCTGGTAAATTGTGAGGGACTTTTATTATTATTGACATCTGTATGTGTACCACAATTTATGCGAAATAAAGAAATTTGAATTTGAATCTTAGGCGCGTGTAATAAAGGTGATTTTGCAACAAAAATGGGTAACCTGATGTTCTTTTGTCTGTACCTTGACTGTAAATCAGCACATTACGATAGCTAATCTTATTTACCTATCTATTATTTTTTTGAGTTAAAAATACAAAGTCGTTCAAAGTAACGCCTGCTATCGGTTTTGCAAAAATCAAATCACCTGAAATATTTGTTGTTATCCGAAAATAATCGTGTTCAAATATAGCCAGTATGTCATGTACCGAAATAACTAAGCTTTCTTTTGCATACGTTTCATGGCTACGGAACACGTCGTTCCATTTTAATGTAAATTTTTAGTAAATATTGTAACTAACGACATATGGAATTCGTCGGAAATAAAATGATTTTATTTATGGGCAAAATACCGATACGGAACGCGAACCGCAACCACAGGCGATTAAAAAAGTCATCCAATTTGATGATAATATTCGAAAAGACATAACACTTAAAAAATTCTTTTTGGCTCCGGTCATCAGGGAGGATCACCGGAGCCGAAAATATTTTTTTTTTAATTTTAAAATAAAATAAGTATATAAATAATTTTATAATAAAATAAATAAGAATTTTAAAATAGCGTCTTGAACGCAAAAAAATATGAAAATAATCCTTGTTTTTTTTTGTTTTCTCTCTTTATTATCATTTAAATAACCGTTACATTACAAAACACTTAACTAACTTACTTAGTACACGAGGGTTTGTTAAAATTATACTAAGGGTTACAAATAAAGTTAATAAATAAAAAAAAACAAGAATTGGACAAATAATATAAGCCGTTTGGTTAATATATTAATAATTTAATTATTGCTAATTACCGGAAAGAGAACCAAGAAAGTAAACAAGTAAGTAAAATTGTAAAATTATCTAAGAAAAATTGTAAAAGTAAAAATGTAAAAGTAAATTCGTAAAATTAAAAAAAAAAAAAAAAAAATCTATTACAGTGTATAAAATCGGAACTATAATGTTAACCAACGTGGGAACGAGCGAGTTATTCCCAATACAAGTGTCTCAGACTACTTACCGGGAAAACTCAGTAACATAATGTAAATGTAAAATACTTTTTGGAAAATAAACGAATTGAATTGAATTGAATTGAAAGTGTAACTTAAGCTTTGATTTAATATTTTTAATAGATAAATTATCTCGTAATTCTGTTGGTAGTTTATTTATTAGGCGAGTCACAATAAAATCAGTTTATAAGTTTGTCACCTCTCGTTATTTGACACTGATATAAATAAATAAATAAATATATAACAACATCACATACATTGATCTGACTCCGTGGTAAGTAGCTTAAGCACTTGTGTTACAGATATCAGAATCAACAGTGGAATTACAAATAAACTAAATACATATTACACCCAGACCAATACAAACCGACATGTTCTTGCACACAATGTTTGGTTAATAGTCAACTTCTAGACCATTACACCTAAGTGGTTGTCAAAGATGTCACTTATTTTTATAAAGATCTATGAAAATAACTCTATCCTTCCGGAATTCCATCTTAACAAATTTCACCGCTACATATGTCAATAGCAACTATTCATTCAAACCCCACAACCTGTAGATTTTCGCAGCATAAAACGTGCGTGTGCATAAAGCCTTACGGTATCTAAGCTCATTGTAAGTGTCAAACGCATCCGCGTCAAAACAATGATATCTTTAGGAATAAAGCCTCCTTTTCCACTTATTTTGTCTGCTCACGGACTCTAAGACATGTATAGAAATGACAATTGCATTCGCTAAGGAACGTGATTATTTAACGAAGGCGAATGTCATTTCCCATACATTTAATAAAAGAAATCGTAAACGATTTTCATTATCGACTACTCTTGCAACTTTGTCTAGTGCCGTAGGTCATAAAGTTCAGTAAATGTTTAAATTTTACACGACACACGAATAATTGAATTTAACAAGGTAAGATGTAACAAGTCTGTAAAATGGTTTTCAGCCGAATTTCAACTATGGTGCCTAATGTCAATAGCCATAGCAGCAGTATTTGACAGCAGCTTTGGTCTAGTGGTCTGAGGTCCAGACTAAAAAACCGGCTGTCGCGGGTTCGAACCCTGCTTGGGGCAAATGTATGATGAGCACAAGCATTTGTACCTGAGTCAATAGGTTTTTTTAAATGTATTTAAATGTTTCTATCTGTTATTCTAGCTGCCATAGCACAAGCTAACGCTTAGCTTGGGGCAAGCTAATTGGTTATTTATAGCCATTTATTTATAGCCAACTTCTCAGGACATATTAGTGCACAAGACGATAAGCTCCATCTCTCTAGCCGGTCATGTCGGATTACTGTCTCATAGAACTACGAGAGAGTGGAGGAACAGACTTGGCACCTGTGTATCGGATTCTATGGCCCAGTGTGTCAACCCACATTAAGTTTTTACTGTACAGGAAAGATGTCAATGTTTCTAAGCTATTTCTCTCTGCTAAATCAAGCGTGAAAAACATGCATGGTTTGTTATGATGGCTTTTGTAAGTCGATTATTTTGCCGCAATTTTCATACCACGGACGTCTTTTCTTTGTGTCCTTTGCCATTCTATAAGTTTTATTCTTACCTAGTCTCTCTACTTTTGACCATAATGACGAACAGTTGAATAATGTGGTTTACTTTATCTTATAAGAATGAAGTGAACATTTATATAGATATTATGACCTTATCCTAACCAAGAGATGTCAAAAGTTTTAAATTAAAAAAATGGATAATCTCAAAAAGGCTTTTTGTTTAATTGTTTCTTTAGCCTATTTAACTGACTCTTAAAAATATTTCATCAGACTACAGTAGAAAATCTTCCATTATTCAGAATTCACACATGCTTGCTATATTAAAGACTTGGCAAACTGAAATACCGTTTGCTTTGATGATTTTATTGCATTCAAGGTCGTATGCTATTAAAATAGTACAGACTTGAGCACATCAGGCTACCCATTTTTGTTGCAAAATCGCTCTTATTACCAGTGTATAAAATGCCGCAGTGTTAACCTTGATGTGCCGTTCTGTGCACGTTTAAACAATACGGCATAACTCATTGTTATGATAACTCAATCGTATTTAAAAAGGGCTATGAATAAAAAGATGCGGAGAGCTCAAATAACACTGTTTTATGTTGCTTGTTAAAAATATACATTGTTGATTTGACAGTTTACATATTTATATTTGTTTACTAATGTTTGTTTGTTATTTAAAATTAGATATTTTAATAGATAAGATGTTTGGAAAATTCCACCAGCTTGGGATCCTGTTTTAGCCAGGGCTCAAGCTAGACCCCGCACTGCAAGACCTCAAGAAAATGTTAGTTCATTTTGTGTAGATAGGAAAACAACATTATATTTTTGAGTGATGGTAGTTTTAAAATTTTTCAAAACTATGTTATGACAACTAACACCTTAGTCCACCTGTGACCACGGACGCTGAAAACGGTCGGAAACGTCAGGATAAATTAAAATGTAAATAAATCGTAAAAAAGTGTATCATTCAGTGACAGTTTACATAAAACGATAATTATAATTACAGTTGTAGTACCCTGAACCATACAAAGAATAATATAATTTCACTTGTTACTGATGTAAGTATTAGGTCCTTACCTATGAAATTGGCGTTTTGTATGGGAGGAACAAAAAGTCGAATTTTTTTTATATAGCATATTTATTTAATCAAAGTATGAGCCATTGTAATCTATGCACTTTTGCCATCTCATAGGTAGTTCATTGATCCCTTTACTAAAAAAACCATTCGAACGGGAATCAATAAAATCTTTGAAGGCGACTTGGACTGCCCCATCTGAGTTGAACTTTTTCCCTTGCAAGAAGTTATCCAAATTTCGAAAAAAATGGTAATCTGTTGGAGCAAGGTCCGGGGAGTACGGTGGATGCCTTAGAGATTCCAATTGAAGTTCTTCTAATTTGCTAGCCGTCTGTTGTGCAGTGTGTGGTCTAGCGTTGTCGTGAAGCAGCAGTGGCGTAGAGCGATTGACCAGCCTTGGTTGTTTAGCAACTAGCTTTTCCATCATGGTTTGCAATTGCTGACAATAGATATCTGCCGTAATCGTCTGGCCAGATTTGAGAAAACTGTAATGAACGACACCGGCGCTAGTCCACCAAACGCTTACAAGTAACTTTTTATTGGTAAATTTTCGCTTGGAGCAGGCTTTGGCTGGCTTGCCAGGGTCCAGCCATTGCGATGAGCGCTTCCGATTATCGTAGAGAATCCACTTTTCATCACAGGTAATGATTCGATTTAAAATCCCTTCGTTATTGTGCCGGTCAAGTAATGTAACGCAGCAGTTGACGCGCGTTTGCCGGTTTGCTTCACTCAATTCGTGAGGAACCCACCTTTCAAGTTTTTTAATCTTCCCAATTTGCTTCAAGTGGATTAAAACAGTTTTATCACTAACGCCAAAGCCTGCAGCTAACTCGGACGTGGTTTGCGATGGATCCGCTTCCACAATAGCCTTCAATTCTTCATTATCAACTTGGGTCTCCGGCCGTCCACGGGGCTTGTTTTGCAGGTCGAAATTTCCAGAACGAAAACGTTGGAACTAAAAACGCACTGTGTTTTCTTTTGCGACACAACCGCCATACACATCATTAACCCTTCGAGCCGTTTCCGCAGCACTGGTGCCACGGTGGAACTCGTACTCGTAAATAACGCGATATTTCAAATTTTCCATTTTGTAAATTGAGCGATGCAAACAGAAAAAAGATAAGTAAAAAAACAAATGAATGACGGTTTACGAAACACAACTACATGTGGAAATAGCTGTATAAATTTGAATTTCGAATTCCTAACCAAATAGGAAAAATTTGTGATCAAAGTGGCCAGTACGACAAAACGCCAATTTCATATGTAAGGACCTAATATATACAGAATATTTAAAAAGAAACTTAAATATCTTTTAAATAAACCGTGTGAAGCAGTTCAAGTGAAAAGAAGCTTATATAATTTATCGATCAAAACTCAATGCGATGTTTTTTTAAATTACTAACGTAACTTTGATGATATGTACGTTTAATTTTTTATTTCACAGTAATAATAGTCCTCCTGACTGATTTCGACCACGGCGGCCAATCTCAACAGAGATCTGCAAACAACGCAAGAGATATTATAGTGCACAAGTGTGAGCGCAATACACAGGTGCAATCAGTGTTCCATCACTCTCAAAGTTCGGTGAGACGGCAATCCGACATGACCGGAGAGACCAACGGCTTAACATGCGTATTATTTTTGTAAAAAGCACATTCTGAAGAGAAGAAATGAGTCATTTGATTTTTTTAAATCAATTATATCAAGTATCTCCATTTGCATTCATATAGTAAACTTTCAATACCCAAAGATCTCTATGAGAATAAATATCGAAGAGTGTCTAAAAAAGAAGCGTGTCATTTCTTATCTAAGCGTTCGAGCCATATTCTCTTAATGGGACTATAAATTGTTAGCTAGGTCAGGTATTAATAACCCATAAATATTCAACCCAAATACTTACCTAAGTAGATCGTAATTTTTGCATCACAAGCATTGCCGAATTGATTTATCCACGAGTGATATTTGCTCATCGTTTTCGACGAATCGTATGTTTGGAATGATTAATTAACATTTGTAAGCAATTCCGACTAATTTTAGAAGTAAGCGGCAATTGTAAGAAGAACCGTGGTTATCAACAGTTTTTGTCTAAACAGGGGTCTGCAAAAATGGGTTGTTTTATAAATAAAAATCACACCAGTCTGAACGTAAACTTACTAATACTAAGCGTACACAAAAATAAAACTTGTGTTATGTTTTTTCATCCATCGCCTGATTATGGGATACCGATAAAGGATAAGCCAAATATTCTTATGTACAAATCTAGGTATTTAGGTAGAATAAACTTTATTATTACAGTATTGAATCGACTGTTATATAGTCATAGATCTACTACAAGTATTTTACGACACAAATATACTTTTGTCTTGTTATCCACAATGAAATTCAATTGAACAAGTAATGTTATTGACTTCTGAAAAATCCACCCCGAGTCCTAATAGAGAAAAAGCCTCAAATCCTGGCAAAAATAAAACTGTGCCGAACCCTAGTGTAAGTTAAACTAGTACGTTTAATATTGTTTGTTTGCGTAAGAATTATATACAAAACACCTATTACTAATATGACTATAACATGCTCCTGCAATTTTTCTGCTATATTTTTACCTCGGTACAAAATTCTAAAAAGAGGGAATGTTATATTAAATATGCAAAGGAGCTGCTACTCCTTCTCATCTTTTGTGGTGGTATTGCTCGAAATTTAGATGTTCCAATATTTTTTACAAATTAAACATTTCTTAAAAATTCTGTAAGTAAAATGAGTCCAACCCAAATCATTCAAATAAAATAAAATCAATTTATTGACCCTACCACCGCTTCGGGACAATTTGGGCCAGTGCTGAGAAGAAGCGGCAAGAAACTCAGTCACTATTGTCATTGCCTCTTTTCGAAATTGATTTAAACATTTCCATACATCTTTGTCATTTTATAATATCCTTTCGACATTAATACATCTTTTACAACTGTTTTAAATTTATCTAAAGGCAATGAAATTAAATTTTCAGGTAATTTATTAAAAAATGATATAAATCTACCCATAAATGAGTGACCAACTTTATAAAGCTAAAATGTGGAACGGCAAGCCTAATTTTTTTAAATTACCAATCTCTTATTTTTAAACGTAGGTTTTCGAACCTTTGATGGCTTCGACCAGGCTCTCAGACCGGAAGAGGAAGTTGCAATGCAGGAAATTGAGCTCATGTAAGAGACCAAGCAACGACAACGACCACCGCTATAATATAGTGTATTTAAAACCTATACTTATAATATTTCTGTAGGGAAGTCAATTTTGTACATGAAATACACATATTTTCAAAATAAATATCATTGGGGGATTAAGGATTGATACTGATGCCAAAAATGCATTTAGTTAAATTTTCATCTGTGTGTCTGCCTTTATAACCGTTATATGAACAAAAACTACGCGACGGATTTTAACGAAACTTGGTACAATATTTTTTTCCCTCCTGAGCTGGTTAAAGTATACTTTATATCATGCTACAATTAATAGGAGTAGAGCAGTGAAGGGAAACGTTCGGAAAACGGGCGAAGTTACTCCATTTTTTAAGCTTTCGTCGCGTGTGCAGCAGTGTAATGGTTAAAGCTACACAAAAATAATGTATAACGGATATGTTCCCCTTAAAATTATATAAAAAATATCGAAAGACAGCATATGGCTATATTTTATGGTTGACTTACAATAACACGTGTAACCCCCGATAGCTTAGCAGTTCGAAGCTTTCTGATTATATTTGTGTACTTCTACGTTTATAACAATCTCAGTCATTTAAATGTACAACGTTCTTTTAAAAAAACAACGTTCGTTGTCAAAGCTCGCTAAAAACTGAGTTTTATTTTCTAAACTAGGTTATACTGTAATACATATTTTGTAACAAAAATATGATAAACTTTTGTTTGAGATTGTACCCCCATATCGAACTTCAACCTTTGTGTTTGGGTGATTTATTGCGTAGCATATATTCACAACAATGCTTGCTTCATCAACATCAAAATGAAACCCGATATATTTGGTGAAGCGTATTTTGTACTTAATTAATTAATTTCATTATCTTTTGAAAATTAATGTGTTTTAATGAAGTATAACCGACCTCCCCACAAATAACTGCCTGGGCACTTATGCAAATCGTCGCCGCAACTCGCGATGAAATGACAGTGTGTCAATCAATTTCCGAGGGCTCAATTGCTGACAGTCTCAAGTCACGCCTAAAGTACACGTCATAATGTTCTGTTCATACATTTTAACACACACTGCCTAAATCCCGAAACCACGAGAACATTGATTTTCTTGAAGTCACCAAATTAAAAAAATTAACTAGTTGCCAAGATGAAGTCATGAACCTATTAAAATTGGAAGTGGACTGTTGACACAGAAATCAGACTCAGACGGACATCGATTCCAAATAGATTGCGAAATATTTACTTAGCATTGCATGATTAAAGGCAAACAACTAAATCATAGAAGTAAAATATACGTATAAAATTATATCATTAAAGTATTAACTCGCATCGTGTATTTATTTAGATGATTTTACACTATACCAATAATATCTCATCTACATTCCCAACGCGCACTGTTAAAGAGTGGAACCTACATCAGTGTTTCCCTGCAGTTACAACCTAGGAAATTTCAAAGCTAAAGTGAACAGGCATCTTCTAGGCGAGCTCCCTCCATCTTTGACTCAAAATCTGCCTCGTTTAATCTTGGATCAAGAGCAAACCTATCACAAATAAATAAATAAACCGGACTAAAAAAAACTAGGTACGATAGCGCATCTTAATGACTATCTTTCTACGCTTTTTGCCTGACAATCTAAAAATCAAATCATGTATTTGCCTAAGATAAACAAATCACCTTAAGAGTAAGCCGCTCATAGACAAATATGTCAAGATCCTAATTGGTCCAAAATATTTTTGAATGAAGCACGGTTCTTTTGATCTCATAAAACTTATATTTTTTATTCATGGGCGAGTGTACTGTTAAATACACTTCAGATTTTTCCAAGCGTCGTATTTAGACGTTATAGAGGTATATTTAAACTTTTGCACATTGCTAAACTTAATTTCACAGTCATTTACCACGCATATCCTGCAGAGAAAATTTATGCGATTACTTAAGGTTATTTATCTACACATTAACTTTAATTTTTTATTGCACGTAGTCTATGATATGCACGGAGAGAATTTCTGTAATAAATTGTTCGTATACCTACTCATATCATACAGACCAAATAATTTCGTTTTGAAACAATCTATTTTTGTGATACAGTAAAATATTTCATAAACTATACACAGAACAGTTTGTGTGTAAAAATGTTTTCACCTACTAACTCATTTAGTAATCACAGTTTTGTTTTCAAACACGCGGAATCGTAAAACTTGTAGACGGCGTTTGCGACTGCCATTTTAATGTTTTCTTCCGAACGTTGCAAAAGTTTTCTTGTTACAAGATTCGCTTCCAGAAATCATTGAATGAATAATAAATTTGCTAGTCAGGTATTGCTTTGAACTGTAATTTATATAAAAAAACGCAATCAATCATAGCAAAACATTAATTGTAAATTTTGTGGGTTCAATAAAAAGTGGGCAGGGCAACATTTCGCTCCTTTGAGAAGGAATTTATTGGAAAGGTAGCAGTATCAAATAATGCAGGCCTATTACATTCAGCAGTGTTGGATGTCACATATAGTCAGATTTTCAATTTTGATATCGTATTAAAGTCATCTAATGCACCACCGCGTAAGCACATGAGCCTACTACTTGCTTACTCGTGCGGTTACACATCGAGTTTTTATTCTACAGAATATTGCGTTCACATGTAAACATTATAGGTACTTTCATATGAGTAGCTACAATTTATCTGACTAAACGTCAATTCCATGGATTGTCGAAACCGTCTCCAGATAACTAGTTGGAGTGTCCGATAAACAATCTGAAGTGTCTCAGCTGCTCTACGATAAAGGTTTTATTAACGGTTTTATCCAATATTGTTTTCATGGATTGTTGTTTGTCGATGCTTTCATCAAAATACTAGCGGCCAGTGCCGGCTTTGCACGGCAGGAAAAAATTTCCCTTATTACTTTCCGTATTAATTAAAGCCTATGTTCGCCAGGTATGTCGTCATGTCTGTCTCTCGCAGTCGGGTGCGGTCGCGGGAGGAGAGACGTCTCGGTGTGTCGTTGCCGTGCAGCCTATCTCCCGCGACCAAACGGGGGCGCACCGTTGGATGGCGCTGCGGTGGGGCCGCAGAGGAAGAGAAGATGCGGTGTGTCGTTGCCGTCCTCCCTATCTTCTGCGGCCGGGTGGTGGTGGAGCCCAACACCTTGCTCCGCCGCCAAGGCGTTTGTGGCCCTCGGGCTATCCGCCGGGGTGCCGTGGTGAATGCTCACGCGACCCCATGGCACCCCCCACAATGGCGGAGTGGTGGAATGCGCTGTGGTTTTAGTGGGTATTACGGCCTTGCACAACAGCCGTTGAGTCCCACATACCCCCCTGCAGATGTGTGGGGGGCATGCGTAAAAGCATTTCCACAGCGAGAAAAAAAAAAAAGGTATGTCGTCATATTGTCATGCCGTCAGATCGTCTATGAACGATCTACGATATTTGTATTGCTAACGATCCGATGCCGATCGATTTATCACCTGTTTTGACAGTTCTAGTATATACGAAATGTCAAAATCGGGCAATTTAATTACGATTTTGTTACGATTGATTAGCAGAGTTAGTATTTATTTATTTGTATTTTACGTATTGCATTTTCCTCTAGCAGCTTCTGTTTTAATAATTTACAAATATAATCGGAGGTTGAATAGGCCATTTCTGCCTCAACACTTATCTTTCAATTGTTTGCTTTATCGGATCCAGTATGTTTTTTATACTGGATTACCGGATCCGCCGGACTGGATTGCAATCCCTAGTTGTATAATAAATAATAAATAAATAAATATTTCACAACAATCACACCAATTCTCTAGTCCCAAATTAAGCTACGAGGCTTGTGTTATGGGTACTAGACAACGGATAAACATACTTAAATACTTTTTTTTTTGTAAATAAATACATATTATACATAGAAAACACCCAGACCAGTACAAACACACATGTTCATGCACACATATGCTTGTACTGTGCGGGAATCGAACCCGCGACCCTTGGTTTTAAAGTCCGACATGTAGACCACTGCACCAAACGGTCGTCATAATCTCCTTTGTAACTGCTAAAAAGCAGTTAAATGCTACATTTGCATTATGCAGTGAGGACATGTAAACAGGTAACGCGATAGTAGCGAGCGCGACACGTTCTTGGCGTGACATTTCTTTAAAAATTAAAATAACACGCCCCGTTGGATCCGCTCTCAATAAAAGCGGATACGAGACGAGCGGAGAAGAGATGTTTTGAAATTCTATTTGTTGCTTGATAAATTTATCTCCTGTACGCCCATCCCGTCTGTGCTTAGGTGAAGACGGGGCATTAAAACGCGTAGTATAGACAGAGATGTCCGTGCGTGACCGTATTTGCCAAAAAATGGCTGATAGAAACTTGGAAGACGAAGCACGAATTCGTTTCATACATTTTTGTAACTGCGATCAGCGTATAGTTCTACTCTTCTGGCTAAATTCCAAAATCTGTTAGGATGTGGTGACAAAGATTGCAAACGAACTTGTCAGACTAAAACAATAGCCCTACTTAAAAACTAGACTAATTACTGGTTATCGGGTCTAAACTGCTCGGGGCAGCCGCAGTTTCCAGATCCACCGGTCAGCTCGTGACCACGTCTGTGTGCAATCCAGCCGAAACGTCGAGCAGTGAGTACTTAATACTCATTAAAATATATCGCGTTTAGACCC
This sequence comes from Pyrausta despicata, assembly GCA_963921415.1. Taxonomy (NCBI): domain Eukaryota; kingdom Metazoa; phylum Arthropoda; class Insecta; order Lepidoptera; family Crambidae; genus Pyrausta; species Pyrausta despicata. Next base: position 10,444,847 of record OY992864.1, read on the forward strand.
GATAACCAATAATAATTAGTGTTCAAATGCACCAGTTGAGAAGATATACATTACTGCTTCTGTTTCAAGTGCCCTTATGTATGATATCGCATTGACATAATTGTCGCACTAACAATGAGTAACAATGCAAGTATTTATTCTGCGAACAACTATGTATTAAGTTATCCGTTTCAGAACAGTGATTAAATTTTCTAACGCGTAGAGTAACTACATACGAGTATAACGTCGGGTATTTACCATGTTATCAACTTATTGAGCCGCACAGAAATACAATTGGGACACCTATCTTATATATATTTTCAAGACCATGGCGTTTAAAAAACATAGCCCCTATGAAGTTAATACAACCCATATATTTCCAAAAAGCTGTAGAAACCAATTTTTAAACACACAAAACTTAATAAATATTCCGTCAATTGACTCCGATTTCTGATCCATGACCGTGACATCACGTTCATGTGTTCCCATACAAAATCTATGGAGGCAGACCGTTTTGACAGATAATAAAAAGTATGTCAACAATTGGTGGTGTCATCTAGCCTATTGATATTCTAGCTAAAGGCCAATGTACCCATAATAAGGTGCTACCAACGAACTACGCGCCAAATAAGTGTTTACTTTCACTTCCTTGTAACCCTCGATATTCAATCCCACGGGTCACGAGGTTAAGCACGGACCTCTTATAGAAAAAAGTATAAATATTGAAAGTCAATATACATACTCCCGCCGAAAACTTTCGGGACCGAAACTTCTTACACAATTCTTATGATTCTTTACGCCCGGAGGGAGGAAGTCTTCTCCCTTTAGGAATTCCAATAAAGATTCCGGGAAGTTGCAAGCAATCTATTATGGAGTGACATTATTTGACTTTCTTATCTTAATTTGACATGCTGAAGAGTGTATTTAGGGGGAAAGTAATACTTTCCGACAGGCTACAGGCTGTGACCCATGAGCAAGTTCCCTACAAGGTAGACCCTTGGTTTTGGAAGTTCTACATATAGACCACTGCACCAAACGGTCGTCAAATATCCAGTTTTATCTTTTTATCGATCGCTTAGACATATTTTCCATAAACATACCTTAAACAGCGATCTTTTTCGTTATCTTAATTACAATTGGGACTTTTCTCATTACAATACGTTGTTAACATAACAACACATGGTCCCGGTAGCCCTCCAGGGTTTTGTGTATTAGGTACAGTCAGTCAAATAAATGTTTGCATGTACACACGAGAGCGCGTCAGGTTAAACACTGCGGTATCTTAATTACCCGAAAAAGGCGTCTTTGAATCATAAATGGGTAACCAGATGTGCTGTTGCCTGTACTATAGTAAAATAAATTAAAAGTGAAAAATCAGCTACTAAAAATTAGTATCGATAAGGGATTTAAGTTAAAGTTACCTTTAGTTATCACAAAGCATCTACAAATTATTTATTTTATTTTATTTTTTTACTTGTAAATAGACGTCACTTTTATGGTCAGAATGGTCACCCATTCCAAACATGACCGGCCGTTCCGTGCTTCGGAAGGCACGTTAAGCGGTTGGTCCCGGTTAATATCGATAGATATTAGTCGTTAAGCCTGGTCGGAGGCCCTCGGGCGGCTTAATAACATTTCACAGTAAGGTTGGTCGCTTGCCTTACACACACCCCTCCACCAATCCGCACTGAGCCCGCGTGGTGGAGTATGGCTCGCACCACCTCATGGTTGAAGTGAGGCCTGTGCCTAACAGTGGGACGTAGTTAATGATGATTTTTAACTTAAAAAAGCCTTGGGCAACCCTCTAATGACAATAGATTTGTATAGAACTATGGTCTTAAAGCCCAGTGTACATATCTGACGTTCTGTCACGCTGACACACTGTCAGTCGCGAGCCGCGGCGACCGAAAGTCGCATTTGTGCTCTGGCTCTTATTAATAAAGTACATACTCGAAGAAAATATTAGTTTCGAGAAGAAAATACGTATCGGACTGTACCGAAAACCTCCTACATATTGTATAACGGATGTATATATACCTCTATATTGTATTGCTAACATTCACAAAAGTTTTTCACTTTTCTGTTCCATCGCTTTCACAGCGTTGAATAAAATATCTCACTTCTTTAGAGTAGGTATGATATTTGTTATTTCTATAAAATAAGGCTCTGTTTTTTTTTTGATTTGAAATCATTGTTTCACTTCAACAAACCTTATTTTAAATCAAATTATGTTCAATTACTTTTTAAAAAATTCAATATCAGAAAAAAACAATTTTATGGTACCTTTGTTGATAGAATTAGGGACATTTTCGAATCTTACGACAGATGAGAATGATATTATAGTTCTAGATCTAAAAATGATATTTACTTTATCTAGGATGCTAAATCTGTGCTTATAGTCTAGATCGTTTGGCTAAAACCTTGAAAATGAGTTTATGTTTGTTGTATTTGATAAAATACATAGGTATGTATTTTATCAAATACATCCAGGAGGATGTTACAAGGATTTTGCACCTAAATCACACAGCTATCCAACTTTACCCAACCAAAAGTTTTTGACACTTCTTTTTTCCGACTGATATTTTAATATAATAGCCACCTGCATTGGAATCCACTTTACAAATTTGAAACAAGTAACATACATAAAAAGTATTATTTTCTTACAAGCTTTTATTTAGCTCAATCACACATTGGGAAGTGGTTGCAATTTAGGCAAAACTTAATGAAAAAAATGTAACGAAACGCACAAACACGACATGGTACCTTTCACAATGGACAATTTCCTTGGAATTTGACAATATACTCATTCGTGCTTCCGTCGGACTTTTCAGTCACCGAAGACGTTGCAACCCTTAAAAATGCACCGTGACGACAATGACGACATGACGTGATGGCTATTCACATTAAGTTAAGCAGCCAATGTATTAGTTACGGTAACGGTCCGCGTCGCGTGATCACTTTAGAACGAAAATTGTTTGAGTGCACTTCGACACACGCGTAACAATATTATTATTAGCAAGCGGGATTGCGCGCGATGTGCTAATGATTTTTGCCATATATATGTTCATGTGGCGCTGACCGCTATACTCGTAGTACGTTTACCTAAGAAAAACCCTGCCTTCAGCAGATGGACTGACAAATAAATATGGCCAATCTTATTTTACTTTTGTGTGGCTATATCGATATTTAATGATTGGTAAAGTAAGCTGGTATCGAAGTCTGTTTAATGTTTCCATTGCCATTATGCTGACTTTAACTACGAGTAAATTTAATTTACGATTTACTCGGCTAACTGAATTTTCATCTGAAATTAATAACGTCCGACTGGCAGTTTGATAAATCAGCTTTGGGTAATGCTAATTTTATGAGGCTCTAAGGACCAGGGCACAAATGCGACCTACTGTCGCCGCGACTCGCGGCTGACAGAGTTACAACCACTGCCTCGTTGGTGTAGTAGCAAAGTTTCTGCCTTACATCCGAGAGGTCCTGGGTTCGAATCCCAGGTCGAGCCAAAATTGTTTCTGAGATTTTCTGTCATGAATTTCTCAAAAACAGAGCTCGGAGTTCGGAAGTTGGCGGTGTAATACCCCCGTGCCTCGGAAAGCACGTCAAGCCGTTGGTCCTGCGCCTGATCTCTCTCCGGTCATGTCGATTTGCCGAAGACGAAACTTAATGACACACTACAAGTAACCTAGAGTGGTGCTCTAATGCTGTATTGCATTCTGCTCCATAACAGCGCTGCTTATTAGGACGACTTTGGTGTAATGGTCAAGAAGTTGACTTAACCAAGAGGTCGCGGGTTCGATCCCCGCTCTATACAAATATTTGTGTGCATGAACATGTCTGTTTGTACTGGTCTGGGTGTTATATGTACTATTTAAAATGATTTGTAATACAACTGTTGATTCTGATATCTGTAACACAAGTGCTTTAGCTAGTTACCACGGAGTCAGATCAATGAATGTAATGTTGTTGTATATTTATTATATTATAGTGGCCGCCCGCGCCTTCGTCCGCGTGGAAAGCCTTTATCTTAAAAATTCTTTATGAATTGTAGCCTATATGTTATTCTGATGTATAAGCTATATTGTGGTAAAGTTTCATTCAAATCCATTCAGTAGTTTTTACGTGAAAGAGTAACAAACATCCATACATCCATACATCCATACTTACAAACTTTCGCCTTTATAATAGTAGTAGGATTATTATTATTTATTAATATGTATTGTAAAGAAAAACAAACTATAGTAGACAATGTAGAAGTTTTTACAGCATACATTTTCGTATCAAATTAACAATGAAAACTTAGCACTTAGCGTGGTTTTGTGATAAATTAACCGATCACCGACACCCGGCCACCTGATAACACGCTAAAAATAGCTATCGTATAATAATTACAATTATCGATCTATATTTAAAAGATAACACTATACATAGGAATTGAAAAATTTATGAACATAAGCAACAGTTCGGTTTGTTATTAACTTAGATAACTTTCGAATTTTTCAATTTTCATACGCTGGCGCAACATATTTAGAGTTACGAAGCTTAACAGAAAGGGAAACGCTTTCTACCAACCGGGTGTTATGGTCGGAAACCAAGGTCCGATAGATATCATCTTGATTTATATTATTCTGAATATAAATCTTATATGCCGCGGTTCATGTGCGGTATTAGACTAACAGCGACATCTAGCGTAGCGCATCGACAGCGAGCGCTACTAGCGTTGTACTGTGCTGTGCTTGCCACACGTAAGGTATGCGCGTGTGATGGCGAACGGTGGAGGATGCCACAATACGATGAGTGAAAGCTATATTCGGTATCGATGCCTCACTAAATTAAATCCATATAGTGATAGTAACAGTTGACTTAAAACTACGTTAATAAAACAACAACTTTGTCGTTTCGGGTTTTTGTCGAGAAAAGTGAACTGTGATCACCATTAAAGGTCAAATTGTACTAAAAAAGTTGAAAACATTTGTGTAAGTCAATGGCATGAGACACCGTCTTTACCTGACTTATTCTGCAATACTAGATAAGCATTGTTCCTTGCATACCAGTGACTTCAGACTTTCGTCATCCTAGCTTATGAAATGGTAGTAAAGAGCACCTTTTGAGATAATTTGCGAAGGGTACCATACCCATTTGACGTTACCTCCATTCTTTCGTGAATATTTTCAAAATTTATTGAATCGTAATATGCCGTCAGGCTGACTCAGCGACCCTTCGATAATTTGTCGACACGTGGTAGATATTACCCTCAATAAGTTGAGTTGAGTCATTGATTTTTAGGAACCGTACTAAATCATCAGAGAATGATTTTTAAAGGAATTTTCATAGAAATGATCCCTTCCCTACTCAAAACAGATGTTAAGTTCCATTAGCCCCATTGCAACCAGCTGTAACGCAATCGATTATACTAATTCGATCTTGTAAAACTTAGAGGCTAAACCAACAGATGAGAATATCATCTTTATTAATTCATTGTGTAAAATATCTTTTTAATTGACTGGTCACTTTTAACTTCTCGTCTATAGGTTTATAATTTGGTCTGTGATCATGGCACTTGCAACAGTACCGAAATATCGGGAACTCAAAAATGTATAAGTACATGGTAGAAGTCACGTAAATAACTATTTTATAACAATATAATCATCAAGCTAGTTTTGTAAATAATAACTAACATAGTGAGATAACTTAAACCAACTGCAATTGTACATTTGTGTGTATGCAACAAATGGTATACATACCGATATGGAGAAATTCCATTAAATTGGTCATATCACGGAGGTGACCCCATTGACATTTGACTAATCGAAGCAAATGAAATCAACGCGGTGATGAATATTAATTGGATAATCCGATTAATTGAAATTCGTATCTGTTTATATTATACGTACAAGAAGTGGAAGTGGATAATTTAAATAATGATAATATTTTTAAGTTCTAGGGGTGTGGGATCTAGATTGAAATGCACTTCTAAACCGATGAAGTAGAGTAGGATTTATTGTACACACTTTACGTTACAACACTTAGTACACAAACACTTATATCGCACTCCAAAATCTTCTTGTCGCAGTTTTCGCTTCGATGTTTACTCGTCGCTTTCCCAAATTAAACTCAAACTCGGTCGCATTCCCGGGCTCCTTATATACCGGCCGTCAAGGACTCCCGAATATTCGGTAGGTACCTACTACCCAGTACGAGACTGTTCGGGATCCTTCCAAATGCCGTCTTGCCTAGCCTAGACCTTTCTCGAATGTTCGGCATCATAGTGCTATTCATGTCTTGTGCTGTCTCTGTCACACCTTTCTGGAATGTTCTTAGTATAGCTGCCTCTCTCTAATCGTGCTATCTCTTTCACTCCTACTGAAAATTACGTCATATACTGAAGTGGGCTTCAAAGGCCCATAAGGGGTCCTGAAAACGCCTGAAAACGGGTTTTCAGGTTATGGCGTCATCTGATAGAGGGTGTCCTGAAACGGACAGAAAACATGTTTCAGGCGCCTGAAAACAACGGCAACTTGGGTGAAATTTCGATAAACTAGTATGTGTTAGAGCACTCTCTGAAACGGCTTGAAATAGTATTTCAGCCTGCTGAAAACGCCTCCAAGGCACGGAAAAACACGATCAAAGTTTTAGCACTAGCCCACCGGCGTAACACTACCCCCTCCTTAGACATGCTCGTCCCGAGCATCATTCAATCGAGCAGATTGAACACATGCGCTAATGACTTTAAAATGTAATCTTTACTTACTGTGTTCTTGGCAAATAAACGTTTGAGAATCATTCGTTCCATGGTACTTGGCCAACCGATCAACATGAACAATCTTACAGGGGCTACGTGCGTTGCGCTGTATCCGATAAGTGACGTCGTTGATCCTTGTGACTACTTTGTACGGCCCTTCCCAACTCGGCGACAATTTCGGTGACTTTCCTTTTCGACGCATAGGGTTATGTAGCCACACGAATGATCCTTCCTCAAACCTCGTCTGGTTAGACTTCCGGTCGTATCTGGTCTTCACCTTCTCGCTGGCCTGCAATCCATGTTCACGAACATGCCTGTGAACATCATCAAGCCGGTTTCGCAGTTCACTTGCATACTCCGAAACCGTCTTTGGTGCATCTGGAGGACGTCCGGTCAGAAAGTCTGCAGGTAAACGTAGTTCTCTTCCAAAATTACCACACGCAGGAGTTACGGCCGTGCTTTCATGAACTGCTGTCCGATATGCCATTAAAAAGAGCGGAATATGCCTGTCCCAATCCTTTTGATGGTTGTCAACTACTTTGGCCAAATGTCGTTCCAGAGTGATAGGCCGTAGTCCGAGTTTTATGAATTCCCATGACTCGGCAAGTCTCCTGAAACACCAGAGACTCAAAATTTCTTCCCTGATCACTGTGGATCTCAAGAGGCACACCATACCGACAAAACACTTCAGTCACTACAGTTTCCGCTACTGCCTCTTGATTCGGAATGGCAAATACCTCAGGCCATTTGGTGAAATAGTCCATGACCACCAGGATGTACTTGTTTCCACGGTCAGAGGTCGGGAACGGGCCTGCGACGTCTAAAGCAATTCTTTCCCAAGGCGCTCCCACGTTGTAAACTTTAAGCGCACCTCTACTGCGTGTATGTGGTCCCTTAACTGACGAACAGCTAGTACATTTCCTACACCAGTCTTCCACGTCGTCCCGACAGTTTATCCAGTAAAAACGTTGCCGAATCTTCATCAGAGTCCTTTTTACTCCTAGGTGTCCACCGGAAGCGCCGTCGTGAAAGGATCTTAAAACATCGCTAACTCTCTTTCTTGGTACAACCACTTGAAGATGAGCATCCTTTCCGTTTTCTGACTCCCATTTCCTGCACAGTACGCCATTGTGCATAACCAGACTTTCCCATTGCGCCCAGTAGCTCTTTGTCACGGTACTCATCGGAGCTACCTCACACCACCTTGGTTTGGGCGCCCCAGCGTTGATCCAATCGTAAATGGGCTTTACATCGCAATCTTCCTGTTGTGCTTCTTGCATTGCTTCATCACTCCATTCTTCGCTAACAGTGTCTGTCCTCAACATCTTCACGCAGTCCTTACCCTCTTGCCTTAAACAGTGTTTGCAATCATCAGGACAAGGTCTTCGAGAGAGGGCATCTGCGTTGCCATGTGACTTTCCACTGCGATGTTCGATGACCAAGATCTTTTTGGGCAGCCTGATTGTATGTGTCCTCTTTCCCCGCAGTTGTAGCATCGAGGCCCAGTTTCTCGACGTGGAGCAATCGGCTCCCTGGCCGCAACTTCACGCACCCTAAAGGATTTTGTTGAGTCTTGGCGTACAGCTTCCACCTCCAGGGCATGGGCGAGCGCATCCTTCAAGGTCCCATGGTGTCCCAGCCGTACAGCAGCCCTCACTTCAAAGTCCCGAATCCCATCTATGAATGCCTGTACTAGCGTTCCATCGATGAAAGTCGCTGCGAAACCTTGGTACGCCTTCCGGACGAGCTTCTCTATCTCAAGTGCCCACTTTTGTAACGACTCATTTTGCCCCTGAGTCCTATTCTTCAGCTGAGCTCTGTAAACGTGCTCTAGATGGCTGTCACCGAAGCGTGCCTCTAAAGCTTCAAGAAGACGGTCGTATGTCTTCTCCTTTCCTAACGCTTCCAGAACAGTGAGAGCTTCATCCCGCAGCGCCAAACTCAGTGCCGTTTTAGCATAGTCCTTGCTCCAGCCATTCGCTTCGGCAACCATCTCGAATTGGAGCTTGTATGCGGCCCACGAAGAGGTACCATCGAATGGAGGTACCTTTAACTTTTGTAGTGTGTGTAGCATGTAGTTGTACTTGTATGTATAAATATTGACGATTCCTATTTAATCATTCATTAATAAACGGAGATAGCTAAGATTCAGTTGTTTACTTTATGCTCCCGAGCTCCCTACCTTACATGGCGACCCTTGCCATTTTTGGCGGGCTGCCGGAGTTCGGTCGGGCGAGATGTAAAGAATAAAAGTATTTCTTTTTTAAAAGTCACGTAAAATCAGTGAAAATGTGTCGATCCAACATAGAAAAGGACGAGGTGTTTTTGACCCAAAATTCATCGGGGTCTAACGCAGCAGATTACCACATATCCAATATAAGTATCGTGCTGATGTTAATATGCACCATGCTGGCGGTTGCTGGACTATTTGGACTATATCTGATCTACAAGAGGTGCCACCACAGTTGGATTCGTAATGAAGTCTTGGCGCAGAACTTGAGACGATCCTTGCGACGACCGACCCGGGAGCCTCGCGTGTGCTACGAGTGCGAACGCCGTCAGGACCCAGTGTGCACAAAAAGTGAAAGTGTATAAGTGAATCGGTAAGAAAAAACTTTTCATAACCCATAAAGTGCTCAAACAACTAGTGGTTTTGCTCGTCATCATAAAAATAATGAACAATTATAAACTTTACCTAATATTTACTTTAATCATATATGATAATATACTTATATTAATTATTGCGTAATCGGATGGCTGAAGAAATAAAGAATATATGTGCCAAACTAAAAAATATTAAAGATAACCTTGTAAAATTAAGTTATCCTAAAAGGACTCATGCTACTTTAGAACGAAAATTAAATGAGGCCAATCAATTACGCAGTGAGTTTGACGAATGTATGTTAGTAATATTAGATCAAATTAAGCTCAGTAATTTAAAAGGTGAAATTCTCGAAGAAGTACAATCGTATTGCGATTTATTTAAAAACATTTTTGAGCAAATAGAATTTTTTTGTGCCCAAGCTGAGTGCACTGTCGTGAATACTGAAAATAACACAACGCAAAACACCATGACTTCTTTTGATTTTAAAACAGCAGTATCATTACTGCCGGTGATGACTGGCGAGGAGGCTGTCACCAAATCCTTGATTGACGCCATAGAGCTATATGGACCCACACTACAAGATGAAGGTAGGAAAATGTTAATTAATTTTGTGTTAAAAACACGTCTGAATGAAAGTGCTAAATTACGCTTGTCAGAATCATACGATAGTTATGAAACATTAATAAAAGATATGCGAGACCATTTGCTTACTAAGAAATCTAGCACTTCCATTCATAACGAGTTAATACTGATGCGACAAAACGGAATGTCAATTGATAAGTACGGTAGTAAAATTGAGGAGTTGTTTGTCAATTTGACAATATCACAGGCCGACGGTAATCAGGCGGCGCATAAAATCTTGCGACCTCTAAATGAAAAACTTGCCATAAAGAGTTTTACCGACGGCTTGCGAAATCGGCAACTTAGTACCATTTTATCAGCCAGAAATTATTCTTCCTTGAAAGATACAATACGTGCGGCGAAAGATGAAGAAGCTTCGTGCAGTAGTAATAGTTCAGAGGCCACGGTATATTTTGGTCAAAGAGGACGATCAAATACACATAGAAATTACAGAGGAAACAGGGGTAGTTATAGGGGTAACTCTAGGGGTTACTTCAGAGGTTACGGTAATTCTACGTTTTCACCGGGTAACCAAGGAAATGGTTTTGCCAACCGATCACAAGGTCGAGTGATAGAGCAGCCTCGCGGGAATAATGGCTATAGGCAGAATAGGCCTTTCCGCGGCGGTAGACAGAATAGGCCCTTTTATCGTGGACATAATGTTCATTACATGAATAGCGATAACAATAACTCCGTTGAGAACACCGTTCAAACTTCAACATCAAACCAAAGTTTTGAACGAGAGAGTAATACTTTACAACAGTTTTTTCGATAATAATTACATATTATCATGTGATTACAGTAGTTCGGTGGTATTATTATTTGGAGATGCCAAATATAGCTTTCTAGTAGACTCGGGCGCTTCGATGTCGGCGCTGAAATACGAAACTGCATTAAAATGGAATCTTCCAATACATAATGAATGCATACACATAAATGGTATCGGGGGCAATGTACAGTCAATTGGACATGTGTCTGTTACACTTAATTTAAATGGTAAAGAATTTCAACACAAGTTCTATGTTATCGATTATCTACCTTGTGTACAGTTTGGAATTATTGGTCGAGATTTTTTAAGTAAATATCAAGCAGTTTTAGACTTTGAAAATAATACACTCAAATTAAATACTTTAAATAACGAAATAATTACAGTGCCAATGATTAACGGGTCATTAGGAAAAGGGAGTTTCTTAACAATACCACCGAGGTGCGAAAAAGTATTTATAATAGACAGTAGTAATTACGATGATTGTGTAGTTTTGCCAGAAGAATTATGCGAAGGAGTTTTTATGGCCGGTAGTATATGTAGGCCAAGAAATGGTAAAATTTACTTACAGATATTAAATACCCGCGAGTGTGAAGTGAACCTTAGTTATTTTAGACCGGAAATACATAACTTAACCGAATACGATTTATGTAATTTTGAGACTAGTAGCGTTGATGGAGACAGAGTCCGCCAGATGTTCTCACAACTAAATTTAAATCATTTAAATAAAGAAGAAAGTGATTCCATTCGTAATATTTGTGCCAAGTTTTCAGACGTATTTCACCTACCTAACGACAAATTAACTACAACTCATTTATACGATCAAACAATTCAGTTAAAACCTAATGCAGACCCGGTGTATGTCAAACAATATCGCTTACCTTTTTCACAGCGAGCCGAAGTCGAGAAACATATTCAAAAAATGCTTTCAGATAACATTATAGAGCCTGCAAAGAGTGAATGGTCGAGCCCCATTCTACTGGTTCCTAAAAAATCAGACGATCAATCTAAAAAGTGGAGGTTAGTGATTGACTTTCGAAAACTAAATAATAGAATATTAGACGATAAGTTTCCATTACCTAATATAACCGATATTCTTGATTCATTGTCGGGCGCAATGTACTTCACTCAGTTAGATCTGTCACAAGCATATTACCAAGCAAATCTAAGCCCAGAATGTAGAAAATATACTGCTTTTTCAACCCCATCAGGACAATATCAAATGACGCGCCTTCCTATGGGATTAAAAATCAGCCCTAGTGCTTTTTCTCGACTCATGACGATAGCTATGTCGGGACTTACATACGACAAGTTATTTATTTATTTGGATAATTTAATTTGTTTCGGTCGTAATTTGGAAATTCATAACAAAAATTTGATAGACATTCTAATTAGACTCCGTCAAACGAATTTAAAATTGAACCCTAACAAATGTGATTTTTTAAGAAAAGAGATGCAATTTTTAGGTCATGTCATTTCAACTGAAGGCATAAAACCTGATCCAGAAAAAATTAAAGTGGTACAAAACTATCCAGTGCCAAAAAACGCCGATGAAGTCAAAAGGTTCGTGGCATTTACAAATTTCTATAGAAAATTTATACCGAAATTCGCAGATAAATCATTACCACTAAACAAGCTTTGTCGCAAAAATGTGGAGTTTGCATGGACAACAGATTGCCAGGAATCATTTTCTTCACTGAAACAGTCATTAATATCTCCACCAATACTACAGTATCCTAATTTCGATAGCGATAATACCTTTATTTTACAAACGGATGCTTCAGGCTACGCGATCGGTTCCGTATTAAGTAACAGCGACAATAAACCAATAGCTTTCGCAAGTCGTAACTTAAACAAAGCTGAAATTAGATACCCAACAATAGAGAAAGAACTTCTTGCCATTGTTTGGTCTGTAAAGTATTTTAGACCATACCTATATGGGCGTAAATTTATTATTAAAACGGACCATAAGCCATTAATTTACCTATTTAACATGGCAAATCCTTCTAGTCGTTTGACAAAATTTAGACTTTTATTAGAGGAATATGACTACGTAATCGAGTATGTCAGGGGAGCGGACAATGCAGCTGCAGATGCGTTGTCTCGCATCCGAATATCAAGTGACGAACTGAAAGAGATGAATGAACATGTGATGTGTGTTTTAACTAGAGCACAAAGCAAGAGAATGAATGAAAATGATTCAAAGGACACTTGTGACAACCCTATGGTGGATAAGAGTACTACAAACATTCGGTCTGATCAACCAAATGTTGTGGGAATACTTAAAAAACCATTGGATTGTGTCGAGTTGAGATATGCAAATGGACGTGAATGGAATGTGATAGAGAGGAATGCACCAGAAAAAGGTAATTTATTTGCTTATGACCCAAAGAAACGCATTATTAATATAAATCCATCCTTCCGATCATATTGTGCACGAGATGCCTTTGTGAGGAAGTTGGAAAATACATGTAATCAATTAAAAATAAAGAATGTTTATATTATAAAAAATGAGTATAATGATTATGAAATAAAAGAGTTAACTCGTATTATAAATGATATAAAAAATTGGTCCGGACCACGTTTTTATATTTTAAATAGTGTCATGAGGATAGATGATCGCGATACACAACGCGTAATATTAAACGACTATCATATGTTACCTACAAGCGGCCACGCTGGCATAAGGCGCATGATAAGTAATATAAAAAGACGATTTTTTTGGCCAGGCATTGAAAGAGATGTGACCGAATTTGTAAATCGTTGTGACAAATGTTTAAGGCATAAATATTTTAGATATATTAAGGAACCTATGGTTCTTACTGATACAGGTCATTCTTCTTTTGATAGGATATATTTAGATTTAGTTGGGCCCTTAGTTAAGGATAGTGATAATAATGCATATATTCTTACACTTCAATGTGATTTAAGTAAATACGTGGAAGCGTACCCTTTAAATAATAAAGATACTATTTCGGTAGCGACAGCATTTGTAAATAATTTTATATTACGTTATGGTATTCCTCGGCAAATCATATCTGATCGAGGCACTGAGTTTGTTTCAACGGTTATGAAAGCAGTGTGCGAAATACTCAAAATTAAGCAAACCACATCTACAGCATATCATCATCAATCGATAGGCAGTTTAGAAAATAGTCACAAAAACTTAATGTCATACCTACGAATACAAACCGAAACAGAACCACAAAATTGGAGTGTGTGGTTACCCTATTGGTGTTTCGCTTATAACACGACCGTCCACACAGAGACTAAGTATACACCATACGAATTGGTATTTGGAAAACCTTGTAACTTACCTAGTAATTTATCTTCAGACATTGAACCATTATACAACCATTATGATTACCCTAAACAACTTAAATTCAGATTACAAAAATCGCAATACGATGCACGGCAAAATTTGATTAAAAGTAAAGAAATAAGAAAATTGAGATATGATTGTTATACTAACCCTATTACGTACAATGTTGGTGATATGATACTACTAAAGAACGAACAAAGTGTAAACAAACTTGATCCATTGTACTTAGGACCGTTTAGAGTTATCGAAGATTGTGAACCAAATCTAAAAATAGATTATAAGGGTAAACCAATGTTAGTACATAAGAATAGGACTAGACCATATAGACAATAGTTTTAAGGAAATGTGTAACTTTATTCTATAAAAAGGTTATTGGCATTATTATTTTAACTTAGGTACCTGAATGAATGAAGATATGTATTAGTTGTTATAAAAATAATCTCATAACATATTATTTTTATTTTTTTGCCAGTGGGCGTGTAGTGTGTGTAGCATGTAGTTGTACTTGTATGTATAAATATTGACGATTCCTATTTAATCATTCATTAATAAACGGAGATAGCTAAGATTCAGTTGTTTACTTTATGCTCCCGAGCTCCCTACCTTACACTTTTCACCTCCTGTGGCTGGTGCACCTGATACACTGGTGGTGCCGTTGGCCACTTTGATCTCCAACTTCTGGAGGCGATTCTCCTGGCCCTCCACTTTTTCGTTCAGTCCATTGAGGCGCTTCTCGTGGTTTTCAACTTTAATTTCAACGCCCACAATTTTGTCTTGCACCTCAGCCATCTCCTTTTTCCATTCTGCAGCTACTTCGTGTACCTCACGGAGGACTTCTTTCTGGTCCCGTAGCTCTTGCTGCAAAATTTTGGCTTGTTCCTCGTGCCATCCAGCCTGTTCCTCCTGCCTTCTGGTCTGTTCCTCCTGCTGAACCCGTAGCTCTTGTTGCAGGATTTTGGCTTGTTCCTCCTGCCTTCTAGCCTGTTCTTTCAGGAGGATCAGAATGGCGTTGACGTCTATCTCCGGCGTCCTTGAAGCTGGTACCGCTGTGTCTGACGTCCCGGCGGTGCCCGCAGAGTCTCCAGCAGCGGTGCGGCTTCGGGTCTGCATCCCCTCCTTCTCTTCTTCTCGCGGAGTAATCGGCATTTTCAATCCCACTTCTGACACCAAATGTTACGTTCTAGGGGTGTGGGATCTAGATTGAAATGCACTTCTAAACCGATGAAGTAGAGTAGGATTTATTGTACACACTTTACGTTACAACACTTAGTACACAAACACTTATATCGCACTCCAAAATCTTCTTGTCGCAGTTTTCGCTTCGATGTTTACTCGTCGCTTTCCCAAATTAAACTCAAACTCGGTCATCATCGGGTTTCTTCGCCCCGCTAGGGGCGGTTCGGGTTCGAGCTGCTGCTCCTTCCCCGGGCCTCATCTCGCGGGCCCACTGGCCCACGGTGCTTGGTGCCGCGTGTACGCGGCCGTCTTACGACGACAGGTCCTCTGCTGCATGTCCCGCGCGGTGACTCATCACGAGCTCGGACAGCCCGTTGAGTATCGCCGCGCATGGATCCATACCCTGCCGGATCTGGGTCAGCAGGGTGTACAGCAGCTGGAGCACTGCTTGCAGAGGGATGGTACCGTGGGGTACCTCTGTTGGTAGAGGCCTCGTGAAGGAGATCGGGGCCTGGGGCACCCGACTTGCCAGCCCGCTCGGGGGCTGTGGAGGCGATTGGGGACGGGAGGGCCGGAAGGCCGACGTCGGCCCCTGTAGGGGCCGAGAAGATGGGCGGGGAAGCTGAGCTGCCCCGGCGGTGCTCCGGGGAGCGGGGTGAGACGCCACTGTCTGTGGGGGGTTGGCGTTGGCTGCATAAGTGCTGGTCCCCCCGCAGGCAAAATCCTGGTGTGCTGGGGGGGGGGAAGGCTGGTCCGGCGGCTTGCGTCGGGGTGGACGCAGCCGCAGGTGGGCCTGTGTTCGCCTCCGTGCGGCGGCGGCGTCGGCGGCGTCTGCGCCTGGGTACGGCGGGGGCGATAGCGCCCCTCGCAGTGGCGGGATTGGCCGGGGTGGCCAGGGTGGTCCCTGCCTGGGTGGTCTGGGGCGCCGCGGCAGCCTGTGCCAGCGGTGCTGGGGCGCGCGTCTGGTCGACGGCGTGCGGGCGGGGCAGCTGGCGCGCAAGCGCATTCGGGAGCGGTGGGGGGACAGTGGCCCCCATTCGCCTCGCCGTGCGCAAGAACACCTTGCAGCGACGGTCATTCGCTGCGTGGGCCTGTGCGCAGTTGGCGCAGGTGGGCGGATCTGTCCTCGGGCGAGGGCAGTCGGCGGCAGGGTGGTTCCCGGCGCAGCGGACGCACTTGGTCGGTCGGTGGCAATTGACCGACGAGTGGCCGAACGCCTGGCACCGGTGGCACTGCGCGGGGCCCTTGCGGGGGCGCCATGCCTCGACGGTGACGCCTGGCATGTTCAGCAGCTCGTTCGTGGCATACAGCCGAGCGAGCTCCTGTCTGGGCAGGTGCTCCAGCTCGACGTGAAAGAGGCATGCTGGGTTGCCCCGCTTGCCTCTTATCCCCCTGATGTGGGTGGCATTGAACCCGAGGTCCTCAAGGGCCTCTCGGATGGCGTCGTGCGGCGTGTCGGCAGGCAGGCCCCTGACGGCCACCTTCGTCGGCCGCTCTTCGGGCGGGGAGTAGCAGAACCACGCTACTGTCGGGTCTGCTTTCTCCGCCTCCGTCAGGTAAGCCTGGACGGCGCGGAACTCCTCGGGGCTCTTGGGGATGAAGCGTATCCCCTTGCCGAAGGGCCGTGCGTTCGGCGGGTGGCCCAAGGTATTTTTGATGCGTTCAAAGTGAACGCACCAATTGGGTAGGTTCTCGACCACAATGGGAGGGTACCCCTTTACCTTGGGCGGTGTGGTCGGTGTGGCAGCCTGGGCGTTGGTCCCGGTGGCGGCTGGTGGCGTCGGAGTGCGGCGAGTGGAGGCTGGCGGGCTCGTCCGTTCCCGCAGCGCACGGGTAGATGGCGGCTGAGACGCCATCGTCGCATACGACGTCGATGAGGACGCCATAGCGGACGATGACGAAGGTTGTGAGGCCGACGTGGACGGGAGCGGGTGGTCGACCGCTTCGTCGGGCTCGCTGTCCGGTTCGGAGGCAAGCGAAATGAACGCGGCTTCCGCGCAGAGGCGCTTCTCTTCCTGAGCCGAGCCGAAGCTGTCCTCAGGAAGGGGCCGTCTGCGCGGATCGCGCGGATGCGCCTGTCGTTGAGCCATCACGAGTGGTTGTTCAACAACCGGTGATGGCTCATGGCGCTGGGTCGGCCGGGGCTGTGGCCTCGCAGTAGGGCGCTGAATGCCCGTTCTGGACGGCCTGGCCGAAGGTGCGGCAGGGATCGGGATCGCCGATCTTGCTGGTGGGTTGATGGCGGGGGGCGCTGTGGGCCTACGGCGCCACGAGCGTCCTGGGTCCGGAGGAGTACTGTCTCTGCCGTACATATTTCACAATATGCGCGACAGAGACGAAAAGTGAAGAAGGGACAGAAAATAGAATTATTACAGAAAGGGAGGGTAGGTGCTAAAAAAAAATCTACAGAAGGTAGTGGACAAAAAGTGGGCTGACCTAATGGTTGCACGGGGTATTTTAACACTAAAATAACACGTAAACTACACACAATTTAAAACTAACAAGCACAAAGCGTCTAAGTCGCGGAAATATTGTCTCAAACTGAGTGTAAGGGGGGCGGCACTCGCGGTGCGCGGGCACTGTAGGGAGGTTGTGTTGCGACCAGCGTCCTGTGAAGGGAGGTGCGCAACGAACATCCAACGTCCTACGACCCAAACTCGGTCGCATTCCCGGGCTCCTTATATACCGGCCGTCAAGGACTCCCGAATATTCGGTAGGTACCTACTACCCAGTACGAGACTGTTCGGGATCCTTCCAAATGCCGTCTTGCCTAGCCTAGACCTTTCTCGAATGTTCGGCATCATAGTGCTATTCTTGTCTTGTGCTGTCTCTGTCACACCTTTCTGGAATGTTCTTAGTATAGCTGCCTCTCTCTAATCGTGCTATCTCTTTCACTCCTACTGAAAATTACGTCATATACTGATGTGGGCTTCAAAGGCCCATAAGGGGTCCTGAAAACGCCTGAAAACGGGTTTTCAGGTTATGGCGTCATCTGATAGAGGGTGGCCTGAAACGGACTGAAAACATGTTTCAGGCGCCTGAAAACAACGGCAACTTGGGTGAAATTTCGATAAACTAGTATGTGTTAGAGCACTCTCTGAAACGGCCTGAAATGGTATTTCAGCCTGCTGAAAACGCCTCCAAGGCACGGAAAAACACGATCAAAGTTTTAGCACTAGCCCACCGGCGTAACAATATAATCTATCAAAACCGCCGCTGAAATAGGCTAGATGACACCACCAATTGTTGACATTCTCTTTATTATCTGTCAAAACGGTCTGCCTCCATAGGTTTTGTATAGGAATACAAAAAAGTGATGTCACAGTCATGTATCAGAAATCGGAGTCAATTGACCGAATATTTATTGAGTTTTGTGTGTTTAAAAATTGGTTTCTACAGCTTTTTGGAAATATACTGGTTGTGTTAACTTCATAGGGGCTACGGTTTTTAAACGCCATGGTCTTGAAAATATTTAAGATAGGTGTCATCATGCTTATTGTTCATTTAAATCCATATATAGTGGCTACTAATACTTGATGAGCTTTTGACATTTAAAATAGCACTTCGTCCGCGTTCAAATTTGAACAAATGTTAGAGTTTTGGCCCAGTCTACTCGAAGAAGTTTTTAAAATGGGTACCTCAATCATATTTTTGGCTGGTGGAAAAGAAATGCTCTTACACAATCGATATATAGAGATTCTTGCTTGACGCAAGTGACATAAAAAGCGCGGAAACATGCGCTGAGATAACATAGATTACTTTTGTCCATGGCTTACCTCTGTCCCTGTAAACCTTTGTCGCCCTGTAAATTCGTGTGCACATTTTCTCGTTCTATACTTTTTTAGTCATTTAAAGGTAAATTATTCATTTAAACGTCAGTGCGTGATATAAATCTGCGCACAGCCGAATACATCACGTTACCAATTATGAGTTGCAGTTTCAAGTTAAATAGTTTTAAAGTGAAACTCCTCATTATGGAAATATTATATTTCAAACCAGGAATGTAGATCAATTTTTTCCAACATTATTGGGTTGATAACGTCAAGTTGATATTCACTATGTATCACCAAAGATAGGTACTCAATTAGTATGTGCAGAAACACCCACGAACTAGTTATAACACATATCGGTTCGAGTTCATTGACTTTTAAATAACTGTTTCAGCCTTAATCAGCTGATGTCGTTTCACGATCGTTGATTTTAGATCGGCCACTAATAAATAAAATGTGAATAAAAGTTGCATTTGAAAACTTAAATTCAGGTTTTCTTACATGATCACATTCAATCAAATCACAATACTCAAGCGATTCATCCTAGCTCCTGTTTGTTACAGGTTTTATAAACCTTAATCAGTCAAGGCTAGATTAAAATCTTTGTGGACTTATAATTTTGAAAGATACTCGTATACTTAGATTAACTGCTATACAAGGAATATAGTTTTTTATATATTTGGTTCATTTCTGTCCAGCGATTCAATAAAACTGCCTAACTTTCCCGCAGTAACTTCACAGATTTCACTATTTCATCCCATTTTAGAAATAAAAAGGGGTAGACGAAAGCCTATCTGTCACTCCCTGAAACAGGCTAACATCCGGTTTCCCGAGCACCGATCAAAACGATGATTGCATTCGTTTGTTAAATCTACTCTGCTGTGGAGTCGGTGTGATTGGCTCGATCTCGAATTAACGATATAGGTACGGATTTTGTACAGAAGAACTTTTTCATAGGGTTCAAAACGATACCGTTACTTATCGCTCTCACTCTCACTGAAACAACTGAACGATTTTTTAAGAAATTTGGTAAATAGTCAGGGTATGAGCTGACTTGAGTGATATAATACTTGTCATCCCATAAAGACATGATAAAACAGGAATGAGGAAAAATTCTACGTTTGCGCGAACGAAGATGCGGATGCGCCGCTAGTGAAGCAATAAAGCCATATGTGTCAGATTTGAGGTAACTGTAAGCTAGAAAACCAAAATTTTTACAAATAGTTCGTAACTGTTTTTATTGTACCTGAAGAAACTAATAAATTCATATTTGATAATTAAAACGACCGCTTGGTGTAGTGGTCCACAGGTCAGACTTCTAAAACCAAGGGTCGCGGGTTCTATCCCCGCACATTACAAGCATAAGTGTGCATGAACATGTGTGTTTGTACTGGTCTGGGTGTTTTCTATGTATAATATGTATTTCTTTACAAAAAAAAAGTATTTAAGTATGTTTATCCGTTATCTAGTACCCATAACACAAGCCTCGTAATTTGGGACTAGAGAATTGGTGTGATTGTTGTGAAATATATATTTATTATTATTATTTATAATTAAAAAGAAAACCTCGGTGTTCGGTACATTCACCATTTCCCTTAAGCTTATTCTAACTTAAATTATGATTTTCTATTATAATTTCGGCTACCTTTACTTTAGCATCCACTCTACGTAAATACAGAATATTCTGTCAAAATAATGCCAGAATTACTACAATAATAAACTTATTTATTTAACGAAAATTAAGTTCAAAGAACCAAAAATACTGAAAACGATATTTTCATAAATTGAAATAATGAGGGACTGTTGTGCCTTAAGCCGTACCCTTATTAATACATCTCGAATTTTTAGAGTTCTTTCGAATGATCAGACTATGCTTACACTGAAAAAACCTTATTTGCCGTAAAATTTCCTTTTGTTTTCACTTTTAAAATATAATAGCGAACAGTAGTGATAGCTGGCCCGGTTCACTTAATGTTCCTCAACAAAGCTTCCTTTTTTCATTAATGTAAATGTCAGAACGCTGTAAGAACCGGGGATAGTAAATGCGTATGAAAAAAAAACTGTAGTGATGTTATAGAATACACTATGCACGCCCTAGGTCTACGGCGCATAGGCACCTTTGAGAAATTAAATGCTTATGTGCATTTCCACACCCGCCAAGCAAAATTTGCCTAAAGATAGTTATTGCAATAAGTATTAATACGTTTAATAAAGAAACGATTTATAAACTAAATACGTACCTGTTTTTTTATTGCAGCTGTAGGAAAAAATACTTAAACATTTATTTAAAAAAACCTCAGAATGCGATACATTTACCATGTCCCTAAAGATACTGTTAGCTCATTTTGTGTGGATAGGAACGTAACTTAATATTTTTGAGTGATGGTCGTTTATAATTTTAACAACTAACACCTTAGTCTACCTGTGACCACGGACGCTGAAAAGATTCCGAAACGTCAGGTTAAAACAATATGTAAATAAATCGCGAAATAATCCATAAAAAGTGACTCGTATTCTAACTTAAATTATGATTTTCTATTTTAATTTCGGCTACTTTAGTCTCTCTTACGTAAATTCAGAATATTCGGTCAAAATAATGCTTGAAGTACTACAATAATAAAGTTGTTTATTTAACGAAAATTTAATTCAAAGAAACAAAATTACTGAAAACTATATTTTCACAAGTCGATATAACGAGGGACTGTTTTGCCTCAAGCCGTACCCTTATAAGTGAACAAATAGATGCAACTTATACATTCAAAGACATTGAGACATGCTCTGTGTGCTCAGACTTATTTAATTAACTCGACTACACTGATCACTAAGAAAATAAATAGCAAGTGTGAGCTTATTTCACTTTACTGAGTAATAAATAAATAAATATACAACAACATCACATACATTGATCTGACAATCAACAGTGGTATTACAAATAAACTTAAATAAATACATATAACACCCTGACCAGTACAAACAAACATGTTGATGCACACAAATAGTTTGTACAGTTCGGGGATCAAACACGCGACCTCTTGGTTAATAGCTAACTTCTTGACCATTACACCAAAGTGGTCGTCGAAGTAATAAATATCAAACAATGTTTGTTTAGACTATATTTAGACATTGCCCGGGCTATGTAAAAAAAACTCGTTTGTTTGTCTCCGATTATATAAGTAATATGGGAGCACTTTCACAATGTGAACTTTTTTTTGCTAGGAACATAGGTAACATACTGCCGCGCCAGGACACATAATGTGACTTCCCGTCGCCGCGAGACTCGTGACTGACAGCGTGTCATCCAATTGCCGCGGTTAAATGCTTGACAGTGGCGAGTCACGTTGACAGTCTGCCGCAACTGTGGCCGGGGCCTAAATGTCCAAGGAATAAAAGGCAGACAGGACAAAAAGTTTTATGCTCCTTCAACCTTTTCTTCATCGGTCAACTTCAATTTGTGGTTTATTTTGGGGTTGTGCTTCAATATTTACATCCTATATCTATGTTTTGTGTAAGTATGTGTGTTCACTGCAAAGGAGCAATATGTCTCTTTACCCTAAAAATATATTTCGTGGATTGTATAAGCCATAGTCATTCTGTCCTCATTCTCGTATTCAAAGGGATATTGAAATTTTGAGCAATATTCAATTATTATTAATTATTCAAAAGCCCAGAGCGTTTCATTTAACATCTTAACTAGAAATAGTTTAGAACTAAGTAATTTATTGTAAGAACTCGACGCCGGAGTTCGTAACGGTGCCTCTTAAATACAAGCATGACAATTTAAATTAAAAAAAAGATAGCGAGAGATATGAAAAATGAATAATAAAATTATAAATATTTCACAACAATCACACCAATTCTCTTGTCCCAAATTAAGCTACGAGGTTATGGGTACTAGACAACGGATAAACATACTTAAATACTTTTTTTTTGTAAATTAATACATATTATACATAGAATCACAGGATAGACCCCAGGAAGGAATGTGTAGTGAAAATTAAGAGAATACAAAGATGAACATTCAACAGCAGGCAACGGGAGCTTTTGAACCAGCTCTTGGTCATAATCTACCAGACAACAATAAGTAGTACCTACCATTCTCGCAAGCATTCGCTGACGTTCCTCCTGTCACACGTGGTATGTTTTGTAACAAAGATAGTTACTATATAAATAAATAAATAAATATACAAAAACTTCACATACAATGATTTGACTCCGTGGTAAGTAGCTTAAGCACTTGTTTTACAAATATCAGAATCAACAGCGGTATTACAAATAAATTTAAATAAATACATATATCATTCATTCTAGTTAATCACAATAACTATAAAAACTTAAACCTGCATGTCTTAGACGACTTTTCGTTGTTTTCATTTAAATAGTACAGTAATTATTTACTGGCATGAGAAATTAACTATCTTTGACACGCCAAAAATAGTAGGCAAACAACGCGTTATGTCAAGACAACCTAAACATAGTTCAAAACCGTAACTTTTACTTGTGCTTACTAACAGTGTACAAAAAACATTGATCATTATTTACAAATAAGACTAAATTCGGACTGTCAGTTTTTTTTTTTTAATTTGACGACCACTTTAGTGTAATGGTCAAGAAGTTGACTGTTAACCAAGGGGTCGCGGGTTCAATCCCCGCACTGTACAAACATGTCTGTTTGTACTGGTCTGGGTGTTATATGTATTTATTTAAGTGTATTTGTAATACCACTGTTGATTCTGATTTCTGTAACACAAATGCTTACGCTACTTACCACGGAGTCAGATGAACGTATGTGATGTTGTATTTTTTTAAATTCTAAATGTTTTTTTACACGTGAATAAAATGCCCCAGTTATTTCTTTGATGTGCTGACGTGTAGATAGGTACATAAAAGCAAGACGTGCTTCTCAAACAACCTACCGTCAACTGGGATTGCTTGGTGCAATGAAAATGTCATGAACACGACATGTGAAATGTGCACATGAAACTTCTCTCTGAATTTACTGCCCATAATTCATTTATTTATGCAGGAGTGAGGTACATGACTTTACTTAATGCTAAACTGCCAAACAGCTGAGCAGTTTGTCAGTTAACCTACACAATCTGAATAGAACCTACAAATTATATAAATATTCCATGTTGAGGTAAAGCCAATGCCCAGGAGTTGGACCAAGATGGCTCACCTGCGACTAGCTGATGCCGCGACTCACTTCAACAGTGCGTTATCTACCAATCGCTGCTCTTCAATCGCTGGAAGTCGCAAGTTGCGGCGACAGTGTATAATAACTATTATAAGACAGTATATAGTCATATTTCGACGACTACTTTGGTGTAATGATCAAGAAGTTGAATATTAACCAAGAGGTCGCGGGTTCGATCCCCGCACTGTACGAACATTTGTGTGCATGAACATGTACTGGTCTCTTTGTACTGGTCTGGGTGTTGTTATATGTATTTATTTAAGTTTATTTGTAATACTACTGTTGATTCTGATATCTATAACACAAGTGCTTAAGCTACTTGCCGCGGAGTCAAATCAATGTATGTGATGTTGTTGTATAATTATGTATATGTATGTATATTAATAAGACACAATTAAAGATTTTGTCTGCTATCTGCCGACGATAACTGAAACTTAAAAAGTTAACTAAACTTAGTTTAGTCGTGTTCAAACCGTTATAAGTGGAAACCTGTACCGGCCGTAATGAAATGTGCTCCCGTATCTAATTACGAAGCCGTAGCTATAACATTTTTACATATTATCACTTTATTTACTTTAAACTTAAGTTTCCTAGTCAGACATTCCTTAAAATTTTTGCAAACCAATAACCCCACTTCTACTGGCCACAAGTACCTACGCTACGAATATATCTATACTGGGTAAAAAAATATTCTTCAAACAGCTTGCAAGCTTTAACCGTTCGACGTACTATGACCAACCATAGCAAAGAACCACCGTGAATAAATTTATCTTCCGAATAAAAAATTGGTTGCCTGTAAAGTCGGTATACGGGCGAAAGTTTTACGTGACAACGACTTTGAGTGGTAAAATAATTTTAATGTGAATATTCATTCGTATAACATGAACCGGTGTGTATGCCTATCTCTCTCACTCTCTCTCTCTCTCGCTCTGTCTCTCTCGCTCTTAGGCGGGCTAACTGTGCTCGAGTGGAAGGGACGCGTGCCTTTCACTTTTTATGTCTGTCTCACTCGCTCTTAGGCGGGCTAACCATGCCCGAGTCGAAGGGACGCGTGCCTCTCACTCGCTCTCATTGTGAGCGCGGAACGTGAGCGGAGCAGCGTAACGCAGTTTCTTGAAGTGTCACCCGGCAAACCAATTTATAAGACGTTGTCACGTCAAAAACCGCACTGAAATCAGTCCATCCGTTCGGGAGCTACGATGCCACAAACAGACAAACTTATAACACCGCCCTCTTTTTCGTCAGGGGTAAAAATCAACAGATTCGTTGATATTGTTATTAAGTCAATGTACCTAGTCAAGTTTTGACGGCTCGCAGACTTTAAAAATAAAACAAAAGTTTTGATGTTAAAAACACTGTATTGTTAGAGTTAACACTTTTACACTGGTTTACTAAACTATTGATCTGGATGATCACAACTACGAACTAGTGATCTCGATGATCAGTACTTAAGCTAACACTCGCTAGGAGCGGAGAAGTACACGTGATGTGGGACGAGTTACGACTGCCGTATGGGATGCCCGCGGGCCTATATATAGATGTCCTGAGGACAGTCATGTCTAGAGTGGGGACGGGAAGCGTCTACCACGAATAAGTTGCTAACGGAAATGTTTAGGTTGAATTAAACAAAACATTTCCCATGAAATTTAGGCTCTACAATGTAGCGCAGGATGTTTATGTCTGAGGCTTGAAGAGACTCAGCATAACAGTTCTCAAGAAATTAGCCAGTTACATTGTAGTAACTGTTTATGTTGCAAAATGATTGATGTGACATATCTGAGAGCTTTAGAAGACTCATCAAAACAATTCTTAAGAAGTATGGCAGTTACTTTGTAGTAACTGCTTACATTGCAGTAAGTTTATTTATTGGGAATGGTGATAGAGTGGGATGGCAGATGTGATGACATAACTCCTCCCTCCTTAAGTTCGAAATCATCGGTTCTTACGGGAATCCGAGGATTTCGAGCACAAAAATCTGGATACAATTTCTTTAATTTATAACTTAAAATTATTACAATAGTTGTACACAATAAAACATATAAAATCACTGTTCCGACACTGACACTTTTCAGATTCACTACACTGGTTTCCATTTTCTCGGATTTCTTCAAAGCATACGTAAGTAGCTGAAGGTTTTCCAGGTTGATGTCATCTATGTTGATGGGCTTGTCATCGCTACCTGCAGAATTCGGTAATTCAGGTAAATTGATCTTAGGTGTCTTCTCATATCTGATTTTTCTTGCACCAGAGTGATGTCTTCTGAGTGCAGTTTCCTGGATCTTAATTTCACAAAATCCATCCATGCCAATGAGGTAAGTGCCATGCAACTCACGACGGTTGATTTCGCCTTTGCATGTTTCCTTCATAATTACTGGTTTTCTGGAATACACAATCCACCAGTTTTCATAGAACGATTTGATGTATAAGTCGCTTATCTGCACTGAAACGGGATGGCATGTAGTAATGTTATTTTCAGATTTAAGTAAACTGGAAGTACACAGATCTTTATCATGGGTAGCGATGTTTTCATCGCGACATAGGTAGAGGTTCTCGTCGATCTCCTGACACGGTTCGGGGAGCGACCAAGTTTTCGCCTCTTTTACCAGTAAATAAGGGAATTTAGGTGCAATTATAGTGGTAACATTATGGGAGTTAAGGACGGGTAAAGGAAGGATTCTATAGTAGTTATACATTTCAAAATTTGTAAGGGGAATACTCATGATAAACGTTATTTGATTTTCTTTAAAATAAGCTTTTAACTCTATTGTTTGCTCTATCTTGACGAGATTGGCAAGTGTAGCTGGAAAAACTAATTTATTACTTTGCTCTATTTGTTGTAAAACCTCTAATAGTTCCTTATTATCAATTATAGATTGATGTAGAATCCTTAATCTACTAAAAGCTATTGCTGTTTCAACTTCATCCAAATGTAAAAGTATAGTCTGAAAATTATGTAAAAATAAGTTAAAAGTTGTTAAAATTTTATATTCAATTCTAAAAAGGTTTGTTTCATTTACCTGTTTTCTTAAGTTTAAAAGTTCTTGATTTATTTGGATGAAATTGCTTTTTGTTACATTTGTATTGTTGGTAATTATTCCCGCCATTTTGGATAAAATAGTAATTTTATTAGAGATAGCGTCTTGTTTAGAATTTAATTCCATTATAATGTTATCGTATTTAACTGCATCATCATTATCCAAATTCCCAGATATTGCTTTAATTATAGATCCTAATGGGTTAATTAATCCTCGCTTTATGCGGCTAATTGGTACAATTTGTTTAAATTTTTGATTAGTGATAAGCATTAAATTGTCGGTTTGTGTTTTTACATTATTATACTCTAGTGAGTTTCCTATCTTAAAATTATTGATTACATGTTTCTTAAACTCATTATATCTAAAAGTGTTATATTCTAAATCTATTTGTATATCGGATAAATTAAGTATTTTAAAAACTGTCCATTTGTCATCGCTAATGATGGCTTGGCCTTCCTTAATAGGGAGTAGCCCAGGATTCTTTTCAATCTTGTCTACTTGAAGGGCCTGGACGCGGATCGTCAGGGTTGCCACGAGCAGGGGGTACCTGCGGAGGACGTTTTATGTCTTTAATTGGTACTTTAGTTTGCCTATTTTTGGATTTTACTTGGGCAATGTTTCTACTAAGCTCTCCAGAAATTTCAGCTTTTTTGTATCGCGGTTTATCTTTACTACGTCTTGTATTGACGCCTTTTATAAAAACTGTGTCACCTACTTCCACTGGGAATTGGGCTTCACCGCCACGTTTCTTTTTAATTTCCTCTTTGGTTTCGATGATTTTTTGTGTTAAGTATTTATAAAGGTGTTTGGTTTTTCTTACATGTTCTTTTACTAGTTGTTGCGTATATTGCCTATTAAAATCGACACTAAATGGACTTGAAGAGTCGGTATGTCCGAAAGTTATTTCAAAAGGTGTTAATCCTGTTGTTGAATGTATTGTTTGATTGTAAGCTGAAATTGCATACGTCATCACTGATGATGCGTCGGAAAGTTTTTGTTCGAATTTGGCTAGTCTGTAAATTTCGATAATTGTAGAGTGGAAACGTTCGACGATTCCCATCGAATTAGGATTATGTGGAGTACCGATGTGTAAATCAATTTTATGGAAAGATAACATTTCCTTTAAGAGGGCATTATTAAATTCCGTTCCTGGGTCAGAGTTAAGTTTAGTTGGGGTTCCGTAAAATGAAAAATATTTGAGAAGGGCTCTAACTACTTCCGGTGTAGATCGATTGGGTATTTCAATTGTTTGTCCCGATTTGCTGAAAGCGTCTACAATCGTAAGATAGTACTTTCCTTCAATGGTAAACAAATCCATGAACAATTCTTGAAAAGGTTTCGATTGTGTTTGCGTTAATTGAAGTTCGGGTTTAAAGGGTTTCCGGTCATATTTCATGCGTTTGCATACTTCGCATGCATTGATTACACTAGAAACGGTTTCTTCCATTTTTGGCCAGTAATATTTACGTTTTAATCGAATTAATGTTTCCCTAATTCCGCGATGGCATGTTTTACCATTATGCGTAAGTAAAACTATTTCGCGTTGTTCATTTTCATCGGTAAGGTTAATTATGCGTTCGGTACATTCAAAGAATTTAACTGTGTCCTTTTTGAAAAGTCGGATAACTTCCGCAACGAAGTTTTTTCGAAGTTCTTCGTCGAAGAAATAAATAAATTGTTTAACTTTAGGTTTAGTGTATTCTTTTAAAAATTTGGTAATTAAATCTGGTCGGTTTACGGGTAAAGTTACTTCTAAAATACGTTGTTTTGAATTTGAATTGTCTAAAACTGATAATTTATTTAATGTCCAAGATGCTATAATCATTTGATTAGGTTTGTTATCTATGGCTTCATTTAAAATGGGAATACCTTCGGTATCGATATCTTTGGCGGAATGCGCGGTTGCGGTTCCGGGATTTGATTCCGGTGCCGAAAGAGTGCTGGTACTTGATTCTGAACGGGCATATCCGTAGAAACCTTTATCTTTACGAGAGAAATTGGATTTGTCTGACTTAGCAGAATCTGAAGAATTAATACTAATTGGAGTTGAGGGTCTGTCTGTGTTTACGTTAACTTTCATGGAACTATTGTCTTTTTTAACTAAAGCATTGATACGGACGCGTGACAAAGCGTCAGCGTTTGTGTTTTGCTTACCATTTTTGTAAACAATGTCATAATCGAATTCGGATAATCTTAATTTCCAACGAGTTAGTTTACTGTTTGGTTCTTTGATTGAATTTAACCATGCAAGAGGACGATGGTCTGTGTAAATGGTGAATTTTCTTCCGTAGAGATACGGCCTGAAATGTTTTACTGCCCAGATTATAGCTAAAAGCTCTTTTTCAATAGTGCTGTAACGTGTCTCGGATTCGTTTAAGGTGCGACTTGCGTATGCGATTGGTTTATCGCTTCCCACGGTTCCTTGGGATAGTACGGCGCCTATCGCGAAGTTAGATGCGTCAGTAGTTAATATAAAAGGTTTTTGAAAATCTGGGTATTGGAGTAAAGGTGCATTTGTTAACAGCTCTTTACACGTGTCAAATGCTTTTCTGTATTTTTCGTCAATTATAATTTTGTTTTTCTTTTTGAGGCAATTAGTTAATGGTTGGGTTATTTTCGCGAAGTCTTTAATGAATTTGCGGTAATAACCGATCAATCCTAAAAAGCTTTTAATTTCTGTGGTTGTTTTTGGAATTGGAAAGTTAAGTATGGCTTTAATTTTGTCATTATTAGGTTTTAGACCTTCCTTTGTGATGGTATGACCAAGGTAGAGGACTTCCTTCCTAACAAATTCGGATTTGTCTAATTGGACTTTTAAATTTGTTTCCCTAAGTCTGTCAAAGATTTTTCTAAGTTTAGAAATGTGTTCCGGTAAACTTGAACTGAAAATTATGATATCGTCTAAGTAAACGAGACAATGTAAACCTTGAAGGCCGCGAAGGACGTTGTCCATTGCGCGTTGAAATGTAGCAGGGGCTGTCTTCAAGCCAAAGGGCATACGTAAGAATTCGTAATGTCCTGCTTGTGTACTGAAGGCTGTTTTCTGTCTGTCTTGTTTTTCTATTTCAATTTGATGGTAGCCACTCGCTAAATCAAGGGTCGAGAAATAAACTGATTTACCTAATTTGTCAAAAAGATCTGCTATGTTGGGTAAAGGGTATTTATCGTCAGTGGTTATGTCGTTCAGTCGACGGTAATCAATGACCATTCTAAATTTTTGTTCGCCCGATGCGTCTAATTTTTTTGGAACTAAGTGAACAGGGGCATTCCACGGGGAATGTGATTCCTGGATTACGTTGTCTGCTAAAAGTTTTTCGACCTGACTATTTATTTCCTGAGTTTGGATTGGAGGCAACCTATATGGCCTAACATAAATAGGATCTTCGTTCTTTGTACGGATTTGGTGCTTTACCTGATTTGTGAAAGTTAAGGGGAGTTTGTCACAGTAAAAGATGTCTCTATATTCGTAACAAAGTTTTTTAATGGCATGACGTTCTTCCTGATTCATATGATCTAATCTTAGTTTATTTAAGTTTTCTGTCAAAATTTCATCTATTTGTAGGTTATTTGGTAAGTTATTAATGTTGTTAACGGGAATTGATGTTTCTTTGAATGGCTCTACTTTAAAAGGTTTTGAAATTGTTATGGTTACATAGTTATCGGAAATGTTTTGAACTACGGTGTGGGCGTATCCTTTATTACATCTTATTAATGCGCTAGGCATACGAACACCTTGACCAAAGTCTCGGTAATCGATGATTGCGTCACCGTTTGATAATTCAGTAGGTAGCTTAACGCGTGTCTCCGATCTCGGGGCTATACGCACTTCGTATGGTGGGCTATATATTATAGGAATCTCGGTATTGCGAATTCTGAGAACCTGCCTGTCCATATCGATTGTTGCTCCTAACTGTTTCAAAAGATCACTGCCTATTAGACCATCAAAACGATCGTCTACACTGTATACGTAATATTTATGATTTCCTGGAGTCATAAAAGATTTAAAAAGGGGAATGTGAATTACTTCATTGTGGCTGCTTCGTGCATGAGTGCTTATTACTTCGAACGGCTCTTCATATTTGTACGCGTTGAAGTATGAATTAGCTAAATAAGGACTAATGAACGAGCGCGTGCTTCCTGTATCTATCATGAATTTAGAACCTATTTCCGGAATTATGATATGGGGTAATCTTAAGATTCCGTCATAGTTGAGATTTATTATTTCGGATCGTTGTCCGTAGAGGCTTCGGTACAAAAATTTTCATCATTGCCAACCGGGCAATCCGGGTCTACGATTTCCTGTTGTTGTTGTTCGATTTCCTGATTTTCGAAATCTTGGAAATTGTTACAATAATCGTAATAATCTATTTCGTCTATTCCGTCATCGTAATAAAATGCTTCTTCGGGGTTTTCTAAGTTGTTCATGAGGTTATGTCGTACTGGAGCTGCAGTACGCATTGAAATGTCTGTGTTTAAATTATTAGAAGGGCGCTGAGCTAACGGAGGGTTGCTTACGCCGAATTTAAATTGGTTGTTCGGGGGTTGGTTGAAGTAACCAAATCTATTATATTTATTATAATTTGAAGGAATGCGGTAAGGCATTGGCCTACGATTGAACATGTTGTTATTTTGAGGACTGTAAATGGGTCTCGTTTGATTGGGTTGTAAACCGAATTTAAAATTTGTTTGGCTAGGTAATTTATAATTTTGGTTAAAGTTTGGGGTAAAGTTAGGTTTGAAGTTGTTTTGGGGAATTCCGAATTTAAATGCAGGCATTTGCGTTGGCGTTATGAAGTTAGGTTTAAAAGCTGTTGAATTTTGTAAAAAGTTTGGTTTAGGTGCTGGGGCACTTTTGTTTTTGTTTTTACTATCATATTGGAATTTGAAGTTTTCCTCCTCTGTTACAATGGCTAAGGCCTGTTCCAGAGAGTTGCAACCTTTTAATCTAATAATTCGTATCATGTCTTCGGAGAGATTAAATAAAAATGTGTTAAGTGCTAAGTTATCGTAAATGATAACTTTCGCTGCTTTTACGCCTGTGTCTTCAATTAAATTTACTTTGGATAATAATGTGCTGCGTACGGCTTGAATTCTATGACACAGATCGATGTAGGATTCTCCTGTTTTGATTTTAATTTGTTCTAGCTCTATGGCTATGCAAGCTTCTGAACGCGGATCTCCAAAATGCTGGGTTAATACAGATTTTAAAGTTTGCCATGTATCAATATCGTAACGCTCACTTAATAACGCTGCGGCACGACCGCTGAGCCTACTTGTTACGGCATGGAAAACATATGTGTTTTGTAACACATTTTCATCTGATGATCTATAAATATTTATTACATATTCACATTTTTTAACAAAAAGATTTAAAAGCTTTGGTTCGCCTTCGAACTTGGGTATTAAATTTAGAATTTCAGTGGGGATGGCGTTAATGTTAACCATCTTTACAATTTACGTTTAAATCACTATTTAAATCTTTTAGTTAACACACACAAAATAATACACACAATTTAAAATACACACAAAAATAAAATAGTACAATAAGATAATAAGCTTTGAATAATTTACAATTTATTACGATATTAATTTAAAGAGTTATGGGTAACCAATTAATTAATATCAATTTACAATTTACTTTATTTGGATAATTAATTAAAGAGTGTTGGAATTACCAATTAATTAATATCAATTTACAATTTACTTTACTTGGATAATTAATTAAAGAGTGTTGGAATTACCAATTAATCAATATCAATAGAATTTGTATGAGTATTAAGTTAAAGAGTGTTGGAATTACCAATTAATTAATCTCATCAAATTTAACATTTAAATAGTCTTAAAAACTAGCGCTGGCGTAATCCTGAGGTTAAGGAACTACGAGCAAATAACGTTTCTCACGATTTAGGGTGAAATAACATTAAAGGGTGCCAAGGAAAGACTGGTAAAACGGTAGCGAAGAGGTTTACTCACAGGCCGCTCCAAACCATGTCTTCTAGGCTGGTGTAGAAGTGTTGCTCTGTTGCTGCTGCTGCCGCCCGGTGACTTATTTGTTTGGTTCGAGGATCCCGCCGTTGTGCACTTGATAGTACAGCCGCGAAGCGCGAAAACAGTTATCTGGAACTTTATAATTCGTGAACGCGACGCGAGATCCTACCGGCTGCGCCAGTCAAGTTTTGACGGCTCGCAGACTTTAAAAATAAAACAAAAGTTTTGATGTTAAAAACACTGTATTGTTAGAGTTAACACTTTTACACTGGTTTACTAAACTATTGATCTGGATGATCACAACTACGAACTAGTGATCTCGATGATCAGTACTTAAGCTAACACTCGCTAGGAGCGGAGAAGTACACGTGATGTGGGACGAGTTACGACTGCCGTATGGGATGCCCGCGGGCCTATATATAGATGTCCTGAGGACAGTCATGTCTAGAGTGGGGACGGGAAGCGTCTACCACGAATAAGTTGCTAACGGAAATGTTTAGGTTGAATTAAACAAAACATTTCCCATGAAATTTAGGCTCTACAATGTAGCGCAGGATGTTTATGTCTGAGGCTTGAAGAGACTCAGCATAACAGTTCTCAAGAAATTAGCCAGTTACATTGTAGTAACTGTTTATGTTGCAAAATGATTGATGTGACATATCTGAGAGCTTTAGAAGACTCATCAAAACAATTCTTAAGAAGTATGGCAGTTACTTTGTAGTAACTGCTTACATTGCAGTAAGTTTATTTATTGGGAATGGTGATAGAGTGGGATGGCAGATGTGATGACATAACTACCTACATATTGGCGCGGTCATGTTTGGGATGGGTGACCATTCTGACCATTTCAGTGACGTGTATTTTATCCGGTTAATATCGACAGATATTAGTCGTTAAGCCCGGTCAGAGGCCCACGGGCGGCTTAATAACATCTGACAGTAAGGTTGGTCACTTACCTTACAAACACCCCTCCACCAATTCGCACTGAGCCCGCGTGGTGACCACCTCATAGTTGAGGTGAGGTCTGTGCCCAGCAGTGGGACTTATATAGGCTGATGAGAATGAGAATGTACTTACATACGACAGCACAACAAGGTAAAAAACTGCGGCATCTTATGCTTTTGTCGGAAAGGCGAGTTTGCAACAAACATCACATCTACCCGAGATCACTTTCTATGAAACAATGTACAACAATTTATGTTCATTTTCACAACCCTCTGAACTCTGGTCGGTTTTTCTTTATTGCGCTAAATGCTTACCCAATAAATCGATTTCCCTAACAAGCTTTGCGAACCTATAAATAAAAATGCCAATACAAAGCTTTGCCACTTAAATGGCATTAATTAAAGAGATCAGAATGCCTACTGCGACCAACTAAGCACACTATTGCGGACGGTTCAAAATATCATTGTCATATTGCAAAATTTTGATGTGCCTGAAATTGGGTTGCAAAACACAAGACTTTTCCCTATTACCGAGCTACAATTTTCTCATATCTCCGAGTTGTTTGAACTCCTAATACGGTGGATATAAGTCAGTAAAAGGAGCTCCATATAACCTAATACGGTGCCAAGATCAGTTTTAGGGTTCCTATTTGTAACTAACCATACCTAATTTTATATAGTAAATAAATATATATAAAATATTTCATCTTTCATTTTATCATATATGTATAAAACATTCCCGATATCTTGACTCCGTTACGTTCTAAAATATCAGGAACGCAAAAACAATAAAATACATATAAATCCCGTAAAGAAGAACTTAGTACTAATCTAAATCGGAGCCTATAAATACGGAACCCTCGTTCAGCGAATCTGAATAGCACTTGTCCGGTTATTATTATTATACATTTTCCGGTATAAACATGAAAAGAAAGATAGACACTTGTATTTATCCTATTTTTATTCCACCTTTATAAGGATTAAGCGTTAATTACCCTAAAAGCATAATAAATCGATATTTCGGGATGACATAAATTACCATTCTCGGTTTTAGGAACCATTTTTCTCGGCTCTCATCTTAATTTTACCTCGGTAATAGGGAAAATCGACATTCACAATTTATCTTTTTTTTTAAACAGTTTAAGCCTTTCATAGTGATGAACAAATGAGATTTGTTAAAATTTTTATCTTTAATCATGTCAATCATATTTTTTCACGTGGCGAAATGCCATTTTTTGTGTTACTTTCAAATGTCTTTGTGACATTTGAAATAGGTAATAGGGTGGTAATAGGGCGATTTATCTTAGACCTCCAGACAATGCACCCCCTTACGGTGAATGACAAGGATCCATTCTGAGGACGGTTGTCTTTCATCAAAGCTTGATTAAATAGTAAATAGGTCATTAAATAGTAAATCACATCGATTGTTTAGCTACAATTTAAGCGTGAAGTGTTAATGAATGTTGGTATTAAGATTAGGTATCTGTAAGTGCTCCTTAGGCTGCAGCCAGCCATGATTCATCAATGTTGTGGTAAGATAGCTACAACATCTTTACAGCTGTTTAACAATCAGTTAAGATAAATTAGCTAATTTATTAAGTTTCGAAATACTTTGAAATTTCTTTACAATGTGAAATTAAAACACACTTAAAGAAAAAACAGACTGCCACAGGCGGGAATCGAACCCGCACCTCCCGCAAGCCGATTCCTCTACCAATTGGCAGCCCGTTTTTTCTTTAAGTGTGTTCTAATTCCACATTGTAAGGAAATTTCCATAGTGAATGCTAAGAATTTAGAAACTTAATTAGGTACCTACTATACACAACTTTGACAGCTAAGCAGTTTTTTGCCGAAAACTTGGTTTCAGCTGATACATAGTTAAATTGAAAATCAGAGGCCTCTATGAAGTATTAATATCGTAATTACATACGTATTATGTAATCTATTGCGTAAAAACAATTTTCAATGTACAGTACGTTTGTAAGTAACGTTTGATACGATCAGTATGGAAAATTGACAATGTTTTCACTCATTACATTACATGCTATGTATATGTAAAATAGTCGAAATCCTACAACACAGCGGCCTCGGATTTTCGATTTAGCCTTTGAAGTCGAAGCTCTCGTCAAAAAACTGCTTGGCTGTCAAAAAATTGTAATACGTAATATAAACATTGGTTCCTTTCGGGTTTTAAATGTGTAAGCACTTGCTATAGCGTGATAGCAAAAACTACATCAAGCTATAGTCTTGAGTCTCTTGCGGTAACAAATGTGCAAATATTAAATCTTTTGTACCACCCTTACCGCCGGCGCACACATGCTGCACAAAGTCGCCGCGACTCGCGAATGCCAGCGTGTCAAAGAGCTGACATGTTGTACAATAACTTTATTAGAAGTTTACTATTGTCAGACAAATATTTTGCATGCTTTTTGTCAATGGCTAAATGGGCCGAACATCAAATTGATTGGAAACATTCTTGTACCCCGTTTACACGCAAATAAATGATTCTGATTCTGATTCAACTAATCACCATGGCCAAATCGCTGACAACTGCAAGTCGTCGAATAGTTTGCGGCAGGTGTGCCCTGGCTCTTAGTGAGTTGGTGTTTAATTTAGCTTTATTGTGATTGGCACTTACTTATTCCATAATATATATAACTTTAAAAAACTAACATGAGCCAGCCAGCCTTCAACAGCTGATCGAATTTATACCAAAGATAACTTAGAACCACCATGATAAAATTTTCTTTCGAATAAAAAAACTGCATTGTAGTCGGTCTATATTTTTGGGAGCTACAATTTGGCCACAGCAGACTTACACAAACGTACACTATTTCGAGGGTTTAATTAAAGCCACTCAAAAACGTTTATTAATGTAATGATGCCTTCTTTGGTATCCATATTTTAAAAAACCTTTATACTCGTATACCGATTATAATCCAATTGAATTGAATTTTTTTATAAATAAAATAAATAAATATTTCACAACAATCAAACCAATTCTCTAGTCCCAAATTAAGCTACGAGGCTTGTGTTATGGGTACTAGACAACGGATAAACATACTTAAATACTTTTTTTTTGTAAATAAATACATATTATACATAGAAAACACCCAGACCAGTACAAACACATGTGCATGCACACTTATGCTTGTACTGTGCGGGGATCGAACCCGCGACCCTTGGTTTAGAAGTCCGACCTGCGGACCACTGCACCAAGTGGTAGACAAATTATCTGTCCCAATCATAAAAGTCTTGAAACATAAATGCCAATTGAATTTTGAGTGTAAACAAATCGCTACCTATTCAGTGATAAGCGATCGAACGGAATGATAACAATAGCACGTACAATTGACATGAATTAAATTAAGGAAAATCAAATAATTGTGTCCTAATTTGGAAAGTACATAACTAGGTCATAATGACTCGAAAAAATATTTTTTTCTAAAAGCATTTTCTCAAATACTCAAAAGCAATAACAAAATCATAATCAGTAAACAATGTCCTTAAAAAAATTACTGAGCCGATACGACTATCGTTTTAAAAAACCTTAAACTCTATCCGCCAAAACCTCTAAAATAAGCTTTGCAAAGGGTACATCATTTTCCTTATTATGTCCTTAAGGCTACACTGACAATTTGCAAGAAATAAATTCCTCAGAAAGGTTATTTGTTATTTTCAGTGATAATGAGGACCAAGGCAGTAAGGTTTCAAAACGTTTGTTGTTTCGCCTACATTATTTACTTACGTATAATTGTTTTTTTTTTCGTTGCAAACGCTTTTGCAAACTTTAGCCTGCTCTAAAACATCGCAGCCTTAAGCTTATTTACTGCAAAAACTTTCACTGAAAACTTACCCGAAAATCCACAATGCATATTTAACTTTATTGCAATTATTATTCAAAGAAATAATTCAGCACTAAATTACCACTCGTCACGTTATTTTCGCGGATCAGCGAAATTGGGCACACGGCTGCCTCCTACGCCGGACAAAATCATACTGGCTGATAGTGGTACAGGCGGGTGATATGAGATAAACATAACTTACTTTTTTGAAATTCGTAATGCTGTTTCGATTAGCGTTGATTAACAAGTGATCTTGCCTAAAGATGCTTCGATAATGAAGACAACGATGTTATGACAAGTAGTTTTTTTTTTTCATTTTGTGCCTTTAAAGTAAGCTCACGGGCACAGGCAGGGCCATATAACGAGAAAAACTGATCTCTGTTGGAGAAGAAAACTTACAGATCGTTAACCATTTCATATAAAACACAGCATAAGGTCTTCGATCGGATAGGTGGTCAAATGTTCATAGAGTTGTGTCTACTGTTAAAGAAATATTATAAAACAGTTTTTGTCTGAAGCACTTAGTTCTTAATTTAAGACCGCATTTCATTAACCTATTTCTGCAGTTCGTAGGAAATTTTTGATTTTAAAAATTTATCTTAAATCGATAAACAGTCACTCAGTCAACATAGCACGCTATAACGTCATAGTATGTTATTCCCATACGGGCTCTATGGAGAAAAGCATTTAGACAATTGGTAAAATGTGAGTTAACGTTTGGTGGTATCTACTACGCTATTGTCTGATAAAATTAAAGGATCGATAAATTTATTTTGGGAAATATGAATGTCATTCAGTTATACTCGTATTCTGAACATCACAAAATATCGGCTTGCATCTCATGAGTTTATTTTAATCTTATTTTTACTAGTAATAAATATTGAGCTTTTGCAATGTTTTTTTAGAATGGTGCCTTTGAATAGACAAAGAATACTTATTAATACGTATGGACGGATGGATTAATTATTCAAGCCATCATTCTTTTCGATTGCTCTTAGATGCAAGGTAACTAGAATTTTCTAGAACTTTAAAAGTTTTAACAAGCACTGCAGTAGCAACGAGCATTAACATTTATTGTGCTATTACTGCGTGGAAATGTAAGACACTTAGCTTATTTATTTATTTAAATGTAAAATAGACACTTACATTTTGAGTGCTACTTTTAATCTTACTTTAAAATTCAATTTTGTTTCCTTAAAGTAAGTTTCTAAAGTATGTACAATGTGATAAGGATATAATTGGCGGACTTAATGCCATTCTCTA
This sequence comes from Pyrausta despicata, assembly GCA_963921415.1. Lineage (NCBI taxonomy): Eukaryota > Metazoa > Arthropoda > Insecta > Lepidoptera > Crambidae > Pyrausta > Pyrausta despicata. Next base: position 10,484,103 of record OY992864.1, read on the forward strand.
CTAGTCAACTGCGTGGGAAGTTTACTGTTGGCTCAAGTACCTAAAAAGTTTTGACGAAAGGTCAACCTTAACTAAAAAAAATAATCATCCTTATGAAGATTAGACCTTCATAGGGACCCTTAGACTTTATAATATAAATTTAAAATTATTAAATTCAACTAGATTAAATAACAAATATAATTGGATTTTATTTGCTAAGTTTTTTTTTGCGTTCACAACGCTATTTTTAATTTCAAAATCCTCCCCGATGACCGGAGCCGAAAAGAATTTTTAAAGTGTAATGTCTTTTCGAAATTAAATATAATTGGATGGTTTTCAATATTTCTCTACTTGCATACTCAGATAAAACTATGTGTGTCATCTTTTAGTTCAAAAGAACAATAAAGATATGAATCAAATTGTCAAAATTACAATAATTCCCTATTTTGTAAATTACTCTGCCTCGTTGGTGTAGTGGCAAAGTTTCTGCCTTACATCCGGGAGGTCCTGGGTTCGAATCCCAGGTCGAGCCAAAATTGTTTCTGAGATTTTCTGTCATGAATTTCTCAAAAACAGCTCGGAGTCGGGAAGTTGGCGGTGTTACATGATACATCCCCATGCCTCGGAAAGCACCTGTCCTGCGCCTGATCTCTCCGGTCATGTCGGATTGCCGTCTCACCGAACTTTGAGAGTGATGGAACAGTAAGTGCACCTGTGTATTGTGCTCACTCTTGTGCACTATAATATCTCCTGCGCAGTTGGCTGATCTCTGTTGAGAGTAGCCGCCGTGGCCGAAATCGGCCAGGAAGACTATTATTATTGTTTTGTAAATTATGTGATTGTGCAAAAAACTTGACAATAATTTTGTTTCAAAACTAACTGAATTTTTGTGCTTTCCAATATAAACATTGCATATTTGTGCGCGCTAACGAATTTCCATTAAATTGCAGACCACAATAACCTTTATGAAGAGGTGTTATTTTTAACAGACGAGAACATATTTACTGCAAACAATACTAGGTTTGGTCAGAATATGCATTTGTTGATTTATTTGAACTATACAGAGTGAAATATTTTCATACAACGAAAATAAATCAATTTTGCTAGAGTTTTATTGTTCAAGCTTATGGTGATATTTCGTTTACTGGGATTAATTTTGTTCCTTTTGAATAGGTATTTTTATATACAAGGGAGTTGATATTCAGAGCAAAAATTTAGGTGCCTTAAGTTAATGCACAGAGGTTGACTGGCAGAAAATGCTTTTAGCATCGCATAGTCATATGATTCTCGTGTCACAGTGTTCGTTCCCGTACTCCTTCGAAACGGCTTGACCGATTCTCGTGAAATTTTGTGAGCATATTGAGTAGGTCTGAGACTCAGCCAAAATCTATTTTACATACCCCTTAATCATAAGCGTTGTCCACCCTGAACATTTATATGGCAAAACAACGTTTGTCGGGTCAGCCAGTATTCTTATACACAGGGGAGTTGATGTACAAAGCAAAAAATTAGGTGCCTTATGTTAAGGCACAGATATCTTGAGGTTGACCAGCAGAAAAAGCTTTTAGCATTAAGTGCACCCTTTGTACATTTCTTGTGCAATAAAGTTTTGAATAAAGAAATAATATAAGAATACTCTGTAGTTACGGCGTATCTATCTAAATCATCCACATGTATCTTTCACGATTTTATTTAGTCGAGGAACTTTTGAAATCTCCTACTACTTTGGCCTACGCGGTTATAGTCCTCTTGACCGATTTCTACCACGGCGGCCAATCTCAACAGAGATCAGCCAATATACGAGATATTATAGTGAACAAGTGTGAGCGCAATACACAGGTGCATTCACCATTCCATCAAAGTTCGGTGAGTCGGCAATCTGACATGACCGGGGAGAGATCAGGACCAACGGCTTAACGTGCTTTCTGAGGCACGAGGGTGTAACACCGCCAACTTTATTACTACTTATTATTTAACTACAGAAATGAAGACCTTTTTTATACAAAATCACCTCTACTTTCACCCGTTTGAGGGATCATGTCTACTTCACCGACAACCCTGTATACCTGAATGACATTCACATTTTCCAAAAATACTTTATGGAACGGCTAATTTTATCAGACTATTTAAAAATCCGCCCTACGACACACAAACATCTGACGCGTGTGACTTATCACAATGATAAGCAATAAGTGATAAGATAGTGACGTCGCTCAATTAATAAATTTAGTAAATTAATACATTGGCCGATAACTTTTTAATATAAACCACGTTATCTGTGAGTACCCACGAAGTATTAAAACCATTGGTAGAATATACGCCGCTGTGATTTCAAGTAAAGTACTTTTACTAGATAAAGTTTAATAAATATATTCAATTTGTCTGTGTTTGTGTTGTCTGTTGCAAAGCGCTAGTACGGCAAAAAAATAAGGAGACATGTTTCGGTAATATTTCTTTTTTAAGGGTTCCGTACCTCAAAAGAATAAAAACGGAAACCTTATAAGATCACTTTGTTGTCCGTCCATCCGTCCGTCCGTCCGTCCGTCTGTCAAGACCGTTTTTCTCAGGAACGCGTGGAGGTATCAAACTGAAATTTCTATATAATACTTAAGTCTACTGTCTCTGGAAGCTGTAGAAAAATCAACCTTGTAAGCCAACGCAATCAAAAGATACAGCCATTTAAGCCGCAAATTTCCGTAAATATTCGAAACTCGCACGGGAATCAAAACCTACAGGGTACTTCCCGTAAATTGAGAATCTTGAAATTTAGTACGAAGTCACACCTTATAGTACAAATATAGAAAAAATTACGAAAACTGTAAATTTTCAGTTTCATAATATAAAAAAAATATTTTTGAAAAACATTTTTGACAATTTTGAACTTTCAAAGTTACTACTCCTTATCTCATGAACGCGTTGAGATATTAAATTAAAATTTATATTAAATACTTAAGTCTATAATACCCGTGATGGGTGAACTTTTACTTATATACCTACAGGTTTGTACGGAACGAAGCGAACTCACCGCAAAGATGCCTGTTCACTTTAGATTTGAAAATTGTAGGTTGCTAGGTTGTAATTCCAGGGAAACACTGAAGCAGGTACTGAGGTCCACTCTTTTGCAGTGCGCATCAGGAATGTAAATGAGAAGCGCTTGGTTTGTATCCGTAGAACATCGAACCGGGCGAACAATCAAGACAATTAAGATTGTTTTAAGTTTTTCAGTTTCAATTGTAGTAAGAAATGATAGATGCTATCCCATGAGGTATTCATATCCAGGTCTAAAACCTGAAATATGGTACCTAGCTCACAAAATTATAATCACAATATTAGGATAGTAAGCTCCAATGGTAATGATCAACATTGTACGAAGGTGATTACAAGAAACTTAAACTATCTTCCAAGTGTATAAACTTATCGCACAATGCAACTTCTTCTTCTTAGCGTGTCGATGGAACACGAGAAATTATATCGTGGCAGCCCAGAATTCAGCCACTTGTATGGCGGATCGACTGCAGTTCATTAAATCCGCTGGCGTGCAGGTGTTGGGGCACGCCGGGCACGATGTTAAGTGTGCCATAGTTTGCACTGCACCGCAAACACAGTCCACATCGGAGCTTGCCGAAAATCCCCACCTGGCCATGTTCTCCTTACTTCGACCAACCTGAGTCCGTAGCCTGTTTAAGGACTTCCAGATCGGCCATGGTAGATCATGTCCAGGAGGGAGATTCTCGGCAAGTGGGACAAAGGGAGTAGGCAGAGAAGCGTTTTCGCGCCAAAGGTCACGTTTGGCCTGTAGTGGTTCGGTAGAAAGTGGGGCGACACACTTAATAAAACTGCGACGACTTTTTAGCCTTTGCGGCACTGATACGTAGTCGTGCATAGGGTGCCGTGAGTCGCGATCTGCGTTTGCCCTTTCAGTAGAGCTAGCTACGGCCCTGCGGACTTCCGGAGGTACTATACCAGCTAGTGGATATAGCATTGACACTGGGGTAGGTTTTAGACAACCAGTGATGACCCGGCAGGTGTCATTCAGGGCTACATCCACTAACCTGGCATGAGCGGAGCGGCTCCAAACAGGGGATGCGTACTCGCCAGCTGAAAAGGCGAGCGCTAGCCCTGTCGTCCGCAGCACGTGCGGCGTGGCTCCCCATTTGGTGGTAGTTAGGCGACGCAGTAAGTTGTTCCGCGAGTGCCTTTCTTCTTGGCGTCATCGCAGGTCTGCTTGTAAGTAAGAGATCTGTCTAGCGAAACGCCAAGATATCTCGGATAGTTGTTGTGCGAGATTGGTACCCCTTGCCACACAATATTGAGCTTACGTCTCGCTTCTCTGTTGCGCAGGTGGAATGCACAAGACTCCGTTTTACTCGGGTTTGGCTTCAGTGAGTTCGCCTCGTAGTAGCTACTCAGATTATTGAGAGCTACAATGAGGTTAGCCTCAATTTCTTCAAACTTGGAGCCTTGTGATGTTAGTGCCAGATCGTCGGCGTATAAGAAGCGGGACGTATTTATGCTGGATGGTTGATCGTTGGTGTAGATGTTAAAGAGGAGCGGCGCCAGGACACTGCCCTGAGGAAGGCCGTTCCTTTGTGACCTCCAACGACTCTTGTCTGAGCGGAGATGTACCTGAAACCGACGGTTATGGAGGAGTTCTCGAAGGATCATGACGAATTTGCGATCGCCGGTCATGATGTCCACCTTCCATAACAGTCGGTTGAGGTTCACCGTATCGTAGGCCGCAGACAGGTCCACGAATACGGCGCCCGTTATCAACCCAGACTCGAAACCATCTTCAATATGTTGCGTAAGCTTGAGCACTTGGTTACAGCATGATTTTACCGGTCTGAAACCTGCTTGTTCTGGGACTAGTTTAGGGTCGATAAGGCCTGTGAGCCGGCTCAGCAGCAATCGTTCAAATAGCTTGTACGTATGGCACAATAATGATATTGGCCGAAAGCTTTTAGGATTGTTTGCTGATTTTCCTGGCTTCAGTATTGCTATCACCTTTGACTTTCTCCAGATGCGTGGTATTTGAGCAGATTCCAGACAATTGTTAAATAGCTGCAACAGCCAAGATACAGCTACTGGACCGAAGTGCTTTATTTGCTCCACTGAAATGTTGTCTATCCCGGAGGCTTTACCGCAGTTAAGGAGTTTGATGGCAGATATAATGTCACCTTAGCTGAAAGGCAAACTGACTTGGTTGGACGTGCCTGCAGAGTTGTTCAAATGTGGACATTTCGCAGGGCGGCCAGATTTGCCATTAAGAAGAAGTTGGTGTCCCACCTGATTTGCGGTAATCTGACTGGGCGAAGAGGGTGAAGGTGAATCGTTAGTGAGCTTGCGGATGGTGGACCAAGCCTTCTTACTATTGTGTGTCATATTGATGTTGGTAACAGTTTTTATCCACGCATCACGTCGATTTTCGCTCACTCGCGATAACAGCTCCTCGCCAGCCAGTATGGTTTCCTCAGAGAAAGGGTCGTTATGGAACAGGTCCTCATAACTTTTCAACAGCTCTGCGGACCCCGATGAAAGTCCAGGGATATAGGCTGTCCGACATCCTCTCGGGATACATTTGAGAGAAGTTTTCGCAACTAAGTCGACGAATTGATCGTAATGTTGCGGTGAAGGTGGGATGTATATTACCGCATCGTCAATAAGTTGCGAAAACTGCGTCCAGTCAGCTTTACAGTAGTTGAAACGACGCTTCAAAGGCACCCGTAAAGGTTGTACGACAGGGTGGATTTTACACATTATAGGTCTGTGCTGTGTTCGAGGTATTGGTGGGCATACGTATTTATTGCTCTGAGAGCTAACTGTTGAGCTAACAAAAATTAGGTCTGGGTTATACCCGCGCTTCCATCGGCCGCTGTTAAAAGAAGCCGGTTGTTTCGGACTACAATGCAACTAATAATAGGTCCTATGAAATTGCCGTTTTACTTTGCACTTGAATATCTTTTGACTGAGTGGGAGTTTAAAATGCAACTTAGTCTTAAATTAAAGCGTGGAATAAATTGTTTCAAAATATGCATTTTAATTGTTTTATATAATTTGGTTTAGCCAGGTTTGGGCTAGTACCACAAGCATGGAAAACTTAAAAAAAATAAAAATTGTTTTATCGTCTCAGTAGTGCTACAAAAACTGTAGAAAGTGTTTTGAGTCCTTAGGAAGTAAGGCAAAGCTACCCATTGCATGACTTTTTGTTTAAAAAAATAGGTTTACCTATGAAATTGCCGTTTTGACTTTTTTGTAACTTCAAACTTGAATATCTTCGGACTTGGTGCGAGCTGAAAATTCAACTTAGTATATAATGAAAGCTAGGAGGATAGTGTTTAAAAATATTTATTTTTTTCATTTTGGAATAGTCACGTGTAAAATACTGTTTTAAGGTGCTGCTTACGCCGGGATCCTGGTCTATGAAGTTTACTCTGCTCCCTACCTCAAAACCATGTAACACAAGCCAATTTAAAATGTTGCCATGTTGGGTCCTCTATAGCTGCCGGCAAAACTACCGACATTTTCATAAGCCTTTTTGTTATATCGCAAAGCATTTATTAAAAAAGATTTCCAAGATAATATTTTTTAAGCTTTTGTGTAAAAAACAGTTGTGTTAAAATAGTAGTCAATTATTTAAAAAGTTTTTTTATAAAAATGGCTATATTGAAAGCATGGAATGGATTAAATAAAGCTTTTGGGTTAGCAAAAGTTTAGTATAAGTAAAAATATATTGCTATATACGTTCAAAGTGTTTCATAAAAACTACAGACTGCATTTAATAATCATAATTTATTAATTAATTTATTATCAGGCTATATATTTAAAAATACAGGCCCATAGATAAATACCTTAAAACTAACATACATTTAATATAATAACTTCATAAACAAACACATACAAAATCTAACAGAACAAAACAAAAAATACACGCATCATGATTTCAAAGTAGAGCGCGCGGTGTCAACAGGCAGCCGTCCTCGGAACTTGCAAAAACGTCTCCCTGTGGCCAGAAGTCTTCCTTCATAAAGATGGTGGGTCGGAATCCTCATCATAAACGAGTTAAAACTCGCTTTGTGGCGAGAGTACAACCGTTCGACCCTGAGGGTATACAGTTCGAAAATTTCGTGCAGACTCTTCCTGCGGGGTGACGGACGAAGCGGGGGGTGAGGTATCATACTGAGAGCTGCAGCCATTTTGCCATAATAACTACGAAGGTGCGTAAGATATTCGCCATTTACATTGATGACCAGTCCGTTCCAATCCAGCGTCGTGAACACACCCTCAAGCTCGTTGGTGAACAGTTTTGGAGATTGTAATGAGTAGCATAAATAAAAAAACCAGGCAAAACGATAAGCACACAGATTTTATTTAAATTAGGTTGTAATCACAGATATATATTTACATAGATAACGCAAATGCATGCACTTCGCGTGTCCGAACTCCGACCAAAACCCCGACCAAACGTCAAGGTTGGTCGCCGCTAAGTTCAGTCCGCTCGCTCCGTTGCAGCTGGATGGGCCGCAAAAATTTAAAAAATGCCTCGTTGCGTGATAATTAACTGCAGTAGCTCAAAAATTTCAATCGGTTTGGATTGCCCGTCACTAAATTTCGCCTGTGACGTCACAGTAGGTGTTAAAAAGTCGGCACGCTTGGTTTCAATACAAATCGTGATACTTGCGTTATCTATGTAAATATATATCTGTGGTTGTAATCAACTATCAAAATACAAATTGGCAGAGTTTCGGCCTATTCAGTGGCTAAGAGGGCAAAAGTGGCTAGACTGAGCTTTCTGGCCGTTATAAGGGCTTGCTCCCACCCAAGGGCGCACGGCTGGCGGAAGTTGTAGTGGGGAGCGTCAACTGGCATGGCGGTGGCTTCCCATTGGCTGGCTTGGCTAGGATTGGCTGGCTTGGCTAGGATTGGCTATGATTGGCTATGGTGGCTGAGGCTTGGCGTTACATTCGGCCGTCCTGAAACAATGATTGCTCCCGCAATGGGGAAGGGTTGTATTAGTTCTTAAGTAAATCAATGAGGTCTCTATGATGCTAGCACTGTCAGACATAGGTACGGTGCTTGTATAGGGCCGCAATAAGTCTGCAGCAACTAGTCCTGTAAAAGCTTTATAGCCTCTCAAGCCTTTAATGTTTCGTATCCTATGTCTGTCATTGCCAACAACCTTAGTTATGATAGTATTGACTTTAGCTGCACTACTGTTATCATTCGAAAACTGCCTTAAATTTCTACTCGTAAAGGCTTTCCCATGGTCGCTTACTACTTTGTCTGGATACCCGAATAAGCTAAACGTCTTTTTTTATAATTCGAATTGTTCCTACTGAATTTACTGTCCGAGTGGGCTCTGCTATGACAAATTTAGAAAAAGTGTCTGTCAAGTCAAGACCAATATGTACTGATAACCCTTTATGGTCTTGCAAAAAGGCCCTAAGTGATCAATGTGCACCATACGCATAGGCTCAGAAGTTTTAGGTATTGGGAAAAGTCTCCCTTCTCTTTTGCCATGATTTTCTTTGCCATAAGCACAGTGTAAACAAGCATCTACATATTTGCGAATAAAGCAGGTCATTTTAGGAAACTAATACTCTTGTTTTATTAATTCTAAACATTTTTGAAAGCCTACATGTCCGATATTATCGTGGTGCATCTGTGTTATCTTCCATCGAGCCGAAAAAGTGACTACTAGGCGATTTCCGCGTAATGTTTTACGCTATAATCTGTCATTTATTAGTTCATAGTTATTAGTAATATCTGTAGAAGCACCCTTGAGTTAGTGAATGATACATTTAAGTTTCTCATCTAGATATTGCACAGTATAAAACCAAACTGTTATTTAAAGCCGTCTAATGTTCATAGTATATACAACAGGGTTCCTACTCAGCGCGTCTACGTGTTTCATGCGATCCCCCGGCCGGTAATCAATGCTAATGTCGTAGTCTTGTATTGATAACCAAACAATCGGCGACTACTTTTACTTGTTTTCCTACAATATACACTCTGAACCTACGCAATGACTCAACAACGCCAAGAGTTTCCAGTTCATAGCTATGGTACATACTTTCCTCTTTACTTGTAACCCTACTAAAGTACATAACGGGGCGTAATGTCTCATCGGCTTGTCGTTGTAATAATATGCCTGCAATACGTAACTTACATGCATCCGTATGTATCTCCGTAGGCAAAGTAGGATCAAATAACGGAAGTAAAGGTTTTGTAAAAAAACAACGTTTTAACTCTTCGAAACTTTGACACTGATCACTACCCAAACACTGTTTGTCCTTGTAAGATCGGACAAAGGACGCGCAATAACTGCAAAATTCTTTATGAATTTGCGAAAATAGCTACACAATCCCAACTGTCTTATTTCATGAACGTTGGTAGGAGTAGGAAACTGTGACACAGCTGTCAATTTAGCTTGACCCGGTTGAATACGAGTAGCATCCGATAATATTTCGTGCCCCAAGTAGGTAATATTTTTTTTGCAAAAACTCGCATTTACTCATATTAAGTTTAAGATTTTCAGATCTGAGTTTACATAGAACTTTTTCTAATATAGTGAATCCCGATGCCACGTCACAAGAAGGTAGTAAAATGTCATCAAGAAATGCTAAGACCTCAAATTCGTGCGAAAATCTATTCGGGTCATCGATATGACCGGTGTGTGATAAAGTTTTCGAACTACCCCCGCAGTAGTCTTTTTTTATGGAATCAACTATTTTATTCATCAACCGCATGAAGACAGACGATGCATTTGCGAGACCAAACGGAACGCGTGTATACTTGAAGTGACCTTGAGGTGTAACAAAAGCAGTCTTATGTGTGTCTTCAGGGCTTATTTTAAGTTGGTGGTAATAAAAGCCTGCTAATTTTGAGACCTGACCATCATTTGTGGCAACGGAAACTTTGACTGTGATGGAATTAAGCGCCCGGTAATCTACGCAAAGCCTATAATCGCCGTTCTTTTTCTTTACCGAAATTACTGGAGAAGCGAAACTGGACTCGGATTCTTTGACAATACCCGCATCTAATAGTTAGGATACTTTCGTTTTCCTTTCTCCTGCTCCCTGTGCGACATATGATAAGGTTGTCTATATATCGGCTGTGAATTTGTTAAATTTATTTTCATGTGTAATCAGTGCACCCTAGTTCGTTTGTATTACTTGCCAAACAATCATTATAATCGGTTAATAAATTAATTAAATGATTATAATCGTTTTTATTTAGTGGTCCTGTCTTAATTTTATTTATAAACCCCTCCTATGGTACTAATATAGGCTAAGCTCGTATATAAGACCGTTGAAACAATATTATGGCTGATGCTAATGTAATAGTATGGCGAGCTAATTATGGCTGATGGCTTGAGTGGCAATGGCAAAATACTATTGGCTTTTTTACTGACCTGTGTATCAGCAAGAGACGTGGCGTCGCAGCTGTCTGCTCTGGTCAGCACCTCGCCGCGCTGCCAGACGATCTTCCTGGTGCCAGTGTTGACGATCTTCCTGGTGCCAGTGTTGACGATCTTGATGTAGCCCGTTGAGCCACGCAACAGCGTAGCAGAGATGGAGTAGGATACGCTTGATAGCTCGCAGTGTTACGGCCGGGTGACCACATCGTTATCCTCGTCGTTGTCTTCTATGTAACTATGTAAACCTTAATGATTGATGTCCCAGGAAGAAGGCATTCTTTGCATGTAGTGACAACCTTAAATCTTTCGCGTATTTCCGTTACGTTCATACGTTTCAAAAAATCTGTGTCTTGCAGGTGAAATGCCTTGGTAGCGTCGTTCCATCCATGTATCTCACCCAGTTGGTTAATCTTTTTGAGTCACGCAGTTACTGCTGTACAATCGTCGCTATCCGAGTCAAATTCAGGTATGAGGGATGCCGCACGGTGCACCTTTATTTTGATTGCTGCGGGTACTTCTTCGTTCAGCTCACGCATGGCCTTCTGCACCTCGTCCTCCAAAAGCCTTCTCAGAATCTTCCTGGCTGGTGGTGTACTTTCTTCGGAATCCTCTTCTACGTTTTCGCTGCGAGTCCGTGAAGATTCAATCCATCCAGAAGGGCGAACAGACCTTCCGTTTTCAGGTATATCGGTGTGATTGCGCTTCATGGCCGAATCTTTTTATTTATCCCACTTCTGAAGTGTAATGAGTAGCATAAATAAAAAAACCAGGCAAAACGATAAGCACACAGATTTTATTTAAATTAGGTTATAATCAACTATCAAAATACAAATTGGCAGAGTTTCGGCCTATTCAGTGGCTAAGAGGGCAAAAGTGGCTAGACTGAGCTTTCTGGCCGTTATAAGGGCTTGCTCCCACCCAAGGGCGCACGGCTGGCGGAAGTTGTAGTGGGGAGCGTCAACTGGCATGGCGGTGGCTTCCCATTGGCTGGCTTGGCTAGGATTGGCTGGCTTGGCTAGGATTGGCTATGATTGGCTATGGTGGCTGAGGCTTGGCGTCACAAGATATAACATCTCCCTGTCTAACACCTCGAAGCAGCTGGATGGGTTTTGTTCGGTGGTTTTGAACTTGGACGGTCATTGATGCCATACTGTACAGGTCTCTGAGCATCTTCACGTACTGCCAACCGGCTTGGCATTGCTGCAAGGATTCCAGAAAAGCTCAGGTTTCGACCATAATTCGGTACGCAGAACGAAAATGATAGATTTTGAGGCTTCGATTAATCTCAATATAAAAAATCGGTCAATCTACCCGCAGTTAAAGTGTTCCTCCATTCATTAATTCCTGGACACCCTGTATTAAACAGTAGATAAATGTTGTCTATTCTTTGTACAAATTGCTCTCTGAAATAGATGGGAGGTTCCGAAGTGAAATAAATGATTCTGAATTCGAACTGTCGTTGATATTCAAGTAGTTCGAACTCATAAATTCTAAGTAAAACAGTCTTGTTTTATGGCGCAGTGCCTTCAACAAACAGTATAATGAGAATCTTTAAGACTTATTTTAATAAAATAAGAATGAAACCTTACGGCTGTGAACTACAGAAATAAATAAAAAATGGATATAGAATATTCCTATATGTATAATTCTTATATCTTTTAATATTTTTGTAAACAGTCCAAGGTCCACCAGGGCACATGTGCGTCTTTTAGTCGCAAATGACAGCGTACCAACCAATGGCCGCGGCTAATTTGCTTACAGTTGCGCGTCGCGGAGACAGTATACCACTAGTGTTACACAGTATAAAAATATACAATAACATCACATACATTGATCTGACTCCGTGGTAAGTAGCTTAAGCACTTGTGTTACGGATATCAGAATCAACACTGGTATTACACATAAATTTAAATAAATAAATATAACAGCCAGACCAGTACAAACAGCCATCATCATGCACTCAAATATTTGTACAGTGCGGGAATCGAACATGCAACCTTTTGGTTAATATTCAACTTTTTGACCATTACACCAAAGTGGTCGTCAAAATGTGCGCTGTGTCTTACATAGTTCCAAGGGAAAAGTAGGTAATCAGTTGCATTTTCTTCCCTGATTTTAAAGTACTGTTAATACAAGTTTCATCGAGAGTTTCTAATTCGAAATAGTTTTCTTCAAGACCGGGCTACGTAGTTTAATTGAAAAATTAGTTGGAAGATTCTGATACGAGAAAACGGATTAAGGAATAAGCTGAAATCTTGATGATTATTCTCAGATCATCAAGACAATCGGGCAACACCTTCCTATGGAAAATCTAAATATAAAATTAAATATTTAACTATGTGATTGCAACCTATTTGACCTCCTTATTTTTAAAAATTACAACTGTTTTAATATCTGCTGCAAAAGAGTCGCGAATAATGAAAAAGAAGAGAACTGGCTCCGCTTTCAAAACCACTAGTGTGATAGGGACCTTGTGTGGAGTGAGCAAGAAAATTCAATCCATTCTATCATTAGTCCCGTTGGCAAAAAAAAATTGTATGTAATAGGGGCATAATAATAGTAGGGGCAATGGTAATCTTTAAGACGTTGTTTTCAAGAAAAGAAAGGTTCTAGAAGAAAAAAACCGGCCAATTATGAGTCAAAGTCAAGCTCTTAGGGTTCCCTACCATACCTATAAAAGAAAATTAAAGAATTACGCAAACTTTATTTACCTAGGTCCCGGTTGAGATTTTACCGCAAGTGAAGGCGATACGGCGCCATCTAGTGGCGCAGATAAGAACTACTTAAGTGCCTTAAACCTCACTTTGAAATCTCAGTTAATGTATTGGCGCCTCTTTTTTTAATTTAGTTTATGTATTTTTTGATAAAATAGCAACAGGAATACTTACATAATCTGTGAAACTGTCATGCTATAAAGTTTCATGAGATACAGCCTCGTGACAGACAGACAGGCGGAAAGTTAAGTCCTAGTAATAGGGTACCGTTTTCATATTTGGGTACAGAACCCTAAATCACACTATTTAGGGTAAATCCACCTTAACTACAATGTGAAATTAAAACACACTAAAAGAAAAAACGGACTTTTAAAGGAATTTGCAAAAAATACATTTTCATTGTTAATGCTAAACATATATAAAATTAATCCACCATAACTAGACCAAATTAACTTGTAACTTCCCATCTATGTTACTTCTCAAGTTAATGAATATACTTTAACTACTTTTTCTCCTGTCTGTACAAGAGTTGAAGCGAATTCGTCTGGAGTTTTACCAATTCCGGGTCTACCTTTATTAAAAAGTTTCGCTACCAAGTTAGTAACTCTTGTGGTGAGTTTTTGACATATCAATTTAACGTTACAACACTTGTAACTTTACCTCAACTTTGAAGGATCAAGAGCCATGGTCGTGTGAGGATTTTTAAAATAGGACATTATTATTGTACTATCTAATATAGATAATGAAACGTTTTTACATATGTTGCATTAATGGTCACAATAAAAACAAGTGTTTGTTAAAAATTATAATTTAATAATAAAAAAAACTAAAAACAACAATGGCATTTGAGTTAGACATTGAAATAAATCACTTTACAGTTTACATTAATAAACAATATCTTTAAAAGATACCAGATAATTACATATTTATACGTTTTCTTAATAAAAATATTTGAGGTTAGTTTCTATATCAAACATTTATTCATAGGTGCGTTAAGCTAGCTTTCGGATTAGCGCGCCCCCGACACTGCGACTCGTCACGTCACGTGTCTCACTTTTGGAGGCAGCCTTCAACGAGACGTGACGTCACATGACTCACTTTTGAAGGCAGCCTTCAACGATACGTGACGTCGCGAGTCTCGGTCTCAAGGTTGCTAGCTTAGCCATATTTTTGAAATAACATTGAAAATTGAATAATTAATAGAAAAAGGGAATTAATATAAATAATTAATAGTATAGGCAGATCTTTGTTTTTGGATATAAGACAAAGCAAATAAATTGCAAAACTAATGGATAAACAATTGATATAGAAGACCCCAAATTATCGATTGCCCATACTCCTTTTTTAATACGTTATTTTCTATGGCACATTTTTACATATGTATTTTTTTATATTACGGTGATTGTTATACAGTGGGTGCCACATCAAGCGACTTTGGTCCAAATAATCTACATTTTTAACAAAATAAAGAACAATATTATTATTTAAAATAGTGTGACAGTATGGCGCTCTTTACACGTCAAATCCAAACCTTCTGTTGTATATAAGCTCAAACTGATAACATCGACGAACAGTGAGTATAAATTTGTGACTAAGGTGTATTTTTTTTGTGTGACCAAAATGTGACCGTCAAATCGAACTATACTTATTCTCTCTGTTTCACCCTGTATGAAGAGACTCTATATTGCAATGTATCGCCGAAAATGCATGAACGTTGAACTGGGTCAGACTAATCAGCGAGATTGACCCCGCCGGGAATCAAACTTGTCACCCTCCGTGATCCAGTGACATTACTTATTACAGTTACAGCCAGTTAAATATATCATGCCAAGTCTTTTGACTTGGCATAATATATATTTAGCCACCGCACTAAATTAAATACCACATTGTACTTCTTGACAGTCTTCTTTCAAAAAAATTGTCATTTTACAAGTGTCTCGATGTTTATGCCGGTGACTGTACGCGATCCTCTTATAAATATTTTTGTACAATTTGTACCTATATCTTTAATTACACATTTATATTAAAGCATTTACAGTTTTAATACACTTATTCAATTTCAAAATACAATCTTCTGTACAGTATAAAATCTTATCAATTACTTACATTAATTAAATTAAAGTTACATACACGCCAAATATTTTGGCACAACAGCAAATAACGCACTAAGTCATAAATTCGTTAAAAAATCTTAGATGTTCTTATAATTGCTTCTTTGTTTTCGCTTCCTTCTCTATTTAAAAGTACGAGTCCAACTGTATGAAATACTACGAGTATTTCATACAGTTTACCTACCGCGATAATTCAGGGCGCAGACGAACTGCGGACTGAGCACTATCACAGTGACGTTTTTACTATCAGAGTGACGTATGGCTCTACAAGTCATGACACTGCGTTCCATTGCGGTTTGGAATCATAACAGAACCCAGGGTTCCTATGCTCCCTCTTGCAGTAGGTACTTCTTAAAAGCTCTGTACCCTCTACGGGTGACCGGGTAGTCTTAGATATTTCAAAGTGTGAGCACCGCGACAATAGTAAGCAAACGCCTCCAAGTCATCTCAAAAAGCTAGCTTCTAGAAGGACACAGACCCGAGAATAGCGAGCACAAAACCAACTGTATTATCCCATTGCTAATAGACTATTTCTGTCGTACAAAAGAGCCATGGGCAGAGATTCTTTTATCTCTGCTTATGTAGGAACCTTGGCTTTAATAGAGAAAATTCTGTATTGGTCGCCATTCGTTTTCCTTCCTTCTCTGTTCAACAGAAACCAGGGTTCGTATGCTCGATGACACACCTCTTGCAGTACTTCTTCACAGCTCTGTACCCTCTGAGGGTGACCGGTGTGTCCTGGATGTTCAGCTGTGTAAGCCCTCGGCAGTAGTAAGCTACAGCCTCCAAGCCATCGTCTCCGATGAGCTCGCAACCTCGGAGAGCTAACTTTTTCAGGTTCGGACAGCATCTGGCCAGTATCTGTAATAAGAAAACATTAAGTTATTTCAACTTTTGGTGATAGATAAATTTATTCGTATAACTTTAACTAACACAGTGGGTTCGTTAAAGTTATACGAAGTTATACAACTAAACTATATGAACATAACTTTTGTCACTTGTCATTTTGAGACAGCTTAACTAGTTGATTTAAAGGGAACTAAATGGAACTAAGATTAATTTTGTCATATCGAGCTCATGATCCATCACGACTGAAAATATTTTTTAACGTTTCGCTGCACCAAATTTAATTTAACTAAATCAACAAGTGTTTTCAGCGAACTGTAAGGAAATACGGTGCACCGCGTGTTCTCTAAGATACAGGATCTATCCTAGTTTAGAGGGCAGGGGCTTGTCATTCTACCGACATGTACTGTACTTAAAACACTAATGTATTATTTTCTTAACTCTGTGTTGCATGTTTATGTCTTTATGGTGAACAAATATTATCATTATGAATTTTATTAGTAAAAAAAGATTCACAGTCGTAAGTTATAGTGGACACATATGGACAGTAGCTCGTGCCGTTGTAAAAGTCAATTAGAAAACTCTGGACGACTTTATGGCTCAAGGCATAAAAATGTTATTATATTAGTTGTGTTAACAGAATACCTGAGAAAACTTTAGTTTCATCCATTAATTTCTCCAGAGAATATGATTTAATTTAGTTAGCCCAGTCGCATTTCAGTCACGAACTTCAAAGTATTTCGTATTTATTACAGCTCTGGAAGGTACTCAATTAATAATTCAGTCACAATTCACATTCCAAGATACCTTTAGGTCGATCAACAGAATATTATAACACTAACTTTACTCTTCAAAGAAGGTTTGGTTATTTGAAGAAAATTATATTTTATCATAAATTATTTTGGTAGCAGTAATACTTAATCTTGTAACCCGTAACAATCACATTGCATTATGAAAAGCTAAAAAGAACACCAGCAGATCCATTTCCCGTTGGAAAAAAACACGAAATGTAACTGTGGCGACCTCTACCGTTCGCCATTCTAAGGTGGCAAGCAGGACAGGGAGCGCTGATACGGCTCCATAGGCTAGATGGCTTAGCCTAGTACCGACCTAGTACTGCACGTGAACCGCGGTATATAAGATTTAGATCAATAATAATATAGAAAGACAAATCAAGATGATGTCTATTGAACCTTGGTACCCGACCATAACACCCGGTTGGGGTGTTATGGTCTAAATCTATTGCGCTAAATAACAATAATGCATGTCTGTGGCCAACATGAAAATCTGATTAACCAGCTGTTAGCTTCAGACACACCGGTAGCTCCTAAATCCATCGCTCTGAGCCCGCAGCAGCCCCTACTCGCTACTTTCACTTCATCTGCTTTACCATATTGATTATAGAATTAGACTTGTTTATAGAAGTTAAAATACTTACAGTTTACTCGCAATACATTTATGAAAACCTATTATACGTTCGAAGAAACTTACACTTATTTCCTAAAAATAGCGATTTGCATAACTTCAACACCAGACAAAAAAAATAGGTTTGCCGTTCCACATTTCAGGCTTTATAAAGTTGGTCACTCATTTATGTGTTTTTAATTTAATTTCATTGCCTTTAGATTAATTTAAAACATTCGTACAAGATGTATTAATGTCGAAAGGATATTATAAAATTGATGATTATATAAATGACATAGTATTATGGAAATTTTTGAATGTAAACAATTACAATTATTGTAAATCAAATTTGAAAAGAGGCAATCACGATAGTGACTGAGTTTCTTGCGCCGCTTCTTCTCAGCCCTGTCCCGAAGTGCTGGTAGGGTTAATTTATATGTTGGGACGTGTAAAAGTGCTACTTGCTATTCTATTTACAAAAAATAAATTGATTTTATTGACTACTAACCTGTAGCCCAGCTTCAGACACATCCGTGGCTCCAAGATCGAGTGCTCTCAACCTGGAGCAGCCCTTTGCTACAGCTTCCACGCCGTCATCTCCAAGCGCCCCGCAGCCTCGCGCGTTGAGGTATCGGAGTTTGTAGCATCGACGCGCTAGCGTTCTGATGCCACTGTCTGACACCTGAGGATAGATACGAGTATTTCAGTATCAATCAGTAATACATACATTTTTCTTACTTAACTATTATAATAACTATTATTAATATTATAACATGTGTGTTTGTACTGGTCTGTGTGTTTTCTATGTTTAATATGTATTTATTTACAAAAAAAGTATATAAGTTTGTATGTTTATCTGTTGTCTAGTACCCATAACACAAGCCTCGTAGCTTAATTTGGGACTAGAGAATTGGTGTGATAAATTTATAACCCAAGAACGGATGAACCGATTTGGCTGAAAATTGGTGGAGAGGTAGCTTAGAACCAGGAAACGGGCATAGGATACTTTTTATCCCGTTCGACCGCGTTTTCGAAAACAAAGGGATTCTACGCGGACGAAGTCGCGGGGGGCCACTAGTAAATAATAAATATACAACAACATCACATACATTGATCTGACTCCGTGATAAGAAGCTAAAGCACTTGTGTTACAGATATCAGAATCAACAGTGATACATATTACAAATAAACCTAAATAAATACATATAACACCCAGACCAGTGCAAACAGACATGTTCATGCACACAAATGTTTTTACAGTGCGGGGATCGAACCCGCGACCTCTTGGTTAATGGTCAACTTCTTGACCATTACACCAAAGTGGTCGTCAAACTAATTATGTCACTACTTAAATTTATTAAGATTATGTCTTTATCACCTACAGCTTAGCAACCTACGCCTTACTACCTAGCAACGTAGGTACGTTCCTAGATTACTTCGACTCTACCAAAACTAGCAAAATCATACTTGTCTAACAATATTTAGGCAAAACTGAACTTAGTTAACAAAATTACACTAACAAGCGGGCATTCGGGAATTCCGGAGTGGATTCGTTCGAGCGAAAATTTTCCATAAACAGGCTATCGATATCAAATCTAATAAGTATTAAATTAGATACACAATTGATCATCTATAAGTTTCTAAAGATCTTCCAATCATAATAAATCGGTATCACTTGAAAACTATTCCAGAGTGGATTCGTTCGAGCGAAAATTTTCCATCTATTATTAGAACTCTCGTATCTTCCATACCTGAACTTAAGTACTTATTCTTGAATGGAAACAGCCTATCAATATCGAATCTAATAAGTCTTAAATAAGATACACAATTGTTTAATCCTACTATCCTACTACTATTATAAAGGCGAAAGTTTGTAAGTATGGATGTATGGATGTATGGATGTATGGATGTTTGTTACTCTTTCACGTAAAAACTACTGAATGGATTTGAATGAAACTTTACCACAATATAGCTTATACATCAGAATAACATATAAGCTACAATTCATAAAGAATTTTTAAGATAAAGGCTTTCCACGCGGACGAAGTCGCGGGCGGCCACTAGTTATCTATAAGTTTCTAAAGATCTTCCAATCATAATAAATCGGTATCACTTGAAAACTATCGAATTTGAATTAAATAAAGAAGTTAATTCTGAACCTGCAGTGCCGGTTTTAAAAAAATCATTTCCCCATTAGAAAGTTTTATTATACATCGGTGCTACAAGCTTTTTTTTACACCCCCGACGAAATAGAGGGGTGTAATGAGTTTGACCTGTGTTCTGTTTGTTTGTTCGTGTTTGTCTTTGGCATCGGCGCTATCGAACGGAAAGACCGATTTAAGTGCGGTTTATTTTATTCGAAAGATAATTTAATCACGGTGGTTTTTAGCTATGCTGTTCAAAATCCATCAAGCCGTTGAGCCGTTTTCTAGCTCATGTCGGGGTTCTCTAAATTTCAGTTTTTATGGTGATGATATTGAAGAGAAATAATTTGCGCGGATGAAGCCGCCGGGGATGATTAGTTTCAACAAATGTAAGTACATTATTTCTCTAGTGAGATCTTATCCAACAGTGATCGATAAATCCTGTCGTTTAATTTGTTACTTTGTAGCTTGGTGACGGTTTATCTAGACTTTTAAATGTTACATCATTCTTACCTTATTTCATTTTTAGACCCGATAGCTTAAAATTTTTTATAGATCAAGGAACATGTTTCAAGAAATATGTCCAAAGATATTTCCATGTACACTTCCATTCATTCAGTGAGTGCACTTAAGGTGCAGCATATCTTAGTACCAGACGAACATTTCTAGATTCTCTGATGTATTTTACATATAGCATTGAACAAATTGAATTCATGTCGAACTGAAAGCCAGAACTAGGTGCATTATCTACAATATCTTTATTCGATAACCTTGCCCAGTCAATCGTCTTTGTCACCCATAATGATTAATATTCATCACGTAACATTTTGTTTCATTGATTGTGAATATAAATTGCATTGTCATAATTAAGAAGATGAATTAGTGGGTAGGTAAATAAAATCACCGTGCGATCAGCTCAGTAGGTACTACTCGTATTAGAAACGCCAAAAACTTACTGCAGTAGGTAGATGTAAGATAGATAGATTAACACTTTATTGTACAAAAGAAGACAAAAATTACAGACAAGTTTAACAAAGAAAGATGTACAATATAGGCGGTCTTATCGCTTGTAGCGATATCTTCCAGACAAGTTACAGCAGTAGTACTTATTTTGTAGAAAAACTCGTTTACAAAAAATATTAACCGAAAAATTTATTATATTGAGATACAGCTTTTGTTTAATACGGCATAAAGAATTTGATACTTGAAATTGATTCCACTCCAACCTCATCAAGCAAGTTAAGATACCCTCAGAAATAAGGTAATACCTCAATTGATCGGGACTGAATAACTTAATTAACTTGTTCAGCGGTTGCGTTGGTAACTTTGACTCTTTGTACATTGACTAATAACAGCTAAAGGTAGTGATGAGTGTTTCCTAAAGTTACTTATCTATAAACAACTCGTGCTTCTCTCGTTTAACAATAAGATTATTAACCATTCAGGGACAAAAAAATGGACTGGCAGTTCCCTTTCGAATTATTTTAATTAATTGCCTAATAGGTAAATCATTATTTAATTTATTACCAGATTTCTACAGATTGACAAGGAGGGTGATAAAAATGTTATTCAGACATGACTAAAGTGCCGCTATATGTTTGACGCCGACTGTACTATAAGGAAACCTGCGGGACCTTGGCCGTTCCTATGTCAGTTCCATACAAATTGTTTGCATCTGACGTAAGCGCGACCATGGTCAAGGTGCAGCAGGTTCTTCTTCATGTAATCTCAATAAAAAATATTTTTAAAAGGTTACACCAGACATTCAAACTGACTCACCTGCGTACACTTGGCCACGGAAAGGTATCTGAGCGCGGGCCCCAACTTGGCCAGTTCGTACAAGCCGAAGTCAGTCACGCCGGTACAGTCGGACACGCTGAGCTCTTTCAGCGCACAGTACGAGGGTATCCACCGGACTCCCGCATCTAGGTACAAAAAAAAATACGTTTCAATCAAACGGCGACGGTCAGAGCCATACAGCCCAATCTGTATTAAGAAAATGTCAACCTGCATGCAAAAAAACTGCCACTGGGTTATGGTGTTAAATTATGTGTTATTTTTGAGTGACTGCCAACGAGGTGTAGTGAAAAGTTTCCGCCTTACATCCGAGAGGTCCTGGGTACGAATCCTAGGCCGAGCCAAAATTATTTCTGTGATTTTCTGTCATGAATTTCTCAAAAACAACTCGGAGTCGGGAAGTTGGCGGTGCTACACCCCCGTGCCTCGGTGCGCACGTTAAGCCGTTGGTCCTGCGCCTGATCTCTGTTCGGTCATGTCGGATTGCCGTCTCACCGAACTTTGAGAGTGATGGAACAGTGAGTGCACTCACACTAGTGCACTATAATATCTCCTGCGTAGTTTGCTGATCTCTGTTGAGATTGGCCGGAGTGGTCGAAATCGGCCAGGAGGACTATTATTATTTTTCTTTTTCTTTTTATCTTGAGACAGACCGAAGCCAGATTGTAGACCGAAAGCCAGTCCGCCAGTCTGGGTAGAAAAAGACTCACGGGCCTAAGCCAAGTGGGCCTCATTACCTAAATGTTGTGTTGTGTGGTCATCCTGTAAAAAATTCCCGACGATACGGCACGTGTTCAGTATGGCCGCCTTCTGCATGCATGCAGTTATGTAGGTGTATTCAGGCAAATCAAGAGTGCCTAAGGCTGTGATGAGATGGAAACAGGATTTTGGAATCTTCTTTTATTAGTGGAAAGCACTTGATAAAATAAGATAACTAACTGAATAAAGCTCTTTGGTGGCGTCGGTAAAGATCACCTGTTGTCTGACCGTGACAGGTACTACAACAATAACTTTGCCAGTGTCAAGTTCAGAGCAAAAGTTGAAATACCATAAAGCTCTTTTAAAAGTGAATATGATATTTAAAGGGCTTTCATACATTTTGTTTTTATCTAAACTCCAAAATTAAGCACAAAAGGCTTTAAAAACAGTTTAAATTCTCTTTCAATCGCATCGGTTAAACTTTAAATTCAACAAATGAGATTGAAACACTACCATCGTGGAAAGCATTAGAGACAGACATACATTTTATAACAATTTTATGGAAATAAAAGCTCTCTAAAAACAATTGCAGAACTTTCTTAGAACTCAAATGGAAGGAAACTGTTATGAAATATTATTATACATTGTTAAAATTCCAAAAAAAATGTTATTTGATGTGCATGTCAATATATAATAGGATACCACAAGCAATTCAAGACCTACCCTTTAATAAATTTAAAAAAGAATTATACAACTGGCTTAGTGAAAAGGCTTTTTACACTATACAGGAATATTTAAATTGCGATAGAAGATGATAACTAATATTTTTTGTTAATTTAATGATAACTTGTTGACATTTTGTGATTGTTTAGATAGACATTTTACTATTTAAATTTATTATCCCAATATTAATTTAAGATTTGCATGCCATTGATAATGGTTGATTAAGCGGATGTATAATTGCTGATAAATAATTATGACCATCTCCAGTGTACCTTAACCAAACGCAAATAAAGATTTCTATTTCTAAGGTCTAAGGAACAATATCGACGTCGTGGTTATACATTTGTATTTCCAGCTGAAGGGATGAAAAAGATAAAATGTCCGTGCTGAATTTGAGAGTATCAGAATGAAAACCGATTTGAGGTACCTAAAGAAGTCTTAATTCCTTACTTAATAATCTCAAATCAAATTCGATTTTCCGCACCAATTTTCCTTGTGGTTAGCCACTCTTTCTAACATAATGAAAATTTCCGATAGTGACGCACCGTGTACTTTTGATTATACAAAATAGGTATAATTTTATATAATGGTATTATTGATATTTAATTTTACCACAGGTGCGGTAGGAATGTTGCAAGCTTAATGCAAATTTAATAACCATGGATTTACGAGGAGCCTAGAATACAAGGCTCACCGTCTACAGAGAGATATAAATTCTGCAAACATCTACCTTGAGGGTAGATTTGAGAAATATACAAGTTCTTTGATTTATTTTAATGTTTGCCCTCGCTTCTTGACTACACACTATTTTATATTAATCGGTTCCACTTTGTAGCCATGACTTTTGTCATTTTTTATCGTGTAATTTAAGTTGGTGTAATAGGTATTTGCACAGATAATCTCAACTTAATAAATTACAAGATTATTTTTATTCATAAATTCATTTTAATATGCACTCGGTATAAGTTAGTATTTCCGCATATCATGAACTTGAATGTATGCTTTTTCAAATTTCATTTTTTGTACGTACTGTAAATGTTTTATTAATACAAAATTCTGTCAGTAGGTAAGTAAGCATATTATATTAGGTCGGTAGCCAGTCAAAATAAATAGCAAATAAACATTTCTGTTTTCTTATTCATTTTTATTATTGTCATTTAAAATATAAAAATAATAAATAGTAGGTAACTAAATAAATAATTGTATTTGCATGCAGGTAAAACATGTGTACGGCCTTCTGGAAACAACTTTGGAATTCCATGTTTTGCGCAAATAAATATATTTAATTTCAATGAAGTGTCATTTCATTTCATTTCGGCTATTTCTTCCTGAAACACTGTATAAGTTCAAAATGTTTCGACACACGAGAAAGTGACAATCGTCTCCGTATCTTAATAAATTAGCCCGACATACGAGTACTGCACTGGGGGACCGTTACACCATTACTCACTCTAAGTACATCCGCAATACGATTGTGTAGCTAGCCTAATCTTGATATGTGGATAGTGGGGTTTACGATGATTTATTTGCCGGTGAACAAGGAATCCGCTGAATCACCACCGCTGTCTTTGTACTGGTATTAGGGTTGTCTAGTACTAATTTGTCCTAAGTCAATCAATGAACAAAATGTACCAAAATCATAGACTTAGAGTATACTAACGCAAATACATATCAATCAGCCGCAAGAGGTTCATGGTTATTTATTTATTTAAAACTTTATTGTACAAGAAATGTACAAAGGGTGGACTTAATGCTAAAATAATTTTCTGCCAGTCAACCTCAAGGACATGCAGAAAGAAGGCAATGGGTGGTAACCCCAAAGGTCGATCGGTTATCACCGGCTAGCATCCAGTTTGGTCCTGTGATCTTTATAAGGTCGTCCATTTAGTCAGTGGACTCCCTACGCTACGCTTTTACGAATCAACCGCGTTGACTATTTGCTACATGACAAAGATTTAGGTACCCATAAAAAATAATTTAAAAAAAGACGTGTGGCACTCGGGGACTGCCGCGGTAAAGCTATTGCAAGTCTACACGCTACACGCATACGCCTTGTCGCACGAACACAAACACAGTGCCGAAGTCTGCCGAACAGAAACGACGTTAGACCATGTTAGGTTTTTTTCGTTACAAAAAACTATGAAGGCGTTTTGACAACAATAAATGCTATCATCCCTTTTTTACTATTTTGGCTGTTTTAAAACGTGACAACCCTACAAAAACTCACTCTCTCAGGAAGGCATTCCGAATTGCAATTTTCAAGTTCATTCGTGGGATATAAGTGTAATGATTAAAGTTATGACAGCTTATTTCTTTCGAACCTTACGAAGTAGCTTTATTAGGCAAGAACATTTTCTTTTCAACTGTGAACTAATTTATCATTCTGTTTTCATGTGCTGACTTACGATATGATATTAAGTTTACATTCATCATAATTATTTAAGCATTAATATCCATTTATTTTTGCCCATTTTATTCCTGCGAGTATTTAGGTTAGGTGGTTAATGTATAAAATATAAAAAAATATTTTAAAATCACGAGGTATTTGTAGTAGGTGCCTAGCCTCTGGTCAAGATCTTTAATCTTGCGTGGTTTGGGACAACTATTTTGGACCACATGACAAAATGGCATCGCTTTAAAAAATTCGCACTCCGCAAAGCAGACTTAAAACTATGTATAAGGCTACCTGTAACTAGCGTTCGCCGTCGTAGTCACGTGTCTTATAAGCAAGGCCTTCTTACCCCATGGGCGGGTTGGAAGCCACAAGACGACCATTTGCAACCTAGGGCGGCGCTCAAAACAGTGGACAGGGTGGTCACACTATGTTACCTATGGGTCTTGTGACTCTTTTACACACGTGTGCAGCAGCCCGCGTGTGAGAGCCCGAGCCACAATCGGTCAAGTCTATGTATATTGCAGGCGGCAAGTCACATGACTCAGCCGCTTGACTACAAGGGTGACTTATGAGACTGTAGACATTCTATTGTTACCTGTGACTAGCGCACACCGCCGTAGGTACAGGTACGGCAGTGACAGACACGTGTGCAGCAGCGCACAGAGACACGCGTCTGTCACCGAGCAGGCTTCAGTCAGGTCTACGTACACCATGAGTGAGCGTTGCGAGTTCCAGAAAGCGTCAGCTTGTCTACTAGGACGCATAAGACAGTAGACACTATGTTACCTGTGACTAGCGTACACCGCCGTAGGTACAGATACTGCAGCGACGGACACGTGTGCAGCAACGCGTAAAGTCCCGCGTCGGGACCGAACCGCAGTCGGTCAGGCCTATATACTTTATGGGTGAACGGCGAGTTACATTTCTCAGCCGCTTGACTAAAAAGGCAACTCATGAGACTAGCGTACACCGCCGTAGGTACAGGTACTGCAGCGACGGACACGTGTGCAGCAGCGCACAGTCCTGCGTCCGTCACCGAC
Organism: Pyrausta despicata; assembly: GCA_963921415.1. Lineage (NCBI taxonomy): Eukaryota > Metazoa > Arthropoda > Insecta > Lepidoptera > Crambidae > Pyrausta > Pyrausta despicata. Next base: position 10,510,372 of record OY992864.1, read on the forward strand.
CCGCAGACGGTCAGGTCTATGTACTTTATGAGCGAGCAGCGAGACACATTACTCAGCCGCTTGACTACAAGGGCGACTCATGAGATTGTAGACATTCTATTGTTACCTGTGACTAGCGTACACCGCCGTAGGTACAGGTACTGCAGCGACGGACACGTGTGCAGCAGCGCACAGTCGTGCGTCCGTCACCGACCCGCAGACGGTCACGTCTATGTACTTTATGGGCGAGTGGCGAGACACATTACTCAGCCGCTTGACTACAAGGGCGACTCATGAGACTGTAGACATTCTATTGTTACCTGTGACTAGCGTACACCGCCGTAGGTACAGGTACTGCAGCAGGTAGGTACACGTGTGCAGCAACGCGCAAAGTCCCGCGTCGGGACCGAGCCGCAGTCGGTCAGGTCTATGTACTCTATGGGAGGGTTGCGACTCACATGACTCAGCCGCTTGACTATAAGAGCAACTCATGAGACTGTTGACACTCTATTGTTACCTGTGACTAGCGTACACCGCCGTAGGTACAGGTACTGCAGCGACGGACTTGTTAGCAGCAACGCACAGAGTCCTGCGTCGGGACCGAGCCGCAGTCGGTCAGGTCTATGTACCCTATGGGCGGGCGGTGACTCACAAGACTCAAACGCTTGACTAAAAAGGCAACTCATGAGACTTATAGACATTATTTTTTTACCTGTGACTAGCGTACACCGCCGTAGGTACAGGTACTGCAGCGACGGACACGTGTGCAGCAGCGCACAGAGTCCTGCGTCCGTCACCGACCCGCAGTCGGTCAGGTCTATATACTCTATGGGCGGGCGGCGAGTCGCTAGCCGGCTTTCTAGCCAACCCCACTCCGGCCAGTCTACGTTTGGGCAGCCTGAAATAGAAAGATATACCTGAAGTAAATCCCAGAAACACCATTTTTAAGTTATCAAACGAGACGTCAAAAAAGTGTTGGTAGGAACTATTATTCTAGGTAACAGCCAGAAGAAGTTATTTGTTGCAGATTCTGGGTAGATATTTCGATAGTTATTGAAATGATACGAAGGATGGAACGGTATATTCAGTTTTTGCATAAATAAGTGCCTACCTCGAAATTGATCGACATATACCAGTACGTTTTAGAATTTTTGTCTATTTTTCTGTGTCTCTGTTTATCTGTTTTTCTGTACATGTACGCGCATCGCCTGAAAATGGGTGAACGAATTTAAATAAAAACTTTACCAAAACTGTTGAAGATCACCTTCATGCTTTCATATCCAAGAGCTGGCTAGCTGCAACCGCTATAATAGAATTGTCACGTATATTCAAAATATGATTTTGAACGTAGCTTTGTTTTGCTATGCTGTGTCAATCTGTCTACATAATTCTCCTCGTGTACTTTTCTACTAATATATTTAATGTTACTAATACGCTTTATTGTGTTTACTCTGTAGCATCGTATTACCCAACAAATAACTTTACTAAAAATATGATGCCGTAGGAAAAATGGGTCCACATAACAAGCTCTTTTCATCCCCATAGCAAAAATGAAGATCTGGAGTACCTGATGTGACACCCTTCCATCCCAGCTAAACTGTTAGGAGTATGATATAGTGCTTTACTCGTAGGAAAAGTCGTTCAACGTAACGAGCAATTTATGTATAGCATGTAACAAAAATTATATTAATTTCAGCGTGACAAGCACTTTCTATCCCCAAATCAAATATGAAGATCTGATTGAATGAATTTACCATGTGTTGAGCAAATAAACATATTCTATTCTATTCTATTCTATGTGACACGTCGGCAGCTCAGGTATCTACAATACCGTAAGGAGTATAAACTTAGAACCTCCGAAAGACTTGTTCAACGTTACGTGAAAATATATATTATAGATCTGTACTGAATGTGGAATACTAGCGCTCGTATCTCTCTCTATCTATCATCGCTCTTTAGCTCGAATGTGGAATGCTTAACAGAATGAGGTACGAACATAACGCCTTAAGCACGGTAATATTATCCATACAGTATTCCAACTTGGCCGTGTTTTTGAAATAAGTGCCTACCGCCGCGCGGTACGTAAGCATGAGATAGGGCTGTCGCTGTCGCCTACCTATAGCGTTTTAATTGCAACTGCCTACTTGTACTTTTAAGATTGTAAATTGATTACTTTTTATTTATAAGCACAGATAGGTACTTAGTAACAATATAAAATATTTATATGATTGCATAAAATACTTTGTGAATTGAATAGAAAGTGTTCAATAAAAATGCAAGTTGTTTTATTGATTGATAGATTTAATTAAAAAACCATGATGTGACTTTATAACAAATAGGTGTAATAAATTTGCGAAATGTTTGCGAATTGACTGTATTACTAGTATTATACTCGTATGTACGAAATGCTTTATTATTATTTTTGAGTGTATAAAAAATCCGCAATCCAAAAACAGCACAATATATTCCATGTTAAATAGCTACTTGCACTTATTTCGAGTAAAAATTCGGGCGGTTACTGATAAAAAACCAGCACACCGTCCATTCGTCACTGCGGCAATCCGCGACTGTAGCATGCCAAGCGCATACCAAGATCCGAGCGCGTAGGTATAGTTCGCGCGTCGTCCGTTTATATGAATATAATATTACCGTGCCTTAAGAACTTTCTGTCGATAGTGTGCTAAAGTTGTATTGAAAGAAACTTTATATGTAAGCCCCAAATGTAGTGCCCCAAACTTCGCGGGCGTGCACTAGTATAATAATAAATCCTTTTGAACGACTTTCTAGTGTCTTTATGTAAATATTGATTGTATTCTGTAATTATTCTTGTCAAGAACCCAAAGGAATAATGATGATGCCGACTTAATATTTCGGACCTACGTTGTCGAAACAACTGAGATGTAAAATTTTATGCATCCGAAATTTAATATAAAATGTATGAGAACACATCTGCTAACAGCGGAAGATATTACAAAAATAAATGCTCTTAAAATTTCGAATAAACTACATTGCGGGATATAGCATAATAGTCCGGTCAAATTAGACATTGGAAGTTACCTAAATTCCCACCAAGCTGAAAATCGGTAAGATTGTTTGAAATATCATTAAAAACAAAATTTGAAAGTTCCCCATCTTTCCCCTGTGAGGAAAAAATTTTATTCAAGGTCAAAGGTCAAAAAAATGAGTTTTTCGCGATTTTCAGCAAAACGGTAAGTTTTATCATAAAAATATCTCAGACAAAAATTGTAGATCATAAAATTATCTACAAAAAATTAATTAATACTTTTTTTTCTACGAGCCACCGTTTTTGAGATATAACGATTCAAAAAGTTGTAAAAGTTGTAATCGTCACAATATGCACACGTTTCCTCGCCACCTATGAGGTAGTGTACTCAGCGCGTTTTTTTTTTGTGGTTTCCCCAGTAGGCCTATTCCACGGGTCAGTTTTGATCTTGTTTAATTTGAAACTATTGAAAAATAATGGATATTAGCAGAGATTGAAAAGATAAAAGCAATTTAAGTTAAAAAAAAGTAGTGAAATTTAATCGAGTTAATCCGAGTCGTAACTTTCAAAATCTTCTTCTTGTTCTTGTTCGTCTTGTTCTTGTTCTTCTTGTTCTTGTTCTTCTTGTTCTTGTTCTACTTCATCTTCATCCATCATGTGGATGTAAACTGCATTAATAGTGATGTATCGCATGTTGCCTCGTTGAAATCAAACGGATCCTCTACTGTTGGTGATTCAATATTAGAGCACAACTGGCCTTGACAATGAGTACATGCCGGAGAACAGAACAGTCCGACTTTTTTGCAACCACATTTAGCACTGCATCCCTTTCTGCAGTTGCAAAAAATCGAGTTCAGCAGTTTTTCCGGCGCAGGTGGAAGTAAAGTGTGCACTGGTTCTAATAAATTGTTCACCAACTTCCAACCCCAGTCTGTAGGGTTTAGCTGATAACCAAGCCACACTTGAACTTGGTAATATACCCTAAAAAGATGTTGATGAGCAGCAACTGAGGTTGGAGGAAGACAAGCTAATTGTACTTGTTTTTTACTTTTGGTGTTTTTAACGAAACATGCATATCTATACTTATCTAAGCAGGTAGTTTTTTTAGGAGCTCCGTACATAGAAAGAAGAAAGCGAATGCCGTTAGTAATAATTTCTTGTCGAGTAGAATTATTGTTTTTGAAAACTTCAGCACATTCAATTAAATTTTGTTTCTCAAATAGTTTGAAGACTGTTATTTTACCCCTCCTGTAAAATGCAGATGTCGTATCACAGCCAGTTATTGCGTGTAAAAATAGTACATGATTTTGACATTTTGCAAAAGTAGATAAACTTTTTGATGAATACATTTCCGATTGATGTTGAGCTTTTCCTGGTTTTAAGAAGAAAATAGTTTTTTAGTTAGTCAAATAAAACAATAATCTGACATTTTTGTTATAAAACTTAAAACAGCACAATATAGGTTAGGATAAACACGTGTTTTCACCACTAACTGGCGTTCAAGACTAACAGTATTTCATTTACTATAGCAGGTATAAGACCCTAGCCACGCACACAATTGAACAGGGGACAGATGTTTTCTCAAGGTTTCAATGGCGTATAAATTAAGGGACTGGGCTTCATTATACCTGATATTCTTATAGTTATAACTTATGTATATTTTATATTAGTAGTGTAAATTACAATAACCGATAGAAAAATATTTTAACATATATTACTACTATACAGATGTATATATACGTGGCGTACTCATGCATATTATGACGATTACAACTTTTACAACTTTTTGAATCGTTATATCTCAAAAACGGTGGCTCGTAGAAAAAAAAGTATTAATTAATTTTTTGTAGATAATTTTATGATCTACAATTTTTGTCTGAGATATTTTTATGATAAAACTTACCGTTTTGCTGAAAATCGCGAAAAACTCATTTTTTTGACCTTTGACCTTGAATAAAATTTTTTCCTCACAGGGGAAAGATGGGGAACTTTCAAATTTTGTTTTTAATGATATTTCAAACAATCTTACCGATTTTCAGCTTGGTGGGAATTTAGGTAACTTTACTCTTATTTTTTGGTCTAATTTGACCGGACTATAAGTAATTTGCTGCGTATTGCAAATGATTAAAACTAAAATTGCAACAAAATGATTTGATTTAGGAGATTTGATTGAAATTGTTTTAGGAGTTTTATATTGCTGCGTGCAATGCGATTTACACATTTTATTACAAAAAGTATAGCAAGTACTGTAACGTTAAGTTACTATAAGTTATTTTTATTAGGATATATTTTTATGTAACGTAGTTTCCCCTTGGTATTATTTAGTCTACATAAGTATCGTGTTTTTTAGATATCAACTTTGTCTCATGCTAGGAATTCCTCTTAAAATTAATGGTGCCAGCCACCATGTTCCGCTAACAAAAAACCGAATCGAAAGTAAATTATTTTTTTGTAATCATTTTCAACTCATTCTTTGTTTATATTTTGATTTCTTTGATTCGCAAGATAGCAAAAAACTGTTTCATACTTCAGTATCGTTTTCTGGCGTCAATTTAACGTAAAATTTATTGTAAAACAAATTATGTTGCCAAGCTTTAAAGACTTGTTGGCAAAATGGTTTGTATACCATTGCTGGTAAGTGGTAATTTATTTCACGAATTTCCCAAGAGTATTTAAAGAACAATAAACTTGTTTCGAATATTGGCTAATAAAGTTATCAAAACGTGTTGCAGACGATTTGGCATAGGTACTTCAAAAGTTTCTAACAAGGTTTCATTTATTATGAAGTGTTTCGAATAACTGTCTGAACTAATAATCCCTTTATAGACCAGTTTATTGCCTGACCTTCGTAGGAAGATATATATTTTTTTCGACTTCAAACATTATTTATTACTTATTTTTCAAGAGGTGCGTTTACTATACGGGGTAGATTTACTTTTGGTTCGTATTCTTAAGCGAGTATTACGAGTGACACGGATTACTATATCCGAATCCGGATGTCTAAGTGAGTAGAGTTGGTAGAAAATAAATAATAAATAAATATTTCACGACAATTACACCAATTCTCTAGTCCCAAATTAAGCTACGAGGCTTGTGGTATGGGTACTAGACAAAACTTTTTTTTTGTAAATAAATACATATTATACATAGAAAACACCCAGACCAGTACAAACACACATGTTCATGCACACTTATGCTTGTACTGTGCGGGGATCGAACCCGCGACGCTTGGTGTTTTAGAAGTCCGACCTGTGGAGCACTGCACCAAGCGGTCGTCATAATAAATTAACCACAAAAATGCTTCACCTAAAAAAGGGGGCTAGAAAGACTAATCTTTAGTCACATTTTTTAGATTGGTATTTTATTAACTTTGCAACGAAGTTTAAAACTAGCGGTTTCTAAACAGGGCATGTAGAGTTCAGTCAAGGATACCACAGTCAGTTTGTTCGCATTAACCTTTGATATGAATTACAAACCACGCTGACTAGAAAGCTAGGTAACAGTAACTTGATCACAAATACAATGTTGGTCACGGGAATCACCATGTTTATATTCTTACACCAGATCGGGACGTTAGGCGAACAATTGGCTGAGAAATCTATCACTCAATGAGAAGACACAGAAAAAAACGTTGGTTGCTGATTTGTTAGTGTTTTATTCTAAAGGCCAATAGCCATCGTTTTCGTGCAAACTGTTCGCCCAACGTCCAGAGCCGGTCTTACTGCTTTCGTCTAGTGCCGTAGCGTAAATAGTAGTGACGTGTCGCAGTGGACGTCGTACTGTTTGCTACATAACGTGTGCACTGGCTGTTATATTTACTAGACTTGAAATTGATATCTTTTATTTATACCATTGAAGGACTATTCCGCAAATGATTTAGGATTTGAAAACTAATGCATTCTTATTGAAAATAACTGATTAAGTCTGACTTTTCTAGATAAATAAAACCTACCTACTGTCACTTTACTAATGTTACGTTACACTTTAACTAACATAATAAGAACTTACTGTATTTTTGAATTTAAACTAAAAAAAAATGTTCGCTTGCGATAATTTTTAGTTGTGCAAAGCTCAAAAAGCATTTGGGAGCATAAAAGTTTTGAGACATTAACATAACACACATTAGCTGACTTGACAGCCATGAAAGATAACGTACCAGTGAGGTCCAGATGCCTAAGGTCTACCAAGTCGGTGATGAGCGGTGCCAGGCTTCTTGCATCCATGCTGCCCGACCCGGTAACGGCTAGGTGCGTCAGGTTTCTGAAGGTAGACGCGAGGAACTGCGCTCCTGCTAGTGATACCTGGGAAAATATTAATATGTAACATGTGTTTTTATTTCAAATAAGTATGCTAACATTGGATGTAGATTATTTTATTCCAAGCTCTTTGCTAGCTAGAGTTGGCTATGTAGTTTTGAGTTATGAGCACTCAACATGCAACCTATAAGAAAAAGATTTTATAACCTTCTAAAAAAACCGGTCAAGTGCGAGTTGGACTCGCGCACCGAGGGTTCCGTACAAACCTGTAGATAAGGAGTAGTAACTTTGAAATTTTAAAATTTGACAAAAATATTTTTTTTATATGATGAAACTGAAAATTTACGGTTTTTGTAATTTTTCCTATATCTGTACTATAGACGTGACTTCGTACTAAATTTCAAGATTCCGTCTTGACAGACGGACGGACGGACGGACAACAAAGTGATCTTATAAAGGTTCCGTTTTTTCTTTTGAGGTACGGAACCCTAAAAAATAAACAAAAAAAACTAACACGGGTTGCACTCCGGGAGTGCCGGCAGAAGTGAAAACTTAACAACCGTCTTACGGTTTTTCGATCAGCATCACGTGACCTGACGCGAGTTTCACAGTTTCTACCCATGCCACAAAAGTGCTCAACGCCGCTAAAGAAGTTTTCACTTGAAAAATCGATCAACAGCGCTATCGCGGAGCTTCTGTATATCCTAAACAAGTACGTAATAGGGTCCATGGCCTTACTTAGAACCAGCACCCACATGATAACCAGTTATTCCTCCAGAACTGCACGAGCTGAAGTCGATATTAAAATTATTTCATTTGACTTACCGGGCAACTCTTCGTACGCCATTCCCTCACAGCGTTAACGCAAGGTCCAGCTCTTGCACCAGCACATCTCGCCGCGATCTCCAAAGGACCAGCTGTTCTGACCCTCCTCCAGATTTCTGGCCTCGTGCTGAGGCGAGCCACCAGCCTGGCCCACCTCCGACACACCCGGGACACTCGGCATAGGTCTGATACCTGAAAAGAGAGTAGATTAATGTATTCGAACAATAACAGTAACCTAAACTGGCTTTGAAAGGGTGTGGTTACGTTACGACAGCTATGGAACCATTTCCATCTATCCGTTACCCATGTTTTTGATTCAGCTACTAATAAAAATTATGGAGTGTACATAACATAAGTATAAAACGCATAATTTAAAAGGTTTTATTCTAAACCAACATGCTATTTCTTCTGAAACAGTCTTAGATTGTGCTATATAAATTGCATTTAAAATGAGTCGTAATGGGTCCCAAACATTCAATTTTTGAACGTAAACAATCCTTCATTTTTAGAGGATACGTCCAAAAAAATGCAGTAACAAAAATTTTTTCATGTTTGTTAGCAAAAACTGAAAAACAGCCAGAAAAATGGCCACAGATTTGATCTAAAAATGTTGTTGTAACATCACAAACAGACGTATGAAATGTGTCAAAATATAAAACTGGTATACCATTCATGTAAAACATAAAGCAAATTGCAACTTAGCAAAGCCCAAACTGACAAGATTAAATCAGTGAATGGCCAGTTAGCAAACCGACTCGTTTGTATCAATTTGGAATCGAACCTACTGCCCATTCAGATAAACTAATCCGATTAGTGTGACTAAATAGGCCGGGATTGTGAGGTCCAGGAATTCATTTGTTTCCAAAAGTGCTTTGATGTCGAAAGGCATGCCAACACTTCGTTTCACCAGCATCGTTACGTTAAATGATGTGACATTGCCTACGGTTTGATTGAATATACCAAGCAATATAAACCGATATAGGTCGATATAGGCCGTTATAGGCCGATAAAGGTCACCTATATAACCTTGAAAAAACAGATTATAGACAGTCTAGTGGAGTCGCGAGCTTTATCTAACTTTAAAACTTTCAGTCTTGAATTTGGAGGCAAATAACATTTCATAGATAGGCTATCCCACAATGCATCCTGTTCCCACGCAGCCCTACATTCAAAGTAATAACATATTTAATCAAATAAGTTCTCTCTCTCTCCCTTCAGGTTATTAATCATCATCTTGTATTTAATCAACTTTCCCAAACTTCCCTCTTAAGGGCTAAAAAGAGTCCAAAAGAGCTAAAAAGAGCCCAGTGTTTCTCAATGTAGGCACATTAAGAAACACTGGGCTACATCGTATATTGTGTCTTTAAGTACCTATTTAATCGGGAATAATAAAACAGGGCAATGTAATTATGCTCCTAGATGTGTAATGAGACACTTAATAAAGCCATTAAATAGATATGTAACTGCTCCAAGAAACGCAAAGGTAATTGAGATCGGCCGTGTTAACAAGTATAGCTGGATGAACGAGAAATGGTTGAACAAATTTGATATTATTAAAAAAATGTGAAGTGAACGGTTCTTGAATTCCTCAGCTGCAATGACGAATTTATTTCTTCTGTTTACGAGAACAGTAGACATTCAAATGATACATTTTTTACGGATTATTTCGCGATTTATTTACATTTTTAGACCTCAAGGTACTAGTTGCTCAATGTGTGTAGATAGGAACGTAACTTAATATTGGCGAGTGATTGTAGGTAGTTTATTTTTTTTTCAAAACTATGTAATGACAACTAACACAAGGGTTCGAAAAGTCATGTTAAAATAACATGTAAATGAATCGTGAAATAATCCGTAAAAAGAGTATTATTTCAATGATGAATTTGGTTGAAACTTTAGATAACCCTGATCAAACCTAGGTTTGACTGTCAATAAATTTCTTGCATAGCCTATCATTATTTTCACAAGTATGCACAATTTGTGGGCAAAGTTTTTTTGAGAATTCTTAGTGGGTTTTGTATCATAAATATCATTAGTTACTAACTAATTTACCTAATCTAACCTAACCTAATCGGCCTTCAATCAATGTCAAAATCAAAAGGACAACAAACCTCTAGGTAAGTATCTTTAGCCACAGAGCATCAATCAACATATTTTTTCTTCTTTTACTAGAAGACCCTGAATCAGGCTCTGTTCGCTATAGTCTGCGGCGAGCGGGATAACAAACTCTTGGGGAGGGCAAGACCTGCGTCTAACTCCCCTATTCAAAAAGCCTTTTATCAAAACCAAAAACTAAGGACTTACCTCAAGGTAAGACAATATCTTCAGCCACAGAGCATCGCTCAAGGTGTTATCCCTTCTCCGTCTAGGAGGCCCGCAGTCAGCTAGCGTGTGGTAGCCTTGGTCCAGGCTCAGCTCGCTCAGGTCAGCGGCGAGCGAGATGGCAGGCTCTGGGGGAGGGGGAGGCCTCCGTCTCGCTCCCCCACACACGCCAGGGCCTGAGCAGCTCCCGCTAGACATGGCGCCGAAGCCCTGTGGACAAAGATGATATGGCATAAAATAAGTTCGTTTCGAAAGGAATTCCCACTAATTAAAGGGTCAGGCTACACCTGCGGCATACTGACGCCACGACTCGCAATTGAGGCGCGGCGATTGGTTGATACGCTGTCAGAAGCCAATCGCGTGAACAGAAAGTGTCAGGTGTGGCCTGAGCTTAAATGACATCATAAAAAAAATGTTTATTTTGTTAACGCACTAAATAGTAAACAACCTGAAGGCTGGGATCTACCCAGTAAGTACTCGTGGTACCTGTGGCGGGGGGAGACCTCGTTGTTCTAATACAAAATACAGTGTTACTATATTATATTGAAATTATTTATGCGAGTAATGCGAGTCTTACTTAAATACCTATATCCAAATCTTGCAATATCCCAAATCGAATCTAACTCACTACATTGCGTCCAGCGCGAACCCTCCTGCGTGCCATATAATAATTGTGCCAATTTATGCTACAAACGAAGTCCCAATTCAAAGTAGTATAAAATTATGTTTCCGATGCATATTAATAATTTACATTAAGACTTTAAATGTAGGATTTGATTTATTTTAAACCTGGTTTGCAATTAGCTTTACATTAGTCGAAAGGTTGCAATTTGTATCGAAATGTATGTAGGTTAGGATTGTCATCAATATAAATTATCATTGCACTTTGCACTTATGTGGGAGTCTTGTAGTATACTTCCGACTTGAAAATACTAGTTAGTTCATTAACTAGTATGTTTAAGTCGTACCAGTATGTTTAAGAAGATAGCTGTGATTTTCAATATTCCGTTTAATTGACTGATCATATTTCACATAACTATATCTTCTACAAGATTTCTACAAACTATTTAAAACGTAAGAATTTGGTTAATGTTTTTTAATTGGATACAGTAACCAAATTTTGTTATTTTTGACCTGAAGTCGACGACGTAAACTTTAGCTTAGTGAAGTTACAAACCTTAGTGGTTTTATACTAAGTTAACACAGGACCTACATGTTTTATAAGATTTTTATTTGTTAATAAATGGAAAAAAAGTATTATCTTTTAAGCCTACTGTTCGTCACTGCAGCATACCGTCCACTCTTTCTATCGGGTATGCTTGCAAGGGTCAATTTTTTGACCCTTATAATATTAGTCCTCCTGGCCGATTTCGACCTCGGCGCCCAATCTCAACAGAGATCAGCTAACTGCGCAGGAGATATTACGAGTATAGTGCACAAGACGTGTGAGCGCAATACACAGGTGCACTTGCTGTTCCATTTCTCTCAAAGTTCGGTGAGACGGCAATCCGATTTGACCGGAGAGAGATCAGGCGCAGGACTAACGTGCTTTCAGAGGCACGGGGGCGTAACACCGCCAACTTCCCGACTTTGAGCTGTTTTTTTTGAGAAATTCATGCCAGAATATCTCAGAAACAATTTTACCACTACACCAACGAGGCAGTCCCTAACTATTAGGTAACCAGTAAACACTTTTCTACGACACGAAAAAACCCTCTACGCATCAAAAAACATGGATAAAGTTCTATGATATATGAAAGGCTAGTTGCCATGGATATTCCTTGACAACCTGACCGATACTGTTCTTAGATAAACTACTAATGGACACATGCAAATAAATTAACTTTTCAACCACATTTCTGTCTCATACATATTTATCGGGCTGGTTTATTTTTCAAAATTCAACTCTTCATTTATCAGGATAATTGAACAAGTTGATGAATATAAAATAAAATTGCTCTATTAATTCCATGTTATTGATAAGTGGAGAGCAGGTGGTCTGCATACTTAACCGCTTTTAAGTCTTAGGTTCGAAGCCTGTCAGCGTCTTTAATTTATTAAAAGTTTTTTGCTTTTTGTTTTATTGTAGCACTTTACATAAATTTATCCAGACGCCATAATCCGTCAAACTAAGCAAAATCGTTTTTCATATCTGGCAAATGTACCGATTGATGAACCAAACTAAATTTTCCTTCTGGTAAATCGTCGACTTTATGTGCACTTTATGGCCTGAATTTTCTCTGCTTGGCCCTATTGTTGACTGGTAGAGAATGCCTTCGACATTAAGTCCACCGTTGTACGAGTACACATGTTTGTCCAGAACTTAAAAAAATAAAAAAATAAGTTGACAATGTTTGTACTCAATAGATTACTTAATATGTAGGTATGCATTTACGAAATACCCACGCACGGCATAGCGGCCTCCGATTTCAGATTTACTTTAACCAAGTTTTTGGGAAAAAATTGCTTAGCTGTCATTTTTTTTTAAATATGGCTCTCAATACCTTTTTACAGTCGACTTTAAAAGGCTGTTATGCTCGAATTAACCTTTGAAAAAACAATTCTCTTGATTAATAAATTTTTCATCCTAAAGATTTCTCACAACAGATCAAACAACCAATAAATCTAAAACTAATGTAATCCAACCTTTAGCGGGCCCATTGTGGGCATATCATTAAGCCTGCTGACCTTATTTTGCAATTAAACGCTTATCTTCACAATGGTTGCATAAATCAAACCAGTTTGTCATTGGTGCTTCAGTCATCTAGGGTACAAGCCACCAGAACTAGGTATGGCCGAGGCTTTGTGTAAGCGTGGCGTATTTCTAGTAATTTTTATCGTAATTTGAAAGGATTTCTAGTTATTTTGCATGCAGGCTTAATACACTGACTGTACTATACTTCTAGATCTGCACTCGCTCATGATGTATTTTGGTAATTTAAATGATTGATAATGGGTATGATCATGATTATGAAGTCCTGAACATCAACATTAAGAGTTACTGAAGATTTTTGCTGATACTTCATGATTTTATGAAAGTAAGTTTTAAGTTAGTAATGTAATTTATTTAAGTATTCTTTTACTAGTGCTTTTTTTGCTGTGTACAGTATTTTTTTATTAATTATTTAGAACTTACGCATATAAAAAGGTCCCAAGGTCGTGGCTAAATCGCTGACAGTCCCGAGTTGCGGCGACGGTATGCCACATGTGGGGTGAGCACGAACAATTATCGTAACGTATTCGTATCGTTAACCTATCGTTTTCTTGTCAATTTGTATAGGGACGAAAAGTGTGCTGTTGGGTAAGTACAAACATTATCGTAACGTATTCGCGTCGTCCAAACGTCAGAAACTGACAGTTTCCCCATAAAAATTGTCAGGTAAGCGTTACGAAGACCTGCTCACCCCACTGGGCCATACCCCTTTTGAGTTTTAAGCAAGTCTCTACTTTTTGTTATGGTAACTGGAATAACTGATGCTTTAATATATCTACTTTTCCTTTTTAAGTACGTTCTACATTAAAATCTCGTATAACTAGAAACGCTCTCACCAAGCCACAGCTTTACATTCAAGCAGCTGATGAAATCATATAGGTTCCTTATAAAGTACGATTTTGGTTTCAATATAAATTGTCCGTCTTTCAATAGACATTTAAACGTCTGTTAGAAGCAGTGTTCTATAAATAACTAAGCCACAGCGTTAGGGCCAACGTCCACTTAAAGTTTAGGTAGCTATAATATACAGGGTTATTTAAAATACTAGCATAGACTTAGCATATCTAGGTCTCATCAGCCGATATACGTACCACTACCGGGCACAGGCCTCACTTCATATTCGAGGTGGTACAAGCCATTCTCCACAACGCGATCTGGGTGCGAATTGGTGGACGAATGGTTTGTAAGGTACGGTGACAAACTTTACTTACAGATGTAATTTAGCCACCTGAAGGCCTCTGACCAGGCCTAACGACTAATATTTATCGATATTAACCAAAACCAACAGCTTAACGTGCCTTCTGTAGCACCAAGATGCTTGTGAATAGACGTCACTCATACGGTCCGAATGGTCACCCATCTCAAACACTATCGCGCCTTAGGTTGCTAAACTTACGGTTTCACTAACAAAGCGCTACAACCACTGCGGCTTCATTTAATATATCTAGGTAGTATACTTTAAAACTATCCGTCGACCTCGAAACATGAAAAAATATTTTTGAATCAGTACAAAAATGTATTAACAGTCAGCACTTTTAAAACTGTGGATTGTAAAAAAGAGAAACCCAACCTGTCATAATATGTCGTCTTAAACGGGACAATGTCCACTTAAGCGGGACGGCGGACTTATCGCGTCGGTAATGTGCTGGACCGGTTTAAGTAGGGCTGCCAAACAGTTAAACGTGGCTACTGTACGGGTACAATATAAAATGTACGAAAACTGATGGTTAGTGGAAACTAGCACATCGCAGCTCCATCCGAATTATAGTCCCTCTGCTTGGCACGAAGCTTTTTGTAGTAAAAATCTGCTACAGTAAGTATACTTTAGTAATATATTAACAGATATGTTCACGCCAAAATGATAGCTGATATTTTTAATAAGGCCGCGCGCACGAATTCTGCGACGAGCAGGGCGATGGCGACAGCGACAGCGTGGCGACGATATATTTACTATGGAATGGGACCGCGCACGAAAATGGTGAAAATGGTAGCGGTGGATGAGCGACAAACAAGCGTGTTGCCTGACATTTTTTTTGGTGCACTTCTTTCCACACTTGCTTGCGTGGAACCATACAGCCTGGACTTCAGTAAAACTCTTCCAATTATTTTAATCTTACTACTACTTACAACCTTACCAATCTAAACCCTAACCTAACTCATTGAAATGCGAGGATGGTTCACATTTCAATGCTCAAGAAATGGAGTTTTACGCGGCAAAATCGATCGGAACAGTACGGAGCACCTTGCTCTATTTCTTACATTTACTCCATTGTTTTCCTTCAGTAACACATTATGATGATAATTCCACCTCACTTTCACAATAATACACCACGAAAATTCAATTTAGAATATTAAGAAACAGCGCCCAGTTGCCCAGAGTTGCCTGACAATAGCGAGCGACAAGTTACAGTGTGAAGCGCTGACAGCCCGTAAAACGTAATAATAGCAAAGACAAATTCGTTAAGTTTAGCATCAATCGTTTGGTTAAATTGTAATGGCTTGTCTCCGAACTCGGTGTGAATGTGATGTTTTTTTTGTTACGAAAGTTTTTACTGTATTGTTTTCAATTTTCTACTAAACTTTTAAGTTTAATGCTATTATAAGATGACATGTAAGAATTAACTGAAAAAATCATTGAGCTAATGCAATATACAAGGTTTGTGAAAAATTTAAGTAAATTTCGTGGACTAGGCTTACTTACTTATTTTGTTGAAAAATAGTAAAAGCTGAAAAACAGAATTATGTTGCTTTAAATGACTAAACCTAAACGACTTTAAAAACTAAACGACGCCAGCGCAGGAACCAACCGTAATCACTTGAAAAAACTAGAGCTGGAAGTCGCAGGACTTACAACTCACAAATTTGACACAGAAAATGCACCTGGAAACACGACACTGACACCAACAAAACTCCTTTTTGGGGTCGTTGTGACGTTTGTCGCGGAATTCGTGCGTGCGGCCTAAAAGTTATACAAATCTGAAAATCATATCTCCATGATTTCCAAATACCTGATGCTGATACCGATCCGTTTTGGTTTTTAATATTTAGTAACGTATTGTTTTTCTTAGGAATACTCCGTTCTTAGTATGGTACTAAATTACTGATCTCATACAGGTGATCTGTCCTAAACAGAAATATTTTCATGGCACCCCTACTTAAACAGTAATTTCTACGCAGAGATTTCCATACGTTTCTCGGTGCAAAGTGACTCGTCCGCTGTTCCATATCAAACCATTACTGTCAGAAAGCACGCGAATATCTTGATCTCCCAGTAAAAAGGGTGTAGCCTCACTATTTCTTCTTTGAAGCTGAGAAAAATGTAAAAAGCTAATCTAAAGACAAGTAATTTTTAATCAGGCCATTTGATCCTCATCGCATCCCATCAGCCTATGGTCGCCCCACTGCTGGGCACAAGTCTCTTATATGAGGTGATACGAGCCATACTCAGCCACGCGGGCTTAGTGCGGATTGGTGAAGGTGTCTGTGTAAGGTAAGTGACCAATCTTACTGTCCGATGCTATCATTCCGCGCAAGGGCCTCTGGGCAGCCTGCCCGGCTTAACGACTAGAAGAAGGTGCAATGATCGGAATGGTCACCCATCCCAAACACGTCCACGCCCAAGGTTGCTTAACTTTCGATATTACTACCAAAGCGCTGCCACCACAGGCACCTTCCCTATGCCATTTGATCCTAGTACTGGTAAAAGGTTGATTTTTATTTTTCATAGACTGCAGCAAAGTTTTTGAGCTAAACAGGACGAATGCCTTCAGTTGTCTTTTTTTATCTTCGTGTAAAAGATCGCTTTCATAATATTAAAATAAATCTGACGCTCATGACGGTCCATGAAATAGGAGAAAGGAGCCATGTAATTGTTGTTGTGCTCATTCTTTAAATACATAACTGAAATATCATTGACGGTATATTTTACTCTCCTTATTATAAATCAAAATATCAAGTGTTATTTGTTCAGTTTTTACAGTAAATTGTATACTTTTTTTAACTACCTGTAACTTAGTGCGGTATCAACCTTAGAATTGGCAACGTGGGTAAACCAGTGTTTTCATTAGGGCCATCAGAGTTCGAACGGCGTCAACACGATGGTGTATGGAAACGCATAGCAATAATGGAAATGAATGCAGTTTAGCACTTATCATGAGTATGTACTGGGACATGCAAACTTGTTCGCATGGTATCTTTGTTAGTTTTCGTGTAATGTTTTCAATATTTGCTTCTTTGTTTCGACATTTCGAAGGCTAGACACTTTGATTAATCTTGCGCTTGAAAACTATACATGAACCGTCTTACAAAGCTAGCTAAATACTTAACGTAGCTAACAGCACTTACGCCACATACAACCCGTGTAATGTAGTCCACGAGAACTACTGCCGACAAACTGTCATACACTTTGGCAGACTGTGTCCCTATGTATTGTACTGTTTTTTTTATGGAATTAATAAATTACATTACCAAATTAGACACAGCACCGTCTCCTGGTGTCATAAGTTATAAGGAGTACATTGTAAGAGTATTAAAATGCGCAAAACGAAAGACGATAGGCTTCCAATAAAAATTCTATACTCGCTTCTATATATTTTTTTATTATACACACATACACGTGCATACACATTAGCACATACCTTTCAGCAATTAGAACACAGAATGTAATGTCGACACCTAGTGAGAGGTCCAATAAAAATTCTATACTCGCTTCTATATATTTTTTTTATTATATCGGCAAATAAGCTCTCGCAAACCATTTCACATTTCAGCAATTAGAACACAGAATGTAATGTCGACACCTAGACTAGCGGTGAGAGGTGTTTGCCTATAAATGCCTGGCTCGTTTGTGTTCGAGCATTTTAACACCCGATTTTTTAAATGATTTACTACAGTTGATATTTTAGTCGATAGTGAGGTACAACGAATAACATTTAGTATTGTTTTTAACTGCGTTTGTATGCCGATACTAATTTGGGAAGATTTTTAACAGAGTTTTGTTTTGTATAAAACATGTTATGTGGCTTGAACGGTCTGCGATATAAATCATAGCGGAGTTATATCATTTTAGCGTAACCAAACTTTCATTTATCATACAGGCTAAACTCTACACATGTAGTAATAGGCATTATGCCTATTACATTTAATATGAATAGTGCTATTGATTAACAAAAGATACTTAACAAATCAACACTGCATTAATCAGTAGTTTGAACATACATAATGAATAGCATTGGACCGGACTTCCAAAGGTCGGGAGTTCGTTTCCTCCCCGATGACCGGAGTCGAAAATAATTTTTTAAATATTTTGTATTCGAGTGTAATTAAATGACTTTGTTATTAACTTTGAAATATCCATCCATCTTTGTACCATATATCACACAGCACCGCGTTCCGTCGCAGATTCTGTAGAAATAGCACCGCGCCGTGACGCGAGTTCAGTGTGTTGTAGTGAGAGAGTTTTTCATACAAACTAAGAATTAATTAGGACCGCGAGAAAGTGATAATCACTTAAGTAACAACTGTACATAGATTTCGCTAGGTCTTTCCTTCTTTAAACAATCAGTAAACAAAGCAGAAAATTCGTATAGCCATCTTAATGCCTTTGAATCTTGTTGTACCAATCTGCCGTCAACATTCACATAATATTAGTTGACATAATACTTGGGCTATAATCCGGCGCCAACGTTCACCGGGTAGCCTTGAGCAACTAGTAATTATATTAGATGCCAGCTCAGATAATAGGAACATAAGCTGATACCTAATATCGGTATACCAACAATTTAGTTGACTAGACCAATAATAATAAAGTTACGAGAAAAATTGGGTGAGGTGTGAAATTTATTGATACCGACACATTTCTCTTACTCCAAAAATAAGTACAGTAGAATCCCGATTATCCGGACTCGCGTCACAGCTCTAGTAGCTCCTGCTTGAAATTTTAAACCACGCATCTAGACAGATATAACAACATATTACAATGTTATTCATTATATTTGAACCACATATACTTTTGTTTTTTATATAGTTTTGTCTAAACGACGTAAGTACATATGTCACACTCATTACATAATATACATGTAAACAAATATTGTTTGATTTGACTACGAAATCGATTATCCGAATTACCATTGGTTTTAATTGATTCGGATAATCGGGATTCTACTGTAATTACATAGAAGATCGGCCTGCTGCTATATCACACAGCTGGGCACAGACCTAACCTCCTCAATTATGAGTCGAGGTACGAGCCATACTCGACCACACTGGCTCAGTGCGGATTTGTAGTGCGGTTGTTTACATAGGACCTAATTCCGTTAAAAAACCTCTGCCTGTCTGTCTGACTGTTGCCTCGTTGGTGTAGTTGCAAAGATTCTGCCTTACATCCGAGAAGTCCTGGGTTCGAATCCCAGTTCGAGCCAAAATTGTTCCTAAGTTTTTATGTCATGAATTTCTCAAAAACAGCTCGGAGTCGGAAAGTTGGCGGTGTTACACCCTCCGTGCCTCAGAAAGCACGTTAAGCCATTGTTCTGCGCCAGATCTCTCTCCGGTCATATCGGATTGCTGTCTCACCGAACTTTGAGAGTGATGAAACAGTGGGTGCACTTGTGTGTTGCGCTCACACTTGTGCACTATAATATCTCCTGCGTAGTTGGCTGATCTCTGTTGAGATTGGCCGTGGTCGGAATCGTCCAGGAAGACTATTAATTCCGTTGAAAGGTTCAAATAATTGACGAATCAGTAATCAACGAGACGGGTTTCCCTGTCGGACGGACGGCATTCCCTGAGTAATCTAATCCAGAAGGACCCGGTTTATTTTTATCTTGAGGATCTTAAAGTTAAGTCCTATATATCTTAGTTGTTTCGTAAAAATTATGTTTTACATTATCCATATATATTTTGCTCAAATTCCCCCTTCCTGCTAATTAAATGTTCCTTTAAACTTGTCTGTAATTTTGTTTTGTGTTGTACAATAAAGTGTTAATCAATCTATCTATCTATTTTTAATTATATCAAATTAAATTAAATCTTCGTGTAATTCATGGAGACCTAAATTGAACTTAGGCAACGTAGGTATTGGTGGTATTAAGTTAAGGTTTATTCCAACAAGCAGGCAGATAAGAACATTTTTAATATAGTACTAGTGTTTCAGTCAGAAATCCTTATTATTTATGACACATTCATTTCATAATTATGTTACTTATAATTTTTTGTAGGTATGCTTTTGATTAAAAATTTACATAACAGAGCCAAACCGGCGATATTAGGCGAGTTAGTTACGGTGGCCAGCATATCAGGCTATCCTTTTTTGTTGGAAAATCGCCCGTATGTCAAGCCAATAAGATGTCGCAGTGTTTGCCTTGACATGCTGTCGTCCGTACATAGTCTTAAAAATAAGTATTTGTAAGAAACTTTAAATTCAGCTTGAGCTCGCATTCAATAAAATATCTGAACCTGAGTTCTAACGAATCAAGTTGCGATTCCAATATACATTCGAACACAACTCCTACATCAAACTTAGGTATTTGTATTGTTAAAGTCATACTGAATGAGCATTATTGTCATAATATTTACCGAATGTAAAGGAAATAAGCTGAATCGTGAGACAAACGCGGCGCCAACATTCACCCAGCCTACACAGTATGCCCTTGGAGGGCCTATCTAAGCCGCCTTATACATGGTGTGTTTCAATATGACGGTTTCGAATAACACGAAAGTGTAACTAATAATACTTGTTCATTAATAATACAGTGGCTAGCACATCAGGCTACCCATTTTTGATGCCAAATCACCCTTATCACAAGCGTACGAGACATTATTATACAATCAGTTTGTAAGTATTTTTTTTAAGATAAGCAAGCAGTCAGCTATTTTTGGAGAAGAATGTTAAATATGCGTACTATGACGCACGTAGCCACTGAACACTGAAGTGCTTGTGGCGCAGTGGTTGCAGAGCTTTGGTAGTAACACCAAAAGTTAAGCAACCTAAGGCGCGGTCATGTTTGGGATGGGTGATCATTCTGACTATTAGAGTGACGTCTATTTACAAGCATCTCCGTGCTTCGGTAGGCACGTTAAGCGGTTGGTCCCGGTTAATATCGATAGATATTAGTCGTTAAGCCTAGTCAGAGGCCCTCGGGCGGCTTAATAACATCTGACAGTAAGGTTGGTCACTTACCTTACACACAACCCCTCCACCAATCCGCACTGAGCCCGCGTGTTGGAGTATGGCTCGCACCACCTCATAGTTGAGGTGAGGCCTGTGCCCAGCAGTGGGACTTATATAGGCTGATGAGAGAGAGAGAGAGCCACTGAACATGCGAAACAATACATTCCTTTATTTGATAAGAGTTCTTTGTAAGGTAAGGGCAGACTCATTTAAAAAATTGTCATGCTCTTCAAGGGAAAATAGTTATTTGTTATACAAGAGTGCAAAGTTGCTTTTTAACCGCGTGTTCAATTTTGATGACCGAGCAAGCGAAGGATTCTAAAATTGAATGCCGAGCGCAGCGAGTGATTCAAAATTAGAATCCTGAGCGTTAGCGAGGGAATCAAAAGAGCACGAGGTGAAAAATCTTTGCACTCGAGTGCAACACGTAACTTTTCATTCCACCTCAGCGAGGAAATGACTAAATGCAAATAAAACCATTGACAATCACAAGATAGCTACTTTTATTTCAGTTTAGGTATTAACTACTACATTATGACAGGTATAACAGAATAATCTTTAAATATATAACAAAATAATACTTAGGTATAATTAATAAAAATTGAAAGTAATGTGGCTACAATTATTTAAATTGAGTGTAATATTTTTGTTGGGTACTGTAATATTGGTGTTAGTCACTTGTATACTGTTTTTCGAGTGCTTTCTTTCTTGTTCTAGGATAATTCTATAAAATATGCCAGCAAAACGTTTTCTGAGAAAGTTTTGGCTCTTTTTGCTAGTCGCCACGTGTTGAACATAACGTACTGTTTTAAATACTTCTCGCGTGATTGTTGAGGGAGAAAGATCATTTGCGCATTATTAACAGTTTCAGTCAATTCTGTTGGCGTCAAACAAACTTCCTCGTCGCTAGAATCACTCATTTTAGTTTTTTCACTTGTTTTCAAGTTTCTTGTTTTTACTATAAGGTTTAACAAAGACGTGAAAATATGCCGCGTAAAGAACCGCCAACAAAGCAAATTGATAAAAGAACACCAAGAAGGTTCCGAGTTTGAGTTTTTAACAAATTAAAAAAAAATTGTATGATATATTTGGCACCATAGAGGTAGCAATAAATAGGTTTAATGATTTTTTTAATTCACAAACTTGGTGCACACGATGTTCTAAATTCAAATTTACTTTAACCTCTAGTGAATAAAAACGGCTTTTCCACTCAGATATTGAAGAGCAAAATGACTCTTTCCGAGATGGTGGGATGAAAAATAAATTTATAACATAATTCCCGAGTGATTTACCTCATTTTACTTTACTTAAATCAAATTGATCTAAAGTTTTCATATAAAATAACATCATAAAGGCAGATCGCCTATCTACACCAATAGTATAAAGTGAAAAGATAAGATTGTTTCTTTGTTTGTTTCTTGATTAAAAAAAATCTTTTACCATAAGGATCCGTCCCTGATGAACATAGGCTATTTTTAATGTATAATAATAATATAATAGTCCTCCTGGCCGATTTCAACCACGGCGGCCAATCTTAACAGAGTTCAGCCAACTACGCGGGAGATATTATAGTGCTCAAGTGGGAGCGCAATACACAGGTGCACTCACTGTTCCATCACTATCAAAGTTCGGTGAGACGGCAACCCGACATGACCGGAGAGATGAGGCGCAGCACCAACGGCTTAACGTGCGCACCGAGGCACAGGGGTTGAACACCGCCAATTTCCAGACTCCGAGCTGTTTTTGAGAAATTCATGACAAAAACTCAGAAACAATTTTTGGCTCGACCTGGGAACCCAGGAACTCTCGGTTGTAAGGCAGAAACTTTGCCACTACACCAACGAGGCAGTCATAGTCATGAACATAGGCTGAATGTATAATTAACACCGAACCGAACGAATTAGAACCGAATTCCACGCGGGCGAAGCCGCTGGGCGGGAAGTTGGTCTGACATAATTTCATAACACCCCTTGTACGAGAATAACATTACAATCGGAATGTCACATTAATCTGTAACCAAACGCGTTGGGCTACCGCTGCGCGTGCGACGCTCGGGTGCTACGAAAGATTCTTATAAAGTGCGTTCGACATTCATGTCACTTTACCAGTAAGAAATACTGACCTTAACATGAATGGATTTGTGTATAAAAGGATAGTAGAATAGGAATGGTCTGAGATAAGTTTTCTGTAATCTAAGTAAGATTTAGTATGTCACTTCTAACTTATTTGCTATATGAACATATTTATTGTAGCGTCATATGAAGTACGGAAATACGAGATCTTTAAGGCCCAGAGCACACCTCCGGCATACGTCAGTTGCGAGTCGCGCTTGCGGTATCTTATATATTTCATTTTCATATCAATAGGTTATAGTATCACTAGACGACCCAGCAGACATTGTCCTGCCCGTTGTTTTTAAATAAATAAGTGACTTCTCAAGATTCCTATTGTATCCCGGGGGAGCCATTAATCATGATGAAAAGTATCCTATCTCCTAAATCCGCTCATACCCCGTCTGTATACCAATGCTGTTATTTAGTCTCGCTAAAACTCGATTTTGCTAATTTTGGTTTTGAATTATTTGTGCAAATTCAGGTTTAAACGGTGATAAAATTATTTTTAAAAATGCGAAAACAGCGGGTAATGCGACGTCTGCCAGGTCATATTAAAATGAAGTTGCCGACAGATAAGTCTTGATTGAGTGTCTTTTTTATTGGTATCCTGTAATAAATCGCGACCATCTATACGTAAGTGCTTTTGGTATTCATCCTCTATTAGTCTCCCCTTACTGACAAAACTAACTAGCCCCATTTCTTAGGCTCAGACACCTGGACAATAAATACTAACAATTTACGACCGAAAAATCTTACAGCATGAAATATTGGTTCAGTTAAGTTCTAAGCAGAATATCCAAGAATATGAGGACCAATACTCGTATAATTGGCCCTGTATTAATGCTGGTATAATTTACGGCTGGAGCAGTAAATTCCTTTTTGCTAGGTACAGTCAGGTGCGGAATAGGTTCAGTATTTGCATGCTATTGACAATGGCTTGATAGGCGCTCATTTACTATGTCATACACCCTATACAACCGCAAATAAACAATATTTCATTTCATTACGAAAGTCGTGTGAATTCCAATACTATTGTCGTCTGACAAATAGCTGTAATCTTTCCTAATAGTCTTAAGTATTAAAAAGGCTCAGTATGACAGCTGTCAAGTTGCTTTACTGTGAGATAATAGTAGTTTATGCAACTGATACATAATGAGGGGCCTTAAAACACGAGTGTGGTTTTATGAAACGAGTTTTTTAAGGCCTAATTATGTACAGTTGCATACACTACTTTATCTACACACATATCATATTTTAACTTTTCACAATATTTTCGTCACAGCGAAAAACCAACAAACAAATGAATGACAACAGTAATGGCGGGTAATTCAATCCTCCGTCACGACGATTTTTTTTTTATATCATAGACAAACGAATGAAGTCCCTATCCTCATGTCACTCGTGATCATATGTCGTGCGATTTGGATTAAAAAACATACTGAATTTGACGTTTCATATCGATAACTGCTTTAATATCAATGGATACTAGAATAGAGACCTACTTTAGTTTTGACAGCTGTTCCAAATTTAAAGTCATAACCTTACAGGAATTGATACTGTTATAACATTACAGTACAGATTTTACCTACTGCCACAGATAAGAAAGTTCTCATAGTAAAATTGGTTGTAGTAATGCTGGTCATTTCCTACGGTTTCTGAACGCATTTTAGAGCACTAATGATATGTCCGTAGATAAAAATCTTTTCATCTCACCATTTCGGAAAGAGTATTTTCGCTCTTCAATATCTGAGTGCAAAAGCCGTTTTTATTCTCTAGAGCATAAAGTAAATTGAATTTAGAAAATCGTGTGCACTAAGTTTGTGAATTAAAAAAATCATAAAACCTATTTATTGCTACACAACTTTTTTTTAATTAGTTAAAAACTCAGACTCGGAACCTTCTTGGTGTTCTTTTTTCAATTTGCTTTGTAGGCGGTTCTTTACGCGGCATTTTTTCACGTCATTGTTAAACCTTATATTAAAAACAAGAAACTTGAAAACAGGTGTAAAAACTAAAATTAGAATTGACTGAAACTGTTAATAATGCGCAAATGTTTTTTTTTGCATTTAGTCATTTCCTCCCTGAGGTTGAATGAAAAGTTACGTGTTGCATTCGAGTGCAAAGATTTTTCACTTCGTGCTCTTTTGATTCCCTCGCTAACGCTCAGGATTCTATTTTTTTTATATTTATTTTAGAATCCTTTGCTTGCTCGGTCATCAAAATTGAACACACGGTTAAAAAGCAACTTTGCACTCTTTTATGACAAATAACTATTATAATGTTGTGATTGTCATCATAATATCTGTGGAAGTCTTGCGACTGATTATCAGTAGTAACAGTAATGATATTTTAGCAATTATATTACAAAAAAAAAATATTACAATGATTTATAAGAAACTACTTTTATACATTTGTAAGAGTTTTTGGCTGAATTGAACCCAACTTTTTGGAACCTCCTAGATTATTAAGGATGATAATTGCTCCTATTTTCATTCACCAACACATATTTCTGCGTCGAACTGTATACAATGGTTTATATCGGTCTACGTTAATACCACTACTAATACCGACACCCTAGTTCCATAACTGCAGTGCCTGCAAAGCCAGATATTAATTAATTAATGAATACTTAATTAATATATATATAGTTAGGTATCTTACCGCAACAGTGATGAATCATGGCGGGCTGCAGCCTAAAAAGCACTTAAATAAATTCGGACCGATGAGTAAGTATCACGGTAGCTTAATTGGGAGGACAATCGCCCGGCTTGCGAGAGGTACAGGGGTACAGGTCCGTATCCCGCCTGTGGCTGTCCATTTTTCTTTAAGTGTGTTCTAATAATACTTTATGTTTATTATCCTGTTACCTATCACACTTCTATTGCGACTATCTAGATGTGGTTAAAGCTGATTTACGCATGCTATGTCAGGCATGAATAAATCTTAGAATAGTTATGTATGATATACGGGATTTTAACCAGATGATCACGAGGTTACCCCGTGATTTTGGCACTTGTAACAGGGCCGAAATATCGGCAACTCAAAAACAAAAAAGAACATGGTAAGAATCCCGTATATCATATTACTATTCTAATTTGAGTAACTTTATAGGTTTATAACAATATATAAATAAATATATTGTAGTCCAGTAAGTTTACTGTGCGTTAGGTTTAGCAAAAAGCAATAATGATGCAAAGATTTTAATATATGTTTTTGGAAGAATTTGGTACAAAAAAAACACGATTTTTTTTCGTGGTTTTTTATTTATAATTTAAGAGTCGATTTTTCCAAAAGCGAGTTAACCCAATAGCCACGGCAATTGCTTGACAAATGGCAGTTGTAAGTCACGACAGTAGTACAGACACATGTTCGCTGACTCTTAAGATTTATCACTTTTTAAAGCAGCAATTTTTGAATTTAATCGGACTGCTGACATGAAAAATTGGGACTTAAATGCATTTAATTTTCTAGCATACCCTAGACGTGGCGTGCAAAAGCAAATGCCTTTCAACTTAAACCGCGTTTTAGTTGATCTATTGATCAGGAACCTCCACGCGTGGGCAGACCCATTATTGCAGACATGGGTGGTGCACCCACCGCGAATACCTCTAGTTTTATGGCCCGACAGGCAAGGATGTCGATTATCGATTGATCGATGGTGGAAATATCGATTGTTATCTAATGGCTGGCTTTTCAACAGACCCTAAATTCGGTACCTTAAAGAATCGTAAAAAAAAACCTAATTGAATTGCGTGATATTTTCATTTGGAACTGCCAAAATCAACTTATACGATTTTGTTACAATTGTGTCAGCTTAATACAATTGTAACATATTCGAAGCTACCGATAAAGTTCAAAAACGACCCATAGTATCCCAATTCATAGGTTCATATTTAACGATGTCTCCACTGTCATCGATCTGATATTTAAAAAAGCAGTCTTTGCTTGAATTCGCTTTATTAGGAGTATAAGATTTCTTATCATCTATCTCGCTAGATGATCAATTTGACAGCAAAAACGCCTCATTTTAACGTTCAAGATTTTCCTTAATCATTTCATTCCTTGGATTCATTTGCTGGTTGAATGTCAACGGGAAATTCGAAGACGCTTTTTCTGGGGATTTTCTTCTTTGTTTAAAATCTGGAGTCCAAGCCGTCGTAAGGGCTTATCACCATCCTTATGGCCCAATGTATGGCCGGCCCACTCCTTCCATTATCGGCTTATGGTACAAATATAAAGTGGTGCTTGATACTAAAACAATAAGTTTATTATGGCGATAAAATATTTCCGAGATGCCGGTGCTAATGTTGATTTATGGTTTATACGCGTAGTTAGCGATGAAAGAAAAATGTTGCAACGTGAGAATATAGTTTTAAGAAAAAAACCCTCGGTTTACGTTTTGCTATATGCACCTTAGTGACGACCAGAATTACATCTTTCCAAAAAACAATTGACCGTGACAGGAATGGGTTGTAACGCAAAAGTAAAACAGTTCTAGCTCTTATAACAAATGCCTCTGACCGTTTTAATAAAATCGAAGTAATCTAAGGGAAGTCATAAATAGAACTGGTCGGACCTAGCGAAATAACTTAAATCCATTTTAAAACAGAATGTGCAACCCAACGAATGAGCGGCTAAGTTAACCTGGAACCTTTGGCGTTAAAGGCTGGACCCCTACTATAGACAGCTTTAAAGAAACTAGAAATAATTCATGTTAAAGTGCAACCTGTGTGTGATACAATTACACCATCTCCAATATTTATTTATCGTTTCATATCGTTTAATCATCGTATTATCAATTTACAATCTTTGATTTAGTAAAAGTGCAACCTAATGGAGCTAAAAAAGCTAGTATTTTAAAGAAAAAAGTTTTCAGTCGTGGCAACATTAATAACCATAGTTTTTTTTTTTTTGTTTTAGATTATTTTAATTATGTTGAATGTCTTATTAGTTAATTATTTGTTTGTGTTAAATTTTATCTACCTTTTATCAATTAAATGTGGTCCTCAGAAGACCGAATAAAAAAATAAATTATATTTATTAATTTGATTATTGTAATGTCAAAGAAACATTAATGTCCGAAAACTTAGGGCTTACATAGTTATCATGAAAAAAAAATATCGAGTCACAGAGCAACAGATGACACTAGTAGGACCACAAACACTTCAGCCACCGTGCCAACTCGTAATCCTCACTTTTATGTCACGCAACCGCTGCCCGCTCCTTTTATGGCCGCTGCGGTGTACTCCGGACCTTGTGGGGCCATAAAGTGGAGTTGACTTACTTAATGTCCTAAGTCCCCGAGATGGGACAGAGACCGGTCACAGTAGTCCTCCATCGCGTTCGTTCTTGAGCTTCACGCTTCATATTCACTCCAAGTCATGTCGATATTCTTCGCCTCGTCTTCTAAAGTGCGTCGCCAAGTTTGTTTG
The DNA here is from genome assembly GCA_963921415.1 of Pyrausta despicata. Taxonomy (NCBI): domain Eukaryota; kingdom Metazoa; phylum Arthropoda; class Insecta; order Lepidoptera; family Crambidae; genus Pyrausta; species Pyrausta despicata. Next base: position 10,539,184 of record OY992864.1, read on the forward strand.
AGCGGCTACGTTTGCGTTTTCTTTGGGGATTTCAATCCAGAGCCTGCTTACGGATATGATCGGACTCCCATTGGAGGGAACCAATTGTAGCCAATCCAGCTCCACTTGCGACGTTTGATCTACTGGTCGGTCTGCGTTTCTTGGCAGCGTTCCATTAGCTGTTCGTTGGAGATTTTTTCAGGCCAGTTTATAATGAGAATGCAGCGAAGACAGCGATTGACGAGGTTTGAAGCTGGTGCCAGATGACTTTAGTCACCTTCCACATCTCGCATCGGATTTTACGTTGGACCTGAATAAAAATTAAAAAAAATTGATCCTTCGAGTCAATTTCCGATACTGCTTTACGGGGCGGAATTGTTCGAAGGCAGCTCGGGCCTTGGCAATGCGCGAACTGATGTCGTCTTCTGTTCCCCCAGTTTCTGACACGACGCTCCAGAGATAAGTAAATTTATAGACTCCGTATCTCAATCCGTAGCGGTGTGCGATTCTTCACTCAAGATTGCATTTCTTGTGTCTTCCGGCAGTTTATCTTGAGCCCTGTAATGCCCGTCTCTCATTGTAGGTCGTCCAATTCGGATTGCATGTCGCGGTGCGTGTGGCTCAGTAGGCAGAGGTTATAGGCATAGTCCAAGTCTTCTAAGACATGGGCTATTCCCCATTCTATCCCACGTCGCTTGTTTTACAAGAATATTTCCTGTAGATATCCTTAAGCAGGTTTATTATTTTCGGCGGGACACCAATATCGGCAAAGGCGAGACGAAGGCTTTTTCGAAATCAACAAAGATCAGATACACTTATCTTTACCATTCTGATGCCTGTTCTAAAATGATACGCAGAGTGTTGTTCTGGTCAGTGCACGAGCGGTTTGGACAAAAAACCAGCCTGCTCCTTGCGAAGAAGTGAATCAACGGCCCCCGACAACCTATCTTAGATAATATTTCCGAAAACCTTCGACGGTGCCGAGAGTTAATCAGTTGATTTCGGGCAAGCGGGTGATTAACCTTCTGTGCCCGAGCCTGATGGCGGGGCTGCCACCTCAGAGCTTCCAGTCACGCTCGGTTTTTCCGGGTTTCCTCCCTTGTGAATAGGATTCTGTTTTAAGGCGCAAAATACTCGCTTTTCGCCCTGAAGCCGTCGGTTCAGCTGTAACTCCAGGTAGTGCGCACGCGAGGCGTGGTTGTAGCAGGTCCCAGGGAGAAAGACGTGGATGACGCGGACTGGCCGGGGCTCTGCTAGCTTGTGTTGCACTACTTAACACAGCAGATGGTTGTTTAGTATTTTATAGGTAATGCCGACATCACTAATTTAGCGATTCCCACCAAAACCAAACCCGGGCTTCCCCCCCAAATAAAACCATAAAGTGCGCCCACTTTATCGATAATATGATAATTCCGAAATATGCTGTAAATGGAAAAGGGGTCTTTATCCCTAACCGAAGAGCTAAGGTTTGTCGGCAAAGCGTGAATTGAATGTGTTCTACTAAGTACTAGTATAGTCATCACATCCGGCTTTTCCCATATTTTTGTTGCAAAATTAACAAATCTTATCAAAAGTTCAAGACATTTCAGTGTAAACCTTGTCATGCTGCTGTCTGTACTACTGCTGTCCTGCTGCTGCTTTAAATTGACATAATTTTAATGTATTCTGTAATGACTTAGCATGATGTGATTTAGTTATTAATTGTTTGTTATTTTTAAATTCTGTCCATTTTTTATTTATTCTTAAAATTTGACATTTTCCTTTTTATTAATTGTGTGTATTTTATTGATTGTTTAGTGATTTATTTTAATTTATATCTATACCTAATTTTAATAAAATGTTCAACGCAAAATATTTTGCTCTGAATAAATGAATTGAAAAAAAAATATACTTGGCTAGGTCATCACAAATGTGTTTTGCTTCGATGACCTTCCTTATTTACTAAGCATCAAATATTATTTCAAAAAACAAAATCGATAAACATACACCTTCATATCGACAGAGCTTTTGTTATGGGTCTGATATGTTGAGAATTAATAGATTGCCGTAGGGTAAAAATATGAACAACAAATTATGTGATGTATCTCAATAATACTAAGTTGGCAAGTGCAGCTAGCAAATATGAATAAAACTTTACAACCACTTACAAACATTGCAATCGTAAACATCATCATTTTACTCGTAACATCAGGATTCATTCATGTTAAATTATACCTTACCACAGTAATAGGTAAATCATCGCTACCACAGTATACAGATAAAATATTTACTACACACCAACATAAAGTGTCGAAGGTAGGATAAGATAAACTACGTACCCGTGTCACAAGTTGCATTTTTATTAAATTACCCCAAGGATAATCGTGAGGCGATGCAATTATAATCAATTTGCATGGAAATTACTCCACTGGTAGGCTGTTGTGGCTGTGTTTTGCATATCTGTAAGATGTTCAGGTTCGTTTTGAGTAATTGAATTTTTGTTGCTACTAGAGTTGTAACTATTTTTGTTTAGAGTTAAGTTTTTTTTTTAAAGAGTCAGCTCGTGACCACGGCTGTGTGCAATCCAGCCGAAACGTCGAGTAGTGAGTACCTACCTAATACGCATTAAAAATATATTGCGTTTAGACCCGAGGTACAAGTAGTTTTAGGTATATTTTTGCTAAAAATCCGATGTGTGCTGGAACATTTAATTGGAAAGTGTAGAGCTTCGGATAAACTTGCCCGTTATTGATACAGCTAATGTAAATACTGATAATGGTTATTCCACATGTTGTTCTGGTATGCTTTGTTGTAATGTATATTGAGTGGCAAAGACAAAACACCGAACTATTCCAAGCTTACGTCAAGATATTGATGAGGAACGGGCGTTGAAAACTACTTCTATGGCTATGGCATAAGAAGGGTACTTTTTTACACTTTTGGTAAAATATACCTAGGTAGCCATGAAATTAAAAATATTTTCGTTCATTTTACATTTACCCACATAAAATTACAATTATTGACTTATTTTGGCTCATTGTATATCGCAACCGTTCGTCATATTTATTTATTCATTAGTGTATATTAGTATATATTATGATTATTTATAAATATGTATACTTATATAAATTTATTGTAAATTTTATATTTCATCTCATGTGTCATATTATTGATATTATTATTTTTGTGTTTTCTCTTTTACTTATTTTGTCGCATCGCCCTCTAATCATTTCTGCTTAGCCCAAAGGTATGACTGGTAGAGAATGCCCTACGGAGTTAAGTCCACCTTTTGTACATAGTTTTGTTGTGCAACGAAGCTAAAAAAAATAGTATTTTACTTAAAACACCCCTGACTACACGAAGTACAAAATGAAGCCGTTAAATACAGCTGCAATTCTGATTTCTGACATATCCAATACGGACCCTATTCTGATCGTGGTCGTTACATTGAAAGAGATACTGACACGCTCATCTGTAAGTTTATAGAGTAGTTCGCATAGACACCTTAAGCTGAGTAAAGTATAATAAGCAATTCATTCGCGATTGCTTTGCGATATGTATGCTAATTCAAAGATGGGTATTTATTGGAATTCCATTTTTGATATTTTACATGTTTCCAAGTTGACTTTAGAGTCCTTGGAGGTCGAAATTAAGTACACACGGCTCCGCATTAAGCTACTCATTTTCGTTGCAAATTAGGGTTTATTACGAAAGCATAAGATAAAACAGTGATTAGCTTGACGTGTGGCCGTACGTACTTATAGATGATACTGGAATAGGGATTAATTACTTAAGGAAACAGAAATCAAAAATGATTTTTGATTACTTAGGGCCCACAAGTCTAGCTAATTGTTTTTCTACCATAACCACAACTATTTTAGAGGTCGATTTTACAAAAACTTGGAGTAACTGAGTTTTGATTTAAGAAGTCTTTTGATCAGTGACATCATTGAATATTATCAAATACGGCCTGAATCTTTTATGCCCGTGGCTTCATCTCATCTCATCAGCCTTTATACGTCCCACTGCTGGGCATAGGCCTCACCTCCCTCAACTATGAGATGGTTCGATCGGCTCAGTGCGGATCGGTGAAGGGGTGTTTGTAAGGTAAGTGACCTTACTGTCAGATGTTATTAAGCCGCCTGAGGGCCTCTTACTAGGCTTAACGTGCCTTCCGAAGCAAGGAGCTGCTTATAAACAGACGTCACTTAAATAGTCAGAATGGTCAACCATACTAAACATGACCGCGCCTTAGGTTGCCTAACTTTTAGTATCACTACCAAAGCGGTGCAACCACTGCGCCACCTTATAGCCCGCAGCTTAATAAGCACTAAACCCCAATGTAATACCAAAAGCAAAACCGTAAAAAACAAGTTGCTTTATGTAGACATCGATCGCCCCATTCGCTCCCAACAAAGTAACCAACGACTTTTTAATGTCCATTTAATTAAATAGCCATACAATGCGATGTTATTCCGTGACTGTGGGCTATAAGCTAGCAATCGGGCGCTATCCGAACTACAAAGAAACTGGTGCGAATATGGTGGCTTAATTAAAAAAAGTTGGCAAGTGCGTGTCCACTTAAGCTGTGGGTTCCGTAACCATAAGTTTCTTATAAACCGATTGACTGCTAGCTTTTGAGAGGTTGTGGGTTTAAGTTTCACTATGATTTTTTTAAATGTGTTTTAATTATTGCTAAGGTACGATTTTCATGAATTCGTACTTTTCCAGCTGAACCTGTATTAAAATACGAGTAAATTCAAATTACTGTTAAGAGGTGCATTTCATGACAGCTACAATTAAATTATTCGTGTCGTATTTCCGAATAAATTAGACTTTACTACACTGAAATCTTGGTTTCATTTAAGTTTACCTGTAAGACTATTGGGACTCGTAAGCTCAGGGACTCCGCGCACATGGACGTATTGTGATATTTCTAATGATTTCTAGAGTTTCAGTTTTCAAAGGAGGTGAGATAGCGTTAATTACAAGGTTAAATTATTCACGGAACCCTAACACAAACATGCGTGATTCAAGCATATTTACGCCAAATTGTCTGTTCGCGCCTGTTTTGTTTGACTGAAAGACATATTTTATTGCACGTGTATCAATTTATTAATTGCCGTGAAACGCCGTTATTCGGCGCTATTTTACCAATAAATTACTATGTTTACAAGCGTGAATTGCGATTTATTTTTTGTTTTCGAAAGGGACAAGTTCAGCCTACAATAATTAAAGTGTATCAGTAATTTTTAACAATGGTGAATTAAATCGCGCCAAAGCTTAGTTGTTTAACAATTATCTAGACATCTCATCAACGACACACTGCTGGGCACAGGCCTGGTTAGTGACCAACCTTACTGTCAGATGTTGTTTAAGCCGCCCGAGGGCCTCTGACCAGGCTTAACGACTAATATCTATCGATATTAACCGGGACCAACAGCGTAACGTACCTTCAGAAGCACAAAAATGCGTGTACATACTTCTCTTAAATGGTCGGAATGGTCACTCGTCCCACCCGCGCCTAAGGTTGCTTAACTTGCGGTATCACTACCAAAGCGCGACATCAACCACAAGCACTTTTATCTAGTACTATTGGACCCGGCAGACGCTGTCCTGCCCGCTGTTTTCGCAATTTATCAATATTTTCTCATCGTTTACTCCTTCCCTGGACTTCCACAAATATAATTCGGTTTTAGTGAGACAAACGAATAGCTTTTCATTTTTATAAATAAAAAAGCGAACGGCCCACCTGAATTTTCCCATTGGAATGCGTTATTTTCCTCGTGTCCTTTCTCGGGTGTCAAAATATCTCCATACCCAATTTCATGCAAATTGGTTCAGTAGTTTAGGCGTGATGGAGTGACATACAGACAGACAAAGTTACTTTTGCATTTATTATATTAGTATAGATGTAAGATTCGTATATTATGAAAATCTACTACACACGTTACAGACTATATCGTAGAAAATAAATACTTTTAAAAAATACTTTTGCGAGAAAGTAGTTGGACAGTCAGACAGGCCTAATGAGTAAAGATAATTAGTTATTTCATCAAACTATCATTTATACTTTCTTATAAGGAACAGCATATTCTTAAGAAAACAAATTACTCAACTATTTACCAACTAGAGTTAGGAGGATAGACCGAGTCAATCGACTGTATATAAGGATTAAGATATAGGGTACAATTATTGAACTTGTAAAAGTTCTAAGATAATAAAGACACTAAATGAAAAAGGTTGTCAATTAATATGACTTTATAAGTGACAAGCAAGCAAGCAATATCATTGGTGACAAGGCTCAGGCGTATTTTTTTTTTCAGTTTTCTCAGTTTTGTAAAATCTAGGGCGACGGGCAGCGCGACGCAGTCTTTGCATCGTTTTTCTATAAATAAATAAATATAAATATACAACAACATCACATACATTGATCTGACTCCGTGGTAAGTAGCTTAAGCACTTGTCTTGATATCTGTATATCAGAATCAACAGTGTTATTACAAATAAACTTAAATAAATACATATAACACCCAGACCAGTACAAACAGACATGTTCATGCACACAAATGTTTGTACAGTACGGGGATCGAACCCGCTAGCTAATGGTTAATAGTCAACTTCTTGACCATTACACCATAGTGGTCGTCAAAGCCTGAAAGTGACATTTGGTGCCACTTCCAAAAAATCATAGTAAAAAGGAAAAATTCTTCCGTGGTTGGCAGGATTTCGACTCACGTTTAAAGGATGGTAAGAAAATGGATTAATTTAATTAAAATAAATAATGGGATGGGCTTATTTTGTTTCTCGTGGCTTTCTTCCAGGCTAATTTTCACAACTTAATAGCAAAAATAATTGCCTAAACGGGCAAGGCCTTTTTCTAAATGGCCTGTACTAAATATTTGATTACTATGGTAACCGGTGTAGCTTTAACAGCCTCGTAAAATTATTTATTAAAATACCGTGTTTCTACCAAAGTGTGAAAAAAGGAACTCTACTACAACAAAACCTTCTCACTATCAGTGCAAGGGCGAGTACTTTATTGCGTATAAAAATACATTTGTACCTATATTGCCGTTGTACGTACAAAGTTAAGCATTTAAAAAAGTGTACATTTTAAGGTCACGATAAAAGAGGAACCTTTCGTACACGAGACCTATTCGCATTTCACCGCCTTTTTAACAACCATTCATGGTAGTAGCCCTAAGCGTTACGGAGTTTCAGATTACCTTTTAGTCGTATTTTGCAATCCATAAATTCAATACCGACTCAAAACCATCCGCAACTATGTTGCATATTCCATCCACTGCCGAGCACTAAAACTTCCCACCGTGTACTTAATAATAATATTCCTAGCGGACCACAATAAATAGCGATATATCGCGGCCCTTGTTCAAAAAAGGAGAATCGTGATCGACCTTAATCGTACCGCCGATATATCTACATCTTGCTAGAGACCGCTAAAACGTTGGTATGAAATTGTGCCTATTAATTTTGCTGGCAAGTATACAGTAGTACAACGGTCACAAGTCACGGTAAACACTGCGGTATTTTATGCGCTTGTGATACTGGCGATTTTGCAACAAACATAGGTAACCTGTTGTGCTGGCCACTGTATTATTGTGGGATGACCGAGATCAGAATCGGGAAAATAAAAGCAAACAATAACTCACGTATTTTAAAAAAGTTTTATATAAATGTGCCATTAAAGAGGTATGTTTTCTATTTTGATTTCTAATAAGATTGGAATTACTAATAAGATTCCATAAATCTGTTTTTGCTTAGTAAACAAGAACCGTTAGGAAGACGCTATACAAATTCGATGCAGACCGAATTTTAAAGGAAAGAAAAGAAAGAAATTTATTTGCTTTTGGACAGGGTATAAATAATATCGACAAATGTTACATTATGTTCACCTATACAGCCATTAATAAAAGCATGCAAGTACATATCGGGTAAATTTTAAGTACCAAAGGTTAAAAGTTATTTTGGAAAGTTTTTTTAACAAAGAAGCGAATACCATACCTTCTTAATAGTTTGACGGAAGACATTCGACGAGAAAGAGATAAGAATAAATTTAAACATTATTTAAAAATATATATTACCTCAGCACATTGGATACATAAATTTTATCTGTAAATAACTTTAAATGAGACTCACTTGATCCTATAGACAAACTGTTTAAATAGTTTTGTAGGACTTTGTTTGTAAAAATGTACCGTGTTGTTTTCATAACAAATAAATCTTCTCTTATCTTCTCTTATATACAAAAATGAATTGCTGTTCGTTAGTCTCGCTAAAGCTCGAGAACAGTGGAATCAATTTGAATAGTGTTTAGTCTTGAAATATTCGTGGCAGTCCAGGGAAGGTTTAAACGTTGAGAAAATAGTTTTTTTTTTTTTAAATAGCGGACAGGACAACGTCTGCCGGGGCCACTAGTAATAAATAAAAATAAACATTTACAATTAAGTTTTCTAAAAAAGACTTACAGTTTTTACAATTAACTAGTTAGTTACTACAATTTTCTGGTTTTTGTTATGTTTAACTAGCTCTTGAAGAGAATAAATTGTGCATTTAATGAGATGGATGGATGTATCGTGAGTTAAAAATTTATGTAAAAAAGTCCTTCTTTTGAAGGAGGATATAAAAGTATCAAGTCTTTAAGTACTCAATAATAAATAAAACTCTCGTTCATAAACGTCTACTAAAGAGTTGGACTGACATAATTACTTAATATCAAAGTCCTTTGTAAATAATTCCAAGACCGTTCGAAAGCTAGAACAAAATATGCGGTTTTGTTGAAAGAATTGCGAAGTTTATTTTTTTCACTTTGGCTCTAGACAACACGACTTTCCCGAGGCAAAATCGCTTCAAAACAATACAAAAAAGAAGAATTTTTAATATCAGCACGAGTTTTATCGTACCCAGAAGCTATTGCTTGATACAGAACAATTTTAAATGAGATACGCCATTTCCAACCTTTAATAATCATATGAAGTACGGTTAAGTATAAACCTTCGAGTGAATATGTAAAACCGTCATATAGTCACATGTTTTTTAAAGATACAACAACATCACATTCATTGGTCTGATTTTGTGGTAAGTAGCTTAAGCACTTGTGTTACAGATATCAGAATCAACAGAGATATTACAAATAAACTTAAATAAATACATACGGTAGAAACAGACATGTTCATTTTGTTCATGTTTTTGACATCATCAAAAAGGAGCAGTTTGGTTTTCAACCTAAGAAGTCAACAACTCTTGCTATGTTCCACTTAATGCGGGAAATAAATAATCACATAAATGCAAAAAAATATGTAACAACTGTCTTTTTTGATATGACCCGCGCTTTTGATTTTGTTTCGCATGACTTGCTGCTTCTTAAATTGGAGAACATGGGTGTAAGGGGTCTGGCTTATGAATGGCTAGAATCTTACTTGAGAAATAGGAAACAGGCTGTTGAAATCACAAGCATAGACGAAAGCTCCAACGTTATGCAGAAAAGGTCAACTGTTGTTACAAATTCATGCGGTGTTCCGCAGGGGAGTGTACTAGGTCCCTTGCTCTTCCTGCTCTACATAAATGACCTACCGGAGATAACTAACCATAAATGTATACTATTTGCAGATGATGTCTCGGTAGTAGTTCCGTTTAGAAAAAACCTTGAAATCTATGAATCTGACATTAACGACACAATTGACAAAATAATAAGATGGCTTAAAGACAATAACCTGACAGTAAATTTAAATAAAACTAACTATATACAGTTTGGTACAAATCGTCAAACAAAACTTAAACTTAATATAAAATATAACGACACAAATATTAATGAAGTAGACCACACTAAATTTCTAGGAATAGTTGTAGATAAAAACTGTGATTGGAAACTACAAATAGAAGCAGTAAAGGTTAAAATAATTCGTTACGTGTTTGTTCTGAGAAGTCTGCGCAACACGTCTTCCCTGCAGACAACTCTAGCTGCGTATCATGGCTACATTGGCGCAATACTCAAGTATGGACTTCTGGTTTGGGGAAATTCTACGGACTTTGATTTGCTGTTTAAAGCACAAAAAAAGTGCTTAAGAGCCATCTGTGGTATATCCCCTCGGCAGACCTGTAAACCGCTTTTCAGAAATTTAAATATATTGCCCTTACCTTGCATGTACATACTTGAAGTGGCACTATTTGTGAAATGTAATCAGGATCTGTTTCGGAAAAGAAGTGACATTCATTCCATAAATCTCAGAGACCGTAGCAAATTAGTGTACAATTGTTTACCGAAGCTACAACATTACCAAAACCAATGTGATGCTATGTGTGTGAAGATATACAATGCTATTCCAAACGACATAAAACAGCTACCAATATTATGTTTTAAGAAGAAGCTTGTAAAATGGCTCAAAGATAATAATTTTTATAAAGTTAGTGACATTTTTATTTGAAGAAATTTTTATTGTATGACATTTTAAAATCTCTTGACGTAGATACTAGGTTTATTTACATATTGTTATTTAATAATAATCATAATAATAATAAATAGTAGGTACCTAACCAATTAATTATATTTGCATGCCTAATAATAAGGTAAAACATGTGTACACCCTGCTAGTAACAACTTTAAAATTCCATGTTTTGTGCAAATAAATGTATTTCTATTTCTATTTCTATTTCTATTTCACAAATGTTTGTACAATGCGGGACCGCGACCTCTTCGATAATAGTCATAATAGTCAACTTCTTAACCATTACACCAAAGTGGTCGTCATTAAAACTGTCTTTGTTGTTTAAAAAACAATAAGAATAAAAATAGCGATAAGTTGCAGGCCATTTTTCTAAGCGTTATCTTGATTTTGTATTGTCATTTTAATTCTACACATAGTTTTCTACAATATGATTATTCGCGCCTCTTGACAAGATAACCACTGATGTCTTTTGCGTTCCTACAATTTCCCGGCATTGTCTTAAAACCATATCATTACAGTTAATTAGCACATACTCTTGTAAGTAGGCAGTCTGTGCCGCAGACATGAAGGCCTACTACGAAAAACGGAGTGCGAAATTGCGGATTATACGAAAGTCAAACAGTAACAGTTAGACGGTACAGGTAACTACCACGAAACCTTTTCATTTTTCAATACACCATAGTACGGTCCAGTAAATATCTAAATACGCACTCGATCCAATATCGGATTCAAAATGTTTCATGCTTTTAGTAAACAAAAAGAACGAACGATTTATCATATCGATGGATTTCGTAGTAGACCTACAGGTTGTTCCCATCGCATCGCATAAAGTTTTTGCGAACCGACATAGTTGTAAGTACGTTTTAATCGATACAGTCGAATCGGTAAATAGGTATCGATTTCCTGAACCGCAATCTTATACGCCGACAGTACAGTTAAACTAATGAGGAAGCAATTAAATAATTAAGTGTCCATTAACAACGTCTGTTTGGGTATGAAAATGTACGAAAAAGTTGATCTCGTGTCACATATGTGTCAGCGGTGTTCAAAGTGTTTGTGATAGTGATCTTTATATTAATCTTTTCTTTATATTAATTAATTGCTTGAAATTTTTTTTTGTGTATTAAAATATAATTTAATGTTTACTTTTATTTATTGATATTATATCTATATATTATGTTTTTTTTTGCGTTATTAACCACAATTTACCTTTCTCATTTAATGTTCACTGCATCCATTGCCTTCTTTCTGCATGACCTTGAGGTTGACTGGCAGAAAATGCTTTTAGCATTAAGTCCACCCTATGTACATTTCTTATGCAATAAAGTTATAAATAAAATAAATAAGTAGCCTTTAGATGGCATAGCATTTTTGAAAGGTTTCAATATGTATAACTTTCATATTCATATTCTTTTATTTGCCAAATAAGTGTTATATACATATATATTATAGCAGGTCTTATGCTAGACAATTGCACTTATAACTTAGTAACCATTTTAGTTTGGGTATTACAAAAAATATTAAAAATGATTAGAGGGCTATATCTAATTATTATTAGTATCTTATAATAATAACACTTACAAGTATTGCATTTTGGACTTACAGTGATTAAAGTTATTACATTAACAGAAAAATTTAAGCAATAAAAAACAGTTGGTTATTAAGGACGTTAAAGGTTACTTTTCAGGAGGGGGGACGATTCATGTGGTTAAAATCAGCGCTGCCGACCACCATAAAATATCTCGTCGTCGAACTTGAAAACTGCAACACAGCCTAGGACATCACGCGATTCACGGACACAGCGCTATAAGATATTACGACGCTGTAATTTGTGACGTTCAATCATAGAGAAAAGATCTAAACAAAATTATAATCGCTTAAAATTATTGTACATAATTAGTTTTTATGTTCTAGTAAGTGCTCTCAGATTTAAAAAAAAAATGATTGAACTGGCAACTTATTCAGTCCTAGAAATAAAATCATTACAAAAACTGTGGAACGGTATGTAGAGTTTTACTGGATGTGATAAAAATGTTGGCAAACTTTGCACTGAAACATCGACGTCACAATAACATCAAATAGAAACTTTGGCCCTATTACGTTAGGCTCAAAAGAAGCTCTGCGATAGCGCTGTTAATTTTAGTTTTGATTTTTATAAATAACAGAGATAGAACTGACAGCCGCCAGTAAGTGGAAAGTAATACGGCCCCTGTTGAGAACCACTGACCACGATAAATTAACGTGAAAGCAGCCCATGACCCCCATGGCCCCAGCGGGTCACATTCCGTGGAAAATGGACGCAGTAACCGATACACCCCGAAGACAATACGTCACTTAACGTACACTTGGCATCGATTAGACACACACTTGTAAGACACTTCTTCTTATCGTGTCGAGCTAGGTATAATTACATTTTTGGAGACCAAAACTCAGCCACCGATAAATCATTGTTTTTGGCCTTTCTACAGGTCCTCGCATGTACCTCAGGTACTATCACATGAACACCTTTAAGGCGAAAATCATGACATCGCGCGCAATCCTACTTGCTAATTGCTCCGCGCTCGAAGTGCATTCAAACAATTGACTACCGCTTGGTGCAGTGGACATGTCGGACTTCTAACACCAAGGGTCGCGGGTTCGATCCCCGCACAGTACAAGCATAAGTGTGCATGAACATGTGTGTTTGTACTGGTGTGGCACTCCTAATACCTTGAAAATAAGTTATTTCAAATTCCATTCCAAATTTCGCGCCAAAACGTGGATACCTGTCAAACGCCCGCTGTAACGTCACTTGTTCACAAACATTGTCAAAGTTGTATGTAATATAAAGTTATTTCCATGTTATTTCGTAGTTTTGAGTTTATAAGATGGATTCTACATTTTATAAATGTTTTGCGGTGCCATAGTGTGAAAGTACTACTATTAAAACACCTAAAATCTATCTATTCACGTTCCATGTACAAAAACGATGCGGAAAATGTGGCTTCAACTAGCCCGTCGAGATCCAGCACTTGTATCTTGTGTCTTTGATTTCCATTTAGGTATTTTTAATAAATAAGGAGTTGGCTTTACCAATAAACTCTCACAGTCAGCATCATTGTATTTCAAGCACAGTTAGGTTAGGTTTAAAGATTATTTATTTCTCAAAGAAGACATTGAAATCACTTACATGAGAAAAAATATATAAAATAAAAGTAATCATGCATTTTCGATAATGTTCGCGTCGATCTAAGCTAGATCGTTACACTAGTAATAATACATTTTAGTTATAATATCAAACGAAAGAAAATCAAAGACAACAATAACAAAAAAAAAAAAACTAACATGAAACAAACTTATTCATTCTAACTTGATTCTAACACTTCTAAGACATATTCGGCAAGTTTCGCTTTGAAAGCATTCATCGAGTCAACATTTTTTAATTCTGTAGGTAGTTTGTTAAACAGCTGTGCTCCTTCAAATGTTAACATGCGCTTGCCGTAATTTGTACGCGCTTTAGGTAAAACCAAGTAACTCGCTCGGCGACGTGTCGCGCGCTTAGTAACATGTTTTTTTTGTGTGAGCGTGATTGAGGTGTGGATGGTTTTATTCAATATTTTACGGATAAGCAAGCAAGTGTTGTATGCGAATAGTTGTCTTATATTCATTTGGTTTCACAGTTGGTGCATTAAACTCATTATAACATCATCTTTGTAGAAATCTGACTGGTGTTTTAACAGCTGAACATTTTTAATTGTGTTTTCTTTCATTCCTTTTCACATGATGAATGCCACAGCATGTTTGCAACCTCCTTGAGAAGCAGCACAATCATGACACTCATCATTTACTATTACACCGTTTTCTTTATCCACAACCATAGTGGCTAAATATGGTTTACTACAAATTTTAACTCCGGGCAAATTTTGCACATAACTGTGCACAATTTTGCATCTCGACGACGTTGTACATATCCCACAGCATCGTCTTCTATAATATGACTGCCTGCTGAGCAACTAAAAAGGAACGAAACAATTTGTTAAAAAGACAGAACCTCATAATCATATTATTTTATATAACATTCAATTTTACTTTTGGAGTTTATAAATACCTACGAATACTACTATAGTGCCGACACGAAAGAAGAAGAAGAAGACTATTACAGTGTATCCTGGTATATTGCTTACATACTCGTAGATGTCTTCACATTTCTAAATTCAGCCGAGCAGAAGTTACTATTTGTTGCGAAGAAATTAGCTACCGTAAAGCAATCAATACATGGCAAATTAGAACTATCTGCCTTAACATATCCGCTTACCATGATAGGAAAGCCTTTGAAAATTGATTCAATAAGATAATTAAACGAATTTCAAAGAAATTTAACGGGAATCAAAATAATAATATTATCCAAATATCAACAAACACATAGTAACTCGACAGTGAAAATTCTTGTTTGACAACAAGTGACGTCACGCATTTTGACTGGTGTTGATTGTCACGTGACTTGAGGGTGAAATATTTAATTACATTTTATGAAATAAAAATTAATCCTTTGGTTTTTGAAGAAAAATAATGTGATTTTTATTGTTTTTATGATAAAAACTACCTTTTAATGGTAAAATTATATACTTAATTGAGTACAGTCCACATCCCTATTAAGAAAACGACGCAGGGTTCGTATTATTATCTTTTTCATTATCTTCTTGTGAATATTCAGCAGCCTAGCTAGTTGTAGTAAATAATTTGAATGAAAAAAATATTAGGACCGACTACATAAAACTTAAATATATATTCGCGGCTGACTGTAAGTGCTTCATGTTTGTTAACCGTCGCAGATTTAACCTGATACCAAACAAACATACCCATAATATAATGGCGGTAGGTACTTTATCAGCTAACACTATCATCGTCGCAGAATTAGTGAAAATGTTCGGCCTGAAATACTTAAAAAACCATAGTGGTTATATATATACTTTCATTAATAAAAGAACTATTTTTATCTTGGTTAGGCCGACGACCGCTTGGTGCAGTGGTCCACAGGTCGGACTTTTAAAACCAGGGGTCGCGGGTTCGATCCCCGCACAGTACTAGATTAAGTGTGCATGAACATGTGTGTTTGTAAAGGTCTGGGTGTTTTCTATTATGTATTTATTTACAAAAAATAGTAGTTTAGTATGTTTATCCGTTGTTTAGTACCCATGACACAAGCCTCTAGAATTGGTGTGATTGTTGTGAAATATTATTTATTTATAAACCAAAAAGAGGCCGATATAGTATGCTAGCTGCGCTTTATTTATATTTACGCGCGCGTGGTCCTAATAAACCGAGTCTAATGGACCTGCTTCGCTCCTAGTCGTCGTCGGTACTGCGAGTTGTTTACACGTGCGTGCGTGTGCGTTAACGGCCTACTTTTAAGTTGACGATTTTAAGGACGAACTTTATCTTTCTCTGTCTGATCTATGACTATTACTTAATTTAATTACTTGTTGTTATCGAGTCTAAGCGCGATATATTTTAATGTCATAAGGTAATGACTAAGATGACTGAGTCAGCTCGTGACCACCGCTGTGTGCAATCCAGCCGAAACGTCGAGCAGTGAGTACCTTACTAGTCATAAAAATATATCGCGTTTAAACCCGTTATCAAGTAATTAGTGATACACTGCAACGCTAAATTTTAAAATCATATATTACTTCATTTGTTACGTTAGATATACAGGCATACTTTCCAAACATGATATAATCCTGATGATAAGTGTGAGCCACGCGGAGGTGCGACCGGAGTGAAAGCTCGAAATACTGAAAAACACGGTTTATTCCGATAGGTAGACATTTACACCATTTGCGACGTGCGGTGTCACTCGTGAATCGCTTTGAACTTTGACTCATTAGATGACGTTCTATTACATCCGGAATTGTACCATACACATATTGGCCAGGACTTGGTGGACACAAAAAGGTACATATCGGAATAATTAAAACTAAAACTAGCTAACATATTGATGAATGTTGAGCGCGTCGCTAACAATAAGCGCGAAGCAAAGACGTCAAACTATGTATTTCATTACATAATCGATTAATACCTACCATTGTAAGTACTCTACTTAACTATGTATTACATGATATACCAAGCAAAACCTTCAGTTTCATCAATACCAACATCCCGAGAAAAGTGGTCAACAGTATCATTATTCCTTACGGCGACGAATTTACATAGACAAGGCTCAGACAACTTGTTTCATAGACAGCTGCTTGACACACATACTGGGCTAATAAAATTTTATTACCGACTGGCTACTGCCTATTTTAGACTGTGGCATGTATCGATGATGTAGGAGATACCAATGTAGGAATGAGGTTTTTTATTTCTTTCATTTGTCTCTACTAGTAATCGCTGACGCAGACAGTTGGTATGCGCGAAACAGTTAGGCTATTTAGTGTTTTTTTAACAAAAATATTTTCACACTCACAATTTTTTTTATTAAGTAACTCAATTTTTGTATCAACAATGCAAATTCAATTACACTTTTAATTCGGCTTGTAATAATAAAAAAGTGAAATTGAAACACTTAAAGAAAAAACAGACTGCCAAACGTCCCGCCTGTGGCAGACCGTTTTTAAGTGTGTTTTAATTTCACTTTTTTATCATAAGCCGAATTAATCGTAAAACTAGAGCAACGGTTTTTCAACCGCAACGGAACTAGGTAATTGTTTTTTATAATTAGATTGAAATTACATAATGAGATATCATGTCAAAGGATGTGATCCATCTCCAAAGTCACTCCAAATTACCTCCCAATTTAATAAAAGCCACTAGCTGATTGTAAATGTATAAAGAAAAGGATAAAAACTATTTATTTATTTATTTAAACTTTTTTGCACAAAAAAAACTGGGACAAAAGGTGGACTTAATGCCGTAAGGCATTCTATACCAGTCAGCGACAAAACAATAAAAAAGAAAACACAAAAATAATAATACCAATTATATGACACATGAGATTAACTATAAAATATACAATAAATTTATATAAGAATACAGTCTACCTCTGACCACGGACGCTGCAAAGGGTCCGAAACGTCAGGTTAAAACAAAATGTTAATAAATCGCGAAATAATCCGTTAAAAGTGTCGCATTTCAATAAGAATACAGATTATAATTACACATAATACTAATGTGCACAAAATAAATAAATAATTATTGTAAGAGCACCATTTTAGTTGAATCCCATCTCAGATTAACGATAGCCACATTAATTTCTCACACTTATTACACTCTTTGTTTACTATTACACTTCGTAATAGTACGTGACGATAAAAATAATCGTAAATTCATGTCCACCGCGATGTCTAGTGATTAATACTGTTCTTTGCACCTTTAGTCATAAGATATATAATAATAAAGTATAACTTTCACAAACTTTTCTAGTGGAATAAGCGCGTATCTGGATTTTATCATCTTTTAGAGTTCTTTGACCTATCGGGTTCTAAATGTTATAGAATGGTCATTTTTACGAGTATACATTGTGATTGAAAATTTGTTGCACAGCCGTTAAGAGGAGGAAGTCTAGGGTTATTGTCACAGATATCAGTGGAGAGACCTACCGTCCCTATTTAACACTGTCCAAGATGTTCCTAAATTAAATAGTTTAACCGAAAATCGTTATAATGACAGATATTAACGCATATACTTCACTTAAAAAAGAACGCAAAAAAATCTGAGCTAGGTAGCAATCATAAGGTATAAATGAAATAAGGCTCAATGTGTAAATAAGAGCATTTTATGTTAATTAATACGATAATATTATAAATCTATCTAATCTAAATCGATCTACAAGTGCTAATTCCAACATTTTCCTAATAAGGAATTGCAAGTTTTTCGATTTAAATTCCACTAATTTGTAAAAGATTACTTTTTAACTTCATAAATATGGAACCGGTGTCGGTTAGTGACTTAAAAGCATTTCATCAAATTCACAGTGTCGTGACTCGAGTCCACATTCTTTAAAGTGGCGCCACATGGATTTATTTAGTTGAAATATTGAATTTTAAACTAGCTAAGTACATAAAAATATGATTCATATGAACTGCGGTTGCCGTGCCTTGCAAAGAATTTATATTGAACATTCAATGCACTTATTTAATAAGTGCAATTAATTAATTAATAAGTGGGCATTTTGTGACAATAAATATTGAATTTATATATTTAATAAATGAAATCATGAAGTAAAAAGTTGTACAAAAGATTTTCTTATTGTGACATCAACTACGATAACCACAGATTACTTAATACGTTTGAATTTGAGAAGTGATAAGTATATATTATGTATAATAATATTATAAAAAACAGCGATACAATGTTCGTTAATTAATCATTACTCTATTTACAACATTTTGTCTTGTTGTTGATCACGAATACTGAATCCTTCAGATAAATTGTTAAGGTATATTTTTATGAAACTTTTGATCACCACTTTGACTTAACAGAGAGTTAGGAAGCTAATGGAAAGCGCTTCCTACCGACCGGGTGTTATGGTCGGTGACCAAGGTCCGATAAACATCATCTTGATTTGTCTATCTATATTATTCTGGATCTAAATCTTATATGCCGTGATTCAAGTGCGGTACTAGGCTCACTACGCCATCTAGCCAATAGAGCCGTATCAACGCTCGCTGTAGTGCTTGCCACCGTTAGGCATGCGCTTGTGATGGCAAACGGTTGAGGTCGCCACACTAGTCTTTTCCTAATCTATAAGAACTTTTGTCATCAGTTCAAAGAGTATATTGTTGGGATAATACTTCTAGAAAAAAATAGCCTGACCACTTCGCACCTAAGCAAATGATTTCGACACTCTTTTCCCATAAATGTTGACAATATATGCCTTGTCGTGATTAACAGCCTTTTTTATCTCTAAATTCTCATTCTACACCCGTCGTATTTAGCCACAGCCTACATTTTCTCAGTGTCGCAAGCACGAGGTGTTTCGCAGATATAGCAAACTGAAGTCTTACTGTGTGTGATGGTATTTGATGGTAGTTGACGACCACTTTGGTTTAATAGTTAAGAAGTTGACTATTAACCAAGAGGTCGCAGGTTCAAACATTTGTGTGCATGAATATATATAAAATTCTCGTGTTTCAATATTCGTTCCCGTACACCTCCGAAGCGACTTAACTGATTCTCATGAAATTTTGTGAACATATTGAGTAGGTTTGAGAATCGGCCAACATATATTTTTCATATCCCTTAGTGATAAGGGTTGTCCACAATAATTTATATGGCAAAATAACGTTTGCCGGGTCGGCTAGTTTTATTATAAAATTGTTAAAACATAGCTTTAGTTTTTAGATTTTAATGTAGTTATGGTAGAGCGATGCCACTTAATGTTTTTTGTTTATGAATAAAATAATTATTATTATACTAGCTTAAGGCTTGAAATAACGAACGTCGTTCGTGGTAGAACCGCGATACGGCTAGCGCATACTAAGTGGACTAAACACCGATGCAATTGCGATTATTTATGTTTATATTTGTGCAAACGCTGCATTTGGTATTAGATCGTAATTTTATCGCCATTTTGCTTGAACGTTTGTGAAATAAGGTAATCAGTGGTTGGTATCTAAGGGTTCATCATAATGTCACATACAGCTAGCAGCATGTGTGTCATGTTGAAGTAAGAAACAATCTCTAAATCTACATGCAGAGAGTGTTTAATCGTTTTAAGAATCACCTTACTGATTCATTGTAGTAAACTAATGACTTCAAAGCTTTAATGAATTTCCAAACGTTGGTGTAGTGGCAAAGTTTCTGCCTTACATCTGAGTGGTCCTCGGTTCGAATCCCAGGTCGAGCCAAAATTATTTCTGAGATTTTCTGTCATGAATTTCTCAAAAACAGCTCAGTGTCGGGAAGTTGGCGGTGTTACACCCCCGTGTCTCGGAAAGCCCGTTAGGCCCGGCCGTTGGTCCTGCGCCTGATCTCTCTCCGGTCATGTCGGATTGCCGTCTCACCGAACTTTGAGAGTGATGGAACAGTGAGTGCACATGTGTATTGCGCTCACACTTATGCTCTTTAATATCTCCTGCGTAGTTGGCTGATCTCTGTTGAGATTGGCCGCCATGGTTGAAATCAGCCAGGAAGACTATTAAATTTCCAAACAAGTTCATTATGAATTAATTACGCCTTATTCAAACTCGTAAGCTGCTGCCACCGGTTGCATACCCTGGCGTCGCCACTATTTTCCCCCCAGATAAGCTTTTTCCTTATAACCTAACTGCACACCGCGCGCCAACTGAATATCAAGTGTAACTTGAGTTAGTCTAAGTTAGCTAGTAATTACTTGAAGTACGTGAGTTTACTCAGCTGGTAGCTCTGCAGTACAGGTTGTGTAAGTATTGACACGCTATAATTGAAACACTTTAAGGTTTGGCTTTGAGTCGGAATTGATAATTACTCAATGCTTAACGAGTTTTCTCATATTGGTGAGTGATTTGCAAATATCAGAATGTTTAAGTGCTAAGTTAGGTTCTTGGCCAAACTCATATTTTAGTTTGCTTTTAATTATTAGAGTTACGTTAAGTTATGCAATAAGAGAGATAGTCTTTAGTGTTTGATTCTTCAAAAGTTATTATCTAGCATTGTCATTTAATGTTGAGGTGAGGCCTGCCCAGCAGTGGGACGTATATAGGCTGATGAGAGAGATGAGAGATTGTCATTTAAAGTACAAATGCCATTTTGTTAAACCAATACAAGTTTATTCATCTGGCCAAATAAACATGTATTTCTTGTTGACATAGGGTAAGATAAAGTTGCTGTGACTTCTTAAACAATAAAAGAGTAATGGTTGTTGTGTTGTTTCATCATTGAAGTTCGACCTAGAGGTCTATTTTATTGCTTATTGCCTCCGAGCCGACCTACGTTCAGTTATATTAAAATTAATAGAATGAATTATGTAAGTTGACTTTATTTTCGTCACTTTAAAATCTTAAAGTTATCATATGTTCAAACAACGGCAACAAATCGGTAGATTTTTACCCATTATCTCTGATTACGACTAACGGTTATTTCAAGCGTATTCAAACCGCCATAAGCAAACACCGTCTTAGGCGCAGCATTCATAAACAATTTTATTATAATGAGTTCATTGAATCACACTTTGGCCACAATGCAAGCGCAGACGGTAAGCTTAGTCTTCATTATATGTACTAACTAGTTTTTACCCACGACTTCGTCCGCGTGAGGTAGTTTTTTTGTAATGCGTTATTTTCACGTATAATTCAAATCTTTGGTGATTTAGGAGTGAAAGCGATCTGATTCCCCGGAAAGTATTTTTTCCCATGGGAATGCGTTGTTTCCCCGCGGTCAAAAGTAACTCATGTCCTTTCTTAAGTCTCAAACTATCTCTTAACCAAATTTCATTGAAATCTGTTCAGTATTTTAGACATAACAGCGATCGGTGCACCAGAATTGCGTCAATTTCCCGCGGTAAAAAGTAACATATGTCCTTTCTCGGGTATCAAAATATCTCCATACCAAATTTTATGCAAATTTGTTTAGTAGTTTAGGCGTGATTGAGTAACAGACAGACAGACAGATTTACTTTCGCATTTATAATATTATTTATGGATTATTAAAAAGTGAATAGGCCAGCGCCGATAATCGGAAGTACATAGGCTAGCAGCTTTCTATCATAGATACGGTCTGGGAAACAGGATTTCTCTGGTCTAGGGCTGATTTAACAGTGGAATAGAGCGTGTGAGCAAATATGTAAGAGATTTGATTGGAAATTCGGGTTCACGTACTTCAAATCCAGACGTGTAGTAGACGAGCCAGAGTAACGAGGAACTTACCCTTAACAAGTTTTTGAAATAATTGCTAATTTCCGTCACTGTTTATTTATTCTATATTGCTTTATTAATTGAAATAGACATCAAATTTAGAAATTAGTAAGAAACTTGCTGATTTACCTCAAGTTTCAGCAGATTTTTTGTGACGATTGATAAAACTAGAGAAAAAATGCTACTCTCTTATGAATGCATTGTGTATACGAGTTGTAAAACCAAGATACTGTCTCATTTGTATAATTCAATGGAAATTAACAGTGGGAAAATAATAAACAGGGATCAATATTTACAAATCAAATGTATTAAGTTTCTATATTTTTAGCATTAACAATGCAAATGTCTTTACAATCTGAAATAATAATAACACACTTAAAGTAATCTTCAACTTAAATGAAATGTACACGGACGCTTGTAACCATTAGAAGCGGGTTCTGTGTTCATAGTTAAAGGTTTTAGTTTATTTGATGTCGCAATAATAGGCATAGTGGTCCGTTAAGCAATAAGAATACTCAAAAACATTTACCAATTGGTTGATTTAAAGGTCATAAATCTTTTCAACGAAACTTTTTTATTCATTTTTGCAAAGACTTCTTAAATACCACAAATACAAACTACTAACACCTCTTGCTTCTTACACTTTCAACATACAACTCGCCCGCACATTGTCAAAACACAAACAGGTACCTAACCTTCTTCCTTCGTCATTCTAATTCAAAACGATTTTTCTTCTTCGCTGTCATTCATTTTATAAATCCACTATCCACATTAATCATTTCTGAATATCACTTTTTTTGGTAGCTTCTTATACTTTGGCAATTGGCTAGACGACACCACCAATCGTTTATATACTTTTTATTATCTGTCAAAACGGTCTGACTCCATAGATTTCGTATGGTAATAAATGATTGTGACGTCACGGTCATGTGTCAGAAATCGGAGTCAATTGACCGAATATTTATTGCGTTTTGTGTATTTAAAAATTGGTTTCTACAGCTTTTTTGAAATATATTGGTTGTATTAACTTCATAGGGGCTATGTTTTTAAACACCATGTTCTTGACAATATTTAAGATAGGTGTCATCATCCCAATTCCTAGTGCCACTTCACGCAAAACTGACGATATTTCGCTTTTGAGAGAGTCGACAGTCATCAGTCTAGTAAGTAGTGGATGGTGCTGATTTCAACTTTTTTGATTGAATTTGCTTAGAATTATGTGGTTTGTAGCTTTATTTCACAGTTGCGATTGCACACGAAATGGACTAGTTGCAATATAGTCCGGTAGCTGACTGCAAAAACCCTACCTGATAAATTAATAGTAAATACGTACTCTGTAGGGTAAGCTAATAATTGTTTTTATATTCAGTAATGTACATTTTACAAAGTATAAATTCATATTCCTATTTAATAATCAAATCTAATTTACTAAACAAGTTCAATTCTTTTTCTATTATTTCAAATAAGTTTTTATTTGATGAATTTTTGTACCACTTCTTGCCATTGTTCAAAATTTTCCAGGATGAGCCGCGGCAGACCAAGAGCAGGTGCGATTACTACAACTATAGCTTCCCCCAGTATAGGTATTCCTATTTCTATATTGGGTAGGGATTTTGTAGTCGGCTCCCTAGCTAGTTTTGTCCCGAGCAAACTTAATTGGTTTAAGTGTTATTTTAATTAGGTACCTATTTTGTTAGGTACTGTTTGCGTCCCAAAAAAAAAAAATATATACATAGAACCTGGCCTATGAATAAAATATTTAATTAGAAATCCAGACATGTTGTATGACGTAACCGACCAGCTGCAGTAGCCATTGTTATCAGCGGTTATCTAAGGCTAATCGAACAATTTCTAAGGCGGTTCCAACCGGTACTTACCACTTATTACAGGAACTATTGAGCCGAATTCAATTAACTATGAATAGGAATAACAAAATTATCCAAAGGCTAGGCTATCGGAGGCTGAATATTGTTGTGATACTGTATTTCAGCAGCACCAGCTGTGCTGGAATATTTAGGAATAATTTGTATCGTAATACAGGAGGCCTACCACGAGATTCGAAATCCGTCAATACGAAAATCTTTTAGTTTTAACACTACTATTGGTTTAAAATTATATTTTTTTTTAGTTTTGATTTGTATTAAACATTCCGGATGCAATTTCAGATCAAAGTACGTATATTGACATTTAGTGGACATAGTATACATTGATGTATTGAGAAACGAAAAATTTTCGTAGTAGGAACAGGCTTTCAATTATCGCTTGACTTTCGTATCGTCCGCAATTTCAAACTTCGTTTTTCTTTTTAGGCCTTCTATACACAGCTTACGAAAATTTTCTCTCATCTAGTGACACCTTATAAGTAAATAGAGACTAGGAACTGTAGAAATTACATGACTTGGACATAACCAAATTTTCTCAAATATGCTTTTACTTGTCCAATGTTTGAATCCCGAAAAACGTGTTGCATTGCTACAGTTTTTCAATGCGATTCTTCTTTAATCTTCTTGCCTTAATCTTTTCGCCCTATTTGTCTTCAACTGTCTTTTGTTACAAATTCAAACTTTTCTTTTTTCAAACCCAACCGTCTTTTGTCTCATCAAAAAAGGTTGGTGCCATAGATAACGGATAAAAAAGCATTGCTAAAAATAGCACGCTGTCAGACAATGCCATCGCGTGCCGAGCTCGATCGTTTCGTGTTATTATCGGGCCATGGCATGGGTTCGTGGGAACAACCATGGGATAGGGATGGGACAAGATCTGGGGAGATTGGATCGGAGGTTATTTTGGGACCGGGGGCAAGTTTCAGTAGCAAAAACAGCGCTTAAGGCGCCTTTGTCTTGTAGAAAGAGTAGTAGGTAAGTATGTGCTAATAATACCATTCATCCGTTTTTGTGGTTATGCTCGTACAAACACAATTACATATTTTTATTGTTATGGAAGTCGTCCGACTGCTCAAGGTGTTAATAGGTAAAACCCTTTTACAACTTCTCACATTAGATTTTTATGCCTTTCTGCAAATTATTAGTTACGGATCTTTAAAATCAGGAAATAGCAAAGTTTCTTCAGTGAACTTCCTTGGCACGGCAAGTGAAATTGAGGTAAGCAATTGCCACAAGATCAATAGTAAATGATGAGGTCTACCTTAAAGGAACAGGTACAATGTCTGCGTACCCATAATTAACCTTATACTCATAAATTTCTAGAAACGATAATACAAAGCTGAAAAAGAGGATTATTTTGTTTTAAATTTCCACTAAACGACGCCAGTGTGTGAACCAAAATACATCCAACTGTAGTCACCTGAAAAAGCTAGAGCTGGAAGTCGCAGGACTTATAATCGCTAATTGCTGGTGGTGCTAAGATTGCTGGTGTCAGTGTTGTGATTCCAGGTGCATCTTCAGTGTCACGTTGTGAGTTGTATTGCCAGTCCTGCGACTTCCAGCTTTAGCTATAAATTTCCAATTTAGTGGAAATTTACAGCAAAATAATCCTCTTTTTCAGCTTCAGTCATGAATTTCCGCATAGTAACGCCTGATTCCGTCAACTATAACGATAATATAGTAGCTGATATTCAAATATCCGACCTTAAATCTTAGTTGTAAAAAAAAATAACAAAAATATTTAGGGCACACAGCACTACCCTACACTGGCGTCTCAAATGATTTCTCGATTCGGGATCGCTGTTAGATCCGATCTGATATGCCGATTTGAAACGTCACGAATGTTGAACTTAGTTATCCGATCAAGCCGCTGAAGATCAAACCGTTAGCATCGGAGCTCAGAGGCCCTACTCTCTAAGCCGCTGTCTCTAGTTCTAATAGTTCTAATTTATAAATAAATCAATATTTTACAACAATCAACCAATTCTCTAGTCACAAATTAAGCTACGAGGCTTGTGTTATGGGTACTAGACAACGGATAAACATACTTAAATACCTTTTTTTGTAAATAAATACATATTATACATAGAAAACACCCAGACCAGTACAAACACACATGTTCATGCACACTTATGCTTGTATTGTGCAGGGATCGAACCCGCGACCCTTGGTTTTAGAAGTCCGACATGTGGACCACTGCACCAAGCGGTCGTCGAATGTACCCAATCCTGAAAGGACAACACTTAAAAAATTCTTTTCGGCTCCGGTCATCGGGAAGGATTCGAACCCCGAAGCCTGTTTCATCTTAACCGATTGTCAAATATTTGTAAAAATATTTCTCTCGGGTGATTTGATGGTGTCTCCCACAATCATTGATGAAACATACGCTGGCTCAAAGCGTTAAAAACCACTTACAAAATTCAACGACTCCACTAAGGTTCTCGGTAGCTCAGTGGTCAGAGCATTGGACCGGACTTCCAAAGGTCGGGGGTTCGAATCCTTCCCGATAACCGGAGCCGAAAAGATTTTTTTAAGTGTTGTCTTTTCGAAATTAAAAATAGCGTTGTGAACGCAAAAAATACTTAACAAATAAAAGTACCCAATCCTGTCACTCTTACAAGCTTGACTGTTGGAGCGAACGGGCTGGCTAGACCCGACAATACGGACGGAACGTTAGGTATTACGGGCCTCAGACCCAAACGCCGCGGGCTACGTCAAATGTTTGAGTTTAGCGATTGCAAGGCGCAATCGATGCAGTTAAAAGACATTCCATGCGTGACTTTTCAAATGATGGTCGTGTGCGACTTCGATACGTGATTATTTATTTATTTAAGCTCTATTTCACAACAAAACTATGTAAAAAAGGTGGACTTAACGCCGTAGGGCATTCTCTACCAGTCATACCGTTGGGCTAAGCAGAAATGATGCTGGTTAACTTTTAGCGAACTGTCGTTAGAGCCCTTTAGGCATAAATTCAATAAAATTCGTATCGATTCGGTTAGTTATGGTATAATCAAGTGATTAGAGCTATTAAAATCTTGATAATACTGTATGGCTATACAAGTAGTGCAAAGGGTCCTAATTATAATAATAATTGTTTCAACGAACATACAATAACCTAGCCCAATACTAAGCGTTAGCTTAAGCTACTCGTATGTGACTAGGATAACCGATAGAAATACACATTTATACACCCATGACTCACGTACAAATACTTGAGCTTATCACACATTTGCCCCTAGCAGGATTCGAACACGCGACAGCCGGTTTTTTAGGCGTATTGTTCCAGAATAACCCTGTCATTGGCATTTTAGAGTCCTAAATATACCTACATAGGAAATCTTTAAACATGCCCTCTGAGAAACAAATCCTTTATTTCTTTTAACAATCCGTCAAAGCATCTTTAGAATTAAACAGTCAGCTGCTTCTAACTAGTTATAAAACACGGCTTAACCATCATACCTCTCGAAAGCTAAGCCGTGATTCATAGGTCATAAAACTAATGCGAACACTTGAATGCTTCCTGTGCATTAAATTTTAAATATTTCTCGCGAACGTTTTCAATTAAAATACTTTACTTCATGTGATTATAATGAGAGTGTTTTTGCTACTCGTAAGTCAATATCTTAGACTAGTTAGATTAGTAGAACTGATTCTGAAAGGATAATAAATAATAGGCATGATGACACCTATCTTAAATATTTTCAAGACCCATGGCGTTTAAATAAACAGCCCCTATGAAGTTAATACATCCAATTTTTCAAACACACAAAATTCAATAAATTTTCGGTCAATTGATTTCTGATACACAACCGTGACGTCACGATTTTGTATTCCCATAAAAAATCTATGGAGGCAGACCGTTTTCACAGATAATAAAGAGTATGTCAACGATTGGTGGCACCTAGCCTATTATCGACCTAAAGCTAGCTTTCGGATCAAAGCGACCGCGACACCGCGACTCATGCGTGATGTCACGTCACTTACAGGCTTAAAGGCTACCGCCAAAAGTGAGTCGTGTGACGTCACCAATCGAAATTTCGTGGTCGCAGATTAGATGTTGCGGTCTCGCGGTCGCGTTGATCCGAACGCAATAACACTTAGATAAAGGTATATCACAAAATTTTGACAGCTAAAGTCAAGTTACCAATTTTTTTGGCGAAAACTTGGTTTTCAAAAGTTTTGGAATCTTTGTAATTAGGTACATGTTAGTTAATTAATTGCGTTTAAACATTGTCAATGTACATATCGATGCACTTTCGGCCTTTCGGCCCATCGATATGTACATATGGGTTCGCTCTTGACATCATTCTCCCTCTAGGAGGTAAAGAAGATGTCGACGATGTAGCGAGCTTACCCAGAAGGTGCCTATTTATTTTCGCTTTGAATGAGCTCAAGTTATAAGAAAGATGGAACACCGTCGGCGGAAGCGCATTCCATTCCTTGGCTGTGCGCATTATGAAGGATGAAGCGAAGCGCTTAGTGCGTATAGTAGGTATATCAACCAAGTATGGATGGTAACCCGCCGTACGTCTGGTGGCCCTCTGGTAGAATGGACTTGGTGGAATGAGCATATGGAGCTCATGAGCACACTCCCCGAAGTAGAGTCTGTAGAAAACCGACAAGCAGGCAACTTTACGGCGGTGGTGTAGGCTATGAAGCTTAGTCTCCACCAGTTTCTTGTCACCAATCAGACGGAACGGAATTGATTACTTAACATGTATCTAATTACGAAGATTGTACTTCGAAGCGGCCTCCGATTTTTTATTTATCCCTTGAAATTTAATGTTTCGGCAAAAAACCGCTTTGCTGTCAATATTGTGTGATATGACCCTTAAAGAGGCAAAACTGACTTTCAAAAATCACTTGTCTTGAATTATTAAATTATTAAAAATAAGTCTCATCAGCAACGATATCATAACATCCGATTGAGAATATAGTTAAAGTCGCATGAAAATGACACCTTATAAATTATCTATCTTATATGGTATATTTTAATTAACCTTTTAAAGTTTAAGTATATGTGAGCAGTACATTGATGCCCTGAAAGGACACAGCAAACACAAGCGGCTATAGAATAACAAACCAATTTATAAAAAGTCTACACAGCCTATGTTAATTTGGTTTATGGTCTTATCATACATAATCTTAATCAGATATAATACCGTTGCCCTAAAATTGGAAAATGTATACTGCCCGAATTTATTGCCAGCCACATTTTTTGTGTAGGTGCGATTCCCACACCCACTAAAACCTTTTGATCTATCTTACTGAATGAAAACATTGTAATTAGTTCGTCTAGAAGCTAAGTAGGCCAGAGACATCTACTAGAAACTTTCTTGTTACAAGTATAGGCCGGTTTCTATAAATCTGTCTATCTGTCCCTTAGTTACAGCTATTCGTAAGTTAATCGATGTAAAATATTGTGAGTAGTTGTTCAGGGTTAATTATTTCATGACGTGATTTATAATACGTACTTTTGCTTTATAATTAATATTAGATGTAGATATGTGTGGGAATAAACATTGGTACCATTTAGCTTAGAAGGAAGCCGTATAAATGGGTTACTAAGATGATTCATTGATGGTTAAATATGTGTTGACTGTACAAGTAATTGGCTATGACTTTCACTTAGCTTAAGTCTTCGTACGGGTACTTAGGAGAGTTTCATTCATTAAGCGTGGATTTGACCTAACAGGTTTAGCAGTTAAGCACAACAAAACAACTTGACGTTTTGATTTAGAAAAATACTTGATATACACATATATATATTTGATACTCGATGTTATCTGCTTATCTGATGTTTATCAGCCCATCAACCGTATTGGCTTATATATACAGTCGTGGTCAACTTATTAGGGACACTCTTTGGTTAAACCGAGTTGTGAATTTATTTTTTATTTTCCAATGAGTCTAAACCATATTCCATATCTCTTACATGTAAGTATAATTAGTCATTTATGTGCCCGATTATACAAACAATAACAACTTCTTAAACATTAAACCTCTTTGCAGTATAGCTGATAGATTATCGTAGTGCTATTTGTTCAAATAATGCTGGCTGGCCATTTAATTAGGGACACTGAGATATTGCGTTCTATTTTCAAAATTTGAATCTCAATACTTTTTTACTTCTTCTCTTATTGTTTTGTGGTAGTTTTGGCGGCAATCCCGATATTTATTTTAAGTTTTGGAAAATATTTTGAAGAAAAATGGGTAAAAATAAAAGTTGCGATCCAACACTACGAAAAATTATCATGAAGTTTGTTGTCGAGCATGGTTGGCCATACCGAAGGATAGCAGAACATTTAAATTGTTCAAAAACTATGGTATACAATGCAGTGCAACATGTCAGACGCAATAACACAGATTTAAATGTGCCCAGAACAAAAAGATCGAGAAAAACAACTCCGCAAGAAGATAGAATGATAACCAGGTTAGCTAAGAAAGATCCGTTTCTAGGCTCTATTTTAATTAAACACGAAGTGTTTGGGACAGACGAAAGAGCTGGTGTCTCAGCGAGGACCGTTCGACGACGTCTGGTAGAAGCAGGGTTGTTCGGAAGAGTGGCTCGCAAAGAACCATTGTTGAAGAAAGAACATAGAAATGCTCGTTTGGCGTTTGCACGTAAATATGGACATTGGACCTACGCCCAATGGCAACATGTATTATTCTCTGACGAGACCAAGGTTTATTTGATTTCTTCAGATGGAAGGCAATACGTACGGCGTCCAGTAAAAGCGGAAATGAATCCAAGATTCACAAAAAGCAGGTGAAACATGGCGGTGGAAACATTAAAATGTGGGGTTCATTTTCTGGACGTGGAGTGAGACCTGTGAGGAAAGTTCAGGGTAACTTAGACCAACATCAATACAAGGCAATATTGAAGGAAACGATGCTTCCCTATGCTGAGGAGCATCTCCCTATTATATGGAAGTTTCAGCATGATAACGACCCGAAACATACCGCCCGTTCAGTCAAGTCGTTTCTTACCAGTCAGTCAGTATCGGTGCTAGATTGGCCAGCAAATAGCCCGGACCTTAACCCAATCGAGCACCTTTGGCACGAAATCAAGAAAAAAGTAGCCACTTATCGTACCACAACTTTAGATGAACTTAATGAAGCTTTTTGTGAGGCATGGGCAAACATTCCTGTCGAAACATGCCAGAAACTGATAATGTCTATGCCACATCGGTGTCAAGCGGTAATTACTAACAAAGGTTTTGCTACTGGGTACTGATTTTACACGTAATAAAATGGAGCTGTTAAAGATATTATAATACTGCAGATTATTAGTTTTGTTTAACTCTATTTTTCATTATAGTTTACTGTCCTTAATTAAATGTCCAGCTACAGAATTATACCTTAAAATTGAATACATGTTCAACTTTTGATATTTAATACTTTTTTCTATTTATGTATTCTTTTATTTACAGCCATTTAAAGCATAATAATCCGACCAAATTATGCAAATAATAGTTACTGAGAAATCAATAGGGTTTTATATTTGTATGTACATAACCGGTTATTGTTCTTCACTATCTTGCATGTCCCTAATTAGTTGACCACGACTGTATGTACCATGGATTTTAATTAAAATTGACTATTGTATGCGTATTGCGTAATAGGCTTTTGAAGCTACATAAAAGCATATTTTTAGCTAGGGACCACGTAAGACACTGTCATCAACTAGATCTCACCTACCACCATATATAAATTATGTTTAAGTAGCTATTATTGTCTCACTGTTTGGAAAAGGCCTGATCCATATGTTCTCAATTGTACCTATCGGCGGGCAGGGTGTGCCAGTCAAATACAAAATACCAAAATACAAAATATTTGTTTTCTTTTAGCTCAGATCAGCTTTCAGCATTCAGTTTTGTGACAAACAAGATGTGACAAGTATCTCCTTTTAAGCTTGATAAAGCCTGTGCCAGGAGTTACTTCTTTAAAAAGATAGAGCTATTGTCCTTATTGAAGTTATCCATATCGTCTCTCCATCGATTTCGAGGCCTCCGCCACGACGTCTGTCGTTAGGCAGCCAGTTGGTGATGATGTTTGTACACCAATGCTTAGTAGCCCGCCCATTCCCACTTAAGTTTTCCAGTTTTCAGACCCTCATCCATAATCCCGGTTCTAGAGCAAATAATTGTGTTTCGGATCCGGTCTATCTATTTGATCTCTAGGACGCTACGTTCCATTGCTCTTTGGCAAAGTTTGCTAGTTACAATATTATTGAGTTAAAATGAATCTGACGATACCTTACAAGTTGACATCCTATCAGCTATTTAAGCTACAGGGAATAGCAAAAATAGACATACAATCTCAAAAAAAAACCTTCTTTCGACAGTAAGGTGAAAATGCTCAAAATCGTTTGTAAAAACCATCCTGTTACTACTTCTCGATTGGTAATTTTCCAATAAATACCACTGGAAGCACACCAAAATCATGATGATGTAATACATTAGAAATGAAAATGAAATCGTCTATATCCATAGATTATCCAATCACATGCGATATGCGAAATATATGTTAAAATTATTAATTAGTTCAACCCAGATCCATAATTATAGTACGGCAATTAACTTATCAAATGTGTTATGTAAAATAGATGTTCTAAACATCGGTAGCTTGTCACATGTTGATCAACATTTATAACTGAGATTATACAAACTAGAATGGCCTTTAGTCAACAAATAAGTTACTCCCTCGTTGATGTAGTGGCAAAGTTTCTGCCTTACATCCGAGAGGTCCTGGGTCCCAGATTCGTACCGAGCCAAAAATTATTTCAGAGATTTTCTGTCATGAATTTCTCAAAACAGCTCGGAGTCGGGAAGTTGGCGGTGTTACACCCCCGTGCCTCGGTGCGCACGTTAAGCCGTTGGTCCTGCGCCTGATCTCTCTCCGGTCATATCGGATTGCCGTCTCGCCGAACTTTTTGAGTGAGATGGAACAGTGAGTGCACCTGTGTATTGCGCTCACACTTGTGCACTAAATATCTCCTACGTAGTTGGCTGATCTCTGTTGAGATTGGCCGCCGTGGTCGAAATCGGCCAGGAGGATTATTATTTGTCAACAAATAAAACAATTTGTGAAAGAATGAGATTGGTATTTGTTGAAAAGACGGCCAATACGGCTTGTATCCGTTTGTCGTAAAGCTGGTCTCTCTAATCTCACCAGAGTCTGCTAATTTTCAAGAAGTCCTTTTGCCAACATAATGCACATTTTTAACATGGAAAGGGTTTTTAAATAATATTTTTAAATGCGAGAAAGCTAAGATAATGATTCTAAGCTCCAGTGCTTTAAATGCCATTTTCTGTGTACTGATCTCTCAGGTCTTACCACTATCTTTGCTCTACATAGAGTCGGACCACCATCCCATCAGCATGTCATGTGACTGTAAAGACAGACAGAGAGTGTGTGAACCTGTGTTTTGCACAGATACAACTATCTATTCGTTCTGCGGTAGTTGTTAATATAATACCTCTAATGATATTTGCCGGCGAAGTTTGGTTGGTTTAATTGGATTTGACTTGTTTTATCTGAGATTTAATTTTTTCAATACTCTTAATCTTGGTGTTAGTCTTTCATAGCCAGCAGAGTTTTCGATGATATGAGACTTTGATGACACATTTTGTTATTTGTGTAGCAATACCTTCTTTCCACTCATTTTGTTTGAGTAAATTCTAATTGGATTTTATTGTGGTAATACCTAAGTAGTGGCCCTAAATGAAAAAAGCTCGATGACACCACCAATCGTAAACATACTCTTTATCATCTGTCAAAACGTTCTGCCTCCATAGATTTTGTATGGGAAATCTTTTTTTTTAATATTCCACAACAATCACACCAATTCTCTAGTCCCAAATTAAGCTACGAGGCTTATGTTATGGGTACTAGACAACGGATAAACATACTAAAATGCTTTTTTTTGTAAATAAATACATATTATACATAGAAAACACCCAGACCAGTACAAACACACATGTTCATGCACACTTATGCTTGTACTGAGCGGGATCGAACCCGCGACCCTTGGTTTAGAAGTCCGACCTGTGGACCACTGCACCAAGCGGTCGTCAAACGTGAAGTCGTCTTAGAATATCGGAAATCGGAGTCAATTTACTAAATATTTATTAAACATTGTGTTAATTAAAATAATTATCTACAGCATTTTGGAAAATTGATTTTATTAACTTTATAGAGGTTTTTTTAATACATACATAATCAAGAAATCTTTCTTCAATTTGTGTAAATCTTTGTTTAGTTCACGTGAATACTCGATCTAGTCTCATTTTGTTCTTATAGTCCGTGTAAGTAAACAGAATCGATAGTAAGTCACCCTTTTCCATTTGAACACCATGAATATGTATCGAGAATGGCGTTTGACAACCTGACTCTATCGGTACTACTAGATGTTAACCTGAATTAGTGTGTCTTGAAATTATGTAGAACTAAATACAAAGATAACATGGAAATCTAAGCAAGCTCTTAAGTTCAACGGAGATCGAATAACACTTTTCTGACGTTTGATAATGGTCAAAGCAACTTGCTGCCACTGAGTCTTGGGAAAGCACGACACGATAAGGTTCCATTTTGATTCGATTACAGGTCGTGTTTCCACCACAAAAGTCGTACACTCACCTATAAGCTTGGCCCCTTTTTCCTAACTGACTTTCCGTAGCAAATCCTCTCCCACATTTTCAAGTGAACACAACACCTCCCATTTTCAACATTTGAGAACGAACAATCACTGAAAATTAGACACTGCTTAGTACACTCACTTCACTGGAATTTTGGGACACTTATATTTTGTTAACTGTCAAAATGTCGCGTTTTAGTGCAGGGTGTAATCGTATAGCGTTTGATGACCCCAAAAGCAACTTTACAACTGAACTGTGGTGGATGCAAAACGCACGGTTTCTCTTGCGCGAGCGGCGCGGTATGCGGTGCGCTTGTGTGTGTAGCTGTGTAAGCCACGCACACATGCGCGCGCGCAGGCTGCACGGTTTTTGTCGATGTCCACGGGGCAAGTAACCTTAGAGTTGTAGCGGCGTAGCTCGGAAAGAAAAAAGAGCTTTGTAAAGCTTTTATGAGCTTTGCGCTTTAAGAATGTATTTTTTTTCTCGATGAAAGTATTGATGATTTCCTCTTCATTTAAAGCCGAAAAATATGTTTTTAGTGGTATAATTTTTTCTTTGAATTTAATGAAAATAGGAAAACGTCTTTCTTTCTTCTGAGTGTGTTATTTTGTGATTAAATGTGTCCTTTAATTGCTTTGATGTTACAGTAGTAAAATGGTTTTATACGGTTGATACGACCATTGACGGTTTCGAGTTACAACTCCAGTCCACTGCGACGACGTTTTTCTGAAAGCTGCTGGTCGATGTCCCGCTACGAGAATCAAGCTCCGATGCCGCGTCCCTTTCTAACGTCTATCCAATCGTACAAAAGAAAGAGACAGTAGTATGAGCCAAAGTTTACGATCAATTTGCAGAACTTGAAGTGGCTCTACTCTGGTATTATTAGCGGCCTGTATTACGGTCGTTTTATGGTAAGCCGGTTGGTTCAAAAAGGCTTTATGCTTCGTAGATCTCACGTAGTGGATATTGCTTCTTCATCTTGGCCGGTTATGCGATGGCTATTCCATTGCATATTAAAGGGGTACCGGGGTGATTGGTTGAAGTATAGCTCTATTGATTAATTTCTGTTTGTGATGAATTGACGTTTTTTGCCAATCGAGTTGTCAAATCTAATGGGTATGTCTAAAGGTAAAATTATGGGAAATTGCAATTAACACATTTGTCATATCAATTCCATAACATAAATAGTGGAGAAACAACTAAATAAATCCCATTGGAAAGCATAAATTCAAAAGGTGGAAATACCTAATCAGAGTGCGAATAATATTGCTATGCACCGTTATGTCATTTGTTTTGTATTCTAATAAGTCATAATTTTACTAGCGCAGTCAATTTTCTTCGTTTATTGTGGTAACTATCAGAAGTGTTAATTAGATATTAATTAAGTGTTTAATTCATTTATCATAACCATGTAGGCTTTGACAGGGAAATGGAATGATAGATCAGCTCATTCTACGTTATCGTCAAGGTATTTAGTGAAACAGACCAAAAAACTACGCTTACTTTGGGACGAAACTTCTAAAATATAACCTGCAAAGAACTAGCTTATTTTTATTCATTTATTTTAGCTTTATTGCACAACAAAACTATGTAAAAAGGTGAACGCCGTAGGGCATTCTCTACCAGTCATACCTTTGAGCTAAGCATAAATGTTTAGTGGGCGGTGCGACAAAATAAATAAAAGAGAAAACACTAATATTATGATATGGCACATGAGATTAAATATAAAATATACAATAAATTAATATAAGAATACATGTTTATAAATACAAATGACATTGTGATGATAATATTATAATGCGCATTTTGATAAAATTGAAAAATGTTTGCATGCTATTTCTTGTAGCTGGAAAAGCTGAGCCGAATCATTTATAAAATTATAACCTACAAAAATGTACCCTTTTCCAAAAGCAAATAAATATTAATTTCATTTCAAACCAAACATTCAAAAGTCAAAGTAAACAGCCGTCAATTTCAGCTCATCCTGATTAAAAATTAAGCCTGTCCGAACGGGGAATCGAACTGTCAATAGCCGTGCGATTTACCACTGCACCACAGTCGCTGGCCAGCATTTGTCTCATGAATATCTTTAACGAGCTTCAGGTTCTACTATGGAAAACGATTGTCGAATTTTCGACTCTAGCTATCTTTTTTTCATGTTAACAAGCAAGCGGGAAGATGGCAAAAAAAGCTACATATTGAAGAGTAATATATATAGAGAGATAAATAGATAGACCGGCAGATAGATAGATAGATAGATAGATAGATGCATATATAGATAGATAGATGGATTAATAGATATAAAGATAATTCGATTATTTGATTGATTGAATGTTCGATTCATTGATTGATGGATGGATGGATGGATGGATGGATGGATGGATGGAGGGACGGACGGACGGACGGACGGACGGACGGACGGACGGACGGACGTAGTTTCGGTCCGTAAGCCAAGAAGGAATGGTCTGACATGTTCATGACAAAAATATTGCAGCGGTCGATGTAGGGGAGTTGGTTGTGCCCACCCAGCAGCGGTATCTCATTGGCTTTCGTGATTTGGATGACGAACACTTAGACACACATGCACACACAAAATGTTGTATATTTTTGTTATATAAGTTTGCTCTAACTCTGCACCTTTATATTGTATCAGAAGAGCGAGTTCTCCCTCCACAGGTACCATGAGTACTTACTGGGTAGATTCCAGCCTTGATTGTTTACGATTTAGTGGGTTAACGAAATAAACAAATTGTATATTTATTTTATAAGGCGTGTACATTGTACACAATTTGCCCTTGCTCATTTGATAGAATGAAATGTTAAACAATGTTTGGGAGAGCAATCGCCCGGCTTGCGAGAGGTGCGTGTTCGAGTCTCTCTATGGCAGTCCATTTTACTTTAAGTGTGTTTTAATTCCACATTCTTAAGAAATTTGTATTATCAATGCTTAAAAATAAAGTAACATAATGCAGTTTGTTTAAGTAGATATTTTGACTACAATCTAAACAATAATTGGAATAGTTAGTTCTAGAGTAGCTTCCCGCGCTCTGAATAACTAGATGGTATTTGATGGCTCGTAATATATTAACATTAACATAATTCCTGCTTATTCAAGTATAGATAATCCACCCCAGTTCAGATTTGCCGTAGGCATTTTGAGAATGGCGTAGCAACATTCTTTGGACTTTTTCTCTGCTCTGTACCCATAAAAAAACAAATAAATACAATGCACTTGTAAGAAGCAAATTATTGTGCACTAGCGACCCCCGTGACTTCTTCTGCGCAAATCAAAATAACCTTGACACTCTGAATATGATTAAAAAAAGTTTGAACATACATTTTTTTCTGCTAATAAGTCATTTGGCGAGATCTCACCTGATGGTAATTTTAACGTTACGTTACCTTTTTGTTATATTGAGTTTAAACGAATCAAGCGAATCTACGCTTAATATTCTTTGTCTTATTGTACTTACAACAGCTGCAATTTTAATATAAAGAAATTTGTCTGACGTTTTCATACCGCAGCTTTATAAAATATAAAAAAGTCCATCACATTAGAAATTCAGTTTGCTTTGCAACTAATAACAACAGTTCACCTCAGTTTGACCAGTATACCGGCTAAGCACTTTTTACACTTTATGACCATGTGACATTAACCCCTTAGGGGATTCGAACCTGCGACCAACATGAAGCTTGTGCCATCGGCAACGAGATTTTTACCGACTTTTGAAATAATTTAACCTCATTAACTAATTAGTGTAATTTAAGACAATTGTCAAAGACGGTGAACTCAACCATAACCAAAGCAAATGCACCTGACTCTACATTATCAGGAATGTCCTCTTAATAATTAAAAAAAAAACTTATTCAACCTCCGATGAAACTTTCGATGAATAATAAAACCACTTGGGACATTCCTCTGTCATGCCGTCCTTGTCACGCACACTTTTAAGCTTACGAGTGACAGAG
Organism: Pyrausta despicata; assembly: GCA_963921415.1. NCBI lineage: Eukaryota > Metazoa > Arthropoda > Insecta > Lepidoptera > Crambidae > Pyrausta > Pyrausta despicata. The sequence goes on from OY992864.1 coordinate 10,577,913, forward strand.
ACAGCGATACCAAAGGAAGTGCTCTCTTATCGTTCATTCCAAGAATAACTTTCCCATAGATTGTGAATGCAGAATGGTTATGGTTTTGGAATGCAAAAAACATGTGGAGGCATCGCCGCAACGCAACAGTTAGTCATAAATTCAGAATTATTGTGCAAATGTAAATAATTTCAAATAGAGAACATGTGTTTGTGAGAAGCGTAGCAACGTTGTAGTGACAGTGTATTAAATGGAATGACTCAGTGTATTCTTGCTTGACCTGACCGGTGGTCCGACATTTTTGTCATTTTTAAGCTTTGGAATGACGTAATAAAGGACCATTGCAGTTGAAGACGAGGACTCTTAAAAGGTTAACAAAGGTGACATGCACAGTGCACACTTCCACGGAAGACTTCTCTTACGCAATTTCTTGTAGAATATGAACGCGGAACAGAAAAGTAGGTATTCAAAGCCGATCAATCACAAATTTCACAAATAACACAGTCTTTTAAAACGCCTTCTTCTTAACTATCAAGATCTATCAACAAATAAAAACTATCAAGAGTCATATGTACAAAGGTTTTTTTTAATAACTCTTAATAGTTTAAAAAAAGACTCAGACTCAAAAAAGAAGAAGAAGATATACTAGTGGACATACCCGGCACACGCTATCCTGACCGCGGTTTTCGGATATTTTCCATATTAAAATACAAAACCTTACTTTTAAATCACTATATCTGAATTTAAAAATCTACATTAAATTCCGTTGAGTAGTTTTAAAGATTGAGGCATACAGACATAGAGACAGACGCGTGAAACAACTTTGATTTAAATACTGTAGTGATAATGATATGAAAAGGCAAACAAAAAACGATCACAACCCATAATAGCATATGCTATGCTATGAGTTTATGATAAATTACATACATCTTATCCATTTGTAAGTACAGAGAACAACACATTAAGTAACCCCACTTTTACCTTGAGATCGCCTCTGTTCCCATCGTAATAAAAACGTTTTTTCGTAGTTGACATGGGTAACCTGACGTGCCGTCGACCGTACCCTCGGCAATGCGAACACACAACATAAACACAACACTCGATGCGCATGCGCTGATACCGCGGACTTCTTTATTTCAAGACCTGTAATTAAATCTGCTCAGCTACTGTACTTCAGTTTACTCGTATGCCACAGTGCAGTTGGGGAACAGTAAGCTAGATTTCGTCATATAGAGCTTTTTACTATGCTACTACTATGTACAGTTTATCTCGTTACGAATAACTATTATTAACTTAAAAAAGACAAATTTCGTTTTTTTTTTTACTAGAACATTGGTCTTTAAAAGAACTAAGAACGCTTCATTCTTTCTTATAATAATAACCATAGCAAAGGTATTATCTAAGTAGTAGTTAGACATAGACAGTCTACTAAAATACTTGCAGGGTTATCCCAGAAAAAGACTAAGCTGCCTTAGGTCGGGGCCCAAGGTATTCGATTGCGTTCGAAGCATAGTATCGACTTCCCTAAAAATCTGCGAGTTAATTTCGATTCGAGTCGACCTAGAGGTCCTGGTTTCGATCTCCAGACGGACACAATGTTGGAGAACAACTTTCAATGTTGTCACGTGTGTTTGTGTATTGTTGATACGTCGTATCCCTTTATGACGAATGCTTAAACTACTTACTTTTATTTGTTAAGTATTTTTTGCGTTCACAACGCTTTTTTAATTTCGAAAAGACATAACACTTAAAAAATTCTTATCGGCTCCGGTTATCGGGGAGGAATCGATCCCCCGACCTTTGGAAATCCGGGCCAATGCTCTGACCACTGAGCTACCGAGAACCTTAATAGAGTCGTTGAATTTTGTAAGTGCTTTTTAACGCTTTGAGCCAGCGTATGTTTCATCAATGATTGTGGGAGACACCCTCAAATCACCCGAGAGAAATATTTTTACAAATATTTACTTACTTTTACATTTATAAGTTTTTTTAAATAATTTTGATCTAACATACCCTACTGCCTATTGGACTACACTGTGTCCTACAGCAGGGCAGACCGGGAGCCGGTCGCGACGTCACGCGCGGCCCCGCCGGTTAACCTAATTAAAACATTCCCCTTATCGATTATCGGACCAGATCCTTTACTCTGTATCACCTCTAGCTATCCCTTTCACTCATAAGGCCAAAGACACAGGAAAGACAAGGACAGCTACATTTTAAGTTGCGGACCTCAGCTTACAGATTAAGACCCCCGATCGATAGATGTTCGCCGTACAAATTGTGGTCGCTTTTTTTAATTAATTAGCATTATAAATGGCGCTTAATTGCGCTCTCTATGTAATCGGTAATTGTTCTTTAATCGATCTATCGGCGATAGATTGATTTTGTTTTTGTTAACGGTTCTGGGTAATTGCACTATTAGTAACGTAATGTATGAAACACTCTACTGAAAATGCACGTCACGTAAAAACATTGGGTATTAAATAAAATGAAGAAGACAAGAAAAACTCCCTTAATAAGATAGAAGTTTAAAAATATATTCATAAAAACCAACCTCCTTCAAAAATACTGACGAAATTATTTAAAGTCAAAGTTAAAGTCGGTGCCACTTCAGAATAATTTGGGCTCAAAAACATTTATATATAAATAACGATCTAATTGGTTTTATGAAGACATCCTTTTTAAGGGTGGGTAAATACATAAATCACCCAATTCACATACTTCAACTAACTTCACTAATTCAATTTCTGTATGGTAATAATGAAGAAATAACCTCTACTAAGCTCGTAGCTACGAATATTGCTTTGCTTCATAGAAAAGACATCAACGCACTCGATTCGTGTTACTGTCATTCTACTAGTTTGTAAGTATGGATGTATGGATGTTTGTTACTCTTTCACGTAAAAACTCCTGTATGGATTTTAATGAAATTTTACCAGAATATAGCTTAAACATCAGAATAACATATAGGCTACAAGTTATACAGAATTGTGAAGATAAAGTGTTTCCACGCGGACGAAGACGTGGACGGCTACTTGTCGTACTATTATATAAAGCGCTTATAAGATACTCCTACACTCCCTATGGTTATGACCCCGTCTCACCGAACTTTGAGAGTGATGGAACAGTGAGTGCACCTGTGTATTGCGCTCACACTTGTGTGTATAATATCTCCTGCGCAATTAGCTGATCTCTGTTGAGATTGGCCGCGTGGTCAAAATCGGCCAGGAGGACTATTATTAAACCCCCGACGAGTGTTATGAGTTTGACCCGTATTCTGTTTGTGTGTGTTTATGTTTTTGTATGTGAAGCTTCCGAACGGATGGACCGATTTCAGTGGCTTTTTTTTTATTCGAAAGATAATATAATTTAATCACGGTTGTTCTTAACTACAGCTGGCAAAAATCCGTTAAACCAGCTGTTTTCTTTGCTAATATCGTTTTTTTTTTATTTTAAATTTTAGAGGTAGTTTTGATAGAGGCTGTTTGTCATTGTCTCATAGAAAAACACTGATGCAAGAGAAACATAATAGACGAGATGTTGTTATGTGTAAGCCAACGGTATAGACATATCGCATGTTATAAATGGTCGTCGCAAAGGTTTACTTTCGTCTCCACCACAATACATTCACTGTCGTAATAAATGTGACCAAGAGATTGAAAATATTTACCTGTTTTGCTGCAATGGTCAACATAACAATGAAACGGAAATGTATTTATATTCATTATAGTAAAAAAGTAAGTTTCTAAAATTTTTGTAAGCTTAATTAAGCTTATTATTCGTGTAAGAGCATTTTCTACTAGCCTGTGTCGCGGTGCTAGGGCATTAAAATATGATTGAGCTACCGCTTTGAAGATCACGGCAAGTTGACTGGGAAACTAAAAACTCAAACATTTGTTCGAAGTTGAACGTCGAGGCGGTCGCTAGTATTTTGTTAGATGTTTACTCTTAGGTCTAATTAAGAGCTCTCTCATCTCTCATCAGCCTCTATACACGTCTCACTGCTGAGCACAGGCCTCACCTGAACTATGAGGTGGTACAAGCCATACTCCACCACGCAGGCTCAGTGCGGATTGGTGGTGTGTATAAGGTAAGTGACCAACCTTACTGTCAGATGTTATTAAGCCGCCCGAGGTCGTCTGACCAGGCTTAATGACTAATATCTATCGATATTAACTGGGACCAACAGCCTAACATGGAAACACGGAGATGCTTGTAAATATAGGCGTCACTTGTATGGTTAGAATGGTCACCCATCCCAAACAAGACCGCGCCTTAGGTTGCCTAACTTTTTGTATCACAACCAAAGCGTTGCCACGACTGCGCCATAAGCACCTTCATTTAGAGCTAGGAAAACAGTATTTCATTTGAATGTCGAACGAACTTGTAGGATACCTATGTAAATATTAATATTAAATTTACTTATCCTACTATGTTTAATCTAAGTTAGTTTTAATAATAAATATAATTTATAAATACCTATTTTCTATATAATAAATAGGCTATATTTATTTACATCTTAATATTAACTTAGCTACTATAATACATTTACTAACTAATTACAATACACTTACTAATTACACTTACACACTAGTTAATAAAAGTCAGTAAGTCGAATCAAATAGCTTCATACATTATCTCGCGTGAAATAGCTATCGCCGCGCGATGCATTGGAGCGGTCGCCGAATGCAATAGTCGTGACGTCACAGCGGCGGCCTAAACTAGACACACCGCCCGGACGACATTGAATATATCCAAGCGCTCGCGTTCGGCGCGAGCCAGTGCGAACACAGATACGACGCGGAGCGCACGTCGCTCGCCCGCCCGCTATACCTATCGGCTTACGCGCATTTTACATTCGGAAACTTTGTGTTGTTATTTACTTCCTTAACACCTTCTGCAATACAACTAGGCGGCATCCTCTGCCCCTAAACTGGTGACCCGACTGCACACGTTACATGGAAGATTACGACACGTTTTTCGAAACAATGGAGGGTACGAGCAATGACGGTACACAAAGGCAAGCTTCCACCAAAAGCGATACGAGTGATGTTCATCGTGTTGGAGTGAAGAGCATCCCGTTTTATCCGGACAAGCCTGCACTATGGTTCGCTATGCTAGAAGGTCAGTTTGTCTTAGCTAATATCACCAGCGACACCACCAAATTTTATCACACCATTGCTATGCTCGACCATCAATACGCGATAGAGGTGGAAGACATCATTGAGTCGCCACCCTCCGCCGATAAATTTGACAAGCTGAAGAGCGAGCTGATTAAGCGCCTGTCAGCTTCTAAAGAGCGCAAGGTGAAACAGCTGCTGGACCACGAACAGCTAGGTGATCGTAAGCCTTCTCAGTTCCTTCGACACCTGCAACATCTAGCTGGCCCCAGCGTGCCGGAGGACTTCATCCGCACCATCTGGACCAGCAGACTGCCCAGTAGCATGCAGACCATCATCGCATCACAGGCCTCTTCATCCCTGGAAGCCATAGCTGACCTCGCAGACCGCATACAGGACATTGTTCCAGATTCTCCAAGCGTTGTTGCTGCAACCTCTGCATCTACTTCATCACATCGCCGCAGCACAGACGACAGGTTAGATATGATGGCGGAACAAATTGAGAAGCTGACAAAACAGGTTTACGCACTCTCTACCCGACCCAGTAGACCCAGAACCAAATCCAGGTCTAGAGACAGGAAGAGCAATCGCAGCCGCAGCAGATCCCAGTCAAGTTACCGGAAGCACCCAACTTGCTGGTACCACTGGAAGTTCGGCAGCAAGGCGCATTCCTGCATCAAGCCCTGCGACTACAGCGCGGAAAACGGTCAGGGTGGTCGGTGATGGCGACTGACGATTACCCTAACAGCCACGGTCGCCTATTTGTGACGGACAGGAACAGTAAAACCCAGTTTCTGGTAGACACTGGCAGTGATCTGTGCGTGTTTCCCCGTTCGGCGTTTAAAGAACGACGTTCTAAGACTGATTATGAACTTAGTGCCGCGAACGGAACAGTCATCCACACGTACGGCTACGCTAGCCTTCGTTTAGACCTTGGTTTACGTCGTGACTTTGTGTGGCGTTTTGTGATAGCTGACGTTAATAAAGCCATTATCGGCGTTGACTTTTTGGCTTACTATAATCTAGTTGTAGATGTTAGAAATAAGCGTTTAATTGACAATGTGACTTCATTAAAGGTTTCAGTCGTGTCCGCCGATAGACATAGCAGCATCTCGTCAGTAAAGATCTTGACCGGTAATTCGATCTATCACGAAATTTTAAAAGAGTTTCCTGATTTGATTCGACCTGCCGGCTCACCACGCAACACAAAACACAACACCATACACTACATCAAAACGACACCAGGTCCACCTGTCGCTAGCACACCCCGTCGACTTGCTCCCGATAAGTTAAAAATTGCCAAGCGAGAGTTCGACATAATGCTCCAGGAGGGAACAGCTCGACCATCTGACAGCCCTTGGTCAGCTCCGCTGCATCTAGCCCCCAAGAAAGACGGCTGGCGCCCTTGCGGTGATTACCGTAGGTTAAACGCACGCACCGTTCCTGATAGGTATCCGGTCAGGCACATCCACGATTTTACGCACAATGTGTCAGGTTGCACTATCTTTTCAACCATAGACCTAGTCAAAGCCTACAATCAGATACCTATCAATAACGACGATATCCCGAAAACGGCGATCACCACACCCTTCGGCCTCTACGAATTCCCATACATGACCTTTGGCTTGCGTAACGCAGGTCAAACATTTCAGCGATTCGTAGATGAGCTGACTCGTGGCATGGATTTCGTCTATCCTTATTTGGATGACTTTCTGGTCTCTTCGCCTGACCCTTTGACTCATCAAAAACATCTCCGTCAGTTGTTTGAGAGAATGTCCGACTACGGAATTTTACTAAATACCTCAAAATGTGTGTTTGGTGCGTCAAATGTAACGTTTTTGGGGTATAGCATTTCGGCAGACGGCATTAGGCCATTAGAGGACAAAGTTCAGGCCCTAAAAGACTTCCCTAAGCCAGTAACGGTAAAACAGCTTCGGAGGTTCCTCGGCATGCTCAATTTTTACAGACGGTTTATTCCTCGTGCAGCTGAAACCCAGGCACCTCTTAACGCTCTCTTAACCGGCTCAGTCAAAGGAAACCATCCTATCGACCTGACAGGGGACGCGCTTAAAGCTTTTAACGATTGCAAAAGTAGTTTATGCAACGCAGCACTTTTAGCTTACCCAGATTGTCAGGCTAAATTAGCAGTAACGACTGATGCTTCAGACGTGGCACTAGGCGCTGTTCTTCAGCAGCGAATTGAAGGCGCCTGGCAGCCACTAGCTTTTTACTCGTGCAAGTTGAGTCCCGCGCAACGTAAGTATTCTCCGTACGATCGCGAACTCCTTGCAATATACCAGGCCATCAAATATTTCCGCCATATGCTGGAAGCGAGAGAATTCACGATCTATACCGATCACAAGCCACTCAGCTTTGCCTTTCGTACGTGTAAGTCAAGCTGTTCGCCTCGTCAGTATCGGCATTTAGATTTTATCTCGCAGTTCTCCACCGACAAACAGCACATATCTGGCAAGGACAACGTAGTCGCGGATACACTTTCACGTATCGAAGAGTTGGAAGCCCCGGTAGATATGAATTCTCTCGCCAAGGCTCAGGACGCAGACAACGAGGTTCATATAATTCTTGAAGGCAGCACTTCACTTCGTTTAACGAAAATGAAAATACCTGGTAGTCGCCATGAGCTATTTTGTGATGTTAGTACACCGACTCCCAGGCCTTTCATACCAAAAATCATGCGCCGTCAAGTTTTTGATTGTTTGCACTCTTTGAGTCATCCCGGACCTAATGCTTCCGCCAAACTGATAGCTCAGAGATACGTCTGGCCAGGTATCCGGAAAGACTGTAGGGAATGGGCGAAAGCTTGCCTACAATGTCAACGCGCAAAGGTAAGTCGTCATGTGTCTGCACCATTGGGCACATTCGACCTACCCCGCGCCAGATTTAAACATGTGCATATTGACCTGATAGGTCCCTTCTCCGTATCAAACGGCTACCGGTATTGCCTCACCGCAGTCGATCGTTTTTCGCGATGGCCTGAAGCGATACCCATAGTCGACATTTCTGCTGAGACAGTAGCAAAAGCTTTCATAGAGGTTTAGATAGCACGTTTCGGTTGCCCAGCGGTTATAGTTACGGACCGTGGTAGACAGTTTGAGTCGGCCTTATTCACTTCTTTGTCACAACGTATCGGATTTCAGCACCGTAGAACCACAGCTTATCATCCTGCTTGCAACGGTCTCGTCGAGCGTTTTCACCGACAGTTAAAAGCCGCCATAGTCTGCCATGCCAACAGTAACTGGACAGAGTCGTTACCGCTAGTTCTCTTAGGTATAAGAAGTACACTGAAGGAAGATCTACAAGCTTCTCCAGCTGACCTTGTTTATGGTGAACCCTTACGGCTCCCAGGAGATTTCTTCCAACCTAACTTAAGTGGAACAACCGACATGACAGACTTTACAGCCAGACTTAAATCTTTTGCGCAAAAACTCAGACCTTGTCCAGCGTCCCGACATAGATCAGGAGATAAAATATTTATTTTTAAAGATTTATCCACCTGCACTCATGTATTTTTACGTGACGATACTGTCAAGGGCACTTTACAACCCGCATACACAGGGCCATATAAAGTTCTAGATAGAGGTCCTAAAACATTCAAATTAGATGTCAAGGGTAAATCGGTCACAGTATCCATAGACAGACTCAAACCAGCCTATATACTGTCACCTGAAAATAGTGTTAAGCTCAATGCACCCCTTGCACCTCAGCCTAATATTATGGCTCCACCTTTAGTTAATCCGCCAGAACCAATAACTACACGTTCTGGTAGGAAAGTACGCTTCCCAGATTTTTATCGCCCGTAGTGACGGTCTCTGGGGGGGAAAGATGTAGGATACCTATGTAAATATTAATATTAAATTTACTTATCCTACTATGTTTAATCTAAGTTAGTTTTAATAATAAATATAATTTATAAATACCTATTTTCTATATAATAAATAGGCTATATTTATTTACATCTTAATATTAACTTAGCTACTATAATACATTTACTAACTAATTACACTACACTTACTAATTACACTTACACACTAGTTAATAAAAGTCAGTAAGTCGAATCAAATAGCTTCATACATTATCTCGCGTGAAATAGCTATCGCCGCGCGATGCATTGGAGCGGTCGCCGAATGCAATAGTCGTGACGTCACAGCGGCGGCCTAAACTAGACACACCGCCCGGACGACATTGAATATATCCCAGCGCTCGCGTTCGGCGCGAGCCAGTGCGAACACAGATACGACGCGGAGCGCACGTCGCTCGCCCGCCCGCTATACCTATCGGCTTACGCGCATTTTACATTCGGAAACTTTGTGTTGTTATTTACTTCCTTAACACCTTCTGCAATACAACTAGGCGGCACCCTCTGCCCCTAAAAACTTTTATGGGTTCCTTTGTAACTTCGTTTATAACGTCGCGAATCATAAAGCAGCTAGATTTTAACCTATTGTGGCTTATGTTGTCTGAATGTTACAAGATATAGTGTACTTTTTCTTTTTCTTAGGTTAGTGAACACCCCATCAATGCAAAGCTGTGCGCTGACCGGCATTTTTCTTACTCTCATCCACTTTTTCTTTATTTTGCGGGCGCTCCGTCACATTGCGGGTATTTTGCGGGCGCTGCCGGGCTTAGCCTTATGCAATCCGTTGCATAACCGACTTGCGCAGGCGCACAACAATGCAGCCCAAACGCTGGTCGCGTACACTTTGACTAGACACAGTGAGGCGGCAGTGACAAGTAAAATATTTAATATTTTGTTATATGTATACTCGATATATATAACAAAGTATTACAAATATTTTGATACAAGTATTTTTATTTAAAGATAGAAAAACAGACTTTCATTTCAATAACTTTTGGGGTTCCTTTGCTTATGACTTTCTTTTAGTAAATTACTTAATTTATAGCATTAACAATGCAAATTTGTTTACAATGTGAAAGTAATATACTATGGCTGTCCATTTTTCTCTAAGTATTTTTTAAGTTTCTCATTTTTTCTTTAGGTTTGCTGTGTGCTGACCCGTATTTTTCTTTTAAACTTTCGTCCACATTTTCGCTATTTTTTCTATTTTTAAATCATTACTGTCGGGCTTAGCCTTATGCAATCCGTTACATAACCTACTTACGCTGGCACAACAACATAGCTCCAGCGATACGCTGTGACTAGATACGTTTTCAGCATTTTACGCGATTCGAGAAAATTTAATAATAATAATAACTTTTATTTCAGGCAACGAATTTTAACAAAATTATGGTCCGTATCATAAAAACCTTAAAGTCTAACATACATATTCGTATAAAACATAAATATAACTTAAAAAATAAAACTTACCTTATAAAAATAAAACAAAACAATACACTATTTATTCGGCGTAGTGTTCCAAGTTACGTATGGTGTAAATAGAGATTGGATGTAACGGTAGGAAAAATTTAAATCTAAGATTTAAATCAAACCAAAATGGGATATGCCTAATCCAGACACCATGTGTTGAGCAGTATCTTGAGGGCTTCTTGCAAATGATTTTAAAGTGTCTTTTCTGTAGTTGTTTCACTTCCTTATTCCTTAATACAGAGTGCATTAATTTAAATTGTGAGAAAATGAAGTATAAACATAATGTTTATATGAGACGGGAATAGATTTAAAAGGTTTCATTTTAAATAAGATTTAAACTTTTTTTAATAGGCCGTTATTGTCATATTTTTTACTGAAATATTTTCCCACAACATTTTTTTTATTTTTCGAGTAGATATGTAAAAAATCAACCTGAGTAACGTACAAAAAGAACTGCTTTTGTTTGCTTATAAATGATCTCTGGTTAGTCAGCTTATTCTGATTCACAAGGACAGCTTAGTCAGCGAGTAGACGTAAAAGTATTTTCACATACCGTTTATAAGAATGTATTGGCTATAATGATGATGATGATCTATCCGACCGTTTTCGGTCATGGCGACCACTTCAACTCCTAGTCGGTTTGGCGTTGATGAAAAAAATTGGCTATAATAGGCTAGATGACACCATCATACGGCGAAATACTCTCTATTATCTGTCAAAACGGTCTGCCTCCATAGATTTTGTATGGGAATACAAAATAGTGACGTCACGGTAGTGTATCAGAAATATTTATAGAATTTTGTGTGTTTAAAAATTGGTTTCTACAGCTTTTTGGAAATATGCTGGTTGTATTAAATTTATTTATTGGGGCTATGTTTTTTAATAGCCATAGACTTGAAAATATTTAAGATAGGCGTCATCATGCCTATAGTACCAACTTATCAAGCGCAACAGATTTAACATGAGAAAACAGTTTATTTGTTATGTCAATACAATTCTGTCATGGGTCTATAACAATAGGATCATTAGTTTCAACTATTAGTTTAACCGTTGGGCTTTCGAAAGCTCATTCTGATGAAACTTCGTGACGTAACTGAACTATGAAACAATACAACTGTGTCACCGTTTAATGGAGAAAACAAACAAATCATTTATTAGAACCATTTGTACTTGCTTGGATGTAACTAACAATGTCTCGACACGTACGTACAGTACAGCGTAGTTCAAAAATTATATTCAACTAAATCATTATTATTCCTATATTGCGCTATATAGTGATAGACCTGTACCTGACCTGTACCTGTATCATACCTGTACATAAAGCTCGTCACAGAAATCGCTAACGACAGATAAAGGAATTGCTTAATTGCAGACCAAACTTAAAATTAAATAAAATTATCAATAAATCAATATTCATCAAGCCTGAAATAAATTTATCAACCTTAAGCCGGTCTCAATATTAAATCTACTTTTGACTGTTTTTTACATGATTTCTGTCTGTTAATTTTTAGTATGAAGTTGACACCAGCCGATGCAGATCAAGCGGATGAAATCGGTAATTTAAAAATGAAATATCTGTCATATATAGTATAGTTACCGTGGTTTCTTAATATCGGCGCAGGCGCATAACTTTTCGCTGCGGTTTGGCGCAGGTGAAAACAGAACATGCGTGAGTAATGACTCTTATGCCTTTTGTTGAAGTTTCCTTTAAAGTGAAATTAAATGCTTTCGATTTTTCTTTGTAATGCATTGAGTTTAGATTAAGGCAACGTTTACATGCGGGTAGTTAACATCATAGCTGTAAAAAATTAAGGTCGCCACGTTTAGTGAAAATAATTCTCTTTTTCAGCTTTAGTCAAGTAGACTATTATGTACACGCGAAAATGGTACTAAATTCGGTAAAACCTGGATCATAAGACTTTTAGTTATTAATTTCATTCTTGCCAAAGCTTTACAGATGCAAATAATTACAACATATTGTAAACATATAATACGAGTAGTAAGAACCTATTGCAAGTTATATAATGGTAAAAACTAATACGAGCGAGTTAAGTGCGTCAATTAAAAAATAAAAGTCTCTCTTATTAGTATAGTATATAGTAGAGGACAACTAATTTCTGGGACGGGACTAGTAATTTTTTTGCCGAAATTTTTAGCACTGAACTCAACCTTGAACACAGCTTAAGCCGTTCTTGCACTCATTACAGCCAACTAAAATATGGGAGGGCATAAACCACGCGCAAATGACCTACGCCTGAGCCTCCAGAGCGACATCGGGTGAACTATTAGTAATATTTAGTATAGTTAAATTTAGTTCGGTCAGTCGACGGGGCTAACACAGAATATATTTTAGTTGCAAGGTCCATTTTGCGATGATTTTGTTTCTGACATCACGAGCATAATTACCTAGGTATTTATCGAGTGTTATTTGCAGCTGTGGTCGTTCACTAACGTTTCGTTGGTTTTTTCGCACGCACAGTCAAGCTTTTGAGAGTGACAGGGATCGCTAAATCCAAAACTACGGACGACGGCTCACAGAGTTCTGGGGCTAGTACCACTTTCTATTGCTTAAATTAGTATCACATTATTACATAAAGATTTTAAGATATAAGACCAAAAATACCGTTTATTCAAACAACCCTTTCTAAATATCATAACTCTACAGAATCTGTTTGCAAGGTATGAAACATTATAATTAATTGCAAAATAATACGTCAGGCACCACCTCCTATTAGACGTATAACGACTTCACTGCTACGCCCCAATGTAGTTAAACAGCAGTGAGTCCAACTACCGATACCGTTATAGGTTACCAGTAGCTGGAACTCTTAAATATCTAAGGTTATAATTTTTAAAACCGTTTAAGAAAGGATACCTAATATTTATTGGACGTAGCGTTCTATCAATAACATCAGCTAGCATCTGAGGTTTAGAAAGAAAAACCTCGCAAGTGAGCACTGTGTTAAAATAGCACTCCATGGACATTTAACAATCAGACGAAGAAATAATACCTGTCAATATTCAAGTGTTTTACTATGGGTCATGTCAAAGTACCTTCTACCTTACCAACTTGGCTATAATAAAAGCAACTCCTTCTAAAAAATGCACACAAATGTTTGTACAGTGCGGGGATCGAACCCGCGACCTCTTGGTTAATGGCCTGACCATAACACCAAAGGAGTCGTCTTTGTAATTACTACAGTAGTATCTAACTCGGCACGTGGATTGAAACCGTCACGATAGTACAGTTACTGAAAGTTTCGAAAACTGTGCAGCTATCTTGTTAAGAAGAGTAATAATAGTCCTCCTGGCCGATTTCGACCACGGCGGTTAATCTCAACAGAGATCAGCCAACTACGCAGGAGATATTATAGTGCACAGGTGTCAGCGCAATACACAGGTCCACTCACTGTTCCATCACTCTCAAAGTTCCGTGAGACGGCAATCCGACATGACCGGTGAGAGATCAGGCGCAGGACCAACGGCTTAACGTGCTTTCCGAGGCACGGGGGTGTAACACCGCCAACTTCCCGACTCCGAGCTGTTTTTTGAGAAATTCATGACAGAAAATCTCAGAAACAATTTTGGCTCGACCTGGGATTCGAACCCTGGACCTCTCGGACGTGAGGCAGAAACTTTGCCACTACACCAACGAGGCAGTCAAGGAGATAAGTGTTTAGAAGATAATCCAGACCTGAAGAGTGAGCTTACCTACTCATGTTGCCTCTATTGCACTATTATATCTCAGCTTGTTTCCTGCAGATCACTTTCACTGCACCGTGTTGGGATAAATAGCTTGTCCAATGGAGAAAATATAATCCAACATTCAGTACTGGTCTAAAAGTCCATAAATTAGTAGCAGTGTTAGGTGAGACAAAAACTGGACTTATCCGATTGGTGTTCGGTTTATTGGACGACTATTGACATGAACTGGTAATTATTTATGGTTTTCACTGCTCGAAGTAAGGTGATTGGCTCGTTAGCGATAAAAAAAATACCTTCTAAAATAAAGCGCGTAATTTCGATGGATTGGTTGAAAGCTTGTGTCACGCTTAATTTATTTTGGGGATTAATCATGACACAATTGATCAAAAAAGAATGTACTCGCAGTTACCAGTAGCAAACACATTCTAAGATGATTCCTTAACATTTCATTAACACTGTCTTCATGACTCTACCAACATATTATTTTTATAAATAACTAGCTGTCCCGGCAAACGTTGTTTTGCCATATAAATGTTTAAGGTGGACAACCCTTATCACTAAGGGGTATGAAAAATAGATGTTGGCCGATTCTCAGACCTACTCAATATGCTCACAAAATTTCATGAGAATCGGTCAAGCCGTTTCGAAGGAGTATGGGAACAAACATTGTGACACGAGAATTTTATATATATAGAGAAGAGATAAATAAATATTTTACAACAATCACACCAATTCTCTAGTCCCAAATTAAGGTACGAGGTTTGTGTAATGGGTACTAGACAACGGATACTTAAATACTTTTTTTGTAAATAAATACAAATAATACCTAGAAAGCCCCCAGACCAGTACAAACACACATGTTCATGCACACATATGCTTGTACTGTGCGGGGATCGAACCCGCGACCCTTGGTTTTAAAACTACATGTAGACCACTACACCAAGCGGTTGTCATTCTAATTTGGACTAAAAACTGCAGTCATAGCTCTAAAAATATGTACACCCCCCTTTTTTGTCAGTGTGGTAGATACCAATGCATAAATAATTCAACATTTTTAAATAGAGACTTTCCCATCTCACAAGACAGTAATTTCCAATGTAAATAATAAAGTAATATCCCTATATTTTATCCCAAAACAAGCGTTTTATAGTTCCTACCAAATATTTTAATAGGAAACAATGTGAACGTATAAAAACTCAGTAGGGGACTACCGGTAGTGCGTCTTTTGAACATTACATGACATCGGTAATAAACTATAACACATTATTTTGTTGTGTATGAGGGCCGGCGAACACTTAATGTGATTAAACTAGTAACTAAATAAATTAAATACTTTGTCTGGAGATTTTTATCTCGATGGTAACGATCTAATAACAGGGTTGTTGAAAGTTTAAACTCCACTTTGTTTGTGTGTTTGTGTGTATGTCTGTAGCATCGTACCTCCTGAACGGATGGACCGATTTCAATGCGTTTTTTTCGCTATTCGAAACATAATTTAATCTCGGTGGTTATGGCTTGTCAAAATCCGATCAACCGTTGAAATTCACAAGTTGATTTCCTGGCTCACGTCGGGGGTTTTTTAAAATTTTAAATTATTTAAAATCTAAAGCCCTTACTAGGCTATCTACTTCTGTTCGTACCACTTTAATTTGAACTGTCAATTTATTATAACTACAAATTAAATATTACAAGTAACATTCCGTGTGCAAGAACCCTTATGAGAAATTTTATCTCTAACCAAATCATTTGACAAAACGAAACAGAAAACTTTAAAAACGTAGCCTGCACCATACTGCGCTGCATACATACAATGCAGCCAGCTTCGCATGTATTTCAAGGCAGTTAGGTATATTCTTCAGTGGCATCAGATACATGTAACATTGGCTAAGGTGACTGCTCCATCAATCATATGAGATGTGACACGGTCGGCTTTGAACAAGCGACTTGAAATTGTTGAATGATTTACATTGCTGCATCCAAGTTTTTCTTTTATGGCTCTCAATGTCATTCGTAGATAGATAGGCATTAATGGTATCTGCTTAAAGTAAATATAAAAAGTCTCTTAAATGCATCTACTTCAAACCGCTCCCGAAAATCCCATTAAATGTTAAATACAATTTTATAATCTAGTCTATTTATACTTAATAATGTATTCTGGATAGAAATGACGATAACTTTTGGGTTTTGAGCGATAAAGATTTACTGTTCTTATGTAGGTATTTATGTAGGAAAATTTTAATGTGTTCAATGTGGTCATTAACACCGCTCAATGGTGACCGAACAACTATAAAAAGTGGGCACCACACACATCGCTAATTGTCGTTTCGTTTACAACAATTATTAACTAAACTGATGATAATTAGACGTAACATAATTAAAAAGGTTCTACGTAAAATGCGCCTTGTGGTAGGGATGGCTGGTTTGTGGGAAGCCGACGTTTTGCCTTTTTTATCTTGATGGGAACAAATAAATAAATTACTCAGTAAATGCATTTAAGCTATAGTCGTGAATTTTTTACGTTAACCTGGGCTTTTCGAGCTTAATCACAGGTCTTTTGCAATACCAGGCGATGTAAAACAACAACTTACCCACTTACATTAAACATTGTGATTCTCTTGTAACATTTAAAAATAAATTGGCACAATATGTTTAAGAAAATTGGTTCTTATAATTATGCGTAGTAGAGAGGTACTCAACAAAGCACAACCCACATATATCAGCCTTTAACCATCTAAACGGCTAAATAATTTTATCTTCAGCAGTGACGTGGCGACGATCCTGCTAAATGTAATGATGTTACCTACCTAATTTACTTAGTTTTAAGTTTCCATGTAAGTGACATGAATTTTCTTAATGGAAATAAAGATTCTTTAAACCGAACTAGGACTAGAACTACAGTCTACAAGTACTTAGTTAACACACTAATATTATAAATGTGAAAGTTTATTTGTTTGGATGTTTGGATGTTTGTCCGTCAATCACGCTGAAACTATTAAACGGATTTTGATGAAAAGGGAATGAGTATTTTCCTATGGACCAGTGGGGTCATTCTTTTTTCTAGCGGCCAGAGATAATTTGATACTGTTTTGTAGAACCTCGCTTATGAAACATAAAATATTGGTTAGAATTTCTCTAACTAATATTGGAGCGGAGATATGATGTTTTCAAGTATTGATTTTTTTGCCTCGATTTCACAAAAAATAAGTTAAGAAACGATGTTCTCATGATACAAAATAATGTTACCTTAACAGCTGAAATAAAAGCTTTCATTAATGAAATCCATTTCTACGCGGAAAATATTAAATCTGATACCTACGTTTGCGGATCCGAATGAAAAGTGCTGGATTCATCTGAATTGCTGAATGCTGGACCCCCTGAGTTAAAATCCCTAGTGGCTATCCAATCATTACTTGAATCTCATCGTTGTCGTTATCATCAGCAAGACTTACCCTGCTTACCGGTTAGAAGCGAGCTGAATGCAGTCTGCATCATGTGAAGGTAGCAACCTTCGTTCGTTATTCCATCTTGTCAATAACAGTCCTACGCTGCGGTGCTATAACTAACCTGCTCCTTCTTCTTATCGTGATGACCTAAGCATAATTATATATTTGAAAACAAAACTCGGCCACCAACAAAGCATCGTCAGTGGTTTGAGGAGGTCCTCGCGTGTATAGGAACTGGGACACGCAGAGCAGGACAACAGGTGTGCCATTCTTACATTCAGTCTGAGGGTAAACACCACACAGAAATAATGTGCCATCCAAGCTGTAGGCCCATTTTGTAAGTTCTCCTTACTTCGGCCTACTTGAGTACGTAGTACTTTCAGGGACTTCCAAGTTGCCCAAGGTAGATCATGCCGATCATGGGAGTTGTTCTGTATGCAATGCACAAATATGTAGGGCATTTCACCTTCCATAGTTTAAAACGGGCGTCTTCGGCATCACAGTCCAGAGGAGGAATTTCTTTAACGATGTTGCGACCACTTTTGAGCCGCTGAGTTAACGGCATGTGATGGTATATCGGGTGAAGCAGTGCTCATACGTGCTCAAATGTATAAAATAAGCTCGAATAACTGCACTATTGCAATAATAAAAGGAAAGGGCCAAGTCTAAGTTGAGCAAGTCAAGCTTTTTAACAGAATGTACGGAAAACACTATATTATATAGGTTTTGGACGATCTGGGTTATATTTTGCCGTACTCCAGTACCCCAGTGTAGGAACACTTTATGCGCAAGTCAATGTAGGGTTCAAAAGTATCGTCGCCGTTTTCAGCTCGTTTTCTGTATAATTTTCTATCATATGCTTAGTAGGTTCTAAATCTATTAGCTTATTAATTTGACAACCCTAAAAAATGTACGGTACACTAAACAAGACCCCGTTCCTTACAATGTATTTGTTTGCGAAGTTATTTCAGTAATGTCACAAAGCATGTTCCTAAAAGAGTGCGACAATCATTTTGAGGGAAATTAACGAATTTTATCAAGAATTTTTAAACAACATTTTTCTTCAAAGTCATAAGAGAGATGTAATGTTTTTGTATTTTGACAGTTATGGTATCAATGTGGTGCATTCAGAATTTCAAATAATTTGAATTTATTTAACATTTAGAGCGTGGGAAGATGCAACCTGCCTTTCTAAGCATATTCTCTCGAAGAAGGATCTTTATGTGAGTTTTGTGAATCTAATAAATTAGTGGTATGTTTTAATAACATTTTCGAAGATTCAAGCTTAGTTTAAAATAAGATGAAGAATATGGAAATAAAATTGGCAAAGAAAACTATTAAAAAGAGCGAAGTCTGTTAGAAAAAGCTTGTCCTCTATATCTGTAGCAAGTGGCCTCATTGCTTATCTCATTACACGCTCTATCAAATGAAAGTCTAGTTTAATGATTATTAAATTAACCAACGCCCTGTCGATATCTTCCGCGTAAACCAGCGGATAACCTGCTGTCCTGTCTTACGTGAGCTATAAAGGGGTTGTCCCACGTGGGCGGCGAAAAGCGTCAATATCATAAACTTACATACATTTGATATCGTCGCTTGTCACGTTTGCCGCTCACGGAATTCGGGAAACGTGATAAGTGCAACGCGACGCGATGCGACAATATCAAATACAGGGTGTAAAAAAAACCTTACCGAAGCCGTCAACCGCGCGTTCAGTACATCAAACCAAATCGTATGAATAAGAAATTTTGGCTGGGAAACAACTTTTATTTTTTGACATCAAAAAAAATCTATTTAATTCTAACCCACACACGCGGGGAAGTGACCGCAGGGCGTGTTGCTATACGCCGCGCCGCCGCGACGCGGTTCGGTTTGAGTGTGCGCTGTTCGCCATTTAGAGGCTTTATATGAAAGAACTAGTGAAAATTTGTATTATGTTTCTTTAGAAAAAAGTTAAGTTCTAACGGACAGAAGACATTCCTGTAAAAAGCATCAATTTTTTTTCAAACTTTAACCATCAATACCTCAGTAACCGTTAACTTCCTAGGTATGGTGTAAAGGAAAAAAATAACGTAACAATTGGTAGAATATGTGGTATTCGGCTTGGGTAAGGTTTTTTTTACACCCTGTATATGTACTTTTATGTCAGTGTCCTCCGTGACGAAGCCGATTGACATTGACACAAGTACTGGTGGTCGAATCGCGTCACGTCGCGTCGCAGTTGCAGCGTTGCGCGCTCACGCAGGACAAGGCCTTAGTTGCATGTTTCAGATACCACGGGGAGTTATGAGTACTCAATAGGTGTGGGTAGGCTTAGCTAATTGGCACTTAGACATAAATTATAGTTGAGAGAGAAAAGTAGCTCCGTTTCTACCCATTAAGTTTTTAAGCGGCAGGGCATAAGAGGAGGCGGGCGCGTTAGCGTGAAAGAGACACGTTCATGTTCTGAGTGAAACGTGAGATGATATCATTTATTTTCAATAGATCCATATACTTGTTTACCGCATAACGTGTACTTACGTTTTCAAGCCCCTTCAGACTTAGATGATCACCATTTAAAATATTGAAAGAAACTAAAACCTGCCTGGCACTCTATTTTGGATCTGTTTTACACAAAGGTACAATCTATTTAACAAAAAGTTATTGAAAGATACAGATATCTATTCTTCCTTCACACGTTTTCGAACTAATTCCCAAAAAAATTCATGACTCATGGTTTGTCAAAATATGATGAATGGTTTAGAAGTTTGCACAAACAAATATACATACATTCATGCATACCGCTTCAAATTCATGACCGTCCTTTTGCTTCGCCGAAGTCGGGTAAAAACGCCTCTTAAAAATAAAAGTTGTCGCCATGGAATGGGCGAGAGCGGTTAGTAACCCGCTTACTCCTATTATCGACTGCTCACATGCTATGAGTCCACGTCAAATCGTCATATCGTTTTTCCGGTGTGTAATATGAATGAGTGAAGCTTAAATGACTATGCATCAAAAGCCAGCTAGCAAATAAATTTACAATGCGTTGTAATAAATAACGGCAATGAAAGTGATGTATTTTTCACACGTAGACATATTTTATAAGGTTATTGTACTCTTTATCAAGAAGTTAGCGCTGCACCCTCGAGCTAAGGAAATGAGAAGTAATTTGTCCTTAGTAGATAAAACTTGTGTCTGAATATCTACGAGAAAATATCACTAGATGGATGGATAATCTTCATGCTTCTTAGGAAGAGAGTGGAATAAATTTTTGCAGAAGAAAAAAAACAACTCTCTAAGGTAGTAGGAATCGAACCTGCGTCCATCGGTAATCAGACCCGTGTGCGTAGAGTGGAAAACCTCTTTGAGTGTTTGCTTTCAGCAACATTGTCACCGAAAGCCTTATCTTAATACGAGTATTTTTGATCAATTCTAAGTATTATAGAACTTATCCCACCTGCCACACTTGGCCACCACTGAAGCTACTGTTCAGAAAGACCAGTGATTGAAGGTAGCATTGATGTGCCGGATCGTTAAAAATGTATACCTATCCACGTGATGTTATATCTTTCTATAATTGATCTTATTATAAAGATATTCCTATATATCCTGTCAATTAAAAATTAATAAATTGAAAGATCCGTAAAAGGTCCGCGAGAAGAATAACGGATACGGATACGGACCTTTCTTTTTCCACGAATATCCGCGGATACGGATACGGAAATCCAGAACATCATTAGCCTACGTCCAGCTGAATCAAATTGAAAAATCCAAGAACCTCTAAACAGGTAAAGCTGGGACACTAGTGTCCCTGGAGAAAGTTTTAACCGTCGCTAATGGTAAGACAATCTTATAACATAATTACCTAACTAATAATATCTCACACAAAAATATAAACAGGTGATTATGAAATGACTATAATTTGTAACCAAAATTAGCCCATCAAATACCGACCTCGCCCGAACCAAATCTTTGCCGATTTTGCTCCACAGGTGTGCGTTCTAAACACGAAAGTTCCCATATTCCAATAAGGGGATAAACTGTACTTTAAGGGACGCTGGTCTGGCGGTTCGTAATTTTTTGTCAGAAACTACATGATGCAAGAAGTCTTTTGGTGAAGTCGTTTTTTGAAGCAACCTTGTAGTTTTCGAGAAATAAATTATTAAAAATCGCAAAATTAGATCAAAATTCGACTATTTTACGTCACCATGACTGACTACCAACCTTAAAAAAACTATACGATCTGACAGTTGCGTTTCGTTACGTGAAAGTTGATTCTACACAGTCAATTTGGACACAATTTTTGGGGTCTTTTTGGGATATTTATGTTGCAAATACATTTTACATGTAAAATGTTATGTATTTACGTGTAATTTATTGAAAAGATTAATAATTAAATTAAATTATAAAATGAAATATCGTGTTTCTACTGTGCAAGAACGAAACTCAACGACGCCATTTTGTCGGAAGGCTCCAGTTTGCCAAAGTCCTGTAGGTCTTGTGATAGGTTAGAAATTTAAGGCGAGCGCGAAGCGCAGCGGAGCGTGAGCCTTGAATTTCGTGGTTATTTTTTTTTTTAACAGACAACAGTAATCTTTTTATTATACTCCTGAAAGGGGATAAGCAATTTTGTAGGGAATAGGCAAGTCTTCACTCTCCACTACCCACTTTTCCCTCCCCCCCCCCCCAAGGGGTAAAACTTCCCCCTCTCTATCCCCCTTTCCCCCCACTCCTTAATTAGATGATCTAAAACTAAATTTTAACACTTTTTATTACAGTCATAACCTCAAACTTCAATCATAAATATTTCAGAAACCAAGAGCTTGCTTCAAGAGGGGGGGTAACCCACTTCCCCCCACCCCTCCCCCTCACCCCCTCCCCCCCTTCCTCGCGTCCTTTAATGTACGGTTTTACCCTTTTAGTACAGTCATAACCTCAAACTTCAATCATAAATATTGCAGAAACCAAGAGCTTGCTTCAAGAGGGGAGGGTATCACGGGGTACCCCACTTCCCCCCCTCCCCTTCCCCCCACCCCCTCCCCCCTACCCCGCGTCCCTTAATGTACAGTTTTACCCAATAAGGCTACAACCAGAGGCTCTTACTCTGTAGGCTGATTTTGTGGTCAACGATTATCCAAACAAGGCGACCCCTTGCTCTGTAGGCTTATTTTGTGGTCAACGGTTTCTAAACCAAGGCGATCCCTTACTCTGTAAGGTTAATTTTGGTCAACGATTTCCCAACCAAGGCGATCCTTTGCTCTGCAAGGCTTATTTTTGATCAACGGTTTGCAAACCAAGGCGATAAGTATTCCGTACCATGACGTTAGAGCTAATCTTTTGAGTGGGTATCGTCCGATTGAGGTAGAAAGAGCAGTGTGAAAATATAAACGCCAAATAGATTTCGGCATCAACTAAATACCCACGCTAAAAGAACAATAACTTTGAGGTAGTCACCTACAAACACTTTCCATAAGGTAGTAAGTAGTAATGGTTTGACGGTAGATATAACTTTTGGGGCTAGTAAACTTTTCAACTGGTTACAACAGCCACAGTGCCTAGACTATTCGTTGTTACTGTTTAAGAATCTTGTAACAATGCAGTAGGTACCCATTGTATCAAATCCATCGATAGACATTAGGTAGGCAAGGCTATTTGCCAGAAGTGCCGGAACGAAGCACTGAGGTTATTACAATTGAGGAAATGAAAGCTAAAGAAAATAAACAATAAATGAAAGCTCCATTACTAGGTATGTTTTGAATATTTGTAATTTTGAGTTGCTGATTACATTCTTACTCAAGTTTTTGTTTAAATTTAGAGTACACAGTCATTTAAATGTTTATTGTTTTTGTGTGTGCAGCAGTGCTCTCTATTCCTTATTCCTTTTTCTTTAACGGATTCTACGGAAGACCAGCGTCGCCGGATCATTAGATTCTGCGGCATTTGCTGAGTAGATTCCTTTTCATGCATGTTTAAGTAGGTACAAACAACGTCTTTGCAAACTGTTTTATTTTCATTTCGTTCTGTGTATGTGATGTCCTAATTCAATAAACGCTTACCTTTTTTTCTTTTTCGTTTCGGTGGCCAGGCAACCTAAGAGTTTCAGCTCAACATTCGAATTTAGTTTCATAACCGAGTAGGGCCCCCAGACCACGTCCATCCATCGCGCGACACGCAAACCAAATATCACAATACATGAATTACTAGGTAGACGGCACCCCGCCGCGCCAAGCTTGCGGCTCCACCGTATGAAGTAATACTCCTTGACAAACTGGCCCCCGGACTCAGAGATTGAAATAAATGTGTAATTGCTTATTTATTGCTTCATTTCAGTTGGTATTGTTTGGGGTTATCGGATGAAGTAGTGGTCCTACGAGCCGGATTGACGTTTAGCACCGAGTGGTATTCGTTTTACAGTTATTTGTAAACGGGCGAAAATAAAGTCATGCACACACGACAGCTTATCAAATTAACATTGTTATAAGAGGTTTGCAACAAAAATGAGTAGGTAGATGTACTCGTACCTAAGTCGTCTGTTTATAAAACTAGGTCCAGGGCTTTCAGTGGATAAGACAAAGATGTAAGATTTTTACTTATTTCCTCCTTCCAACGAAATTTTGATTCCACGGCTACCTACTAAAGTATTTTGTGATTGATGGACACACCTAACACACAGAGTTCCGAAAACTAAACTATGAAGTTTCCAATTTTTTACCAAAGTACCTAGGTACCTTGGCAAGGTACCTACATAGGTACCATGGTAAAAAATTTATACGCTTCTTTATTCAGACATCAGCTTAACTTCTTTTCTTTTGTAAGTTAAGTAGGTATCCAAGCCACCAAATTCTAAAACGAGTTGTCCAGTAACTATGCATTGAAAACCACCAAAGTGCGTAACTTAAGTGGGTAATATACCTTAGGTACTAGTAAAAATTGCCTGCTTCAGATACCTACGAACCTAATGGGTCTACCCCTTTTTACTAAAATAACATCCAACTTCTACCAATGTAAGCTCTCATCTTAAGCATACTTTACCGGGATAACTTAATCCGAGTGTCATCAGATGCAATGCAGAAACGTTGGTATGTATTATCATATCGGAACAGTAATAAACCGCTGATATGGTACTGCATAAGGTTTCGCGTTGCAATTGTCAGATTGTATCGCATTTCTGTATAAGGGTACCTATAAAGTGTTATAATACCAACAGAGTGCACAGTGGTTGTAACTTTTACGCATAGTTTGTCTGAATTGCTGTCAACTTTCAAGATTATCCTAGATTATGACCTGGTAGCGTTTAATAAATTGTTTGCGATGTGCAATATAGAGTCGCAGTAGGTATGGTAGTAAGGAATAGCTTCTTGAAAATTATATTGCACTAGGGTCCACTACGTTTTAGTAGCAACACATTTGGACGTATGCAAACCAGAACCAACCCAAACTTTGGTCAAAAATGAGTTAAAAACACAGTTGATATCCTTCTTGTGGCGAAACGCAATTCGCGTGTGTCAAATCCATAAAGACGTCCTCACAAAGTAACATACATAAACCAAGTACAAGTAATAGAAAAAAGGTGTCACCCACAAATGCTCGTTTTACATTACACAAACCATGCTTATATTTTTTTGGACACAAACAACTCTAAACTTCAAACAGAAACCATGCTAGTTCCCGGTACACTGCACATTCAGTGTACCTACTAGGGTCAACTATGTTTTAGTAACCATAGGAGAAGCACATTTATAATCTTATTAATATTATAAATGTGAAAGTATATTTGTTTGGATGTTTGGATGATTGTCCGTCAATCACGCTAAAACTACTGAATGGATTTTGATGAAATTTGGTATACAAGCAGGGTATAGGCTAACTTAGGTGATAGGGTACTTTTTATCCCGATTAAACTCTCCCATGGGATAAAGCAGGAATCTTGATAATCCTCAATCACGCCGGAAGTACTGAATGGATTTTAATGAAATTTGGTATACAGGCAGGGTATAGGCTAATTTAGGTGTTACTTTTATCCCGATTAAACTCTCCCATGGGATAAAGCAGGAATCTTGATAATCCTCAATCACGCCGAAAGTACTGAACGGATTTTAATGAAATTTGGTTTACAGACAGTGTATTAGCTGACATAGATTAAATAATAGTTTTTAATTCAAGTTAATGAATCAACTACAATGCAATACATTTTCTTCATCCCTAGACAGTGTTGAGCAGTGTATAACCTGAATTAGATTGTAGGATATACTTTTTATTGTAATTATATGTACCCGCGGGATAAAAGAGGATTCTAATTACATGTTCCCATACAATACAGCAGGAAAATAGCAACTTTCATTCTACGTAAGCGTAGTCTCAGTATAGTTTATTGAGGCGCCAATAGATGGCGTTGCCTGTATTTTAAAACGCTATAATGAATTACCACAGCTACTTGGATATTAATGACTGTGACTTCTTTTTAGGCACTCCTTGCTTTTCCCATGGCCAGCTCTATGTGGCATGTTCTCGAGTGCCAAGTGCAAGAAACCTATATGTACTTGCTGAAAATAATAGATCATACAACATCGTATATAGATCAATATTATAAAATAATTACATCGGTGTTACGATTTATTACTACCAAAATCGTGAAAAACAAACACGGAAGTCCCAGAGACAAACATTAAAAGTGGCGGGTATACATTTGGGCACTCCTTGCTTTTCCCATGGCCAGCTCTATGTGGCATGTTCTCGAGTGTCAAGTGCAAGAAACCTATATGTACTTACTGAAAATAATAAATCATACAACATCGTATATAGATCAATATTATAAAATAATTACATCGGTGTAATACGATTTATTACTACCAAAATCGTGAAAAACAAACACGGAAGTCCCAGGGACAAACATTAAAAGTGGCGGGTATACATTTGGGCACTCCTTGCTTTTCCCATGGCCAGCTCTATGTGGCATGTTCTCGAGTGTCAAGTGCAAGAAACCTATATGTACTTGCTGAAAATAATAGATCATTCAACATCGTATATAGATCAATATTATAAAATAATTACATCGGTGTTATACGATTTATTACTACCAAAATCGTGAAAAACAAACACGGAAACATGGTAAAAATATAAGATAATTCCCTACGGAATGATCAAAATTAAACCTTTTATTTGCAAAAAAATACAGTCACTAAGTCATTTGTAAATGTCCTCATTCTACGCGGGCAAAGCCGCGGGTAAAAGCTAGTAAATAATAATACAGAAGTAACGAAATAAAACGATAAAGGTAAAACGTAACGTACGGTTATCATATAAATAAACTAGAACGACATTTTTCAGCTTTTAGTTGTAGCTTGGGCCGGCTACACGCGAGGGACGAATTGTTAGCCCGAAAACTATCGCTATTGGCCATTAGAATAAGCCACCGACAAAGCCCCAACCAACATTGAAGCCAAAAATTGACTTCTAGGTCCACTCACTGGTTGATAGATTTTTCGGCCAACAACTATTCGCCCAATCTCGGGTTACAGGAATAGATTTTCAAATTTTTATTTGACATTTTACATTTAATACACTTCAGCTACTTCGTCACTCATCGTACATTCATCTTGGGTTCACGCAATAAAACGAACAAAAACTTCTACATTTGTGCATTTAATAACAGTCTTAACAATAACCTATGCTACGTAACTCTACAGCGGGAACCATCGTCTCGCCCCGTCGATTCGTATCACTTCTCCATTGAGCATGGGGTTCTCAACTATGCTTGTGACAAGATGAGCAAACTCTTCTGGTTTGCCCAGCCTTGTGGGGAATGGTGACATGCGTTTTAGGAAGTCTATCATTTTCTCAGGTAAGTATGATACCAGCGGTGTCTCGAATATACCTGAAAAAAATCAAATTCACCATCAAATACTGTGGTAAAACTTTTTTAGGGCACAGAAAAAAACAAATAGATTTTCTTTCTACTTTCAGCATTTTTTTGGTCAATAACTGAAGCACTATTGTAACAATTTCATAGTAATGGAGAAAGACATAGATACTAGATTAGTATGATGTGGAAAGAATAGAGTTATGATGATAAAGAGTTTAGCCAGTTTGGCAATAGCAACATAAAATAAACATCTGCTACTGTGTATATCACATTATGTAAAATGTCTACATGTGGTTTGGTAAATAAATATCCTCTATCTATAACTATACAAATCAATGAGAGTATGTTGTTAAGAAATATTTATAGCGTCAATTCTTCAATTGAATAAAATGTGTTTTCCAAAAACCATCTACTACAAAATGCATTTTCGAACTTGTTAAGGGTAGATCCTTAAGGCGAGATGGTAGAAGCTACAAGTATATGTACAGGGTGTAAAAAAAACCTTAACGAAGCCGTCAACCACGCGTTCAGTACATCAAACCAAATCGTATGAAAAAGAAATTTTGGCTGGGAAACAACTTTCATTTTTTGACATCAAAAAAAATAATTTAATTCTAACCCGCAATGTACAGCGCGCACGCGGAAAAGTCACCGCGGGGCGTGTTGCTTTACGCCGCCGCGACGCGGTTCGGTTCGACTGTGCGCTGTTCATTGCGGAGTGTGCCATTTAGAGGATTTTTATGAAAGAACTATTGAAAATTTGTATCATGTTTCTTTGGAGAAAAGTTGAGTTATAACGGACAAAAGTCATTTCTGTAAAAATCATCATTTTTTTTTTCAAACTTTAACCATTAATATCTCAGTAACCATTAACTTCCCACTTCCCAGGTATGGTGCAAAGGAAAAAAATGATCGTAACAATTGGTAGAATATGTGGTATTCGGCTTCGTTAAGGTTTTTTTACACCCTGTATATGCATTTTTTGTTTATAGAAGCCAACCTGGAGCTATGGTCATAACCCTGATCCCTCTTGAAGCCAAATCCCTCGCCACTGGCAGTGTCATTCCAATCACAGCAGCAG
Organism: Pyrausta despicata; assembly: GCA_963921415.1. Taxonomy (NCBI): domain Eukaryota; kingdom Metazoa; phylum Arthropoda; class Insecta; order Lepidoptera; family Crambidae; genus Pyrausta; species Pyrausta despicata. The sequence continues at coordinate 10,606,429 of OY992864.1, forward strand.
TGCTTGCCGCATATGCTGCTTGGCCGATATCACCTTCATAAGCAATGGTGGATGCTGTATTGATGATGACTCCACGCTGACCGTTCTGGTCTGGTTCGTTTTGGCCCATCATGCCAGAAGCTAGTCTTATTGTGTTGAATGTGCCTATTATGTTTACCTGAAATTACACCCAAAATTTTATGTTTGGGACACATATCCATTTTGCGTTTGGGGTTCTAATTAAAAAATGTAACAACCTGGCTCAGGCAGATTATTTTATAAGACCCTTTATAATATTAATATTATACACTAAGTACTACTATTATACACACTGTAAACATATTTTGGACAATATTGAGACATTCTAATAAAAACTGGAGCAAACCTAACAATGTAAATTTATGTTTTGTCATTATAAACCTATGTAATTCATTTATCATTTTGTTCTTCTTCTTCTCCCTGGACCTGTTCCTATTTACTTGGGGTTGACCTCTCTATGGTTGGTTCTGTGCATTGTTCTGGTTGAGCTATGTATCCTTCAGATCATTTTTTATTGTCGTGAACCAGGGCACAAGAGGTAATTAATTTATTCTATTAATTTTTAACAATAAATAACTTAAAATATGTACTTACATCAACACATCTCTTAAAGCCATCCAGATGACACTCTTTGTCTTTGTAGAAGTTGTATATTTGGTGTGCCTCCGCGTGACCGGCACAGTTGACCAGAATATCCAAGCGGCCGAATTTCTCTTTGGCTAATTCTAAAGCTTTCTTTACATCATTTTCTTCAGCTACCTGAGAAACAATCAATTTAAATGTTTTATCATGTAGAGTTATGAAAACTCAACTTCAAAAGCTTAATTCCGAAAAACATGATAAATAAATGGGAACAACATCACACATTGCTCTAATCCCAAAGTAGCTTAAGCACTTGTTATAGAAATCAACATAGGTACATACCAACTTAATAATCTGTCTGTTTTTTAAGTTTGTTGAGGGAAATCTCTGACTAATGAACCAATTTCGAAAATTCTTTTAGCAGTAGAAAGTCACATTATGGATACTCAAGTAAGAAGGTAAAATTTTAGGTTACAGACTCAAATCAAACAGTAAACTTACAGAGCCGGGTGATACCAAAACACTGTTGCCAAGGCGCTTTGCGACTTCCTCGGCCCTCGTGCCTTGAATGTCGAGAATCACAACTTTTCCTCCATACTTCGCAAACCTCTCTACAGTAGCCTTCCCTAACCCCGAGGCACCGCCGGTGACCAGACTTACCATTCCCTGAAATTATAGGTTAGGAAACGTTTAGGATAACTTGTTTCAATTATGACACAAACCCGATAGAATTAAGAGGCCTACATACTTTTAACATGCTGAATATTTGTTTTAAGTTGTTTTGTAATAATTATTGGCCAAAACAGTGCTTGCTAGTAGAACTACTTTTAAATAAAATGAATTCTACTGTCAAAAAAGTTTGACATTTGGGAAATTTGACATTCCGGACATTTTCGTTCCGAAACGTAGCATCGCAATAAAACTGAAAACCATTTTTTTTTTAATATCTCAACATATTGAAACAGAAAAAAAGATCAATCAAAATGTAATGAAAGCTAAAGATGTTACTGCTTCTAACATCTTGTTTTTTTTATTTACCAACACAATATACAATATACCTGTTTTTAACTGGTGAATGAGTGCTTTTATGTTTCCAAACGAATTTATATAACGCAGTAAATTTAAGATGGCTTCCGAGATGACGAAAGTATATCGCCTTGCTCCCTTTCTCTTATAAGATTTCTGTTTACTTGTCTCTTTCATGTGACCTAAATTGATATACAAATACAACATAACTTTGTGATTTTGCATTATTGTAATAGATGCTTCTGAAAAATTTAATCAATTTTGTTTTGGTGAAGCAATATTTACTTTTCCGGCTCTCTTTTCAACAATTCACTAAGGATTCGCTGTAGAAATATCATGGCTAAAGTTGAGCAACCTGTATTGATATTGCCAAAGAAGAGAAACGGGAAAAAGCAGATTCCAGTTGCGAGCCATGTCGATCACATAATATGCGTTCAGGTTCGTTGTTTTCGCTTTTTGCTTAGTTTTTGCACGTTTTATCTTTAAATTTAATCCTTTTATATTGGATAAATACTAAATGCTTAGAATTTTGTCCTTTAAATGGATTTAGGTGCAAACTTTTTGCGCGCTGTTCTAACCGGCCCACAAGCGGTTTATAATTTTCCACCCAGAACTGAATATACTAATACTGTAAAAAGTAAAATATGAATTAAATTTTCTCTTCGACTATTTTTTTCTGCTGTCGATGTCGTTATTTAAAATTAACTCGTAATTTGCTTATTTTACCTTTCACATTATTTCAGGGAGCTATGGACACAGACCTGCCTACCAAATACAAAAACGGCCTTTCCCCAGTCACAGAACATATCGTAAATGGCATCATCCACTCCACAATGGAAGGTTTAAAATCCAATATGAAGATTAACCTGCCCATAATCAATGATGTCAATGATGAAGATCTGAATGAAGCAAACACTGAAGATACTCAAAAAATGCAGAAGAATGGCTACCAAGCGCTATCAACTATTCACAGCAGCAGGGAGATCATTGACCTCTCTCCAATTTATGAAAACTCATCAGACGCATGTTCAAGCCACGGTGACTTGAGAGAAAGCAATGAAAATGACATCCAAAAAAGTTGTCGCATCTTGAACTCTGATATCAATGAAAGCTCATCAGCAACCCCAAACAGCTTGTCACAAACACAGTCAGAAAACAGCTTCGAAATGGGACCAATGACAGACAGCCTCAAAAACAGTGCTAAAAGGAAAAAAAGGGTTAACATAGTTCCCGGAATAGTGGAATCAGAGCACACAGATACTGAAATAACAGCTTTACGAGTTGAATCAGAAGGTTCCATTTCCCCAGAATGCTCCTTGACTGAGAATTCTAAAGATGCTTATCTTACTATGACTGGAACTATAAAAAGAGGAAAGAAAAAAGGACAGAATGTTGATGTGAAATTGAACATATCTAGAGAAGAGCTTGAAATCATTGAAGCGGCAATTGTGGCTGAGGAATACAACAAGATGGACATTTCAAAGTGTTCAATATACAATGGCTTACATGTATTCTTATTCAGTTTGATCTGCATACCCTTTGTGGCATGCATATCAGCTTTATACTCGTTTTACATGGGGACTATGACATGGTATAATATCTTCTCACATGTGACTGAAGATTTGAGCTGCATAAAAAAAGTATTGTTTGCTCCCTTAGTGATATTGTCATATCCGTTTTTGATAGTGATATTTACCATCGGTTTAGGGTTATACGCTGGGATAGTTCAGCTCACATTCAGTGGGGCCAATTGGTGGAAAGATGTATGTGATTTTGAGAAGGGTTTTTACGGCTGGCTCTGTAGTACTTTAGGTATGTCCGAGTGTAGCCCATACGAAGTTGTAATTCTAATGGATGTAAAACCATAAATGTAAATTTATAGATAAGATATAATACTGCCATAGTGTAATAGTTAGTATCTAACTTAGTAAGTTGACTGATGTATCTCAAAATGTAGCATGTTTATCCATTCCACTGTTGCATATTTAAATTTTAGGGATTTTTAGCCAAATATATTAACTGGGAGCAACTGGTTGTTATAACTGTACCAGGTTTTGATATTATCTGTATAATATCAAATGTAATAACTTTGTTTGCTCAATTTATTCTTCCAATATGGCAGCGAAGTATATATAGAACTTTTCTAGTCATATTGAACTGATTATATTTAGTCAATCTAGATGTAGTGTGTAATGTTTTACATATCTGTTATGTAAGTTTTAAAATGTTGTGATGTGTGAGTGTGTATTAGTGTTTTTGACTATTTATTTTTTATATTATTTTAAAGATCTAGAAATATATTATTTACACAGTTTATTAAATTAAGTTATGACATAGGTAATCTAATATAATATCTGAGTGGTTTATTATTGGGAAATATTCAAGCATAAATACTGGAATTAAAAGCTAACATAATGCTTAACAAATTTAATGATTTCTTTGTAATAATGTAGCCATGCCTAAGCATTTGCTTACATTTTTATTTGCAGAAACTCATAATCAACATGTATATTATCAAGACTGATGTATTCTAGTCACTTTTGTGGTAATCATTTTCTACATAATAAAATATTTTACAAAATTCCTACATGTTTTTCTATAAACAAGTACCTAAACTACAGCAGAATTAAACATAACTGAAATCACTAGTCACTGAACAGTCCAAGCATTGTTTATCTGGCCTCACGATATGTCTTTTGGTTGACTTCGTTCGTCTTTAGACTGCTTTTGTTTGAATTCTGCGTCTATTCTCTCTTTGGCTCTAACAATTTTTGATTGTAAATAGAAGGAACCACCTTTTGCCTTATCATTCACTGTGAACAAGTGTTCGTAATTTTTCTGGATTTTCTCTGGATCTAGTTTGTCTATATTTAAAATTTGCATAGCTTCTTCTAGTGTTACTCCCGTAGAGGCGTTAGCTGCCGCTCTTCTTGCTCCTTCCTGGCCACCACCAGCTCTCTTAGCCGCCTCCTGAGATGCCGCAATTTCTTGTTTTAGCGCCCTCGCAAATGCTCGCCCCACTACTTGAGCACCCAATACAATTATTTGAGCTATATATTTAGCCATTTTTATAGCCAAATTGTCCAGACAAACAACAAAATAACATTACGACATAAAAAGTCGTTCAAAAAAGTAAGGTTATGTTGTTATCCGTTTCTCCCAATAGGTCCAAAAGTCATTTCCTCGAATTGATAATCGCCAACAGTCGGTTGTGAGCCGTTATTTCCTTTGACCAACGCTTACAAAAAATACTTTGATAAAATGCGCGCGTTTTTTGACAGTTTCAAGTGACAGCTGCAATAAGTTAACGTGTTTGTGTTTTTGTTCTTGTTTTTAATCGTTTTACTTGTAATTCTATTTAAAAACTGTTGTTTTTACTTTTATTTTATCACGAACATAATTAAGTGTAATCATGGTAAGTCAAAACTCATGTCTCTACTTGAACTTCCGCGTCAATCAATTCCGTAAGCTCGTTCCGTTACCCAAGCCAAATTAGTTGATCTGTGATGAAATGGTTATGGTTTCATTGTTTTCCTTTTCACTATTATACCTAAGTAGCATCATTAGGCCTTCTAAGTGGAGTTTTTCATTTCAAGCCTATTTTATCATAAAAATAAAACTTAACCTAACGCCACTCAGAGTTCGCCAGCCCCCGACACGCCGGCCTCCGAGAGGGACGGCGCCCGGTCCCGCATGACATCTCCAGCCCGAGAGTACGAGATGTTCGAAGATGAGAGCGCCATACTTGGTGATAACCACAATGAAGAAGAAGAGGAAGATGGGGAGGAGCTGTTTGGTGATAACATGGAGGCGTAAGTGGATTTTGTATTTTTTTTTTGTAGTTTTAGTGACCAGTATAGATAAAAGCCATTACATCTTTTGATGAATAATTCAGCGCCTTTTGAATTAATTTTGGCTGTTACAAGCTAGACATGATGCTTCTTTCTTGACCTTATCATAACTAGATAACATGTGACATTATGGCTAAATATCTTGCAGTTTTCGAAAAAAAAATGTTAGAGTAAAAAAAAAACTAAAAAATTAAAATGAATTGGTGATATCGTCGGTGATACTGCAATACCGCGTAAGCCACAGGTGCTAATAGCCAGTAACTGGTGGGTGACAAATATACAGGAGAGCGAAAAAACTGAATAAATTATCGTTATTACATCTTCGGCTGATTGAACTAGAAACTAATTGTAAATTGATGTACTTTAGCTATCAATATGATCCATTAGTAAGAAAACCTCATAGACGATTAATAAATTCACTTTCGCGGTATTGAATCATCGTAAATGAATTGTTGTTGAGCATTTTCAGTATTTACGCTTATTTGTAAGAGGGATAAAATAAAAGATTGGGTATTCAAAAATATTATTTTTATGCGTCTTTGAACACGATATCAGTCTCATATATTTCAAAATACAGTAGAAACTCGATTATCCGGCCCTCAGTTATACGGATTCGCGATTATCCGGACTACCGACTCATTATATTAAAATTACCTACAAGTCGAATTTATGCAAGCATGAACGTGTCGGAACTGGCATTACCCCGCACACGCCCCGTGCGATCTGTTATAACTGACCCGATGGTTTAGGTTTTAAAAAAACTTAATTAATTAAACCTAGGAAATTAAATGAAACACTGGAATTAATAGTTTAAGTGGCAACCGTCACGCGCGGAGGATTGGAATCGACTGACTGTGCCGCGAGCCCGTGAAGCGGGCGAGCCGGCCTCCTGGGTAAAAGTGCTGGTTCAGCACCAGACATTGTTCTTCGGCATTTTTGTTAACATTGAAAGGATGTAACACCTCCCCTCATTGAGACTAAACTTAGGGGTTTAATCTTCTAAGTTTATGGATGAAGGTAAGTATTTAATTTTACAGGTTTCTACGGATTTTAGGGAAGCTTTCTGCAACTTCGGTAGTTACTTGTTTTGTGTCAGTGCATGTGTCTTTGTTTTCATTTTTGAGACTAGTAATCGGGAGTTCGATTTGTTCAATCTTTTCAGCATCGTGAATGTTGCCAGGCTTTAATAATTTCTTATAAAACTTACAAAATATAATGATAACAATAATGAGTATTACAAACATAGTGAGAGTGGAGTAATGAGCCCCATATTTCACGATGTGTGGCTCTTGAATAATTTTGTCTAGATTTTTGACAATTCTGTTATTAATTATTTTTGTAAAATCTATTTGATTTAAATCTAGATCCTTTAAATCTACACTGGGTACATTATTGGACATTTTGTCAAATTTTATAAGGTTACAACATTTATCATTTATAAGGTTAAAATCTAAATTAATTACAGGTAAACTTATGTTAGCTACATTATAATTAGGCAATAACTCTGTATCTCTAGAAAACGCTTTACAGTTTATAGGAATTTCGACTATTCCTGTGCCTATTACATTGGTTTCGAATAATTCAGAATTTAGACAGTCTATTGATAATTTGCTTAGTGTAGTTTGGACGAATATCCATTTGTTATTTAAGAGCGGTTTCCAAATGTCTAAGTTTCCGCGGATAAATTCGGTTTTACACTGTGAGGGGATCTCTGTTATGACCTTTGATAAGAGTTCACTTTCACAACAGGGGTTTTCACTGGTTGGGAGCACTTTCACTATATTACACACGTAATTTTGGGGAATGGTGGTTTTGCAGTTTTCCAGGGAATCCAGGGTACCGTAATGCAGTTTGTCTTTAGTAATAATTATGTACTTGTGCCTGGGCACTATTGCGCTGAATGAGTCTGGCCTTGTCGCATTATGTGGAATGGGCAATGGAATATTATTATACATATAAAACTGACGAGGGTTTACTAATGGTATTTGTAATACAAACATTATTTTTTCATTAATATAATAACTCACTAACTTACTAATACTTATAATAATATGGATTAAATTTATATCTAGATCTACTGCTAACTCAAAATTATTGGGTAAGTGCCTATAGTTATCAGCAAGCTCTGTGTATAACTGTTGTGGGGTTATGACCGATGGATGTAGGACATTAACACTGCTAAATAATATAGAACTAGTGATATCCTCTATTTGAAAGGAGAGTGTGAGTAGAGATGATTCTAAGTTGGTGAATATTGAATTAATTTCGGAGTTTATTGAAAGATTATTTGTTGTATCGGTAATTTCCCTGATTTTAGAGGAGAGCTCGTTGACAGCTATGTTGAGGTTGGCTTCGTTAATTCTAATTTTATTAAAAGTTTCGTTAAATTTCGCTAAACTAGAAACGGTTACCAAAATGTGTTCCTTCATTAAGGAGGACAACCTCTTTTCGTTGTTCTGTACATGTTCAATAGCGGTGTCATATTTGATAGCGTCATCTTCGTCCAAGGTGCCAAAGATTTGTTTCATTACCGATCCTATTCCGCCAATCCACGCATTGCGCTTGGCTCTACTGTCTATTAAGTGGGTAATGGAGGAGTATTCCTTTATGATGTCTTTAAAACGTACAGAAAAGGGTTGCAAAACATTTTGGCATTCGGAGTTATCCAAATGCTTTATCTGTTTACAGATATATTTAATTTTGTCTATTACTAAATTAACATTTCGTATGTGTGGTCTTACGTAGGAGATGTCCACAGGGATCAATATGCTTAAAAGTCCGTTAGTGATTTTAGCTTTTCCGATATAATCGAAATAAATACCGGAGCTTGAAGGTACCGGTTTTATGTACCTTGGCGTTGTGGAAGTCGACGCACTGTAAATAAAAGAGTTTAATGGAAGTGATGGTTAATAAATTTAATCCTATTATTTTACTAAGCTGTCTAATACTAATATTAACCAACAATGATACTAACTAATACTGACACTACTAATACTTATACTACTAAACTAACCTAAGGGGAACTTGGAAAAACACCGGCTAATTTTACTTCATCATAATGATGTTTAACGTGGCGTCTGTTTATAAGAAGAGTCAGTGTGTTGTTCCCGTGGATGCTTATTACTTTGTAGGGCCCTTTCCATACGGGTGAAAGGGCCTTTCGTAATCTTAAATGATTTTTTAAATATACGTAATCGCCTACTTTATATCGGACCGGACGGGTCCTTTGGTCGTAATAAGCTTTTGATTTCTCCTTGGAATGTTGTATGTTTTCGACTGCCCGTTCCCAAGATAGCTTTAAGCGGTGTTGGAGCATGCGAACGTAGTCGGGATATGTGGTGAGGTCTTGGCTGTAGATGGAATCAGGGATAAAAGCTTTGTGCCCGAATAAGAGTTCATACGGAGTGAAGTTAGTAGTGCAGTGGACTGCGGAATTGTAGGCTAGAACGGCAGTGTAGACATAACGAGGCCAGTCGTCTTGGTTCTCGTTGACATAGGATTTTAAGTACTCTTTAAGGGTTGAATGGCTTCGTTCTAAAGCCCCTTGAGTCTGAGGGTGGTATGGAGTGGACCATATCTGCTTAATTTTTAGAAAGTCGCACGTCTTTTTAAAGAGATCGGCGGTGAAGTTGGTGCCTTGGTCAGTGAGTATGGATTTTGGAATCCCGAATAGGGAGATAAAATGAACTAAGCAATCCGTCGTTTCTTCTGACGTTACGCTACGAAGAGGATATGCGACGGAGAATTTAGTGAGGTCATCTTGAATTGTAAGGATGTATTTTAATTTGGCTGGACCGGATTCAGGAAGTGGACCTACGATGTCCAAAGCTATCCTTTGGAATGGGCTGGTAGAAGTGGTAGTTATCTGCATCGGAGCCTTGTTAGTTTTCCTGAGAGCTTTATTCGATTGGCAGAGTGAACAGTTTTTTATATAAGATTCGACGTCGGCTTTCATACCCTTCCAGTAATATCGTTCTTGGATTCTACTGAGCATCCGATTACAACCTAAGTGGCCAGCAATCGGGAGGTCGTGATTTTCTTTTAATATTTTCTTTATTTCGCTAAGACTCGGATACATGATGTTGTTATGGTAAATGTTTACTACTATATTGGTATCGTGGAATAGATAAACTAAGATGTTGTATATTTTGGCAAACGAGTGTTTTTCGAATTGGTTCTTAAAATCGGATATGGCGACTTCGCTAACGTCGCTTGCGGAGGCTAGTATGCGGTTTTTGATAGTTCTCAAGGTTTGATAGATTTCAGGGTAACTGCAATCATCGAAATGGTGAACTTTAGTGTAGATCAAATAAATGGATTTGTTGTCGATATCTGGGAGTTTGTCGAATGAGAATAGTTCTTTTTCTTTTAGTCGTATTTCATCTGGATTAGTAAGTTTTTCGAGTAATTCTGAGACGTATGAATTAGAGTCGTCTAGATCCATGGATGTAGGAATGATGAGGGTTTTGCAATGTGTTTTTAGGAGGGATTTATTGTGTTCTAGGACTCTGGTATTGAAGTTTTTGCTTTTGTTATTTATATCTTTAAGGAATTTGGAATAGTCATCGTTGCGAGGGATACCCTTTGATGTTGAAGGTTGAGGCGATATGTCGGAGTCTTGGGATGTTTCAGGATTCGGCACGACGGGATCCAGTGGAGCAGGTAAGATTCCTTGTATTTCAGGATTAGGAATAGAAGATTCAGTGGAGCTTTGTTTTTGATTTTCAGGATCGGTGAATTGCGAAGGTGGTGATGCGGATCTTTGACGGATCCTTTCTGGAGTATCAGGCATTAATACGACGGAGTCTAGCGAAGGAGTTCGTAGAGGTGAGTTTCTTTCTGTTTCAGGGCTTTGATTTGGCAAGATATCAGCGACGTCAGAGGGAGTTGGCTTTACAGGTATTGCAGTGGATTTAGTAAGATCAGAAGAATCAGTGGGATTGGCAGACTCCTTTGGGTTGGTATTTACAGGACTATGCGGAAATTGGATTTCGTTTTCGTCATCCAGCAAGTCGATAGCGGGCATACTATCGCCGTCGTTGTCAGAGACGGTGGGGAGTTGGATATCTAAATCTTCTAATGTAAGCGGACTGAAAGGTAGACTATATCCGTTATTAGCAGGGAGTGATTCGTTTGGACTAGGAGGGTCGGAACTAGCAGATTGTTTAGGAGGATTTTTAGGCATTATTGGATTGACTGGATGACGAGAGAGGGCGTCAGCCGCGGAATTTAGTCTGCCCTTACGGTAAATTATTTCGTATTCGTATTCTTCGAGTTTGAGGCGCCAGCGTTGCATCTTGCTACTGGGATCTTTATGGTTAAAAAGCCATTTGAGAGGCCTGTGGTCTGTGACGATTTGGAATTTCCTTCCGTATAAGTACGGTCGAAATGTTTTGCATCCGAAAATAATCGCTAGAAGTTCCTTTTCAGTGGTGCTGTAGTTGGTTTCGCTCTTGTTTAGAGTGCGAGAAGCGTATGCAACAGGTCGATCCCTTCCGACAGGACCCTGGGATAGAACGGCGCCTATAGCATGATTAGAAGCATCGGATGTGAGAATAAAAGGTTGTGAAAAGTCAGGGTAGCAGAGAACTGGGGCAGTGGTAAGTTTTTGTTTTAATGTGTCAAAGGCTACTTGTTGTTGATTTTCCCAATTGAAAGGGGTATCTTTTTTCAATAATGCTGTAAGGGGTTTGGCAATTTTAGAAAAATCTGGAATGAATCGGCGATAGTAGGAAACGAGTCCGAGGAATGACTTAATGTCTTTAGGAGAGCATGGAGTTGGAAATTCAGTCACGGCTTTTATTTTATCCGGATTGGGTTTGACTCCCTCGGTTGAGATTATATGACCGAGGTAGGCGACTTCACGCCTTAGAAATTCGCACTTTTCTGGTTGAAGTTTTAGATTAAATTCTCTAAGTCTTTGGAATATTTCGGCTAGATTCTTGATTGAGGATAGTAGGTCATATGAATACGAGACGATATCGTCGAGATATACGAAACAGCGAAGGCCTTGTAGCCCAGATAGAGCAGTATTCATCAGGCGTTGGAATGTAGAAGGTGCATTTTTCAGCCCGAAGGGCATGCGAGTGAATTGGAAGTGGCCTTGAGGCACATTGAAAGCGGTTTTCTCAGGGTCATTAACGAGGATTTGGTGAAACCCGGATGCTAGGTCCAGGGTAGAGAAATATTTACTGTTTCCAAGTTGATCTAGAATTTCGGTGATTTGAGGAATGGGATATGTGTCACCTATTGTGACATCGTTTAACTTTCTGTAGTCAATTACGATGCGCCATTTTTGCACACCTGACGCATCAAGTTTCTTTGGTACTACCCAAATAGGAGAGGACCACGGGGACACTGAGGGTTCTATAATCTCTTGCTCGAGCATTTGGTTTATTTGTTTTTCTACTTCCTTTTTATGGATTTCGGGGAATCTATAGGATTTGGTATGAATAGGAACCTCGGACGTGGTCTTAATGTCGTGTTTCAGAGCATTGGTAAATGTGAGTTTTTCATTTGGAAGATGGAAGATGTCAGAGTAATCAGAGCAGAGTTGTAGAAGAGCGTCAGCTTCTTCTTTGTTCAAGTGGTCTATCCTTAACATGTTTAGGACTTGTTGCGTTCTTTCGGCAGAATTTGAATGATTGATGTGGTTTACAGGGTACGAGTTGGATTCGGCGGTTGGAAATAATACAGTCACAGGGGTAAGTTCTAGATTTAAGTTTGTTTTCAGGGTAAGTGAGGATTCGGAGGTATTTGCTACTGTAATGTTAACCCTTTTGTTTCCTTTTACTTGTACAAGGCAATTTGCTATTAAGAGGTTTTCAGACGGACTTTGATCTAGGATAAGACCTTGTTGTAAATCTGGGTTGGCAACGGAACACTCTATTACTTTTTCCGTGCGAGCTGGAATAATGAAATAGGGATCAGTGAAAAATAATTTTAGATCGTATTTGCCGATTTTTAGTAATTCTTTCGTGAAATTGATGCTGCCATGTAGCTTGTTTAGGAGGTCATTACCAACAATGCCGTCGTAGGGAAAATCTATGTCTCCTACTACGTGGAATTTGTGTTTAATAGATTTATTTGAATCATTTGGATACATTATCAATTCTAAGGAACCCAGTGTGGGGACAGAGTCATCTGTGGAGTTAAATCCCTTTAATTTAAGTATTTCCTTATTTAATGGGGTGTGGCGCTTTATAACTGATTTTTTTAGCAAACTGATTGAAGAGCCTGTGTCGACTAGAAGAGATAAAGGTAAGTCGGATGATGCAGTGTTGATCACGACATGTGGTAATGACTTCTTTGACGGGTCGAATGATATTTCGAATATTTGTGTTTCCTTCACTTGTGTAGGGAGTCTGGATTCAGTGGATGTAGATACAGTGGATGCCCTTGCGGCGGATACAGCGGATGCCTTGGCGGCGGATACGGCGGATGCCTTTGCGGCGGATGCAGCGGATGCCTTTGCGGCGGATACAGGGGATGCCCTTTCGGCGGATACAGCGGATGCCCTTGCGGCGGATACAGGGGATGCCCTTGCGGCGGATACAGTGGATGCCTCTGCGGCGGATACAGCGGATGTCTTTGCGGCGGATACAGTGGATGCCTTTGCGGCGGATACAGCGGATGCCCTTGCGGCGGATACAGCGGATGCCTTTGCGGCGGATACAGCGGATGCCTTTGCGGCGGATACAGTGGATGCCTTTGCGGCAGATACAGCGAGTGCCTTTGCGGCGGATACAGCGGGTGCCTTTGCGGCGGATACAGCGGATGCCCTTGCGGCGGATACAGTGGGTGCCTTTGCGGCAGATACAGCGAGTGCCTTCGCGGCGGATACAGTGAATGCCTTTGCGGCGGATACAGCGAGTGCCTTCGCGGCGGATACAGTGGGTTCCTTTGATTTATGAGTCAAAGTGGAACGAGGCTTTGAACTCGATACAGTGGATTGAGATATAGTGGGTGTCTTTGATTTAGAGGTCAGAGTGTAACGAGGCTTTGGACTCGCGGGACACCGCCGAGAGCCCATTAGGCGTTTAAATCTACGTCGGTGTCGATTTCGTCATGACCTTCGTCTTCTTGGGTATAGTTGACCTTGCGGAATTGGAAGTTTGGATTGGGAGCGGGACGAGGTCCCTGATTACGGATTCTGTTATTATATTCGCGTTTTCTACAATTCTCGATATTATGGCCGGGGTTTTTACAATATCTGCATACTAATCCAGGATAAGCAGGGTTAGACGGCTGGGCTGGTTGATTAGACCCTTGAGGTAAATTGAAGTTGAGTTTTGGACGTGAAAAACGATTGTTAGGATTTTTGGACTGATCTGGCAAAGGTTTTCTATAGAGCGTCTGTTGTATTCTCTCTTCCGAGATGGCGAGGTTGACGGCTTCATTGAGTGTTTTAGGGGACCTGCACCTGACAATGTTTGAGATTCTCGGGTGCAGTCCCATTAGGTAGTGGTGTAGGGCAAGGTCCTCCATAGCAGCTGTTCTGCCTGGAAGTTCCCTAATTTTGGTATTTGACATAGATATTTCAGTTAGGATTTGTGATAGACAGGTTTCAACCCGTAGGGAGTACTGGCTTACGTTTTCGTTTTGCCCTTGCTTGCATTCCTGTAAGTCGGTGAGGAGATGGGAGTAATGTTTCCTTTCACTAAATTGAGTTTTTAGAAATTCCTTCAATTGTTCCCAATTGTTAAACTCTTTTATGGAGCACGCGACTTCCGCCTTGCCTTGTAGTTGACATAGAATATATTTAAATATTATGTGCTTTTGTATTTCGGATGCTAAGTTGTACGCGTTATTGCAATTTATAATAAAGGAGTTAAGTGTTTCCCTGCTTCCATCGTAAGGTTTTATGAATTTCAAAAGAATGTTTAGATCGAGGTTTGATGAGTTTGCAATTGAGCTAGTAGGAGTCTTTTTTCCTTTTTTCTTTTCAACGTCGACCACCGGGCTAGGGGCTCTCTCGTCTTCCGACATTGGGAGCTCGACATCAACGGGAATTTGTAATTGTTCTTTGGGCGCCTTGGATTCGGACATCGTGTTGTATTAATAAAACGTATAATGTATTAAGTTAATCAAGTGGCTAAAAATAGAACAAGAAATATTCGTAGGAACCTAACAACGACTTAATGAATAGTAATTCACAACAATGTTGCACTATAAAGAATTGTTTGTAACTATTATGATTGAATGAATGGCCAGACTCACAGCGACAATGTTGCGTAGACGGCGAGCGCGGCGGCGACGGGAAGTGATCGCATTCCTGCGATAAGATGAACTTGGCGGGACTCGAAGCTTTGCGTCGGTTGTTGTTTGCAGATCGATGTTCTCGCAGGGTTGGCTGGATGCAGCGGTGTTTGTAGGATGCGGAGATTTTCCTTTCAAGATACGGTACACGGTGTCCACAGGATTCAGCGGAGACACCAGAATACAGCGGAGATAGCAGGATACAGCGGAGATAGCAGGTAAGTGAAGAGTCTAATTCCGATATAGCAGGATACAGAGAGCGGTGACGGTCACACACGAGGATATGGTAAGTATAAAAAGTTTTGGTACTGTTTTACAGTATGAACTTCACTGAGCACTTTTGTGTTTTTGCGGTAAAACGTCACTTTTCACACGGCACAATGCGAAAGGACGGAGACGAACCGGGGAATATTTTTTAAATCCCACCGCTGCCACCAATGTTATAACTGACCCGATGGTTTAGGTTTTAAAAAAACTTAATTAATTAAACCTAGGAAATTAAATGAAACACTGGAATTAATAGTTTAAGTGGCAACCGTCACGCGCGGAGGATTGGAATCGACTGACTGTGCCGCGAGCCCGTGAAGCGGGCGAGCCGGCCTCCTGGGTAAAAGTGCTGGTTCAGCACCAGACATTGTTCTTCGGCATTTTTGTTAACATTGAAAGGATGTAACAGATCGCTCCCCCGCGCGATTCGTTATTGTTTTCCTCCGATCTAACGTGTGTCACGTCTACATATTTAAAAATGTCAAAACGTAAGAGAGTGGTGTTATCGCTTAAAGACAAAATAAATATTATTGATTCATTAAAAAAAGGAGAAACCGGTCGTAAGTTAGCTGATCAGTATGGTGTAGGTACATCCACGATTAGTGATATTAAGAAGAATACTGATTCAATTTTGTTGTACACCTGCAAATTAGATAGTGAAGACGGGAGTAAACATCGGAAAATGATGAAGAAACCGAAAAATGAACTTTTAGAAGACGCTTTGTATTGTTGGTTTTTACAAAAACGATCAACTGGGCATCCGATATCCGATCCTCTGCTCTGTGAAAAAGCATTACAGTTAAATAAAAAAATAGGTGGTGATGAATCGTTTATGGCAGGTAGCGGATGGCTGTACAGATTTAAATCTCGTCATGGGATTCGTGAATTGGAAATACAAGGTGAAAAAAGCTTTTCTTGGTACATTCAATTATCCGGATTTTCGATTATCCGAATGCCTAGCGACAATAATTAGTCCGGTTAATCGAGTTTCTACTGTAATTAAAAATATTATTAACTTTAGATGTAAGCAGTTTTAAACTGCCTACAATAACTATAGAAGCATCAAAAACATAAAATAAACATTTAGAAACAAAAAGTGTAGGTACCTACTAAATAAGTAACTTAATAAGTAGATACATAGAAGACAACAAAAACATAATTCTAACAAAGTTTAGAAAAATATACCTAAGTTCTATATACTACGTAGTAGTAGTAAGTAATGAGATCTTACATTTGGAAATACTCTTATTTAAGAAACATCTAACGAAGTTTTGGTAATAATTAAGTAGATACTTAAACTAATGAGATCTTAAATCTTGATATAGGAACTTATTTTTTTTAGAGGGTAAATCATCGTAAAATTGATGGCAATCACGAGGAATAACAGTCTTTAATTGTTGCAAATGCTCATATTTACTTTCCAGTATAGGCAATCTAGACTCATAAAGCCTTGGTACGTTGCTTATCAATGTAGAAATATTCTTTGGTCTTCGAGGTAGTGGAGTAAATTCACTTTCGAAGTGCTTTTTAAACTCGATAGTCCCATTAGGATTATATTTCAAAACTCGCAAGTCCACAACACAATCATCGCCAGAAACACGCCCAGGGCGTATAGAGTCGTAAACTTGGTACTCTTTAACACTGTAGTCTTTGAAGAAGGTATGATCGGGTTGTTTGACTTTGTAAGGAAAAGGATTCTTTCGAGCAACTTTAGTAATAGTTGCATATTGCGATGGCAGGAAAATCTCGACATTTTTGAGTTTTCTCTCAATAAGTGAATGCACCGAATCCACCTCCATTTGCAGTATTGCAGTATCACCGACGATATGTCAGAAATCAAGATCTTTACCTATCTTGGGATAAGTTATGTACCTAGTATATCACAATCTGTTAAAACAATTGATAATATATCCAATCATATTGCAGAGATTATCGTCCTATGCCAGCGTTGGATCGTTACGACAACGAAGACCTGGATGAAGATGACTACGACCCCATGTCTATTGAAGACCGAGTGGCAGCTGAACAGGAGCTGCGGCGGCGAGACCGCGATGAGGGAAGAACTAGGAGGGATGACCGCGGTTTGCTGTATGGTAAGTTAAGTCTGTAGATATTACTAGTAGTTCTTGATTTTGATTTAATTCCAAAATAGTTAAACTAAAGTGATGAAAGCAAAGGTAGCAAGGACAAAGAGGGGGCTCTTGTGAATTTGTGATGTAGCATTTCCAACATATGTTTTTAGATACCTACTAATGTCCTTTTGAAAAATCCAGCATATTATGAATTTAATGTGCATGTAATTCAGCAATGGTTTGAGTATTTGATTTTTTCTCAAAATCTCATTTTATTGTCCTTGAAGAGACTAAATTGTTTAAAATAGGATTTCCTACCAGGTCGCAATTGCTACCAAATCCTAAATAAATACTATCATGTATTTTGACTTTGTTGAGAATCATCATTATATCAGCCTTTGGACGCCCACTGAGTATAGGTTTAGCGCAGGCCTCACCTCATAGTTGAGGTGAGGCTTGTGCCCAGCAGTAGGACGTATGTGTATAGGCTGATGAGAGTATAGGTCTCCACCGGGATCGGTCCAGCGCTTCTCGTATCCAGTGGCTTCCCGCGATCGCACCCCAGATAGTCGGTCCACCTTGCATTGGACCTGTTCATGGAGTCGAGGAAAAGTAATGATTAACCTGCTGATTTCAAATTTAACAATTTTCACAGCCAATTACAGGCTATTTTCTCCTGCTATGTTTGTCCTAAGGTAGTACGCCGACGCGAGTATCAGCAATCGGATTGCCGATGATATTTCATTTTTCATTCGAACATTTGTAGATTGGCATTTACGACGTCATCGGTACGCATCGCATGCAGACATTGCCGATGAGCGATCAGTGAGGTGCGGATCAGAGGCAAAATATAATCCGTTACGTGCGATAAGCCGATGATTATTAGAAAATAAATATTTTTTTATTTATTGCAAAACAATCTTCCAGTCGATTAATTGATAATGGATCCTCCCAAAATCGTCGATGCTATCGTCTCCTGCATCTTCGAAATAACAAAAGCAACAATAGCAGTGTTTCCTCGTCGGAATCACGAGGCACTTATGTTGCTGAGTGTATTGTACCTCGTAAGCACGCTGCGAACACGCGACGAGAACGTTGTGTATCCGCTACGCGCCCGCGACGTATTTGTTGTGCAGCCGCAACGCGTTCGCGGCGTATCCGTTCCGCCCTGATACCGCTCGCAAAACGCTAGTATGATAAGGCCGTAACACACCGACCTGTGGTCGCTTGCCTATACTAACCAACAATACTGCAATATCCAGATGAGTCTGACGAGGAAGGCGAGGCGGCGCCGAGGGCCAAGCGACGTCGCGCGGCGGAGTCAGCAGCTCGCGGCGACGACGAACAGGTAGAAGAAGGGATAGAGAGCATCGAAAACCTAGAAGACACAAAGGGTTACACCACTAAGGAGTGGGTATCCATGCTGGGGCCTAGGACTGAGATTGCTAACAGGTGAGATTGTGTTTAGCTGTACATGTAGTAGTTTAAGTAGATGTATTAAAGTTTAGTCCTATATATCTTAGTTGTTTTATAAAAATTGTGCTTTTCATTAACCATATATAGTTTGCTCAAATTTCCCCTTTCTGTTAATTAAATGTTCTTTTAACCGAAGAGATTGCTACCAGCGAAAAGACCGCCTAAATTGTACATCTTTCTTTGTTAAATTTGTATGTCATTTTGTTTTGTGTTGTACAATAAAGTGTTAAATCTATCCATCTACATTGAAAATAAATGGAAAAATTACAGATGGTTATTATCTTCAGTCAATGGTTTCTGTCGTCTCATCATGATAAAAATGAGTTTATATGAGTTTGGCTTCTAGGCAGAGCATTTCTATCTCTTCTGCATTTAAACACGAACACCCCAGGCAAAAGTGATCTAGCACTTATACTCTCATGGTGACTAATCGAGCTATAGGTCAGGATTACTGGTGATTTTACCGCCAGTTAATTTTATCAGCATTATTACACTATTTTTCCTCTCTGCACTACAGGGCTATATCATTAGCATGATTAGATGGCGTTAATAGTTTAAAATTGCAGTAGTAACTTTTGCGTTTGAATGACTTTCGACGCACGTCCTGTGCGCCTTTAAAATACTCTGTGCTGTTTCTCAAAAGTTTTTTTCCAGCTAATAAAAACAATAATTTTTCGTTAAAATAAACCCATTAAAATACACCCATACTCAATCAAAAATGCTCCTCAACAACTCCCTAATCCACAAGGTGTTACAAAAAAAACTGTAATAACTGAAGGGTGTTGTTGTGCCCATAAAACTGAACAACTTATGTAAAGAAACCTAGGCCAAAATCTCAAAAAAAAATTTGGCTCTCCCATAGTAAATCGATCAGCTGATTGGCAATTTTGACCTAGGTATCTTTGGGAATGTTGTGCAGGTTTCCGGGGTTATACAGGAGTTTTTTTTTTACACGTCGTATATCCTAAACTCACTTTCAGGTTCAAAAACTTCCTCCGCACGTACACAAACAGCAAAGGCCAGTTCGTCTACAAGGACCGCATCCGTCGTATGTGCGAGCACAACCAGGCTTCGTTTCACGTGGAATTCGACGTGTTAGCCCGCAGAGAACAAGTGCTCGCTTACTTCTTGCCTGAAGCCCCATTTCAGATGCTGCAAATATTCGATGAAGTTGCCAAAGATATCGTCTTACAAATATTTCCGAGCTACGAGAGAGTCACATCGGAAATCCACGTCCGAATCTCTGATTTACCTTTGATTGAAGAGCTAAGAACGTTTAGAAAGCTACACCTGAATCAGTTAGTGAGAACAGTGGGAGTGATTACGGCGACTACGGGTGTGTTACCACAGTTGTCGGTTGTGAAGTACGATTGTAATCGATGCGGGTATATACTGGGACCGTTTGTGCAGAGTCAGAATTCTGAGGTGAAGCCGGGTTCGTGTCCCGAGTGTCAGAGTGCTGGACCGTTTATGGTAAGTTAGTGTATTTTGTAATTATCGGAATTTTTAAAAAGTTTAAAAAAGTTAACCTGTTGCAAACCAGCATTCCTTACTAATACTTACTTACTAATAATATCATATCCACTACTTATCAATGACTCATTTAAATGACTTGCACCAAACTCCCTCTTCCTGCATACAAGAATATCCTTAACCCAAAGGTTGTCAGGAAGAGATCGCTCTTAGCGATAAGACCGTCTAAATTGTACATATTTCTGTATATGTTTTTTTTTTGTTGCAATAACAAGTTATCTCAACTTATCCAGGTGAACATGGAACAAACAGTGTACCGCAACTACCAGAAGGTGACCATACAAGAGTCGCCCGGGCGCATCCCGGCCGGCCGCATCCCGCGAAGCAAGGACTGCATACTGTTGGCAGACCTGTGCGACCGGTGCAAGCCGGGAGACGAGGTCGACCTGACCGGGATATATACTAACAATTACGACGGCTCGCTTAATACTGAGCAGGTGAGAATATTTAGTTAGTTCAAAATCTTATAGATGGTCACCATACAAGAGTCTCAAGGACTGCATACTGCTGGCGGACCTGTGCGACCGATGCAAGCCGGGAGACGAGGTCGACCTGACCGGGATTTATACTAACAATTACGACGGGTCCCTTAATACTGAGCAGGTGAGAATATTTAGTTAGTTTAAAATCTTCTAGATGGCGACCATACAAGAGTCTCTAAGACTGCATACTTTTTGCGGACCTGTGCAATTACGTTGTGTAATTTGTTTGTAATTCATAATTCAACTCAAAGAACATTATATAAAATTGTAAATTTGTATATAATATTAAAAAAAGTGTTGTTAGTTACACTATTTGTAACTCAAGAACGGATGAAACGAATTGGCTGAAAATTGGTGAAGAGGTAGCTTAGAATCAGGACATATACTTTATATCCCATTCAAAAAAATGGATTGAATAAATCCAAAGTCTTATGTATTCTCTAATGCGGCACAGTGGGGGTGAGCACAAACATTAGAGTAACGTAATCGTATCGTCCAAACGTCAGAAACTGACAGTTTCCCCATACAAATTTTGACAAGTTAGCGTTTGGTAATCGCTACGAATACGTTACGATAGTTGTTCATGCTCACCTCACTGGATACGTCGGAACAGCTAGTCTAAATATATAAAACTTAAAGGTGACCGAGACAAGACTGAGATAGTGATCTATCAACGCACAGCCCAAACCACTGGAAGGATCGAGCTGAAATTTGGCATTTGGCGTTGCTACTATAATGTACTCATCCGCTAAGAAATGATTTCCCCTAAATTTTATTTATTTACTAGCTGACCCGGCAAACGTTGCTTTGCCATATAAATATCAAGTGTGAACTACCCGTATCACTAAGGGGTATGAAAAATAGATGTTAGCCGATTCTCAGACCTACTGAATATGCTCACAAAATTTCATTAGAATCGGTCAAGCCGTTTCTGAGGAGTACGGGAACAAACATTGTGACACGAGAATTTTATATATATAGAGATTTAAGCTTTATTGCACAACACAACTATGTACAAAAGGTGAACTTAACGGAAATTACCATGGGACCAGGAAATATACGCCGACAAATTTGCGGACCGCTAGTTTATTCATAAATTATATTGGTATGATTGCAAATATAAATATTTATTCGCGTAAATTGAGTACGCTTAACATTTTGATTTGTTGATCATCTTACAACATTGCTTAAACCTATTTAGCCGTGTCAAACCGCATGCAAATTTAGAAACATTATGAATTATCCAATATAAATTAATTTAAATGTCGAATTTGATAAAAAAAACCTTATAAAATGTCATTCATTATATGTTATATTACATTAATTACATCATTAATGTATATATTACATAATATATTACATTAATGATGTAATTATTTATGTTATATATTATGCATTGACTACGCCCCAAAATATTCACAAACTCTTTTATTACAGGGTTTCCCAGTGTTCGCAACCGTTATCATAGCGAACTACATAGTAGTGAAGGACTGCAAGCACATTGTCGACTCGCTAACCGACGAGGACGTCGCCAACATCATCAAGTTGTCTAAGGACCCTCAGATTGGCGAGCGAATAGTGCAGAGTATAGCCCCCTCGATTTACGGACATGATTATATAAAGAGGGGACTGGCGTTGGCCCTGTTTGGGGGAGAGCCGAAGAATCCAGGTATGTTTAAACTCTTATACCAGGATAATTAACTTTATTCCACTATGAAAGAAATATTCATAAACTGATTTTCTCGGAAACAATTCATTATTTTGACGACCACTTTAGTGTAACGGTCAAGAAGTTGACTATTAACCAAGAGGTCGCAGGGTTGATCTCCGCACTGTACAAACATTTGTGCATGAATATATCTGTTTGTACTGGTCTGGGTGTTATATGTATTCATTTAAGTTTATTTGTAATAACACAACAGTGTTAAGCTTAAGCACTTGTTTTACAGATATCAGAATCAACAGATTCTGATATCTGTAAAACAAGTGCTTAAGCTTACTACAGAGTCAGATCAATGAATGTGATGTTTATCTGCAGTTTGAAAGTTTGATTTTTAATTAATCTTGAATCAATAATTTGTCACTCAATCGGCATCACACGCGATGACGTCATGTATTATTTCCATACAAGCTCTATGGAGAAAAGCGTTTGGCAGTTGATATAAAGTATGTCATCAATCGGTGGTATCAACTTCCCTATTTATTTATATTAAAATATTCGTGATTAGAAAGAAAAAACGCAGAACGACTTATGGACTGCCACAGGCGGGACTCGAACCCGCACCTCTCGCAAACCGGGCGATTGCTCTCCCAAATGAGCTACCGTGACACTTACTCATCTTACTTACTTACAAATATCTCTCATTTTATTATTACACAAACATTAAATGTATCAACATAATATAACCATGATATTCACCTTCACCAATGTCATTTGAAAAATGTAAATAATTTGTTGTAACTTGTAATAATAGCAATAGTCCTCCTGGCCGATTTCGACCACGGCGGCCAATCTCAACAGAGATCAGCCAACTGCGCAGGAGATATTATAGTGCACAAGTGTGAGCGCAATACTCAAGTGCACTCACTGTTCCATCACTCTCAAAGTTCGGTGAGACGGTAATCCGCCACGACCGGAGAGAGATCAGGCGCAGGACCAACGGCTTAACGTGCGCACCGAGGCACGGGGGTGTAGCTCCGTCAACTTTCAGACCCCGAGCTGTTGCAGAGAAATTCATGACGGAAAATCTCAGAAACAATTTTTGTTGTAACTTGTACTATATGTATTACATGCCTTTATTTACAGGTGACAAGCACAAAGTGAGGGGTGACATCAATGTGCTAATCTGCGGCGACCCTGGTACAGCCAAATCACAGTTTCTGAAATACACTGAAAAGGTAGGTTTCACGATCAAAGTGATCCAGTAGATTTTATTTAAATAAAAATATTCTCAAATATACAAGATGTTACAAAAAACCGCGTAATAACTGAAGGGTGTTGCTGTGCCCGGAAAACTGTACAACATTCCTAAAGATACCTAGGTCAAAATCTCAAAAAAAATAGGACCTCCCATACCAAATTGCCAATCAGCTGTTCGTTTTACTATGAGAGAGCCAATTTTTTTTTGAGATTTCGACCTAGGTTTTTTTAGAAATTTGCGAAAGTTGTTCAGTTTTATGGTCACAATTACACCTTTCTATTGTTGGAGTTTTTTTTTTTTGTAACACCCTGTATAATCCCTCCGACACATCAAACTGAACGCGGTTTTTTTATGAATGTAATAAGTATGTTTTTCGTTACAGATAGCACCTAGAGCGGTGTTCACCACCGGTCAAGGAGCCAGTGCTGTCGGTTTGACGGCTTACGTCAGAAAGAACCCTACAACGAGGTAAAGTTTTCATAGGTTACTTGCTCTTCAAAGGAATTCCTCTTCCTCCTCCCCCAGAATCCTCTTCTTAGATCAGAAAAAGATTGACATAAATTTATTCCTTCTTTATCACTATGAAGAGGTGTTATAAATTCGTTTTTTTTTTGTAGACACAAAACACGTTACAATCAGGTAAGGGTATTTAATACATTAAGACAAGTAAATGTATTCGCTAGATTACAACCCAAAATATGTATGTGTATGTATATTCGGTTTGTGTGTATGTGTTTTTGTGTCTGTCTGTGACATCGTAGCTCCCGAACGAATGGATCGATTTCAGTGTGTTTTTTTTTTAATTGGAAGATAATTTAATCACCGTGATTCTTAGCTATGGTTTGTCAAAATCCGTCCCGCCTTCGAAGATCACCAGTTGTTTTCCTGCCTGACATCGATGTTCATTTTTATTTTAGTGTACTTACGAAATACTTTTGGTAATAAGTATTTTATACAAAATACGGTTTGAATCAGTAGAAAAACCTTTTTATTTAGGGTGTAACACCATCAAATCATTTGATTGTAAAGTATAGTTTTAGTTAGTCTAATTTTTAGGTACTATCGGACCCCGCAGACATTGTCCTGTCCTTTGATTTTTGTTTATTTTTTTCTTCATTAGAACCCTCCCCCTACTTTAAAATATATAGTAAAAAGAATTTGCCAAATTGGTCCACACGTTCTTCAGTTATGAACGAACACGAACAAGCTTACGAACACAATTTGCAATTCATTTTTATATTATAGATACACTAGCGGACCCCGCAGACGTTGTCCTGCCTGCATTGCTTTTTTTTCTATAAGAACCATCCCCGTACTTTAAGGTACATAATAAAAAAAGAATTGACCAAATGATCCAGACGTTCTTCAGTTATGCGCTTACCAACACAATTTGCATTTTTTTAATATAAATTATGTTAATTTCTTAATAAATATTTTTATACTATACATACCAACCTAATTAGCTTCTGCTTCAGACCTAGCTTGAACTGATTACTAAAACGCTATATTTTCACAGGGAATGGACACTAGAAGCGGGCGCGCTAGTGCTGGCTGACCGCGGCGTCTGCCTTATCGATGAGTTCGATAAAATGAACGACCAAGACCGCACGTCCATACACGAGGCCATGGAGCAGCAGTCGATATCGATATCGAAGGCCGGTATCGTCACGTCACTTCACGCGAGGTTAGTATTTACTCTGTCCTAATTGGCAACAATAAACTATGCAGTATTTTTCTGGTTCTAAATTAGTGAAATTTTCATTTCATGCCATTGGTATTATTTACACTATCCTAAAACGACGAGCACTTTTTCCACTAATGGAAAATTCACAAGCATTAGATTTCCTACCGTGGTGTCCCTCATATGCTTTGGGGAGAAGGAAACACAATAAATAAAACCACACAAGTCCCATTTCAATGCTCGGAGCAAGCAACAAATAACATATAGGCTACCATTTATAAAGAATTGTGAAGATAAAGGGTCGGATGAAGCCGCGAGCGCCCACTAGTGACAATTCTTACAATATTACATACTTCAAAAACCATATTTACTTTATAAAAGTGGAATCACAGCAGTAAAATGTTAAACATTTGAATGAAGTTTAAATTACTTCGATATTTTCTTAATTTTGTATTGTTCTTATTCCAGATGCTCAATAATAGCAGCCTCCAACCCGATAGGCGGGCGCTACGACGCGTCGCTCACGTTCACGGAGAACGTGAACCTGTCGGAGCCCATCCTGTCGCGGTTCGACGTGCTGTGCGTCGTGCGCGACGAGGCCGAGCCCATGCAGGACGCGCACCTGGCCAAGTGAGTGATAAGTAAATATACAGGGTGAAAAAAAAAACCTGTTCAACACACTTGCTCATAAAGTGGATGTTATTTCACTGCAATTAGACTAATAGTGACACTTATAATCACACTGTGACTTTTTCATTGCTATAACTCACTAGTGAGTTATAGATTTAAAAAAGAAAACTTTAAAGTCCCCATTTTGTACGTGGCAGAATAGGCGCAACCCCTATGCGTGGAAAATAAACTTTTTATCTACTAAATAAAATAAGATTTTATTGTTATTTTATTCATAAGTGTGTTGAAAAACTTCGTATGATACACGTGTGTATTGATGATTACCGTCCTTGACTTTCTCAATGGCCCCTCGGCGGTAACCACCAATGTTACACACTAGTACCGTAATGTACTATATCGAAGCTGTCAACCACGCGTTCAGTACATCAAACCAAATCGTATGAAAAATATTTTTTTGGCTGGAAAACAACTTTTATTTTTTGACATCAAAAAAAATAATTTAATTCTAACCCGCCATGTACAGCGCGCACGCGGAAAAGTCACCGCGGGGCGTGTTGCTTTACGCCGCCGCGACGCGGTTCGGTTCGAGTGTGCGCTGTTCATTGCGGAGTGTGCCATTTGAAGGCTTTTTATGAAAAAATTAGTGAAAATTTGTATCATGTTTCTTTGGAAAAAAGGTCAGTTATAACGGACAGAAGTCATTTCTGTAAAAATCATCAATTTTTTTTTCAAACTTTAACCATTAATATCTCAGTAACCATTAATTTCTCAGGTATGGTGTAAAGGAAAAAAATGATCGTAACAATTGGTAGAATATGTGGTATTCGGCTTCGTTAAGGTTTTTTTTACACCCTGTATGTACAACAAATATTTGTTTCTTCGTTTTACGCGAACAGTATACATTGAAATGAGACTCTTTTACGGATTATTTCGCGATTTATTTAAATTTTGTTTCAACCTGACGTTTCGGACCCTTTTCAGCATCCGTGGTCACACACAGGTTAGTTGTCATTACATAGTTTGAAATTTTCTTAACATCACATACATAGATCTGACTCCGTGGTAAGTAGCTTAAGCACTTGTGTTACAGATAACAGAATCAACGGTGGTATTACAACTAAACTTAAATAAATACATATAACACCCAGGCCAGTAATAACAGACATGTTCATGCACACAAATGTTTGTACAGTGCGGGGATCCAACCCGCGACCTCTTGGTAAAATAGTCAACTTTTTAACGTTTATCTGTGGCCATGCCTACCGTTCGCCATCACAAGTCAACAAACAACAAACTGAGCTGAATTCCGAAAATAGAAATTTCTTTAATTTAATTTTAAAAACGCTAAACCTAGTCTCAAGTTTTAATTCCTCTGGCAGTTTGTTAAAAAGGGCTTGAACTCAGAGCTGTTAAACATAGTACTTTAAAAAAGCCATCACAAACGCATGCCTAACGGTTGCGACAGCGAGCACTGATACGGCTCCATAGGCTAGATGGCGCTAGTTACCTTACTACCGCATATGAATCGCGGCTTATAATATTACGATCCAGAATAATAAAGATAGACAAATCTAGATAATGTCTATCGGACCTTGGTCCCCGACCATAACACCCGTTCGGTAGGAAGCCGTTCCCTTTAGCTTCCTAACTCTAAATCTCGGCAGCAAATACCTTTGAACTATATCTCTTTTACCTGTTTCGATTTTTGTTTGTCTGTAATCAAATCTCGCAAGCAAAATTTTACGTATTTTCCAGTGTCTAATTGAGTTGAAATTTAGTTTTCACGATGATGTATAATTCGATAGGGTAGTTGACAATGGTTGACACCACCAGTCGTTTACGTACTTTTATCAACTGTCAAAACGCTTTTCTGCATAGAGCTATATCTATAGACATATATGCTATGAGATGTCTCATAGATCTACTGCCGACAAACTGTCTTACAGTATGGCAGGCTGTGTACCTATGTAATTTGCTGTTTTATATAAAATAAATAAATTACAAATAACAAAAATTGTCAGGTTCGTAGTTAGCTCGCACATCCGTCACCACCCGACTCAGGCGGGCACGGCGCTGGCCGACGCCGCGCCGGACCCCGAGGTGCTGCTGCCGCAGGACCTGCTCAAGAAGTACATTGTGTACGCTAAGGAGAACGTACGACCTAAGCTACAGGTAAACCTTCAATTGCCTCGTTGGTGTAGTGGCAAAGTTTCTGGCTTACATCCGAGAGGTCCTGAGTTCGAATCCCAGGTCGGAACCAGTGTTTGATTTATGCAGAGTCAGGGACTTTGTTGTGAGTTTTTAATGCAATAGTAGTAGTAACATTGTTACTACAAGCCATACAGCCTAATCTTCATTTTTTTTCAATTCATCCTCGCATTTCAATGAGTTAGGCTCGGGCTTGGGTTAGGTTAAGCTCTAACTAAAGTCATTAAAATGCGAGTATGGTTCACATTTCAATGCTCAAGAAATGAAGTTTTACGCAGGTTATACCGATTGGATCAGTACGGAGCACTTTACTGTATTTCTGACATTTACTCTATTGTTTTCCTTGAGTAGATAATTCCACCTCACTACCACAATAATACGCCACGAAAAAATAATTTAGAAAATTAAGCAACAGAGCCCGTTTTACTCCTTTCGTTTCCCACATAAACAGGGCCTACAATCATAGAATTAATTTACTGACAGTAATATCAAGTACTAAACTGCAAAAGTTGCCGTCGGAAAACTATAGATGTCTCATGTCACTTACATTAATAGACAGACAATTTCTACCCCCGGTCATAGAACCTCATTTTTTCGGCTCTGAATGTCAAGTCGTGTCACTTTGACTGACTTTGTTGACATTGACTGACATTGCAGAAAAATTTCGTTCGTTGTGCGGTGCGGTTCGTTGTTTTTCTGTATTTTGTGCTTTCAAGTTAATCTTGTCTTGTTTAAGCTGTTTTTTGAGTCGAGCCCTGTTCCTGCTCCTCCAAACTAGTATTAAAACTACGACAGTGATAGCATAGTAAAATGGTGATAGCTTGTATAGTGACTGATTTGAGGATTTGAGACAGACACTCCAGTGAATGAATTGTGTATTGTACTGTAACAGTTATACTGAAACCTACCTACTAACATTTGCATGCCTTCAGCCATCCAATGTAATGTACATTGTGCAAATAAATATTCTGATTTCTGAAATATAGGTACTGTATTGTTCGAAATTTTTTGTTTTATTTTCTTATTAATGTATGTATTTGATAGAGCTCAAGTAAACTGCTTAAAAATACTATTAATCCATACATTATTTTCCTAAAAAACTAAAAAGAAGGATAAGGAAATAGGAAGAGTGTAGGTACACCTACAGTACGATACAGTACAATAAAGTTGCCATCTGACAAACATAGATGTCGCTAGTGCACCTTGCCCAAAAAAACCCTGAAGTTAAGTCTCTATTCCCTATATAAAAAAGTACTTTGTGCACATAAAACTCAACTTTGAAATGTATTTTTTTATATTTTAAAGTGCAATTAGTGTCAATATTCTTTTTTAAATTATTTTTACAGAACATGGACCAAGACAAAGTAGCCAAGATGTACAGTCAGCTGCGTCAGGAATCCCTCGCCACAGGCAGTCTGCCAATCACAGTGCGACACATTGAATCAGGTTCGTGTCAAATGTGTTAAAAACTAGTGACAAAGTAAGCTTACATTTTAAGTTTATTATCCTATATATCACATCATCACTTCTTACTAACTGTTACGCTTTAACGCCTTAGGGGCCATCCATCAATTACGTCACACAAATTTCATTATTTTTTACACAATTGTCACACAATGTCACACTACGTCGACCCCTTCCCTCCCCCGTAACGTGTGACGTACGTTATTTATGGATGGCCCCTAAAAAGCAACATCGAGTAATATTTGATTCAATATATTATCATACTTGCTTGTTTGATCTTGATACCCGAAGGAAGATATTATAGAATTCATCCACTCATCTTGGCAAGTCGGTATTTATTAAATAACCCTGTGTAAAAACATCCTTGTGGTTTGCTTAGAAACATAATTTTACGTTCAGTAATCTACATAGGAGTAAGTTGGACTCATCATCTCCTCATCCTTAGTATTCTATAATATGTAAATGAATCGCAAAATGTGTTGGCGCATAACTGAAGAACGCCTGGACCATTCTTATGATTTTTATGATATTCCTTAAAGTATTGGATGGTTCTTATGAAGATTTATTTTAAAACAACGGGCAAAAGAAGGGCGTCTGCGGAGTCCGCTGTATTCAAATAAAAAAATAACTTTTCTCTTTCAGTGATCCGCATGAGCGAAGCCCACGCCCGCATGCACCTACGCCCACAGGTGAACGAGCAGGACGTGAACATGGCCATCCGCACCATGCTCGAGAGCTTCGTCGACACGCAGAAGTACAGCGTCATGCGCGCCATGAGACAGGTGAGGCGAATTTATTGAATACTAGCTGACCCGGCGAACTTCGTACCGCCTTAGCGTTGCATTGATTGAACAATGTCATCGAATGACATTGACATTAGTTACGCGCGTTTTTTAAAATATGCAAAATTAAATGTATATTTTCTTAATATTTTTTTCCGTAAGAACCTTCTCCTAATAATAACAAATACAACAAAAAAAGAAGTAGTGAAATCGTTCCAGCCATTCACTCGTGATGCCGTGACCAAGGAAAACGGGTTTCATTTATATATATATATATAATATAGATTTTTAACCCCCGAAGAAAAAGGTGTTATGAGTTTAACCTCTTTGTCTGTTTGTGTGTGCTTGTTGTTGGTGTGTTTTTGCGTGTTTCTGTCTGTGGCAACGTAGCCCCCGAAAGGATGGATCGATTGCAAAACGTTTTTTTTTTTATTCAAAAGATAATTTAATCATGGTGGTTCTTAGCTATAGCTGGTCAAATCCGTCTGGCCGGTGAAACTCACAGCTGTTTTTCTAGCTCATTCAGAGGTTTTTAAATAAAAAAAGTTAGTTGATGGAATCAGGCGTTACTTCGCGGAAATCCATGACTAAAGCTGAAAAAAGGATTATTTTTAGCTCTAGTTTTTTCCAGGTGGTTACAGTTGGATGTATTTGAGTCCCAGCGCTCTGGCGGCGTTTAGTGGAAATTTAAAGCAAAGTAATCCTCTTTTTCAGCTTTAAAAAAGTTAGTTTTATAATTTCTACTGGTTAACGAAAACTACAATTAATAGGGCGATTCCCTGACCACACACCCAGAAAGATAAGCTCACAATACTCATGCAAAAAACCCTTGCTTGCTAAGTTGGAAGGTAGCAACCACATACTTGAAAATTGATTTTTCGTAATCGAAAAGATCCCTTAAATAAAACTTTTTATCCTTCCAGCAATATTTCACATACAAAAAAGAATTATAACCTAATTTTATAACTTTTTATCACAATGCAAATTGAAATTGGCAATTGAAAAACTAACATCCATCTTCGTTTACAGACATTCCAAAAGTACCTGTCCTACAAGAAGGACCACAGCGAGCTCCTGTACTACATCCTACGGCAGCTCACCATGGACCAATTAGCCTACATGCGTGGCCTCCACAACCATTCTCAATCCACCATCGAAATATCCGAACGTGATCTAGTAGAAAGAGCCAGGCAAATCAACATCACAGACCTGAAACCGTTCTATGATAGTAGAATATTCAAAATTAATGGTTTCACATATGATCAGAAAAGGAAAATTATTGTGCATACTTTGCCTGAAACTCCTACTGAAACTGCATAGGTTAAATATAATAATGTGTAAGTTTATCTTATAATATGGTAAATGCCTAGCTTTGTCTCACAGTGAAGATGATAATACTGTTTTTAACTCTTTAATTTTACAATTTTCGAAGAAATAGTACAAACTCATTAGGAAATTGAATTTTGTATTTTTTTTAATAGTGTGGAAAATTATATTGATTTTAATGATGATTATGAAACTAATACAAAAAATATCAGTCATGTTTTGATGATGCCTTATGTACCTTATTTTGCCAGTTGTTTTATTTTTAATTAAATAGTTAAGACCCACCTTCTAGTTGTATGTTAAAATGTTAAGTTCTAATGTTTTTTTAGAATTCGTACTACATCGCTTCGCGTGTCCCTATTTTAAGGCGATGTGTAATTTGAAATGTCTAAAAGTTTCAATTCATGTATGGTCGCCAACAGACAGTGGTTACCACCTAAAAATCACAACTGCTTGCACACATTTATATCACAAGTTCTAAATGTCGTATTTCATATTAATTTGATCGACCATAGATTATTTTTATTTTATAACGAGAATCAATCATTCCTCTATGAGGTTGATGAACACTAGTTTATGAATAAATTTTGGAAGGTAACAAACAACTTATTAGAGCAATTTAGACTTTAGTGATACACGTGTGATAAAGAATCTAGTTAAAAAACTGGTAAACACTTTCAGACCGCGACCGTATAAGGCCGTTTCCCAGTAGGTATCTAATTCCCAAAAAGAAAGTAAGAAGATAACAAAGTTAAATTTAATCAGAGACTAGTTTGTGCCGTGCCTTCTCATACAATTTTGTTTTGTTGAATTTTTTATTATGATCAAATAATTTACATGCAGATGCCTATTTTCTGAATCTCTTCAAACTAAAAGATATAATGTTGCATATTTAATAAAACACATTTTAAGTTCCATCAAAATTGTATTATTTTTTATCAAAATTCATGTAATGACATTTTTCTAATAAATGATTTGAGAGAATCTAAATACATATTTTAATTGCAAAGACTTCCTCCTGCTCATATACAGTCTTATTATAAAATATTGTTTGTGTTACATAAAATCTATCAACTAAGACATAACTAGTACAATGTCTATGACACTTATCTATTTCAAACAGCAACTTTTGTACAAAGCAAAAAGTAACAGTATATCAACATTTGATGACAATTTTATTGTGTTAAAACTTTTTAAGTTCACTCTCGAATGTTAAGTCATTTATTGAAATTGATAATACCCTAGACTAAAATAATAATATCCTAAAATTACACAAGTTATAAAATTACCCTATTACCAATAAACAACTTATAGTAGGTTTCAACAATTTACACAGAGCTAATACTAAAGTCAATTAAAATTACATCAAATTCACAATTCAATTGTTTATTAGCAATCAGGTAACAGAATACAATCACATAAAAAATAACACTAAAAATAAATTGCCACCAGGTTCATAAGGTTATATGCATTACAAATAATTAAGCATTCCAGAAACAATGATGAGAACTACCCACATCTGAGAATCTTAAAGCCCTGGTGACAAATCTAAAATGCATATCAGCCTTAAATGTCCAGCATTTACTTAAACCTGTGGGCAATCGTAAAAAAATAATGTCATTTATTTGTAAAGCATAGCATAGGACAGCAAGCATTTAGACATATGGTATTACTAAGACTACATCCAATTTTTAGACTCATAAATTAAGTAAATCAAATATAAATAGATTTACCAACTCTGGTTTGAAATAAATCTAAATAATAAGAGATAGTAGTAAGCCAACTTCATCAAAGACTAGACAAGTAGATAAAAAAGTTGGTAAATCTATTTAACAGTGTGCATTAGTAACCCTTACGTATAAGTGCCGAGCATTTAACAGTCGCTGCAGGATCCGGAATCGCTGCTGCCTTCACTGTCGCTCTCAGAGTCACTGCTGCTGCTGCTGGAGGAATCTGAGCTATCCGATGAGGATTCTGATGAACTGTCTGATGATGACCCCTTGTCTGAGCAATCAGAGCAGTCAGATTCTTGACGTTTCTTCTTTTTGGGAATTTTGCAGGAACCATTACTGAAAAAAAACAACTGCTGTAATTTTGCTACATACAGTAGAGATTATAACAAAAAGAGGGTAGGTATTTAAAAATTTATGCAACTGATTTTAATTAAAATTGTGCCCTAGTTAAAATTGATGATTTACATTGATTTTACAGTTTCAAATTTAATTGCATTACTAAATTGGTGTGATAAATATTCTATATATGCAATAAGATCTGGTAAATAAGATTTCTAGAAAATATAGAAAGATGAGGGTAGAATATAACCAGTAACTCTGACCAGTATTTGAATTACGTAGTAAGTCAAAACAGCAAAAATACCTCGAAAGCTACCGTAATTTATCAGCAAACTTGGTAAAGCTTCGTACATTGATTTAAAATACATAAGTGCAGAAATGTTAGGTTATTTTTTTCTTTGATGAAGGTAGAACAATATGAAAGGATGTGATACCTGCACTGCCCTTCCTCCTTGGCTTTCAAGTTCTTCTTCAAGACCTGTGTGCGTGACGGCCGCACGAGAACCTTGCGTTTACCCTTGCATTCGTAGCTCCAATGCCCGTACTCCAAGCACTTTTGACATCTGATACCTTGAGGGAACGCAGCCGCCAACGCAGCTTGCCTGGGCAAAACGGATCAAAATTAGGAAATTAAAGAAATAACTAAATACCAATTTATACACCTCAGCAACTTACTTCTTCCTCGCAGCCTGGTGTCTGTTGTACGTCCCCAAAGTCATGATGATTTCCTATTGGAAGCGAATATAACGAATAGTAAGAAAAAACTCAACGGTAGATTAGAATTTGCAGCACTGGTTTCGAATGCACTTCTGGCTTCAGCTCCTCTTGAAATGCAAATGATGATAATATGATTTTTTGATTTCGTCGCAAAATATCGCAAAATTCCAAACACACAAAATATTTGACAGACGACTACTAATGCTGCCAGCCTTAAAAATATTTGATGTGTGTGAATTCAATTCTTCATTCAATTGCTTTTAGATCGATTTTTATGTTCGATTAAAATAAAACTAACATACGTGATCAATAACTTGCAACTGAACAGTGCATCCATAATTGCAAATTTCAGAACCGCATGAATTAAAAGTTATAAGGGCCATCTACAGACTGGCCTTTGAACTAAAATTGTAGTGTTGCACTTTTAAATTGCTAATGGCAATATGTGGTCGTAAAAATACGATTTAATAATAATAATAGAAAGTACTTTTACTTACTTTTACTTTCCTTTAATAACTATTTAACCTGCTTTGATTTATCAAGGGTATGTCAGGCAACCTTGACATAAACATGACGTTTGACAATGATTCCAATAAGTCAATATTGTCAAATAGTGATGAGTCGTACTTGTAAAATCGAGTACCAGGGCTCCCTGGTATAGAACGTTTTAAATACCAGCGCAAAAAACCAGGTTTCAAAATACTTGCAAGTATTTTTAGTGTGATATGAGAAAATCGACTTTATACGAATTGGATAAGGAACAAAATCGCGTACCTAGGTTGAACCAGATAGTTTATAGACGTGGAACTTTTTGTGGGGATTGTTTTTATCTAAATTATGTCTCAAAATATGTTTAAAGTAATTAAGAGTAAATGCATTTTGTAACAGTTCAGGAATATTTTTAATAATTTTCTTTAAAATTACATTAGAAAAATATATACTGTCTATCTGCATATTTTTCTTTTTTTTTATTTGTTGCGAAAATATAGTGTTGTACAGTTCTGCAGTATATTGAAGTTGTCTTTGGGTGCACCCCTTTTGACATAACTTTGACATTGACAAAACTGACGTGGACCAGTTTTTTTAGTGAAGCTATCATCTGTGGAAAACGGTGTCTGTGTTATTTTTGTATCGCAATTTTTTTCAAAAGTTTCGTAAGAAATAAACACCGGAGCCCGGGTTTCAGGTGGAGATGTCCGGACTAGATTTTGCCATAATACAATGTCGGACTGGTATTGGAAGGTCATAGCTTTGAAGGCGGCTTTCGTGTTAACTTGTTTTGTGTCTTATCTGCGGGCCGATGATAATGTCCAGAAGTTACCTTTTTGTAATCCTCATAATAATGCGAACGGAGGGCCAGTCCACCACGAGTGAGTTTCCATATTCTTCTTAGTTTTAATACCGGCAGTTATGATTACAACCCTACTTTAAAACTTGCTTTAACTTGTCTATTTGATTAATAGAAAGTTAAATACTAAAAATAAACATCATTCAAGAGTTCCTAGTGAGTGTTTACAAGCTTTCAGATTGGATGACTCATCCAAGGACATGTTTTGACATGAAAGTAATAGAGAAAACGATTAGTTTCTGTGGTTTTATGTAACTTGTTATGGTAACAACAGGTACAGCAAAATGTATTTTTACTGTGTTGTACATATATTTGTTATACTTTTTATTTGAAATAAATCTACACTAATTAACACATAAATTGGAATGATGACACCTATCTTAAATATTGTCAAGAACATGGTGTTTAAAAAACATAGCCCCTATGAAGTAAATACAACCAATATATTTCAAAAAAGCTGTAGAAACCAATTTTTAAACACACAAAACGCAATAAATATTCGGTCAATTGACTCCGATTTCTGACACATGACCGTGACGTCACAATTATTTATTACCATACGAAATCTATGGAGGCAGACCGTTTTGACAGATAATAAAAAGTATGTCAACGATTGGTGGTGTCGTCTAGCCAATTTTAGTTAGAGGTTGTATTTTGGCTATAAGTTGCAACAATGTGTTGAAAGATATGGGAGATAAACTACTGAATTTTAATAATTATTTTTGAATTTATTTGTTTATTAGCTTGTTGATATACTGTATTTTATATTCGGGCCATTTAATTCCATAAACTAAACAGAACCAAGATTTTTTTCTATGGATGTGTTAAGACCTGTTTGTAGGTTTATTTAACACTGGTATATCTTCCTAAATTAATTAATATGGTTATAATAAATACAATGGTGGTATAAAAAATAAACTTAAATAAATACATTTATAACACCCAGATCAGTTCAAACAGACATGTTCATGCACACAAATGTTTGTACAGTGGGAGGATCGAACCCGCAACCTCTTGGTTAAAAGTCAACTTTTTGACCATCACACCAAAGTGGTTGTCTGTTATGTTAAGAACTTGCAATAATATTGATTTATTTTTCCAGCTTGGTTTTAGTGAGTACATTAGATGGCAAGCTGACAGCTTTCTCCACTGACAATGGCAACAAAGCATGGGATTTGGAAACACAACCTTTACTATCATCTAATTTACATCATGTTGAGGTAAGAAGAAATGCTGCAACATTTTGTGATGGCCTTATCTTCTCTACTGCAATCTTAAATTGATTTTTATTCTTTTGATTTCTGATTGGAAAATAACCCTTGCAGGATCGTTCTATATAAGCAGCTGATTATGTCGTTTAAAGGAATTGCACGATTTCGTATTCACCCTATATATTTAGGTTGTCACACTCATTTCTTTCAAATCAAAATCTCCTGATGACATAAAAAGAACAAACAAACTTACTTTTAAAAAATAAGTTTAATGTAGGATTAAATATTATATAGATCTTCTTCTCTCTCCAACTCTGTTGTCACCCTTTTGTCATGGATTTTAAATGGGATTTTGAATCCATGACAAAAGGGATTGATTATGAATTTAAAAAATCCATAATATATATGATATCTTATAAAATTTTAATTTCCAGCTCACAGCAGGAGGTAAATGGGTGCGACTTGTCCCTTCCCTCCGAGGAACACTGTACAGTCTTAGCGGAGAAACGATTGAGCCGCTGCCTTTTGACGCTGAACAATTGCTCTCTGCCTCATTCAAATACTCAGATGACTTGGTCATAGCTGGTTAGTTATTTAAATTGTTTTACAATAAATTATATTGATTATATATAAAAATGAATTGTGTTTGTTAGTCTCGCTACAACTCGAGAATGGTTAAACTGATTTTGCTATTTTTGGTTTTGAATTATTTGTCTTGCACAAATTCAATTCAGGGAAGGTTTAGGCAGTGAGAAACAGGGGGCAGGACAACATCTGCCGGGTCCGCTAGTATTGAATAAATTTTGGACAATAAGCCTTCTAGAAAGGCGGTTTTGATATTTTATAAACTAATTTGCTGTGCTATGATGAGTTTACCAAACAATGAATCTATTGAAATAAGTTAATTTTGAAGTTGATGCGTAAGGCGAATGGCTCACATGTTGAAGAATCAAAGCGGAGAAAAATCACTTCACATAAGCGACAACAGTCGCAAAAAGACTTTTTTTTTTAAATAAATACCAGAGGTCTAATTCACTAGAGTCGCGTGCTCGCGGCATGAGGTGGGTGCGGGAGATGTGCTTATTAGATTGCGCCCCTAAGCATAGCTCCTCGCCTCGACCTGTCAATGAGCGACGCGCCTAATGCTGGCCAAACACCATACTTCCTATCGTCCAATTGCATACCTATGGCATGATACAACGTATTGGATCAGTACTACTCGTAACTGAACCGTATCGACACATCGTGTCATGTGAATCCACGCGCACACACGATCTTTTTAAATGATCCAATCGGTTGCATCATGCAAATTGGACGATGGGAAGCATCGTGTGTGGCCAGCATAAGACACTCACAGCACATTGTAAGTTTTCCCTTACACACCTCATACACTAAACTAACAATTAGTTTAGTGCCTTTCGAATTATACCGAAGATTTTGTAGTTTTGCTAGTTTGACCTGTGTTAAAACGACACGTAAGTATACATAAAGTATGTTAAACCAGTTATTCATATACTGTAACTAAATAACTACTTCACGGCAATGCTTCACGGTCCATTTTTCACGCACGAATTGTTATACGAGTATATACATATCAAAAATCAATTTTACTTTGATGCAGTTAACATGTTTGTACATGAGTATAGCGCTTAGGTACCTACGTAATTTTAAGGGCTTTAGAAAAGGGCGGTACTAATTGGATTAACTCAGTGTCTTGACTAAATTATGGTTAAGAAACGATTGTAACACTTTGTGTGGATTTGCATTCTAATGTAGCTTGTGTCGTTATTGTTATTTTTGTATCGCGATACCGTTATTCACGAAATTAAACCTTGTTCTGCGGATTTTTTCACTTCGTTGATCGGATCGGACTTGTATTACTTAATCTGTATCGTATTCCAGCCTCCCTTATTTCATGATAAACGACCGCACATCAAGTTAAACACTGCGTCTTCTTTTGCACTTATAATAAGGACGATTTCGCAACCATAATGGGTATGCTACCCATGTGTGATGTGCTGTCGACTGGACAAAAAAAATATCATCATCATTATATCAGCCGTTCGACGTCCACTGCTGACCATAGGCCTCCCCCAAGGATCTCCACCGCGATCGGTCCTGCGCTTCTCGCATCCAGTGCCTTCCCGCGACCTTCACCAGATCGCCGGTCCACCTTTTCCCCTGCTCTCGGAACGTTGTCCATTCAAAAATGTATTTTGCCCACCAGGTGCTCGCGAAACGAACTGGCTAGGCCTCGATGCGTCCTCAGGCGCGGTGATATACGAATGCGGCTCCCACGGCTGCAGCAGCGAGCAGCAGACCGCGGGCGCGGGCCGCGACGTGCTAGTGTTGAGGCGGCATGCGAACACCGTGCGGGCGCTGGACCCGCGCACTGGGAACGAGAAGTGAGTGCGTTTAGTTGTAGGTAAACAACAGCTAGCTTTTAAGCCACTCTAGTGGAATGCTAGCGTGTGAGTGCGACTCTAGCGTTTTGGGGCGTGAGTCTAGCGTGTCGGGGCGTGAGTAGCGTGTCGGGGCGTGACTCTAGCGTGTCGGGGCGCGCCTCTAGTGTGTTGGGGGGTGAATCTAGCGTGTTGGGGCGTGAATCTAGCGTGTTAGGGCGTGAACCTAGCGTGTTGGGGCGTGAATCTAGCGTGTTGGGGCGTGAATTTAGCGTGTTGGGGCGTGAATCTAGCGTGTTGGGGCGTGAATCTAGCGTGTTTGGGCGTGAATGTTACGTGTTGGGGCGTGAATCTAGTGTGTTGGGGCGTGAATCTAGCGTGTTAGGGCGTGAATCTAGCGTGTTGGGGCGTGACTCTAGCGTGACTGGGCCCGACTCTAGCGTGACGAAAGGCGACTCAGGCGCGGTTATATACGAATGCGGCTCAGCAGCGAGCAGCAGACCGCGGGCGCGGGCCGCGACGTGCTGGTGCTGAGGCGGCATGCGAACACCGTGCGGGCGCTGGACACGCGCACTGGGAACGATAAGTGCGTTTTAGTAGTAGATAAACAACAGCTAGCGTTTAAGCCACTATAGTGGAACGCTTGCGTGTGAGCGCGACTCTAGCGTGTTGGGCCGCGACTCTAGCGTGACGGAGCATTACCCACGAATCCGCACGATAAAACACCCTTAACTTGTAACTCATCATGAATTTGTCTTATTTGTGCTCTTCCAGATGGAACTTTAGCGTAGCTGAACATCAGTTGGCACTGAGCAGACGGGAATGTGCGGGCGGGGTGGGTGCGGGAGCCCGCGCACCGGTGGCGGTGGGCGTGGCGCTTCCGGAAGGCGTGGTGGCGGTTCGACGCCCGGGCGACGCTAGCTTACTGTGGCGGCAGAAGGTAGGCAATCATTACATAGTATAAAGCAAAGTCACTTTCTACGTCAGTCCCTTTGTCTGTAATATGTATGTGACTACCTCGTTAGTGTAGTGGCAAAATTTCTGCCTTACACCCGAGAGATCCTGGGTTCGAATACCAGGTCGAGCCAAAATTGTTTCTGAGATTTTCTGTCATGAATTTCTCAAAAACAGCTCGGAGTCGGGAAGTTGGCGGTGTTACTCCCCCGTGCCTCGTTTCGCACGTTAAGCCATTGGTCCTGCGCCTGATCTCTCTCCGGTCATGTCGGATTGCCGTCTCACCGCGTTTTGAGAGTGATGGAACAGCGAGTGCACCTGTGTATTGCGCTCACACTTGTGCACTATAATATCTCCTGCGTAGTTGGCTGATGATCTCTGTTGAGATTTGTCGCCGTGATCGAAATCGGCCAGGCGGACTATTATTACTATGTATGTACGTTTGATTAGAGCTACTCAACGAATTTTGATGCAGTTTTTTTTAAATAGATAGAGTGATTCAAGAGGAAGGTTTATGTTTATAATAACACAGCGGGCAGGGCAACGTTTGCCGGGTGTGCTTGTAATAAAAATAAATAGTCGTCATTTACGCTGGTGATGCAGCGAGAATGAAGAAGATTGTGAGCTCACTATGACGGGGTTTTGCGAAATTTGACACCTAAAAGGCTGATTTAGGGTTTGTTTTTTTATGAAACTTCGTTAATTATTATAACTAGTGCTAGAATTCACATTCTAATTTTGTAGATGATTAATATTTAGGGCTTAAGTTTTTACTACAACAGGATTTTGCGAAATGGAACCCCTAAGGGCTTGTTATTGGAGTTCATATTTTTCGCAAACAAAATATACGCGCTAGTCAATTTTTAATGTTATACTTTTTTGGGTCTTTTATATTTGAGGAACATCGAGAAAACATTTTTGGATTTCTAACCGATTATAAGCAAAACTTGTCCAAAAAAATCGGTTGTTTGTAAAGTTGGTTTACTGACGATAGTTGAACGTGACAACGTCTATTTGTCGCTCGTTCCGCGCTCTCGCTTGCACTTCAAGCCTGAATGGAACGCCTCAAAGCGAGGTAACACCGCATGCGTCATTATTTTTGGTGCGTGCAGCCGGCTCCATCGAATTATAAGACGTTGTCACATCAAGAGATCTTTATTTAGTTACACATTTTTGTGGTCTTATTTTATTTATTTATTCAATAACTTTATTGCACAGTAAAAGTTGTACAAAAGGCGGACTCAATGCTTAACAGCATTCTTTTTGCCAGTCAAACCTCTTGGTCATGCAGAGAGTTTGTATAGGTAGCAGTAAATAAAATATTTTATTGATTTTAAATACAACTCCTTGATCACAGCTGGACGCGCCAGTGGCGGGCATGTGGCGACTGCAGGGGGGCTCGCTGCAGCACATAGACGTGCTGTGGGAGGCCACACAGTCGCTCGCAGACCCCGCGCCCGTAGCACCGCCTTCGTTATACATAGGGGTACACGATAGACAGGTGAGATACAACTCATTGGTCACAGCTGGACGCGCCAGTGGCGGGCATGTGGCGACTGCAGGGGGGCTCGCTGCAGAATCGAATGTGCTATGATGACTAGGACTAAAACACCTATAAAATTTTAGTTTATTAACACGCTTTTATTAGCTTGACCTGTATGTAACTATGTATGTATGTAACGGAATCTTTGCACTTCATTTTCACCTACTTCTAGGAGTCTGATTAACATGGAAATTTGCACAGGGGTCAAGGACCGATGACAATGCAATAATTTGATAAGAGTTTTCGATTATCCTTATTAACTAAAAAAATAAAATTAATTTTAATATTGCTGAAATCGCCTTCTTACATTTTCCGCACGGCGCCATCTCTTTCACAAATATTACGAAAGAATCTAGTAGCGTTCGCTTAGCTAGTTAGTTTCGATAGCAATCATTAGATGTCGCTGCTAATGCTATGCAGTTTTAACTGATGCAATTGATTTGCACTAGAAGCTCTGTATTTTGCCAATAGATGTCACTATTAACTAACACATTAAGTGTAGTAACTATTTAGTAATCTGTGATTAAGTACCAATGACAATGCAATAATTTGGAGATTTAACTAAAAAAAATAAAATAAATAATAGGGCGCCATCTCTTTCACAAATATTACGAAAGTATCTAGTAGCGTTCGCTTAGCTAGTTAGTTTCGATAGCAATCATTAGATGTCGCTGCTAATGCTATGCAGTTTTAACTGATGCAATTGATTTGCACTAGAAGCTCTGTATTTTGCCAATAGATGTCACTATTAACTAACACATTAAGTGTAGTAACTATTTAGTAATCTGTGATTAAGTACCAATGACAATGCAATAATTTGGAGATTTAACTAAAAAAAATAAAATAAATAATAGTTTAAAAAACTAAAACAACACGCTTTTATTGCTAACTAAAAAAGAGAAAATAATTTCTGAGTACACGGAATTTATATTACAGTAGAGTAAAAAGCGTGGGGTGCTTCGTATAGTAGTATGTGAAAATCATCCTATTATTGGCACGTATAAAAGTATGAAAACGTCATAAAGTGCACCCCACGCTTTTTACTCTACTGTAATGTAAATTCCGTGTACTCAGAAATTATTTTCTCTTTTTTAGTTAGCAATAAAAGCGTGTTTTTTTAGTTTTTTAAACTATTTTTTTTTTATTCATGTTAACATGTTGAAATTATCTTTTCATGGAGTCAAGGTATAGAACTCTTCATTCTGCAAAAACGATCATTTCAATACATTTGTCTATCTGCTTTAAAATAAGTAACTTTGAGAATGCTGGCTCTTTATAAAAATAAATGATACATTACAGAATGGCCGATTTGATACCAACTTCAGAGGTCGTACTCCCCTAACTTTCCATTCGTATGTTCGGGACCAGCCGGCGTTTCGCTCGCACGGTGAAGCTATAATAGTGATAGAGCAAAAACTACGGACACCGGCTTTGAGATTTGTAAACGGGGGCAGTACAATATTTTGATCACAATAACAACTAACGTATTTTTTTTTTACGACCACCTTGGTGTAATGGTCAAGAAGTTGACTATTAACCAAGAGGTCGCGGGTACGATCCCCGCACTGTACATTTGTGTGCATAATCATGTATGTTTGTACTGGTCTGGGTGTTTGTTATACGTATTTATTTAAGTTTATTTGTAATACCACTGTTGATTCTGACATCTGTAACACAAGTGCTTAAGCTACTTACGACTGAGTCAGATCAATGTATATGATGTTGTTTAAAAAAAACTTCTAAACAAGACCTATACCTTCCAGCTATACATCCAAGAGAGCGTGTACTACGCTCAGAAGTTAGAAACGTCGGTGTCAGCTAAGCCGGTGCCGTGGAAACTGAAACACTCCCGACCACTACTAGACGGGCAAGACACGGCGCTGTCGGTGCAGGAACCAGATCCGAATACGCTGTCGCTGATTACGCTGTACGGTGCAACTGAGCCTACTGGTAAGTTTTTAAAGACTTTCTTATTTAACTAGTGTAAGAAAGAAAGAAAGAAAAAAGTAGTTTATTACACAGTAATGTAAAAATTAAAATAAGAAAAAACAAACAGAAACAGATAGCATTTAACGCATGACAGGATAAAAATGCCACCAAACTTATAAAAACAGTGTCGTCATTAGAATTTGTGTAAATCTCTTATGTCACTGAACGGACTCTCTTTTTATTGAATCTCGACCAACAAAAGCAAAATGGTATTTCAAATAGCAAAAAAAAAATAAGAATTTTAATTTTTTTTCGACCTTGTTAATATCTCAGAGCCAGAGCCCTACAACGTCAAAACGATATTATTATTATTATTTTCATTTTATAACACAAGTACACATGACAACACTTCAAGATAAAAACTGTGGCATCCTCTGCGCATTAAATTAGGGTGATGAAATCGTAGCGTCGTGAGCTGTCGTTTTAATGGATATCGTTTCTCGTAGTAGACCTTCTAAACCCTTCAATTTTCACGTACATATTTTCAAGCACAGTGGCAGGCACGTTTACGTTTTTCATAACCAGTGTAAGTTTTATTTCACTGTCAGTCCTAATATATTTTTTTTACCAGGCAATCACGGATTCTTCCTATACCTGCAAGAGACGTGCGACCAGGCGGTGCAGGTGACTGAAGAGACCCTGGACGGGCCCGACATCATACCGCCAAGAATCACCGATGAAGAACCCGACCATCATCATATACATGTTCACGTATACTCGCTATGGTTCTGGTGGAAGGAGGTAAGAAGCTTTTTATTATTATAATAATAATTCTTTTATTTCAGGCAGCAGATTATAAAAAATACAGGCCCATATTATAAATATCTTACAGACTAACATACATACAAATAATAAAAATTACATAATCTATGTAATATATTTTCATGT
Organism: Pyrausta despicata; assembly: GCA_963921415.1. NCBI lineage: Eukaryota > Metazoa > Arthropoda > Insecta > Lepidoptera > Crambidae > Pyrausta > Pyrausta despicata. Next base: position 10,651,130 of record OY992864.1, read on the forward strand.
AACATACAGTCACGATCAGATAGAGTTTACCACCTTCAGGATGACAATAGCATGCATTTAGGTCATAAGTTGTAAATGTCCATTTCAAATTTAATTTGATTGACCGTAGATATATGTTTTTTCTAACGAGAGTCAATTGTTTCTAGAGGATTTGACTGATACTGTCTACATAACTGCCAAAAAATTCCACAAATAAAGAAATGAGTTTATTAATCTATAAGCATACAAAACCTTTTTTTATTCTCGTTGAGTTTAATATAGTAATGAATTTTGAAAGGTAACAAGTAACTTGATTTAGCATTTTGGAGTTGAAAGTTGTGTGGTATAAAATCAAACTGCAAAACTGGTAAACGTATTCTAAACGTGACCCTACCTATTATTCAAGGATTTGAATCCTGAGCATGTAGTCTTAAGTTTTTTGTAACTTTATAGCTCTGAGGTGACCGCGACATCTCGGGGTCAAGAAATAGGTAATGAGGTTAGTTCTGCACCTAAATCTTTAATGGAAAATTAAGTAAACAAATGCAGATCATCTAGATTTTCAGTAGTTGGCTTTCCAGCTTCAAGAAAAAAGAATAAATATGGTTTAATGTAAAAAAAACTTTTCATTTTTAGGTTCTACTAATAGCTGTCAGCTCAGCTTTACTGATGAACCTGATGATCTGGCCGCGGTTCTTCGCGCCGAAGTTACGGCCCACCACACCATTACCAGTGAACCATCAGGTAATTAGAAACTAACAGCAGCAATATTGTGAATGAATGAATGTAATTTATTGAATATGGAATGGCACCTATCCTAACATTTTGACGACCATGGTGTTTAAAAAAATATAACCGCTATAAAGTTATAATCGCTATAAATATAACCGCTATAAAGAAAATCGCCCGGCTTGCGAGAGGTGCGGGTTTGAGTCCCGACTGTGGCTGTCCATTCTTTTTGAAGTGCGTTTTATTCTCTCTTTGTAAAGAAATTTGAATTGTTAATGATAAGAAATGAAGTAACTTAATAAACCCAATTTGTAATAAAAAAATTGTAGAAACCAATTTTTAAGTACACAACATTCATTAAATATCCAGTCAATACGGTAGTTGACGCCACCAATCGTTGACGTACTTTTTATCAACTGTCAAAACGCTTTTCTTCATAGAGCTTTTATGGGAATAACACACTTTGACGTCACCGCGTGCAATGCCGACTGAGTGACTAATTATCATTTGAATTCCAATTAAAAATCAAATAATACGAACTGCAGAAAAATATTCGTGTAAAGGCATCTGAAATTATGAATTATTTTAGAGAAAATCAGTTTTTGAATATTTCTTTCATAGTGGAAACAAGCCTATTGTCTCCGGATTTTAATACTGTAACGTGACGTCACGTTAGAGTTTTCCATACAGCTTCATGGAAGCAGATCGTTTTGACAGATGATAAAAAGTATGTCCACGATTGGTGGTTTTAGTCAAAAAATGGCAGAGTGCCAAAAACCATATTGATGAAAAAATTATATCTTAAGTAATTTTTTAGCTTCGATTTTCTTCAGTACCAAGAGTTGGTATAAAATCAACATTTTGTATTTCGGATGAGAAGAAGAGCCATCGTTCATAATGAGCTATGTCTTTAAGCAATTGCTAATGTATGACATTATGTTTGTTATTATTCATTTCAATTCATTAATTTCAGAAAGAGCCTATATTAAAAGTAAGTAACAATATAATGTGACCTCAAATCTATAACAAATATTCAAAGGACGGATGGAACAACACATAATAGCATTTTTTTTAAAGTTGAAGCTTATAAAAAAGCATTTATGCGCTCGATTTTTTTCCGAACAAATGTAAGTAATTTATTTGAGAACAGCCTGTATTTAATTGTATTCATATACTATCTTTTTCTTTTCATTCGTTCTTCTCGCTTTTCGAGACTTTCATTCATAAAAATAGATCTTGAAGATAGCGCTGATCAGACTTGAATCGCGTTTAAATCCGTTTTTTTCACTCTTATTTATTCTTCTCTAAGAAAAACAAAACTTTTTATATTTTAATTTATTTACTTACTTATCAATGAATGGGAAACGAATTTTTATTTATTTATTTATTTCATTTAGGTATACAGACAGATCACAATCAATGCATGCATATAATAACTATGTTCGTAATACTATGGCTAGATGGTAATCCATAAATTGTATACACAGCATGCTTTAGTATTCTAAAAAAAAAACCTTTTCTTATACAACTAATTAAAATTTGAATTTTGTATGTATTCTTGGACTCTTAAAATTATGTGGACAGAGAGAGTGTATCTTGCTTGAAATGGTCTGTGATGGACTTTTTGTACAGCGAGAATTTGCTATTAAAGATATCTATCTTCGTGTCTCTGTTCCCGCACACCAGTTCGTTATAGGATCTGCACATTCTAACCAGTGGGTTATAAAATGACGTGTTATTTTTGTATACATCCAAAGCGAAAACCTTTGGAGCACGCACTCTAAATAGAGTATTAATACTGAGTGACGAAAGCAGATCCGGTGCGTCCATTGTGGAATGTAGGATCTTATGTAGACACAAAAGATCATACCTATCACGGCGCGTTTTCAACGAGACTAGATCAAATTTCGATAATCTTTCCTCGTAAGTTATAAGCTTGCGACCGAAATTGTGTTTAAAACAGATTAACCTCAAACATTTCCTTTGTATTTTTTCTATGTTGTCTACGTGGACATTATAAAATGGAGACCATACAGGCGAACAGTACTCCAAAATACTTCTCACTAAACTGAAGAACAGGCTCAAGATGCTCCGTGGATGTTTGAAATCTTTGGTAGATCTAAATATGAAACCCAAAAGACGGCGGCTTCTTTTAATGATGAAGTCGTAATGTTGACGAAACGTCAGTTGGTCATCAATGAGCACGCCAAGGTCTCTAACTAAGTTACATCTATTTAAGGGCATATCTTCTACATTGTATGTGTAATTAACTATTTTCTTTTTCCTCGTGAAAGAGATAACACAACACTTTTCTACATTAAGTTTCATTTTATTAGATTTGCACCATTCGACTACAGTGTGAAGGTCATTCTGCAGAGCATTACAATGTTCGATACTATCGATGCTAGCAAATATTTTAATATCGTCCGCATATAGAAGGGTAGGACACGAGATCTGAGCAACTAGATCATTTATGAATGTTATAAACAGCAGTGGCCCAAGATGTGATCCCTGGGGAACTCCTGAGGGTACTGGTATGGGGGAAGAACAATGACCCTTCACAGTAACCAGTTGAGTTCTATTGTTAAGATAAGATGTTATCCACCTGAGAAGCGAACCGTGAATACCATAATAACTAAGTTTGCTGCACAGCAAAGCGTGATTAACCCTATCGAAGGCCTTACTGAAGTCTAGGTATGCACTATCGACTTGGCCACCACGGGCAAATGCCTGGCAAAGGTAGTTTCTGTATTCCAGGAGATTACTAAGAGTCTTATGTAAGAGAATTATGTAAATGTAAGGCAAAAATCCAAAGCATACTAAAATTTCATCATTAGAAAGTCACCTACTTTGGCAATTATGTAAGGTAAAACTACAGACTCACTCTCACTTTCTTATAAGTGGAAGTGAATCCCTTAGTGAGTAGTAGCTATTTTTATTCGGTGGAACTATGGAGGAACAGTGGAGGAGTTTGGGGAAGACTTTTGCCCAGCTGTGGGATGATATAGGATTATAAAAAATAAAAATTAGTTATTTGAAAAATAGTTTCGTATTTCTACGTTCTATCTGCCATTGCTGTATTTGTGTTAGTTACCACTCACTTCTGAATAAGTGGTAGGTTCCAACGAGCCACAAACACCTTCAGACACGTGCCACTAAGGCATGTTATCTTCCTACTTTTTTGAATTTTCCCATCCTAAACTATTTTGTGCTTCGGAAGACACGTTAAGCTGTTGGTCCCGGTTAATATCGATAGATATTAGTCGTTAAGCCTGGTCGGAGGCCCTCGGGCGGCTTAATAACATCTGGCAGTGAGGTTGGTCACTTACCTTACACACACCCCTCCACCAATCCGCACTGAGCACGCGTGGTGGAGTATGGCTCGCACCACCTCATAGTTGAGGTGAGGCCTGTGCCCAGCTGTGGGACGTATATAGGCTGATGATGATGATGTAAACTATTTTCACCTTTTCATCGTAGGAAAACATAATAATAGAGCGCTACTACGAACGGCCGCCATCAACGCTGCCCCCCGCGGAGTACTCCGGGCGCTACTCGAGCGACTTCACGCCGCTGCGCTGCCTGGGGCGCGGCGGGTTCGGCGTCGTGTTCGAGGCGCGGAACAACATCGACCACTGCTCGTACGCCGTCAAGAGGATCACGCTGCCGAAAAGGTAGGAAACCTTGTACCTTCGCCCGCAGCAGCTGAACAAGAGGTTTATTTTAGTTTATTTATTTATTTATTTAAAACTTTATTGCACAAGAAATGTACAAAGGCAATAAATAAAAGTAAATGTTAAATTATAATATACAAAAATAAATATCAATCAATTATATTTGTTAAGTATTTTTTGCGTTCACAACGCTATTTTTCATAATTTCGAAAAGACAACACTAAGTGCTTTTTAACGCTTTGAGCCAGCGTATGCAAAGCACTTACAAAATTCAACGACTCCGTTAAGTTTCTCGGTAGCTCAGTGGTCAGAGCATTGGACCGGACTTCCAAAGGTCGGGGGTTCGAATCCTTCCCGATGACCGGAGCCGTAAAGTATTTTTTAAGTGTTGTCTTTTCGAAATCAATCAATTAATTAATATGGATAATAAATATATGTAATATGCTATTTATTCATTTAGAGGTTAGTATTGTTTAACAAGTGTTTGCGAATTTCGTTCGCAGCGATTAGTGCGTATGTGGTGTAACGGCTAAGAACGCGGCTCTCCTGCGGTGGGACCCGGTTCGAAACCAGCGAAATTCAACGAAATAACAATTTGTCGCTGTTTCCGTTAAACCGTTTAGGGCTCCTAGACAATGTTACCGTGCATAGCCATGACTTCCGAATAATCAGCTTTCGGATGTTATGGCACGTGTTCAAGTGAGAACTCTGTAAGCCGGTTGCGGTGTAAGGCCCTTTCCTCCTGTCAGTCACCACATTCACCGCATGAATGAATAGATTCTCTAGCTTTCTTTGTCTTAGATTGACAGCGTGGACGTTTCTAATTCGTAAATATAACAAGAATATCTTACTTTGGTTACCAATCTACCTACTCAAATACAATTTCCATCACATGTCCAAACTAAACCTCTGTTTTCCATCAGGGAATCGAAACGCGAGCGAGTGCTCCGCGAAGTCCGTGCGCTCGCTAAACTAGAACACGAAAATATCGTGCGATACTTTAACGCTTGGTTGGAAGAGCCCCCGCCGCTGTGGCAGGCGCAGAGAGACGCGCAGTGGATGAGGTGAGTTAAACTCGTTGTATCTTCTTCTTCTACGTGTACAAAAGCGACAAGAAATGTAGATGAGAGCGTTTGGTTTGTTAAGTGGCACAACAACACGGTACGGATGGTATCCCGCGGTCCGTCAGACGTACCGCGGGCATCAGAGGTCCGATGGTAAAAGGGGGCCGGCGGAATAAGCTAATGTAGTTCATGCCCACACTCGCCGAAGTAAACCGTGGAGAAAACCTGGCTACGATAAGCCAAGCCTTGAAGCTTCGTGTGTGCTTGTGAGTAGGTACTCAGTCACTCATTCATCACGAAATTTCAGAAACTCCAAGTGCTAGGAGTTTCAAATTTTGCGCAGGAGTTCTTTTTAGTATGTATGTATAGTGAAACCTTCTCGAACTTTTGAAAGATGTGTCCGGACGCTTTGCGTAGTCTCCGTGCTCCGAATGAAAGCAATGTAAGTGTCAAATTACTTTTGTTATTAATAAAGAATTTTGAATTAAAAATTATGAATATAGAAAAAAAATAATGAAAGTTCTTGAAGGTGATTGATGATTTGTCCACGATGTGTATTCCCCGAATCTTAGACTGCAAAGTCCTGAAGGACCGATGATGGGGTCCTATCGATAATTCAAGTACAAATAGCAAACTGTAATTAGTAGGTGCTGCAATTCGCTCTAAAATATACAGAGAATATCTTGAATCAATCTTAAACGCAACGAAGGTGTAGGAGATCCGAGTGCTTGTAGGCGAATGTGCGAACGTTCGGCTCGGCTGCGAGCTGGTCGGGTGCAATCTTAAAGGCTTGGGTGACTTCGGTGTTCGCCGCCACAAAATATGCCAATGAAGTATTGCGAAGTCCCAACAAAACTCGAGAACATTGTGCAGTAATTCATAGCGTGGTTAAAAGATAACCTGTAATAAACCGAAGAGCAGTGAATATGTTAAGTTAATGTGGAAAGAGACGAACTGCAGTCCGCAATATGCAGTCGATATCAATGGTCCCCATGAAAGATTCCGTCCGTAGTCCAATACGATCGTATGCGAACCTGGCTACACCCCGTGCGTGTTATATACTCGTAGGTACTAAAGTGCGACCCGCACATAAGTCGATTTCGCACTTTATTGAGATAAGGAACGCGAACGTATAGATTCGTTTTTTTTGTATCATCATGCAATACTGGATTTTATCGCGTCATATGCTACATGTGCCACTACTACTGGATTTAATTGATATTTAAAAAGGTTTTGATAATTCATCCAAAAAGTTATTATGGTGTGTAGTTGTGCTGCGTTCTGCTCCCAGAATAATAAAATTCCACTCTTCCATTCCAGAGAGCTAGATGGAGTATCCGTAGCGATGTCTGACGAGTACACGACCCCGCCGGCCAAACTGTCGCAAGCCAAACGCGACAGCGTGCGTCTCGAACTGCAGAAGTCCATAGACGATTGTGTGGACGCGTTGCACTTTGAGCAGAAGTTAGCCGAGCTGCCCAAGAGAAACAGGTACCCGCATTACACAATACTTTCTTTGTTTTTTTAAAACCCTTTTTTTAACCCAAAAATAGTTCTGCGCAAACCAGGCATAATAGACAAAAACACATTTTTGTTATAGTTGATAGAATCAGGCGTTCCGCTTTACTTAGCGGAAATCCAGCACTAAAGCTTAAAAAAGGGGATTATTTTGCTTTAAATTTCCACTGAACGACGCCAGCGCTGGAACCCAAATACATCCAACTGCAACCACCTGAAAAAACTAGAGCTGGAAATCGCAGGACTTACAATAAATACAACGTGACACAAAATATGCACCTGGAATCACAACACTTACACCAATCAAACACTCGACGCGTTTCGCCACTTCACGTGACATCCTCAGAAGATGTTGTCGCTTCGACAGACTACGAGCGACTGACGCGACAGTGCATCTTCTGTGTGCGACTTCCAAATCTAAATCGTTTTTTCAGGTTATTACAGTTGGATGTACGAGGGGCGGCTGATAAGTTCGCGGCCTAAGGTACTTAACGATGACTAATCATCTCACTAATGATACTGCTGATAGCGACACTCATTATTAGTATAAATAGAGGGTGTTTTTAATTTTTTGTTCATAAACACTTTACCTGTGAAACAAGCAACAACATCATGTCAACAGAAACTGGAAATTCGCGTAATTTGGAGCATCGCGCCGTGATTAAGTTTCTCGTTAAAAAAGGAAAAACACCTAAAGAAATTTTTGAAGAGATGTCATCAGTCCTTGAGGACTCTGCACCTTCATACACGATGGTTAAAAAATGGGCTCGGTTATTTCAACAAGGCAGAGAGACATGTGAAGACGATCCTCGTCCGGGACGCCCTGTGACCGTCTTGACCGAAGAAAACGTCAAAAATGTGGAAAATTTAGTTCTAGCCGATCGTAGAATTAAATTGTGGCAGATAGCTGAAGAGTTACAGATAAGCAAAGAACGAGTCGGAGAAATTTTGCACAATCATTTACACATGAAAAAAATTAGTGCGCGTTGGGTACCGCGAATGCTCACACCGCTCGACAAGCAGCGACGGTTAGAGAGCTGTAAAGATTTTTTGGAGTTGTGTCAGCCCGATTTGGATGAAATTTGTAATCGTATTGTGACCGTTGATGAAACGTGGATCCGTCAATACGATCCCGAGTCAAAACAAGAGTCGATGCAATGGATAAAAAAGGGAGAAAGGCCACCAAAGAAGTTTAAAGTGGAAAAGTCGGCATCGAAGCTTATGGCTACCATTTTCTGGGATAGCGAGGGAATTTTATTGATTGATTACTTGCCTAAGGGAACTACAATGAACGGTCAGTATTATGCTAATTTACTGGCTCAGGCACGTGAGGCAATCGTCGAGAAGAGACGTGGGAAGTTGGCGCGCGGGGTGTTGTTTCTGCAAGACAACGCGCCCGTTCACACCGCTCGAGTTGCGAAGGATGCCTTAAAATCCACGGGATTCGCAGAAATTGACCACCCTCCCTATAGTCCGGACCTGGCACCCAGTGACTTCATCCTTTTTTCAAATTTAAAAAAGGAGCTACGGGGACGAAGATTTTCGGATCACAATGAGATGAAGGCGGCCGTAGATAGTCATTTTGAGGAGAAAGAGAAAGAATATTTTTTTGGCGGTATCAAAGCACTATATTCACGTTGTGAAAAGTGTATATCACTTGAGGGGGATTATATTGAAAAATAAAAAATATAAAGTTGTATATTTCTTTCATTAACTACCTTAGGCCGCGGACTTATCAGCCGCCCCTCGTATTTAGGTTCCAGCGCTGGCGTCGTTTAGTTGAAATTTAAAGCAAAATAAGTCGGTCGCTAGTCGGCACAGGAGGTGTGCCAGTTGTTCAGTGAATATTTTTATTCTACTTTTTTAATCCAGCACTGTGAGTCCCCAACCCAACAGTGATACTAGCGCCCTTCATTCAATGGTAGACATAAGTTCAATTGAGGTGCAGGAATCATACGTGTTGGCATTGTTGAAGGGTCTTGATGTTAATAAATCAACCGGTCCTGATCTTATACCACCTACATTTATAAGGCAGTGTGCAAAAAGTCTTGTTGTCCCACTTACTCTTTTATTTAGGCGCTCGCTAAGCCTTGGGGAGTTACCGGTTATTTGGAAACAAGCTTTTATTAGTCCTATACATAAGAAAGGTCCTAAGAATGTTATAGAAAATTACCGTCCTATCTCCAAACTGTGTATCTTTTCCAAAATATTAGAGAAAATAGTTTATATTCAACTCTACACATCATAAAAGCATACCTTTGACGATGCCCAACACGGTTTTCTAAAGGGAAAATCAACAACCTCAAACCTCATTTTGTGTAGCGACTTCATATCGGAGCACATTGCAAGACCCTCGCAGGTAGATGTTGTGAACACCGACAGTTTGTGTACAGTAAAGCCTTCGATCGAATCAATCATGAACTACTGCTTGAAAAGCTTAAATTGGTGGGCGTTCACGGTGACTTGTTCAGGTGGTTCTCGCCATACGTGCGAGATAGATGTCAGGCAGTTGTTCTCAATGGTTACACGTCATCTATGGTCCCAATCCCGTCAAGAGTGCCGCAGGGTTCTCTGCTTGGACCTCTCCTGTTAATTATTTTTATTAACGACATATCAGCCTGTTTCGTTCATTCTAAAATCCTTCTTTATGCAGACGACATGAAAATTCTTTATCCCATCAACCAAATAGAAGATGCAGCTAACTTACAAGAAGACTTAAACAGGTTTCAGGAGTATTGTATGATGAACATTGTAACAATTTATTTTTAACTAAATAAAAATAAAACATAAAATTAAAGAGTAAGAAATACTTATATCTAATTAACACTAATAAAATAAAAACAAACTTACTAACTCAACTTTATTCTAAATACTCCAAATAATAATTCCGACAAAACTAGTAATTATCACTGTTGACTGAGGAGTATGTTATTTGAATCAAGTAACTCCCTAACGCACGTTACGGTCTGCGACATACGCTCTTGCGCTGCCGGTTTGTGAAAGCGATTCTGAAGGTCACGGCTCCTCGTCCCTGCGACACTAGACGACCGGACACGCTCTGAGGAAGACGCGTACCAGTCCCTATAATTCTTGTTTACAATTACCTATATTTGCTACTACTGTGCCTACTCAGTTTTGTGTGAAAATTAATAAAAACTCTTATGTGAATTCCCCAATTAAACGGGGCCCACCTACCCGATACCGGACGTCACCGCATACTACCCTTCCTACTGTGCGCACTGGCGTACTGCTCTGCCCCACTGCTGATCTGGACCACTACTCAACCTAGCAAGCCGGAAGCAGCCTGCGGAGAGATACTACCAGGACAGTGATAGTGAGAGGGACCTAACTACATCAATTCGGTCAAACTCGGAACCCACCTAATAAATTCTTATCTATTGTTAATCTTTTCTTTTTATTTTGATCCCCTCCCCTACGGAGAGTGTGACAAATGGCGCCCAACTATAGGTAAAATTTGACCGAATTGTGTATTTTGGTTTTTATCGCATTAGATAGTTTTTCTTTGGTGTTGGCTTAACTTCCTAGTTTTTAAGGCTGATTGTACTAATTACGTAGTATATAGTGCACGGTTACAGGTCTCACAACGTTTTCTCTCTATTTGTTTAGACATCCTTTATTTTCTCAATTTTATCACTACTGTCACCGTACACTAGATAATTTAGATACAAATTGTAATCATTAGCTAGTGCTTTGTACCACTTTGCAACATTTACAGTATAAACATGTCTCACCCAATCAAATTTCTTTCTCTACAAAAAGCCGAGCTTCAATACGAAGTTGAGCTTCGTGGTGGTAGTGGTGAGACGGTACAAGATTTACGAAAAGAAATAGTCAAACTTTCACAACTTTTGCCGTCTGAAGACATTCTAGAGTCCCACTTAGAGGCTTCCGATGATTTAAAAGAGGTCAAGGAAACGCTCATTAAATCACAAAATAATTTAGCTAATTTACATACTAAATTTGATAAAAATTTGCTTAATAGAACAGAGACGCTTTTAAATCACTTGTATCACCGCATCAATCGCATTGTGAACGCAACAGAAATAAACGACATATACAAGGTTTGCGTAACAAACTTTAATATTCAATTTAAAGACCTATCATCTTTAAAACTATCTAGCGCCCAGGCAACTAGCGCCCCATCAACAGCCGATACTTCGAATCCTACCACTATATCGGTAACGTGTGAGCGAAGTCTGACGTCAGATATAACTAAACTAAAATTTAATGGAGTTACTTGTGTCCATGCCTTCATTCAAAAAATCGAAGAATTTGTTTGTTCCCGAGGTATACCTATCGAAAGAATACCGTCACTGGGCTATGAAATATTTGACGGCGATGCATTACACTGGTTCCGTTATAACAAGGATAAAGTTAATTCATGGTCAGAACTACGTACCCTACTTAAGCAAGATTTCAGCAGCAGTGATTACGATTATAAATTTACTGAAGAAATTAGGTCACGCACTCAAGGCGAACACGAAAACATTATCATTTATCTTTCGATAATGCACGGTATGTTTTCACGCCTTAATAAGCCTATTTCAGAAGAAGCTCAGCTAGAAATCCTACTGCACAACATACGACCTTGCTACGCTAACACCTTAGCTGCTGTCCCTGCTTCTAATATTAAAACTATTGAAGACTTAAAAAAGGTATGTCTTAGTTACGAGACTGTTAATTCTAGATTTTCAAATTGTCGGGAACCTCCCAAAGCATCGTCTAGCACGATCGCCCCAGAGTTCTCCTATAAACCAAAATCTACATACTTAACTAATTACAAAAATGAACCTACAACGAATTTCAAAAGATCTGATCAGCCAAAACCTAGCACATCTTATTACAACAATAATTCATTTAAATCTAATAAAATTCATAATGATTCTAACAAATATAACTTTGGAACCAATAACACAAACCAAATATCTGAAATCGCAGCAATAAACGCTCAGTCATATAAAAATGTTTTCTGCCCACGTTGTAGAACAGACAAACACTCATTGAGAAACTGTAGTCAAGATAGATTCCTTATCTGTTTTAAGTGTGGCAAAAAAGATGTGAAATATCCAGAATGCTCAGATTGTCACCCTCAACCTTCTACTGAAACCTCAAAAAACTGATTAGGCCCGATTGGAGTGATCGAGATGGAGAATGGAAACGCTGGTTAACGTTCGTTCGCAATTTCACTAATTTTAGTTCGGTCGCTTCAATCGATAATAACGTAGTTGATCGCATTAGGCCTTACATTCAAATCGACGTATCAGGTTTCACCATGATTGGTCTACTTGACACCGGATCATGCGTCACTATTTTAGGAAATAACTGTCACAAAAAATTACTTGAAATGGGATTTCAGCTACAGGATTCCGGAAATCTAAAATTCACTACTGCAGGTGGTGAAGCAGTCTACTCTATTGGAATGCTGTCAATTCCGATACTTTTCCAAAACGAAAAACACACATTGGATGTGCATGTCGTTCCTGAAGTAAAAAATCCTGTTATTCTTGGAATCGATTTTTGGCGTAAATTCAACCTATTCCCTAAACATTTAGATGCAATTCTATTTCACAAAGATTCTGACCATGAACTGAAATCTGATTCTTTGTCCGGATCTCAGGCATTTCTTTGTTCTTACGACCACCTAACTGATACACAAAAAGCTACTGCTGATGAGCTTATATCCCAGTTCCGTGATATATCATACGAGGAGCGGGGATTAGGTAAAACTTCAGTAATCACACACCGAATTGACACTGGGGATGCTGCCCCCATACGTCAACGTTATTACCGTATGTCTCCTGAAAAACAACGGATACTAATTGAACAACTTAATGATATGCTCAGAGACGATGTTGTCGAGCCATGTGAGAGCCCATGGTCTTCTCCTGTGCTACTCACTCCTAAGAAAAACGGAGAACTTAGGTTGTGTCTAGATAGTAGAAAATTAAACTCTGTAACAAAAAAAGATGCCTATAGTCTTCCTTACATCTCGGAAATACTAGACAACCTTCGCGACGCTAAATTTCTAAGCAGCGTCGACTTATCCAAGAGTTTCTGGCAGGTTTTGATCCATCCGGATGATAGGTGCAAGACTGCTTTCTACATACCATCTAGAGGTACATTCCAATTTAAGTCTATGGCCTTTGGATTAACTAACGCGCCTGCTACGCAACAAAGATTAGTTGATTTACTTTTCTATGGCCCTGAATTTGAACACAAGGTCTTCGTGTTTATCGATGATATAATAATTGTATCGGAAACATTTGATCAGCACATAAGCTTACTTAAACGCGTTCTAGATAAACTACGAAACGCAAACTTAACTATAAACCTCAAAAAGAGTCAATTTTTTCGTAGCCAACTAAAGTATTTAGGTTACGTAGTGGACGTAAATGGGCTTCACGCAGATCCTGAAAAGGTAGAGGCTATCTTTAATTATCCCACCCCTACAAACCGTAAAGAGGTTAGACGCTTTTTGGGTACTGCATCTTGGTACCGCCGATTCATACCTAACTTTAGTGCCCTTGCATCGCCACTAAATAAATTAACGTCTCAGGGCAAAAAGAGCCCACCCTTTGCCTGGTCTCAAGAATAAAAATAAAAATAATTAGGATTAAAAATAATGTAGGGCCTAGAACACTGCCTTGTGGCACCCCATACGTCACGCAACATTCGTCACTAATATACGAACCAAGTTTAACGTGCTGTTTGCGATTGCTAAGGTAGTCCTCAAACAGAGCCAGAACCACACCTCTTACGCCAATAAGCTCCAGCCTTTGTAAAAGAATGGGAACAGAAACTGTGTCAAAGGCCTTTTTCAAATCCAAAAAAACTCCGATACATTTTTTTCCTCTGTCAACCTTTTCAACAATGTGAGAAGTGAGAGAGATAATGGCATCTTCGGTTGAGAGACCTTGCCGAAAGCCAAATTGTGAATCAGATAAGAAGGCAATTTTGTTTAGGTAGTTTAAGAGTCTTTTATTAATAAGCTTTTCTAAAATTTTGGATATCACAGTTAGGACTGAAATTGGTCTATAATTCGAAACATCATCTCTGTCCCCACCCTTAAACACAGGCGTTATTATGGCCCGCTTAAGTGCGTCTGGGAAGACACCTTGCCCAAAACATAAGTTGGCTAAGTGCGAGATTATGGGAACCAACATTTCATAACCTAATTTTATAAGTTTAGTTGGTACATTATCCCAGCCTGGTGCGCTTTCAGTGTTAAGGCTCATCACGATTTTGTATACTTCTTCACAAGTGGTGTTGTGAAGAGCAAAAGAAGAGATCGGCGAATGAGAAGACTCTTTGCAAACTTTTGTTTGTTGTGGGGAACTGGTTTTTAAAATGTTCTGGGCTAGAGTCTTCCCGATGTCTGCAAAGAAAGTATTTACGTGATTGACAGATAGACTTGGGGTATTATGTGAGTCCAGCAATTCTAGACCATTTGATTTTTTCGCGTTACGGTTTGTTATATCATTTATTGCTTGCCATAGACATCGTGAATTTTTCTTATTTTTAGCCAAAAGCTCATTTTGATACTGATTTTTTAACTTTCTTACCAGATTATTACAAAAATTACGGTACCTCTTATAGGTAGTTTTTAAGACTTCATTAAATGGGTCATACCGTAATCTTCGCTGCATATTGTTTCTGTTTTGAATGCATCTTAAAATACCTGTCGTTATCCATGGTTTTATTATACGACATTTAGAAGACATTTGTTTAATTGTAGTGTTCTCTTTAATACAGTTTTGTAATTTGGTAGTTAAGGTATTGGTTAGCTCCGTTGGATTATAGCATGATGTAAGATCAGTTAAGTTACTTTGTTTTAAACTCGTAAGTGCTTTTTCGTAATTAATAATAGTCTTAAAAGTTGATTTATTATTTAAAGTTTTATTACATTTGTTTGTGAGTTTAAGAAAGACCATGTGATGATCAGTAATAGTGCTGTCGAAAACTACAATAGATGCCGCATTCTGAGTGTTATCTAGTTTAAGTATAAAATGGTCCAAGCAACTCTGTTCTCTTGTAGGCAAAACGTGACCAGGTAAAAGGCTATGTTCGGCAAGCATGTTTAGATAAGTGAGTCTGTTGCATCGATCGTGTGAATATTCTTTAGTTTTATTCGTAGTATTTATGTTTATGTTGATGTCTCCAGTAATAACAATATTTTGATGTGTCTTAATAGTGTCTAGGTAAATGCTTAATGAATCAATGAACTTATTGGCATTGGTGTTGGATGGTGACCGATATATGCACACAATTGTATAACACGGGAGTGTCACCTGTACACATGATGCATCTGCTAATTTGATCTCTTTCATGCTACATTTATGTTTAGTTTTTAAATATATAGCAACACCATCACACTGATTAATATGATACGTAGTGCAGAATGATGTATAGTTAGTTAGTTGGGGTATTGGTTTATTATTATCAAGCCTACATTCGCTTAATACGAGTAAGTCTGGTTCAAAGTTAAAGTTAGACAGAGAGACACATAAGTCGTCGAAGTTTTTATAAATACTACGAATATTTTGGGTAATTATAGTAAAATCTGTATGTTTATTGTATTGACTAGTATTTGAAAAGTTTTGGATGGAGTCCTCTCTTGACTGCGCGACTTGAAATTGGTCTATTACTTGTTGGTTATCAAACGAGTTATCCATATTCACTATTTGCGGAAGAGCTGAATAACAATTCCAGTAAAGATTTATGTGATGTAAATAAGGAAGTGAAGGCTTTGAGTTTGCGATGAGTAATATTTGGTGAGTGTATAAAAATGAGTTCTATGTAAAATTGTGTATTTAAATATTGGGTGTGTGTAAAATTATAGAAACATTCCATTACAGACCCGATTTTGGAGTGTGACAAATTACTTGGAGGTGCTTTAGGAAGGAAAACGTTGAATAGTAACAGTTGACGGATGTCCAGAGAATTAGATTCGGTTTCTAGTCACGTTTTTAGCATCAAGCCACTTATTTGCGCTTCAGCTCGCACGGTTATAATAGGAGAGGCATCATTTTCCCGTAAGTATATTCGGCCATATGCAGTCCAGCAGTACTTGTAGGTATTATTTTTGACAAGTTCTCGCGCTAAAAAGAATAACCGGGCAGCCTTAGGCGTCAGCTGCTCCGACACAAAAATGGGGGTGTCTTCCTTCTTCTTAAGGCCTAGATGTTTCGCAGAGAGCTTATCTTTTGTTCTTCTGTTATATGCCTTGCACCTTGTCAGAAGCTCTGTCTTAATGATCGTGGACGAGGTTTCAACTACAATTGGGCTGTCGGTTTTAGCATCCTTTTTTACCTTTACTCGGTAGATATCCTTTATGTGTCCCTCATCAACCTTGTATCCCACAGTTTCCGATAGCTTGGTCACCATGTCTATAAGTGTTTGTCTAGTTTCGTCGGTTGATTTAGGTACGTTCCTAATTTCGAGGTTGGCCTTTCGTCCCTCCCGCTGAAGATCTTCAATTTTTTGTTCCAAAACACCTATGTATTCCTTGTCTTTTCTACTCTCGGCTTTCATCTGTTCCAGAGTTTTCTTGAGGTCTTCATGTTGCGATGCCAGGAACGAGATTGTACTGTCAATGTTAGCATTCGTATTTTTCAATTCTAGAAGAGTAGGATTTATTTTCTTGATCTCGCATTCTTGTGCTTTTATTTCTGTGAAATGTTTCTCTAGGGCATCTAGGCGTGTATTTTGCTGACTCTGTAGAGACTGAAGCATGATGTGTAGTTCCTCTCTAATTATTTTTCGAAAATCATCTCTATCTGATTCCTTTTCAGTATCCGACAGACGCCGCCGCTTACTATCCCTCTGTGTAACATTAACATCTTCAAATGCCTTACTTGTCGGTCTGGCGATATCGGAGTCAGACGCGCTCTGTGACTTGTTGAGTGCCGCAGCTGGTGGCGAGCGCGGTATTTTAGGCATTTTGTTTAAATTACACGCTCTGTGACACCGGAGCTATTCGTAGCACACAAGCTGGTTCTCGTAGTCTCGTAGCGTCGCGTAGTTGCGTGTCGTAGCAATGCCGTAGCAGGCACCCAATTGTGTTAGCTAATTTCAACGCGTCGAGTTATCGCTCCGGTAGCTCAATGGCGCAAGACTCACCCAACACGCAGCAGGCACCAAGTTCAAATCACGACATCCAACAAAAATATTTTCTAAAAATATTTTTAAAAATTTATAAATAATTTAACGGAGTCACTGCACACAACCGCTCACCGCGGTGTCCGAGAGGGGAGGAAAGAAGATTGCTAGCGGTCTAATAGACTGTCCTGAGCTCTTGAGCAAACTGTGCATCTGCACACCAAGGAAACTTTTGAGGAATCCCAACCTTTTGCACGTCCCTACAGCTAAAACAAATTACAGGCGGAACTCTTATTTACTTAGAGCAGCAAATCTTTTTAACGAATGTCAGTACACTTATGACTTTGATTTGTTCTGTACTAGTGTAAGTCAGGTTAAGAAACGCATGTGTGACGATTTTTTTGAACAATGAACTTGCCTATACTTTTATGAGTAAGCTTTATAAATTTAATTCTTATGTACTCTAAATTCTATCAGTGGAGACATATAAATGGCCTTCTTTTTATATAAACTATTTTTAAGTATATTTCGAGCTGTAAGTCTTCCAAAAATTTAAAATAAATAAAAATAAAATAAAATAATCCTCTTTTTCAGCTTCTCATTTTTGTTGTATAAGCGCCCTTATTACAAGTGATTAAAATACCAGATGACGGGGCCCATTACTATGGGTCTCATAAGATGGCTCAGTGTCGCCCAGCGAGCGGTGGCGAGAGCGATGCTTAGTATTTCTCTGCGCCATCGAATCAGAAATGATGAGATACGCAGGAGAATTAAATCGAGCGCAATTGCTCGAAGGATTGCTGAAGTGCAGCTGCTGAAGTGGCAGTGGCCGGGCCACATAGCGCAACGAACGACGATCTGGAAAAGGTCACTGTTTGAGTCCTATGCTCAGCGTTGGGCATCGAAAGGCTGATAATGATGATGATGAAGATACCACAGTGGTTAAATCTCTTCTTCTTCTTCTTAAGACACTTCAACTTTGAATTCCGGATATTACTGACGTTATAAACTCAAAAGCAGCTCTACTTTTTCGTTTGAAAGTTTTTGTTTTGAGCAAGCTTAAAGATCTTTATAATTCACAAGATAAAAGCCATTAAAAATACTTTTACTTCCAGGTCGCTCAGCTGCAACGATTCCTTCAGCATCGTATTCGAAAACAATGCTTCAAACAACTCTCACCACTCTCAAAACTCGCCACACCACTCAAAAACATCTCCACATCACTCCAAAAAGTCATCGAAACACTTCAACCAAGACTTCAACATCAGTTCTACGCCAGATATATCCAAAAACTTGGGAGACTATGCCAAAACGTTGTCGAAAAATGTCACGAGTGGAGATTTCCCCACGAGTGATTTGTCAAAACAAATAGCAACCGGAGATTTTGGCGTAAATCTCCCGAAAAATATGGGGAGTGGAGATAATAATGATTCGTTCATTGTGTTCGCGAATTCGGAAGATAAATCGGGGCACAGCGAAGCGAGAAAAGAGTCGTCACGCGATAAGAGATTGGAGAGAGTGAAAGAGATAGATGGGTTTACTAAGACTGAGACTACAAGTAGTAAGAAAAAGGTGAGTTTCGGCTTTTACTTTTTTCCTATTGCTTATTGGATAGTGTGATGTTTCACTCTTTTTAAACATAATATACTCGTAATAGCTCTAAAATATATCTTTTGAGTTAAATATCAACGGAATAAATACAGTAAGGCAGAGAAATATATTTTGCAAACAGAATACGGAAAAAGTGGTATACATATTCGTAATGTCTCATAATCTCATAATAAATAACCCACAAGATCTTTAACTTGTCTGCCTGTGCTTTTGAAACAGTGCTAAAATATAAATTTTATTTACTCTTCCACCAATATGTGTCAATAGCTTAAATAATAAATAAATATAATATATTTGTTTGGTATTTTTTTGCCTTCACAACGCTATTTTTTAATTTCGAAAAGACAACACTTAAAAAGAGCATTAGACCGGACTTCCAAAGGTCGGGGGTTCGATTCCTCCCCGATGACCGGAGCCGAAAAGAATTTTTTAAGTGTTATGTCTTTTCGAAAATAAATATATAATCAAATAATATATAACTAACCTATAAACTTTTTCCAGAAGGGCCACCGCCGCCACTGGTCGCTGGATCTATGCGTGCGCGAAAATCAGACACCAGCCAACGATACTAAGATGTATCTCTACATACAAATGCAGCTGTGCTTACGCGACAGCTTACACGACTGGCTGAGGCACAACCGGACCCATGCCTCTAGGGGTGATAAGGTAACAATTGCACGTACGCTCGTTTATTTTCTTGTGAAGAATAAGAGCTTTATTGTTTTGTCATTATAACTGTTCTCAAGTTCATTTTAATCAGTCATTATTACTACATGTACTCGTATAATAATAAATCAGACACACGAATATAAGCATGTACAGGTAAAAGAACCGTTTTACCCACGAACACCAAAAGGTGTCGGTCTTAACGCTGATTGTTGCATTTTTTAAAGGTCGATGGCGTTATATTTTCGGCCAGCGATTCGTCCAGTGTGTGGATCCGGCTTTAGTTAAAGTCGAGTTAAAACCATGTAACCAGTTTAATGTATCTCATTAATTCGTATCAGAGCTTTTGCTCTTTTTTGTTGTTTTGAAGCGTTGCATTTTTGCAAATTCAATTTTAACATTACAGCCACATCCCAAATGAGTAGAATTTTATTTTCTCGTTGTTTCTACAGTTGTACGCACACATCAAGTTAATCACTGCGGTATCTTATGCTTACGTAATCAGGGTTTTTTTTTTGCAATGAAAATCAGTAGCTTGATGTGTAGCCGTGTGAACTATAAGCTTCAACCTCAATCATACCCTCATTATTTCACAGGTCAAAGTCCTCTTCAGCCAAATCGTTTCGGCGGTTGAATACGTGCACCTAGCCGGTCTGATCCATCGCGACTTAAAACCAAGCAATATATTCTTTGCGCCAGACGGTCGCGTCAAAGTGGGAGACTTCGGCCTGGTGACAGCTATGAATGACAGCTCGCAAGATGGCGGCCCTGGACCGACAGATGAAATAGACGCGTACGCGAGACACACTTATCGAGTTGGTGAGTTATTCAGTTTTATGTGATTTAAATTTGTATGACTTGTGTTTTTGATTGAGGTCTATTAGAGAGCGACTAGCGCTCAAACCTGTTAACAATATTTTCGATAGTTGTACTCCGGATCCACACAGTGATTGGAATTGTTGGCCCTCACAATGTGTGGATTTATAAAAAAGTGTTGGCCCCAACGTTGATTGGTTGTTTATCTAGAAGTCAATAGCTTAATTCTTTGTGTCAACTATTTGGCCAGTATGTGGTTCCAGCCGTAGCCATTATGTACAGCCAAACTACAGGCTAAAATAATCTTAACTTAAAAATAATATTTTAAAGTCTGATCCCAAGATTTTTTAAATAAATAAATAAAGGGGCCACCACTCATATCTGTAAGTTCGTACGGGTAACTTACTTTGAAAGTATAAACAATATGTATGAAAGGCCATTTTGTTGTTTCATTTTTTAGCATAGGCATTAGGCAGCTGGTAGTGACTGGATGCAAAGGGCGGGAGATCGTGCGGTGTGGCGCTCCTTGGGGGAGGCCTATGTCCAGCAGTGGACTGCAACAGGCTGATATGATGATGATATGATGATTTTTAGCATTAACAATTAAAAATTTATTTATAATGTGAAATTAAAAGACACTAAAAGCACAATGAACTGCCACAGGCGTGACACGAATTCGCACCTCTCACAAACCGGGCAATTGCTCTCCCAATTGAGCTACCCTGATGCTTACTCATCGGTCCGAATTTCTTTAAGTGCTCCTTAGACTGCAGCCAGCCATGATTCATCGCTGTTGCGGTTAGATACCTACAACATCCGAATGTAACACTTTTTCAGCTGTATATCAATCAGTTAAGTCTAAATAGGCTGAGGACCCAGGTTGATTGAAGCAAAGATAACCGGTGTCGGTGGGGGTACTTAAGCAGCGCAGACGTCAGCTGTGAATGTGGAGAACACCTGCAAACCATGGCCCACCTCATGAACTGTCCCGCGTGCCCAACCACCTGCTCGCGTGAGGACTTACTTGTCGGTAACCAGAGGGCTATCACGGTAGCCGCTTTCTGGGCAAGTAAGATTTAGCCTGTCTTGCCGTCACGAAAGATGAAGAAGTTATGATGAATCAGCTCATTTATTGTATTTACTTTATTTCTAAGCTTTTTCAATGCAAATTTATTTACCCTGTGAAATCCATAAATTTTTCTTTAAGTGTGTTTTAATTCCACAGGCGGTCCATTTCAGACAGCAGTACATTTAAGTGTACTTTAATTTTACATTGTAAAGCTATTATTTTTCGTCCAGGTACCCACCTGTACATGTCCCCGGAGCAGCTGCTGTGCCGGCCCTACAGCTACAAGGTGGACATCTACTCGCTGGGGCTGATCCTGTTCGAGCTGCTGCAGCCGTTCGGCACGGAGGCGGAGCGCGTGGCGAGCCTGCTGCGGCTGCGCGACGCGCGCTACCCGCCCGCCTTCCCCGAGGAGTATCCGCAGGAGGTACGCGCTGCTCTCTACATCTACTGATCCTGTTCGAGCTGCTGCAGCCGTTCGGCACGGAGGCGGAGCGCGTGGCGAGCCTGCTGCGGCTGCGCGACGCGCGCTACCCGCCCGCCTTCCCCGAGGAGTATCCGCAGGAGGTATGCGCTGCTCTCTACATCTACTGATCCTGTTCGAGCTGCTGCAGCCGTTCGGCACGGAGGCGGAGCGCGTGGCGAGCCTGCTGCGGCTGCGCGACGCGCGCTACCCGCCCGCCTTCCCCGAGGAGTATCCGCAGGAGGTATGCGCTGCTCTCTACTTTATAACTATCACTGCTCTGGCTTTGTATTATAACTTCGCTCTGAAGGGTGCCAAAGCAGCTTTTGCTGGTAAAAACTTACAGAAGCTTCTTGAAGACACGAATGAAACCTTTGATGTGGTCATAGCTAATCTACTGGTGACTGAAGTATATGCTGGGTAATACATTTTTTTTTAAATTTTAGTAATGGCATAAGAGAACTTAGACTGCCACGCTGGTGGCAAAGTTTCTGCCTTACATCCGAGAGGTCCTGGGTTCGAATCCCAGTCCGAGCCAAAACTGTTTCTGAGATTTTCTGTCATGAATTTCTCGGAGTCAGGAAGTTGGCGGTGTTACACACCCGTGCCTCGGTGCGCACGTTAAGCCGTTGCTCCTGCGCCTGATCTCTCTCCGGTCATGTCGGATTGCGTAGTTGACCTCTGTTGGAATTTGCCGCCGTGGTCGATCTCGGCGAGGAGGACTATTTATTACTAATATTATGTACTACTTTTTAAGCTTCTTCATCGTGACCAGATGGCTGAAGGTCTTGACCACCAAATGAACGCTTGCGTTACGTATCAATGCTCGCCATGCATTTCTCTTTTGCGCCACATGTATCGCTCTCGGGGTATTACTCGTACAAATGGTGTCCGACCGTGCTTAGGCTTCTTCTATTTAATGTGAGGCTCGAAGTAATCCAGGGAGGTATGCATGCAAAGTCTCCTTCTTAATAATGACATTTGGTTAGTTTCCTTCTGTATAACATGGCACTAGAAACACCCCAAGGAGGTTTGCTAAGTCTTCTTATAATGTAGTAGTGTACTTTTAAATGTTGGACCGGGAGTAATTTAAGGAGGTATGCTTTGTCTTCTCTATTTGCAAAAATAAATTGATTTTATTGATTTTTATTTATTACTAGCTGACCCGGCGAACTTCGTACCGCCTTAGCGTTGCAATGATTGAACAATGTCATAGAATGACATTGACATAAGTTACGCGCGTTTTTTAAAATATGCAAAATTAAATGTATATTTTTCAATATTTCTGAGACATTTCCTTAATATTTTTTTCCATAAGAACCTTCTCCTAATAATAACAAATACAAAAAAAAAGAATTAGTGAAATCGGTCCAGCCATTCACGCATGATGCCGTGACCAAGGAAAACGGGTTTCATTTATTTATATATATAGATTGATTTAATAATATTAATCTAGGAGTACCTCAAGGATGTATGCTAAGTCTCCCTCTGAATAACATAGGACTTGGAGTAGCCCAAGGAGGTATGCTAAGTCTCCTTCTTAATAATATAGGAGTACCCCAAGGAGGTACGCTGAGTCTTCTTCTTTATATCATGGCACTAGGAATACTCGAAGGAGGTATGCTTAGTATTTTTATATTAAGATTGGGGCTGATCCTGTTCGACTTGTTCCAGCCAATCGGCACAAAGTCGGAGCTTGTCACGAGTCTACTGTCTCTACTGTTTTCATTCAATAACCTTAGTCAGTTGCTTTTTTTACTTCAACATGTAACTCGTATAAATTAGTGATTTTTGCCCACAGAGCGAAGTCCTCAAGCTAATGCTCAGCTCGGACCCGGCCCAGCGACCGACCGCTATGGGGGTGAAAGCGCGCGCACCACTCTACGAACCCACAGATGAGAGGTGGCATTTTACTCTGCCTAATGCCACTGCTTGAGGTAAACTGTACTTTATGTTACCATCTGAAGAGTTCGATATTACCCTAATATTTAGTCAAGGAGGTTTTTCGGTTTTTCTATGTCTTTGATGTATCAATATTTTGTTAAATTTGGTAATCAGATAGTTATCAAATTAACAAAAATTTTACTTGTTGAAAAATTCGATTCGGCTTACTGTCAACGTACGTTAAAATATCCAATCTTTATTATTGGAAACTGGCTCTGCTCTGTAAATAGTTGTCTTGCGTGATTGATAAAAGTAGCTAGGATAAAAAACTTCTTAGCATTATCTAATAAAAGCTTAGTTTCTTTAAATTTCAGAAGAATTATAAATAAGTTAGGATGTATAAAATCTTAACAATCTTATAAATGAAAAATGACTAAAAATTTCAGAAGATTTTTATATCAGCTAAGAGGTTTACCTACCAGTGAATCACAATAGCAATAATATTTTGTTATGTAAGTAATTGTATTTTGATAAGTATTAAGTAAATGTTAGCATTGTTTAAGTAGGATCAAAAGTTTTCAAAGATTGCAAAACCTCGTGGGTTTGCACATTTACTTTAATTTACTAGTTTTGATTGTATGACTAAATAACAATATTATCAAAGTTGTATTACCAAAACTGCCTAGTGTAATACCATGTATTCCTGCGCATTTTCTGTAAATATTAAACTTTCTTGTTAGGTTTAGATTTGTGGCGTCGTTTTTGTTAAGCTTGGTCGACAATACCGTAGTTTGAACTCGTTTGTGGATCAAGCTTGACGGTGTTTGTTATTGGTAAATAATATCTTAATTGTTTATCCCTATTAATATTATATCATGAGAAATTCAGTTTGTTTGTTTGTTTGTCCTTCTTTCACGACGCAACGGAGCAATGTTATGATATGTTTTTTTTTGTGTATAGGTAGGTAGGAGGCTGGAGAGTGACATTGCCTACTTTTTTTCCGTGAAAAAACATCTCAATCCCATGTAAATAGTGAAAAATCAACTCATAACTAACCATTAGATGGCGCCACTCGTTTAAGTTTTGTGGGCTGTGCGCAGTTAATTCACATTTACTACGCGAGAGAATAATTAAGTATTTCCACGTGGTCGAAGTCGTGGGCGGCCACTAGTAAGGTATATTATTTGTTAATGCTATCATAGAATCACTTAAATTATATAATTATTAGTAGATGATCATTTCAAGTACTTTAAGGTGGCTATTTCTAAACATTCGTTGGCATCTTAGTTGTAAAGATCACCCTTAGTAAAAAAAGTAATATCACATCATAATTTTGACTAAAATGAAAAGACAATCTTTTATCACTTTCACGTATTAATGTATGAATGACATAAAAAGGAGGCTAAAAAGTATTGGGTTGTTGCATTTACAAACTTATAACTTATTGTAACTTGAGGAGTTTATGTGTGTGATTTTAAACTATTTAAAATTGCTTAATGAATCTTTCCTTTGTTAGTACTTTCCATTGTAGAGACAAATCGATTTTTTACTTCTAAAACTTGTGTTTACCCTTAGAATTAATGTTTTGTATTGTATATTCTACAATACATCAAATAGTTTAATAAAGCAAAGCAATATAATTGTATTTAAATAACTATTTATAAGTGCAACAGTAAGACTGGGTTATGGGTATTGATAACGTTGGTGGCAAAGTCATTTTTCACTGTTGAAATCCGATACTGAGTGTACAGTTGATGTTTTGAGTCCATAGACTAAGGTATTTTATGATATTAATCGTTGTTTAAGTTGGTGATTAAACATGATAATATTATTAATAAAGTTGTTAAAATTAACCGTGGATTTTTATTGAAAGTTAATTTTAAAGTCAAAAGCTGCAAAAAAGTTCTTTTTTTCTTTTTTAGGGTTCCGTACCTCAAAAGGAAAAAACGGAACCCTTATAAGATCACTTTGTTGTCCGTCTGTCCGTCCGTCCGTCCGTCTGTCAAGACCTTTTTTCTCAGGAACGTGTGGAGGTATCAAACTGAAATTTTTATATGATACTTAGGTCTACTGTCCCTGGAAGGTGTAGAAAAATCAACCTTCTAAGCCAACGCAATCAAAAGATACAGCCATTTAGGCCGCAAATTTCCGCAAATTTTCGAAACTCGCACGGGAATCAAAACCTACAGGGTACTTCCCGTAAACTTAGAATATTGAAATTTAGTACGAAGTCACGTCTTATAGTACAGATATAGGAAAAATTACGAAAACCGTAAATTTTCAGTTTCATCATATTATAAAAAAAAAATTTTTAAAAAAATTTTTTGACAATTTTGAAAATTTCCTCTCCTTATCTACAGGTTTGTACGGAACCCTCGGTGCGCGAGTCCTACTCGCACTTGACCGGTTTTTTCTTGGTAATCTAAATTAGTAATTTTTCAATCTTATTATTTGTTTATCTAAATTTATTCACAAGGACGGGTAAACTTTGGCCCTTCGTTAATCAGTAGACAAAAAAAAATTGGTTGCCTGTAAAGTCGTTATACGGGCGAAAGTTTTACGTGACAACGACTTTGAGTGGTAAAATAATTTTAATGTGAATATTCATTCGTATAACATGAACCGGTGTGTATGCCTTTCCTCTCACTCTCTCTCTCTCGCTCTTAGGCGGGCTAACTGTGCTCGAGTGGTAGGGACGCGTGCCTTTCACTTTTTATGTCTGTCTCACTCGCTCTTAGGCGGGCTAACCATGCCCGAGTCGAAGGGACGCGTGCCTCTCACTGCTCTCATTGTGAGCGCATAACGTGAGCGGAGCGTAACGCAGTTTCTTGAAGTGTCACCCGGCAAACCAATTTATAAGACGTTGTCACGTCACGTCTTTAGAAAGTTTTGATTTTTAAATTATCATATATTAAACAGATTGAGAAGCCTATTGTCGTATTGTCCCCAAAAACACAAGTAACAAAAATGAATGAAATCATGATTCGACAGAATATTTATCGCAATCCAAAGTTTTCTTGTTATTTAATGGCGATTCGTGCGGAGATTCCATACGACAGTTATCTGTTTATATCAAGGTCAGAGTCCACTTATAATATAAACTCAAGTACTATTTAAACTACTTTAGGTACAGCAAATTATAAGTACATAATCTTTATCTCATCAGTCTTTGGATGTCCATAGAGTCAGTTGTGTGCAAACGCCATGAAAGGTTTTAGCAATATATTGGTTTTACTGTGCGCGTTTAGTTCCATAGATGCGTATAAGATTTTAGTTTCATTTGCTTTGCCTGTAAGAAGTCTGAATTTGCTGGGAGAAGGTGTTGTTAGACACCTCTTGAATGCAGGGCATGAGGTAATTCAGTACCATTTATTATACCTAATTGGTTGATGTAGTTGGAGTCTTAAAGTGCTTTGACTATGTATAACTTGAACTGCGTTCAAGTTTGAAGTTAAGTATAGAGCTTTGTTTTTGATGCAATAATATGTAATATTATGCAATAATAATAATAATATTTGCTTTTTAAATCAACATAATACCTATTTAAAAACAAATTTCCGTTTGAAAAGAACCCAAATGAGCCATCAAAATAGCTGGTGAGCTTCAACAGTTGGTCAGATTTTACTAGCCATAGCTAAGCACCACCGCTATTAAATTATCTTTTGAATAGAAAAACCGCTTTGATATCGGTCCATCCGTTAGGGAACAACAATGCCACAGTCAGACACACACATAAACACATACACAAACAGCATATGAGTCAAAGTTCTTACACCCCTCTTTTTGTCGGGGGAAAAAAAAATATATTATGACGTGACAACGTCTTATAATTCGATGGAGCCGGCTGCACGCACAAAAAAAACATGACGCATGCGGCGTTACTTCGCTCTGAGGCGTTTCATTCAAGGCTTGAAGTGCAAGCGAGAGCGCGGAACGAGCGACAAAGAGGCAACGTGACAAAGACGTTGTCACGTTCAACTTTCGTCAGTAAACCGACTTTTTTATGTCGCATGGGTATAACATTTGTGCGTTTATTATATTTGTCAAAAAGTATAGATCGATATGTTGTTATTCAGGCATATTCATGTTTCATTGGATGATCGGTACGAATAATCATGATATTTTACAGGTGACATACATAACAGCCTACCCAATTACCGATCCTCCGAAGAAAAACTTCCGCCAAATAGATGTAAGCAGTACAAAACAGCTTTTTGCAAGTAAGTTAGAAATAGTGAAATATCAACCAATCCCATTGGTTATTACTTCTCCTCTTCACCATAATCGGTTTTCAACCTTGACTCGAGTTTAATTAAGTTCAATTTACGGTAGCATATCATTTTCAGACCAAGATATCCTCAACACTGGCCACATGATGAGAAATAAAAACAAAAACAGCATCTTTTACGTTCAAAACCTCGCTCTGGAGGGTGCCAAAGCAGCTTTTGCTGATAAAAACTTGCAGAAGCTTCTTGAAGACACGAATGAAACGTTTGATGTGGTCATAGCTGATCTACTGGAGACTGAAATATATGCTGGGTAATTAATTTTCATTTTAATAATAGCGTAAGAATAGGTAATTGCTACGTAGAAGTGAAACTCTTTTGTCGAGACCCAAAGGCCGCGTTATAAATACCCACTTTCTCCCCTTAGCCCGTCATCCCCCTCAGACACCTGGCCTTTGTGACAAGGCTATACTGCTAGCTAGCGTGAGCTTATCTAGCTTTAAAAATGATTAATAAGTACACTAGGTAGGTATGTAAATAAACGAAGACTTATTTCCTAGATTATCAGCCTTCTACGACTGCGGAACAGCTGTAGGCTCATGACTTCATGAGCATAAAGCCTCTTCTCTCAAACCATCATACTTAGACTATCAACTATCGCCTGGTGGACTCGTCAGCTAATCCATTGTTCAACACTCTAAAAGCTTAATCCCTTGCTTGTTTTCCTAACTTACCAGCTCTCTTTGACTGCCCCATGGTCTGGCAGGAGCCAAACATGAAGAATACTCCACAGGAGCGTATTTCGTAGCCCTTTGCGCAAGAGCGCATTCCCTAATCCTTTGCCTGGTGGACCAGCCAGCCAACTCATCTTTAAACACTACTAAAGACGAACTTATTCCCTAGATTATCAGCCCTCTACGACTGCCCTATGGTCTGGCTATTCTCCATGGGAGCTCACTCTGTGGCCCTTCGCCTTGTCGACCAGCCAGCCAACCCGTCGTACGCGGCCGACTACCTCACAGGGCTGATACCGCCGCTGACCTTCGTTGGCAGAGTGGAACAGCTCTGGGCGCATTTGCAGTGGTACTTCTTGAAATGGTGAGTGAAA
Source organism: Pyrausta despicata (assembly GCA_963921415.1). Lineage (NCBI taxonomy): Eukaryota > Metazoa > Arthropoda > Insecta > Lepidoptera > Crambidae > Pyrausta > Pyrausta despicata. The sequence goes on from OY992864.1 coordinate 10,680,053, forward strand.
ATTTCCTGAGATCGATTGATTATTATCTGCATAACAACAAATCTGCACAACTTGATCTACGTTCCGTATTAGAAACCGACTAAAAACATTTTATAGCTCTAATGCATATTTCACACTCTCTAAAAGCTATGGTTAGAAAACCTCTAGTCTTTATGGTAAAATAAGAATAAAATAAAGTTCCGTAAATTCCGATTTAGATTTACATTAAAAACATCCAGCTTGTCTTTTGCAACCATATCAAAAATGCAATAAAGTGTCATATTGAAGTTATTTTTAAATGTTGTCTGTCTCTATTACTACAAAACAAACAGGCAGTCTTGTTTCTCTAATCTTTTGCGTCCATATTAACATCGTACCTCGTACGGTCCACTTTTCTTTCTAGGTGGTACACCCTTCCAGCCGAAGAGGCAGATTTCAACCGCATATTCGGTCCCCTCCTCGCCAAACGAGGTAGACAGATACCCTCCTACCAGGAGCTGATATACAACGCTTCCCTCATGTTTAGTAACGAACACCATGCTTTGGGAAACGTGCCGTCCACGCCTCAGAACTTTAAGTTTATTGGTGGCTTCCATATTGAAGATCCGCCGAAACCATTGCCTAAGGTAACTTATAGCTTGACGCATGGAGAGATATTGCTTGCCATTGGTGGCTCGTTGATTCTTCATTAACAGAACTTCATGATAGTGGATCTCCATGCGTAGCAAGATGTATGTGTACTCACACGAGAGTGTGTAGAATCGCCTTTAAAAGAGACATACGATTTTGTGGCCATCTTACTCATAACAAAGTAACCTAACTATCCCAGATTACAGCATCATTCTGTTTTTTTTTTCAAAAATTAACTGACTAGCAAGTAAATACGCGGCTGGGTCGTGGAAGTGTAAGAGTATCCTATAAAAATGCAGTATAAATCTTAAATTTATAGTACATAATCTTAGCTAGCCGTACAACCATACCCAATACACGATTACTGGGAACACACTACGTCACACATAAATGAATGAAAAATTAACTTCTCGCCAGGACCTTCAAACGATTACGGACTCTGCAAAGCACGGTGTCATATACTTCAGTATGGGATCCACTTGGCAAAGTAAAGACATCCCCGCGTCAGTGAAGGATAACCTCCTGAAAATGTTCGGGGAGTTGAAAGAGACCGTCATTTGGAAGTACGAGGAAGACCTACCAAATGTACCTGCTAACGTGCATATAGTGCAGTGGGCACCACAGCAAGGAATTTTAGGTAAGTTTCGATAGTTTGGTGATATACAGTAATATTGAAATAAATATACAAAATAAAACCCAAGGTATTTCATACTGCATTATGAATTTTTCAATTTGTTATTTTCAAAACTTTATTGCACAATGGGTGGACTTAAATGCTAAAAAGCATTTTCTTCCAGACAAATCGTTGAATTGCTTAAAAAAAGAAATCGATAGCGTATCTACTGTTTTCAATAAAAAAGGGCGCAGTAAGGCTATTTATATCTTGTTATGTCTGTGTAATAGTTTTCGTCATTTTTTATAATATCATTAAAATATCATTTTGACGGACAATAAAGAGTGTCTCCAATAGGCTTGTTACCACTAGAAAAGAAAGTCGCTGCGAGTTAGTTCTGAACTGAATGTCTATTTCGTTCGACGACCGATTGGTGCAGGGGTCATCATGTCGGACTTCTAAAACCAAGGGTCGCGGGTTCGATCCCCGCTCCGTACAAGCATATGTGTGCATGGACATGTGTGTTTGTGCTGGTCTAGGTGTTTTCTATGTATAATATGTACCTATTTATTTACAAAAAAAAGTATTTAAGTATGTTTATCCGTTGTCTAGTACCCATACCTCGTAGCTTACTTTGGGACGAGAGAATTGGTGTGATTGTTGTGAAATATTTATTATAATTATTATATAACATTTAATTTGATGCATCCTATATTAACCTTATTCAACCTTTATTTTTTCCAAGTGATATTTTGTGGCACTGTCTACATAACTATCATTTCCACAGATAAAGCAATGAGGGTTATTAATCAAGAAGTATACAAAACCGTTTTTTATTCGTTATTCTCGTTGAGTCATTTCTAGGAATTACTTTTGAAAGGTTACAAGTAACTTGATTCAGCATATGCGACCTTAATAAAAAGTATGTGGTACAGAATCTAACTGCAAAACTGGTGGAACATTGTCTGATCGCGATTGGTGGTCGCAATTACCCTATTGGCGGTGCGGTGTTATCATGGCTATATGCTTTATCAATCAATTTCCATTGTTTCCAGCGCACCCAAACCTGCTCTTCTTCATCTCCCACGGGGGTCTACTCTCGTCGACCGAAGCGCTCCACTTCGGGGTCCCCTCAATAGGCATACCGGTGTTGTTCGATCAGTTCATGAACGTGAACAAAGCGGTGAACCACGGTTACGCGCTCAGAGCGGCGTTAAGTGATGATCTGCCAAACGCTTTGAGGCCCCTGATAAGAGAAATGCTGGATAATCCTACGTAAGTTGGCCTCAAATTCAGTGTGAGTTTTATAAAGTGCACATATAAAAATATGCGAAAGTATGCTTAATTATAGCGACATAAAACCTTTGAAGTGGTGGTTTATCTATCCCCTTTTGTTATTTTTTTATCGCCAGTCAAACTTTGTACAGTCACAGTCCACTACTTGTGTGATATCTCAATTAAAATACGCTCAATTTACAACGTATATCATCTGATATATGACACAATTAAAATTAAGCATAGTTTCGCATATTTCATTATGTGTACTTTATGAAAACTTACACTGTATAAGACACTGCATAGTATTAATTTTTTTTCGTTACTAGAAACCAATAGTGGAAACATTTCAAAGAGTGTATGAAGTTTTTTAAATTGGTTTCCAACTCAAGTGATATTATATCAATTGAACTTTATACATTTTTTGTCACCGTGAGAGGCAAATACTACTGCACACTTTTATGATGCTTGGATATATATTTTTTAATCTTACCCTGATTTTTACCCCAGAATTCTACGATTTATCATACATAATAAAATCAAAATAGCATGTGAATAATGAACTAACCTTTAATTCAGTGCTTTTTCCTCTCTTTCTAGATACCGGCAAAAAGCGAAAGAGTTGTCTATGGTGTACCACGACCGGCCAGTAACGCCAGGCAAAGAGCTAGTTCACTGGATAGAACACGTCGTCATGACTAGTGGCGCCCTGCACCTTCGCTCGCCAGCGTTACAAGTACCGGTGTATCAAAAGTATTACCTAGATCTAATTGCAGTCATTTTAACGTTGATGTTAGCTGTAAAGAAAGTTGTTAGCTTCGTGTTTAAGAAGAAAGTTGGTGAGAAGAAAAAGATAAACTGATGATGGTTTGATTTAGTTAGAATTTTATTTTTATGACCAATGTGTTATAATTTTTAGGTATTGATTAACGTATCAATAAGTTTACAATTAAAAAATGTAATAAATACTATTAAAGACAATGAAACTTCTTGGCGAACTAAATTATATTGAATATTATACAGACGGTTTTCAATTTAAAAAAATTACTGGTTCTTAAATGGTTTGTATCGCCTTTAGATAAATACTGAGTTGTAAAGATGTAGTGGGTATTTCACAGAATATTTATGTTGAGTTAAACTGTCACAACGTTGCTCCATCTTATTAGCTATAGCCCATCAACTCTATATGCCATACGCCTACGCAAAAAATTGCGTCGAGTAATTGCGTTATTCTGTCGTAGCGTACTAGAAATATGCTAAATAATTATTTGTACAATTCAAATATTCCCCTCGTCTTTGCTAGCTCTGGCGTAACGCATACGATCTCGACAGCCTATAGTGTAAGGCGTTTTCCTAGGTGCTTGTCGCAACGCGACAAGTGCGACGCGGCCATCGATATGACGCGGCGCGATGCGGCGTTCCAACCAAACTTCAAACGCATTGTGTCAATGTCACGTTTCGTCACGTCTAAGAGACTATCATAAACGACGGCTGTCTGATATTTTCGCGTCGGTTTTTCGCGTTTTTCACTCACCTAGAACAACAGGGCGCGTTCACATATAACGTCCCTTTTACAGGATCTGTTGCCACTAGCTAGAGATAGTATTCACATATCATTTACATAATCCGTTTTAACGGAGATAGTGTCTACAGTAGAGACGGATCCATCTTATCAGTATCATATCAGCCTATATACGTCCCACTGCTGGGCACAGGTCTCACCTCAACAATGAGGTGGTGCGAGCCATACTCTACCACGCCGGCACAGTGCGGATTGGTGGAGGGGTGTGTGTAAGGCAAGTGACCAACCTTACTGTAAGATGTTATTAAGCCACCCGAGGGCCTCCGACCAGGCTTAACGACTAATATCTATCGATATTAACCGGGACCACGTTAAGCTACGTGCCTTCCGAAGCACGGAGATGCTTGTAAATAGACGTCACTTAAGTGGTCAGAATGGTCACCCATCCGAAACATGACCGCGCCGTAGGTTGCTTAACTTTTGGTATCACTTCCAAAGCGCTGCAACCACTGCCCCACAAGCACCTCTCATCAGTATACTGGACTCGAAATACTGATGTGTCACACGTTTAAATGGACGTGTAAAACGGACGTTATATTATGTGAACGCGCCCTTAGTGAGATATTAAACCCCAAACATATCCCCATACATGGCATAAACAGTGGGGCAGTATTCCATCGCCAACTTAGCGTAAGGCGAAGTTTTAGGAACACTGTACTTCTTAGTTAAAGCATTCCACAAGTGGTGGGCATAAGTCTTGTCAGAGGTCGTCAGGTTGCGGCCAGCTTCGAAGTATTGGCGGTTCTTTTTGTAGTAAACCGGGTAAAAAACCACCGGATCGTAGATTATGAAGCCTGGAATGATGAGACCTTGGATATGAATTGGGGAGAGGACATAAGTTAAGTGTACACGTATATTATTAAAGTAGAAGGATATATTAAGGAAGAAGCGTATTGTATATTTTAACACACACAAAGGAAACACAAAAAGTGGGCTATTCGAAATATTATGGTGGTATTTATCATTAATCTTGTTGAATCTGTCATGTATCGAATAATAACTTAAAATCTGTATGATATAAGAACCTTTAGTCCCGATTTGTGTGATCCGATGATAGGATAGGAACTATAGGTGATTTCTTAAATAAAACTATGATGACACAGCCTTACATACCGTTGCAACCATGAATCCATCTCTTCTTCTTGGTTTTGAAACACATTTGCTTCACAACTCGAGTTATCACACCCGGCCCGTTGTTGCCCCATACATTGGGCTTGTAACTTTTCATGAAGTCTCTGAAAATTTAATACACTGTTTTTATTCTTGAGGTGTGGCTTTAGGCACATTATTGAGACCAAACTTTAATATCAGTCTAGAAAATTCTAGGTATTGATATTAAATCTATAAAGAATTTGATTAAATATAGGTACTTACTCAATAGCAGCCTTAGCCATTTTCCGTCCCAAGCTATCTCTTGAAAACGACATAAGTCCGGAATCCACTGCATAGCTGCTCTCCCTCGCAGACCAGTTATCTGCTAGAGTATCAAAGGATTTCACAACCACGACATCAGAATCCATGTAGACCCCTCCATACTTGTACAGGGTCAGATACCTCAGCATGTCAGATGTATGGGAGACTTTCCAAGCACTTTTATTGTGAGGGCTTTGCTCCACCCAGGATTCAAGAGGCGTGCCTTTAGCGTATTCTTTGATATGTATCCGCATGAGTTTTACGTTATCATACTTTATCAGTTTTGAAAGACAACTCTGTTTGATGATGAAGTCTGTCACAGGACCACTGAAGAGGACATTGATTTGCCAGTTTGGGTTCGCTCTTGCTGCCGATTCAACAGCGCAAGCTTGTCTCGAATTCAAACCGCCTCGGCAGGAAGTTTCGTGCACGTATATTGATTTAGACGGAGGATCGAAGTGGTCATCCACTGCAGGCAATGCGTCATCTTCCGTGAAGTAATGACACGATATATCGTCCGTCATGTTCCATTTTATAATGTACATTTCTCTGGAGTCCTGGATTGTCAGCACGAATATGATGAGTCCGGTGATAATAAAGGAAATTATTGCTTTGTGTGAGCATTTTTTGCAATATGCAGAAAAGATAATTTGTGGGAGCATGTGGCCCGTATAATTTTAACACGTTTCTGGAATTAACATTAAGATAAAAGTCAATAGTTTACTAAGTTGGATAGTAATCGGAGCATTGCATAAATTTTTTTTGAGGATGGAACCACTTTTGTAACTTACCAAAGCTAACGTTTCTTTTGATATTATTTGAATGAACGTAAACTGAATTACTTCATGAGCCGTCCCAGAATATCTTCACCGTGAATAAACTAATTGAGTTAACTGACCCGCGTGTCACGTCGCAAAAATACATTTGATACTGTGTTCAGTCAACGTTATAATCGCAGCAGACAGGATGCGGATAATATTTTATCGTCAATATGCCATTCATACACAAAATACATAGTTTTAAAACAGTGCTTGTTTGGTTCACTGTGGTGAATAAAGTAGATGGATCAGAAGAAACACATTCATAAACAGAAAAAAAGTTTTATTTACAAGTCGCAAAACCTAGTATTGCAGACAGACAAAATATTCTTGACATACACTCAGCTTCCACCGGTCATCAATTCCTAAGTGGTTTTTTTCTGTCAATACTAAAGTCCTCACTGTTTCTTCACTTTATTACCTTTCTTATTGAAAACAACTTTGAAAACCGCTCTCATCGCAAACAGAACTCCTAAGACCAGCGCGATAAGGTCTAGGTATAACTTCTGGTATGTGGGTACGTCGATAGCAGGCGAGCGAAGATGGGCGGCGCCACGAGTCTTGATCACGTGGTCCACCCAGAACCTGAGTTCTTCACCGGGTGTCGCTATACGGTGGTGGTATACGAATGACACCTCCTTGGCTTTGATTTTGTATCTGAAAAGAGGAATTGTTTTCTTAAGTATGAATTTTTCGCAAAAATGTGAATGAGGCGTTTTTCTCATAAGAATATTGGGTTGAAGCACCAAGAGACGTGCCATCAAAAATTTCAAACTGGTGCTGATGGAACATAAGCGGTCATCGAGGCGGTCACAACTTGATGCGAATTTTCATTAGACTGCTTTAGTATTGCAAAAGGGCCCCTGAACGTGAAAACACTGGTCAGTTATGGTGGTACGCTTCGAAGGGAATTTCTAGCGCGTATTTCTTACACCAGCATATTTCCTACTGCTTATTCTGTTTGGCCAGCTACCTACAGCTTGGCTGAATTGAAAATCCCAACCAATTAGTGAAGGCTTTGTACGTTATTCCGGAAAATACTTTGCAGTCTATTGTGACTGCTGAGCTGCGGATGGCCTGATTGTACTTTTACCTTCACAATGATGATTTATCTCCCTTTCTCTCTCATCCCCTAAACTTACTTAGGATTATGTAGCATTTCATCGAGAGCTCCTTTGATTTCTTCCACCATCTTGTAGGATAAGTCGACCTTTACTCCAAACCCTTTTCCAACGGCTCTGTTTACGTTGATGAATTGGTCAGCAAAGACTGGAATCCCAATGATCGGCTTGGCGAAGTACACAGCTTCGGTGGTGGAGAGCAACCCGCCGTGAGTGATGAAGAGAACGCAGTTAGGATGCGCTGAAAAGGGTTAAAATGAAAAATTCAAAAAAAATATTTCTCGTTAAAATGAAGTAAACATGACATTGTGGTGGAAATATTTTTCGTAACCCGCTAGAAAGAGGGTAGAGATCATAATCAGTTCGTTTTTAGTTGGGTATAAATCGTGATTCCGAGATCAGATCAATCGATATACCTAGACGTTTTGATTGTTTGCTTGTTACAATACCAAATTTCGTATTACTACTTGACTGTCCTTTTTTAGGATCTTTTCTTTTTGATATTCGATGTTGAAGCTTTTGTCGAAGTTTCCTAACTATAAGAAAATTTAATAAATATCTACTACGTAACGGGAAGGACATAAAATGCCATTATTAAGTTATGAGGATCGCCGTCAAAAGAGTCATTCATTCTTACCAAGTATGCTCGTCTGCGGAGCCCAGTTCACTATGTGGACATTATCCGGTCGACCAGGTAGGACCTCTTCGAATTTCCACAGCACCGTCTGCTTCAGAGTCCCAAATACTTTCAGGAGACCCTGTTTGATCTCGTCAGGTAAGTGCTTGCTCTTCAAGTTCGAGCCCAGGCTGAAGAATATCACACCGTGTTTGGCGTTGTCTAGCAGGTTTTGCAAGTCCTGTGAAAATCCAAAGTACACAACCTGAACATTCACACAAATATGTTTTCATGTTATTCAGGGCGTGGGTTTGAATCCACGCCCTGAATAACATGAAAACAATGGATAAAGGATCCCACTTCTTCATTTTCTGCATCAGTCGTGTTAAAAATGATACACTAAGAGCGCCTTTACAAAAGCGTTTGTCCAGCGTAGGCTTTCGATGAACGTATGCGCAGACGCTGCGACAACGCGACGAACGCATCGCCTCTGCTAGACCTCACTCGCGACGCATGCGCCGCGTTACTGCGGTGTCATGTACAACCCTGTTCGTATTTGTAATCATTTTTGAATATAAGTAAAATAATTTTTTAAGTGTTGTCTTTTCGAAATTAAAAAATAGCGTTGTAAACGCAAAAAAAACAACAAATAAAATAAGTAAAATAGTTAATTGCAATCATTGTTTAAGTGTTTAGATAAGTGTGTGTATCCTTTTTTTTTATTATTCTTCGCACTAATTTTCTTTTAAAAGCAAAGCTAATAATAGTGCTTCCTTGTCGGAATCCATTTTGTTAGTGATAAACCCGAAACGAAAACGAAATTGTAGGTATGATGTCTGCGCCACGCTTGCGCAGCGTTCAATTAACTGCAGAGGAAAAGTTGCGATTGCGACGCACGCATACGTTCATCGAACGCCTACACTGGAAAACCGATTGTGTGAAATTTCTCTTAAAGTTTTTGGAATTGGTGACCAAATTCACCTTATTCAACAGAAGACAATACTCTGTTTATCTAATGCATACCAGTATTTGGCGATTTTTCTCTCAAAGCACTTCAATGTGGGTAAACCAAATCCTTATTTGCATTGCTATTTCTTATTATTTAACTAGATTATGTCATTTTTATTTTTTGTATGTATGTTAGTCTGTAAGGTTTTTATAATATGGGCCTGTATTTTTCATAATCTGTTGCATGAAATAAATGAATTATTATTATTTTATTATATGTACTCTTTTACTACACTTACCTCTGGAAGCGGAGCTATATTAGTGTCGATATGGTAGCCCCCAATTGGTATATAGTTCTGCGGTAGCCTTGTAGCCTCCCCTAGTGACACGTGGGAGTTCCCGAACATGAGGGATGCGTTGAACCTGAGCTCGTCAAAACTTGGAGGCTCCCGCCCCCTCATCCTGAAGTAGGGGGCGAGGCTGGCGTACACTTCCGAGTTTAAACTGCCGTGGAGGCTAGAAGAAGTAAATATAACCTAATTGCTTTTACTGGAACAAGTCAATGGCCACCAAAACTACGAGTAGCACTATTTGTACACTAAAGTGCAAATCTTATCTAACTATAGGTATGTATTCGTAAGTTATTGCAGGTTAATGTGAAGATACTAAGTGCAAGTTTTCCTGCTTCGCACTCTTTGCAAACGTGAATCACTACTTATTGTTCAAGAAATAATGACTACAGGATAAAGTACAGGTGGCAACGTGTTGAAAAGTTCTGAACTGCATTCATTGAGAAATTCTGAGCTGTTGGCAACTATCTATTAGGTCTTTATGTTGTCAATAATTAGAAGCCCATAGCAACTAAGATCTACTTCACATTGGGCGTGCATTTTTCTTTTTCAGGTTCCCTTTCCAAAAAAAAAATTACCACTATTTACCGCGTTGACCTGATGTAAATTTGAGACACGTACGTACTAATGTGGGGGAGGACAAAATCGGATTAAACACAAACAGACTTACATCTCCTTCTTATAGTATCCAGACACCTGGGTCCAGAGCTCTTCCACTCTCTGTAGGAAGGTCAAGGGTGATGTGTTGGGTGACCCGAGAGCGTCGGGCGAGTACGCCGGGTTAGTCATCTCATCAATCAGCCGGAGCACCATCCAGTGGGGTTCCACCGTTGACACCCAAATGTATGGTGCGTTGAATATGCCGGCGAAGCTGTTGAAAAAAAATACCATTGTGTTTTGGCTGCAACTAGTACGCCTCTTCATTGTGTAAATAATAGAAAGGGTAAGTATATTAGTGCCTAGGAATCTACAGTACGACGATCGGGGAACGGTGGCGCCTCATCGCCGGCCGCGCTTGTTGGATCGTCCTTACAGCCGTACAATGCGTAATGCGCAAGCTCCCACTAACCACGCGTTGCGCCTCATAGGCGATTTTCTCGCGCAGCACGATAATATTGACTTATTTTTTGACGGTTGGGGTGTATTAATTACCAATTTTTTTTAACTTTATTAACAAAAATTTGACATAGATGTATTTTATTATTTTTCTTTTAGACTAGCTAGATTGTACATTGACATTGTTTTTGATTTGATTGTATTGCTATTATTATTTTTCATTTATTGACTATAATTTGTATTTATATTTAAATTTCTTTGTGTACCTTGACCATTTTTCTAATTATGAATTTGGTATTGTGTTGCATGTATGCACTTTGGAGTGATCTGTGTTGATCTGAATAAATGAAATAAAGTAAAAGTTGGTAGCTGTCTACAGCTGGTAACGTGCCGTCGCGACGCGACACTTCTGAATTTTGTGTTTTTGTAATAATATTAATAAAATGAGTTTATTGCTTCCTATGAAAATAAATGGTAACAATGCTTAGCACTTAATACTATATAAAATAAAATATGAAAGCAATTGGATGCGGCTCAGCTATTGCTGACATAATTATGACACCCACTCCTTTGAGGTCTAATGTGAGGGTTGGGTAACGAGGGCTTTAACAATAAGTATGTTCTAAATCACACTCTGTAGGTATAACTCTGTGTATGTGTGTGTGTGTGTTTTCAATATCAGTACACATCAATTTAAAAGTAGGTATTTAGCGGCAGTGATCTCCAATATCTTTTTCTGATATTTTCTTATGCTAGTTGTTTCCTCAATAACGCTGCTTTATATTTTGCTTTGAAACATTATATGCTCATTTTTTAGCATAGAATAAGAGAGGAGGCAGAAAATTCCAAAAGCTTGCAGCGCGGTACTTGAAGGATCCTCGGTGCCTCGCGGACTTATGTTTAGGTATTTTCAGCAAATTTTGAACAGCCGACCGCGAAATTTTCCGAGTGATATCCCGAAATCAGGTAAGCTATGAATAAATCATGTGTCGCTTGCACGGAGGGTATTTCATACAAACACATTAACACATAGACGATGTAGTCTGCTAAGAATTCATGTCCCTTGCTACCAATTTATAAAACCGCAAGTCATGTGCACGCTTTCGTCAGCTGATCATAGTATCTTCCGTACATACAAACGTCAAAATTACGAGCCGCTCTGTTAACATAATTTTGATAACCTAAGGCCTTATTTTATCCAGTTATAAAGTTTTGTCATCCATGACAAACAATAAAGAATAATCATTTATTTAATTTTAACAGTCAACTAGGTCCTAAGGTGCTGAGCATGTAACTGTCTAGCGTCAGTTACATCGCATTGTCAATAGAAACAACTAGCCATCGCATCGTTTCGTATTATTATTGTCGATCAAATATTGACGATCACTTTGGTGTAATTGTCAAGAAGTTGACTATAAACCAAGCACACAAATCATGCTCATGCACACAAATGTTTGTATACTCGTAGTGCGGGGATTGACCCCGCGACCTCTTGGGCAAATAATCAACTTCTAAACCATTACATCAAAGTGGTCGACAAACTAAACTACTACGTACCTACTACATAATTATCATTACCTAGAATATAGTTCATTGTACATCCATTCTACCAAGATCAGGTCAAAATGTTCGTTAGGATCTTCTAGAAGCCTCTTCACGTTTGGGTTGAGGAAGGTAATTTTGTGAAAGTTTTCCATCATTGGCAACACTTTGTCCAATGGAATTCCGTTCTTCATTTCTATCATGTTCGATATATCCAAATCTGTAATTTATGAAAATAAAACTTAAATAAATATAGTTTCAGCCTATTTATACTACGTCCCACCCAAAGGTTACTCTTCAAAATATAAGACCGTACTAGCAATACCCAATGCGGTGGTTTTTGTACATACGTTAAGCAACCTCCTATATAATAACTGTCAGATATTATTCAGCCCCTCTAAGGCCTCTGACTCTGACTGACCAGGTATAACGATAAAAAGCTTAAACGATGCAATATTACAATTTTCAAAGGTATAGTTCAACTAAGAATAAAGTACAAATACTCAAAATAAAACAACATAGAGGGTTTGAAGAGACACCAGGGCTGGGATTATAGCTTAAACTTACCAGGCATTGCTTTGAAGTTGTCACTGACATCTATGTGTCGTACATTCGGAGGGTGAGACTTCTTTGGCCCTGGAGTTATGTAAGTGATCTAAAAACATACGAAAAAAGATAATGGCTTTTTCCCATTTACCCGTTGTCCCACGTGAGCGGACAAACGCGACAATATAAATATATGTAATGTATGACTGCCTCGTTGATGTAGTGGCAAAGATTCTGCCTTACATCCGATAGATCCTGGGTTTTCTGTCACAAATTTCTCAAAAACAGCTCGGAGTCGGGAAATTGGCGGTGTTACACCCCCGTGCCTCCGTGCGCACGTTAAGCCGTTGGTCCTGCGCCTGATCTCTCTTCGGTCATGTCGGATTGCCGTCTCACCGAACTTTGAGGGTGATGGAACTTTGGTTAATAGTCAACTTCTTAACCATTACACCAAAGTGGTCGTCAACATAAGTCACAAGTATTGGTCGCATCACGTCGCGTCACACTTGTCGCAATGTGTCGCTCACGCAGGACTATGTCTTAGCTGACTGATCTTTACTGCCGACATTCTTAGCGGCTACAAAAGAACAGCACAAATGACTAAATAGTTACTAGCGTAGCAACTGCTTGAAGGGAGCCTAACCGTTTGATGAGTTAATCAGCTAATTATGTTGGCTACCAGATTGATTTATCAGCCAGAGCATACGAGAAGCGAGGTAGTACATACAAATTAGATAAAATTCCTACTCTACGTATGGAATATGGAATACGTACGATAAATACGTAATATGGAAGTACAAATTGTTTGTATAAGTGGCGTAAAGTGCTTAATCAATAGCTTTGTTTACTTTTGTAACAGATAAGGTTGTAAGGCTCAAGACGAGAGTTCGTTTGCGAATAGAAGCCTGATTGCATGACTTTGCAAGTTGTTTATGTTGCAGATTAGGAAGACGTAGGTATGCTTTTGTCATTTTAAGTGGTAGGTATGGTGCCTACGTACTATGGTAACACGTACTTCCGCTCTGTAGTTACCCCTCAAGGCGGTGAAACGCGGTCCTTACTTACTAGTAAAGCAAATATTGATCCTTAACCAAACCAACCTTTTCAATGACCTGCTCAAGTTGTGAGAAGGTACGTTTGGAGGAATGTATGTACTATGCCTGCCATTTTAAGTTCAGCTTCTTCTTGCTGATAGAAATAAGAAGTTACTCACATCATGGCCAGCCGCTGCCAAGTTCCTGATCACCCCTTCGCCTAGGATCATGTGGCTCGGAGCCGGCATGGGGAACACCACCAAGATCCTGGCCGCATCGCCGATGGATGCGCAACATAAAGTCGCCAGGATTAACCAGGAACTTAGTAACAGTTTCTGCAAGTTATACGAATCTTCTTCATTCATCGTGATTACCCAGTGTATAATGTACTCTTTGGTTTCTGCAGCTTAAGACGAATTTAAGACTTTTAAGTACCGAGACTATATCATCGCAATAATGTCGATATGTAATTTCATGGATTTGATGCAACCAAATACGTTAGAAGAAACAGTAGGATCCTTTATTATACTTAGTCACTATATTCCCGCCAGAGCGGCTTCGCCTGTGTGGAAATCGGTTCTCTAATATATTAAGCATGTTATTAAACATCAAATATAGCCTATGTTCATCAGGGATAATGTTTCCTAAATTAAATTCTACCCATCTTATGGTAAAATATCTTTTGAGGAGTTTTTTTTTTGAAAACAGTTCAGTATTTTTGGAGCCTATTCAATTTAAAAAATCAAACAATCAAATCTTTAAGAATTAAAGTCACGCCGCTCAAATGCCGCCGCACGCCGAATAAGAGACACATATCAAGAAAAAAAAATTGGCCCTTCCAAGTCTGTAGAAGCAAGTAAAGCAAGTACTCACATAGGTACCTTACTACGTGACGTATGGTTACCCCTGTATGCATTTATTCTTCAATGAAAAATAATCTGCCTGTTGGTTGTTACGTTACGTATTACATTTACGGTTAGACGATTTCACAAATTGGTCTAATTTATGGTCATGGCCTTGCATGTCTGGCCTCTGGGGCAACGCTTTTTTAAGAGTCATAGTAAATTATCTTATTTTTGGAATACTTACTTGTTTTAATAATGGCCAAACAAACACTCTATGGTGTGAACTCAATTATATCCAGTTTGTTTTGGATTTTAGAACAAGTCAACCATTCAGATTATTTCAAAACTAAAAACAGTTTTATTTTTATTTTTTTATTAGCTTGATGTATTCTTTAAGTAGGCTAGATTTAATTTCAACATTTCCAAATCGTCACAAAAAATCGCATAAACTTTAAACTTTTGTAAACAATGAGTTGAATCATTATTTACAAAAGTATATACTGAAGCTGTTGATTCCGGTCCAGTTTACTCTAAAACACACTCTAATAAGATGTATTTTATTCATCTTGGTACTAGGCATAGTACCTATGTGTTATTTCACGTTGACATAATAGTTAATTTATGCGTAAAAACACTTTATTAAATCCACTTACCATTTTTAAGTTATTTAATATTTATTCACTTTTTTCAATAGTCACGAACAACACAGTAACTAAAGAGTTCTTGATAATACTTAAACTTTTGACATTAGAACAAACTTTTATCAATAGTGATTAGAGTCCAAACAGTAAGATTCGCTGACCAATATTTAAAAAAAAACACGGCAGCGTTATTGTAATACTGGCCGTAAAAAATTAATTACCAGTAGCAAGACCGGCGGATTTATGCCGGCTCCACTGAGTGCCGACTGCGACCTCGACGCGTTTAAACGAGTAAAACTAAAATTACACCTACGAACTTGTTTCCGCATCACTATGTCATCGTGTCGTCATCGGTCAACATCTTCTTATTCTAAACAAGTTTCCCGCCAGCGGTTTTCGGCGCACGTGGTTTGCGGTTTAGTAATCTGTGGTTCTATAATTAAGCATTAATATAGCCTATGTTCAACAGGGGTAATGTAGGATTTTAATGGTAATGGATTTTTTAAATCGGTTCAGTAGTTTCAGAGCCTATTCAATTAAAACAAACAAGCAATAAAATCGGGTGAAAAATCATTGAATCATATTAAGTGTAAGTGTCTGTCCCTTTATATTTATAAAGCTGTTCTAAATATTGCGTCATGGAGTCTGTTGGGTACGTTTGCGCCCGACCAGCTGGCGACCGAGCCGAACGTTCGCGCTACATTCGCCTTCAAGCACTCGGACACGTGTCGCGGTTTTGATCCATGATATTTTTTGTATTATTTCAGGGCGAATCACAACAGCTTTTAATTAAGTCCGCTTGTTTTATTTCTACTATCGATAGGACACAAACAGAGTCTAAGTATATATTGACATTGTAACACCTTTTAAACGTAACATTTTATTTATGTGATTTTTATTTATTTATTTAGGACTCAGAACGAAATAGAATATAAACAGGTACCAAATCTAAAGACATATATCTAAAAATCATTACCCAGAATATAGTTCATTTTACATTAGCTCCAATGTTCATTCGTGTCCTCAAGGAGTTGGGATGGAATTAAGTCAGATTGTTGAAATACGCACTCATCGGTAGTGCCTCCTCGAGCGGCGTTCCGTTCTTCCTTCCCATCATGTCTGGCACTTTTACATCTGGAATAATTCAGGAGCCATTTATAATTTTAAATTAAAATAAAATTTTAAATTTTAAAAACCAAGATGAGTCATGAAGGCAGCTGATGAGCTTCATCGGCTGGGCGCATTTTGACAAGCCGTAGCTAAAAAATGTGATAAATTAAATTATCTTTCAAATAAAAAAGACGCACTGAAATCAGTCCATCCGTTCGGGAGCTACGATGCCACAGTCAGACACGCACAAAAACACAAACATACACAGGGGTAAACTTATAACACCCCTTTGTTTCTTCGGGGGTTAAAAAGATTTTGACAATCCAAGAGTTAAGGTATTTCATCTTCTGAGTTACGGAACCTCTGCACTGTTAAGAAGGTCTTCATCACCCTAATTACAATGTCATCACGCCTTCGTGACTCATAATATTAAATTATTAACCTGTGCCTTAAATATAAAATAACCAGCAAAGTCGTATGTTTTTGTAGTAAGTTCAAATTGTGCTAAATCATCACTGGATAAATAATGTAGTCTGCAATTCAAAGTAATTGAGGGTTGTTATTGCATCATTAATTATTTACAGACGTCAATC
Organism: Pyrausta despicata; assembly: GCA_963921415.1. Taxonomy (NCBI): domain Eukaryota; kingdom Metazoa; phylum Arthropoda; class Insecta; order Lepidoptera; family Crambidae; genus Pyrausta; species Pyrausta despicata. Next base: position 10,696,765 of record OY992864.1, read on the forward strand.
AGATCTTTAGCGACCTTCCTGCTAGGCGACAGACGTTGGTGGGGACGACGCATCCTAGCGGGGATCGGGGCCAGTGGTTCACGGGGTTAAAAATAGTCTAAGATGATTTATAATAAGACATTTTGCTTACACGAAGATAAACGCTAATCTTGTCGTAACCGTACATAGTTACGTAGTTTGCATATCGTCGGCGACGAGGGAAAACCTCGTAAATATTTTTTTTTATAAATATATTTTTTGTCATGTTTAGAAAGAAAACCTCGCAACACACAGTTTGAACCCATCCGTGTTTGATTTGAGTGCTTATAGCGCTATCTATCGCCTTAAATGAAAACCTCGTGAGTAGTTTTTGTCGGCCATTTTGAATGGAGAACCTCGGAAAGACGGACACAAATGTGCAAGCAGTGTTTCCAAATCTAAGTAAAACCTCGGAAATATGATTATGAGTTTTACTCTTTACATACTTTAAAAAGGAAAACCTCGTTAACTTACAAACGTGATTTTAGATAACTTCGTAATCGATGCCAAAACTCCTAATTATACCTAAGAAAACTTCGTAAGTCACATTTAGCACTCTTAGTGACTACGCATTAAAATATCGATCATATTCATCAATAAAGAAGGACTTTCTTATAATAACACAAAATAAAACAAAGGTAGCTTTCATACAAAAAAAAGTAGTAGATAGTTTTTTGTCTCCCCTGAAAATTTTGTTTTAGACACTTGCGAGGTTTTCCCTCGTCGCCGACGATATGATTACCTACACATTTAAGTGTAGGTGCATGTTACCTTGACCTTACGATAAAACTCAAACGTCATAAAAAGATGTGTCCACCAAAACTAGACTGTTTTAATTTTTAGGAATGAAATTGATGATTTGGAGCATTATGTGGCGATTTAATCCTTGTTCTCGAAAGATAAGTTTATTTCTGTTTGAAAGCGAGTTCGCATCGATTTTCACTTCTTGTTTTGTATTTTTATTTCTTCACTTTAGAGTTTTTAGCTAAGTATGTCTAAACAAATCGCGGCATTCCTAAATGCATTATTACATTACAATTATTATCAGTACCACTAGACGCGGCGGAGTATCGAGACTATCTTAGTCAATAGGGAATACTCATATACGAAAATCTAGGCGTTATCAAACTTTTATTTGCCATGTCATCGCGTGTAGTCATCCTCATACGAGTAGCTATCTTCTTGTAGTATCAGCATTACTTGGTTATAAATCACGTTACATGGTAAATAATAATTAATTTGTTGTTGTAACTTATCTCTTCGAAACGTTAAAATGTAAATGTAACGCTATAAAGTGATCTAAGTAAGATGAAATAAAATATTTTTTTTCTAGTTTAAAAAATAAATCCACAGTTTCTATGTTATATTATGTTTCTAATCTTCGCATGTACTACGTTGTAATGGCAAAAGCCCGAAATAATTGACCTTGTTGCTATAAATCCTTACATATACCAAATCACATGCTAAATCCTAAAATTTTGTGGGGGCAACCTAAGATAAACTAATACACAGGCTGAGAAGGCTCTACTTATCAGGTACAAATGAAGGCTCCCGCACCCTAACTATCCATGAGTCCCAGGGCCTCACTTTTGAGACTGTAATCATTATCTACACCACAGCAGCTCGAACAAAAATACACACAAGCATACCACATGCAGTAGTAGCAATTTCCAGGCACACTAAGAAGTGCATCTACCTAGTTCACACTAAAAGTTTTGCGTAGCTGGCCACCCGTAAATGTTTGAATTTCGAATGTTATATTTTTTAAAACATGAAATCTCATTAGTTAATGAAAATAAATTCTGGCGGGATGTCACTTGTCAATTGTTTTTTATCTCAAATTGAAGTTCGTTGTCCGTCGCAAAAATGGAACTAACACGAAAAGATTTTAGGGCGATGATTTTTTATGATTTTAAAAGTTCGCTTTCTCCGCAAGATTGCGCTGCTCGTCTTCAAAATGCTTTTGGGAGAGAAGCACCACATCTGAGCACTGTAAGGCGTTGGTATGCTGAATTTGATCGCGGCCGTGTTTCTCTCCATGATGAAATTCGTGAAGGTCGACCCTCAACTGCGATCACGGAGGAAAATGTGGCTACAGTCAGACGACTAATTGAAGAAAATCGGCGTATCACTTATGAGGAGATTCGAGGACATTTGGGGATTGGTATGAGCCAAATTCAGAAAATTTTACATGATCATTTAAAAGTTAGGAAACTTTGTTGCCGATGGATTCCTCACGAACTCACTCCAGAACAAAAACGGAATCGTGTGGATTGGTGTAAAGAAATGCTATTAAAGTACAATCACGGACATTCTAATGCTGTGTATGACATCGTAACAGGTGATGAAACATGGATATATTGTTATACTCCAGAAAAAAAGCAACAATCTTCTGTGTGGGTGTTTGAAGGTGAGAGCAAACCAACAAAATTGAGGCAAACGAGAAGCGTGGGCAAACAAATGATTGCGTTTTTTTTCTCCAAGACGGGTCCTGTCTGCACGATCCCACTTGAGCAACAAAAAACCGTTAATGCTGAATGGTACACCACTATGTGTTTACCCAATGTCTCAGAAAAAGTAAGGGAAAAACGACCTAGAAGTCGCATTTTGTTGCACCACGACAATGCTTCGGCGCACACCGCGAAAAAAACAAAGTCATTTTTGGCTTCTGAAAACATAGAGCTCGTGACCCATCCCGCACACAGTCCAGACCTAGCACCTTGCGATTTCTTCATTTTCCCAAAAATCAAAGATTTAATGAGAGGTTCGACATTTACGGGGCCAGAAGAGGCAGTGATTGCGTTCAACCAGCACGAAGAAAACATACCCTCAGACCAATGGTCCTCGTGTTTCCAAAAATGGTTTGAACGGATGAAAAAGTGTTTAAAATGCAACGGAGAATACTTTGAAAAGCAGTAAATATAATATTATACAAATTAATTGTTTTATTTATGAGTTACGCAAAACTTTCAGTTTGGCCCACGTACTTCACCGACAGCGTAAATAACGATGACACGGCTCGTTTAATCTCACGCGCGGATAAGGCTACAGACTGCAAAATCACAGACTACAACCTAAGGATGGCAATCCAAAACGGGAATGAGCGGGTATATACGGGACGCAATTATTGCGTTCCTGAAACAAAAACCCCAATCCTCAAATACGGACGCGACAAATTAAACTTACAAGCGCCGCGGATGGCATCTCACGGCGCCCACACTAAAAGGCAGACAATGGTATGTACTGAATCTGTACATCATAATTTATTTTCATTCTAATCATCATATAATTTCATCATAATTCATTTTATAGCGGAGCATGTTAAATTTAATAAACTAACAAACGAATTACAAAATAATAAAAGCGCGTTAAAAAGGTGCGGACCAAGAGTCTGCAGTTGTAAATAGTTCAAAATAAAAAAATACACGGGGTTTTTTTGAGGAGGTCCGCAGCACGCGTCGTCAGAATACCTTTAGTTGATGAGTGTTGATGCAGTACGGGGGTGGGGCATGTTAGTCAGACCTTTACCTGCGTAAGCAGTGGCGTGAGTCCCAAATGCTAGCCGATATGTTTTGGAAACGCTGGGTTTTTCCAGACCTTGTACATAGGCGCAAGTGGAACCAAGAGCAACGACCGCTTAACATAATGAAGAACAAATAAAACCCAGTATAAGTAATAACCATGGTGCACACTGAAAGGCATCACAAATACGAGGGCGTTTTGATAACTCCATGACTTTCAGGCTGAATAGAAACTTTTTTTTATTTTTAATGATATTTTCTTAAAAGTAATATTTTTGCGAACCTAAAATAATTCTATTTTCAAATATGGCGCGAAAACAATATTTAATAACAAAAGAAGTTTGGCGGCTGTGAAGGTGTTTTTCGAAAATGGTGAAATCCGAGTTTCGAGTCTTGATTAAACACTATTTTTTACGCGGGAAAACCATTAAGCAGACCGAAGACAAGTTGAAAAAATATTACGGGGATTCAGCGCCGTCTCATGGAATGGTACATAAATGGTTTACTGAGTTTCGTTGTGGACGTATTACAACCAATGATGCCGAGCGCCCAGGAAGGCCGATTGAGGTAACCACTGAGGACATTGTTAACAAAATCCACGATATTGTTTTGGCTGACCGTCGAGTGAAGATACGCGAGTTAGCTGAGGCTGTGCACATCTCAACTGAACGAGTTTTTCATATTTTGCACGATATTTTGGGAATGAAAAAACTTTCTGCAAGATGGGTGCCGCGCTTACTGACAGTCGACCAAAAGCGAAAACGCGTGACTACTTCTGAGGCATGTCTGGCTATGTATAATCGCAATCCAAGTGAATTTTTGCGTCGGTACGTAACCGTGGATGAAACGTGGGTACACCATTATACGCCAAAGACTAAACAACAGTCAAAGCAGTGGACTTCTACCGGCGAACGTGCACCAAAGAAGGCAAAAACGGTATGTTCGGCTGGTAAAGTGATGGCAACAGTATTTTGGGACAGTCAAGGGGTTATTTTCATCGATTTCTTGGAGAAAGGCAAGACAATAACCGGTGCTTACTATGCTGCATTGCTGGAAAGATTTAATGAAGAGTTGATGAAGAAACGACCGCATCTAGCAAAGAAAAAAGTTCTATTTCATCAGGATAATGCTCCGGCCCACTCGTCTGCAGTCGCGACTTCAAAACTTGTCGAATTAGGATACGAATTATTGCCGCACCCTCCATATTCACCAGATTTAGCCCCCTGTGACTTCTTTCTCTTCCCAAACATGAAGAAATGGCTTGCTGGGCAAAGATTTTCATCCAATGAAGAGGTGATAGCTGCAACCGAGGCCTATTTTGCAGGCTTTGACAAAAAGTATTTTTTGGATGGGTTGAAGAGATTGGAGCATCGCTGGAAAAAGAGTGTGGAGTTGAAAGGAGAGTATGTAGAAAAATAAAATGTTTTTGTACACAAAATATATGTTTTTCTTTTCAATGTCATGGACTTATCAAACCGCCCTAGTATGCTTGATATCCTACCACGAACACGGCGCCTGAAATAATGTCAGCCTCAAAAAGTCATAAGTGTAAATTTTAATAAGCGCACAAAAGACAGATGAATAGTTGAGTTAAGGTCGATGTCATGGCGTCATGCAAATGTAAGCAAATGAGTTTATGTATTTCTATGCTCGGATGTACGTGAATACAAGTATTTTTTTTAACCTGATTACGGCGTATATACTGTTTAAACTAACTTTCGCACTAATGTCAAGTTTAAATTTTTCATAATTAATTGTTAAGCCTTAATTATTTTAATGCCAAAGTCACCATGACTTTACAACTTACCGAAACATTTGCAAACACAGATAATCTAATGGGAAAAAACGCAGCAATATCTTGATTAGATATAACAGCGCATGGTAAGTAATTACCTACTGATATCAAGTTAAGTATTACTCGTATTATCGTCTATAGTTGATAAACAAAATGAAAAAAAGATTAGCGTGCGTTTAAGTATACGCAGTTGTTTATCAAGATAATTTTAGTACACAATTGACGGTAGCTGACGTGGTATTGTCATGTAGTTTCAGTTATAATAGTGAAAAATCTAAGCTATTGATTGTGTAGCTCACCCAAAATACTTAGTTCAAAAACCGGTAAGTAGTTGGTATTTGTCGTAGGTAGTTGTGCGCGATTGTTATCCCACCGGTGCGTGTTTTGGCATAGACGTGTTAACTGGAAAGTTCGTTATTAGTGGGTTTCGTTAGGCCTTTTAACCGGGCCTCGAGTCCCATGGAGTCTTCTTCTTGATGTTGTTCTTAATGAAAAAAAGCACTTAAGTCTTAAAACGAGAGCAATCGTGATGGCTGTACCAGAAGATGAGACTTATTGGATTTTTCCTGAAATTATTCGTGTATTATTATATTGTATGCCTCAGAGGCCAGGCGTGTTAACTGGAAAGTTAGTTTTTAGTAGGTCCAGTAAGGCCTTTTAACCGGACTATGAGTCCCATGTTGTCATGTTTCTGATAGAAAAAAAGGCCCTCAAGTCTTAAAACGAGACTAATCGTGAAGGCTGTACCAGACGATGAGACTTAATGGAGTTTTCCTGAGATTATTTGTGTATTATATTGTATGCCTCAGAAGCCGGGCGAATCAACTAGTTGTTAAGAATGGCGTCCACATAGCCCAGTGCGTATGTCTGTTTGTGTTTGCCTGTCTGTGCTTCGTATCTTCCGAACGGATGGAGCGTTTTTAAGGCGTTTTTTTAATGATAATTTAACCACATTATTATTTTATTATTATTTTATTTATTGGATAACCAACCACATAATACATTACACTTATGCTACAGAGCTTATATAAATCGAAGTGTTTATAGGTTTTCACAACTTGTTTAAATTATGTAAACGAGCCGAAATACAAACAGCTACCTCTTAAGCGAGAAGATAAAAAAATAAAACAAATAACTGTAAGCTAAGCAAAGCAAACCATAATTGTATTCAAAAGCATTTCATTAATTCCCGAAAGAATGTGTTTACTCCCTATTTATATGGAATTTGGTCCTCTAATATATTAAGCATGTTATTATACTAAACCTACCTCTTACATTATTCCATCTATTCAAAAAAAAAAAAACTGCTTCAAAATCCGTTGAGTAGTTTTAAAGATTTAAAACACACGGTGGTTGTTAGCTATGGCTGGTCAAAATCCATCCAGTTAAAGCTCGCCAGCCTTATTCCTGGCACATTCGGGGGTTTTTAAGAAAGTTAGTTTTTTTAATATGGTGGATGTGGCGATCTCTACCGTTCGCCATCACAAGCGCATACCTAACGGTGGCAAGCACGACAGCGAGCGCCGATACGGCTCCATAGGCTAGATGGCTCTGTTAGCCTAGTACCAACCTAGTACCGCACATGAACCGCGGCATATAAGATTTAGATTCTGAATAATATAGATAGGTAAATCAAGATGATGTCTATCGGACCTTGGTCCCCGACCATAACACCCGGTCTGTAGGAAGCGCTTCCCTTTAGCTTCCTAACTCTAAATCTGTTGCGCCAAATGGATATGAATGATTCGTCCTTTGCTGCAAAATCTACGAATAATTTTCCTACCCGTGCGAATTCGCTGTTATGGTGATGATGATGACTACTCATAAATACAAAATAAATGTCGTTATGACGACATATAGACACTCAGTCAGTGGTGCTATTAGATACACGTGTAATGTTTACTGGACAGTACAAATAAATAAGTATTGTCAGTTTTCTTATTAGGTATCTGCGATCACTTCATTATTTTAAATTAAAAAATATCATATTCAAAATCCTAATTATGAATAAGTAGTAGGTACACACTCAAGAAACTATCAAATGGTGTTGGCTTTAATATCCACTTCAGATATTTCCTTATATCTAATCTGAAACTTCGTTGTCGATTCTTAGCCAATCTGGTGATTACCATTATTTATTTATTTATTGGGGCAACAACAGCATTATAACTTAAAAAAAAATACATGAGGAAATAACTTAATTTGCCGATTACAAAGTAAAAGTGGTGGATATCACGTTAGGATGAGATAAGATAAGATGCCAACAATGCCACTATGAACATTGTCTGAAACGACCTTTCATAATCTTACCTTGGTGATTAGGGTGCATGTCCACCGGCGCGAAGTGAGGCCACGGAGCGGAGAGACGGAGAAATATAAACCAATAAGATGGCATCTTCGCTCTTCTTCAGTGGACAGGGAGTTGCGTATTAGTTTAAAAATTCATACATAATAACCGGTAAGCGGAGCCGGAAAATGGAGTAGGGATCTGAGCGGGGTAGCCTAGTGGCGAAGCGAGTGCACTGAAATATTTATCCAGGAACACCGTTCACTCCGCTCCGCTTTAATGGACAGACACGGTACGCAACTTCGCTCCGCCATACCACGGTTCTCCGCTACACGACTTTGCTTCACGCCAGCGGACACTCACTCTTACCCCGGGGCTAAAACGCCTAAGTCTTCTCAGGTCACTTTTTATCCACGCCCTTTGTATTATGTTGTTCCATAGACCATGGCAGGACTCTCATGGCTGTTGCCGCTGTTCCTAGCCATCAATATGTGCCATGGCTACAAGATTCTGCTCATGGCTCCCGTTCCTTCGAAAAGTCATGGCATCTTGTGCGAAGGGCTTGTGAGGCATCTGTTGGCAGCTGGCCATGAGGTTAGTGCTTCTAAAATAAAATGAATTTATTGGTGGCACTTTTACACGCCTAAATATAAAAATGTATGGATAATAAATTGTCCCTAAGCAGTTACTGCTTAAAGACATTTGGGCTAGTGCTGAGAAGAAGCAGTAACTCTTAAAAGTGATTCAGTTTGTTGCGCTGCTTCTTCTCATCACTACCAACTCAAACTCATTTTTATTTATTCTCTGGGCTGTAGTATTTAGGTAAGTATTCTGTTGATGACTTTAATAACTGATTTCCAGATAACTTACGCTACGCCTTACCCAAAAGTAAAAGCAGATCCGAAGTTACGCATTATTGATCTTACTAAAAATGCAGAGCTTGTGCCTGGTAAGTCTATTGAAATATTCGTGATTCGTTCGAGATTAAGACGTCAAGCGCAAGCTGCCTTAATCCGATTTGATTCCCCGTTATTCCCACCCCAGGAGCTATTGGATAACAAGTTGATCACTAGATCTGTCTGACTGACTTTAACGCAGATTTTCTATTTTCCAGATACAATTCAATAAATTAACACACACTTTCTATTCCATTCTCATCAAAGTTATGTATGTTTATGTTACGTGTGTATATGTCTATGATGTGATATGTATATAATATTTATTTATGTAAGTAATTAGTATGTAGCATGTATGATTATTAATTGTTCTTTTTATTTTTAGTAAGTTTAACCATTTTATTTTCATTTTCTTTTTTATCTGTATGTGCACCGCCTGTATGTTCTCTGCTTGGACCTGTGGTTGACTGGTAGAGAATGCCTCCGGCTTTAAGTCCGCCACTGTACACAAGTTGTGCAGAAGTTTTTTAAATAAATAAAATGGAGTTCTATGCCTCTAAGTTCAAATTTTCTTCAAAGTGAAACTCATCGAATACTTTTAATTTTTCTAGACGGCCTCCTAAACGTGCAAAGGCTGATGAACAAGGAATCCGACTTGTCTGGCGGTTTTTCCGGGGTATACACCATGATCGCCACCATACCCCGAGTGACTCTGGAGTACGAACACGTTCAGGAACTGCTGAACGATCCCAATCAACAGTTTGACGCTGTAATAACCACTTATTTTGGGAACGGGCTTTTCCACGGGTAAGCAGTGTGATAGTCCTCCAGGGTGGACGTCTCGCAAAAGCTTCTCTGTAAGCTGATCAATTTGAGCTATCCGTTTCATTAACTAGTTTTAACGGCCCAAGCTAAAAGAATCGCAAGCAAGAATAGAAAATACTTTTTGTTTTTTGCTAATCTTCACCGACTTGCATAAAATATATCAGGTCACACGCGCGCATTTATCAAATCACGTGCGGCATTGACCACAAACTATAAACATTCGATAGTACACTTATTAATTCTAAGACAATTAATATCTCCGTATTAATATAATAATAAGACGTAAAAATAAATTGAAATACAGAGCCGTAGCAGCTCTTTTACCAGCAAAAATTTATCCAAAATTTGATGCTAGAAAGAGACCAAAGTCTCTTCAGTGAGCTCTAGAGGTCTTTAAGAATACTCGTACATCAATGAACAATCGTCGCATAGTCTCTAACACAAAATTCTAAGCAATAAGCAGATTATAGAAGATAGAGCCAATATTGTTTCAGTGTGGCAGCACTATTCGACTGTCCCTTCATTTGGTTCAACATGATCGACCCCTACTCCAGTATCCTGGGCCTGATAGACGACACCACGAACCCAGCGTACGTGCCCTCGGCAAGTTCCAGCAATGTACCGCCTTTTAGCTTCAGACAGAGGGTACAGGAGCTGGTCAGTCAGACCATAACTTCGATTGTAATGGATTTGTAAGTAGCTGTTGTCTTTTATGACCAAGAGGATATGCATAAGATTGTCTTTTGGAATATGAACTAGATCGAAGTCTGGATTTTATATGAGCGAGTGTACCATGCCACGAAAAAGTAGGATATTTATTATTGTAAGCAGTCACAACATGACATTTTTACTAGAAGACCTTAGTTTGTTTTAGGTCATTTCATTTTAAGCAAACTAAGGTCTCCTAGTAAAAAAAAATCATTTTGTGTCTACTTGCTGCTTCTCATTCCGTCTTGGCCGAGACGCTCTACATACTGTTCAGTCAACCTTAATGCTGATCTCTTATTTTGTTAATGGTCGATATATAAACTAAAAAATCTGCACTCTTTCAGCTACTTATACAACATCCAGAAGACAGACTACGAGAGGATATTCACCCCACTCCTCGAAAAGAAAGGGAGAACGTTACCCCCTTTCCATGAGGTGATATACAACGCATCTCTGATCCTGGGGAACTCACATTACTCGTACAGTCATCCGATGAGACTGCCAAGAAACTACATCGAGATTGGAGGGTACTACGTTAGTGATGATGTAGAACCGTTGCCTAAAGTGAGTGTATAGGGTTTTTCAAGTGATTTACTTAAAAGTTATGCCGATGCTTAGGAATAAAGTACAGTTCTTGCTACATGAATGTTTGGCAGTGAGGTAAGAAGAATTAGATCGTAGGCAAAGTCTAACGGCCGGTTTCAATATACTATCCACCTGTTACTGAAAGTTATAAAGCTGAAAATTTTATACTAAAAGTTATCTGAGATTGTAGCCGTTTCAAAGCTGACAGTTTTTTTAAAACTTTTATTCAAAAGATAGTAGAATATTGAAGCCGTAAATGAATATCCACCACTTTGAGTTATGTAGCGAATAACTTTTGGTTAACAATAACCACCTTGGAACTGAAAGTAGTGAGGTGGTCACAGAACTTATTTTTGTAATAAAGTCACATCTAGTTTTTTAATTTAAATACTTTTCTGGTTTCCAGGACTTGCAGAAGATCTTAAACGATGCGAAACACGGTGTTATTTACTTCAGTCTTGGTTCGAACCTGAAAAGTAAAGATTTCCCCGAAGACATCAAGAAGGGTCTGGTAAAACTCTTCAGTGGACTGAAACAGACGGTGATATGGAAATTTGAGGAAGTCCTACCAGATCTACCTAAAAATGTTCATATACTCAAGTGGGCTCCACAGCAAAGTATTTTAGGTTAGTAAAAATTTGAAAATAATAAAACAAATGATGGTATTAACTACCGTGTTACTTGTTTTAGGCAGTACAGTGTTACCCTTTTCAAGTAGTTTATTTATTTTAAAACTTAATTGCACAATAAAAGTTGTACAAAAGGCAGAATTAATGCTATAAGGCATTTGTACGAGCTACGTACATTATTTTAAAAATCGCGGCGCATCAGCACGCCATTTACGAGTATAATTAGTTTCAATATTTCACCAGTACTCGACGAACTACCAAACCTTTCGCGCGTGCTCATTCATACCATTTATCACATTTTCCATATAAGCGTAGTAGTTTGCTAGAATAGAACAATGTTTTATCTCGTACCAGTGACATTCAACGTAGGTACGGCATTTTTTGCCGAACCTTAAGCTAATGCAGAGAGATAGCTTTTATTGCAATGAAATATTAAATGGAATTTGAATAACGTTTAAACTTTTCGATGAATCAGATGGGAACAATATGCACCGTGAAAATATCGAATATCGTACCTACTTTAGTTTTTTTTCTCAACTTTCCTAACTTATATTTCAGCTCATCCCAACTGCATCCTGTTCATTACCCACGGAGGAGGTCTCTCGACGACGGAGACGATACATTTCGGGAAACCCATCATCGGAATACCCTTCTTCGGGGACCAGTTCAACAACATTGTGAAGGCTGTCACAAAAGGCTTCGCAAAGAAGGTTGAGCTGAGCTATAACTTGGTAGAAGACCTTAAAGAGGCTATTGACGACGTGCTCAATGATGACAGGTAATCGTAAAATGTTGAAGGGTTATCTAATCCTTAAATATTTTCTAGGTTAGCCTAATGGTGTCACGGAAGAACCTTTTGATGATTCGACATCCTTGATAGTTCGTAAAAATAGAATGTGGAGCACACGCTCTTCACGTGCTCATCACCTACTGTTGCTACTGTTGATAATTTTCTTCCTAGTCATTAATTTAAGTAACATTTTTCAAAGCTATGTCTATGTTCCAGAAAGCGCTTCAGAGCTAGCGATGATAAGATTATCACTTGATGATTATTTCGGATTAAAATTTGTTTACTTTAGACAGAACAATTAGATTTTGTAAGTTATCCCAATTGGATACCGCCTCTGTTCACTTCGCCATAAAAACTATTTTCCTAGTTGACATTGGTAACCTGACATGCTGTCGACCGTACTACAAATTTATTTTCCTTCTGGTCATCACCAATCATGATTTTTCCAGATACGCCAACCGTGCGAAGGAGCTCTCCTTCATTTACCACAACAGACCGGTGCCTCCAGGAGCCGAGATGGTGCACTGGGTGGAACATGTCATAAAGACCAAAGGAGCACCCCACTTGAGGTCACCAGCGCTTCACGTTCCGCTTTACCAGAAGCTGTATCTTGACTTGGCTGGTCTAGTCTTTGCCGTCTTGTATGCCATTAGGTTTGTATTGAAACGTTTGTTCGGAAAAAAATCTGTAAAGGTTAAGAAGAACTGAAGATATTGTAAGGTGAGATACGAACTGATAACGTAAGTAAACCCCATTTTGTAGAAGAAATCTTTTATTTTCCTTTGAAGGTGTAGGTGCTTAACTTAAAATTAAATGAGGACTATTTTAGTCAGTATGATGCAATAGATATTAGTGCATTTATCGCCTTCATCGTAAATGTAAACCACTCACATCTGAAGATCACAGACACAAACAATATAAATCTTAAAGCAAGCCAGAATCGGCCGAATAGGGTTCATTGAGTTAAAACACAAGAAATGCGTTATCTATCTATTTTTCTTACTCAAATCTTTATTATTCGATGCAAACATATACTTCACAGTCTTCACTAGAGCTATGATTGAGATGACGATCAGAGCAAGCAGATCCAAGTACATCCTCTGGTAGAAGGGCATATCCAAGGCAGGGGAGCGCAAGTGGGGTGCACCGCGGGTCTTGACAACGTGTTCCACCCAATGCACCAGCTCCACGCTAGGCGGCGCTGGCCGGTGGTGATACACAAACGACAGGTCCTTTATCTTTTCACGATATCTGAAATATATTAATCTCTTTATATTTAATAATAATAAAATTAATATGAGAGGTGCTTGTGGCATAGTGCTTGCAGCCCTTTGGTAGTGATACCAAAAGTTAAGCAACCTAAGGCGCTGTCATGTTTGGGATAGGTGACCATTCTGACCATTTAAGTGATGTCTATTTACAAGCATTTCCGTGCTTCGGAAGGACCGTAATGTGTTGGTCCCAGGCTTAACGACTAATATCTATCGATATTAGTCGTTAAGCCTAGTCAGAGGCCCTCGGGCGGCTTAATAACATCCACTTACCTTACGCACACCCCTCAACCAATAAGCACTGAGCCCGCGTGGTGGAGTATGGCTCGGACCACCTCATAGTTGAGGTGAGGCCTGTGCCTAGCAGTCGGACTTATATAGGCTGATGAGATGAGATATTAATATATATCAAATATTCGTGTCACAATATCGTTCCCGTACTCCCTCGAAACGGCTTGACCGATTCTCATGAAATTTTGTGAACATATTGAGTAGGTCTGAGAATCAGCCAACATATATTTTTCATACCCCTTAGTGATAAGGAAAATAATGTATATAGCAAAACAACGTTAGCCGGGCCAACTAGTATTACTATAGTATGAAGATGGTCGAACAAATTCCGAATCTATCCATCGCATTTTGCTGGCATGGCCATGGTTAAGAACTCAAGAAGACAACAGCTGTGACAGGTACGTATTCGGCATATAATCCTAGGATAAAAGACTTCTGAGTAAGATTTATGTAAGGGGTTTTAGGTTTAGATACACACAGATTTGAACTGGCACGCGTAAGGAATGCGAGAGCCGTCCTTCCTTAATGAACTATTTCAAAACTTTGTCACAAAAAAACAAATCCACATTAGGTATGTGAGAGATTCGTTGCGTTGACAACGTCGAAATGAACATAGGTAGATATTAAAAAAAAACCCGACACGAGCCAGGAAAATAGCTGGTGAGTTTAAACGGATGGACGGATTTTGACCAACCAAAATTAAGGATCACCGTGATTAAATTATCTTCCGAATTAAATAAGACTCACTGAAATCGATCTATCCGTTCGGGAGCTACGATGCCACAGACACACACACACACACAAACACACATAGGTAACACCCAAAACAGAATAGGGGTCAAACTCATATCACCCCTTTTTTCGTCGGGGGTTAATTAAAATCGAAGTCTGTCCAAGTCTGACAAGGAACCTTTATAAGATCGTTCAGTCCGCCCTAGTCTGTCACAGCAGAATATCTTCTACGTTTATGGACTGATTTGCATGTGCCTTGATTCGAGGATACTTCACAGATCTAATTTTTAAAAATACGAAAAATTAAATTACCCCTTTTTAAGGGTACCTCCCTTGTGTGGGGTAACGTTGAAAAGGACTATGAAAATAAGATGGGGTTTCCATACAACACTTTTTTATCAGCTTTACCATTTGCGAGTTATAGCCCGCCAAAGTCGTTTACACGGTGTCCTCGCCCCCCCCCCCCCATGTAATTTCTAAAGTCTTGGACCTATAAACTTCAAATCTCTCACGTAAAGTAACAGGCACAAAAACTCTTATTTAAAATTGTTTCGGGCATCCTGTGATGAATACTTTCGAAATTATAAATAATATAAGAATATATACTTTACAGTGATGACATTGACGGCTAGGGAGATGATAATGATGCAAGAAATGCAAAACAGCGCAGTGCCAAATTTGACTACGGAACCCTACTTTATGCGTGGTCCGACACGCACTTGGCCAGTTTTTTAAAATCTATCATAATGCCAGAACACTTACTTTTGATTACCAAGCATCTCTTCAATAGCCACTTTCAAATGCTGAGGAGTATCGTAGCCAAACTTGACTTGCAAAGCGATGCCCTTGCCCACGGCCTTGTTCACATTGTTGAATTGGTCGGTGAACATCGGTACACCGATCAGGGGGACTCCGTAGTGAAGAGCCTCGGTGGTGGAGAGCAGACCGCCGTGGGTGATGAAAAGAATGCAGTTGGGGTGAGCTGGAGAATGAAATAGTGGAATGAAGTCGATTGAGAGCTCAGTGACGATGTTATAAATGCATCGTGCATATGATGCTTAAACTTTATTTAAAAAAAAACGATTTAACATGTAAATGCTTAACATAAATATAAACGAGTACCTATCTGTGCCAATTTTTAATTGAAAAATATTTTGTTCGAACTTACAACATAAATAAATCACGTTCCCACTAGCTACTGCAACAACGTATTGTAGCTATGTGTATTTACTCTACAGTGCTTACTACGTAACGTATTCACGTTGCAAACAGATAATATGCTGATCATCAAGATAAATCATAAAATTACTATTATACTGTAGCAGCTATTCTGTATTTCTTGTGTACTAACCTAATATACTCTGTTGTGGAGCCCAGTCAACAAGATGAATGTTCTTCGGGAGATCAGGGATGCTATCTTCAAACTTCCAAATGACGGTTTGTTTGAGACTTCGGAATACTTCAATGAGCCCATTCTTTATTGGGTTGGGGAACTGGGAACTCTTCAGCATAGTTCCCATGCTGAAAAAGATCACTCCGTCTTTCGATTCGTCCATTATCTTTTGCCATTCCTACAAATTGATTACAAACAAACCTACATATTACAAACAAACATACATGATTTAGGGATTTTTTTGTACTGTACAACATAAACAACCAAAACCAACTTTTCTTTTTATCAATGCGAATGAAAGTGCATCAAGTTTATATGTATACTAATATGTCGAAATTTTATAATTAAAAATAAAATAAATAAATAATAAATAAATTGTTTCAACACACACACCAATACGGTAGTTGACACCACCAATCGTTGACGTACTTTTTATCAACTGTCAAAACGCTTTTCTTCATAGAGCTTGTATGGGAATAACACGCTTTGACGTCACCGCGTGCAATGCCGACTGAGTGACTAATTATCTTTTGAATTCCAATTAAAAATCTAATAATACGAACTGCAGAAAAATATTAGTGTAAAGGCATCTGAAATTATGAATTATTTTAGAGAAAATCAGTTTTTGAATATTTCTTTCATAGTGGAAACAAGCCTATTGCCTAGCCCCAAACTAAGCGTCAGCTTGTGCTGTGGTGGCTAAAATAACGGATAGAAATACTTAAATACATTTATAAACACCCATGACTACAAATGCACGGGCTCATCACACAAAAATTTGCCCCTAGCAGGATTCGAACCCGCGACAGCCGGTTTTGTAGTCTGGACCTCAGACCACTAGACCAAAGCTGTCGTTTAGAACTTACCTTAGATAAAGGTATAACCGTATCTTCAATGTAGTATCCGCCTATATGCTTGTAGCTCGCCGGTGTTGAGAGAGCCTGGCCGGAGGACACATGAGAATTGCCCAGCATAAGGGACCCGTTGTATCTAGACTCGTCGTAGGAGGGTAAGGAATGACCCCGCATAGCTGCAGCCGGACCAAAACCTTTTTTGAAAACTTCTACTTCTCTATCATAAAGACCCCTGAAAGAAGATTAATTAATAACTTATTATACCACCACCATACTCCTCCTCAACAGCCTTTATACTTCCCACTGCTGGGCACAAGAATTACCTCAACTTTGAGGTGATACAAGCCATATTCTACCACGCGGACTCAGTGCGGATTGGTGAAGGAATTGTTTGTACGGGACCAACCTTTCTATCAGATGTTATTAAGCCGCCCGAGGACCTCTGACCAGGCTTAACGACCATCGATTGGTCGTTATGCCGCTGGACGCGGGAAGAGCAGGCCCGATTGCGATGGAGATCCTTGGGGGAGGCCTATGCTCAGCAGTGGGCGTCGACCGGCTGATGTGATGACGATGATAAGTATAGATAGTATAACGTACCATTTGATATACTGCATCACCCCTGCCACGACCAGTTCCGCGACTCTCTCGAAGAAGTTTAGCGGCAGGCTGACCGCTGACAACTGGTCTGGCGTGTAAGCCGGGTTGGGGAACTCGTCTATAAGCGACAGCACCAGGGCGTGAGGGTCCATGGAGGACGACCAGATCAGAGGGCAGTTGAATGCCGAGGCGAACCTGAAATAATTTTAATTAATTTATGTTAGGTATAGCAATTAAATTAAGTTTGAAAATTTATACAACGGTCATTATTCCCAGGCTAGTATATGTGCGTTCGTGTAAATATCTGACTAGTTTTTAAGATTTTGAAGGAAATAGGTCCAGCAATTGTGTTTAATGAGTTGTAATCAAAATACTTATCGCTGTTTACAAAAACATTCAAAACATTTTTTTCTGTCGTTCTCCTAATTGCCTGTTCTTTCACTGTCAAGATAAGCTACTATTAGTGATCGCCGAACTAGTGCCGAAACGCGTCGAGTGTTTTGTTGGTGTCAGTGTTGTGATTCCAGGTTCATCTTTTGTATCACGTTGTGAGTTGTATTGTAAGTCCTGCGACATCCAGCTCTAGTTTTTTCAGATGGTTACAGTTGGATGTATTTTGGTTCCTGCACTGGCGTCATTTAGTGGAAATTTAAAACAAAATAATCCTTTCTTTTAGCTTTATTGATATAGGATATGGTCCCTCACGTATGTAGGGGGAGTCAGGGAGAGTTGAACCACTTTTTGTTTAAAGTATCGTAATTTTCTTTAGTTATGACTTAGGGATTCAATTATAGTATTAAACATTAGCTTATTTATTTGGCTATACTTATGCATTATAACTTTTTGGCTTTTACAATACCGAAATATGTTAGACATACTTCAATAAAAAATGGGATATGGCTCAACTCTCCCCATTCCAGGGGACATTTGATCCGGCATATGGGGAGAGTTGAACATGGTTTATTTATAGGATGATTCTGTTTATGTATACCTACAATTGTAAGACAGAATAAACGGTTTATTTTTATAGGGGATGATTAAAAAGTAAACAGCTTAAATCACATATTAATTTGAAAAAAACAACAAAATTATACTAAAATTATAAGGAAACACAGTTATCTACTGTTTATTTAGCAAAAAATCAAACAAAACCTCTTTTTAAACATTTCAAGTCAAAATAATTATCATATCCTATTATAATTAGTGAATTAATTATTATTTAAATTATATTATATGCATTTTAGTGCATGATAGTAAATATTCAACAAGGAGTTTTTCTTCAGATACCGTAAATATTTGTGATTCTTATAGTTACTGACATTTTTTTCTTTCAATTTGTTTTTTTTTTATTCAATTTATAACGTCTTTCTAAATTGTTCTTCTATCCAATCCATAGTTAATAGATATGATACTGAAAAGATTTCTTATCGATGCACCCTCTTTTACCTCACGTATAGCGTTTTCAAACTCAGTGGCGGTATGTTTTTTCTTTAGCGTGTGTTTTTAGAGGGCTGTACATATTTAAACGGCATTTTACATCCACTTAATCTGTTATAAAAAGTTTCATTCAATACAATAAAGCAAACAAAACACAAATCAAACCCCAAAATCTGTCATATATACACTATAGAGGGAGAGTTGAACCAATGAGCATATCACCCGGTCTCCCCATGGTGCAACTCTCCCGCATATACTACATTGACATAAAATTTTATTCATAGAAAAACCATTTAATCTTAGCGAAAAACACCAAGCGCACGTCAAACAATAATAATCAGGCAAAATAATAGTTACAATACACAACACATACCTCTATAAACACGCCCGTAATCTCAAAACGACAGAAATGAAAAAATATTACTCCGCAATAACAAAAACACGTGTCCGAACCTGACAGCCAAACGAACAGGCCATTGGAAAATAAGGCGGCGTGGTTGTTATTGGTCTCACGCGTACTACCAATGACGGACTTGACGTTTCGTTAGCGCGAAATTTTAATCAAGTTTTTAAAGGCGGTTCAACTCTCCCACCTGGGCAAGTCTCCCGGACTCCCCCTAATTTTACCAACAATTTAGTAAACTAGTGGTTTGTGAGAGCACTGTCAAAATTGTAAGTCTTTTCTCAACCGACTATGTACCGCATGTACTTGTATACGATACGGTAAAGTAACAGTTTTATTAACAGATGAATGATGAATGAATAACATACCCACTGGGGACTTCAGAGTACATCCATTCAACTATGACGGCGTCGAAGCGTTCCTGCGGATCCATCAGCATCTTTTGCACTTCCTTATGCATGATGGTGTTGTTTGCCACATCCAAAACCAATTCGAAGTGGACGAATGCTTGCTTAAGCGAAATCTTGTTAGCCATGATATTTTCAATAGATAGGACTTTATCTGGAAATTAGTAACAAACAGTCCCTATAGAGATCAGCGGACGTTCCTATAAAGCATTTTTATCATTTTACTCAACCATAAATTAATAACCATAGAGATTGGTGATTCTGATATTATTATTACGGCCAATATCTATCTACCTCTGAAAGATCTGATCTTTACTGTTTGATAACTGTCAGTAAATAATTTCAGTCACAGGTAGACAAAGTAACAGTAACGACCATGGTACAGTATCTAATTTTTATTGACGGTTCTTATCAGGTTTGTAAGTTTACTTCGGAGTTTGTCTCTATAGTTAGTTTCTTGATTAGATAAGGTATCATGCGAAAGATTAGGACGAGAGACAGATGTGTCTCGAATACTGAAGACACATTAATAACCGATATATTTAGGTATATTCTTAGATAACATACAAAGAATGTCCCACACACATTATACATAGACCGTTTTATTTCAGACAGTAAAGAGTGATGTTTTAAAATTCAGGTATAAGTAATTCAAGCTTAGATTCGGAGATAGTTTCCGGGACTTCAGACTAACAAATTCAAATTCAAATCATTTATTGCATGTCACATTACATCAAGTTGGTATAAAAGTTTAAATGATATTGGTACATGTGACGCCCTGCACAGGGCATAGCAACATTGTGAGGGCTAACTAACTATCGCATTATTGTTATATTATATTTATCACACTAGTCCAAATACATAAAATATATTTTGACATAATATCTGCATACTTATAATTATATTTCAAATTAAACATTTACCTAAGTCAAACACCTGGATAGAAGATATCATCTACTCAACCACACGCCTTACATCAAAATAAATAATTTAATAGCAAATGAGACTAAGTGATGTAAAGTGTAAGTGTATTAATTTCAAACCTATTGGGTAGACCTTAGCGTTTTCGCTCAAGTCAATTTGTCGCAGCCCCGGAGGTAGCTCAGTTGTTATTGGATTCGCAGCTATGTATGTCACCTAAACAAATAAATGTTTCTTATTAAAGTTTTTTGACCTCATTATATAAGCATTTTCATTTAAGTACCTAAACCTACTCAACATAATCATGATTATCTTTGTAAGTTTATTCAAAACCTGATTTTTATTACTCAATTTGATCTTTAACTTTAATATTTTTTAAACAACACACCAAAAAGTAGAGAAGATTATACAGCCCTTAAATTAATATTTTTATTTTATTTTATTTATTTAACAGAAAACATACTGACTTACAGTCGCCCAAAGCGTCAGCATGCTAGTCGCACAGTAAACATGGTCAAACAAACATTTTATAGTATAAAATCAAATAAAGAAAAATAGATACATCAGGATTACCATATCATATGTCACAAATATTAAATACTCGTATGTCAGAAAAAATACACATAAGAGTCAGTCAAAATACGGTAGTTGACACCACCAATCGTTGACGTACTTTTTATCAACTGTCAAAACGTTTTTCTTCATAGAGCTTGTATGGGAATAACACACTTTGACGTCACCAGTGTGACCGTTTTAAAATTTATAAACCTACCAACGGAATATTTGAAATCAACTAAAAAATACTAAAATGAGAATTCAATTATACCAAAACACTACTAAAGGGTTTGCGATGTTTTTCAGTCTCGGCGTGTAGGCATTGTAGCGATTCTACTTAAAAACGTCACTCCACAGGCTTTACACATAGCATTTTCACTATATTCATCTTTGTTCAACCAAGAAGAGAATACCGGGTTTTGTTCCCATTCCTCTCTATATTTTGGTTCATATTTGCGATTCATAATGAAACAACCGCCATTAACACCGACCGCAGTAATCGAAAGACAAATACCAACCAATTATGGCAAAAATCTTCGGACAGCATACACAATCCAATTCAACACTACTACAGTCGGGAATCCTTGGAATGTATGGAAGTCTGCCATTGTTCTCTACAAACATTCATTCGCTGAGTGTGTGAAAGAGAAAGATTGCTACAAAGACTCAGTGCGTGACAAAGACAGCGTAATTATCAAACGATCTTGACTTTGACTTATCCTTTTCAGGGTTGCTAGGTGAATATACCAAATAAATACCATGACAGTTGAAATTGTACCAATAATATACCGATATTGAGTAATATACTAAAAATATACTATCGTCCTTCTTCGGAGCTTCAAATATACCAATTTAGTACTAAAAATACCAAAAACGGTCACACTGGACGTCACCGCGTGCAATGCCGACTGAGTGACTAATTATCATTTGAATTCCAATTAAAAATCAAATAATACGAACTGCAGAAAAATATTAGTGTAAAGGCATCTGAAATTATGAATTATTTTAGAGAAAATCAGTTTTTTAATATTTCTTTCATAGTGGAAACAAGCCTATTACAAAATAATCAAATTATTATGTTAGTTCAGTAATACTACTTAAAAACTTTCGGAACACAAATTTTCTATATAATTAGCAGCTTTATGCATGAATTGGCCAAAACTGTCAGCAAATATGTCAATATCATAGTCGTCGGCGAGTATATCTCCTATAAGGCGTAGAGCCCGAACGGTGGGTGCATTCGCGGCGTACTTAGTGCGCGCTGAGGGCCAACACAAAAGGCGCGGGCGCCGTCGCGGCGCTACCAACCCCTCCGCGTTCCAGCTCAATCGATTAGGCACCTGTAATCCTATTTGGCTAAGAATCGTTGGGCTATCTATCTTATTGTGTATAATACACAAATAGTGTACTATCGTCTGCACACCCCTTCTAAATTTTAGCGTATCTAGTCCTACCATACCGCTGACAAATAAGGACGGATATAAATGTGGATAATACCCATACTTTCTTTTATACAGCCAACGTGCGAATTTGCGTTGTATTTTTTCAACCAGGAGAATATATTTATCTTCATAAGGATCCCACACAGGTGCGCCGTATTCAAGTTGACTATGTACATACGCATTGTAAAGGACCATGGCGACATCCAATCTGTCAAACTGAGTAGAGGTACGGATAACGAAGCCAAGCATTTTACTAGCCTTTTTACATATAGTATTCACATGGTCATGAAAGTCTAATTTAGAGTCTAATATTAATCCTAATGATAATGATATTGATTTTGTATACTGACATAATAATGATATTGACATTTTAATTTAATAGTACCTATTTAATGTTTTGTATATGTAATGTGAGTACAATATATTTCCAATTTTATGTTTATATTTGCATGCTTTTTATATAGCTGAATATGTGAGACTTATATGCGTTATTTTAAAGATCTGACATGTACCATATTCAAGAGCAAATAAATGATTCTATTCTATTCTATTCTATTCTAAGTCACGAATTTTACTTACCCTTTCTAGGGGTGCGTCTAATAATTTATAATTTACATATTGCAGACAGAGCTTACGAAAGGGAGAGGGGGGCCTTTGAACATTGAGATGAATAGTATTACATATATTACACATTAAAAATTACAAAGTATTTGTTTATTAAAATAAAAAGTAAATGGGCTTAACTTTTACGTGTTGCCTCTTTCAAAAACAATCTTCAATAAAATAAGTTTCTACGAAAAAATGGAGTTAACCAGTTAACTATAAGCCTCGTTACTATGTTGCTGAGAAAACTTAACTATTTAAAATACGTAGGTACTTACCTCATGTCCAGCTTTTAACAAATTTCTCACATATCCCTCTCCCAGAATTCCATGACTTCTCCCAGGAAAATTGAAAACTAATAGGAACTTATACGCATCACATACACTTAAAACCACCAAAATAGGCAAAAATATTAAATTTCGAGAGATCCGCATTGTTAATACTGAAATACTAGCGTAGAAAATGGATTCGAGTGACGCACTGCACTGTTTGACTATCTTACGAGTTCCGAATTACACTGTTTTTATTGTATCTTTGAGTGTTATGTCAGTTTATCAAATTGATAGGCCATTGCCATTGAATCTAAGGTCTCTGATAACGATAAGAAATCTAACCGAAATCACTAGGTACTATAAAGCAAGTCGCTTTTCGCGTCTGTCTGTATGTACGTATGCTTAAATCTTCAAAACCACTCAACCTATTGTGATGCGGTTTTTTAAATAGATAGAGTGATTCAAGAGAAAAATTTTATATGTATTAAAAATGAGAAAAATACGAATACAGCGGGCGGGACAACGTCTGCCAGGTGCACTAGTATTATTTTAAAATAACTTAACGCTCGCTTAACTTGTATTGGAATGTTAAGCAATTTGGTAATTACCATATTCTTTACATACCCAATTACAAACTATTGCAAAATGTGTGCTCGGTTGAATGGCATAAGGCGCAAAAGCAAATTGTTGTGTCAAACAAAAAATCTAATGGAAAAACGCCAGTCAGGTTCCAGGGCTAGTAGGTTGATTCAGGTGTCAATCATTTACTGAACACATCACACTGGTATTGTTATTAGCATAAACAAGAAGTTAAATTGTTCATTAAAGGCAATGACTCCACTTTGTGTGGAATTCTATGGTTTGTGACGTTTAATCATGGATATCACAGTAAGCTGTTTAATAATTATTTAACTAGATTTAAATAAGACCAAGATACCAGTTAAGTTTCTCCGCAGAACTTATGTTAGTGAATTAAAAGTCAAAAAACTGTTTTTTATTGTACTTTTTATTAATTATTTTTCACCTTTTTTACTTGTCTCTTACAAAGCAGTTTCGTCACTACTCGAAACATTATAACACCGGCGAAAGTGACCACTGCGGCCAAGTCGAGGTACATTTTTTGGTAGAAAGGCATTCCAAGGGCCGGTGACCGAAGGTGGGGAGCTCCACCAGTCTTCACCACGTGGTCGACCCAGTGAACGATTTCAGAGCCAGGGGACGCTATCCGATGGTGGTATATGAAGGACAGTTCCTTCATCTTATCACGGTAACTGCAAGGAGATTAAAGTTAGGTGCTGCAGAATGGTGCTTAATTTTGAGAATTTTATTAATTTAAGCTTTATTGCACATCAAAACTTTATACAAAAGGTGGACTTAACGCCATAGGACATTCTCTACCAGTCATACCTTTGGGCTAAGCAGAAATGATTAGTGGGGGGTGCGACAAAATTAATAAAAAGAAATTGAAAAGAATTGAAATTTAAAAAGAATTGAGGCACGACCAACACCATTTTTTTTAAGAATTGGTGCTACGAAATATCATAATAATAATAATAATAAAATTAATTTATTCAAGTGACCATTTGACTCATTATACAACCACAAGGGTCGAAAACATCAAGTTCAATCTATTGGATACATTCTTACTACGACCTTTAGTCAGACATAGCGTCGCATTATGACACGCATTTTCATAATCCTACCTACTCAATACATGCAACCCCATCATTAATCTGACAAGATCGTGCACTCACGGGGCGACGGACGGTCGTTAGGGTTGCCACCCTTACTTTATAATACAGTATTGTACGTTATTTCAGGCAATTGTACTCTGTACGTTATGAGAACATAAAGTACGCGAAAAAAGTTTATTTCGCATGATTTGGTTTCTTTGTGATTTCGTAGTTGAAGTTTAGTCGTAAGTAATTCTTTGTTGAATATGTTTTTAAATATAATATTAAAAATAAAAATACCGTATTTTGATACTATGTACTTTTTTTCGTACCTATAATAACCAATGTACCTTCTTTGCAAAATTAAAAGGTGGCAACCCTAACGGTCGTGGATACGAGGTATTCTAGATGTTACCAGATACCGAACTCCCTAACGTTTCATTTGTATTTTTGGGTCTAGCTAGCACGCTCGCTCGCATGGTTAAGGTTGTAAGAGTGACAGGGGTGGGTACATCCGAAACTACGGTTAAACAGCTGAAGTGTTTCTTTCGGATGGTGTGGGGTAGGTATGTTACCACAACATTGATGAATCATGGCGTGCTGCAGCCTACAGAGTGGGTAAAGAAATTCGGATCAACAAGCAAGTGTCACGGTAGCTCAATTGGGAGAGCAATCACCCGCGATGCGGGTTCCCTCCTGTGGCAGTCCTTTTTTCTTTAATTGTGTTTTGATTTACATTGTAAAATAAATTTGCATTGTTTATGCTAAAAAATAAAATAACTTAATACGGACATCGGCTAAGAGAGCAGGGGGCTGGAGCGGCGAGGGGCAGCTTGTCTGTCGTGCGTGCGCTTATTTACGTCAGTCGCGATTAATTTTTATTCGATTTTTGGCTCAACAGATTTAGAGTTAGGAAGCTAAAGGGAAGTGCTTCCTACTGACCGGGTTTTATGGACGTGATTAAGGTCCGATAGACATCATCTTGATTTTTTTTATCTATATTATTCTGGAACTAAATCTTATATGCCGCGGTTCATGTGCTTTACTAGGCTAACAGCGCAATCTAGCCTATGGAGCCGTATCAGCACTCAGCGTATATTAGGCATGCGCTTGTGATGGCGAACGGTAGAGGTCGCCACAGATTCCGTGGTACCCCGGACGTCTGTCACCTCATGTTTCAGCATGACGTCGCTTACGAACTTATCACGATTTCCTTAAAAAATAAATTACCTGGGATTCTTCAGAAACTCCTCAATAGAGGCTTTCAGGTCCACATGCATGTCTGCTTTGATGTCGACCTTCAAAGCGAAGCCTTTCTTCACCGCTCGGTCCACGTTGATGAACTGGTCAGCGAACATGGGGATCCCAATGATGGGCACGCCGAAGTGAAGAGCTTCAGAGGTGGACAGGAGACCACCGTGGGATATGAAGAGAATGCAGTTCTCATGAGCTGAAAAAAAATGAGGTAAGTTTAATGAACATGTCAAAGGAGTAGAGCTCCCTGCTGAATTCTTCATCAGATAAAAGAGATTTTTAACCCAGTTATACACATTAAAGTCGTCAAAATACTCGTATACTAACTACTACGTTTGCAAAAATACACAATTTATAAAAGAGGCTTCATATACTTTTATAAATCCGTAGTGATAAGTTTTTACAAAGCGGATTTTTTAGAGCTAATATACTCTGCTAATATTCACCTAATATACTCTGTTGAGGTGCCCATTTCACAATATGCACATTCTTCGGCCGGTTGGGGAGTAACTCTTCGAATTTCCAAATTACTGTTTGTTTCAGGCTCCCCAAAATGTTTAGGATACCATTCTTTAGTTCTTCAGGCATGGAACTGCTCTGTATCATTGACCCCATGCTAAAGTAGATCACGCCGTGTTCCGCCAAATCCATTATCTTTTGAAGATCCTGCAATAGGTAGGTACGTATTTATGTATAAAGCATAAATCTCATCAGCCTATATAAGTCCCGCTGCTGGGCACAGGCCTAACCTCAACTATGAGGTGGAACGAGCCATACTCCACCACGCGAGCTCAGTGCGGATTGGTGTGTGTAAGGTAAGAAACCAACCTTACTGTCAGATGTTATAAAACCGCCCGAGGGCCTCTGACTAGGCTTAACGACTAATATCTATCGATATTAACCAGGACCAACCATGCGTGTAAATAGGCGATGCTTGTAAAGCATAAATACATAAATGCAAATTGCACAAAAGATGAACATAACGGCTTCATGCCAGTCATAATTTTTGGGCTAAGCAGAAATGAAATACTGGCGGTGCGATAAAGGTAAGTATTAAATAAGAAAGCCAAAGAAGGTCATTATTCTGCAACATAAGATATAAATTTTTTATCTTTCTATCATTAGAATTGATCTAGTTGAATCAACCGGTAAATAACTGATAAGATGATGATATCTTAAGTATTTTGGTTATTCACAATATTCTTTTTCCTTTATACTACCTTTAAATGTAAAAGCCTTGATAGCAACAATTTACTTCTAACAAAGATAATGGAATAGGCTTATACTTACCAGCCAATTTACTACACCCACCATGTTTTAAAAACGATATCCGATATAAATTACAAAACGAAAAGTATAAGAGCGTATATTTGATCGAGATTTTTATCATGTGGCATCTACGGTATCTCGTGTTGTTATTATGTTTTTGAGAAGAACCTGATAATTTTCAATTTTATAAAGTAATATTTCCATCGGATTATGAGCATTAAGTAGGGACTCAAACATGAGTGATGTTTGAGTCGTACGTACGTCCCAGTAATTAACTCACACATCCTAGTTTAATGAAATGACTTGAATTGAAACATGAAATACGTGAGACAGGCGCTTCCCTTTAAATTACCTAACTATTTAAGTAATAAGTCCGTCCTTAAGGAGCATCGAGAATACTTACTACATCCCCGGTGAGATCTACCACCCAGCATGACGGTCTTGTGGTGAAAGATCTTGGAGGACTATGTTTATTTATTGATAATGATGATAATCTCGCAGCCGATTTCCTACCACGGCTTCGCATGCTTTCAACTACGTAGGAGATATTATAGTGCACAAGTATGAGCCTAATACATAACGTGCACTCACTGTTTGTTCATTCTCAAGGATCAATGAGACGGCAATCCGACATGCCCCGAGGGTGTTGTAACGACGCCAACCTCTCGACTCCGAGCTGTTTCTGAGAAATTCATGAAGATACTCTCAGGAAAATTTTTTGCTTTGTCCAAATCAGGACTGGAACTAAACTGAACCGTAACTGTTGCTTTATAAAATAACGCGATTGCACGGCTGGGTTCGAACCCATGACCTCTTGGATGTTAGCTAGTAAACTATCTATTACATCAGCGATGCAGTCATTTTTTTTTAAATATACAACAACATCACATACATTGATCTGACTTCGTGGTAAGTAGCTGAGGCACTTGTGTTACAAATATCAGAATCTACAGTGGTATTACAAATAAACTTAAATAAATACATATAACACCCAGACCAGTACAAACAGACATGTTCATGCACACAAATGGTTGTACAGAGCGGGGATCGAACCCGCGACCTCTTGGTTAATAGTCAACTTCTTAACCATTACACCAAAATGGTCGTCGAGTCATGTTCATAAATTTGTTAGAAATAATAGTATACCACATAACCACGTACCTATGTACGTATGACTGACTGTCCATGTTTCTTGTTTTTCTTACCTCCGGCAACGGTTTGATCTCATCATCAATATGGTATCCACCAATAGGCACGTAGTTCTGTGGCAACCTGACCGGTCTACCGGACGACACGTGGGAGTTCCCGAACATGATGGAGGCGTTGTGGCTAGCTTCGTACAAGGAAGGGACCTCTCGCCCTCGCTTTATAATCGCTGGACCATACCCTTCTTGGAAGATTTTATTCTCGTATTCGTAAATAGCCCTGGAAATGCGTAAACACGTGGTTAAGGAAGTTATGTTTATGAGCATATCGTGACGAAGCGAAATCGGTAGACGATGAAACGGTCGAGTCATCAAAAAAAGATAATGTTGAAAGTCTAGATAATATAAACTGTTTATCAATTTCTTATTACTTGCTAATCATAAAACTTGCGAGACAATGATTGGAACGTCACAAAGTACTAAACAATGCGATTATTATATTATCTCTACTCTCTCTGGCACTTTGAAAATATTTAAAACATTACTGTACTCTCCATAAAACATGATATAATTTACATTTCACTTCTTTAAAAACATATCTTACATGTTGAAGATACATGGGCCTTGAGACAAGTGGCAATCGATTAGCGAAAACGCTCAAAGATTTGTATGGAAAATAGTCGTAGATTGATATGTCACGTGTCCTAGTCGTAACAAACTGTAGATTGGTAGACAAGTGTACTATAAACTTTCGATTAAATAAAACGAAACATTAGTCGTTCGCCTAACTAAGCCAAGTGGCGCTTTTTGACAATCGTAGTCGATTGTCAAAAAGCGCCGCTGAGTGAGCGTATCATCGCTACGTTTGGTAGCGAACGCCGACCACTTGACGATTACGAAAAATAAAATGGCGATTCTTAATTCATCACCTCAAGCTAAATGGCAAACGCTAATCGAATCGCTTAATTAAATGTATGGGAAGAAATAGTCGAACGAAAATGTCACGTGACGTAGTCGTAGCGAATTGTAGATTGGTAGACAAACGTACTTGAATTTTCTATACAAAACTTTAGTCGTTCGCTAAATTCAGCCAAGTGGCACTTTTTGACAAGCAATTACGCTCCGTGAGCGTACAAACACTTCGACAGTAAGCGAACGCTAGACCCCTGACGCAAACGAAACAAAATGGCGATTTACTAGTCAGCTGGTTACGTTGTATGTTGGAATTCGGTTGATTTTGACGTTTTTAAGGAGAAACACTTTAGTTTTTAACGGAGAAACACTTCTTGCCGGTGCTTAGAGCAAATTGAGGAACTGCTAGATATCTTATTTACTGAGCGATTTAGGTTGAATAAAACATTGTTTAAAAGCCTATGCTTCGACCTTCGAATCCACATTACTTTACAAGAAGCTTAAGACATCCCTCTTGAAGTAAAAGAAAGTAGGTTTTGCTTGATTTGTTAAGAAGTGAATTGACAAGAGTTGATTTGTGGATTTCTT
This sequence comes from Pyrausta despicata, assembly GCA_963921415.1. NCBI lineage: Eukaryota > Metazoa > Arthropoda > Insecta > Lepidoptera > Crambidae > Pyrausta > Pyrausta despicata. Next base: position 10,726,841 of record OY992864.1, read on the forward strand.
TTCCTAAAGTATACTTGTGGCTGATTGCTTTATAATTAGATAAATTAACCGTCACAGTTTCTTTGCACACTGAGTTTCTTGGCTACAGGTTTATATCAAAGAATTGTGGGTGTAACACAACATTTGCCACAGCGTACAACAAGTCAATGCATAAGACAAGTTGTGGGAGCTCTAAACCATGACAACATTTTAAGTAAATGGATAGTTTTCCCACAAACTGCATGTGCCGCAAAGAACAAGATAAGACATCCTTTTTATTGCATGTGACTTGGCGGGAGCATCTAATATTAACTATAGAGAAACATAAAATCTCTAATTTTATTTCACTCCGTTCACCCTCACTTTGTTGTGATGGTATCTGAAAAAATAAATATTTAGGGGTTCAATCATTTTCATATCTACTTTCTTTCAGATAAAAATCACTTCAAATGCACAACTTTTAATTAATATTTAAAACAAAAAGACACTTTAAAGGAAGTACTACAGTGATATTGATACTGACATTAAAACCCTGGCCTGGACAATTACAGTGGACACTCCAATAATTGCCACCACCCGTTCCTCTGGGCTAGCTCGTAATCTTGCCGTTTCCACTGCTAAAAAATACGATAATATAAGTAATTGTTGGTGACTTACACCAAGACACAACATTATTAACTATTTTTGAGATAGGTAACTTGCAAATGTGCACTTGTTTTGAAGTACTTACCATTGCAAAATAGGTATATATAATGTTGATCCCACGCATATCACATTTTCTAGTCAAAAGTATTTTTACAGTGAGTTTTTACAACTTTTAAAACTTTTTGACTAAAAACTACGACGAGAACTCGAACACTCGCGCTCTTATTTAAATGTCAGTAACGTCAAATGATTTGACTGTGACATTTCGTGACGAAACCATAGATAAAGTCTTTATTTTTATCGAAAGTTTGAAGAGACTAAGCGTTCGCTACGATTTGATCATCTTGGCTACCAATCGATTAGCGTTTGCGACAAAGCGTTTAGCGTATCGCAAATTCGATAAATTTACCTTAAATTTCGGGGAATTCAAAAGCTCATCGATATTTCTAGACTTTCGAAGGACGATGAAACGCGTAAAAAATGGATCGACGGAACTGGGAAAAACAATCGGATACCACATAAGTATTTGCGTCTTTGTTCGAATCATTTTGAAGAACATTCTTTTAGAAAAACACAAAAAATAACTTACATAGAAAAGTTCTGTACTCAAAAGTTGTTCGTTAATTTAAGTTGACAGTAAATATTAATAAAATAATCATTTTGTATGATACTTGAAAAAGGATGATGTATGTACAGTTATGTTTTATTACAGAATTGTCCCGGTATCCCAAGTCGGTCTCAAAGATTTTCCTGGATGATGAATCTCAATGGATGGTGGAACTCAATTCTTGTAAATATATGTTTTCAATTAAGAAATTACTTAAAAAGGTTATCCTTTATTACAATCACACAACCTCATATGAATTAGCTGAGTTTTCCCCAGCTTATTTAACGAAAACGCCGCTTGACAAAACTTCTAATATCAGAAATGGTGGAGAGAGATTTCACACGGGATTTTATGTCATTCACTCCAAACAAAAATTCACTCATTACGTAATGCGAGTACCTACTTGCGAATCTAATGACTTGCAATAGTTGCAATGTTTTCAACTATATTTGGGGTATTTTTTTGCGACTGTGGCAGCCCATATTTTGACGTTAATATATAATATCTTTCTCTTACGCCCGGTCGCCCGGTGGCGAATCTATAACATAAATACTATATCTATGGTATGACAGCTCAACCACAGGTCTCTATAACCTTGTTACGTCGTCATCTTTTCAAATTAAAATTCTGAAATACCATATCCTTCTAACTAATTACAAACAAAACTAATTACATTATGATAACTGTAACCTAAAAAAATTGATTCCTATTATTGTCATCATTTTAAATGCTAAAAAAACACGGGTTGCACTCCGGGAGTGCCGGCAGAAGTGAAAACTTGATTATTAACGTTGTGCATTTTTGATTTATTTGAACCGTCTTACGGTTTTTCGATCAGCATCACGTGACCTGACGCGAGTTTCACAGTTTCTACCCATGCCACAAAAGTGTTCAACGCCGCTAAAGAAGTTTTCACTTCAAAAACATTTTATTACTCATACTGTAATACGCTCCTGCAAGGTTATATCGTTCGGACGCATATATTTTTAATTGCTAGTGATGTCATCTCAAATAACAGTATAGTACGACGATAGTAATAGAATCCTGTCAATATTGAAAATAATAGATGGTCTTCTCAAATACTGAACTTTAAAAAAAATGGAACCAATCATTATTTAAGCAAGTTTTTTTTTAATTTGCCATCTCAACTATAGCAGACGGGCGCACGCGCGGAGCAAGAGGAGATCCATGCTTGCCTCTCACTTTCAGTCGTCCATAACGCGTTACCGTGTATAGACTACGTTCTCCTGCTCTCGACATCAGAATCGACAATATTATTGACAACGAAATAATTATATATGTCACTGATAAAAACAGCGATACCGATAATTCTGACGATGAATCCGCATAATAAAAAATTTATAATGTTTTAACGTGTTTTATTCTATGTACAAAAACCTGTTAAACAAAATAAAGTAAGAAGAAGCCAAAATAAATAAAAAACTGTTAATTACGTACATAGTATCAAATAGTCACAGCGATACAAGTACCTATAGAGTATGTTTAGATACATCACTAGTAATGCCAAATTAACTTTGATATTTGCGTATGACGTCGAACGCAACCATAGACAATGGTCGTATTTTTAGCGTATTGTAGAAGAGAACAAGCGTTCGCCACGTTGCATTTAACTTGGCTACCAATTGATTAGCGTTTGCGACGAAGCGTTTAGCGTTTCGCAAATTCCATTCGCTGCCTAGCGTTTGCCACTTGTCTAAAGGCCCACAGACAAGCTGAATACGTCTAAACCACTCCCACTGCTGCTGCTTTCCCTCCATTAGCTTTTTTTAACTAAATAAATGATTTAAATATAATAATTATTCCTTTACCATTTCATATACTTTAAGTAGACCATCTCCCATAGTTCGTCCAGCCTTTGCATGAATGTGAAGGGCGCTTCAGCGGCAGACATGTGGTTGGCGGTGTACGCAGGGTTCGGTTCCTCGTCGATCAGACCCAGGACCAATCCATGAGGGTCTATCGAGGACGACCATGCTAACGGGCAGTTGAATACTGTTGCGAAACTGGAACGGTAAAAGTGGAAATCTAAGAGTTATACAGACACGAGGAAGTCCTTGACCTGCCTTTGCGTTATGGAAGAGTTAAAGGATGTCAAGCTGAGGAGATTAACCAGCAATTCTGAGGAGATTAACCAGCAATTTGTCTCGAAATAGTTAGTTAATGATCGCTATCGCGTTGATAAACTCTGTTAACGGCTTTTGAATACGTCAAAATTGCTGTCGGTTTCTCAATGTGTCCAGCTGTCTAGTAGCTTTAGCAGTATATCTATCTACACAATAAATATCCAAATCCACCATAACTATTACGAAACCATGAACCTAAACAATCTATCTAGAAGAGTCACTCGAGTACAATACTCATATTTTGCGTTGTAGACTGCCTCGGTGGTGTAGGAGCAATTTTTTTGCCTTACATCCGAGAGGTCCTGGGTTTGAATCCCAGGGCGATCCAAAATTGTTTCTGAGATTTTCTGTCATGAATTTCTCAAAAACAGCTCGGAATCGGGAAGTTGGCTGTGTTACACACCCGTGCCTCGGAAAGCCGTTAAGCCGTTGGTCCTGCGCCTGATCTCTCCCCGGTCATGTCGGATTGCCGTCTCACCGAACTTTGAGATTGATATAACAGTGAGTGCACCTGTGTATTGCGCTCACTCTCGTGCACTATAATATCTCCCGCGAAGTTGGCTGATCTCTTTTGAGATTGGCCGGCGTGGTCGAAATCGGCCAGGAGGACTATATTTTAGATGAATCGTTAGAGTTCATCGGATATATACATATCCGACATTATAACTCGTTGGGTACCTAAAGTGATGTGAAAAATTATGCATAGTTGTAATATCTTTTGAAAAACATTTTTTTTATATTTTTAATTCTCTTACCCGCTATAAATTTCCGTGTACAGCCATTCGGCTATTACCAGGTCGAATTTCTCGTCAGTGTCCAGGATAAGTTCCCGCACATTGGGGTGCCATAAGGTTTGGTTGGCCACTTGGTTGACGACTTCCACCCATGCTCTTGTGTCTCGTAGCTCAACTTCTTTGTTTAAAACCTTTTCAAAGCTTAGAGCGCTTACTGGAACATGAGAGTTGAAAGCCTTTGAGCATATATAACTTAGAACATCATTTTGTGTGCAGATGTGTAGGTTCTAGCAAACCAAGAAAGAAACAGCCATGCACATACATTGCTCCATTGGATCAGAGAGTTGGGGATCATAAGCAAAATAAATATCTTTCTTGCAGCATATCATACACCAAGAGATAGCTAACGTCACTCTCCAAAGAATCTGGAAATTTTTGGGTTCAACTTAGTTAAGCAGTGGCTGTTAACATGAAGGGCTACCATAATAGATCAACGCTGGTCGAGTTTGCAATATAAAAACCCAAAGCTGTTCTTTATATTTAAAACACAAGTTGTTCTATCCTAGACTTTAAAATACTGTTATATTGATTGATAGTTACTGAATACTGTTAAAGTGATACTTACACGTTGTTTTAAATAAGTTTAAATTAGAGGTTACATCGACTTGACGCAGTTGTTTCGGTGGATTTTTCATCAAAACTCCAGCGATGTATGTGACCTGTACATAAGTAATTTTATTTATTTAGAGAAGCATTTGTGGCCTTCCGTGTTAAAAATGGACCTAGATTTACCTATTGAACTTATAATTCAGATTACACCTACACGCTTCCACATTACTAAGAAGAACCTATAAGTAGGTCATCGATATATTGCTGTGTGACGGCGCATTCACATATAACGGTTCAACGGTTCTGTCGCTACTGGAGATAGTATTCACACAATTAGCGTTGCCAGGCGTTCGGATAAAGCCGGACATAGTTACTCTTTTTGATTGCATGTCCGGCCAAAATAAACGGTGTCCGTCTTGTCCGACTTGTGTTAGGCTTTTTACTTTTCGCAAACAAGCGAGCACTGCCGCCGCGCCGCCGAGCGTGGCCGAGTGTAGGCGACGAGAGTCGACTACCGAACCAAAATTTTTTTGTCATACCTTTTAATACTAAGACAAAATCCTCAATAATATAGGGTGTCCGGCTTTTTTAACCAAATGTCCGGCCAAAGTGGCTGGTCTGTCCGGCTATTAGTTTTGGCGACCTGGCAACGCTACACACAATACAACAAGGTACTGATTTGATCCAGTCATCACCATCATGTTGTCCTCACCGTATCCGGTGACGGCGACTCTTATTAAGTTGGGCCCTGCTGTGACTGGCAAAACCAAACGTTGCCTTAAAAACTCGTTTACAAGGTGCACAGTACAGTTGGCCAGTGGAATTGTATGTGAACGTGTATGTGATTTTCGGCCTAGTCTTCTGTATTTGGCGCTTAGCATCAAGGTTTGATACAGTATACTGGATCCGATAAACCGGAAAGTATGTGTGGACTCGTTTTTACAACTACATACATGTTTAATCGGACTGGTAAAACGGACGTTAGATGCGAACCCATCCTGATTGTCTATCTATATATCTTGGATACAACTGGAATAGTAAAGCCAAAATTGAGACAGTCCCAAACACTGTCGTTATGAAACAGCTATTTTATTTGTTTGACAACTTCATCGGGGCTCTGCTAAAGCCTTAAACACGCTAAGAAAAATTTATAGAGATTAAAAATTGTATCCTTTACTGTGTAATACCATTGTTGCCTACCTCATGTCCAGCGTGAATGAGGCGCTTAACAAATCCTTCTCCGAGAATCGAGTGACTCTTCCCAGGATACGGGAATACCACTAGAACTTTGTATGCACTTGTAAATCCTAAAAATAAACTCAAAATCACTGCTAACTGCTTCATGTTTTAAGCTACGTCAACTCATAAATGGACCAAAGTAAAAACGAAAATTGCTACTCATTTAAGTATGATAATGTGTACAAATAGTTGATGAACGATATCAAGTGGTCTTGTTTCATTTGAACAATCGTGTTGATAACCTATTGTTTACCTACTTCTGGTATCAATTCATAAAGCGATCCTATTTCTTTATTTAGTGCTGAAAGTGACGAAACACAAATAACTATGGAAGGAAAGTCAATAGCAACCTTGTTGTGTATCGTCTTTTCTTAAGTTTCTTCTTTAAACTTGGTTGGTTCATCAATTTTCAATATGTACGAGTACATCAAATTTGTGTCAATAAATGGGGACATCATAACATACATTGCTCTGACCCCAAAGTAAGTAGCCGAAACACTCGTGTTATAGGATTCAGAAACAGCGAAGGTACAAACACCAGTTCTTCTCAGTAGAGGAATATTCCTCTACTGAGAAGAACTGGTGTTATCAAACAAAGTCCGGAACCCTTATAAGATCACTTTGTTGTCCGTCCGTCCGTCTGTCAAGACCGTTTTTCTCAGGAACACGTGGAGGTATCAAACTGAAGTTTATATATGATACTTAGGTCTACTGTCCCTGGAAGCTGTAGAAAAATCAACCTTTTAAGCCAACGCAATCAAAAGATACAGCCATTTAGGCCGCAAATTTCCGCAAATTTTCGAAACTCGCACGGGAATCAAAACCTCCAGGGTACTTCCCGTAAACTTAGAATCTTGACATTTGGTACGAAGTCACGTCTTATAGTACAGATATAGGAAAAATTACGAAAACCCGTAAATTTTCAGTTTCATCATATAAAAAAAATATTTTTGAAAAATATTTTTAACAATTTTGAAAATTTCAAAGTTACTACTCCTTATCTACAGGTTTGTACGGAACCCTCGGCGCGAGTCCAACTCGCACTTGACCGGTTTTTTATGTTATAGTTTTGTTGCCCACTGCTGGGCACAGGGCTCACCTTATTTATGGCGAAGAAGCTAAAATGTATATCGTGGTTTTTAGCGAGTTGTCTAGCGAGAGGATGAGACTCTCTCACTCTCTCTGTCGCTTTCGGCAGAATCAATTCAAACATAATTTCTTAAAAATTTAGGCACTACTTAGTATGTCTTGATTTAAAAACTAAAGTAAGTACATGTGACATTTATAAGTAAGGGTTAATGTAATTTTTTTTTCATAAGTGTTACATAATTATGAGCCAGCAGTTATATCACACGTTACGTAAAATGATCATCACGATCGACGTTTGCGATGGGGACCATTCCGATCATTTAAATGACGTCTTTTTACAAGCACAGTCGTGCTTCGGAAGGCACATTAAGCTGTTGATCCCGTTTAATATCAAAAGATATAAGTCGTAAGCCTTCTGAGGTCCTTGGGCGGCTTAATAACATCTGACAGAAGGTTGGTTTTTGGTCAATCGCCCGGTTTGCGAGAGGTGCGGATACGAGTCCCGCCTGTGGCAGTCCATTTTTCTTTAAGTGTGTTTTAATTTCGCATTGTAAAGAAATTTGCATTCTTAATGCTAAAAAATAAAGTAACTTAATAAATTAGCAGATTTATCTTATCCGATTGTTAAACAGCTGAAAAGGTGTTTCTTTCGGATCGTGTAGGTGTCTAACCACAACAGTGATGAATCATGGCTGGCTGCAGCCTAAGGAGCACTTAAAGAAATTCGGACCGATGCGTAAGTGTCACGGTAGCTCAATTGGAAGAGCAATCACCCGGCTTGCGAAAGGCGCGGGTTCGACTCCCGCCTGTGACAGTGTATTTTTCTTTAAGTGTGTTTTATTTTCATATTGTAAAGAAATTTGCAATGTTTAATGCTAAAAAATAAAGTAACTTTAAGCCTTTTTTACTGTACTACTATACACGCACTAAATTTAAAAGCAAATCAAAGACAACCAGTAATACCATAATTCGATTTTAATCTAATTTTGTTCCCAAATTTTTAAAAACGAATCGCTGTCCTCACATAAATTTGAAAATGCTCAACTTTTAACTTACCCATCTACATCATACAATATATCTTCCTTGAAAGTCACATTAATTTAAGTACTAATGGTACGTAAACTACACTTTGTGAAAACCGACGTGGAATGTGTCTTGTAACTAAAACAAATTTCACGTCGTTTTTGGAGAGCGAACCATTTTTTTTTACATATGAAACCAGTTATAAATATTACAAATAGGAATTCCAAATCTATCTATCAACTAAATATCTATCGTAAATCAACTAAATATCACACAAATGTGACACTGTCACTTCGATTCAATCAATCTTCAACAAATCAACTCTTCTTCACCTTAATAGTAAAAGTTTTACTAACAGTCTTCAGTACTTTCGTCAACAAATACACAATTGCTATCACAACTAGAAATAGATCTAGGTACATCTTCTGGTAGAAGGGTACGTCGAGAGCTGGTGACCGGAGGTGGGTGGCCCCTCGCGTCTTGATCACGTGTTCCGTCCAGAACACCAGCTCTTCAGCGGGTGATGCGATGCGGTGATGATGGACGAAGGACAGCTCCTTTGCTTTAGCGGTGTACCTGAAGATATTTTTCTTTGTGATTAGCACATCAGACAAGCTCCAGTTGTTTTTAATAATAGTCCTCCTGGCCGAATTCGCCAACGGCGGCCAATCTCAACAGAGATCAGCCAACTACGCAGGAGATATTATAGTGCACAAGTGTGAGCGCGATACACAGGTGCACTCACTGTGCCATCACTCTCAAAGTTCGGTTAGACGGTAATCCGACATGACCGCAGAGAGATCAGGCGCAGGACCAACGGCTTAACATGCTTTCCGAGGCACGGGGGTGTAACACCGCCAACTTCCCGACTCCGAGTTGTTATTGAGAAATTCATAACAGAAAATCTCACGTCAGTCAGTAGTTTTTAAGGACTAGCTTATAATTTCATTTTGTAATTATCATTTTTAGGGTTCCGTACCTCAAAAGAAAAAAACGGAACCCTTATAAGATCACTTTGTTGTCCGTCTGTCCGTCCGTCCGTCCGTCTGTCAAGACCGTTTTTCTCAGGAACGCGTGAAGGTATGAAACTGAAATTTCTATATGATACTTAGGTCTACGGTCCCTGGAAGCTGTAGAAAAATCAACCACCTAAGCCAACGCAATCAAAAGATACAGCCATTTAGGCCGCAAATTTCCGCAAATTTTCGAAATTCGCACGGGAATCAAAACCTACAGGGTACTTCCCGTAAACTTAGAATTTAGAAATTTAGTACGAAGTCACGTCTTAAAGTACAGATACAGGAAAAATTGCGAAAACCGTAAATTTTCAGTTTCATCATATAAAAATAAATATTTTTGAAAAATATTTTTGACAATTTTAAAAATTTCAAAGTTACTACTCCTTATCTACAGGTTTGTACGGAACCCTCGGTACGCGAGTCCAACTCGCACATGACCGGTTTTTTTTAAAGTTTATTCTTGATTGTTGGCTGGTTTGAAAAAGCACGCGAAGAAATTCGGACTAATAAGTAAGTATCATGGTAATTCAATTGGTTATTAGACCAATCGCCCGGCTTGCGAGAGGTATGGTAGAGGTTCAAGTCCCACCTATGGCAGTCCAATTTTTTCTATAAGAGTGTTTTAATTTCACATTGTTTTTGAGGAAGGTACATGCCTGAATCTTTCGTGAATTGCTTTCTTGGTAATGATTGACATTTGCCTTCGAAACGAATTCGACAGCAAGTTTCCTCATCGGCTAACTAGTTACGCATTGTGGCCTTTTCTAGGGATCCTGGATCGGACACCTAATAATAAATCTTAATAAAGGTACCCATCAAAATGAGTATCCTCACCTTGGATTACCAAGCATCTCTTCAATGGCCTTTCTCAGGCGAACGTCCATATCGTAAGCCAAGGGCACATGCAGAGCAAATCCCCTCCTCACCGCTCGCGCTACGTTGACGTACTGGTCCGCGAAGATCGGGATGCCGATGATTGGGACTCCGTGGTGCAGCGCCTCCGTGGTCGAGAGCAACCCCCCGTGCGATATGAACATAATGCAGTTGGGATGCGCTGGAAAATTATAAGTTAAATTTTCATTAAACTAACGTTTCGGTAAATTATAATTTTACTAGCTTCGCCAGTGACTTCGCCCACATTGGCTCGGTGTTATTTTATTTCATTAATAACGGTTTAGTCGCGTAGTAGTGAGACAGAGTTACTTTTGCATTTATTTATTAGGTACTAGCTTACATAGGGACAGACGCAGGAAGCGACTTTGCTTTATACTATACTAGTGGCCCCCCGCGACTTCGTCCGCGTGGAATCTCTTTCTTTTCGAAATCGCGGTCGAACGGGATAAAAAGTATCCTATGTCCGTTTCCGGTTCTAAGCTACCACCAATTTTCAGCCAAATTGGTTTATCCGTTTTTGAGTTATAAATAGTGTAACTAACAACACTTTCTTTTATATATAAATATATATAGATAGTGAAGTATGGATTACACTAGTTCTTATACGATGACATTTGCTTGATGGACGAACATGCACGCAGCATGTGTAGAGTTTACGTAAATCAATCCAAAATATTCATGTCATTCATGATGACTGTGAATAGATACAACGTACCACTTCAATTGGAACTGATTGGAACCTATTAAAAACAATCATAATATTTATTGCAAGTCACACGTTACAGTAAGGTGTTACAGTCTCATGAGTACAATCAAGTGATTAAGGTAGATACTCGTACAGACAGACATAATGTGATAAGATTTGTATCTGGACTTTGTGTTTTGAGGAAAATAATTCCTTTTTCTTATGTCTGCTTTCCGTACTAACTTTATAGCTATATGCTGTTTTTTTGGTAATGACAGGGTTGCATTGGAAATGAAACTTAAATGCCCGACCTCTAATATTTTACAGTATCATCTAATCTCACTTACATGATTTGATATAGTAATATATATGTCGCAGTCATCTGGTTGAATCTGCTATTTGATTGAATGACTAGCGCGTTCATTGAATGACAACATTCAATTAAATGACTAGGCCGAACAAGGCCGAACGTTGATTGAACAAGCGTCACTCAACGTCCAACTAGTTAGCGGATTGAAACATAGCCCTTTGAACAGGGCGGACGTAAAATCAGTCAAGTGATTCAAATCTAGTTAATTTTTTTCCCACTGCGGCGCTAGTAGTCACCAAAACAAATATGGCGTCCAATAGCTCGCACAGAAAGCAGTGTTTTTTTTCTGTGAATTTCTTGACTTAGTTGGTAGAAAAAGACACTGTTGCCTATCTTAAGGCTTAAAATACAATATAAAATCATAATAAGATGTGTAATGCCATGTCTTCATTTTTGTTATCTAAAGTAAGGTAACTTTTTAAGTTGCGCACCTATGGTCACCCTTATTAAATATTACAAAGTCGTACAGATCCTATTTAGCGAGACATTGTATAATTCATTTATTTTTATTTAAAGTAAGGTTAACTTTTAAGTTGCGAACTCATGGTCACCCAAACCAAACATTACAAAATCGGCTACATCCCATTCAATGATTTCGCTAAATGACGTTCAGTCAAGACGTTGAACGTTACATTCAACGACTTGACGTATGTACCATCATTCTGTATGTACCATCTTTTAATACCATGCTTTTTTGCAAATAAATATTATGATTATGATTATTATGACGAGTTGTCCTTTAGTTATTCAATTGAAGGTCGTCATTCAATGAACGGCCTAGTCATTCAATTAAATCGCGGATTCAACTAGATGACTGCGACATATACAACAACATCACATACATCATCTGACACCATGGTAAGTAGCTTTAGCACTTGTGTTACAAATACCAGAATAAACAGTGGTATTACAAATAAACTTAAATAAATATATACACACATCAAAAGTGTCTAGGGATCAACATAAATTTTTGCAATAACTTTTCTCCTGATTGATATTAATTAAAATTTTCTTTAAGGATTCATCAAATAAAGTGTTTTCGTTTGTCTACAGTAACGATAAACCAAGTCACCCTTGCATTAATAAAGAAATTTGCCATTTTCCTAATAAAGGGATTTTTGACATTTGAACCACTAACATTAAAGTTCGAAAAAAAGACTGAAATTACAGTTTTCTTTAAAATTTTATTGGGTAACTTAAACAATTAATAATCCGTGTTTCTACCGCGAACACTAACAACACAAGAACATCGGTTTGGCATACACAAAATGAGTTCATCCAAATCACGCTGTGGAATGGCCGCCCATGTTCGTTGCAACAACAAAAAATGGTCTTCTTGCGACTGGATACCCTCCATATTCGACAGAGCTCTTCTCTGTAGCATATCCCATGCATGCTCAATCGGGTTCAAGTCTGGCGACTGAGCAGGCCAGGGCATGACATTGATGTTAGCTGCGGCGAGAGTCTGTCTTACAACTCTTGCCGTGTGCGGTCGTGCATTATCATGCATTAACTGAAATAAGGGACCGATTTGCACTTGTAGAGGAACGATGACGTCTGATACAATCGTCTCAGCATAAATTTGAGCGTTGAGGTTGCCTCTGATCCAAATCAACTCAGTTCTTCCGCCGATCCAAATACCCGCCCATACCATGATGGTTCCACCACTATAAGGATGGACTTCCTGGCAGGATTTTAATCGCTGTTGGCGTCCAGGGATTTTCCAGTGTCGTATACGTCTTGTATCCGGTCTCATACCAAAACGAGACTCATCAGAAAATCACACGAAACGCCATTGTTCTTCTGCCCAATTTCTGTGTTCAAGAGCCCATTGATATCGAATCCTACGATTGTGCATTGCTATAGGTGGTACCCTTAGCGGTCTTCGGGAATGAAGATTCACTTCATGCAAGCGGTTTATGACTGTTTGGTCGCTAATTAAGTTCCCTGAAAAGTGATGAAGCCTCACGGCTAACATCATGGCGGTTATTGTTGGAGCTCTTCGAGTTGATTTGAATGTATCGGTCTTGTCTCCGTGTGGTGCAGCGATACCGTCCTACTGGTCCGTCTGGCGCTACTACAGAGAAGAGCTCTGCCGAATATGGGGGGTATCCAGTCGCAAGAAGACCTTTTTTTGTTGTTGCAACGAACATGGGCGGCCATTCCACAGCGTGATTTGGATGAACTCATTTTGAGTATGCCAAACCGATGTTCTTGTGTTGTTAGTGTTCGCGGTAGAAACACGGATTATTAATTGTTTAAGTTACCCAATAAAATTTTAAAGAAAACTGTTATTTCAGTCTTTTTTTCGAACTTTAATGTTAGTGGTTCAAATGTCAAAAATCCCTTTATTAGGAAAATGGCCAATTTCTTTATTAATGCAAAGGTGACTTGGTTTATCGTTACTGTAGACAAACGAAAACACTTTATTTGATGAATCCTTAAAAAAAATTTAATTAATATCAATCAGGAGAAAAGTTATTGCAAAAATATATGTTGATCCCTAGACACTTTTGATGTGTGTAGTATAATACCCAGACCAGTACAAAGAGACATGTTCATGCACACAAATGTTTGTATAGTGCGATCGAACCCGCGATCGAACTCTTGGTTAATAGTCAACTTCCTGACCATTACACAAAAGTGGTTGTCAAATGATCGATCACATATCTCCCGATATTCCTATAATCAATGTTTGTAGCTGGTTGTACAGGAAAGACTGTGTGAAGAGTCGCATTAATAGATCAAAAAAACTACCTAACGTGGACGAAGACGCGGTTAAAGCTAGTATCTAAATAAATTAGTCAAATAGGTACCTAAAATGCTCTGTTGTGGCGCCCATTTTACTATATGCAGATTTTCAGGCGTATTTTCAAATTCCTCCTCGAATTTCCAAATGACAGTATGTTTCAGGCCCCTTATCACTTCAACGAAACCTAGTTTCAGCTCTGTAGGCATAGTGGCTGGATGTAGAATTGACCCCAAGCTGAAGAATATCACTCCGTCGGTAGCTTCGTCCATGATTTTCTGCAGTTTCTAGAAACGAAAGGTTTATTTTATTAAGGACATTCTTTTTTTGCGACATACTCACTTAAAATTACTTTATCTAAGTAAATAACATTGCCAGATTTTCTATTTTATTTTCTATTAGAGTTATTTTGAAATGTATTAACTTGTATTTAACTGATCTAGTTGCTGTCTATAAGTACTCTTCCCGAGATCACTACATTTAGTACTCATGTTATGGTACTATAGAAATTCACTAGGAAGAAACCTGTTACCATGTTTCTTTTTTAATTTACTTAATGCGGAAATAAGTAGAACCTTTGGCAAATTTTAACCAAACAACTTCTTATTTTCCTTAAACATATCCATCACTGAATGAGTCCACCCCATGGTCCACCCATTGTCAAATGTCACGATCGTTATAGTTCACAATCATAATTTATTTACAACAACAAGATGTTTGCTATTATTTGATGGGCTTGTTATGGTTCAGTGACGTCCAAGGTCACACAAGATTGTCTTTGATTGAAGGTATTGTGCTTCATTAGAGTTTTTTGTCAGTTCAAGGCTAAATCTAAGTAAGATATTTTTATTTAGGATCTATAAAAAACTTTGCGCCTGTGTTTTGAACAAGTTTAGTTGGAGCTATTAATTTTGGGAGATTCTTTTTACGTTGTTGTGGGGGAACTACTACTAATGTTAAACTGTTACCATACCCCAATATGTTTTAAGATTCGTAGGTTATATGTACTCTTGTCAGTTTTAAAAATTCCGCGTTTTTGTACCGCAAGCGTATCGTAAAAAAAGCTGATCAGCTGTAAATGTTGGTAATTGCTTTACATATCTCTGAGACGTTGGCGAGACCTGCTCTCCTACTCTCTAAGCTGTTGTCGGTAGTTTCGGATATAGCCAGTGCATCCTCATTAGAGTAACAGGGATGGCTACATCCGAATACGAATGAAACGTTAGGGAGAACGTCCACTGTTCCGTTGGTGTACCTTTCATAGGCTAGGTAAATATTTTTAATTACCTCAGGCAGTGGCGCCAGTTCTTCTTTTATGTGGTATCCACCAATCGCCTTGTAGCTCTGAGGCAGCCTGATGGTCTGCCCCGACGACACGTGTGAGTTTCCCAGCACCAAGGAGGCGTTGTACATTGCTTCTTGTAAAGGTGGAAGCACACGACCCCTCTTAGCTAAAGCTGGACCGTACGCTTCTGTGTACGCCTTGTTGTAAGCGTCGAAGTGTTTCCTGTCGGGAAAATAGAATAGGTAGAATGAAAAGGTGATTTCAATTGCTGCTCTGCTTGATGCTTACATAATTTAAGTAATGGTCTACAATTACCGTATAAACAAGTTTTGGCTGGACAGGAATCAAGGATTCTTAATTGATCGAAGCTTAAATTATTATCATTATTAATAATTTCAGCCCCAAGATATGTTTTGCTGAAAATAATAGGCCTCTCCCAAAAAAAACAGGTCGTGCGTTTGCTAGCTGAATGCATACAGACAGAACGTTCCTGCGATATTTGAAAGGTCAGTCCATCTTGCAAATATGTTTAGTTATCAAAGGGTTTTTAGTTATCAAAGGGTCTTCAATCAGTCACATTGCAGTTCACAATATTTATCAAGTACTAATCTACGGCTTACCATTGCAAGTACTTCACGTAGAATAACTGCCTTAGCTCCGCTAACCGCTGCCAAAAGGTAGTTGGTTCTTGTAAGGACATGTGGTCTGGTGAGTACGCGGGGTTGGGGTATTCGTCGATGAGGGCCAGGACTTGCCCATGGACGTCCATGGAGGATGACCAGATTAGCGGGCAGTCGAACACTGGACCTAGGCTGAACGATAGTGTAAAAATTCGAATGTCATCATCATTTTGTCTGTGGTCAATTAAATCGTGACGAAGTGAGTTAATAATTAAGCTACCCGAATGACGTATCGAGCGCGAGAATTTCATAGGAACAGTGCATGCTCACCCGGCAGATTAAAAACCAGATATTAAAGTACTTTTTTGTCAAACCGTATTTGATTTGACGACCTCCGTGCTGTAGCTAATGGGGGAGTACCGGTTTCAAGGTTACGCTATCTATGTATGATTCGATTGGCGACCATTTTGAAAACCATTTTTCAATTTTGTCACGGGTTTGGTTATTTTTGGTACCTTCGTTGTATCTGATTCCCATAACACAAGTGGTTAAGCTACTAACTTTGAGATCGGAGCAATATACTGGCGGCGCATAAGGTTACCCATTTCAATAGGCTAGATGACACTACCAATCGTTGACATACTCTTTATTATCTGACAAAACGGTCTGCTTCCATAGATTTGTATGGGAATACAAAAACGTGACGTCACGGTATTGTATCGAAAATCGGAGTCATTTGACCGAATATTTATTGAATTTTGTGATTTAAAAGTTGGTTTCTACAGCTTTTTGGAAATATACTGATTGTATTAACTTAATAGGAGCTATGTTTTTTTAAACGCCATTCTCTTGAAAATATTTAAGATAGGTGTCATCATGTCAGCCTTTAATAAAAATAGTTTTTATTGCGAAGGGAACAGAGACAGTCTCAAAGTCAAAGTGGGTTAAACTGATGTTATTCTATCTGTCATTTGTCATTTAAAGATATTTTTTTCTGCAGACCCTAATTGCCCTTACCCACTATAAAGTTCGGAGTACATCCACTCAGCGATCACGGCATCGAAATGTTCTTTGGGGTCGTTCATAAGCCTCTGAAGGTCGGGGTTCCATAAAGTGTTGTTAGTGATGAGGTGCATAAATTGTTTGATGGGACCAACATCGCTGAAGTCCACCAATCCTCCTAACAGAGACTCGAATGTCAAGCGTGGCTCTGAAATGAGAAAATATATTTCAATTGTAACAAAAGTTTATTTTTCAAGTTATATAATAATAAATAAAATTAATAATAAAAAATTGAGTTTATTACTTCCAACAACAGTAAATGGTACAGTGTTTAGCACGTAATAACAAATAAAATAAAAATAGAACATGAAAGCAATTGAATTCATTTGTGTCATTGAAGAGAAAATTGTATATATTCCTACAATCTGTTAGAGAAAATTTTGTAAAATATCTTACCCCATTGTTGGGCATAGGCCTCACCTCATAATAATATTATGAGGTGGTACTACTAGTCATACTCCTCCACGCAGGCTCAGTGCGGATTGCTGGAGGGGTGTGTTTGTGTAAGTGACCAACCTTACTGTCAGATGTTATTGAGCGGGTTGCCCAAGGGCTTCTGACCAGACTTAACGACTAATTATTTGTCGATACGGGTATCAACACGGGGGACCTTCAGCGTAAATATAAAATATATGTAATAAGTCGCCTGGAAATGATCTCGTGCGGATGTCGGATATAAAATTAGTTGTCGATAAAGTCAGCCCTGTAATAGCGAACTTAATAAATCTTTCTGTTAAGCACCATAAGTTTCCAAATAAATTAAAAGAAGCTATTATTAGCCCAATTTATAAAAAAGGAGACCGTAAAGTCTTCTCTAACTACAGACCAATTGCCATTCTATCCAGTATTGACAAAATTATTGAAAAATGTATAGTAAATCAACTTGGGGATTATTTACAAAAAAATAAAATACTGGACGAATGTCAACATGGTTTTCAGAGGGGAAAGGGTACTTATACGTTATTAACTAAATTTACAAATTAAATTAACACACATTTAGAAAATAAACAGTTTATAGTGCCTATTTTCTATGATTTAAAAAAAGCTTTTGACACTCTAGATACGAAAAATTTTTAAATGGATTGGGTGAATGTGGAGTGGGACAGCCCCTGAACCAGTGGTTCCGCGACTATCTCACATCACGCAGCTTTCGCGTGAAGGTTGGTGATACGCTCGGCGAGTCAGCGGAGGTGAAGTGCGGGGTTCCGCAGGGTTCCGGATTTGGGCCTATCTGCTACTTACCTACGATAATTGTAATATAATTATTATACCTTTCATTAGTTGAATCAGTTTTGGGTTACGCTTTTGACAGTTAGGTACGGACTAACATTTAAAACATACATAGATAAGCTTGAAATACTGCAAATTAGATTTCTTAAACTACTAGTAAATAACAAAACGAAAGCAAATTGCAAAGGCAACTATCATAAATTATTTAAGATTTGTAGAATTCTTCCGGTCAGTTTAAAACATAAATACCTTATATTAACGAATAACCATGAAAGTCAGAAGGATAGCCTAACATTAGTCAATCATAGTCATTGCACCCGGTCAGTGTCTACGGGCAAATTTGAAGTACCTAAAGTAAATAACTACTTCGGTGATAGAAAGAAACGGTTACCATACCTATTGAATAGTTTGCCCGGAGATATACGACGGGAACAACATGAAAATGTTTTTAAAAGAAAACTTAAAAAGTATTTTCTATCTAACTTGACTTAGTTTTTAAGGTTTGATTTAATATGTTAGAGACTCGTGATCCCACAGACAAACTATGTAAATAGTTTTGTGAGACTATTGTAATTGTTAGTTTAAAACGTTGTTTGTTTAATAAAAAATTGGTTGCCTGTAAAGTCGGTATACGCGCGAAAGTTTTACGTGACAACGACTCTGAGTGGTAAAATTATTTTAATGTGAATATTCATTCGTATAACATGAACCGGTGTGTATGCCTATCTCTCTCTCTCTCTCTCTCTCGCTCTGTCTCTCTCGCGCGAAACGTGAGCGGAGCAGCGTAACGCAGTTTCTTGAGGTGTCACCCGGCAAACCAATTTATAAGACGTTGTCACGTCAATAATAATAATATATTACGTATACGTTATATTAAGTAAGTAAAAATGTTTATTGATATGAGAGCAACATGACAGATGTGAGATGTGTATACATAAACACACGGCTCCACATCAAGCTACTCATTTTCGTTGCAAAATCACACTTTTTAAACCGCAGTGATTGACTTCATCAATTGAATCAATCTTACCGGTTCTAAGTAAAATTTTTGAAAAGATTATATTCAATCAGCTACTATTTCACTTCACATCAAACAATTTATTGCATAATAAACAATTTGGTTTTACAAAGGGTCGCAGTACTGCTGATGCTGGAGTCGCTCTGTTGAAACATATATTTGATGCCTATGATAGTAAGCATGATGCTGTGGGAATCTTTTGTGACCTCTCTAAAGCGTTTGATTGTGTTGACCATGAGACCCTGTTGAGAAAACTACGCCATTATGGTGTATCAACTAATGCATGTAACTTATTTAATTCATATCTCACTGAGAGAACACAAAAGGTTTCTATCAATGGAGCAGAGACAGCTGCAGATATAGAGACAATTTCCGTATTGCAGAAATGAGCCGTGCGGGCTATTTATAAACTTAAATCAAATGAAACACTTAGAAAAATTGTTTAAAGAAGTTAAAATACTTACAGTTTACTCGCAATACATTTACGAAAACCTAATTTACGTTCGAAAAAACTTACACTTATTTCCTAAAAATAGCGATTTGCATAACTTCAACACAAGACAAAAAAATAGGCTTGCCGTTCCACATTTTAGGCTTCATAAAGTTGGTCACTCATTTATGGGTAGATGTGTAATATTTTTTAATAAATTACCTGAAAATTTAATTTCATTGCCTTTAGATAAATTTAAATCAGTTGTAAAAGATGTATTAATGTCGAAAGGATATTATAAAATTGATGATTATATAAATGACAAAGATATATGGAAATGTTTAAATGCAAACAATTACAATTATTGTAAATCAATTTTGAAAAGAGGCAATGACAATAGTGACTGAGTTTCTTGCGCCGCTTCTTCTCAGCACTGGCCTAAACTGTCCCGAAGCGGTGGTAGGGTCAATTTATATGTTGGGACGTGTAAAAGTGCTTTATTTGTTAGCCTAATTACAGAAATAAATTGATTTTATTGATTTTATGATTTTATTGATTTTACTTGTGACGTGTGGCCGTGAGGAGAAAAATTAAAAAGTTTGTGGGTAGAATTGACATACTCGACTCTACAAACAATTATTTATTCCGACATTGCTTTATCTTTTATTTAAGTATGCATTTAAATACAAACTTAAGTAATTAAAGTTGATTGTGTTTGTATTTATATGTATTGTTGATACCTAAACTAGGCCTGGTACTTTTGCTATTGAGAAAATCACAATCGACAAGCACTCCGACCGCAATTGTAATCCAATAAAAGAGCAAATACACTCAAGAGTATGTAGCGTTTCGCAAGCCAATTTCAATTTCGTTTAGTACCTAAAATGGTCACACAATTTCATTTTAATATGGCGCTAGTGTCAAATGTCAAGAGTACGAAACGGCGAAATTCCAATGCCGATCCATTGAAATTAGATTCAAGAGTAAGCCTGCTGGCCTGTGAATATGGTCAAAAAGTAAGTGTAAAGTGGTAATAGTCACCCATCCCAAACACGACCGCGCCTTAAGTTGCTCAAAATTAGGTAGGCATCACTCTCAAAGCGCTGCAACCACTGCGCCACAAGCACCCTTGTTGTAAAATCTAGACCTGCGGATGTCTTGTTAGACACTCCGCACGTACAAGAACGGGAATAGGCTAGATGACACCACCAATCGTTGACATACTCATTATCATCTGTCAAAACGATCTGCCTCCATAGATTTTGTATGGGTATACTATAATGTGACGTCATAATTTAGTATCAGAAGCTAAATTGACTAAATATTTATTGAATTCTATGTAAATAAATATTATTTTCTACAGCTTCTTGAAAATAAATTGGTTTTACTAGCTTCATAGAGGATATTTTTAAAACACCATGGTCTTGAAAATATTTACGATAGGTGTCATCACGCCTAATTGGCAAAACTGGTACTGCGACAGAAACTTATTTAAAAAAAAGTTAACTTACTCATCACATTTGCAAAAATTTCCATGTTTGACGACACATCAATCTGCCTGACATTCTTTGGCGGGTTCTTCATTAAAAACGCCGTAACGAACGTCACCTGTTAAAAAAAATACCCTTAAGACAAACTTGTAAAATTGTTTAAAACTTTACAAAATTGTAATCGATGTCGAATTAAAATCGTTACAGTATTAATGAATATATGTGTTAAAATTAGGACTGGAACATTCTTCATTTTTGACAATAAATTTAGATTTGAAATATTATTAATGTTTTAACTTTCATGGACATCTTATTAATGCTGATAAATTTGTAATTTTATATAGCAATTTAATATAGTAATTTGACTTTTGTGTTTATTGAAATTAATTTTGTGTTTATTGAACTTGAATATTGTATTTTAAAATGACGTAATATAATTTGAATGCTGTAATAATATAGCTGAAAAAGCTGAACCACAATGTCAAACCTACCACCTAAATGTACCCTTTTTCATACGCAAATAAATTTCATTGATTCATTCATCGATGGACTAAACTAAATTTTTCTTTTGGCCTATCGTTCTGTACATTGACAATGTTTTAACCCAATAGATTACTTTATATGTAACGGCCTCCGATTTTCCAAATTGTCGGCAAAAAAAACTGCTTATGCCTGTCAAAAATTTGTGAAATGCCTCTTAAGTGAGCCTTTTATCAAGCCAGGGCACAGTTGCAGTTGGTTTGCGACTGTCGGTCGCGAATTTTGGTGGCATCGCGTCGCGTCGCACTTGTCACGTTGCGTTGCTCACGTATGACAACGCCTACATGCGTAAAAGATCGCTGAGATACTACTGCTGTTCTTATCTCTTTAATAAGATATTGATAGTGGTTTAAGTACATCGGTACCTTAACATGAAAATAACATTAAGATAAAGAAACTGACAACAGTGCGTAAAAACAACATAGTATCATACAAGCAAATCGAACAGGCCCCTACTCTCTAGACCCGTTGTCAGCAGTTTCGAATGTAGTCGTCCCTTTAACTCTTACAACAAGCTAGCTTGACCAAGTAAGCAAACGCTTTGGCTAGACCCGGAAATACGAACGAAACGTTAGTAGTACGGCCTCAGTTGTCGCAATAACAAAACTGACCTGGGTGTATTTTTCGGTTACTTTCCTTTACGTCACAGCACAGTGGCTCGGACACAAGGTCAAATGGAAACTTTATTAAACGACCGGCGAGTTATTTGTGAGAAGACATTATCAAATTCATCACAGTTTCTGCTAGCACACCTGTGGTATAGGGTAAAACCTGGATAGATGTCCCATTTTTCGAAATCGCTCTATAACTTCAATAATAAAAATCAAATCAATTTATTCAAGAAACAAATTTATTCTTGGGAATTTTGTCAATACAAATTTATGAAAAGCAAAAAACGTTATCTACGATATATTCAATGTATTAGGGACTTTTGCGAACCTCTGAATTTTGTGACATCTATCCCATACAGGGGATAGATGCCCGACCCATATACATTGCGTTTAGGATAGAGGACTCACCGGAAAAATGGGCATCTGTACTCCAAAATCTTTGAATTCATTTTGGCATTGTATGCTGTCGCTACGTGACATACAAATGGGTCAATTAAGATAGAGTTAGAGATTCTTTTGATAGATATGAAAAAGGTAATCGAATTTATCTGCGAAACTAATGTAATTTAAATCGGGTCATCTACGAGTATACCACCTATCGGTGCATCTATCGCGGCTTGACCCGAACCGACATCGACAGCGTGCAGCGTATCAACCTCCGCGGCCTTATCGCTGACAGTCGCCAGTCGCTGCGACGTTATACGAAACTGTCTTTCAAAAAGAATCTGAAGGTCATAGCTGCGAGTTCATTTCAAAAATGAACTCTCTCTTTTGTCGCAATGACTTGCGTTATTACATGTGTACCATTTTTATTATTATGTTTATGTATATGTGTATATATAGTAGCATGTATGTTTATTAATTGTTCTTATTTTTTCAATTTACTAAGTAGGTACCTAACCTGTTTATTCTCAATTTCTTTTTTATCTGTATGTGCACCGCCTGTATGTTCTTTGCTTGGACCTGTGGTTGAATGGTAGAGAAAGCCTCCGGCATTAAGTCCGTCACTGTACACAAGTTGTGCAGAAGATTTTTAAATTAATAGCGACCCGCTTGCGACTTCGTTCGTGCATATGTAGAGGTAGGATTTAACCTCAACAGTAACTAAAATTTGTAAAAAGGAAGGAATTCCATACTTAATAAAATAATTTAAGTACATTATTAAGTGCTAAACACTGTACCATTTACTATTGTTGGAAGTAATGAACACAATTTTTGTTTTTATTATTACAAACTTTTCCCCCCTTTTTCACCAAAAATCCAAATTTCAAAATCCGATTTCGATTACGAATTTCCAAGAATCCTTTCTTAGTGCTCTTCTGGACTACTAAAAGTTCCTACGCCTGTTGGTTTGAGCTGTGCATCTATCAGTCAGTCAGTCAGGTTTTCTTTTTATATATTTTGAATCTTTTTTTATATATATATATTTTAAATAAAAAATAGAGAGCTTGAATTTTAATTGTTTCACTCAAAGGGGCAAGTATCTAAAGTTTGAAAGAAAGCTCTAGATTCTAGACTCTAGAATACTCGTAGAATAGAATATAGAGCTGTCAACTAATATCGGAATTGAATATTTTTTTTAACCTCCTGTGTATCAAATTAAGATAACGATATCGAATCTATGAAATATCTATTGGGTCAAAATCACCAAGGTGGCGAATTTGGAATTCAGAATTTCGTGAAAATTTTTTTTTGTTTTATCTATTTAAAAATAGGTTTAAATGATTGCGAACTTTATTTCCTTAACATATTTTGAAGGAGCACGCATAAAAATAATATTCATTTGCATGACTTTTCCTCTATACCGTAACTATGCTAAACTATTTTTTTTTATTGGGTCTTGTTTTTTTTTCCGTCTTTGCTTGCTGAAATAACATAAAATAGTTTTTTTTAAATATTTTTTCATTGAAAATATGTAACTTGAACATCAAATTATCATTTCGGGACCACTGTGATCATTCTGGAACGTTCCCGAAATGAGCATTCTCGGAATGACGTTTTGAAATCTTCACGTGTTTGACCGGCGGTAGCCGATTAAAACACAATATTTATAGGTGAACAACAAGTACATTACGATAATTCTACCGATCATTCTATAAAAAAGTATATTTACAATATTACAAACAATAACACGTGTTCCCGTAATGACGTACTATTGATGTACGGTATGGAAAATTGAACATAGAAAACAACATAGCACTTATTTTTGAATAATTTGTCGAAAAACTTGGGGACAGGCCATGGTGCTTCTGAATGATGCCTTCATAAATAAAATATTTAAGTCGGTTATTGATGTGTTCTCGAAAATTACGTTAACTTTTCCGGACAAACTCTTTGTCAGTTTTTATGCTACAAATATTTATAAAATGTAACCATTAAATTCAACTGTGCCTTTCTAAGAAAATAAGTATTTTATATAGCCCAATAATTTAATAAAATGACATTAAATACTTCGTGATTTAGATGCGTGTTTTCCGGTAAAAGCATTTCGGGACGCGTTCTCGGAATGACTTTTAGCAAAAAAAATTTATGATAATAAACGAAATACTGCATTCTAACGAAAACATATTAATGTACGGATAGATAAAATCAATTTCCTTCAATCATTTCGAGCACAGATATTTGAAATTTCATAACTATTTAATACTTTTATTTCATGCAAAATGTAATTTGCCACCTTGGTGATTTTGACCCTATTGTTATTCGTTATCGTGGTTCAAGTTATTACTGCGCCTTTAAAATTCCCTGCCATAATGCTTATGTGGTAAAAATGGGAACCCATTACTACTTAAAACTGTTATGTAAGGAAATAGGATTAAAGTAAGTAAAGTAGATTAACCTGTAGTTTTATAAACCACAGATGCGATCAAATAAATAAATAACCTAGAAATGATAATGTCGTGAAAGTATTTATAGGTACTTAGGTACTCGTACATAATCCTACTACTATTATAAAGGCGAAAGTTTGTAAGTATGGATGTATGGATGTATGGATGTTTGTTACTCTTTCATGTAAAAACTACTGAATGGATTTGAATGAAACTTTACCACAATATAGCTTATACATCAGAATAACATATAGGCTACAATTCATAAAGAATTTTTTAAGATAAAGGCTTTCCACGCGGACGAAGTCGCGGGCGGCCACTAGTATAAAGTAAAGTTGCTTCCCGATTCCCGCGTCTGTCTCTATGTATGCATAAAATGAAATGAAATTTATAATCTGCTTATAAATAAGGTATCTTCACTGAAGATAACATATTTTTAGGATGTTCTGCTTCCTCAACCGTTATTAACAGCATGCAACTTTATTAAAAATGGATTGAATTTACAAGTGTCTACATTTTAAGATGTCATAATCGATTTAAAAAAATTAAATAATAAATAGGGAAATGATAATTGAAATAAAATTAATAATATAATAATATGTAAGCTCATGACAACAGTTATTCAAATTAACATACACAAAAAGCTAAAAGTCATAATTTATGTACATTCATACATCACTTTGCAAATTTAGTCATTCCTGTGTTGTGTAGAATGCCTTTTCACTAAGCCACCTGTTTTGGTATTTTTATTATAAATTGTCAGACACATCCAATGATAAATTTTCCAGTTTTGAAATATTATAAAAATTGAGGAATTTTTAAGGTTTCTTACACTTTTAAGTAACAACAATAATATACTCAAAATTAGAAACGATGGAGATGAAAGATCAATAGCACGTATTAAATAAAAAAATTACAAATACTTGTTGAATAAAATAAAAAAAGTAAAAGGTGATAAGTTTTAATTGAAAAAAGTTTCGAGTTTCATTTGAACAGTAAAATTTATGTTTTGCTAGTAATTTTCTCATTCAGATTTTATTTGGAATTTTTAGTAACGCCTCCTTGATGGTGTTCAAATCTGAAAAAGCTGAAAATGAAATTTGCACCCAACTCTTTCCAAAGAAACTGCTTCCTAAACTTAAACCCCTGTTCAAAGGTGCCCCCTTCTCCCCTAACTATTGTTTATGTTTCTTATAAAAATGCATAATATTAGAGATGTTAACTAGGTATCATCATAACACAAAATAAAGGTACAAATGATACTATAACTACTTAACGGATTATTTCGCATTTTTATACATTTTATATTAAACGAGCGTTTCGGACCCTTTTTAGTAATTGTGATCACAGGTATCTACCTAATTACGCTAACTAACCCTACTATATTACTCGTATAAACCCAAAAGTAAGTATGGATGTTTGAACTCTTTCACGTATACTGTGGATTTTAATGAAATTTTACCATAATATAGCTTACAACAGAATAACACACAGTAACATAATTTACAAAGAATGGTAAAGATAAAGAGTTGCCACGAGTTAAAAATATATATTTGTCTTACCTCATGTCCTGCTTTCAGCAAGTGCCTCACATAACCTTCACCGAGTATATAATGACTGGAAGACGGAAACGGAAATACCAGCAGAATCTTATACGAACTACACACACCGATAACCATCAAAACACTTAAAATTGATAACTTTGTCATTTTACTACACTTAAATTGGTCTCAAAATTTAATTCTAATTAAATATTTTGTTTTATGAATTATATAACTGTGATTTAATCATGTAGATATAATCTTATCTATCCGTGAAAAACCTGTTCTATGTTAATCTTGCTATTACAAAATCATGTAGATTGTTTCCGTACAAGTTTGGCACGACAGTCTCTAAGGAATAACAAGCCAATAATGGGCACGTGAGATTTATAATTGCGTTATATCTACGAGTATCTATCTCTAGCCGTGATGGCTAGTGTTGAAAATAGGTACGCGAAAATTTTACACTATCGATAGTTATCAGTGTATGAAAGTAAAAGAAAAGAGTTCAAGTTAAGTTTAGCTGGGCTATACCTGCACTGAGCAGCTTGATTGGACCATTAATGAGTGTACTTTTATTTTCGCACTTGTGCTCTTAAATGACAGCTGAAGACATATTTGAGATAAGAAACCGAAAACGATATTTTGATTGCAAAGATATTTGATTCAACCTCAAGGGTCTGTCAATGCACTAGCATTAAATATTTTTGGTTATTAACCACCTCCTTATTCATATAATATTTAACTTATTGTAAACAATAATTATGCCGTGGGACCCTGTCGGTTAATTGATGCTATTGAAATTATTGTTATTTCTCTTTACAATTGTACAACACTATCCAAGGCCACAATTTCTCGATTCATCATTAATTTAATTTACACCTTATTAATTATTTAAAAACAATTTAATTAACATAACATTAACTTAATTTACACCTTATTAATTATTTAAAAACAATTGAATTATGTTAGCGGGCAGCTTTTGTAGCGTTAAACACTTAAATATAATACTTTCATATAAATACTTTAATGGCGTTATAATACATACTTTAATATAATATAACGCCAATCCATCGACTCTTCCGTTTTGAACGGGATTTACATCCACTAGATAAAGTAATTTTATCGATATGAAATACACACTATCACAAGACACTTTCTTCTAACAAATCTTCAAAAGTTAAGAGAAACTTACTCATAAGAAATGGTGTCCGTTTAAATTTTATAGGGACACTATTAATTCCTAAGTGTTTAAAACAAAATCCATTCAGTATTTTTATTGCTATGTCACATAAATATGTGACAATAAGTCTACTAAAATGTGCTAACATATAGATGTTAGCACATTGTTATTTGAGTGACCACAAATAAAAGCTTGTTCTATGATCACAAATATAGCTTCCTTCCTACACTGCTTGTTGCTAAAACATAGCATGACGTAGAGTGACAACTGCAATTGTAATCCTGATCCATTCAGCCAAAAGCATCATCTATTTTTTTAAATTTTCGCATTATATTGTATTACAAATTACTAGTTAACGGTCCAATCGCTTTATATTTAAATGAGTATTAGATACTCACTCACTGCTCACCTTTCGACTAGATTGCTAAGAAAAAGCTTTAAAATAATTATATTTTACTTAAATCGTAGAATATACATGGGGGTTAATTATTGTAAATCAAATTTGAAAAGAGGCAATGACAACAGTGACTGAGATTCTTGCGCCGCTTCTTCTCAGCACTGGCCCAAATTGTCCCGAAGCGGTGGTAGGGTTAATTTTATGTTGGGACGTGTAAAAGTGCTACTTATTAGCCTACTTACAAAAAATAAATTGATATTATTGACTTTATTTGGATTTCCTAAATATAAGTCACAAACATAAAAGCTCACGTGTTATGCTGTGGTTTTAGCTTTGAACGTCAACTCCCCGTGCCACCCTGTATATCTGCAGGTCGGTTCCAGAGCTGTTTGTTTAATTTATATTTATCATGTTCATCAATATGGCAAAACAACTTTTTTTGCGTGACATGATAAGGTCTTTGAACTAAACGAAAACACAAACACGATATTTTTTCACTATTTTCCTTGTTTACATTGTTGTTGTTAAAATGTTTTACAAAGTCCAAACACACATACTTCAAATGTACTTACGGAGTCCCCGCGTAGTTCAACAACAATGTGAGGTAGGATTTCTGAATCGATTATTCTTAACATATTTCTTTTCCTCCTTCTT
This sequence comes from Pyrausta despicata, assembly GCA_963921415.1. Classification (NCBI taxonomy): domain Eukaryota; kingdom Metazoa; phylum Arthropoda; class Insecta; order Lepidoptera; family Crambidae; genus Pyrausta; species Pyrausta despicata. The sequence goes on from OY992864.1 coordinate 10,755,516, forward strand.
CAGAATTAAAAATACAATACTCTTACTTATTTACAATTTTATTTACAAATAATAATCCCTAATCACTTGTTCTTCTTAACACTATCCGTACGTCTACAGCTTTGACAAACCTTTTTCACGACAATTCTTAATGCAAACACTATACTGAAGAGCACAGCCGCCAAGTCCAAGTACATCTTCTGGTAGAAGGGCACGTGGAGGGCTGGTGACCTCAAGTGGGGGGCTCCCCCAGTCTTGATTACGTGTTCGACCCAGTGCACCAGCTCGACGCCAGGAGGCGCTGGCCGGTCGTGGAAGACCAGGGATAGATCTTTTGCTGTTCTTGCGTAGCTGGAATATATAGTTTGTGGTTAAGATAGGCCGTCATTAGTGAGCAGACATATTGAGACTACAAATGTTTCTTACGATTGATATGATTCAGATGTTGATCTGAACTACCTACCTATTTATTATATCAAGACAGATACCTACGTATTTTATTCGGATATTTAAGATGACCCAACGAGTAGTCGCAGTGTAGAATATGTCTGTATCTTTACTGGTTTGTAGTGCATAAAGTGTACAGACAAGTACATCAGCTTAGCCATTATTGTTGCAAAAACGCCCTTTTCACAAGGGATAAAGATACCGCAGTGTTTAACCTGACGTTTTGTCGTGTGTACAGTTTTACTGTCACGAGTGCCGCGTACCTTTTGAAGCTTTATTAAAATACACACTAATATTATAGATATGAAAGTTTCTTTGTTTGGATGTTTAGATGTTTTAATGTTTCGATGGTTGGATGTTTGTCCGTTAATCACGCTGAAACTACTGAACAGATTTAGATGTAATTTAGTATACAGACAGGGTATGAGCTGACTTGGGTAATAGGATACTTTTCATCCCGATTTAATGCTCCCTCGAGATATCCGAAACTAACGCAAACGAAGTCATTGGCGTCCGTCAGTAGAAAAATAAGATGCACCATACCTTGGGTTACCCAAGACTTCTTCAATAGCCAACTTCAGGTCATCAGCCATGGCATACGACAGATCTACTCTCTTGCCCCAGCCCTTCTTGATAAGTCTTTCTACGTTGGCGAACTGGTCGGCAAACACTGGGATCCCAACAGTGGGCTGGCCGTAGTGCATCGCTTCAGCTAACGACAAGATGCCGCCGTGCGTCACAAAGAGAATGCAGTTGGGATGAGCTGAAAGAAACAAAATTGCGTAAAGTTGGTAAATAACCTTGGGCGATCGTCGCTTAACGATTGAAAGCATCGAAAATCTGCTGTTTACTCACGTTTTTCTACCACCAGCTTCAACCGCCTTGTGTTGTGAGAACCATTTACTGATCACACGTTATTTTACTATAGGTACTTTATAATTCGTGACTTTGATTTTTAGTTCGTCAGTAAGATCAGTTTTCTTATACTAATTTGGACTTGTTTACGCGATCCACGAGGAAAGTCAAAGTAATCAGAAACCACATTCCACAACTCTCTCCAGTCTTGAACCTGCTATAACTTAATGTTTAAAATAACTTACAAAGTATTGCAGACTGTGGCGCCCACTTAAGTATGTGCACATTGCTCGGCAAGCCTGCTATGTCCTCCTCAAACTTCCACAGGACCGTTTGCTTCAGTGTGCCCATCATCTTGAGCAGACTCTTCTTCAGCTTGTCTGGCATACTCTTGCTCTTCAAGTTAGAACCCATGCTGAAGTATATGACGCCGTTCTTGGCATTGTCCAGGAGTTTCTTTAGGTCCTGGAATTGGCAATGGTTTTATGTCAGTTTGATGAAAATCAACAATGAGAGCCTTAGAGGAGAGTTCCCAACAGCACACCTACTAAATAGTTATTTGACTACAGTGCAAAAACTGAATGATTCAGATTGCCTTAAAATCTTACACCAGCAAGCGTTAAATTGTGGGATACTAAGATCACCTTCACTTTATTATGTTTTGTTACGGTCAATTTTAGTAGTTCTTCCACCTTTTGTAGTCTTCCTTTACTTCCTCTGGGTTGCGACGTATCAATTGATCTACTCTCAAGTTACTTTAATAATCTACTTCTTCAGAGCAACTCAAATGAGAGTACAAGAATATTTTCCTACCTCAGGCAGTGGCTTGAAGTTCGGATCAATGTGATATCCAGCAATAGGCTTGTAGCTCTGTGGCAACCTAGTTGCGTGTCCCAGTGACACATGGGAGTTGCCCAGGATTAAAGACACGTTGTACTTCACTTCATCGTAAGTGGGAACGAGGTGGCCTTTCTTCTTTATGAGAGGCGCGAAGACGTCCTCGTACACTTCACGCTCAGCTCTCACGATGAATCTGGAAAGGATATTAAGAGGATTGATAGAGGCAGAACAGCTTGCGTGTACAAAGCAGTTCATACTAAAGTACTTAGCTGAGCCGCATCCAATTGCTTCCATGTTCTATTTTTATTGTATTTATTATTAAGTGCTGTACCATTTATTTGTTGGAAGTTATAATCTCAATTTTTATTATTTATTTATTTATTACTTCTGCTGAAATTAATCAAAAGATGCTCCCTTCATAACGTGCCTAATTACGATTGGACAATTTATAATATCGGATGCTATACAACGAATTAAGATTATTATCAAACTTCTATCCCGGAAAGATTTTAGTACTGGAACCATTAGTGTAATGATCACCTTCAAGATCCAAGATTTATGACGAAAGGGATGTGGACTATTTTTGGGAAAGTGTTTAAAACCATCTATAAGTACCAAATATAGCACTAAATATTTTTATTTATTTTTTTAATACAACAAATACCTTTAAAATAAACTATTTAAAATTGTATTACAAATTTCGCGCCAGAACGAACGAACCTGTCAAAATATACCGCTGTGACGTCACCTGTTCCAAAACGTTGTCGAAGTTGTATGTAAAAGAAAGCTATTTCATAGTTTTGTGCTACTAAGATGGATTCTAAATTTTATAAATATTGTGCGGTGCCGCAGTGTAAAAGTACTACTATTAAAACACCTAAAAAACTATTTATTCACGTTCCACGTACAAAAACGATGCGGAAAATGTGGCTTCAACTAGCCCGTCGGGATCCAGCACTTGAGATATGTATCCTGGCAGATAGGGGTTTCAAGCATATAGAGCAGATGGTACTCCATGCAGGTCTTCACTTAGTTCGACCTCCAAGTGTTAGTACTGGATCAAAATTATCCAAGCGAATACATATTGAGAGGGTGATACGCCGCTTAAGAGAATTTGCCATGTTAAAACCTCATGCTTGCATTAATAACTATTTAATAAAGGTATTAGATGAAGTAATTATAATAGCTTGTGCTTTGATAAATTTACAGGACTCTGTCATTAAATAAAGACCATGTTTAGTTTTATTACAATCATCACACCTAATAAGGTGCTTGTGGCGCAGTGGTCCCAGTGCTTTGGTAGTGATACCAAAAGTTAAGCAACCTAAGGCGCGGTCATGTCTCGGATGGGTGACCATTCTGACCATTTAAGTGACATCTATTTACAAGTATTTCCGTGCTTCGGAAGGCACGTTAAGCGGTTGGTCCCAGTTAATATCGATAGATATTAGCCGTTAGCCTAGTCAGAGGCCCTCGCGCGGCTTAATAACATCTGACAGTAAGGTTGGTCACTTACCTTACACACACCCACCCCTGCACCAATCCGCACTGAGCCCGCGGGGTGGAGTATGGCTCGGACCACCTCATAGTTGAGGTGAGGCCTGTGCCCAGCAGTGGGACTTATACTATAGGCTGATGAAAATCATATCTAATAAGTTTAGACTTAAGTTTTACTATGTAATGTTTTAACCCTCTACAAAAAGGAGAGTATTAAAAGTGTGACATACAAACAAGACGTTTGTATGTCTGCCATTGGCACCATAGTTCCCATATAGCTGGACCAATTTTAATGCAGTTTTCTTTATTTTTAAGCCAATTTAATCGAGATGGTTCTGAGCTTTGTTTCATTCAAATCGGTTCAGTAGTCTAGATAAAATTTAAGTGTAACTGTTGAATATTTCACAATTTCCATGAAACAGTAACTATCATTTTAAATATTAGAAAGGCTGTTTGAAAATAAAACATGGTTAACGGAAAGTATTGTTTAATTTTTTATTGTACACTTTTATTCAACAATGGGTAGACATGCTCTTTCCAAAATGCTGAAAGTTGAACTAGTAAATTATTAACATAGTCAACTTCCAAGTGAACACAAATGATATTCACATTTTCATTGGTTTCAAAGTTACTATCTGCTACACAAAAATAACTCTTTTTCTTGTCAGACAAAAACATTTGTAACTGCACTTGTGCATAATATAATTTTGTAGGTTGTTCTTCCTGAACATAGTTCTTGTAATTATTGGCACTAGTTGGGCACTTAATTTCGATGACAAATTCATCACTTATACCATCTGGTGAACCAGCGATCATCAAATACTCTTGAGAAATCATTAATCCACATTTTCCTATTTTTGCTCCAAGTTTAATCTCTACGATTTTGCGAACATCATCTTCTAATTTTCGCCCACGGCTCATTGCAGGTGTATCAGGAATTTTGCCACCCATAATTTGGGCAATTAAACTTCCATCAGGGGTTTTGCATTTACTAACCGAATAAGCTTTCGATGCAGTTATGCGTCCATATCGCAACTCAAACCATAATTTGTTTTGGGATTGATCTCTTGTGAGTTTTTCAATTTCCATTATGGTATGCTTAGTAATTAAGGAGCTGGCATTTACCAAAAAATTCTCATAGTCAGCATCCTTGTATTTCAAGCACAGTTGGTGCATTGAACACATTATAATTTCATCTTTGCGGTAATCCGGCTGGTGTTTCAACAACAGAATATTTTTAATTTTTCTTTCCTTACCCTCTTTTAAAAATTCAGATAAAACACTAGGATCTGGCAGGTAACTTCGTGGATTCCCTTTAGAGAGCTCCTTTGATGTTACAAATTTTAAAGTTGTGCCTACTTTTGCTAGACGTGACTTTTTCCAGTAGCATTCTACAGAAGTGCATGAAGGTTCCTCACTTCGGCGATGCACCCACATGATGAATGCCACAGCATGTTTGCAACCTCCTTGAGAAGCAGCACAATCATGAAACTCGGCACTTACTATTTCACCGTTTTCTTCATCCACAACCATAGTGGCTGAATATGGTTTGCTACGAACTTTATGCTCCGGGCAAATTTTGCACTTAACTGTGCACAATTTTGAATCTCGACGAAGTTGGACATATCCCACAGCATCGTCTCCATATGACCGCCTCGAGGAGCTAAAAAGAAATGAAACAATTTGTTATAAAAATAAAACATAACCTCAAAATCATACATCAATCATTTAATTTGATAAATGTAACTTTTCCAGTTTAAATACCTACGATTGCTATTATAATGTATCCTGAATATATTACTTACATGGAGGTCTTCAAATTTCTAAATTCAGCAGAGCAGAAGTTACTATTTGTTGCGAAGAAATTAGCCACCGTAAAGCAATCGATTCTCGGCAAATTTGAACTATCTGCCTTTATATATCCACTTTCCATTATGGGAAAGCCTTTAAAAATCGATTTAATAAGAAAATTGAACGAATTTCGAAGAAATTTCACAGGAATCACAACAATAATATTATCCAAATATCAACAAACACCATAGTAATTGACAGTGAAAATTCTTGTTTGGCAACAGGTGACGTCACGAATTTTGATTGGTGTTCATTGTCACGTGACTTGAGAGTGAAATATTTAATTACATTTTATTAAATAAATAAATATTCCCTTGTTTGTTGAAGAAAATTTTGTGTTTTTTATTATTTGTAGTATAGAAACTACCCTTTCGTGGTAAAATTATATACTTATTTGAGTACAGTCCACATCCCTATTAAAAGCTAAGGTAATCGCAACTTACAAGGTTTTTAAAACAGAGCCCGCAATGCTAATGAACAGCTCCTTAGCTCGTTGCCCGAAAGAGTAAGGAGGGACGTCAGTGGATATCAGCCCTGGACTGTATGCGGGGTTCAGACCCTCGTCCACCAGCTCTAGAATGTTCGAGTTGGGTTCCACTGTGGACAGCCATATGAAAGGACATCCGTATATTGTTGCGAACCTGGGAGAGGAAATGAGAATTGATTTATGGACAATTTCACGAATTGTATTCGTAACATAAATTGTTAGTCCTTCGGTAGATAGGTAGCCTTGTTCAGCAGTCGGGTAAAAGTATTCCTGGTGTTTTAGGATGTCGAATCTTTTGTAAAGAAAAAAATAGGTCTACATGGATACGGCAAGGCTGTGCAGTCTCAAAACTAACATACGACACTGCACCATTCACACAATGAAATATTAAAAATGCCACATAATACGAGACCGATTAAAACAAACCCTAAACAAGTACATTTCGCTGAAGTAACTTCGTCAACAAAACCAAGACTTGTGGCATAAACTTACACCTATAAAACTACTCTACGGTACGGGGCAGTTTTTACCCGACTACAGCGAAGCAAAAAGGACGATTATGATTTCTGTTCCTTTCCTAACTTCTAAAACCTTCATTATATTTTGAATGAATGATCAAAACATAATTTGTAACGTCGTCTTGGGTATCAAATGAAATGGCTTAATTAGCACAATTCAAAAATATATACACTGATATTATAATTAAGACCTCAAAATTATTTAATTAAAAAATAAGTTCTAAAACTAAAACCCGACTACTCAAAAGTATTCAACAAGATATCATATTGATGTTCACATCTTCATATTGAAACGCACGTGCGGTCTAAGTAGCGAGCTCGCGCCTCGAACAAGCACTAAGGGTTTGTTTTATTTTATTTTATTTTATTAGGAAAACACTACAGTATCTTAAAAACTAATCTTTGTTTTGTACTCATAACATGATTGTGTTCTATATCTTACGCGGAGTAAAGCTCACTGAACATCCACTCGGCTATGACCACGTCGAACGCTATCTCAGGGTCGTCCATCATCTTCATCACTTTGGGATTCAACGCGGTGGCCCGCACCGTGCCCACCGTGAAGTTGAAGAACTGCTGCGGATCGAACACAGTCGCCTCTTTGTTCATTAACGCTTCTATTTGTAATTCTGGTGGAGGATAGACAATTAAAGTTATGTATTATATATTGTTAGGTACTTTATTTCTTTTCAGACTACTACTAATACTAGTAATATTCAATGTTTTTAAATGCATATTTGAGGTGCTTGTGGCGCAGTGGTTGCAGCGCTTTGGTAGTGATACCCAAAGTTAAGCAACCTACGGCGCGGTCATGTTTGGGATGGGTGACCATACTGACCATTTAAGTGACGTCTATTTACAAGCATCTCCTCGCTTCGGAAGGCACGTTAAGCTGTTGGTCCCGGTTAATATCGATAGATATTAGTCGTTAAGCCTGGTCAGAGGCCCTCGGGCGGCTTAATAACATCTGACAGTAAGGTTGGTCACTTACCTTACAGACACCCCTCCACCAATCCGCACTGAGCCCGCTTGGTGGAGTATGGCTTGGACCACCTCTTAGTTGAGGTGAGGCCTGCGCCCAGCAGTGGGACGTATATAGGCTGATGAGAAATGCATATACAAACACAAAAGCGGTTCCATTTAAGTATCTACAGAAGTAGAATTACCTCACCTTAGGATATATATATATACAAAACTAGGTATAGGTACTCTAAAGACAGCGCACACCTGCTGCATATTGTCGCTGCTACTCTCGATTGAAAACCAATCATAGCGGCCAAATCACCAGTTCATGAACTTATGCAGGAATACGAGGTCCAAAAGCTTCAACCGTATAGCAAACTCGGTCATTCGGTCGGTCTGTTGACTCAATCTCGATTTAAAACTAACATCCCGCCCAATCCAAACGCGACCGACAGATGACGATCGAAAAGAAAAAGACTAGCTTCTCGCCAGGGGCTTCCCATGGAATTCGGTTTTCTTAATTATTAAATTACGCGTAATTATAACCCTTGTTAATCTGGGATAATGTTAATGTAATAAAATTCTAATGGTAAAATGGTCTAGTAGTAGTTTCGGAGCTTATTTCATAGAAACAAACAATCAAATCTTTCCTCTTTAATATTAGTGTAGAATTTATCCTTACGGGGCATTGGGATTCCGTTGTCCGAGACGTCTATCTCTCGCAGTCGAGGAGGAGGGTTCTCCCGAGGAAAAGGTGTTATGTATGTGACCTGAAAAAAAAGATTCACTTAACTGCGATACCAACATCAGGTGACACTCTGCAGGAGGTGCTTATGGCGTAGTAGTCTAAGAGCCCGCGACGCCCAGACATTCGCAGTATTATAAAAGCTGAAAATTCTTCTATATGTGTCTTCATACAGGTATCAGCAAACCCAGCCTACACAACCTGGGTCGCAGTGGCTTTGGCAGGTACCAGGAACCAGGTTGGTCTGGGCGTCGCGGGCTCTCACTCTATAGTGATGGCAGCGCTTTGGTAGTGATACCAAAAGTCATGCCACCTAAGGCGCGGTCATATTTGTGATGGGTGAACATTCTAACCATACAAGTGACTTCAATTTACAAGCAACTCCGTTCTTCGGAAGGCACGTTAAGCTGTTGGTCTCGGTTAATATAGATAGATATTAGTCGTCAATCCTGATCAGAGGCCCTCGGGCGGCTTAATAACATCTGACAATAAGGTTGGTCACTTACCTTAGAGCAGCAGCGGCACTGTATACCTAGGCTGATAAGAGGTAATTGAATCAGTTATTATTCTCGAGTTCAAACCATTTTTTTTTTTTTGGTTTTACTGTTTTGCAAAAAGTTAATCAAATTACTTAATCATTATGATAATCTGTAAACCAATAAAATTCCAAACAGTGCGTGCAAAGATACTCGTAAGATGGCAGTTACTCTGTATTTTTTTCCAAATCATTCAGCTAGACCTTGATATGTACGAGTAGGTACATAGAAAAAAAAACTTTTGGTAACCAAGTAAGGTCTTAAACATATATAAGCGGGTTTATGCCTCACTTCTAGATACCATGATACAATACCAATATTGCAAAAATTGTGTTTATGAGTAGGCTTGTATTTATTTGATTTTAAAACAAAAGCAATCGTCTTTTAAGTTCGAAGGGCACTGCTGTTCTGTTGATATTTTTGTTGCTTTAAACGAAATGGAATGTAGTCAGCGCGAAAGCGGGTGTTGGGTGTGAAATAATTATTGGCTTACACAAAATAACACGGCAGCGTTTTAATAATATCCAAGCTTTTTTGTAGTAAGCCTATTAAAGTCTACCACTTACTTCATGACCAGCATTCAGGAGGTGTCGAACTACTCCTTCTCCCATGATACTGTGACTCTTACTAGGCAAAGGGAAGATCACCAGGATCTTGTAAGCATCGCAGACGCCTAAGCACAATAGTGCACTCAGCATAAAGAAGCTTCGCTGGTCCATTATTTTCTGAAAAATATTCGCCCTGTGTTATCGTCATTTGTTAAATTGTGTTAAATAAGCAAAAAAAGCGAAAACGGGCATCGCAGTACGCAATAGGGCTTCAGTTATTGACATATTTAAATATCTAACTTTAGTATTAGGCAGCCGGTATCGTTCACTTTTTTGCTTTGTTTTAATGAATCGTGGTTTTGATTTATGTACAATTTCTACCAACTGTTCATTATTATTATCTTTTATCGGTCACAGCTCCATATTACAAAGATAACAGGCAAAGCAATGCCAAACAAGAGCGAGAGTACCTGCCAAAAATGGTATTATAAACAAAATACTACTAAATACCTATACTTGAGATAATAATGCGTAAACATCAAATTCACAACAGCAATATTCCATTAAAAAGTACTTTAATCAGTTGTTTATAGCAGAAAGACTGACCTTTTGCTTTATACTCGTAGTTTCGCCTGCACAAAAATACGATGAGGCACAAATCACTAAGCTCTTATTTTTAACAAAATGCACCGGAATAATATTACTTCTTACCGGAATTATTTAAAATCGTATTATATATAGTAGGTATACGAAAAGAACGATTTCGTTCTTTTTGTTTTTAATCAGTGCCTCTCATAGCCTAAGAGACAACTATCTAGAAGCGGTTTGCACTACACTACTAACCTCAGACTATGTTTGAAGGTGATAAGGACTATTTTTGATCATGGTGACGATAAATCATTTTGTTCTGCCCGTGCGATGCTTATACAGACGCCCGCGCAGACCTTGTTGTGGCTAAATAGACCCTATTACAATTTTGTGATAGCCCAATATAGTATAAATATACAACTGTACATAGCCGGTACATGACATCAATCAATATACTAGACTACTAGAGCCTATTAAGAAACAGAGCTTGTATTGTATAGTCACTACCAGACGAACATACATACATTAGACATCGTATTCCATATTTTACGTGTATGGATCTCTTTCAGGCATTTGATTTAAGGCTATTTAGAACCTAGTGCCGGGAGCAGCGACGCGAATTCTGTAGAGGCCGAGAAGATAGAAAATCATCGTGAAGGCTCTTAACCGGATGCAGCGGGCAAAACCTTGACCCTTGAACTGCCGTGCGGAAGGCTAGGGGAAACTACCGCACTATCCTCCCCTCTTTAGGGGGTATGAGTAATGTATAGCGGACGACTAGAGCAAGTCTTTAATTAAAAAAAGAGAAGTGCTTCAGTGCCCGATAAACCTTTTTTATGGCAGTCTTATTCAAGTTGAATGACTATTTATTAGGTACATCCGTTGAAGTTTTTATGTTTTGGGTTCACAAATTCATCCACGACTCTAAATAAATAAACTGCGATTTTATTAAGAGTTGTGGCGTTACGATTTCGTTGCCTACTTATTGTCCAAAACGTCTACGACACGCGTCTGAAAAGCGCGAAAAGTTTAGTAGCATAGCGTCTGCTATGCTACTAAAACTTAAAACTTAATTGTCGTAGCGGCTGCTACGCTGCCTAACCCTCACTACGAATATCGTAGATGCGTAGGCTACGACTGCTTAGCGACGCCAAAAGCGAACGACAGTCATAATGAAACCATTCATAAAACTGAGATTTTTATTCAAAGATTTTGGCAGATTTTCGGGATCAAGGACATTTTGAGACACCTGAACCTCAAACACGAGTTTCAGTAGTGAAAAATGAAATAGGATAGAAAGATCTTAAAACAAAGGTGCAAGCTTGCTAGTAGTTATCGTTTAAGACGTATAGGCTTGCTACAAAAAAAATTTAATCAGAATTAACTTGTCTAAAAGAAACCCATTACTAAAAAAAATCAGTTTTTTTTTTATATTACACAACTGATTTGTGCACGTGGTAAGGCTTTTATAGTCATAGAACCCCACCGTGACGTAAAGTTTATTTCATTATGAGCTAATAAGAACTATCTGAAGTGTGGAACTTGTTATCCAGATTATTGCTTTGCGTTTAATTAACTCTGAAGTACTTCTATGGCTATAAAAAGAGGTGGGACCAAATATGTCAAAATCATTTTTATAGAGTAACGTGTAGATCAGATTACAAAATGAAAGCCTTCTTGTTAATCTGCTTCGCAACTTTATTTTATAGTAAAGTAGTAGCTGGAAGACCCAGGGGACCAAGTAAGTGATTTTTCTTCAGTTTTCGTAACGTGGCAAAAACCTCATAGAAAATACCTCTTCATTCTTATATTGTTATATTATTTATTATAAATATATTATTAACAATTCTGATTGCGTTCTTCGATTGTATACTTACGACAAATAAAGACTTCGTGACTGACCGTCATTTAATTATGTAAGGTACAGAATGTTTAAACAATTTTTCAATTTCAGATGTGCAAAGATGCGTCAATATGTGGGATGAAGGTTGCATCAATGGCCAGCTGGGTGGCGCTGGTAAGTACTTAAGCTTTTTATTATTAAATAGCTTTCGCGACTTCTTCCGCATTTGGTAGTCCTTTTGGAATGCGTTGTTTTCCCGCGGTTAAAAGTAACTAATGCCCTTTCTTAAGTCTCAAACTATCTTCTTACCAAATTTTATTAAAATCTGTTCAGTGGTTTAGGCGTAAAAGCGATCGGCCCACTTGATTTTTTCCATGGGAATGCGTCATTTTCCCTCGGTAAAACGAAGCATGTTCTCGGGTATCAAAATATCTACATACCAAATTTAATGCAAATTGGTTTAGTAGTTTCGGCGTTTTTGAGTAACAGACAGACATGCAGAGTTACTTTCGCATATAATATTAGCATGGACAGCCCCGGATCTAGGGGGGGGCGAGCCGGGGCCCATGCCCCGGGCGGCATGTTCAGGGGGCGGCCAAATTCACACTTTACTGACTAATGGACTAATCATAATTTACCTTCATGGCCCTATAAATTCGACAGATACCCAGAGCGCGGAGTAAGACGTGCTACTCGACCATTACCTACATTTCGCGAGGCGCGTAGGCCATAGTTCAAAATACGCGCCCACAGGAGTCGCAGATCGCGGTCATCGCAGGCGCGTGGCGCGTGCTGCCGCGATTTGCGATTCCTGCGGGCGCACACGTGCGTGCGAAAGGGATGACGCTATATTCGAAAACTCCCTCGGCGATCTTTCTCCACGGCAGTGTTTTGTTTCAAAGAAAAGTACCTATGTGTTGTTTTTCTGTTTACTATTTAGTGATTGTCGATCAACCGAAGGTTAAATAGTAATTGTATTAGTGTCGCATCAAAGAACCTATCACAGCTTATCCATCGCTTCTATAGGTAAGTACATACTTTGTCATAACTATTTTATGCTTTTTAAGTTACTATATATTTTTTTATTTCAATTTATTACGTGCATTCACTTACGTTGTCAATTCATCATTATTAAAACTTACTTGAAATATTTACGTCGTCGTCGTGCATGTTTATGACACGATAGCAGCTATCAGATGATGAGATGAGTGAGAAGTAAATAGCCTTTTATACTACCTATAGCTATTAATTCCATACATAACAATGCAGCAGTTTAAAACAAATAAGCAGGCGTAACCGTGCTGCAAATGGCACCTAATAGTTGCCGACCATAGCATGGAACAATTAGATAAGATTAAGGTAATAATATGAAGTATCTTTTAAAAAAGAATCGTCCGCTTGCGTTCGATTTTCTTCGCGTGGTTTTTGTAATTTGTTTTGTTTTTTGATATAGTTCTTGCAAATTATGATTGCGCGGCGTCCTTAGTTGTGTGAGTGACCAATCTTTATACGTGGCAAACAGGCGTGACAGTACGTGGATATTATTACCTTAATTTAATTTAATTGTTCCATGCAATGGTCTTGTTTCCTGGTCGATTTATTTAATAAAAATATTTTTGTTTTCAGGTTGTAAATATGAGCGCACCAAGAAAAAAACTGTCGGGAGCGGAATATAGGAAAAAGGCTAAATATAAGGAGTTGCAGGGAAAACAATGTGCAGATAATATGAAAAATTGGCTTAGCAGTGGGGGTGAATCGTCAGTATCTGCTGCAACTTCCGTAGTTGATATTGAGTTAGAGAATGTTTCTGGCACTTTGCCTGATCAGACGAATCAAGATTTGTCACAATTTACGACGAGTTACAAACACTCCAACCTGTTCAACTATTTTCTAAAGAAATAATGATGGTATTTGATAGAATCATATCAGAAATTAAAAAGAGGTTTGAATGTGCCATGCAGCTGAATTTGAATTTTTCTTTTCTTAATGGCACTAATATTTTGAAAATGCCAATTGAAGAACTGCAAAAGTGTGGAGCAGATCTGGCTCGAAAATACGAGCGAGATTTAAACGCCGTTGAATTCTGCCAGGAACTTTACTTTTTTAAACAACAAGGTCCGCTTTTATTTGGTGATATAGAAAAGGCTACCGGTTTCTATCTCTTACAACAGATCTATGCGCATGATTTGCAGGATGCTTTTCCTAATATTTGTATTGCCCTGCGAATTTACTCTACGCTTCCTACTACATCCGCAAGCTGTGAGCGAAGTTTTAGCAAACTGAAACTAATTAAAAATTATTTGCGATCTTCCATGAGCCAGGAACGCTTGTCGAGTCTTGCAATCTTAGCGATAGAAAATCGGATTGCACATGAGTTAAATTACGACAAGGTCATAGATTTATTTGCAGAACAAAAAGCTCGAAAAGTTAAATTGTACTTAATTTCAATTCACAAATGCAATATATTTGATTTTATTATACATGCTTTTATTTTGAATCTTATCCTGTGCTTTGTATTAAATGTATATCCTACATGTTTACAATTATATATCTGTAAATAAATAGGCTTTTATATTTTGACACATATACGCGGCGCTTCGAACGCAAAAATAGAAAAATTACGTTATCAAATAGCAAATTTTTCATTTCTGTAAACTTGCAGTTTTAAAATGTAAGATTTAGAGTTATAACTGTCAGATGTACAGGATTTGTCAACTATACTATTTGAAACTGTATTTTTTCTACTTTTGGATTTAAAACTCCGCTATTTCGTACTGTAAAAGCTCCTGTTTTCTTTTATCCGCGCAGAAAAAGCAGTGATGGATGCATTACTTACGAAAGTCTTTATGTAGGCTATGTTCAAATATCAAACAATTAATGGATTTATGATATAAAATAATCAATTAGTGAAATTATAAAGAATGATAAAGGTAAAAATAAATATAAGTGGGCGGGGGCGGAATTTCTCAGTTTTTGCCCCACCTAAAAAAAGTTGAAGATCCGGGGCTGAGCATGGAAGTATTTATAATATTAGTATGGAAGTATGGATTTTTCCAGTTACCAGGGTATTCAAAAATATCCTTGATGTAGAGATCAATTTCGTGACCTATGCCATGCAGATCCAGACTTATCAACAAACTTTATCCAACTGTGTACAAAGACTCGTAACACCCATTAGTTTACGGTTTACCGCGCTTTAGTCGGATTTCAAGAGAAAACCATGATAACCTACATTTTAGTTAGAAGATTGATTTTATATATATTTTTATTTTTTATTTATTTTATTTATATCAAGCTACAATAGGCCCATATTATAAATACCTTACAGACTAACATACATACAAATATAACTTATAAAAACAAAAATAAAACAATACACTATTTAGTCGGCGTAGTGTAACGCAACTTGGTGTCGGGTATCCGTCCACGAAATCGACGATACCTAACACCCTTCGGCCAAAATTCTTCCTTCGTGAAGGTCGAGAGCTGTTCGGTGGGAACCTTCACAACATACGAATTGAAATTCGTATTATGACGAGACTCCAACCGTTCGACCCTCAGGGTGTATTTGGTCTTCACGCGGATGTACTCTACAATATCCTCAACCTTCGTAGAGAAATGAAGCCGGGACACGTACAGGGGCGTGACTGGTATCGCAGGTCGAAGCAGGGGGTTCGGCCCAGCCGGTGCGGTGCCGCACTGGTTGCGAGAATACTTCCTTTTCTTCCTTTCAACCTTAGTAAAGCCGTCCTCACAATCAGCAGCCTGTGATGCCAGCTTCTTAGGAGCAACCGTAGTGTTGCTCTTTCCAGCGGCAGCTGCCGCATATGCACGTGTCGGAGTTGATGTCACGACACGTGATGCTTCCAGCGGCGCTGCGGGGCGAGCGGCGGGGCGCGCAGTAGCGCCAGGGATGTCAGTGACCGCGCCGGGTGACGCGTCATTTCGCACCGACCCGAAACTGCTGACCGATGCATTCTGCGCCCCACGGCGCGTGTTGATATAGCAGGCCTCAGGTGACCTACTTACCGTAGCGGTGTTACTTAATAGCGACACTTTGGCACGCAGGTCACTTATGGTGTTCTCGGAGGCCTCCAGCTTGGCATGTACTTCGACCAGACTCGCTTTCAGGAACGTGATGTCCTTCAACAGCCTGGTGACGTCGACATGGTCGAACGTGACGGGTGGCAGCTTATGCAGCTCCTTTCCCACGAACGCAGGCACTTCGTCAGGATCGGTCTCCTTTAGCAGGGTGATTATGTCCTGCACACTTCTCTCGCCTCCGTCCCTACGACGAGACGGCATCTGGGCACTCTTCCCGAGCGTCTGGAACAGGAGCGCCTTGCCACTGCAAATCTCCTCTTCCTTGAAATTGGACTTGCAGATCTGCATAATGCTGACCTCGTCCATGGTGTCGATGGCATGTTGAATGAATGCCAACAATTCATTAGCAATGAGTTGTTGCGAACCCATTACTAACTACCAACGCTGGCTGACAGCGCGTCTTCAATAAAATTTAAACTGTTGTGTGTGGACACAAATATTATTATATGACTCTTTTCAACCACAGGCAGTGACGACGGCTTTCTAAACGGCGGTTTCAACCCTGGCAAGCGCTGCGTCAACATGTGGGACGAGGGGTGCATCAACGGACAACTGGGGGGCGCTGGTAAGTTGTTTAAGAAATACTATATTTTTAAGTATATTTTAGGACCAATATTTGTATTTTATAAATTAATTTGTAATGATTTGTTGATTTAAGTTCGAAAACTATTTTTACTGACTGCTCGTTGGTCGATCTCTCGACCAATAGCAGGCAAGTAATTTTGGCGGCAAACTAGTGACGCAGCCATTCTAGTTTATAAAAGTCGATAACGTTCGCACGCATTTGGTATCCAGCTTTCGAACTGAAACATAACTGAAAGCACGGTTGGCTCGGTAATATTATATTGAAGGTTATTTTTGATATTGGAGTGTTTATTGTAAAAGTGTGAATAAATCGAATATCGAGTTATTGAAAATCGGTGTATCAATTCCTGCATATTCCTGACCTGAAAGTATGGAAGATTCAAAAGTTGTTAGCAAACACGATGTCACCAGAAGGTCTTGGGTGCTCGCTGAACCGCCTAGTGCCGGATAGAGCTTGCCTAGACTCCTTAGTCGAAGAACGTGAGCTCTTATGTTTGTCAAACCCTTTATTTGGAGTACTTTCACGTGAGTCTCTACCGGTACTGGACGACTACCGGCACATACTGTTTTTCTGCTGCCACTGCAATCGCTCCAAATCTACAAAACTACGTCAGGCAGGAGTAGAGCCTAGAAGAAGCGAAACTTTAAATTTTATTGAAATTTAGTTTGTTTTGTCGGTGGTTCCATCTCCAAACCTCAATGGTACCCACAGAAAACGAGCGCCATGGCAATAATGCTGCGTGGGGGCCAATTTGATTATACACTACACTTTTCTTTCATGTGTAAATTTTCAAGAGTATTTAATAAGCCAAATAAAAAAAATCTTTCTTTCTTTCAAAACTAAAAAGTAGCAGGTAGTAAAGGTGAATCATATCGATGCGGTCAAAACTCTATTAGGTTAGCAGAACATGCTCGATTCAGCATGCCAGTTTACTTGTGTCACGCATCTCGAATAAAATTCATATTTGATTGGATACAGTCGTTATTTCATATTCTTTGATCGCAGGTAGTGATGACGGATTCCTGAATGGCGGCTTCAACCCTGGCAAGCGCTGCGTCAATATGTGGGATGAAGGTTGCATTAACGGACAACTCGGAGGGGCTGGTAAGGTCTACCAAATTACTATTGAATTTGATACCATGACAGATCATCAAGTTAAACACTTGCTACAAAAATGGGAAGAATGAAGGGCTGTCGTCTGTGTAATGCATTTGCGCAAATAAAATGGAAATTAATATAATATAATATAATTTAGTCAAAAAAATTGATTAAAATAGCAAGGACTATTAAGTAAAATGCATTTCGTCATTACAGGTAGTGATGACGGCTTCTTAAACGGCGGCTTTAACCCCGGCAAGAGATCTCTACAAGATTTGTTGAAAAAACTGCAAAAATTGCACCCGAAGAATTAAACAAAAATTAACTGTTTGCAAAACTTCCTACAATAATGCTGTCTTTACTGGTCTAAAAGCAAACTGACGTCTCTCGCCTCTTTTAACTTCTAAAAAAAGAGGAAGTAAGAGTATGAACATACAAGTGGAGTTTTGCAAACGGTTACTCTGAAAGTAAACATTTAAAAACAACTAGTCTCATCTTTGTGAATAAATAAACACTTAAAACGATTCCTTGCTTTTGACTTTTAAATAAAACAACCAGAGCCATAAAATGAAACTCAATTTCTAAAAGCTAATACGTTTATTAGATCTACGTAAACACTGGGCACCTTCCGCACCCTTTACATAAAACAATATAATACAAAAATATCTCCAATTTCTAATTTTGCAGCACGATTTTGCAATTTTATTGCTACATTTTTACCGTCTCGAATATATATCATCTAGGACACTAAACATAAAAATATCCTAAATCTAAGATTAAAAATATTAAAAGTTTAAATGGCTGATATGGACGATTTAAGGCAATGTTAACGAGGTTTGATGCTTGGCAAGTATTATACAAGTCTTGTAAAAGTACATTATATGATAGAAAAGTTAAGGTATAAGTTGAGTTCAAAATTACATTAAAATCAAGGCTCTGTTCAATGGAGTTTTCTTTATAATTTACTCTTTTTTATTTTCCATTGAGCAGAGTTGAGCAATCCAAGACACATAGTTGAACACATTTTGTTATGTACAACACAAATCACAACAAAACATAAATGCTAGTTTTAATCACAGGATAATAAATATAGAAAGCTGCAATACATAAGGGCTTTACATAAAGTATATTAAAATTTTACTATCACTACAAAACAAGCGGTGGGCAAAGCATTGTACTTATCAAAACTGATTTTGTTTTAAATTTAATCAAACATGGTTTGTTCTACAATCTAACTAATGCAATTTATTGTCATTACATAATAATTTATTTATTTATGTTATGATCAATCCTTTATTTCTATCACAGTATTATGAAAACAGAGCCAAGTTTTATAAAGACCTTATTATTTTTTTGTAAATCAATCTACAATTTATACAAAGATATATGAAAAATGCACACAGATTTTCCATATAATAATACCTTTATAGTTTTCATTTAGATCACCAATTCCCCAACGTGCATATCTAAAATTAAGTATTAAAAAGTATAAGTCTCCATGATTAACATAAAGTTATTTTGTTAAAAAGATAAGAGATCTGAAAGAAGTATCAAGTAGATATTAAACCAATTACCATAGGGCTGGCATAGTCACATGCTATGAGTAATGAAATGTGTATTTTGTAACAATCACACATTATAATATTAATTAAGAAAATGGCAGCCCTCACTAAGTACAATAGCTAACTTAAAAGTTTTAAATAATATAAAATAGATGCCTTAAAAGCTCATTAAACAGTAGGTTTCTACAACTCTAAAAGAGAAATTAAAACACATAAAATGATTACATAACTAAAAAGTTATTCTAAGTATTTTGTCCATGCCAGTGATCGTTTGAATATGGCGGCAATTCCATGGGCAATTTATTGTATGCATTATTAGCGTTTGGAACAGGGTTGGCAGGTGGCGGCTTCGGGGCATTAGCTTGCCTAAACTTTGTTGAGTATTTATAAAAATCTGACATTTCAAATGGCTTAGTCTCTTCTCTATATGGTATACACTTTCCTTGCTCAATAACAGTTAGGTTCTTCGGGGAATCTAGAGACACCGCACTGGGAGAGAGCACAGGCGGGCTGTGAGGCACTTGGTTTGGACTCTGCATAGCTGAATGTCTACCAGATGAGATCATTATCTCATAAGCTTGTTGTGAGTTTCCTATACTAGAAGTTCTCTTCAAACTAGATGACTTTTTCAACAAAGGAGCCTCTGATTTTGTTGGTGAATCTAAAGATGTTTCGTACCACTGTTTTTCTTTCACTTTCATATCAGCCTGTGACAGAGGTGAGAACTTATTCATGCTCATTGTGTCAAAGTTTGATTGGGAATAACCAGAAAGCTGACTGACTGGGCTCATGGCATCTGGATAAGCTCGTCTATCATCCCTTGGGTAATCCTCAGTTGAAACTTGTAGTTGCTGCATATGAGCAGGGTTTCTCATAATATTACGCTCACGCAAAGGTAGCGTGTTTGGAACAGTGACAATTCTCTCAATAGGTATATGTAATCTCTCTGATTGTTCCTGTATATCTGGTTGAGATCTATGCTGGTAAGCTGGCATGGGAGGTCGGCAATTGTCAGTCATATTCTCCAAATGATGGTTGTAATCACTATGAGAAGTGAGGTGGTAGGTCTGAGTTCTCTGTAGAGTATTTCTACGAACTGCTTCAGGTCTCCTCTTAGATTGGGCTTGCATCTGGTGATTATGGAGACCACTTAGATGCTGGTTCTGACCTTTTAAGTGAGATGCATATTGATACAACAGTGGTATATTACGCATACCATTTTGAATGGGGTGTGGGGCGATACTACCATGAGTGTGGTGGGTTGCAATATCAGGATGGCTAGAACTGAAGTGGGTTTCTCTTAAACGGGAAACATTATGAGCCTCTGGAGCACCATTGTAGTATATTTTGTTCATGTATTCAGTTGTCATGGTGTGATGTCTGTGCATTGGACCTTGCATATTTTCTGGTGCTGGCTCATGACGACCTGCTAAAGCAGGATATGTGTGAGATGTATGTATAGAAAATGTATCTGTATTTCGTTCTTGAGGCGGCGAAGGGAAGAAATTAGAACAACTCGTTTCAGGACGTCGTATATGCCTTGAATGTGCACTCTTAGTAGAAATACCTGATATTGAGGGCGTGGAAAGCCTATGGGTCAAATTTTTGCGTGAATTTTGGTCGCCATCGAGCATGCGGTCTCCAGTACCGGCTCGAAAGCGACGAGACGAAGTGTCTGAGCCATCGTGAACATCGTTACCATCTGTAGATCTATCGACACTTTTGACACTGTTTAGTCTCTCTCGCTGTGGAACTTCTGGACTTAGGGGAGCCTCTGGCGGCATAACACCCGTCAGCTGAACTTCTTGTACACATAACTTGTATAGCTCTTCATTTTTGGCTGCAAGCATTTGCTCCAATTCCTTCTTTCGGGCTTGTAACTTCAGAAGTTTGTCTTGCTTATCTGAATGCAAATCGCTCCCCATTGTGCTTGTACCCATATTCAAAGAGTTGTTTAAAATCAACTAAATCATTAGCTTGTAGAAAAGTTACGGAAATAAACGAGGAAAGTCAATAAAAGTAAAATAAACAAAGAAAATTACATTTTACGACACTGACACAAGACACGACATCCGCCCCCATGTTTTAAAAATAAAAAAATAGAGACGTCCCAAATCTAATGTTGAGTCACAACTATTCAATTGCACAGTTCAATTGATTAAACGAAATATTTTTTTTTTAAAGTGAAATTAATTTAAGCTTCTAGTTGAAAGAAATTTGTGTGGTATTTTTCGGATCGATGAGTAAGTGAAATGAATGAGTAATTGAGCTACAACAAAGCTCAATTGAAAGCAAGCGCCCGGCTTGCGAGAGGTGTGGGTTGGAGTCTCGCCTGAGGCATTCGATTTCACTTTAAGTATGTTTTTATTTCACATTATAAAGCAATTGCATTGTTGATATTAAAAAATAAAGTAAACTTAATTATTTTCCAACAGATAAAGCCTGTTAACTAACTAGTTAAAACTTGACTTGGTTATTGCTCAACTCGATTATCATTTTGGTGCGTCCACCGGTTGTGATTAAATTACCGATGAAAAAAACTGGCTATCGCATCACTACAAATGCCAAATGTCAAAATCGTGTCACGCATCAATTTTCTTATCAATTTCTTATCATCAGTCGTGGATTCGGGGTCTCGTCACGGCCGATTTGAGTGGAGATGTAAATTATCTCCATTTATTAATCCTAAAGTACCTAGTAGTTTCAAAATTACATAACCTTCCAGTGACCAGTCCCAGATAACTACCAAACAGTAAAATGTCTAAAGTGTATAAATTAGTGGTAACAGCTGCCGACAGATTCGTCCCCACCAAACTACGTCCTCTTTGGGAGCATGAAGCTGGTAAATTTAAGTCGCAATTACTTACACTTACTTACATTGACCTTAGACTGTATACTTCGTGCTTTTAATATTAACATACTTATTCCAGGTCCTAAAACAATATTCTTCTGGGCCCCAGCCTTTAAATGGGTAAGTAATATTTGCGATGCGGATGTATTCAAGGTCGGCCTATTATTACCCGGGACCTTGTCTAAGGGCGACAAACATAATTGTAACGTCTGTTATTAGTAATATTAAAATGAAAATACTATACATATGCCATGTTCTTGTCTTGAGAATAATATGCATGGTTTATCTATGTTAATTTCTATTGAAGTTAAGTAACAACTTTTGAAATGCATAGATATCGCGAGATACTGTAACAAAGTTTTTATGCTTACCTAAGCATGAGAACTTGAGACATTATCACGACAATCATAATCATATATTATAACCTTCATACTTATCTACTCATATTTGGCATTATTTATTATAACTGGTTGAATGGTATTCATTGACTGTGAATGTTTTTTATGAAACTCATTTCAATGAAGATCAAAACAGGGAAAACCATAATTCTCTACATATAAAAAACTCATATTTCATACTCTTGATAGCATTCAGAGCATGACTTGGAAATTTTTATCAGACAAAAACATTTCCCTAATTTGGTCTATTGGTGTGTTGTTACTCAGGCATCATCTTAACACTTTCAGGGCTTGGTGATGGCCGGGTTGGGTGATTTGAATCGGCCGGTCGAGACCTTGTCCATCCCTCAGTCCGTGTCCCTAGCGGCCACTGGAATCATCTGGTCCCGTTACTCCTTAGTAATCATACCCAAAAATTATAGCCTGTTTGCCGTCAATGTGTTTGTAGCAATGACCAGTTTATACCAAATCAGTAGAGCGATCAAACACCAGCAGGCATTAAAAAATAAGGAAATCAAAGAATAAACAGCTCTAACACAATTTTGGATGCTTTTGTTACTGTAATTGTGTACTGTTTTGGAACTGTAAATGTTATTGTAAAAAAAATATCACAAAATTTTAATTTTAGTGCCAAAATGTAGAATACAGTATTGGATTATTGAATTGGCACCAAAATCGCTTAGTAATGGGGATGGGTATAGACAAGTTTTTAGGCTAGCAATCAATCTCAATGGGTATTTTAAGTAATTTATTTATTTATTTTTTAGTTAAAAGAACCACTTTGAGATGCGCTCAAGAAGCTGCACTTTTGATGTAAATCTTACAGCGATATTGAGAGAGATATCTCCTATGAAAATACGCCAAGTTAAGACCGATATTAATCAATCAGATGTGACATACGAAAAGTACCTAAACGTAGATTAACGGTTTTGTATATCGCCACTGTAGACAACAACTACACTGTTGTTAAAACAAGGTACTAAAAAACTTTTTGATTAGGACTAAAAATATTGATGTGACGTTCTATCGTATATGACCTTCATTATATATCCGTGCTGCTTTCTAATATCGAAAGCTTTCAGAGTATATTGTATAAATAAATGTTTATAAAGTTATCCTAGTATTCAATTCGAGACTAAACTTTTACCGTCTTTAAGCTTAACAAATCGTGATAAATCGTATTAGTGTATGTAGAGCTTTTTGCGATTCTCTGCAGTAAGTCTCGATTTTTCTAAATTATAAGTATTCGGTGCTCCAAAAAAATATCATGTGGTAGTCCCACACAAAATTAAATGTGATATGCCTACATAAGGTGGTAGTACCTTGTCGTACCTACCTAAATACTTAAATGTGATAATTTATCTAAGTAACATACGTAAAATACATAGGTACACACAGATCTTATAACTTATTTATGCATGTAAATGCATAGGAGCAGTCAACAAAATAACTGTTACAAAATTGTTATATAGTGTGAAATGGAATTCAATCTAGTAAAGTTTTTAATTAGCGTAAAAACATGCGGGTATACAAAAGTAGTTATGTAAATCAAAATGACACATTAAAATATGTTTTGTAAAAATATTGTTTATTTTTGTATACACCTTTTACTGATGGAAAATATATTTATTGTTTAAATATTTTCTCTTATTTTTTCTAGTTTTCCTATACCTACCTACCTACCTCTTTGGTCCATCTTGAGGACATCATCATTTTGCGCCTAATCTTACTAACAAAGATGTGTGACTTTATTACTTATATTGTATAACCTGACTAATCACTTCATCATTTACTTTCGTACTTCATCATTCAGGAGGTTTACAACTCTCATTTATTTACATACATACATCCATAAACTGTCTGCCTCATTTGACTAAGGACAGATAAAACTTATCCTTGTTCTTATCCAAATACAAAATAAGAACCTTGTTTTATTCTTTTTACTTTAATCAACCAAAAGTGTTTCAAACTTTAAATTGTTACGAAAATCATTACCAATCTTCATTCATCTAATTTACTTACTAAACAAGCATGGGCTGGGCGCCTTGGATTTCAAACAGGTAATGCATTAAAAAATACAAGTATGTTTCAAAAAAAAACAGCTAGGTACCTCACAGTAATGAAAAAAAAGGCTGAGCGGTAACACACATTTTAACGCTCTTATATAAGAATAGCTATTAGCAAATGTATAAAGTGATCGAAACTGAGGAAGGCAGGGGGAGAAACGAAGAAGTATTAACCGATAGGATTTCGCTATGGATCTCCAATTGTACCAAGAAGGAGCGAAGATTTTAAGCAATTCTATTGTTTTATGTTTTCTCGTCCGTTTCTGCGCTCTGCTTACGCTGGACGGCAGCTTTATATGCGAGTTTCATAGTACATAGCTATTTCGAAGATGTACCTACCTTCTAAAAAGTGTAACATTAGTAATTTTTGCTTGTAAAATTTCATAAATTGCAATACCCGTCAAACGTCCATTTAACATTTCAGGCTCTTGTCATGACCTCGATAGATGACTTCCGTCGTCCTCTAGATAAGGTGTCGGCCACGACGTCGGCGTCGCTAGCCGCCACAGGACTCATCTGGACGCGCTACTGTCTGGTCATCAAGCCGATTAATTACTCTTTGTCCCTCTGCAACTTCTCACTGGGCGTCGCTAACGCTATCCAGTGCTACAGGGCTTATAGTTTCCGGTCGGGGCTTAAGACCGTCGTGTAAGTAATTAGCGAGGCTGATAATCTGAGGGCTACTAGTGTAAGTTTTCTATGATTTAATTATTGAAACGAAAAACGTTGGTAGGTGTGGATTTCGTAGTGGCATCTTCTGGTGTAGATAAATTATTTTCGTTTCGATATTGTTTTTATTTTAGAAAACTTTACTAACTACGAGTATTCCCTCATTTTAATAGTTGGTGTTTGATGTAAGATTTCAATTATTGTATCACAATCAGAACAGATTTTTATTAATTATTATTAATCTGTCAATAGAAACGGAAACCCAAACCACTATAAATGTAAGTAATTTCATTCCGATCTTATACCGTGCATGCATTACAAATCAATATTGTCTACTTACAAAAAGTATTTTTACCGTATATGTACCTTCACAAAGTATTTACCATATACATATTGCTTGTACTGTATTAAGAATGTAGAATTTGGATGCAGTATATTCGTAGTAGTTACTTACTGTACTCTAACTTTACTAACAACGTAAATATAATATGGTAGGAGCCATTTCAATATAAAACCAGGTCAAGAGTTATATCAAATGATACTTTATGTAAAAGCCATTTGGTTTAGAGAATTAATTGATGATATTTTATTTTACAACTAGTGGCCCCCCGCGACTTCGTCCGCGTGGAATCCCTTTGTCATCAAAATCGCGGTCGAACGGGGTAAAAAGTTGCCTATGTCCGTTTCCTGGTTCTAAGCCACCTCTCCACAAATTTTCAGCCAAATGGGGTCATCCGTTCTTGAGTTATAAATAGTGTAACTAACACCACTTTCTTTTATACATATAGATTATATCAATGTAATTTCACTGAAATTCTACCTCTAGTAACACTCGTGCTTAATTATTATGAGATTACTTACTAACAATATCAAACCAAAAATACTGCCATGGCTGGTAAAATTGGATGTTCCAAATCCAATAAATGAAAAAGTGTTCATAATTCCTAAGATTAAAATTAATTGTTCTTGCCAAATAAATAAACTTTATGTGCCATTGATTCAGACTTGAATTTTAAACGTATTTTACATGTAAATAACATAACTAACTGTATACGTAAACTAATATTGTACTTAGCCAAATCCAGAGGTTGCATGCTATGTAATGTAGTGGTGTAGTTTTAGTCAGCTTTTATGGTATGTAATAAATACTTTTTTGCATTTTTGAGCTCTCATTCCAATTTTTCCTTTCCTTTACAGCTGATGATGCCAATTCTGAGTGGTGGAAAACGCAGTACGATTAGAAACAGATTTTTCATTAGCAATAGTGGCGACATCTATGTAACCTCTATTTGTCTAGCCCTTCTCTTTTATTTTGATCTAAGCTTTTTATTCCGGTAGCTCTGAGTAGGAAGGAATGTAATAGAAATGACAGAAAAAAAATGGTTGCCTGTGAAGTCGGTATACGCGCGAAAGTTTTACGTGACAACGACTCTGAGTGGTAAAATAATTTTAATGTGAATATTCATTCGTATAACATGAACCGGTGTGTATGCCTATCTCTCTCTCTCTCTCTCGCTCTGTCTCTCTCGCGCGAAACGTGAGCGGAGCAGCGTAACGCAGTTTCTTGAGGTGTCACCCGGCAAACTAATTTATAAGACGTTGTCACGTCAAAAAAGAAATACAGTTTTAAAAGTACTTCTCAGCAAGTGCTAGCAGCCTGTCCATACTAATAAGTCCAAACGTTCGTCTGTTGTCTGCGGAGTAGGTACATGATGAGGTAGGTAGGCACGTTGCGCAACACCGAGCACTGCAGAGCGCCCGTCCTATACAGTGCCCGCCCCTCCCTCGTCTTGCCTGGCAACGGCACAAGCGTTTACCCCTCTGCAAACACTTCGTGTTTAGCAGCTCCGAGAAATTCTTCTGCTGGTTTAAATCGGCGATTTAGGTTGTACCACAAATAATTTAGACATTAGACATAATCTATATCTTCTTATATATAAAAATGAATTGCTGTTCGTTAGTCTCGCTAAAACTCGAGAACGGCAGACCCGTTTTGAATGATTTTGGTTTTGAATTAGGTATTCGTAAAAGTTCAGGGAAGGTTTAAACGGTGAGAAAATATGGAGTCATTGTGAGAACAGCGGGCAGGACAGCGTCTGCCGGGTTAGCTAGTCTTATATATAAAAATGAATTGCTGTTCGTTAGTCTCGCTAAAACTCTAGAACGGCTGAACCGATTTCAATAATTTTATTCTTGAAATAATTTTGGAAGTCCGGGGAAGGTTTAAACAGTGAGAAAATTTAAAAAGCAAAGAGCAGGACAACGTTTGCGGGTCCGCTAGTCTTATATATAAAAATGAATTGCTGTTCGTTAGTCTCGCTAAAATTCGAGAACGACTGAACCGATTTGAATAATTTAAGTCTCAAAATATTCGTGGAAGTCCAGGGAAGGTTTAAACGATGATAAATTAAAAAAAAACAACGAGCAGGACGACGTCTGCGGGTCCGCTAGTCTTCTTATATATAAAAATGAATTGCTATTCGTTAGTCTCGCTAAACCTCGAGAATGGCTGAACCGATTTGAATAATTTTAGTCTTGAAATATTCGTGGAAGTCCAGGGAAGGTTTAAAAGATCTAAAATTAAAAAAAAGCAACGGGCAGGACAACGTCTGTCGGGTCAACTAGTACTAAATTAAAAATGTTATTTCCATTGGGTAACGTTCACCTGTTTTAGGGTAGAACAGGTGAACGTTACCCAATGGAAATTCTAATAAATAATATTCTAATAATCTAATTTTTTTTAAATTATTTGTGGTGAGGCTAGTTAATTGAGGACACTACATCAAATTCTACCCCTGGCTTCGATTTAGGTGTCTTAAATGTAATAATTAAGACACTGCTTAGTTATTTGTGGTAAGGCTGCGAAGTCTGTCTACTTATCTCTTTTGTATTAATATGTATTTAAATTATCAAATTTCAAATGTTTTATTTGCAAGAATACAGTAATCAAATACATCAGTTGACAAAGATAGCGTGAGTCCCGTGCATTCTGCCTTATAATAGCGTGCAAATATATAGTAGTTAACAACAAATATCAATAATTATACTGAACAGTCATGGACATAGTATTACAATTTGATTTATTACATTTTCTTTCATTATATTCAATAAATTCTTGAAGACTGTAAGAGCTGCGGTGTAATATCAATTATATTATATCAACACAGACATGCACAAATTATAATATGTCAAAAAGTTCATTTCTCATTATTCATAAATTCATCTAAACTATAAAATCTTTTTTCTAGCAACCATTCATGCAATTTTGATTGAAAAAGACTAGGTCTAAATGGTCTTAAATTTTTAGGTATTTTATTACATTATTTTCATAAACAATGTAGTTCTGGGTGCAAATTTTAGGACAAGTCTATCAGAGTTTCTCGTATTTCTTAGGTAAATTTCACGAGCCGTATGAAACAGACTAGGGTTATTCTTAACAAATTTACAAATTTCAAATATTAAAGACTTGGCAATGTTAAGAGCTTAAGTTCGCTAAAAAGTGGTTTACAAGTCTGATACGGTTACCATAATTTACCTGTAGTTTTCAACATAATATTTACTGTTATTGTTTGTCACGAATGTTGTGTTCACCTATAATAGGTACATATAAGATGTAAATACTAAGGTTTAAATTTAAGATGAGCAATGTATATATATGTATACTGTTGGTGTTCCTTTTTAAATAAATAAATAAATAAGTCATTACTGCACGTAGCACCGCAGCGTGCCTGCCCTATACAGTGCCCGCCGAAATAGCGTTATACCCCTCTCCAAACACTTCGTTTTTAGCGGCTCCGAGAAACTCTTCTGCTGGTTGGTGGAGTTTAGCACGTTAGCGATGTGCAGTCTCTTTCCGTTCGGCGGTGAAGCGCTGCGGTGCAGGCGGCTCCACGGTTCAGCATGTCTGTCGTGTCAGTGCCGTTCACCTTCTTTGACCGGGGAAGGCAACTAAATTTATATATGAATATCATTTTTTAATAAATTACCAGAAAATTTAGTTTCATTGCCTATAGATAAATTTAAAACAGTTGTAAAAGATGTATTAATTTCGAAAGGATATTATAAAATTGATGATTATATAAATGACAAAGATATATGGAAATACTTGAATGATAACAATTACAATAGGGAATATTCATGTTTTTCTTTTTTGTCTTAAATTAATAGTTTACTATTTTATAACATAGAAAAAAATATTAATGGGCTTCAAAATACTCTAGATATTTTTGTAAATGAAATTTAAAATTCTTAAAAAATTTAAGCAGTTCAAACGCCGCCATTTTGCGCGCGCTTTGCGTGACGTCACATGACATGTCCAGTCGGTGTTTACCTTAGTGTTTACTGTGGACTTTTTAGTTACTTCGTAATTTTTACAATACAATGTCGTGTCAGATGACGTCACATTTCGTTCGACCTATGGTGGCGCGTTTTGGAAGTTTGAATTTCACTCCCTTATTTTGCACTTTTTGAATATTATTTAAGGGGTTTAAATGATAAGTAAATAAATAAAAAAATCTTTTCATTATAATATTACGATAATAAGTATTCAAGAAAAAAATATTTTAGGCCATTTCAAATTTTATGCATATTCCCCATTATTGTGAATCAAATTTGAAAAGAGGCAATGACAATAGTGACTGAATTTCTTGCGCCGCTTCTTCTCAGCACACAGCACAGCACAAATTGTCCCGAAGCGGTGATAGGGTTAATTTATATGTTGGGACGTGTAAAAGTGCTACTTGTTAGTCTATTTGCAAAATAAATTGATTTAATTTATTTTATTGATTTACCATAAAATGTTAATTTCTGTTTAAAGCTTCCTTAAAATTGATAAACGTTACGATAGTAATGAATTTTACAGCTGTTTAAAGCTTGTCTAAATTTGATCCTGCTTGAAATCGGTTTTACCACTTTTTAGATAAGACTTAAACACTGATTAAACATTTGTGGTAATGCTGATACGTAGTTATTTTTGACGTAAGGATAAACAAAATGAAAGACGCATTATAAATAGCATAATTTAATCCTCAGCAAGCGCCAACAGCCTGTCCAAACTAATAGGGCCGAATGTTCTTCCATTGTCTGCGGAGTACATGAGCACATTACGCACTACGTAGCACTGTAAATTGCCCGCCCTGTACAGTGGCCTGCCTTCCCTATTCTTGCCCGGCAACGGCACTAGCGTGATGCCCCTCTCCAGGCATTTCGCTTCAAGCAGCTCCGAGAAGCTCTTCTGCTGGTTGATGGAGTTGAGCACGTCGGCGATGCGCGAGGTCTCCTTGCGCTCGGCGGTGAAGCGCGGCGGCGAGGGCGGCTCCACGGCGTCGATGTCGGTGCTCCGGTTCAGCATGTCGAGCGCTTTGCGGAACGCGTCGCGGACGGCCGGTTCCTTTAACACCTCCTCGGGGAACATTTTCTGTGGACGAACGAAAGTAAAATGTTATTTATAAATTACTACACTTGCTTACACTAATATTGGTACTGTGCGGTGCCTACTATATGTATGTGAGTCTGTATCTGTTGTCTAGGTGTGTACTTCCCTATCTGACCCTTAGGCACTCGCAATGATCGAAGGTCTCTCACCTAGAAGTCAGTATACGACGTCAGCACAGTAGCATGTCGTTTTTGGCTCAACACAAGAGCCAGGCAGTTAGTGCGGCGAGCCAGCGCGGCAGCAGCGCGCGCGCAGCCACGGCCGCTATTGTTGATACACCTAGATGCTATTTGTCTCTGGTCTGTCTCTCTGGTGCTCTAGCTCGCACCCTAGATAGGCTCCTACCTTAAAATCAGTATAGGAAGTGAGCACAGTGGCGTGCGGCGGGTTGGTGTTGAGCCACGCGGCCAGCGCGGCGAGCCAGCGCGGCAGCAGCGCGCGCGCAGCCACGGCCGCCACGGTCGGTGCGCCGAGTAGTTCTAACCAGTCCACGCACCATAGCCAGGCAGCTAGATAGATAATGGTAAATTTTAACCTGTATTCACTTTTGAACTTTCGTGTTGCATATTTAAACTAAATTAAAACGGGAATTAACGCGATTCAACGCGAAAAAAATGTTATTCGCTCATAAAAAATCTCGAGGCGCGTGTTACAAACATTAACCCTTTTTCGGTATTATAAAATAAATAAAAATAAAATCTATTTATTTCAGACATAGTCCTAGTAGACTATAATATGTTGGTTGGTGCCACATTGCAGTCCGGGCTTCGCCCATTTTCAGGTTGCTAGAAGTGCTAGTTTACATAAGACGAACGTGCGCGGGCGCAGGCGCAAAATATCAAACATATGAAGTGATATCCAAGTGTTCACATACTAAACGCGCGTGCGATCTTAGCACAAGCTCGCGCCTGCGCCTGCGCTTCAGCATTCAAGAGCCGAAACAAGATAAACAAGTTTTTTTGAAGACTGCTTGGTGCAGTGGTCCACAGGTCAGACTTCTAAAACCAAGGGTCGCGGGTTCGATCCCCGCACAGTACAAGCATAAGTGTGCATGAACATGTGTGTTTGTACTAGTCTGGGTGTTTTCTATGTATAATGTGTATTTATTTAAAAAAAAAAGTAAGTATGTTTATCCGTTGTCTCGTACCCATAGCACAAGCCTCGTAGCTTAATTTGGGACTAGAGAATTGGTGTGATTGTTGTGAAATATTTATTATTATTAAGCAGGTACTTACTGTTATTCCCTCCCAACAAGTCCAGTGGCGCGTGTTGCAAACAGTGATCCAGCTTGGGTACTATATGTTGATGTAGCATTGCAGTTAGGGCTCCGCCCCAGGCGCCTTTCCAGGCGGCCAGCAGCGTCCTAGCGGAGGCGTCAGCGGGGTGCCACGCGCCCAGCGCCGTGGCGAGCCGAGACCGGATGGCCGGGTACGTCCCCCGGGCTAGGGCTTCACCTGGACAAAATTGATACAACATAGTTGATGGAATCAGGCGTTACTCAAACTCAAACGTTTATTTGCTAAGAACACAGTTAGTAAAGATTACATTTTAAAGTTAAAAGCGCATGTGTCAATCTGCTCGCAGACGTTCAAAAGTTCAATTAGGAGATTAACAATACAAATTCAATTACAATACATTAATGTCAATCAAATTACATTAGTATAATTTTATTATTGAATGAAATATTAAATTATATTTAAATTTAAGATTATTATGTTGTCGCCACTTAAAATATTCATTATAACTATAAAAACATTTGTCCAAAAGCCAGTTGGTCAATCTCCTCTTTAATATTGAACTGATTTTATCTCTTCCGGTAGCAAGTTATACAATACTCTTATTATATGCATTTCTTTTATGTATAATTACTTTGCGGAATCCAGGACTAAAGCTGAAAAAAAGATTATTTTGCTTTAAACTACGAGCGACCCTCGTAGTCTGTCGAAGCGACAACATCTCCTGAGGATGCCACGTGTAGTGGCGAAGTCGCGTCGAGTGTTTTGTTGGTGTCAGTGTTGTGATTCCAGGTGCATCTTCTGTGTCACGTTGTGAGTTGAAGCCGTTGTAGGTACTGTGGGTCCTGCGACTTTCAGGTCTAGTTTTTTCAGGTGATTTTCAGTTGGATGTATTTTGGTTCCTGCGCTGGCATCGTTTAAAGTAAAATAATCCTTTTTTCAGCTTTTGATACAACATAGATTGACTTTTTTTAAAAACATTACATACATTGATCTGATTCCGTGGTAAGTAGCTTAAGCACTTGTGTTACAGATAACAGAATTAACAGTGGTATTACAAATAAACTTAAATAAATACATATAACACCCAGGCCAGTACAAACGGACATGTTCATGCACACAAATGTTTGTACAGTGCGGGGATCGAACCCGCGACCTCTTGGTTATTAATCAACTTCTTAACCATTACACCAAAGTGGTCGTCTTGTTCTCTGGACTCAATATTCGTGACGAGAATATTGATAAACAAAGTCGAAAACTTACTCATCGGTTATAATCAAAGAAAACAACGCAAATAAATACTTATAAATCTAACAGATCAACGAAATAGAGCGTAGGTATACTCGTACTATACGTGAATTAATTGCAATGGGTTATTCTGAATCTCAAATTAAACGTGTGACTTGTGAAGTGTTTTAAAAGTGTCTTCTATTGTATATTTTTTATAAGATTAGTTTATTTGAAGGAAGAGAAGCAGGTAATAATTAAAAGAAATTCTACTGGCTAACTCTTGCCACGGCAGTATCCGTTGATGTAACGGCTGAGTGTCTCCAGTGGAGTCCCAGGCCTTGACAGCGATTAATATCTTGGGCACGACGCATCTGGCAGCCGTTGCAGATATAGCCCACTCTAGATAATGTAAAGTTAGTCTATTGGCCTTACCTGCTAACCCATGCCAGGGTAATATCCATTGATGTAACGGCTGAGTGTCTCCGGTGGGGTCCCAGGCCCTGACAGCGGCTAATATCTTGGTCACGACTCATTTGGCAGCCGTTGCAGATATAACCTATTATAGACAATATTAAGTTCGTCTATCGGCCATACCTGCTAACTCATGCCAGGGTAATATCCATTGATGTAACGGCTGAGTGTCTCTAGTGGGGTCCCAGGCCCGGACAGCGGCTAATATCTTGGGCACAACGCATCTGGCAGTCGTTGCAGATATAACCCACTATAAATAATATTAAGTCAGTCTATCGGCCTTACTTGCTAACTCATGCCAGGGTAATATCCATTGATGTAACGGCTGAGTGTCTCCAGTGGGGTCCCAGGCCCTGACAGCGGCTAATATCTTGGTCACGACTCATTTGGCAGCCGTTGCAGATATAACCTACTATAGACAATATTAAGTTCGTCTATCGGCCATCATACCTGCTAACTCATGCCAGGGTAATATCCATTGATGTAACGGCTGAGTGTCTCTAGTAGGGTCCCAGGCCCGGACAGCGGCTAATATCTTGGGCACAACGCATCTGGCAGTCGTTGCAGATATAACCCACTATAAATAATATTAAGTCAGTCTATCGGCCTTACCTGCTAACTCATGCCAGGGTAATATCTATTGATGTAACGGCTGAGTGTCTCCAGTAGGATCCCAGGACTGCAGCTAATATCATGGGCACGACGCATCTGGCAGCCGTTGCAGATATAACCCACTATAGACAATATTGAGTCTATCGGCCTTACCTGCTAACTCATGCCAGGGTAATATCCATTGATGTAACGGCTGAGTATCTCCAGTGGGGTCCCAGGCCCGGACAGCGGCTAATATCTTGGGCACAATACATCTAGCGGCTGTGGCAGATAGCACCCATTCCGGACAAGCTACGGACCAGCTGGTGAGAGCTCTGAGCATTGGACCTGGGATACGGGGGTTCCATGATCTGGAACAAACATCATGTCATTCAACTATACCAGTTAATAAGAAGACAGAGATGTCTTTAATATTAGTTAGACGAGTGCACGCAATACACAAAGGAAGTCTATATTTTTTGACGTGACAACGTCTTATAAATTGGTTTGCCGGGTGACACTTCAAGACCTGCGTTACGCTCCGCTCACGTTCCGCGCTCACAATGAGAGCGAGTGAGAGGCACGCGTCCCTTCGACTCGGGCATGGTTAGCCCGCCTAAGAGCGAGTGAGACAGACATAAAAAGTGAAAGGCACGCGTCCCTTCCACTCGAGCACAGTTAACCCGCCTAAGAGCGAGAGAGACAGAGCGAGAGAGAGAGAGTGAGAGAGATAGGCATACACACCGGTTCATGTTATACGAATGAATATTCACATTAAAATTATTTTACCACTCAAAGTCGTTGTCACGTAAAACTTTCGCCCGTATACCGACTTTACAGGCAACCAATTTTTTTATCTAACGCACCGGTACTCGAAGACGATAATTAAATAGGATCCCAAACAAATCAGGCACAGAACCGACTGTTCATACAGAAGTCTAAAAGTAAATTTATATTTTAGAATTTTTAGCGC
This sequence comes from Pyrausta despicata, assembly GCA_963921415.1. Classification (NCBI taxonomy): domain Eukaryota; kingdom Metazoa; phylum Arthropoda; class Insecta; order Lepidoptera; family Crambidae; genus Pyrausta; species Pyrausta despicata. The sequence goes on from OY992864.1 coordinate 10,790,481, forward strand.
GTGGTCATGTTTCATTATGAGTATGTAAAGTGTTTTAAAATACGTAGTGAACAAAATAATATGCCTACGTACACTCGACAACAGGTCAATTTGCTAATAAATAAGAAACTATTAGTACTTGCGAAAACTTTGCAGTGCCACTATAACATCGCAGCAAGAAAGAGGGTCATAATACTTATATATTACCAGACAACATATACTCATGTATCATATATGACTGCCTCGTTGGTGTACTGACAAAGTTTCTGCCTTACACCCGAGAGGTCCTGGGTTCGAATTCCAGGTCGAGCCAAAATTGTTTCTGAGATTTTGTGTCATGAATTTCTCACAAACAGCTCGGAGTCGGGAAGTTGGCGGTGCTACACCCCCGTGCCTCGGTGCGCACGTTAAGCCGTTGGTCCTGCGCCTGATCTCTCTCCGGTCATGTCGGATTGCTGTCTCACAGAACTTTGAGAGTGATGGAACAGTGAGTGCACCTGTGTATTGCGCTCACACTCGTGCACTATAATATCTCCTGCGTAGTTGGCTGATCTCTGTTGAGATTGGCCGCCGTGGTCGAAATCGGCCAGGAGGACTATTATTATTATTTATATTACCAGACACAATACATATATAACCACAACACAACTCACTCTGCAGCAGTATTTATATGTGGCACATAGTGTTGCCACAGCAAACTATTGTACGCCTCGTCCGTCAGCAGCTTCCTCCACTTCAGGAACGTCGGTATCGGCCCCTCGGGGTCGTCCAGGGGTTGCCATGTGGCCAGCATCGCGCTGAGGAGCGGAGAGACGATGTTGCCAGCTATTGTGCCTAAGCCGAAGAGGTCGTATTCTGTTGGGTAGGCGTCCTGTAGACAATGATATAACATTGAAATGATACACTTTTTTACGGATTATTTAGCGATAAATTTACATTTTATTTTAACCTGACGTTTCGGACCCTTTTTTACCTGTGACCACGGACGCTGAAAAGGGAGTAAATCGCGAAATAATCCGCAAAATCGTGTATCAGTACAATGTCTGTTGTCCGCGTAAACCGAAGAAACAAATGAATGATATAACATTCAGTTCACATAAATTAGGTAGCCCTATTTTGTCTTCGTTATTAAGAAGTGAAACGACATTGCAAGCCATAGTGCCTGTTTAGAATGTCATACTCCGTTGGGTATTCGTCCTGCAGACAATTATTGTACATTCACTTCACATAAATTAAGTAGACATATTATATGTCTTCGTAATCAAGAGGAGATACGATTCTCGATTCTCTCTTAAAAACTAAGTTTTTATCAAAATTTTGTGATGTCCCTTAAAAAATATCAGAATTTCTGACTGCCTCTTTGGTGTAGTGGCAAAGTTTCTACCTTACATCCAAGAGGTTCTGGGTTCGAATCCCAGGTCGAGCCAGAAATGTTTCTGAGATTTTCTGTCATGAATTTCTCTGCAACAACTCGGAGTCGGGAAGTTGGCGGTGTTACACCCCCGTGCCTAGGTGCGCACGTTAAGCCGTTGGTCCTGCGCCTGATCTCTCTCCGGTCATGTCGGATTGCCGTCTCACCGAACTTTGAGAGTGATGGAACAGTGAGTGCACCTGTGTATTGCGCGGACACTTGTGCACTATAATATCTCCTGCGTAGTTGGCTGATCTCTGTTGAGATTGGCCGCCGTGGTCGAAATCGGCCAGGAGGACTATTATTATCAGAATTTCAATTTAATTTATTTGCTCACTAAGCGTAACCGTACAAGCAGGTCTAAAATCTATATCTATCTGTCCGGGCCGGTTAAGCGCCTGCACCCTCGCACAGGATTCCCTGCATCTTGACTATGACCTGATCCTGCTCTATGAGCCTCACGTCGCACTCTTAGATAAACGCTTGCTCTATAACTTTAGTATTATATTAGTAGGATCTACCTTCAAATCAGCCAACACGACGTGCGCCGTCTCCAACGACACGTCGGGGCGGTTCAGCGCCTGCACCCTCGCCAGGATGCCCTGCACCTTGTCTATGACCTGATCCTGTTCCTTCAGTTTCACGTCGCACTCGGCGAGGTCCCGTTCTAGCACGACCATCTCGTCTTCCGCCGACTGGAGTTCGCGCGCGTTTTGGATTATGTCCTGTGAGAGAGAAGATGGTTATAGTAGGCATGATGACACCTATCTTACATATTTTTAAGACCAGTGCGTTTAAAAAACATATATTTTCGAAAAGGTGTAGAAACCAATTTTTAAACACACGAAAGTCAATAAATATTCCGTCAATTGACTCCAATTTCTGATATATAACCGTGACGTCACGTTCTTGTATTCCCATACAAAATCTATGGAGGTAGACCGTTTTGACGGATGATAAAAAGTATGTCAACGATTGGTGTCACCTAGCCTATTTGTTTGTGACAAGGAATCTAGCCGTAGGCCTTATAACTCCTTATCGCTCGTTCTCATTCGTGAACGTCAAACGCGACTAGCAAGACGCGACGCGACATATCTAATGTATGAACGTCTATGATAGTGTCCTATGTGACAAAGCGCGACACGATTAAAAGGTCCCGTCGCGTCGCACTTGTCACGTTCCGTCGCTCACGTAGACTAACGCCTTAGAATGCTAGCAACGAGTTCCAGAGGGTGCTCGGTTTATTTCTGCGAGGACGTATCCAGAATGATGCGAAGCATTGATGGTTATTGTAACGGACATAGCCTAGAAGCTTAGTCAAGATAGCGAAGTACAGAGCGTCTACCGCCAGAAAGGACTGGAGACCATGTAATTCGATTGGTCTTCACTCCTTCCCACGGCCGATTTGGTGTCGGATGAATCAAAGCAAATTATATCAAGGGGCTCTTCTACGGTGACACTTTAGTACCACATGAAAACAACGAAATTGTTTTTTTTTTAGAATGGTAAAGGAATTTTTCAAAATGTTACAATGAGTGCCTAGAGTGCCACTATATTTATGACGCTGACTGTCCTTTAAATATTGACAAATTTAACTTGAATTATTCAAAGTTAGGCGGATCCGTTCTGCTAGGAGGTGGGTTTCTGGGAAATTTTGAAGTGAGCGCTCAATATTCTGGGCTTTATTATCACTCGCGTGGTAGCCTCTGAGCACTCGTGTCTCCCTGCCTGTCATGTATATGATGGTGTACATACCTGCTCGCAGCAATCTAACATCAGCTCGAGGTTGTGCTTGAGCTGCGGCGCGGCGAAGTTGCTGCACGCGCGCCGCGGCTCGTGCTCGAAGCGCGGCGCCGCGGCCCGCAGCGCGTGGTAGCCGCTGAGCACTCGCGTCTCCCTGCCTGTCATGTCTATCACTGGTACGCGGGATAGCTCGCTACTGCAAGAGGGAATGGAAAGTATAAGCGACAACGTCAGATGGAGGCGATATCGGATATCTTTATTATAGGTCACTAGTGCGCGCTCATCACTACTAGCACATCCCTGAGGGACGTGCGGCGCGTGGCGAGTCAAAGGACCCTGCTCCCAGTCGCCGGCGCCTGCGACAGAGGTCCTACAAACGCGGTCCACGACAGTCCGCCGCCACGCTCCGCTAGCTCGCTAATAAATGCCCACGCGATCTATTTTTCTATCCCCAAATTCACTTTTCGCTCTCAATCTTCATCTATCATCTACTTTCATACTTCCTTCTCGACATTCTGTGCTCAGTGCTCGCTTTTCCTTTGCGTTGCTTTGTAAACAACGGTAAATATAAATAATTTATATGTGAGTCGTGTTTTTCATTCCACACTCCATGCGTTCAAAAGTAGCGTTATTTTTCCAAGAAAATAACCAAAAAACATATAACAACAAAACATGCAAATTTAAATATCGAGCCAAAAACGGAGTGACGACTGTAAAAGTGCAGGCACGAAAGACTTGCATATACTGAAAGACGCTCTTTTCTCCTCCACTACACTGCCCACCATCCCCGCAAACATAAAGAATTCCTCATCTATCACCCCGCAGGTCGACCGCACACAATTTTATCTGCTCAAAGCTGTTTCGAACTTCATAACTAATAGCCTTAGACTGAAATTAATACCAGATTGAGCAACATTACGACTTAAACAAGTAAGTAACAGCATAGAAGCTAAGTTAGAAATAACATAAAAAAACCGGTCAAGTGCGAGTTGGACTCGCGCACCGAGGGTTCCGTTCAAACCTGTAGGTATATAAGTAAAAGTTCACCCATCACGGATATTATAGACTTAAGTATTTAATATAAATTTTAATTTAATATCTCAACGCGTTCATGAGATAAGGAGTAGTAACTTTGAAATTTTCAAAATTGTCAAAAATATTTTTTTTTATATGATGAAACTGGAAATTTACAGTTTTCGTAATTTTTCCTATATCTGTACTATAAGACGTGACTTTGTACTAAATTTCAAGATGCTAAATTTACAGGAAGTACCCTGTAGGTTTTCATTCCCGTGCGAGTTTCGAAAATTTGAGGAAATTTGCGGCCTAAATGGCTGTATCTTTTAAATGCGTTGGCTTAGAAAGTTTATTTTTCTATAGCTTCCAGGGACAGTAGACCTAAGTATCATATAGAAATTTCAGTTTGATACCTCCACGCGTTCCTGAGAAAAACGGTCTTGACAGACGGACGGACGGACGGACGGACGGACGGACGGACGGACGGACAACAAAGTGATCTTATAAGGGTTCCGTTTTTTTCTTTTGAGGTACGGAACCCTAAAAAACAAATCTACTTCCAAATCAAAAATTTCACTATTATAGTAACATCTTTAAAATATTTTTAGGTTTAAAATACCTTTTTTATTTTGTTTATTGATCACTATTACAGAAAGATATAAATTAATCTAGTAACAAACATACAATTAAAAACTAACTTTCCAGTAAAACAAACCCCCGAATCGGCTAGGAACAGCTGATGAGCTAAAACGGCTGTGCGGATAATTATCAGCTATAGCTAAGAACCACCGTGATTAAATTATCATTTGAATAAAAAAACCGCGTTGAAATCGGTAAATCCGTTCAAGAGCTACTGTACGATGAATGTCAAAAGTTAGTTGTAAAATGTGCCAACAGATGGCGCTGGTCGTAGTTAACTCACGATACCACAAACAGACATAAGAAAACTTATATCACACCTCTTATTCGTCGAGGGTTAGAAACCCTATTGGGTTTATGTAGCAGTAGATGTTACTTACGTGTTTATAGTGTGCAAAGTAGGTTTCCCCTCTTGTATGACATCCGCGGCGTCCCTGTAGAAGTACCGCCCTTTGTGACTCTTCTTCCAGTTGTACACCTTCTCTGTTGTGTCTTTATCTTGCTCTTCTTTCTCTTTCAGACGGCGTTCCTCTTCTTTTTTCGCTTTTAGCTTTAATAAGCAGAATAACGTAACAATGTTTGTATTATTGGGCAATGGTAAAAAAAAAAGTATTATAAAATGTATTTCTTTCTGTACATATCAATATCCTTAACCCGGAAGCAAAGATAATGGACTTTATAAAAATAATAATTATAATAAAGAGAAAGGCTTTTTCCATTATCTTTGCCCGAAGGTAATCTGAAAGAATTTGCTTTTAGCAATAAGACTAAGACATTTTGTATTTTTTGTGGTGTCCAATAAATATTAATCTATCTATCTATTTATAAGTCGCGCCTTATACGAGTAAAAATAACGCTAACGGTCACCTGCGCACTAGTCGATGTGTGGGTTTAGTTGGTTGTACTGCGTGCGTAGGGAGCGGGAACATCGCGCGTAAGGCGTAGCGGCAATTGCGCAAACTACAGCGATGCGGTACGGGTTATTTAATGGCGTATACTTTGATCATAGCAGCAGGTAACACATCTAGACTCTATTATAGAACAGTTTTCAATATTGTCTCGGCTTTGAATTGAATTCGGAACGTAAGAGCTAAGTGCCCAGACCGGAACACTGTAATCGCGATTCGCAGCTTTTAGCGATTGCGTAAAGGATAGCGACTGCTCACATGCGCATACTCCAGCGTTCTTTTTCATGTTGTGCGGGTTATTTAATGGCGTATACTATTATCATAGCAGCAGGTAACACATGTAGACTCTATTATAGAACACTTTTCAATATTGTCTCGGCTAAGAATTGAAATCGAGAACGTAAGAGCTAAGAGCCCTTTGAGGCTGGAATACTGTTGCCGAGATTCGCGGCTTTTAGAGATTGAGTTGCGGCGATTGATTAAGCAGATGTATAATTGCTGATTAATAACTATGACCATCTTCAGTGTACCTTAAGCAAACGCAAATAAAGATTTATATTTCCATTTCTATTGAAGAAGAAGAAGAAAACATTTTTATTCAGTATCACATTTTTACCAAATAGTAAAAACACATTTAAAAATCACATACACAAGATACTGAAAGGGGGGCCACTCAGCTTGTGTCGTAGCATCCAGGAATGCTACGACGCTGGTCTTCCGTGGCCACCCAGAGAGAAAGATAGCACTACTTTGCACAACAATTGCTTTATTCAAAACTAGCGGCCGCCCGCGACTTCGTCCGCGTGGATGTTAGTTTTTTGCGACCGGGCTTCATACAAATTCGCAACCCCTATTTTATCCCTTTGGGGGCAGAATTTATCATAATTATGTAATATTATTTCTATCCTTCTTTACCTTCCAAGTAATGTTGAGTCAAATAAAAAAAAGTCCCATTAAAATCGGTTTAGTAGATTCTGAGATTCAATTTCCTGCCTGCCCCCTAAGTTCATCGGCGTGATTATTTATATCCCAGTTTACTCTCCAGGTGATACTGAGTCAAATAAAAAAAGTCCCGTCAAAATCGGTCCAGTAGATTCTGAGATTAGCCCGGACAAACAGACAGACAGACAGACAGACAGACAGACAAAAATTTTAAAAATTGTTGTTTTGGCTTCTATTACGGTAATTAAGACCCCCTGTAACAATTTTTCATAAACATCTTCAATGTACAGAAATCGATCTTTTACAGTCTTATTATATGTATAGATAGGTACTTATACAGTATAATTCATAAATCATCTTAATATATTAATTTACTTTCCTAACAAAAAAAAAAGAATACAAATTTGGCAGTTAACGTACAATTGAAACAATACAGTCATGTCTAGTGAAATGAGAAGCACAGATGAAGTGAGTGTATATTTATATTTATCTTTATTTTGCTGTCCTATTGGTATACATTACAGTCGCGATTCGAAGCCACACATCTGCGCTGGCTTTAGGACCAGGCAATAGCTTGAAAGTTAATTTGTAGCTATCTTAAAATACCATTGCGTCAAAAATTCGGATATATAATACTTCCAGTATTATATAAACTCCGTAATACAATTAAATGACCCCATCACATCAAATTCATTCAAAATGCAACTAATTTATGTTATACTCACAGCTGCTTTCTCAGGTCCGTAAGCACCGATGGCCCCTCTGCCTTTGCGTACTGTGGCTTCTACTGGTGCTGATATACCTTGGAGATCTTTGCCAAGACCCCTGCCCGGTTGGTAGCCCATCTGTTGAAGAAATATTGCAATATTTAATAGCCACAAATTCATTACATATTTGATGATTCATAATGAGAAGTATAAATTACTAGCTTTTACCCGCGACTTCGTCCACATTAGGTATTTTTTTTGGATTGCGTTGTTTTTCCGAATTTTATCCAAATATAAATAAAATCTTTAGTAATTTAGGAGTGAAAGCGATCAGATTCCCCAGAAAGTATTTTTTCCCATGGGAATGCATTGTTTTTCCGCGGTCAAAAGTAACTCATGTCCTTTTGACGTGACAAATTGTACAAAGTAAATTAGGTTGTGGCTCGGAGTCACTCATGAAAAAGTGTAACGCCCGCTCACGTCTGTTACGATGAGTCACCGAACGAGAGAGAGGCCCGCCGGACCGGCGAATGCCTTGCGTCTCTCTTCCACTCAAACATGATCGGTGTCACGTAAAATCTTCGCCCGTAAAACCGACTTTAGGCAACCATTTTTTTAAGTCTCAAACTATCATCTTACCAAATTTCATTTAAATCTGTTCAGTAGTTTAGGCGTAAATTTCCCGGGGTAAAAAGTAGCCTTGTCCTTTCTCGGGTATCAAAATATCTCCATACCAAATTTCATGCAAATCGGTTCAGTAGTTAAGACATGATTGAATAACACACAGTTACTTTCGCATTTGTTCGATATGGATTTAAAGAAATAATAATGAGAAACCATTTTTCTTAACAAAAAGAGGATTAGTTAGGTTATAGAAAAAATATGTATAATAAGCTATTAAGTCGTTATTTATAAGCTTAGTTTGTAGCTGGGCTATCAATTGTTAAATTTGTTAACTATATGGATTGCCAATTGTGACATTGGACTTTTCACACCAAAAAATCACAAAGAATATATATAAATAATAGTATCATACAGTGTATATAATACCATTATTAAGTCATAATAATTTACCTGTAGAAGAAGCTTAGCACCAATGCCTTTAGTATGTTTCTCCCAGTTGCCCATACTGCCCCCGAGGTTAGGCGGCCTCATACTTTGCCCGTGCTTCCGCAGCCCAGCTGTGTCCCTGGGTTCAGGGTGCGAAGCCTCTTCTTCCTCATCTGAACTGTTCAACGGTATCACCGGTTGGGAAGTTGATGCATCCGACTTTTCTATTTCTAAAAAAGTAAATGACATTTTTTTTTAAATTTCAATAGATTCTTGAATTAGCTGTGTATGCTAAAGATCAGTATCAATCAGTAAAGAGTATTTTTAGGTCATGTCGGGCCGACGACGTCGAGCTACACCAGTCAGCCTGAGACCATAATTTGCGCAATCAAATAGAAACATCAGAAAGGTAATACTGTTTTATGGTGAATTGTGTTAAGTTTAAGCAAATAAATTATTCAAATATATGAACTAAATATTCTAATAAGGGAAAAGAAGTGTTGGAAGGCAAAGGAAAAGATGGGTCGATGACATTGTAAAGGCAATGGGACAGGACTGGATGAACATAGCCACTAATAAGGGGGACACTTGGGGACCATTCATAATGGAAAAAAGCTATAATAATGAAATTAATATAAGGGAAAACATTGTTGCCTATGTCCTTTTATCCATTGCAAGATAACTGTGTTTTTGTTTGCAATGGAGTGATGCCATTCCAATATGAGGACAGAGGTTATGGTGTTGTTTAGCAGAGCTTGGAGCACAGAAGCGCTGTCTGTGACAAATTTGATATGCAGGGTGGCCGGGGAGTTGACGTTCTGTCTAGAGCAGTTGATATTCTTATGTTTAAGTCTTTTGAGAAGACATCAGCTGCTGTACCTTGTGAGGTTTTGGAGCCATCAGTGTATATCCAAACCTCATAGAGGTTATGAGTGTTACAAACCATGGTCTTAAAAATATTTACAATAGGAGCCATAATGCCTATTCAACCCAAATGACGACACTCTTAAAAGGCAATGAAAAGGTCATCATCTGGTCTTTTAGATCACAGCAGAATCAAGTTAGGTACCTTTTTTCTCTTCTTTCTTCTTGCCAGCTTGCTGTACACCTCCGGCCACAAACCCAATAGGAGCAGAGAAGTCTTTCGGCTTCCTGGTCCTCTGTCTGACATTGTCTTCATTATCATCTTCATCACTGTCTTTTGCCCATACACCTGAAATAACAAAATAAAAATTGTTATTGATCAACAAAAACTTGGTTGACCAGACACTTAAAATAGATCAATACATTGGCAATTAAATAACTTCTTTTAGTATGCTGGACTGTCATAATAATAAGAATGGACTTATTTATGTAAGATGTTTTACAGGAAAAATCATGTGATTCATTTCACAAAGCAAAACTGGACATCTAAAAATGTCAGATAAAAAATATTTATTTACCAAAAATATGTACATACATTAAACTCATTTGACAGTAACTCCCGCACTAAGCTTATGGCTTGTATCGCAGGAATCAAAGATAAGCAATTTGTTTTAAAAGCAAATTTAAATTAACATAAGGCTTTATGTATAAATCAATATCTACTTGAAATAAGTTAATTTTGATCTGTGAATGAGAGTGAATGCATGTGTGTGTATGTATGTTTACTTGGGTAGGGCAATCATGGTAAGAAAGGCAAAGCAACCAGGATGTTTTTGTTTGCTTGACTTCCCTAGTGGTCAGGAACCAGATCTCAGAATGCCAATGGCAGACCTTATTATGCACAGAAGGGAAAAGAAAAAGAGGGTGATGTTTTATGAAACTAGTGTTAAATCTAGGCATAGGTACTGTTTAATTATACGTTTAGTTTATACTAAATAATATACTAACCATAAATCTGTTGTTCTTTTTTGGCTCTTCCACGTCTATTTATGTTGAATTCGTTGTCCAAATCGTAGTCCGTGATTTCGAAACGTATTACCTCATCGTCCGACATTTTGCGACCTTTTCAAAACTAGCCAACTTACAAATAATATAAATTTTATAATAACATATTAAAGAAATTACTTTAATTACATTAGTTCGCAAATTCGCAAAGTTGGATTCACAAATGCAAGCAAGCAAGCAAAGCAAGCAAAGCAAACGAACGAAAATACAGATAGGGCATAGGCACAGCACATGTCAATGTCAAATTTGTCAACTGACGTTATTAACATTTTTTATTATACTTGAGGCATCGACCTTAAATATTATACAGCTTTATTCGCTTTGATCCATAGTTTTAGTAATCGATATCCAAATAACTCGATTACGTAACGATGACATTAATGTAAATTTTCCGAAAGACACCAATACATACACCTCACCTGTCCTGTCTGTCTGTCAAACTCACAGATTTTCAGGATTTTCGTGTTTTGTAATTGAAGTGTTGACGATAAAAAGATAATTAACGGAGCTTCTGCATAATGGTTTTGTAGGCTAACATTAGCATTTTTATGTGGAATCACTTGCCCGTAACAAGATCATATTTTTCAATGCCCAAATGCTAAGAAAACAGAGTTAAAATGTTGAGTAGGTTTTCCGACGTCCTGCAGTCTGCTGCAGACGTTGTAAGTTTTTAAATTGTGTTATGGTGCTTGTTTAATATCCTTTAAATTGTATACTATCGTTAAAATCCGGTGGAACATGATTCTGGTATGTTCTAGTTGGCGCCCCCAGCTACCAGGTTTGAAGATTTTGAGTACCATTGGAAGATGATTCTAAATTTCTACCAGAACTACGATGACAATAGTAAAGTCCACATTGAAGATACAAGAATTCCGCATCATTTACATCAAATGCTGCAGGTATTTGGAACATCATTGTTGTCTAACTATTCTATGCTGTGAACAATAGCTATTCAAACTCATTATCATAATCGCCGGAAATATTATCTGTAAGAATTCGCATTCACATTTAGATGTGCTACATAGTATTTAACCTTAATCGATTCCCTCAAAATAAGGCTTAAGTTAATAAGGAACTTTCTGTCTTAGTTTCATATTGTTTTTTTTTTTAAATAATGAAATTAGTAGTTTACAAATATCAACAGTTATTTAGATCTTATGGTGCTGTTAATTTACTCATTTGATTTAAAGATTCAAATTCTTATATAAGCCAATTCCACTGACTCTGTTTAAGTCACATGATTTTGTTTTCTTATGTATGTTTTTTAAATGTAGTAAGTAACATAAACATTAACAGTTTTTAGCTCTTATGGTGCTGTTAATTTACTCATTTGGTTACATAAGACTCAATCATCCAATTCTACTGACACTTTGAATGCCACATGATTTGTTCTCTAGTTTATGTATTAATTAAAATGAATGTCAGTTTTGTTAAAAAATATAAATCTTATCTAGGTAATTGATAACAATAATGTGACCAGTTATACAGCTACATTCACAATAAGCTAAATTATTATAATTTATGTACATTATTATTTCACTAGAAAAAAAACTAGGTAACAAATACATATTTCTATTCAGTCAATCATAACCTGAGTGCCAAGGCCAGGTAAGCAGTACTAATGCAAAGCAATACAACTCTTATCACTGCAAACACAAAGTTATTAACCTGACCTGTAAATGAGTGAGTGCATACTTGTTTATTTCATTTTATGTAATTAAAGAAATATGTTATATACCGTAGTCAGCATGTCACTGTTAACACTGCAGTATCTTATGCACTTGTAATACAGTCTACTTTGCAATAAAAATGGGTAGCCTGATGATTAGGACACTGTACTTGATAGCTGTGTATTATACTTAATGCATATGTATAATAAAAAGGGTGTAAAGTTTAAATGCTGTCTAGGTGTTGCAAATTTGCAGATGTTTTGCCAGTCATGTCTAATTTCAACTGCATTTTAAATATCTGCATATTGATTACATAACTGTCTGTTGTCATATGAAGAGATAAGAGTTTATTTTGTTAAAAAAGTTAATGCCTTAAAAACTAGTACATGGAAATACCTGTAAAAAGGTGTTATACTTTGCTGAAATTACAAAGTTACTTAAACTAAACCATACTTTAAGTTACTTTTATTGTACGGACAAGGCCATCGTACATTCAACTTTATTTTGCGCTTACGTTGCGCCCTACTTTAGGCGCGCGATCACTCGCATGATATTTTTACTTTAATTAGCCAGTACGTGAATAACTTTCAAACTATATACAACTCAAGGAAAGATTTGCCACCATAACTTTAACTGTAACTTTAACTACTTTATTAAACTTAACTTTTCTTAACTACGGTGATCTTTTCTATTGTGCGTGCTCATCAACTTCAACTCAACTCAACCTATAGTGTATGTAACCATACATTACTTCGAGCCGGATCAACGGGATCAACACCAAGCTCTTCATCTGCCACCGTCAACTACGTGCCAGATCGACGAGCCAACTAGATTCAACGAGTCAACTAATCGAAGGATAACTAACTTCTACGAAAACTATCAGCATGCTGGAACTACAACAACAGTGCTTCAACAACATCAAAACTCTTTGTGCTAACTACAAAAAGGATAGTCCAACTAGAAAAAATGAAGACTATTTAACTAAACGACTAGAGTCACTCGAAGCTCAATGGAACGACTTCGAAGAACGACACCAACAGTTACTCGAAACTTATGAAGACAAAACCATCAACTACTTCACTGAGAACATCTACGAAAACACCAAACAACTTTATGAAGCTACGAAGAACGACATGCTAGGACTTTTGCGACAGCTACGTGATAAAAAACCTGTGGAATTCGACCTAACTGGACTAACTGGAATGCTGGAGGACATCGCAACGAGTGAGTCTTCATCAACGAATTCACTACTGGAAAAACAACTGTGTAACTTCAAGGCCCTCGATCGTGCTATGTCGAAGGTAAACCTCAACACCATACGTGAAAAGTGGGAACTTCAAGATCATCTCTCTACACTAAAAGCTAAGTGGGATGTGATCGACAAACTGCACTGGGAGTTATAAGCCAAACTCAAAGGTTCTAACACTAAGTACTACGATATGTTCACCGGCATGGAGGACAGGTACGATGATATGAGGCGTAACTTAAACTCCAAGATTTGGTCAACCGTGCATTATGAAACATCCGCACCAAAGGTGGAGATACCTGAGTTTACTGGCCACTACACTCAATGGATCTCTTTCAAAGACCTCTTCGTGGAGACTATACACAACAACCCTATGATCAACAAGGCACAAAAAATGCAGCATCTCAAAACTAAGCTGAGAGGTGAAGCCGAACGGCTAGTGCAGCATCTTAGCATCAGTGCCGACAACTATAACTCGTGCTGGGACATCCTAACTCAACGCTATGAAAACCGACGCCTACAATTTACATCATTCATCAACACCATGCTCAACCTGCCAACTATACAAAAAACCTGATAACTACAACCTTAAGAAGATGCACGACGTCATTACTGAATGTTTAAATGGACTTGCGAACATCGGTATTGACACCGCCACCTGGGATCCACTCATCGTGCATCTAATGTCGCAGAAACTAGACAAAACTACCTACACTGAATACATGAAAGAACTGCAAGATCATAGAGAGCTACAAGTCTTGAGCGATTTTTTATATTTCCTCGAGAGCAAATTCATGGCATACGAAACTATGAAAAACTTGAAGAAAGAAACTCCCACATCTGTGAGCCAGAAGCCCATTTTCCACAAATCAAAACCATTTCCTATGAAGAATTACTACGAAACAAAGAAAACATATCACACGACCTACGGTCAGTGCCCTAACTGCAACGGAAATCACGTGCTTATGAAATGTCCAAAGTTCGTCAACATGAACGCTACGCAGCGGAGTAACTGTGTCGCAAAACTGCACGTGTGCGAAAACTGTCTGTTTAGCCACGGTAATGACAAATGCACTTCGTCGAAAACATGCAAGGAATGTAATATGAAGCACCATACATTATTGCATAACCCTACGAAGAAATCTACATTCGGAGTCAAACTGAACGAAACTAACTTAACTTCACGACCTTCAACTTCTACGCAACCATCATCTAATCATCTATCCATCGACGAGCTAGAAATCTTACTACCAACTGTGCAACTACTAGTGAAGACTGTGAACGGAACTTATGTAAAACTTCGAGCTTTACTAGACCAAGGTTCTCAAGTAAACCTTATAAATGAAAGGGCTGCTCAACTGCTACGCCTACCCAGGGAAAAACTGAACGCAACTATCACTGGAGTAGGAACTGTCTCTGGAGACTGCAGAGGCTGCCTTCAACTATCTTGCAAGTCAATTATCTCTGACTATTCATTTAAAACTAAAGTCCTCATAATGAAGAAGCTTACTAACAACTTACCTAACTCATCGTTTGAACGAGCTAATTGGCCGCACCTCAAGAACTTAGAGCTAGCAGATCCAGACTTCCACATGTCACGCCCTATTGACCTACTTTTGGGAGCTGACGTGTACTCAGACATCTTACTAGATGGAGTACGAAAAGGAAGCCAACAATCTCCAATTGCGCAACAAACACAACTGGGGTGGATACTGTGCGGCAAACTGAACACAAACTCGACCTTGGCCTGCCATGTAACACTTACTGATCTCAACGAAATTTCTAAGTACTGGGAGAGCGAAGACATTGTTCAAAACGACAACGACTTATCAGAAATAGATTACTGCGAAAAACATTACAACCGTTCAACGGGCAACTAACGGAAGATACATCGTAAAGATGCCTTTCTGTGCTGATTATGAAGAAAAACTGGGAAGCTCGAGATCTACTGCCATATCTCAATTCCTTCAACTTGAAAAACGCCTTGAGAGAAATAACAAACTCGCATTGATGTACCGAGACTTTATCGAAGAATACTTAAAACTAGGCCACATGAAACCGGCGTCTCCGATTGCTACCTACGTACCTCAATGTTATTTACCTCATCACGGCGTGCTACGTGAACAATCAACTACAACTAAATTGAGAGTAGTTTTTAACGCCTCTCAGAAAACTACTAGCGGCCTTAGTCTCACCCAACTACAAGAGAAAGGCCCCAACTTACAAAAAGACATCCAAACTCTCATCATCAAGTGGAGATCATACAAATACGCATACACCGCCGATATCGAGAAAATGTACCGCTGCATTGAGGTCACTCAAGATCAACAAAAACTGCAGAAAATCATCTGGCGAAACTCACCCTCCGAGCAACTTCAAGAATACGAGCTCTGCACTGTAACATATGGAATGAAATGTGCCCCATGGCTGGCGATGAGAACTCTGAAGCAGCTGGCGATGGATGACGGTGATAAGTACCCGGAGGCCGCTCTCAAACTTCAAGACGAGTTCTACGTCGATGACCTTGTTAGCGGACATAACTCGATAAGTGCAGCTATCGAACTACAAACATCACTAATAGAGCTGTTACGAGGCGGAGCCATGAATCTGCGAAAGTGGTCAGCAAATGACAACGCTTTACTTCAAAACTTGCCTGAACACCAAATCTCCACTAACAACAACTTTGACTTCAAACATGAAGAATCGATGAAAACACTTGGCCTTGGATGGAGTCCTAACAGTGACACATTTTCAATCAACTGGGATCTAGACGACAAACCTAACTCAAACCTAACCAAGAGGGTACTACTGTCTGAGATCTCAAAACTCTACGATCCACTAGGCTGGTTGTCGCCTGTCACCATCACTGCCAAACTAATCTTTCAACGTGTGTGGACAGCCAAGGTCGAATGGAATGAACCTGTACCAACTGATATCGAGAAAGACTGGCTGAAGCTAAGAAGCGAGCTCTCACTAGTGAAAGATATCAAACTCTCGAGATGGCTCGGCGGACAACAGTCCAACATCGAACTACTTGGATTCTGTGACGCAAGCGAGAAGGCCTACGCGTGCGTCATCTACAGCTACGTCACGAAAAAGGACAGCCCGGCTGCTATAAACTTACTTGCTGCCAAGACTAGGGTTGCCCCGCTGACACAAAAAACAACATTGCCTAGAATGGAACTATGTGGCGCACTACTACTCTAACAACTAATTGAAAAAATTAAGCAAGCTTTCAAAGGATATTACCTCCAGGTTCGAGCATGGTGTGACTCACAAATCGTGCTAGCCTGGCTGCAAGGTGATGTTACTAAGTGGGAGAGATACGTAGCCAACAGGGTTGCGAAAATCAAACAAGCAATTCCTTCAGAAAACTGGCAGTACATTCCTTCAGAACAAAATCCAGCTGACTGCGCTACGCGAGGTCTGGACCCCAGCAAACTCGTTAACTACAACCTATGGTGGGAAGGTCCAGAGTTCCTGAAAACATTAACTGAAAACAAAGATAACAAGAATTTCACGTGTTACACGACTAACATCGAACTCAAAACCAAGAAGGTGCAAGCCCTAACTAGGTCAAATGAAAACAATTTCATTGAAGACTTATTGAATAAATGCAGTTCATTAACGCGTGTAACAAGAGTCACGGCATGGATACTGCGCTTTATTGCAAATCTGCGTGGCAACAAAAAATACGACACCGCATACCTCACTTCTGCGGAAATCACAACTGCAAAACAACAACTTATAAAATTCGTTCAAAGAACAGAATTCGACAACAAATATAAACAATTGAAGAAAAAAGAAACTATTTCAACTAGAAGCGTGATCTACAAACTTAACCCTTATCTAGACGAGAAGGGAATAATGCGAGCCGGCAGTCGCATTAACAACTCAAACCTGTCGTTCGAGGCGAAACACCCCAGCATCATACCTCGACAGGGACGCTTCACTCAGCTACTCATCGAGCAAGCCTACTCTTCAACACTCCACGGTGGCGCCAGGCTTACATTGGCCTACATACGACAGCGATATTGGATCATCGGTGGAAATAGAGCTGTTAAAGCAAAAATTCGACTCTGTGTGCGGTGTCATCGTCACAAGGCCACTGAAAATCAACAGATTATGGCTGACCTACCTCAACAAAGAATAACTCCATCTCGACCATTCACACATACAGGAGTCGATTTCACCGGCCAAGTGGAGGTTAAACTCTACAAAGGCCGCGGGGTCAAAACTTCAAAAGGATACATCGCTATTTTTGTATGTATGGCGACAAAGGCCGTGCATATAGAACTTGTATCTGATCTCAGCACGGAAACTTTCATCGCTGCCTTCCAGAGGATGTGTGCTCGTCGCGAAACCCCTAAACACGTTTATTCCGACTGCGGAACTAACTTCATCGGCGCTTCAAAAATGTTACGCAACGAGTACGAAGAGTTCAAACAACAACTTTCACCTGAATTTTTCGATTACATTGAAAATCTGGAGGTGGTGTGGCACTTCAACGCCCCCGGGTGGCCAACCGCTGGCGGTCTGTGGGAGGCTGCTGTTAAGTCGATGAAGTACCATCTACGCCGTGTATTGGGAGATCAAAAACTAACTTATGAAGAGTTCCAGACTTTACTCTTACAAATTGAAGCCTTTTTTTTTTTTTTAACGTCAGGAAATGTCAATTACGCACCGTACCCCTCCGTCGGGGACCGGAGGGGCGTGTGTGGGACTCCCCCGTCTTCGGGTATACCCACTAAAACCTGACGAAGCCCGCTGCGTGTGGCTGTGAAAGCAGGGGCCGCGGTGTCTCAACAGTCCCGCGACCCTTGCCAGCAGCAACGTCCGCCCTCTAAACAGGAGGGCGGATCTCCACGGAGTGAGGTGAGGAGATCTCATCCCACTCCAGACGGCACACTGGCGCCGTCTCTCAGGAGGGTCCGGGCGGTTAGGCCAAGACCCTCGTTTCGCCACGAGGACCAGAGTCCCAAGGACGTCCCCTGCCTCCTCTGATAAGCCAGAGGGGTGCTGGGAGCCACAAGCACTTCGGTGGGCCGCCGCTCGATGCGAGACAGACGCGACTCACTAGTGTCTCTGCCGCCAGATACGGGAACAGACGCAGAGGCACTCTCCACAGAGCATCTTGGCTTCACCTGTCGCTGGATTGCGACAGACTACTGAGCCCCCTCGCCACGGCAAGGCGTGCTCTATTCGAGGGGGACAAATTGAAGCCTGCATGAACTCTAGACCTCTCTGCCCTCTAACTGAAGATCTGGATGAGTTCCACAACTACTTAACACCAGGTCACTTTTTAGTAGGTGGCCCAGTGATGTCACTGCCAATATCTGATTACAGTGACGACAGACACATTAACTTACGCCGACGATGGCAACTAACTGAGAACATGCTACAACACTTTTGGAAGAACTGGTCTAATGAATACCTTACTCAACTACAAGGCCGCAGTAAATGGAACAAACCAACTAAAAACATCCAGAAAGATACTTGCATTGTTTACTTTCATATCTGCATCATATGGAGCTGTGACGTCAGGCGCTCACATTACGGCGCTTGAACTAGATCGACCTATATATTATGACACAGTTGGCAAACTGCAAATGATTCATGATGAATGGACACTACTTATGTATTATAACTTAACTAACTACTGGAGTGGAATAAAACGAATTGAAAACTATCTTCAAGGTCTCAACGAGCTATGTGATCAGACAGATCCTAGATATTGTAAAACTACCTTATCTCAATTATCACATGAGAAAGAAATACTTAACTACTACAACATGATTCTACTGACTCCAAACAAACACCTGTATGAGCGAAGAAAACGAGGTTTAATCAACGGCGTCGGCAGCATTGCTAACACTCTGTTTGGCGTGCTAGACCAGCAGTTTGCAGAAAAATACCAGAAAGACATTGAAGCAATACAAACTAATGAAAATCACTTGCTTAACCTCGTAAAGAACCAAACTTCTATTGTGGAACTAGAGAATAGAGTGCTGAAGAAAACTGAAGATAACATCAACCGACAATTTAACATGATTGAAGGCTATATGAACGAGACTGACATGAGCTTAGCCAAAGTAGAATCTGCTGTGGAAGCCATGATGGCCACTAACTACTTCAACTCCGCTTCTCTCACAACATATTTACTCCTGAAAAACATGAGAACAATGCAGGAAATGCTTTTCAACTCACTAACTGATATTTACAAGGGGCACATGGATGTGCATCTACTCACTCCTGTAAACTTAATTGCCCAACTAAACGAAATCTCGGGAAAACTACCTAAATCATTGACCTTACCAGTTGACGACATAAGGAAGGACATTAAAAATCTTTACAAAATACTTTATGCAAAAGTTCGAGTTACTGCCGATTACTTTCTATTCGAAGTTCACATTCCACTTACTTCGGACGACGATTTTCTTCTTTATAAACCTATCGCATTGCCTGTGAAGACTGAGAAGGGAATCGCAACAATGCAGCTGCAATCGGAGTATATTGCCGTTAACTTTCACAAGAACACCTACATCTCTATCGCCGAAGTGGACCTCAGGGTATGCACGCAATTAAAAGAAGACACTCTGATATGTAACAAAAACTTACAAGTCTTCAACTTACACAATAACAACGCTCCATGTGAAGCAAAACTATTGAGTCATCGCTCGGGAACTTCTTGTGACGTCAGAAGGACAGCGTGCAGTGACGCATGGATCGCGTTACACACACCGAACAGCTGGTTGGCCGTTTGCTGCGAAGCTTGCACTTTGCGAACAATTTGCAACAACGACTTGACGTCACATACTATTACGTCATCTGGCATAGTGACACTGGTGCAAGGATGTGTACTACAGTCTAAAGACTTCACCATTCACTCACAAAATGAGTACAACTCTAAGATGAACATGGATGACTTCTATGTAAACGTCCCAACTCTTAACTCGACGGTAAACAAAATCGTCACCATGTCACGTCACAACTTGTCATGGAACGCTCTGCTTGAAACCCACGATGATGAGATAAAAGACATCGGCAGACGAATACATTCACAACAAGAAAATGAGGTCCTGCCCTCATCAATTTCAAGCCATGACATACATCAGTATTCCATTTGCTACTTTCTTCTTGGAATTGCTGTTATCATCAACATATGGCTTGTTAAAAAACGAGTAAGCCATTACTGCTCTAACAAAAGGTCGAAGACTGAAGTGACTGAAACTATTGAACTGGAAGAAATGAAGGATCACTCCAGAGAAGCATTAGGCCAGGCGCCGACAGCACAGCCGCGCGCGCTGTCACGCCAGCAGTGCACTACCACGCAAGCGAAGGACAACCTAACTTTCAGTTTCGACGACTAACGTTTACAATTCTTTGCTTTGTACTGGCATTTCTTTATCTTGATTGTATCACAAGTAATTTTAATTTAACTCTATTTCTATAATTTTCCTTTTTCTCTTTTCGAGTCGCCAATATGTACGGACAAGGCCATCGTACATTCAACTTTATTTTGCGCTTACGTTGCGCCCTACTTTAGGCGCGCGATCACTCGCATGATATTTTTACTTTAATTAGCCAGTACGTGAATAACTTTCAAACTATATACAACTCAAGGAAAGATGTAACCATACATTTATTTAAACACAAAACTTGCTGTATTTTAAGGTCTTTTATTTGTGTAAAGGGCTGTATCTGCTAGAAAAAGTAAATTTAATTATCAGCGAATATGTGCCTGCACAGATTTTTAACCCCCAACGAAAAAGAGTGGTGTTATAAGTTTGTTTCACTATGTTTGTGTGTCTGTCTGTCTGTTGCATCATAGCTCCCTAACGGAAGGACTGATTTCAGAGTGATTTTTATTAGAAACTCGAAAGATTATTTAATCATGGTGGTTCTAAGCAATAGTTGGTGTAAATCCTACCAGCCGTTGAAGTGCACCAGCTGTTATCCTGGCTCATGTCAGGTGTTTATTAAATAAAAAAAAATGGTTGCCTGTAAAGTCGGTTTTACTGGCGAAGATTTTACGTGACAACGTCTTTAGGAACGAATTCTAACGCGCGGCGGACCGATCATATTTGAGTGGGAGAGAGACGCATTCGCCGGTCCGGCGGGCCTCTCTCTCGTTCGGTGACTCATCGTAACAGACGTGAGCGGGCATTACACTTTTTCATGAGTGACTCCGAGCCACAACCTAATTTAAGACGTTGTCACGTCATAAAATCTACTATTGATCAAGCACTTCTCCGTAGTTAATCGTCGACGAAGAGAAAGAGCAGCAGGGCGGCACCGTCGGCCCGTGCCTCGAGGCGATAGTGCAGCGCTCGGTGTGCGTGCTGGACGCGTTGACGGCGCTGGCGGCGGCGGACCGGCCGCCCGGCGCGCGCGCGCTCGCGCTGCACGCCGCCACCGCGCTGCTGCGCCGCACGCGCCGCCCCTGCCTCAACAGCGCGCACGTCTACAGGCCCCTGCAGGTACAGCAGGGCGGGACCGGCCGCCCGGCGCGCTGCACGCCGCCACCGCGCTGCTGCGCCGCACGCGCCGCCCCTGCCTCAACAGCGCGCACGTCTACAGGCCCCTGCAGGTACAGCAGGGCGGGACCGGCCGCCCGGCGCGCTGCACGCCGCCACCGCGCTGCTGCGCCGCACGCGCCGCCCCTGCCTCAACAGCGCGCACGTCTACAGGCCCCTGCAGGTACAGCAGGGCGGGACCGGCCGCCCGGCGCGCTGCACGCCGCCACCGCGCTGCTGCGCCGCACGCGCCGCCCCTGCCTCAACAGCGCGCACGTCTACAGGCCCCTGCAGGTACAGCAGGGCGGGACCGGCCGCCCGGCGCGCTGCACGCCGCCACCGCGCTGCTGCGCCGCACGCGCCGCCCCTGCCTCAACAGCGCGCACGTCTACAGGCCCCTGCAGGTACAGCAGGGCGGGACCGGCCGCCCGGCGCGCTGCACGCCGCCACCGCGCTGCTGCGCCGCACGCGCCGCCCCTGCCTCAACAGCGCGCACGTCTACAGGCCCCTGCAGGTACAGCAGGGCGGGACCGGCCGCCCGGCGCGCTGCACGCCGCCACCGCGCTGCTGCGCCGCACGCGCCGCCCCTGCCTCAACAGCGCGCACGTCTACAGGCCCCTGCAGGTACAGCAGGGCGGGACCGGCCGCCCGGCGCGCTGCACGCCGCCACCGCGCTGCTGCGCCGCACGCGCCGCCCCTGCCTCAACAGCGCGCACGTCTACAGGCCCCTGCAGGTACAGCAGGGCGGGACCGGCCGCCCGGCGCGCTGCACGCCGCCACCGCGCTGCTGCGCCGCACGCGCCGCCCCTGCCTCAACAGCGCGCACGTCTACAGGCCCCTGCAGGTACAGCAGGGCGGGACCGGCCGCCCGGCGCGCTGCACGCCGCCACCGCGCTGCTGCGCCGCACGCGCCGCCCCTGCCTCAACAGCGCGCACGTCTACAGGCCCCTGCAGGTACAGCAGGGCGGGACCGGCCGCCCGGCGCGCTGCACGCCGCCACCGCGCTGCTGCGCCGCACGCGCCGCCCCTGCCTCAACAGCGCGCACGTCTACAGGCCCCTGCAGGTACAGCAGGGCGGGACCGGCCGCCCGGCGCGCTGCACGCCGCCACCGCGCTGCTGCGCCGCACGCGCCGCCCCTGCCTCAACAGCGCGCACGTCTACAGGCCCCTGCAGGTACAGCAGGTCGGGACCGGCCGCCCGGCGCGCTGCACGCCGCCACCGCGCTGCTGCGCCGCACGCGCCGCCCCTGCCTCAACAGCGCGCACGTCTACAGGCCCCTGCAGGTACAGCAGGGCGGGACCGGCCGCCCGGCGCGCTGCACGCCGCCACCGCGCTGCTGCGCCGCACGCGCCGCCCCTGCCTCAACAGCGCGCACGTCTACAGGCCCCTGCAGGTACAGCAGGGCGGGACCGGCCGCCCGGCGCGCTGCACGCCGCCACCGCGCTGCTGCGCCGCACGCGCCGCCCCTGCCTCAACAGCGCGCACGTCTACAGGCCCCTGCAGGTACAGCAGGGCGGGACCGGCCGCCCGGCGCGCTGCACGCCGCCACCGCGCTGCTGCGCCGCACGCGCCGCCCCTGCCTCAACAGCGCGCACGTCTACAGGCCCCTGCAGGTACAGCAGGGCGGGACCGGCCGCCCGGCGCGCTGCACGCCGCCACCGCGCTGCTGCGCCGCACGCGCCGCCCCTGCCTCAACAGCGCGCACGTCTACAGGCCCCTGCAGGTACAGCAGGGCGGGACCGGCCGCCCGGCGCGCTGCACGCCGCCACCGCGCTGCTGCGCCGCACGCGCCGCCCCTGCCTCAACAGCGCGCACGTCTACAGGCCCCTGCAGGTACAGCAGGGCGGGACCGTCGGCCCGTGCCTCGAAGCGATCGTGCAGCGCTCAGCGTGCAATTTTTCTACCACGGGCCTTCGGAAGTGTTTCTGGCGATGGAAGTAGGAGGACCCGATGTTCGGCCAAAGCTTGGTCCTCCATGAGCACGTGATGTGGCGTTCGGACCATAGCTAACCATCTCAATTAGAGAACATTAGAACATTAGAGAACACAGAAGGAGACAGGGCTGCTGCTACGCACGTTTGTTAATAGTAGATATACATACCCTTACCCAAAGCTATTAAAGTTTATTTCTACATTCGGACTACTTTATTTGTTACTTTCTCGTAGACAGGGTGTCTAATGTGCGGGTTGTATAAGTAGCACATGACTTCTTGTAACGAGTCGAATAGGCTTTTACTAATGCAAGGAGTTGCAAGCAGCACACACTTGCACTCGCCGTTACATCATCCGCCCCCGCTAATATCTATAGCATAAATCATCTCGGATACTTCTGTCTTTGGACTCTTTCGGATTGCTTTTGGTGGACCCTGCTTATACTTAGATCATATGGCATCTTGCCTAGAAGTAGATTATTCTTATTAATTTAACATGTTATTTACAACTTTCTATTTCATTACAGAGAATGCTGATCCAATGCAACGAGAGTCCCGCATCGCCGACAGAAAAAGAAGAAGTTGAGCTACTCCTCACCTTATGTGGTCTAGTCAGGCAGGAGCCAGGTCTCGCCAACATATTCACCACACCCTTCGTCGAAGACAAGACCAGCTTACTGAGCATACCAGAAGATATACAGAAGTTGATACCTCTCAAATCCAAAGTGCACACGCCAAAGAAGAATCCGTTATTTGAAGTAGAGTTACCAGCGAATCCTTTGAGAAGTGTTTCAATCGTGAGGACTAATAGCAAAGATGATGGGTCGAATGGTTCGGTGCAAGACGACGCATCGTTCAAGAGCCACAAAACTGTGTACGATGATAACGACAAGTTCTTGCTGATCGATCTGCTGCTCTCGTATTTGAATAGCGCTGTAAGTAATTACTTATATTTTAAGTCTACTTTACCTAAAAAAAGCCTCAAAGGTACAAGTTAGAAGCACGCTAAATGAAGCAACAGCATACGACATGTCGTCGTGATACTTCTGGCTTCTCTGTTTGTCTCTTCATTTGTACCTTCGTTTGTAGTCACGTCGTCTACTGCTGCTTTAAGTAGCACGCTTACATACAACTTGAACCTCGTCTCTCTATCTGTATTTTATCCATCTAAATTTCCGTATGTAATAAGTAGATTGACTTAAAATGATAGCTTATTAACTCTTATATAGACGGACAGTAAGTAGACTGCTATAGCAGTTATAACAATAAAACATCTATTGTGTCTGGCAAACGTCCGTTATAGTGTTAAGTAGTTAAAGATTGCACTTTATTTTATTTGTCGTGTAACGTTATTCAAACCTCAACTCAATTATGTAGATTCAAGGTAAAATATTTCGGTATCCAAATTAATTGGATTCTCCGTGACCTTCAATCGCTTTGTGACGTCTTTATTTGACTACCGTGAAACAAACACACACAGCGGCACAATCAGCTACTCCAATGACAAACAAAAATAAGTACTTACATAAGGTAGCATTTATCCCTGGCACTTAATCTTGTTGGTTTTGTTGCTAAATGAACCGTTACCTATGTTTAAGACAATGCAATACAAATGCTAATTAAACATTCAGATTATGCCGTTTGCGCTGCAGAAAAGTACACAAAAAAGTCGCATTGTACTTGTGTTGTGAATGATGTAACCAAATTTTGATTTCCATATTCGTTCCAGGACAACCAGGTGGTCCTCCGAGCGTGCGAAGGCATAATGATCGTCTCATCGCTACCGGAGGACGACATAGCGAATCTAGTGACGAGTTGCAGCCCCGCCTGCGAGACCATAGTTGATATGCTATGTTCGAAGTACAAGTGCGTTCCAGCTAACACGGAGCCCACTGATGTGGAGCATCTTAACATCACTTGGGCGTGAGTAGTATTGATTTTTGTCATGCACTTTACATACGGCGACTTATACCATCGATACACACGCGCAGATCAAAATGCGTTTAACATCGGTATGGTCGTGCTCGCGATAGACTAGAATATTCAAAAGCTTTGCCAACAGTCGCATGCGATATCAACTGTGGATTGACTTTTAGCAGAGCCGCTGTAATCCGATGACCATAGTTTTGAATGTAGCCGTCTCTGTCACTCATGTTAGCTCGACCGTTCTAACGAATGCCAGCGAGTAAGGTAGCTAGCGTCAGCTACCATTACCTGAGGACAAAATAAATCCCCTGGTGGCGAGTTGCCGCCCCGCCTGCGAGACCATAGTTGATATGCTATGTTCGAAGTACAAGTGCGTTCCAGCTAACACGGAGCCCACCGATGTGGAGCATCTTAACATCACTTGGGCGTGAGTCGATGTAGTATTGTTTTTTCATGTACTTTACACACGGCGACTTTTACCATCGATACACGCACGATATAGCATCGTGTCACGGGGTTGCTCGGCTGACCCCGGACAAAGTGTGTTAAAAGGAGTAAAGGTTTTGAATAATAGCCGAGATGGGCATTTAGTAGGATATATTTTATCAGACAATATACATAGGCCAAAGGCCTCTGATAAAACTAAAAAAATAGCTCAGAACGGTAAATACTGGGTCTGGTTCTATAGAAAATTGTTATCTAAGAAATTCAGTACATTATATGACTAATAAAGAAAAACCATCTTGTCTTTGCTTTAAACTATATCCAGAAATCCAATTACTTTTGATAAGTTAATAAATTAATACCCGTATACAATTCAATTTCAAATTTCAAATGCTACTAAATTGAAATAAGTTTGGAATCTAAAGTTTATTAACACTTAGCTGAGCTCCCAGGACTGAATCAGCTGACCAACGAAGCCTCTTTAACAGCCAACTCGAACTCCAACAATTTCACGGAGGAAGACGTTCCGTAGAGGTTTTTCCTTTCTTCATAAGAACGGCCAGGGCAAACTCCAGAAATAAAGCCCCGAGCCAAAAGGTGAAGCCGGAGAAGAAGAACCAAATAAAGAAGGCCACTGAAAGAAATGTAGAATTAGTCCACACTCCCGCCCGAGCTTTATGCTAAGAATTTAGTCAACAACTTCAGATATATTTACCCGAGGTTACTAAATGATGCTGCCTTACATGTTTGCTGAACCAAGCCTCAGCTCAACATACTAATGTGCCAAGAACAACCTGAAATAATGAACATGTGGAATTACGATATTACCTTTTTTCTTTATCAACATCTCGGTTATAGAATAAAATTTCCTGAAATACATACCTGGACCAATACTTAACAATTGCTGCATTTTATTACTTAGAGTTTTTAAAACTAAATCTGAAACAAGAAATCGATGTTTTAACTATTGTTTTTCCCACATGACGCTACGCGTCACCTCCAAATTTCAAGGCAATAGACTAACCATGATAAAAAAAATATGTGCCGCGGCCGAAACTAATTCACCAAGGAACAGGCATGACTCTGGGGCACTTTTGTAGGTTTCTATGGGGTCAAGCCCCGACGCGGAGACAATACAATACCAAAATTTATTAACTTTTCTTCACGCCATACTACTTTTGCAGCGTCAGACCCCAGAGTGCCTTTCAAAAACGGAAATCAACCTCCCCAGGAATGTAGGGATACCAGGTTCAGAAATCTCCCATTTTCTCGAACCTTCCAGAACCTTCTGGATCCTTTGGCACTTCCGGTTTACCTGAATATGCCTTAAATGGCAACCAATGACCCGAAACAAATTCTCAATGTCTAATATTCTGATAGACCAGAAACCCACCGCCAACACTTCCTACCCTATCCCGTAATTTAGACAGAGTAAAATGGCGAATACTGTTTTAATAAAAGTTATTACTATATCATAACTCCTCTATCTAAACTAAGCCAAAATACTGAACTTTACCAATATCTGAATTTACCAAAATTGATCCAACAAGCATACCAAATCCTTAAAATTCCCACCTTTTGGGGAAAACTCCCTAAACAGCAACCCTATACTTGTCAAAACACGAAGACACAGCTGTCACAAATCCACTTTCTTTTTGGGCAAAGGGAACAAAATGCCATACATCCAAATCATAACACAAAATGTACTATCCTTATTAATAACCAAAATTTCCCAACGTTACAATCGATGTAGACGCAGATCATAAGCGTTTGACGTCGTGACTCCCGTTAACATCGGTACGGTCGCAATACAGCCTCGCAACTAAAACTAAAACGTTAATAAAAGGCTCTATGACGCGACGAGCAAGATTGACCTTGCGAGCAAACGCTCTATAAAACGCAATATAAACGAACCGTTATGAAGTACGGCCTCTGATTGACTAGAATATAACGTAACTTCGTCCAAAAGTCGCATGCGATATCGCAAACTGTGGTGGATTCACTTTTAGCAGAGCCGCTGTAATAGTTTCGAATGTAGCCGTCTTTCTCACTCATGTTAGCTCGTCCGTTCTAACGAATGCCAGCGAGTAAGATAGCAAGCGTCGGCAGCGCGTCTACCATTACCTGAAGACGACATAGCTCTGCTGGTGGTGAGCTGCAACCCCGTCTGCGAGACCATGTACTTCGAACGTAGCTTATCAACATATCACCTCGGCGTGAGTACCGTATTATTATTTTTTAATTAACTGAACTATACCTACTATGTAAAAGAAGAGCGGGGTCTCCTGCCACAGGTGCTACATGTATACCTACATACATACATACATACACATACATACATACATACATATATACAGGGTGAATACGAAATCGTGTAATTCCTTTAAACGACATGTTCAGCTGCTTATATAGAACGATTCTGCAAGGGTCATTTGCCCATCAGAAATCACAAGAATAAAAATCAATTTAAGATCGTAGTAGAGAAGATGAGTGCTTACTTAATCATATGATATCATTTAATGAGAAAAAAAGTAAAAAAAAAAACTACCTATCAAACTAATTCAAAATTATTCTCAATTTATTAAGCGCAGTGGACGGTTACCTTTTCAATGACCTTGGATTTCAATGCACTCGGGCGTTTGACAGGACGCGAGGTGCGGGCCGCGCGCGCAATGATTAAAACAGTCTTCAGATCTTTCTTTTTATGTGTAACTTATCGATACGACTAATGACTAGTTCCTCAGATAAAAAAGCCACAAAAGACAAACAATACCATAAACTTGCTTGATTCCATTAATTTATCGTCAAGCTAGAGTCCCAAATTGTGTTTCGAAACAAGAAACTCATACTGAGAGGCAAGAAAGAACGTCTGTTTTAATGAAAGTGTAATTCCAGCTTGCTTAGTAAAACAATCTCTAAACATTGCTCACTTAAGCTAAACGTAAACTCCTAAATAAACCTAGCAGGAATTAAAGCTCAGCTCGTGATAAAATAAGACTGATTGATTGAGCAATTGATTGAGTAGGTACACCACAGACCAGTCCCTAGTCTAGTCACTGAGCACTACCTACTGTGTTGTTTACACCAAATAAACTAATCGAAAAAAAAAACTTACATGTAGTTCCATGGAATATTCACTTACACAATCATCACCACACGTGCACGTCCTTTTGTGACATACCTTATGATAAGAAAATACACCACAAAGCACTAGGTATTGTCACAGTATTGCAATAACCTCTAAAACACACAAAATTTACGTCGACTGCGCAAGCGACGCGGGCTTCCGGGTGCAGTGCAATGTCAAACTACGACATGTTAATTAAAATTTCACTAATTGATAATCTCCATTAAACAAAATCTAAGAATGCGAGACGCAACGCGACGTTCCAATCTGCACTACTGCATTCTTCGTACTGAACTTTCACACTGATTATTACTAACAACAACAAACCAGTAACAATTTAAATTTAATTTGAGTTTATGCAAAAAAATAGCAAAACTAGCTCTTATTCTCTTGACATAGGATAGTTATGGATGCTATGGCGGCGAAATGCCTTCATGATAGCACGTGTCGAGGCGGCTGCTTTGTACAAGAGTATTAAAAAAACTTACATGTAGTTACATGTAAGTTGTTTTTAGATTAGTTTATTTGGTGTAAACAACACAGGTAGGTAGTGCTCAATGACTAGGAACTGGTCTGTGGTGTACGAGCTCAATCATTCGATCTTATTTTATCGCGAGCTGAATCTGTTACAATAAAAGTGATTTCAGTTGTTTCTTACCCATTTATCCAAACATTTGCCGACTGGCTTTTTGCAAAAGACCTTATGGACTATGCAATAGGGTTTTTTTGATATGTGAAGGTACTCTAATGTTAGTACAAATTTTGCACTTGTTTCGATCGGTTGCATAATTTATCGCGATGCCGCTCACGAAGCGGGAGCTCGCAGAACTTGTGTTTGAGTACTCTCGCACTCAAAATATGAGCGAGACTAGGGAGTGGTTCCGGGTTCGATACCCAGAGTCGCAAGTGCCATCTGCTCGACGAATTTTGAGAATGGTTCAAAATCTTCTCGATTTCGGCCAACTAACCGTCCCTGGCCATGCACAAGCGCGTGGCCGTGCACCTGTGTACCCTAGGGCACTTTATCGAGCCATACGCCGATTTTTTATGGCAAATCCAATGGCAAGCACACGGGAGGTGGCACGGAGGTTTAGAGTCAGTCAGGGCTACGTCTGGAAGTTATTGAACTTATCGGGACAGCACCCCTACCATTTCCAGCCAGTCCAAGACCTTACCCTAGCTGATTATCCTGCCCGTGTATCGTTTTTTTAAATACGCCAAAATTATGATAAGCCTTATTTCTAAATAAGATTCAGTAGAAAATACTAAGAGTAATAGTTTGTATTTTTTTTATTGACAATTTTGACCGTCCTAAGCCGGTAAAAAGTATGAAGGGAAAGTTGGAATTCAATGTAAACAATACTAAGAAGTCGAGAAGCCCGTGGTTGTAGATTAACAAAGAGACTATTCGTAATTGCGCTTATCGCAATCGAGTTGGTAGGTACCTATCATGAAACCTAATTCACTGCTTTTTTAAATTTCATTCGAATTTTTTACACATCAATTACCAAACCAAACATTTGTACAAGTAAAAAAACCTTCTAAGTATTCTTATTTTTCAGTAAAGCATTGTTTTATTACTTATTTCTTGAAATAAAACAAAAGAAATAGTAGGTTTCCAGTGAGTTCGAACCCATTGTTATTAACTGACAAAAGCCCCAATGTTATCCTCCGAGCCATAAGAACACGTGCGAAAGTGGCTAAAAATGTTCGTTATTAGCGCCTAGTTTTGTGAGTCAAATATCGGCGAGCTATCAACCGTCTGGCAAAAAGATAAGATTTAAATTTGCTTGCGTATTCATTTTGGGTTGGGAGCAGACAGCCTACTCCTAAACAACGCTTCATTCGGCTCTATCCGTCCCTGTCGCACATGTCTGCAGATGAGTGCGAGTGAAGTGCCAGGTAGATCCGACAATAACGCTTTAGGGGTAGGGCCTCACTCAGGAACAAAATGAGAAATTAAAACTAACAATATCAGTGACACAAGTTAACGACAAACAATGGCAACGATTTATGAGCGAGTCTTTATTTCCAAATGTACGAATGTGAGTCGTGTGATGTGATAGTATGTTGCAAGTGTCGAATTAGGTTAATTTATGTTAAGTGTACAACATGTGTTATGGTGGTAAGTGTTATTTAAATGCCCTATTGATTTACTTACATTGGAGTACAGTGATCGTGTTCATTACTCACACATTTGTCTTATTGTGGTGTAAACAACACAGGTAGGTAGTGCTCAGTGACTAGACTAGGGACTGGTCTGTGGTGTAGTACCTACGTGCTCAATCAATCAGTCTTATTTTATCACGAGCTGAGCTTTTAATTCCTGCTAGGTTTATTTAGGAGTTTACGTTTAGCTTAAGTGAGCAATGTTTAGAGATTGTTTTACTAAGCAAGCTGGAATTACACATTTCATTAAAACAGACGTTCTTTCTTGCCTCTCAGTATGAGTTTCTTGTTTCGAAACACAATTTGGGACTCTAGCTTGACGATAAATTAATGGAATCAAGCAAGTTTATGGTATTGTTTGTCTTTTGTGGCTTTTTTAACTGAGGAACTAGTCATTAGTCGTATCGATAAGTTACACATAAAAAGAAAGATCTGAAGACTGTTTTAATCATTGCGCGCGCGGCCCGCACCTCGCGTCCTGTCAAACGCCCGAGTGCATTGAAATCCAAGGTCATTGAAAAGGTAACCGTCCACTGCGCGTAATAAATTGAGAATAATTTTGAATTAGTTTGATAGGTAGTTTTTTTTTTACTTTTTTTCTCATTAAATGATATCATATGATTCAGTAAGCACTCATCTTCTCTACTGCGATCTTAAATTGATTTTTATTCTTGTGATTTCTGATGGGCAAATGACCCTTGGAGAATCGTTCTATATAAGCAGCTGAACATGTCGTTTAAAGGAATAACACGATTTCGTATTCACCCTGTATAATAGTGTTACGTTCTAGGGGTGTGGGATCTAGATTGAAGTGTAGTCCTTCTAGCGCAGAAGACATGTCCACTCACTCCACCTTCCATAGGAACTTCATAAGCCCCAAATTTCAGCACGCCTCCTTTCATGTCGATCTTACACTCGTACTTCCTCATAAAGTCAAGACCAATAATGCAGTCATCTACGATGTTAGCAATGATGACTTTGTGCCAGTACTTCTTTTCTCCAATCTTCACTGACACTTCCTGCTCCCCCTGGACGGAGCTGTACTGGCCGGTAGCCGTTTGCAGCTGAAGATGTATTGGTCGGACTAGATGATCCCTGGACAGGTGTTTCAGCAGTCGAGAACTGATCACGGTCCGAGAAGCTCCGGTGTCAATAGTAAGGTGACATGGTACTCCACCAATTTCTCCTTTGACAGCCAGACTGTTCCCGTCGTTCGCCTGCGAGATCATAACTGGGACATTTTGACCACCAGCCAGCACTCGTCCCTCAGTCCTGGCTTTTACTCGTTTCCCTGCTGCTGCCGCTCTGAACTATCAGAGCTTGCTGGCCTCTCCGTTCGGTCTGAGTCCCGTTGCCTCCAAGATCTTTTTGGGCAGCCTGATTGTATGTGTCCTCTTTCCCCGCAGTTGTAGCATCGAGGCCCAGTTTCTCGAGGTGGAGCAATCGGCTCCCTGGCCGCAACTTCGCGCACCCTAAAGGATTTTGTTGAGTCTTGGCGTACAGCTTCCACCTCCAGGGCATGGGCGAGCGCATCCTTCAAGGTCCCATGGTGTCCCAGCCGTACAGCAGCCCTCACTTCAAAGTCCCGAATCCCATCTATGAATGCCTGTACTAGCGTTTCATCGATGAAAGTCGCTGCGGAACCTTGGTACGCCTTCCGGACGAGCTTCTCTATCTCAAGTGCCCACTTTTGTAACGACTCATTATGCCCCTGAGTCCTATTCTTCAGCTGAGCTCTGTAAACGTGCTCTAGATGGCTGTCACCGAAGCGTGCCTCTAAAGCTTCAAGAAGACGGTCGTATGTCTTCTCCTTT
Source organism: Pyrausta despicata (assembly GCA_963921415.1). Classification (NCBI taxonomy): domain Eukaryota; kingdom Metazoa; phylum Arthropoda; class Insecta; order Lepidoptera; family Crambidae; genus Pyrausta; species Pyrausta despicata. Next base: position 10,823,650 of record OY992864.1, read on the forward strand.
CCTAACGCTTCCAGAACAGTGAGAGCTTCGTCCCGCAGCGCCAAACTCAATGCCGTTTTAGCATAGTCCTTGCTCCAGCCATTCGCTTCGGCAACCATCTCGAATTGGAGCTTGTATGCGGCCCACGAAGAGGTACCATCGAATGGAGGTACCTTTAACTTTTCACCTCCTGTGGCTGGTGCACCTGATACACTGGTGGTGCTGTTGGTCACTTTGATCTCCAACTTCTGGAGGCGATTCTCCTGGCCCTCCACTTTTTCGTTCAGTCCATTGAGGCGCTTCTCGTGGTTTTCAACTTTAATTTCAACGCCCACAATTTTGTCTTGCACCTCAGCCATCTCCTTTTTCCATTCTGCAGCTACTTCGTGTACCTCACGGAGGACTTCTTTCTGGTCCCGTAGCTCTTGCTGCAAAATTCTAGCCTGTTCCTCCTGCCTTCTGGTCTGTTCCTCCTGCTGAACCCGTAGCTCTTGTTGCAGGATTTTGGCTTGTTCCTCCTGCCTTCTGGTCTGTTCCTCCTGCTGAATCCGTAGCTCTTGTTGCAGGATTTTGGCTTGTTCCTCCTGCCTTCTAGCCTGTTCCTCCTGCTGAACCCGTAGCTCTTGTTGCAGGACTTTGGCTTGTTCCTCCTGCCTTCTAGCCTGTTCCTCCTGCTGAATCCGTAGCTCTTGTTGCAGGATTTTGGCTTGTTCCTCCTGCCTTCTAGCCTGTTCTTTCAGGAGGATCAGAATGGCGTTGACGTCTATCTCCGGCGTAACACTACCCCCTCCTTAGACATGCTCGTCCCGAGCATCATTCGTTCCATGGTACTTGGCCAACCGATCAACATGAACAATCTTACAGGGGCTACGTGCGTTGCGCTGTATCCGATAAGTGATGTCGTTGATCCTTGTGACTACTTTGTACAGCCCTTCCCAACTCGGCGACAATTTTGGTGACTTTCCTTTTCGACGCATAGGGTTATGTAGCCACACGAATGATCCTTCCTCAAACCTCGTCTGGTTAGACTTCCGGTCGTATCTGGTCTTCACCTTCTCGCTGGCCTGCAATCCATGTTCACGAACATGCCTGTGAACATCATCAAGCCGGTTTCGCAGTTCACTTGCATACTCCGAAACCGTCTTTGGTGCATCTGGAGGACGTCCGGTCAGGAGGTCTGCAGGTAAACGTAGTTCTCTTCCAAAATTAGCACACGCAGGAGTTACGGCCGTGCTTTCATGAACTGCTGTCCGATATGACATTAAAAAGAGCGGAATATGCCTGTCCCAATCCTTTTGATGGTTGTCAACTACTTTGGCCAAATGTCGTTCCAGAGTCTGATTGAATCTCTCAACCATTCCGTCTGACTGTGGGTGATAGGCCGTAGTCCGAGTTTTATGAATTCCCATGACTCGGCAAGTCTCCTGAAACACCAGAGACTCAAAATTTCTTCCCTGATCACTGTGGATCTCAAGAGGCACACCATACCGACAAAACACTTCAGTCACTACAGTTTCCGCTACTGTGACTGCCTCTTGATTCGGAATGGCGAATACCTCAGGCCATTTGGTGAAATAGTCCATGACCACCAGGATGTACTTGTTTCCACGGTCAGAGGTCGGGAACGGGCCTGCGACGTCTAAAGCAATTCTTTCCCAAGGCGCTCCCACGTTGTAAACTTTAAGCGCACCTCTACTGCGTGTATGTGGTCCCTTAACTGACGAACAGCTAGTACATTTCCTACACCAGTCTTCCACGTCGTCCCGACAGTTTATCCAGTAAAAACGTTGCCGAATCTTCATCAGAGTCCTTTTTACTCCTAGGTGTCCACCGGAAGCGCCGTCGTGAAAGGATCTTAAAACATCGATAACTCTCTTTCTTGGTACAACCACTTGAAGATGAGCATCCTTTCCGTTTTCTGACTCCCATTTCCTGCACAGTACGCCATTGTGCATAACCAGACTTTCCCATTGCGCCCAGTAGCTCTTTGTCACGGTACTCATCGGAGCTACCTCACACCACCTTGGTTTGGGCGCCCCAGCGTTGATCCAATCGTAAATGGGCTTTACATCGCAATCTTCCTGTTGTGCTTCTTGCATTGCTTCATCACTCCATTCTTCGCTAACAGTGTCTGTCCTCAACATCTTCACGCAGTCCTTACCCTCTTGCCTTAAACAGTGTTTGCAATCATCAGGACAAGGTCTTCGAGAGAGGGCATCTGCGTTGCCATGTGACTTTCCACTGCGATGTTCGATGACAAAGTCATATTCCTGCAGTTGTTCGATCCAGCGTGCCACCTGACCCTCAGGGTACTTAAACTCTAACAACCACTTTAGAGCAGCGTGGTCAGTTCTTGTTCGGAACTTGCGTCCAAGCAGGTATTTACTAAAATGCTGCAGAGTTTTGACGACTGCCAGCAATTCTCTCCTAGTGACGCAGTAGTTTCTCTCCGGCTTCGATAGCGACTTGCTAAAATAGGCGATCACAACTTCCTGATCACCCTTCTTCTGTGACAAGACTCCTCCAATGCCAGTATTGCTTGCATCAGTGTCAACAACAAACTCGTTCTCTGGGTCTGGATATCCCAAAATCGGTGTTTCACAAAGTCTCTGTTTGAGGTCTGAGAAAGCTGCTGCACACTGATCATCCCAGTTGAATTGTCTTTTCTCTTCTGTCAGCTGGTGCAAAGGCTTTGCTATATCTGAGAAGTTCTTTACAAATCGTCGGTAGTACGAGCAAAGTCCCAAGAAGGCACGTACTGCTGTCTTGTCTTTCGGTGTCGGCCAGTCCTTAACTGCACTTATCTTCACAGGGTCTGTCTGGATGCCATCTGATGAAATCACATGTCCCAAGTAGTTAACCTTGCGCTTGAAGAATGAGCATTTCTTCGGACTTAGTTTTAAGTTAGCATCGCGCAACTTGGACAAAACTTGTTCCAGCTTCTTGAGGTGGTCATCAAAATCTTTGCCTACAATTATGATGTCATCCAGATACACTAGGCACGTATCACCCAGGAGACCAGCCAGTATTTGCTCCATCAACCGCTCAAACGTTGCTGGTGCGTTACACAATCCAAACGGCATTACATTAAACTGCCAAAGTCCTTTACCGGTTGAAAAGGCTGTTTTCTCTTTGTCCTTGTCTTTTATTTCCACTTGCCAATAGCCACTTTTCAAATCCAACGTGGAAAACCATTTCATTCCATGCAGAGTGTCCAAAGTGTCATCTATCCTAGGCAATGGATAACTGTCTTTCTTAGTCACATCGTTGAGTCGACGATAGTCTACGCAAAATCTCATGGTTCCATCCTTCTTTTTCACCAAGACTACTGGAGAACACCAAGGACTTGTCGACGGTTCTATCACTTTATCTCTCCTCATTTCCTTGATCATGTCTTCCACTTCCTTCTCTCGAGCTACTGGAACTCGCCGCGGTCGTTGTCGAATAGGCATGACATCTCCGGTGTCGATCTCGTGCTGCACTACTCCAGTTCTCCCGATATCACTGTCATGTGCAGAGAAGACGCTCCTATAGCGCTTTAGCAAATTACGTGCCTTAAGAAGTTCTTCCTTTGTGAGATCATTTTGGCAGTTTTCCAATAACTTTCCAATTTCCACAACTTCTTCTTGTAACTTGTTCTCCTTCGACCCATGGCAACTCCGTATCCAAGAGATTGCCTCGCATGTTCCCATAAGGGTTCCTTTACTTATGACGTGTTGAGAGTCGCTTAGATTTAGCACCCTTATAAATGCTGCAGATGACGTCGTTACCACTGTGCGAGCTGGCATCCATGGTTTACTGCCGTCCATTTTCTCTATTAACACGCAGGAATGAGATCCTTGTCTCGCACCGTGCGGCAATGTCACCGGAACTAGGGCTTGCGATCTCGGTTGAAGTGTAGTCCTTCTAGCGCAGAAGACATGTCCACTCACTCCACCTTCCATAGGAACTTCATAAGCCCCAAATTTCAGCACGCCTCCTTTCATGTCGATCTTACACTCGTACTTCCTCATAAAGTCAAGACCAATAATGCAGTCATCTACGATGTTAGCAATGATGACTTTGTGCCAGTACTTCTTTTCTCCAATCTTCACTGACACTTCCTGCTCCCCCTGGACGGAGATGTACTGGCCGGTAGCCGTTTGCAGCTGAAGATGTATTGGTCGGACTAGATGATCCCTGGACAGGTCCGAGAAGCTCCGGTGTCAATAGTAAGGTGACATGGTACTCCACCAATTTCTCCTTTGACAGCCAGACTGTTCCCGTCGTTCGCCTGCGAGATCATAACTGGGACATTTTGACCACCAGCTAGCACTCGTCCCTCAGTCCTGGCTTTTACTCGTTTCCCTGCTGCTGCCGCTCTGAACTATCAGAGCTTGCTGGCCTCTCCGTTCGGTCTGAGTCCCGTTGCCTCCAAGATCTTTTTGGGCAGCCTGATTGTATGTGTCCTCTTTCCCCGCAGTTGTAGCATCGAGGCCCAGTTTCTCGAGGTGGAGCAATCGGCTCCCTGGCCGCAACTTCGCGCACCCTAAAGGATTTTGTTGAGTCTTGGCGTACAGCTTCCACCTCCAGGGCATGGGCGAGCGCATCCTTCAAGGTCCCATGGTGTCCCAGCCGTACAGCAGCCCTCACTTCAAAGTCCCGAATCCCATCTATGAATGCCTGTACTAGCGTTTCATCGATGAAAGTCGCTGCGGAACCTTGGTACGCCTTCCGGACGAGCTTCTCTATCTCAAGTGCCCACTTTTGTAACGACTCATTATGCCCCTGAGTCCTATTCTTCAGCTGAGCTCTGTAAACGTGCTCTAGATGGCTGTCACCGAAGCGTGCCTCTAAAGCTTCAAGAAGACGGTCGTATGTCTTCTCCTTTCCTAACGCTTCCAGAACAGTGAGAGCTTCGTCCCGCAGCGCCAAACTCAATGCCGTTTTAGCATAGTCCTTGCTCCAGCCATTCGCTTCGGCAACCATCTCGAATTGGAGCTTGTATGCGGCCCACGAAGAGGTACCATCGAATGGAGGTACCTTTAACTTTTCACCTCCTGTGGCTGGTGCACCTGATACACTGGTGGTGCTGTTGGCCACTTTGATCTCCAACTTCTGGAGGCGATTCTCCTGGCCCTCCACTTTTTCGTTCAGTCCATTGAGGCGCTTCTCGTGGTTTTCAACTTTAATTTCAACGCCCACAATTTTGTCTTGCACCTCAGCCATCTCCTTTTTCCATTCTGCAGCTACTTCGTGTACCTCACGGAGGACTTCTTTCTGGTCCCGTAGCTCTTGCTGCAAAATTCTAGCCTGTTCCTCCTGCCTTCTGGTCTGTTCCTCCTGCTGAACCCGTAGCTCTTGTTGCAGGATTTTGGCTTGTTCCTCCTGCCTTCTGGTCTGTTCCTCCTGCTGAATCCGTAGCTCTTGTTGCAGGATTTTGGCTTGTTCCTCCTGCCTTCTAGCCTGTTCCTCCTGCTGAACCCGTAGCTCTTGTTGCAGGACTTTGGCTTGTTCCTCCTGCCTTCTAGCCTGTTCCTCCTGCTGAATCCGTAGCTCTTGTTGCAGGATTTTGGCTTGTTCCTCCTGCCTTCTAGCCTGTTCTTTCAGGAGGATCAGAATGGCGTTGACGTCTATCTCCGGCGTAACAATAGTATCGTACAATGGTGACGCGAAACAATGGTGACTAAAAGTTTGTATAGGAACTTGTGTAGACGGAGTATCACATAATCGCTTTTTGGCTATCACATCATCCTTTCCGCCGTTCGACGCCCACTGCTGAGCATAGGGCATCCTTAGAGCCTTGTTGAGGCTCCCGCGATATTGTAGCGCTTCGAGCATGTTTGCCAACGCCGGTGTTGATGATTTTTATACTACTAGGGCGTTTTGATAACTCCATGACTTTCAGGCTGAATAGAAACTTTTTTTATTTTTAATGATATTTTCTTAAAAGTAATATTTTTGCGAACCTAAAATAATTCTATTTTCAAATATGGCGCGAAAACAATATTTAATAACAAAAGAAGTTTGGCGGCTGTGAAGGTGTTCTTCGAAAATGGAGAAATCCGAGTTTCGAGTCTTGATTAAACACTATTTTTTACGCGGGAAAACCATTAAGCAGACCGAAGACAAGTTGAAAAAATATTACGGGGATTCAGCGCCGTCTCATGGAATGGTACATAAATGGTTTACTGAGTTTCGTTGTGGACGTATTACAACAAATGATGCCGAGCGCCCAGGAAGGCCGATTGAGGTAACCACTGAGGACATTGTTAACAAAATCCACGATATTGTTTTGGCTGACCGTCGAGTAAAGATACGCGAGTTAGCTGAGGCTGTGCACATCTCAACTGAACGAGTTTTTCATATTTTGCACGATATTTTGGGAATGAAAAAACTTTCTGCAAGATGGGTGCCGCGCTTACTGACAGTCGACCAAAAGCGAAAACGCGTGACTACTTCTGAGGCATGCCTGGCTATGTATAATCGCAATCCAAGTGAATTTTTGCGTCGGTACGTAACCGTGGATGAAACGTGGGTCCACCATTATACGCCAGAGACTAAACAACAGTCAAAGCAGTGGACTTCTACCGGCGAACGTGCACCAAAGAAGGCAAAAACGGTATGTTCTGCTGGTAAAGTGATGGCAACAGTATTTTGGGGCAGTCAAGGGGTTATTTTCATCGATTTCTTGGAGAAAGGCAAGACAATAACCGGTGCTTACTATGCTGCATTGCTGGAAAGATTTAATGAAGAGTTGATGAAGAAACGACCGCATCTAGCAAAGAAAAAAGTTCTATTTCATCAGGATAATGCTCCGGCCCACTCGTCTGCAGTCGCGACTTCAAAACTTGTCGAATTAGGATACGAATTATTGCCGCACCCTCCATATTCACCAGATTTAGCCCCCTGTGACTTCTTTCTCTTCCCAAACATGAAGAAATGGCTTGCTGGGCAAAGATTTTCATCCAATGAAGAGGTGATAGCTGCAACCGAGGCCTATTTTGCAGGCTTTGACAAAAAGTATTTTTTGGATGGGTTGAAGAGATTGGAGCATCGCTGGAAAAAGAGTGTAGAGTTGAAAGGAGAGTATGTAGAAAAATAAAATGTTTTTGTACACAAAATATATGTTTTTCTTTTCAAAGTCATGGACTTATCAAACCGCCCTCGTATTATGCGCAAAAAAACTGCCGCTGTCTTGTTGCATATTCGTGGGAGCGACAATAAGATCCTAAGGATGATTGAGGACAGGATGGACTCTGTTGTCCTCAATAGGTTCACAGCTTTGCATACTAAATGTGTAAAGAAGTGAACCTATGTAGCCTACTTTTGTTATTTTTTTTCTGTTCTCGTACTAAGTTTTACTTACTAACATAGTTTTTAAGTATATTGTTACTTACAAAATGATGTGATTGGTCTGAAATAAAAGATATTAATTTTAATTTTATTTATTTATAAACTGCCTCGTTGTTGTAGTGCCAAAGTCTCTGCCTGACATCCGAGAGGTCCTGGGTTCGAATCCCAGGTCGAGCCAAAATTGTTTCTGACATTTTCTGTCATGAATTTCGCAAAAACAGCTCGGATTCGGGAAGTTGGCGGTGTTACACCCCCGTGCCTCGGTTCGCACGTTAAGCCGTTGGTCCTGCGCCTGATCTCTCTCCGGTCATGTCGGATTGCCGTCTCACCGAACTTTGAGAGTGATGTAACAGTGAGTGAACATGTGTATTGCGCTCATACTTGTGCACTATAATATTTCCTGCGTAGTTGGCTGATGTCTGTTGAGATTGGCCGAAATCGGCCAGGAGGACTGTTATTTATAGATCTCCTCCAAGGATCTACACCGTAATCGGTCCTGTGCTATGGGTATATCTTTAAAATAAAATTTTGTTTGCAGGTACGTGGCTCAAGACTTCGGCGACAAGTCGTTCAGTAAGTTCCATGGCTACCGGGAGCTGACGAGTTTCTTCTCGTGGCTCGACTACTGTGATACTTTGATGAAGGTAATCCATACTATCCATACTAATATTATAAATGTAACTCTGTCTGTCAGTCTGTTACTCAATCACGCCTAAACTACCGAACCAATAGGCTAGATGACACCACCAATCGTTGACATACTTTTTATTATCTGTCAAAACGGTCTGCCTTCATAGATTTTGTATGGGAATAAATGAACGTGACGTCACGGTCATATATTATAAATCGGAGTCAATTGACCGAATATTTATTGAGTTTGTATGTTTAAAAATTGGTTTCGACAGCTTTTTGGAAATAAACTGGTTATATTAACTTCATAGGGGCTATGTTTTTTAAACGCCATGGTCTTGAAAATATTTAAGATAGCTGTGATCATGCCAATTTGTATGAAATGACATAGGACCGGAGAAAGGACATAGGCTACTTTTTACCGCGGGAAAATGACGCATTCCCATGGGAAAATTCCGATCGCTTTTTTATATATAAAAATGAATTGCGGTTTGTTAGTCCCACTGAAACTCGAGTTCGGCTGAACCGATTTTTATAATTTTAGCCTTAAAATATTTGTGGAAGTCCAGGGAAGGTGTAAACGATGAAAAATATTGATAAATTGCGAAAACAGCGGGCAAGACAGCGTCTGCTTGGTCCACTAGTATTGTCATAAATCGTAAATTAGCTAACAGTTGTTTCCTACAAACAAAGGCAAGACAAAAGACAAGAAGCGTGGCGGAATAGATAGACCAACATAGGCAAAGTAGACACAAGTTGAAGAAGAATAGAAAAGGGGAACTCTGCTAATCAATTGTAGGAAAATCGCAATTGAATCGCCTTTTTGACAGTTCTTGTATAGACGAAATGTTAAAATAGATTTTGTTACGCTTGAATAGCAGAATTGGCCCTCTGGAGGTTTATTAAACGAGAAAAGTCCCTATCTGTCAATTTGGACATCGTTCTGCCTTTCTTATGGTTTTCGCATTTGCAATTTGCATAAACTCTATTAGTTTAAAAGAGATTAAAGAGAATAAGGAATCAAGATTATAAATGAGATTGACAGCTTTGTCCACTTTAGTGTTACTAAAAAAACTGTTACACTGTTAGAAAAGACATTTTCCTTTCATATTTCTTTACAATGCGAAACTAAAACACTTTTTTTTAATTTTACAATGTAAAGAAATATGAAAAAATAAAGGATCTTAGAACACAAGCTTCTCAAAGCCGATCAAAAGTCGTGTAAACAAATAAATAACCCAACCTGCTATTTCCAGGAGTGCCACCCGACGATAGCAGCGCACTTATCGCGAACGTTCCGCCAGAACTTCCTAGAGGGCGTCGCCGAGGCGGGCGTCGCCGACCTGCACCACGCGGCGCTGGTCACCGCCATACTGTCCAAGTGTTTAAAAGTGGTCGATTCTCCTGACCTTATCAACGGTGAGATTTATTTAGATTTAAATACTCCTCTTCTACAAATTCTTTAATCCTCGGTGATAAGTCTACAGGGTGAATGATTTTACAAAGATTAATGTATTATTACGCTGAAAATGTATTATAGTATATTTCATTTACGCTATTTGACATGCGTCAAAACACGTTTCGTTTCATAAACTTATTTTGTTTTTCCGTTCGTTTGTAGTAACACTATGTTTCTAGAAGATTTCATATTTTCTGGTGTTAGAAAAGAACCTTCTAGAAGGAGTCGCCGAGGTGGGCATTCAACAATTTCATACCGCATTAAGGGTGCTTGATGTACTGTGTGATGTCGTCGATTATGTTTTTCGGAATAGGCTTACTGGTACTTTTACAATTCAGATCTATCTAGATCCAAAGGGGATTTTATTTAAGTAAATAAATGTGTTGGAAATACCCCTGGGGGTGTATACTACATTGTTTTTCCTTTTAATCCTTAACCTTTAAACACCGAGTGCCAGATACGTTAATAAATAAAAAAGGCGTGTGGCACTCGGGGGACTGCCGCGTTAAAGCTATTGTCAGACTACATACATACAAACACAGTGCCGAAGTCTGCCGAACTGAAATGACATTAGACGATGTGTTAGGTTTTTTCGTTACGAAATTTCTTGATTCGGTTGCCGCGCTCCAAGCTCGCGAAAAAAGCTATACAATAGCTTAACCTTTGGTAAGCGGGGACGGGTTGTCAATCGTACCTGCCGTCTGCGGCAATATGGCGGCAAGTAGGAAGAGTTAAATCGCATTTTCGAAATCAAGTGATTCTTACCAATAAATGACTTGGTAGACATATAATTAGCGATTTTTTAATAGTAGGATATCCAATGCACCTTTTGTAAGTTTTGTTTTGTGACAAGAATCTAAAGAACTTTTGATTTTCTACACCAAACTGAAACATTCCATTTTCTGTACCTACTTTAGGAAATACGCGATTTTCAACATGCTTTTTATTCTATTTCGAATTTTCCTCTTACCCACTGAAAGTTAAATATGTAAGCTATTTAAAAAATACAAAATTAACAACATTTATTGCAAAAAAACATGCACAAATTGGCATAACAAATCAATAAACAAACGTCAAAGTACACTTCTTCTAGCCTAACAACTTTTTTTGGCTGTTGAACGTTGCTCCTTCACTTGACTCAATGAATGAAGGTCTCATAAGTTCGTTCAGTTTATTAGGAAAGGGTATATAAAACAAAATAGAACTTATTACAAGGCATTTTTGTACAAAATTAAGTCAAAGTGTTTTAGGTCACCTGAGCACTGATCAGAGCTCTCGTATTTAACAAGGAAAGCACTGAACAGCGCTTACGCGTACCAAAGGTTACAAGTCAATTAAGTTTACGTGAATAAGTCGGGTTAAAATATTAAAATTTCCAGAGTTCTCCAATTGGCTGGTGGGCGAGGGCGAAGTCTCCGAGTGGCCCCTACTGCACTCGCTGATCAGTAACTGCCTAACCGATAACTATGATATCACATTAGAGACGCTGCAGTTCTTCCAGGTAAATTAATACTATAAAACTTTATTTATTGTAAATTTATTAAAAACTAGTATAGGAAACTGCTTCTAATTTCATTTGAAAGTCTAGCGGCTGATGGAGGTTGCAGAAACACAAATATTAGTATCGTCAAAATGCATTTTTGTCGACTATCGTTCTTTGATCTAAAACTACCCACGTTTATTCGTAAAACGACGACCCGCAGACCGAACGCCCCACTAGTATCGTATATCCAATTTGTAATTATTATTTATTTATTCCATAAACAACAGTACAAATGAAATAGGTACACAGTCTACTTTTCACTACTGTTGTTAATTTTGCTGTGATAAGTTGTTAAAGAAAACGAAACGGTGATTGTTACAATACGCAATAGTAACAGAAATTAATGAAAATTGTATGTTATGTATGTCCTAGGTAATTAGTCTAACTTAGTACCCTCTTATTGTATCCGTATTTGAGGGCCAAACTCGATACTATTTGATTTCCATCTGGACGGAGAATTTTCAATATGCTACGGATGATTAGGTGTCAGATATAATAACAGAGTCGTGTTATGATTGTAAAATTCATTTTAGTAGCAAATATTGTTTTATTTTGCAGACGATAATCGAGAAGGGCACCGCACACAGTATCCATAGACTAGTTTTATCCCGCGTGTGCTGCCGCGGGTACTTCTCGCCTCAGCCACCGCCTGAGGGACCCGATGCGAGGGAGCGAGATAGACTGAATGATGTGCCACTGTGGAGAGAAAGAGAAAGCAACAGGTGGGTACTGAATTGAGACATGACGAACTGAGCTACAGACTAGCTACTGACGCTTAAGATATATTAACCAGCTAAAAGTTTACTCAAAATTAAATTTGGTGTTTTATTTAGGTGAAGTTTTCACAAGGCTGTGTTAAGTTATAGCATACCCTTGCTCTTACTATTTTTTATGTTTGTGGAGTTCGCCAATGAGTAAATAAAAGAGGAGATAACACTATTTGTTACTATTCACAAAATACGGATTTATGAAAATATTTTTATATACGTAAAAAAAACTTTTTATTTAATTTTAAAAAAGCCGTAGAATAATTTTGGCCTTTATAAAATATAAATAACTCTTTGTATAGATTTCTTAGTCTAGCCCTTTCATTTTGTAGCATGCACGATTAAACTGTACTGGCACGGCTGAAACGGCTACCAACGTATTTCTTGGCGACACATTTTACAAGCTTTTATTTAGTTTCATCTGTCCTCGTGTTTTTTTGCTTCTTATCAAACCTTGCATTTTGATTACTATGCACAAATCTTCTTTATATATAAAAAATAAAAATTTATTGTCTCCCTAAAACTCGAGAACGGCTGAACCGATTTGAATCGTTTTAGTCTTGAAATATTCGTGAAAGTCCAGGGAAGGTTTAAACGATGAGAAAATATGGATAAAAAAATTAAAATAGCTGGCAGAACAACTTCTGCCGAGGCCACATGTTGATTGAAAATGAAAATGTTGTTTATTTAAAAACACACATATAAGTTTACAATATTCGTTCTGCCCTCGTATAAGGTTTCCCTGTGCTACGAGAGTCAGGCTCCTCTTCAAACGCTTAATAAGTAATTTAAAAAACTAAGTAAGTAAAGACTGTAAAGCTTATTCGTTTTTTGTTTGTTAATTGGTATTTATACCCTTAATTCAAAGAATTTTTTCTTTGTTTCGACAGAGAAGCTATGAAGCAGCTGCAGCACGAAGACGCGGTGAGCTCGCAGATCGACGAGATCCTCGCGCACGAGGGGCTCGCCCGCGCCCACGCCGGGGACAATATACACAGGATTATTAACAGGTATTATTAATTATAATAAATAATAATAATAATAATAACTTTTATTTCAGGCAACGAATTTTAACAAAATTATGGCCCATATCATAAATACCTTAAAGAATAATAGAGGTGCTTGTGGCGCAGTCGTTGCAACGGTTTACCTAGAGTTAAGCAACCTACGGCGCGGTCATGTTTGGAATGGGTGACCATTCTGACCATTTAAGTGACGTCTATTTACAAGCATCTCCGTGCTTCGGAAGGCACGTTAAGCTGTTGGTCCCGGTTATTATCGATAGATATTAGTCGTTAAGCGTGGTCGGAGGCCCTCGGGCGGCTTAATAACATCTGGCAGTGAGGTTGGTCACTTGCCTTACACACACCCCTCCACCAATCCGCACTGAGCCCTCGTGGTGGAGTATGGCTCGCACCACCTCATAGTTGAGGTGAGGCCTGTGCCCAGCAGTGGGACGTATATAGACTGGTGAGATTGATTATAAATCGTCAGTGGAAAAGGAAAACAGCGTAAGCGCCAAAACGGTACTAGGTTTAAAGTTAAAACTTTAGAACTCTTTTTTCCACGTGTACCGGTTTGGCGCTTTAGCCATTTTCCTCTTCCACTGTCGATATGATTTCAATTTTTATTTTGGTTATTTATTTATTTCTGACGATGCATATCACACAATTTTCACAGCTAAGCATTTTTTTTTGCCGAAAACTTGCTTTTAAAAAGATACGTTGATAATTGGAGTCCGCTACAATTTATGCATTTCGTGATTAACATGCATATTAAGTAATGTATTGTGTAAAAACGTTGTCAATGTACAGATCGATGCACTCAACTGAATTTTCCTTTCGGCCTATCGAATTGTTTTCGGCAAAAAACTTCTGAGCTGTCAAAATCGTGTGACATGACCCTTAAACTGTTTAAGGGTCATGTACCCTTAAACACACAGACAAATAACAGTTCATCAGATATTTATAATCTATGTACATTGATGATTGCTTTTTTTATGTCTGTGTCCAACTGATGCGATAAGGGAACATAACTTTATTAAATTCTTTTTTCTTAAGTTGCTCAGTTTCTCTTCGGTGAATTCAAGAAAAACGACTAAATATGGTAGTAAACGCCAATTTAATCTTTGGTGAACTGTTACTACCATACACGCCCAACACATTATTATTAAAAATACTTTAGCTTACTAAAAGCCTGAGCTTACAAAATTATAAGGAATAAATAACAAATGCTACGCTACTTCATTATAAAAAATATTTATCATAACAATCACTTTCTAGACTCAAGGAGCTAAAATCGCGAATAGAAGACATAATGGCATCGGAATCTAACGATCATGGGGACCTAACAACTTCTGAGAACGTTTCTTCCTAGATTTAATTCAATTTATGACTAATGTTTAATAACTGAATGACACTCCAACAAACTATGAATACTATTTTTGACTCAAAAAGAATGCGAAATTTTATATGAAAACATGAGAAACTACCGTTATAATTGACGATAGAAAATGTGTATTAACACAACGACCTAAAGTAGGATTATTATGAATTTGTTATAAATTTTGTTCAAAGTGTCTAAATATAGTTTTTCTAGGACTGGTTTTTAGGATAGTTGGCAGCGAATGCTATAAATAATCTTGCTTTTCACTAATATTTCTGCCTGCATTTAAGATAAAAGCGCTTTAAATACACCAATATGCAAATGCAATAACGTTGAAAATTCTAAAATGATTGACTAAATTTCATCTTTGATTAGATTTGATTGAACCATATTTGTGTAATAATATGCATAGCAAGTGTATTGCAAATATGTACAATCCAATGCCATAATAAGTATTTATGTTTAAAAAAAATGTAACATATCAGAGAGATTTAAAATATTTATTTTTTATTTGGAAAAGTGTAAAGAATATTTTTTATGTTATTTTTTATATATTAACGGTTAAGGAATAGAATACAGCAAAATATGTCCTTCCTTTGCTTGACTATAGTTTTAAAAGGTTTTTTATGAGATTTTATTTGAAACACAGGGTCAAAAACATAGGTATTAAACAATAAGTATTATATAAACTAAGAAATAGTTCACAGATTATATGTACAAATCGTGTAAAAATAGGTGATTGGGCGTGCCATTTTAAAAGCTTAGCTAACAGTTTTCTGTTTAACTAAATTTTTTCTAAAACAAATGAAAATGTGATAACCGAAATCTGAAGCGGCCGTAACGTAAGAGATCTGTGATTATGTACATAATTGTAAAGAATATAAGTAATGGCGGCATTAGTTAGCGACAGACGCGAAGCGACAAACACGATCTAAATAGTGTAATGCCTTACCCATTTTTCTTTTTGTCCTACCTGATATCAGTCAGATCGAAGCCTGAATCCTGAAACCAATAATTGTTGAGGCATCGATACGTTTTTATATATCTTTTAGAATAATACCGACAATTTTGGCGCTATCTCTTTCAAAAGCTGAAAAAGAGGATTATTTTGCTTTAAATTCCCACTAAACGACGCCAGCGCAGGAACCAAAATACATCCAACTGTAATCACCTGAAAAAGCTAGAGCTGGAACTCGCAGGACTTACAATACCTAGTAATCTACCTAATCAGGATAGATCTCCTGAGGATGCCACGTGTAGTGGCGAAGTCGCGTCGAGTGTTTTGTTGGTGTCAGTGTTGTGATTCCAGGTGCATCTTCTGTGTCACGTTGTGAGTTGTAGGTATTGTAAGTCCTGCGACTTCCAGCTCTACCTTTTTCAGGTGATTAAATAATCCTGTTTTTCAGCTTTAGTCATGGATTTCCGCAAAGTAACGCCTGATTCTATCAGCTATCTCTTTCATTGATAAGCTGATAGTTCGATAATTCTCTGCCTCTGTGGTGTAGTGGCAAAGTTTCTGCCTTACGTCCGAGAGATTCTGGGTTCGAATACCAGGTCGAGCCGAAATTATTTCTGAGAGTTTCTGTCATGAATTTCTCTGCAACAGCTCAGAGTCGGGAAGTTGTCGGTGTTACACCCACGTGTGCGCACGTTAAGCCGTTGGTCCTGCGTCTGATCTCTCTCCGGTCATGTATGATTGCCGTCTCACCGAACTTAGAGAGTGATGGAACAGTGAGTGCACGCTCACACTTGTGCACTATAATATCTCCTGTGTAGTTGGCTGATCTCTGTTAAGATTGGCCGCTGTGGTCGAAATCTGACTGGAGGACTATTAGTTCGATAATTCAAGTCACCGCACGTTTTTCCCTCTCTTTCTAGACTAGAAATATTTTTGCATATCGTCGCACCGCGTCTGTCGCTACCCTAGCATACGAAGCTACCTGTAAATATAGGCTAAGTTGTACAAATTAAAGTGTTTTCATCTAAATCGGTTGTTTCATTGCGCAGTTTCCTACTGCTGCTGCCGCGCGCGCTGCAGTCGGACCCGGTGGGCGCCGACTACGAGCAGTACATACACGACGCGCATAGGCACTATCAGGTACTGGATCTAGTCAATAGGCATGATGACACCTATCTTAAATATTTTCAAGACCATGGCGCTTAAAAAACATAGCCCTTATAAAGTTAATACAACCAATATATTTCCAAAAAGCTGTAGAAACCAATTTTTAAACATACAAAACTCAATAAATATTAGGTTAATTGACTCCGATTTCCGTTCATGTATTCCCATACAAAATCTATGGAGACAGACCGTTTTGACAGATAATAAAAAGTATGTCAACGATTGGTGGTGTCATCTAGCCTATTTACCATATTTTGTCAATATTTGGAATTTCCGTAACCTCTTTAAACATTATTACCTTTCGATCGGATCAAAATTCCTCATTTACTAGCGCTATTCAAAACATGCGTATTTATATATTTAAAGAACGTTTCAAAGATTTGAGATGTTTGATAAAGCTTGTGTACGGATTTTAAAGACAACTAAGGCCCTAAAAGTATTGATAAAGCACTGATAAACTTTTTTCCTTGCAGTTCCTTGTTGACCTAAAATATGTAAATGTCTTGATACAACTAAACTAGAAACATCACTTATTAGGAAAAAGATCTAGACAAATCATTATCCAAATGTACTCATTTAACTTTTTCTCAATTATGCCCTCAGAAGAAACCTTACTTCTCCAACACGTATTTCTTCTCATTCTATTTCTATAACAACATGAAGTAGTCCCTGCATCCAATGCAACATACTTAAATAAAAGTTAGGAAACCCTTCAAATCCCCTTGTCCCTTACAGTACTGGCTGGACATAACGTCAACTTACAACTGGCCCACCGATAACCTCTGGCCGGACACCACCGCCAGCTCCACACACAGCTACGACAGCCGACCGGAAGCGGATATACACCTGGACGAAGCCTTCGAACCGGATAAACCTGGCCATTACCGGAAAAGCAACAGCTATTCGACAGACAAGAGCTGTTGCAGCGAAAAGTGTAAAGAGAAAAGCAAAGATTTGGATGAAGAAGATTTCGACGAAGGACCATTCTTCAAAATGTTGTTTAGACTATTACTAAACATGCCAACGCAGCCGTATCAAGTCAATTTACACCTTACGGCTATAATATCAAAGCTGGCTTTGATTCCGCATCCGAATCTGCACGAGTACCTGCTTAATCCAACGTTGCCAACTGCTGGGAAAACGCAGACGCTATTCAAAGTGTTGCACGAGTTGGCGAACAGGTTGACCATAGAGATTCCGAGGCTAAGGAATTATAAAACGGTCATAGAGAATACTAGACTGCAACTGATGAGCGAAGACCCTACTTATGATGAAAGGTATTTATTTATCTAAAACCTAACTACTTATTTTGTATGTTCTGTGTATGTTGTATCTTGTTTCTCATCAGCCTATATACGTCCCACTGCTGGGCACAGGCCTCACCTCAATTAAGAGGTGGTCCAAGCCATACTCCACCACGCGGGCTCAGTGCGGATTGGTGAAGGGGTGTCTTTAAGGTAAGTGACCAACCTTTCTGTCAGATGTTATTAAGCCGCCCGAGGGCCTCTGACCAGGCTTAACGACTAATATCTGTCGATATTAACCGGGACCAACAGCTTAACGTGCCTTCCGAAGCACGGAGATGCTTGTAAATAGACTTCACTTAAATGGTCAGAATGGTCACCCATCCCAAACATGACCGCGCCGTAGGTTGCTTAACTTTGAGTATCACTACCAAAGCGCTGCAACCACTGCGCCACAAGCACCTCATCTTGTTTATATTTCATAAACTTAGTACTTTTTAAATTATTTTATTGCATACGTGGATGCAAAAATGTTACTCCCGTAGTGAATTCAGGTTCGACTCCTGGTCACACTTGTTTTTTTTTCAATAGCGATAAAGCCTTGAAGATTTGAGTACGTTTTAGGTTCAGCAAAATCTGCTCTGGATTAAGGAAATAATAGAATAGGGATGATGACACCAACAATCGTTCACGTTAAAGCGATCATAGGGCCAATTTCCCTAGTCAATCGATACAAAAACGTAATTAAAATGCCCGACTTTGACATTTCGTCCCAAAGGTTCTAATCGGCCCAAAGGGTTAATATTTCATTAATCAGATAAATATTAATAATTATTGAACTGTTAAATATAAGATGATATTCGGTTTCACCTTCTGCATAATCAAGTTTGACATTTCAAATCAGCCATCTTGGAATTTTATCAGAACTCCATTTGTCGCCAAAAAGATAATAAGGAGACGAATAAGTATTCATCCTTATAAAAAAGCCGTGTTAAAACTACTCACGTGTCATTGGCGAAATTTATTGACATCGCCATATGTACCTACGCTAATTTGTCGCCAAAAAGAAAGTAAGAAGAAGCGCGTTTTTTTTTCTAAATATAGCTATCCAGACATTTGGCCACAATCTCACCTGATGGTAAGTGACGATGTGGACGAGGATTGAACATGTCTATCTAGTATTAGCCTATTCAAAAATGTCTGTTAAAAAATCAGCCCTTTATATAACTATTTCAAATTTCCAGCGGTGAGCACAACCAGCTCGTAGAAAGCCTGATTGTTCTGGAAGAGTTCTGCAAGGAGCTGGCCGCCATCGCCTTCGTCAAGTACCAACACGCAATCGTGCCTAGGTAATCCACGTGGTAGCCAAAATAAAGACGGTGGAACTGCTCTGGTATCATTACCTAAAAAAATGTAACCTATATATACATAACCCTCTACTACAATTGGACTAGGCAGCGATTATCCCTTGTTTTAATATAAACCGGCCAATTCAAAGTGAATGACAGACAGCGCAAATGATATAACCTATTGGCGCATCCACACATGCCCAGCGGCCACACCGCCGGCACATGCATCCTTTCCCCATGTTAAATCTGTGCCGGCGGCAAACCGGCAGCAAACCCGGCGGCATGTGTAGATGCGCCATAAAGGAGGCATTAATACTGCCTTATTTCTTTTGTAGTCAAAGGGATTATGTATCACATACGGCCGGATTCAATATTCTACCTATCTTGACTGAAAGTTAGATATCTGATAGATTCATACTAAAAGCTATATAATATATATTATAGGTTATAGCAGTTTGCATAAAAACGGACAGCTATATCTATCTTTTAGTCAGTAGTTTCAAATGAAGCCACCTATGTCATCTATGACCTAACATTTGCAAATACCATTGAAAAATAAGTTGTATGTTATTCGATATACGAAGTAGGTATAGTACCTACTTCGTAGGTACCGCCGGTAGGTATTGCCTTGCCACGTGATATTGTAGTTGGTTTGTAAAATTATCCATAGTTATTAAAATTGTTTATTTATATTCATACTTATAAATAAAGCTTCATCCATGGATGATGTTATCAGAAATACTATTTATAGTTGCTTGTTATTTGTTACTTGGACTTGTCATTAGAATTAAGATAGCAAACATAAGATTTTGTTTTAGAAAATTAATGTGTGCATAAAGCAAATTCTACGTGTATTATATAATCAAGTTATAAAAACGTATATTCATGATTGCTTTACAGATTATTGTCGTTCTTTTGCAAAGTTTAAAGCTTGGTACTTAATTTAAATGTAGCAATAAATTCACAATACCTATTTTAAATTTAATTTCGTATAAACGTTTTTATTATTTATGTTATTTTGCTTCATATCAAATTTTATTCGAATGTTGCCAGATGAAATATTATTTTATTTCATCTGGCAATTGTCAGTGTTAAAGCTTTTTTAATTCATTGCGTAGGTAAGACTGATTCAGTTGAAAATCTTCTTGGTCTGAAGAACTTCCATATTATTATATTATTTTGTCTCTCCATTACATAAATGTCAAAAGCCTGATCTAGCTGGACAAAAAGGGTAACTGCAATTCTATAATAATACTAGCAAAAGCGATAGCAGATAGACCCGAGGTGACGATACCGGAGACAGTTTAGTGTAAGTACCCTCCAATAAATAAATAAGTAAATTTAAAGTTTCACTGTGGGTGAAATTCATAATGAAATCATTCACTTTTCTGCTCTTAGTCTGTCGCGATCATAAAGAGTTTATAACGCTTATTATCAAAAATTGAGTAATGGATCGGGAAGTTGAAGAAATAAAATTTTATTATTTTATCATTCACATTGCAAATGGTTGCCGAAAACTATCTGACTGATATGATGGATAATACATTTTTGATGCGAACTTTATGTTTTTTGGACCAGAATCTACTAACTTGTAACCGGGTGTACCCGGGCTGAAATTTATGTATATTGTAGTCTCATACCTATAATATTGCTAAAAGTAATTTTAGCTGTTGCAAAGCTTTTTTTTGTCAGAAATCGTAATAAACGTATCCAGAAGGGAGTTCTTTAAGGAATGGTTTAAATATTAAAAAAAAATTTAAAACACATTTGTATGAATATATTTCAAATAAATATCAAAGTTGCGATATATGTAACAAATGAGTGAAAAAGAAAATAAGAATGAACATATTCCGGATTAATAAAAAAAAAATGTGAAACAATTTTTACACCACCCTGTGCTTTCATTCACTCATCCTATATTTATTTTTAATTGGTTATAATCAATTCGACTTTGTTCTTCTTCTTATTTATTTTGACTATTTTAAGCTGGCCTCTTATCACGTAATAACACTTTATGTCCGGGTCCCATACTGGTTTTTATAAACAGCGTTAAATTTGCCCAAAATAAATGCAATCATTACTGTTTTTTGCCTTAGTTAAATCATCTATAGATATCGCCTATAGAGCCAGTTAATAGCGTCAAATAATATTGTCCAGTAAGATCGGCTTTTTTTGATACATAGTGCGACGCCATGAATTCTCACAAATCAAAATGCATTTATAGATTTTGTATTTTTTACAAGGTAAATAATTTTAGTTAAGTATATTATTTCAATTATCGATAATTTCCCTTATTTTCTAATAATGGTTGAAACAAAACTCGAATGCCTAAGCGGTACACTTATTTATTCTTCAATTCTACTTCGGACCAAGAATTTATTTATTGATGTACTAAAATTGCATGAAAATTGTATGTAGCAGTATTAGTTACTTAATTCATATATCAGTCAGTTTTCTAGTCTAATCCATTGTTTTGTTACATTCCTTTTACCAGTTAAACCATTTTTCAGTTAAGTGTGATAATAACACCCATTGTAAATAAGAAGGGTTCATAAGTCTCGAATACAAGTCTAATGTTTAAAATATGGGAAGGCAGCGGGCTTATTGTCCTAGGGGAACGAGTGTAGGAGGATTTTCAGGTATTATTTCATTTAAAAAAATATTTTTAAAGATAGTGTGATGGCCTCGAGTGTATTATTAATTTAAATAATCATATTTGATTTGTAAAACATAGAGGTTCATATGTCAAGACTTGCTAGAGTGTATCAAGCGCACAAGGTTTGCATTATTCACACAACTATACCATTTATGAAAAATCTGTTCAATAAAATGTTTTGGAAGAAGGCATTTGTTTTTTTTATAATAAGTTGTAGTAGTTAATTTAGCAACTTGGCAACGGATAATCAAGTTTTGGACCCAGTAAAACACAATCATAAAATGCAATGGTGATTATATTTTCTCCAAAATTAAATAATGCATATAAACATGAAATAACCATTGAACAAAAATGTTAAAACTATGTACAAACATGGAATTCATATTTAAATCAACTTCGAAAATGTAAACAAAAGAATATCATTCCTGAAAGTGGCCTTCAAGAAGCCAGTATTAAGTTAACATTTTAATGAGAATTGCAAATAAATTCACAGCTGCCAAATGATAATTTTCTTTTCGAATGCTCTTCATTTACATTTTCGAAATCATATCATTACATCACACATTCAAACGTCCCACAAGTTTTATACATATAAACAGATATCTGACTTGACGTGACTATATGAAACTCCAGTTAGGTAAACTATGGACAGTCCTATGCGCAATATATTTTCAACATTGTAACTGCTATTGGAAAGTTTAAACTTCTGAAAACACCACCAACACACACAGTGGAGCTTTTCTTATGATGCAGGTAGGTACTTCAACGATATGTGGTTACTTTAAAAATAAAATATACAGGTACATTTTTTTTGTTAAAATCTTAAACAATAAATATTTACGGATACATGTGTGAAGAACGTCGCTGTCCTTAAGTTGAAAATGATATCTAATAAGTAATAACTCACTTATCTGTTTCTTAATCCAACATTTAGAATTATGAGATATTATTTTACTTAGAGTTTCTCGCACCCATACAAAAGTTTTATATAGCCATTCAAGCGCCTAAATCAACTAATAGACCATTACAATAACTGTATAGCTTCATTCGTAACTAACTTGGTATCTCGATACTTGTACAAAACTCTCAGATAAGTTATAATAACACAGGATTGTACTATTACGATATAAAATCGTTTAAAGTGGACACTAGAGTGTGGGGTGATCACAATGATTGGGAAAAAAAGCAATTTTATAGAGAAACAGGGCCCCGTAACAGTCAGCGTTAATAATCTAGAAGCACTTTAGCTTATGCACAAATAATTTTTTTGACCTTTTTTAGCAAATTTGACTGCGCGAAATGTTATTTTGACATGGTACTAAAGTATCACTACAGGGTGAATACGAAATCGTGTAATTCCTTTAAACGACATGATCAGCTGCTTATATAGAACGATTCTGCAAGGGTCATTTTCCAATCAGAAATCACAAGAATAAAAATCAATTTAAGATCGCAGTAGAGAATATGAGTGCTTACTTAATCATATCATTTAATGAGAAAAATGTCAGACTGACATTGTCTGACTGTGCAGACAATGTCAGACTTGTTGTTTTTCTACATCTTTTCACCTTCTCTTTTATAAGAAAGCGCATACATACATCGGTACCAATCTACCGATTGGTATGTGTGCGCTTACTTATAACCTACTGTAACCTGTTTCTCTATAAAATCACCCAAACAATATAAATTAAATAAGTTTTTCGTTCATCAATATACACTTCACCTTTAAAAATTCTATGACAAATTTAAACATTTTAGACGCTTACCGTGGATTCAACCAAACAGCTTAAGCAGTTAATCGATAACAATTTAAAGTTTTGACATAGAAAAAAAAGGAACGTCGACGTTAAACTCCTAAACTGTTTGATCGAAAGCACGCTATGGCGTTGTCCTACTCGAGATACTCAACGCGACAAGTGCGACACGACAAATAGTTGTGCCAATGTCAATCGCGCTTCGTCGCGCTATCATAAAAGTGCATACATTTGTCGGTGACGTAGGACAACGGGAAAAGAAACCAAGTTTGCTTTGTAAGTAAAATCATGGCGATAAACGCATTTCAGAAGGGTTCTGATGACTGAAATAAATATGCGATATTTACAAATTATACGTCGTTATACTCTAAATAAGGAACATCCTATTATTATTGTGATTATAAATACTTGATACTAGTATATTTATTTAAAATGTGTAAATTATATATTTTAACAGAAATAGGTAAATAGGGTTTAAAAAAATAATACACAAAAAGTTATAATTTTGCTCACACGAATCATGGAGTATTACAATCATTTGGCATTTTAACAAATATTACTAGTAGTAAGAAAAGTTTAAAATAAGTAGAGAAAATATATTTTAAGTAATCAAAAATGTGTTCTTAATTAAGTTTTTCAACGATGATGAACTGATTCTCAAATCGGATGATTAAGCTGTTTCCAATATAATCAAAAAATTACGTACGGAATAACTATATTCGACTAGTAACAATCAAGAAAATGTATTTTGCATACGCGTTTGTTTATTAATATAAAAAAGGGCTAGAAATCATTTCTGATCAGCTAAATTAAAAAGATAGAACAACTTTGAATTGTAATCTACTTCCTATCTAATATTCATTCCTTCACCAATCGCTTTTTTCGTCGGGTCCCAACATTCTCTTTAAAACATTACTGATTATGTATGTCTTCTAGAACATTATTAGGTCCACAGGAAACACCCTGCATTAAGAGTTGGGCGTAAAGACAACCTAGGGTTCTGATATACAAAGTGTTACAAAAAAAACCCGTAATAACTAAAGGGTGTTGTTGTGCCCGGAAAACTGCACAACATTCCCAAAGATACCTAGGTCAAAATCTCAAAAAAAAAACGGACCACACGTACAAATTTGCCAATCAGCTGTTCGATTTACTATGGGAGAGCCAAAAATGTTATTGAGATTTCGACCTAGGTTTTTTTTGCGAAAGTTGTTCAGTTTTAACACCCTCCAGTTATTAGTATTAACTATTACAGTATTTTTTGTAACACCCTGTAGATAGAATTTAGCATCTAAGCCATGCTGATTAACAAACTATATCAAAGTCCCAAGTGGAAATTTCAAAAAGCATTTTCTGACATTCCACAATATCTAACCAGACTGTTAGGTTCAAATACAAATACGGTACCGTTACAATAGGGCCCAAAATATATAATTACTTGGTTAGCTATTAGAAGGTCAAAGAATGGCTTTAAAATTATGATATATAACAGCCAAATAAAAAGCTTAAGTTAGAAATTATATTATTTTCTAGCTTGGCGATATTTAACTATCAACCAGTTCCATAACCAATTTATGGTTTTAGGCGAAAAAGGCGTGTGTTAATATTGTAGTATTGTTTTTTTTTCTATAAAACACAGTATCCGTGTTCTCAAGTCTCCAATTGTCACATAGTTTAGAAAATCTTCACAAATACTTTATGTGATCTATTTGTATAGCCTTGTCTCTTTCGTAAGTTTAAAATAATATAACTTTACAAAGTAGCATTTAAAATAAGGGGTAAAGCGGATAGTTATATAAAAGGTAACGTCATAAATTAATATAACCGGCGTACGATCAAAAGTAATGTAATGTGCTCTCATTCTTACTTTTGAGGATAAAAGAGAGGTTATATAAAAATTCTAGCAGTCTGATAGAATTATAAAAAAAAAACTACCAAAAGGAGCACAACTAAATATTTAGACGAAACTATTTATAACTGTTTAGAGAAAGACACCACAATACTTTGTCTCTCGCGCTCTACTTCTGCATAGGATTTACATAAAAGTAATTTAAAATGCACTAATCTACATCATACATATACATACAAATTGTTTTCTATTTACCAGAGCCGCTGCAGATGTTGATGAAACGAAATCTGAAATAAAAGATGATTTTAATTAGCTATGATAACTTAATTTCTTTATCAAATGTTTTTTTTTTAATATTCAAATTCAAATTCTTTATTTCGGACAACATGATCCATGGGTTAGTAATAAAGGAAGCTTAGAAATATGTCAGTAATTACAAACATTTATATAATATTCTTTGCCTAAACACCGATAGAATTCGCAACTAAACTCACTCTAAATAAGGCTTAACCTTTTAAGCATCACGAGCAGGATATCGTCACCGTAACAATGAAATACATATAGATGCGCGTGGCTTAATTTTTTATTTTAAAATAGCTCATATCACATAACACACATGTTTTACCTTGACATGGTTTCATGTGTACGCGTGCAATTTTACGCAAAAACGATTATCGGTATTGCAGTTATTTTTTTAGAATAACCAAGTATCCAGGACAGTTGATTCGCACAATATACTCGATGCATCTAATGTCCTCCTGGCCGATTTCGACCACAGCGGCCTAGATGAAAACACTTTAATTCGTACAACTTAGCCTATAGTTACAGGTAGCTCGGTATGCTAGGGTAGCGACAGACGCGATGCGACTAATTGCAAAAATGTTTTTTTTAGTTTAGAAAGAGAGGGAAGATCGTGCGGTGACTTGAATTATCGAACTAATAGTTTTCCTGGCCGATTTCGACCACGGCGGCCAATCTCAACAGAGACAGCCAACTGCGCAGGAGATATTATAGTGCACAAGTGTGAGCGCAATACACAGGTGCACTCACTGTTCCATCACTCTCAAAGTTCGGGGGACGGCAACCCGACATGACCGGAGAGAGATCAGGCGCAGGACCAACGGCTTAACGTGCGCACCGAGGCACGGGGGTGTAACACCGACAACTTCTCGACTCCGAGCTGTTGCAGAGAAATTCATGACAGAATATCTCAGAAACGATTTTTGGCTCGACCTGGGATTCGAACCCAGGACACCTCGGATGTAAGGCAGAAACTTTGCCACTACACAAACGAGGCACTCAATGCATCTAGCAAGTATGATGGCTAGTGGAGTGTTACCTGGTATTTGTTGATGTCCACTTCACCACCAGGAGAAGAATGGTGACTTGTGCTGGAAGCGCTGCTGGAACGAGTCGAAGAAGCGCGACGACGTCGTGCCGCTTTTAGATCTGAACAACACAAATAGACATTAACCGTTACAAAATAATTTAACCAGACATGACTCTACTGAACAACTAGAAAGTCCTATTAGTAGTACTTATTATTTTGATATGTGATTTAAGATTTTGTATAATATGCCCTAAAACAATGGTTGAGATAGGTTTTATCTACGCTTTAAACAAGCACTATATTCAAGAATACTGGAGAGCTTGTTTGCATGCTTACATAGTTTTTAGCATATTATCAATAAAACTATCTTTTCAGTTTAAAAAAAACCTCGAATGAGCCAGCAAAACAGCTGGTGAGCTTCATCAATCACGGTTTTTGACAAGAACCACTGTGATTAAATTATCTTTCGAATAAAATGATCGATTGTGATGGTCATGACGGTGATAATGATTGATTATATTGGTCAGGACGTTGATAATGATTGATTGTGATAGTCAAAACGTTGATAATGATCGGCATGACCATGATAATGATTGATTATGATGGTTAGGACGTTGATAATGAATGATTGTGATAGTCATGACGGAGATGATGATTGATAATGATGATCTGGTCGACGAAAATGATCAGGTCACCTCTCGACGATGACGGCGGGCATCTGCACGAGCTGCACGGGGCTCTTGTTGTCCTTGAGCGCCTGCGTGAGGTTCAGCACCTGCCCGCGCATCACCGACATCTGCCGCTCGAACAGGCTCTTGTCGAACCCCTTGTCCTGCTGGGAGGGTATACAATGTTAGTTTCATTGGTTCAATATTCACGATCATAACGTAACTTAAGGTCATAACTTAATCTTGCCAAGTCGCGAAAATTTTATGATTTTTCATGTTCGGAAGATAACCCCGATAACAGGGATTTTCATACACTACTATCAGGTAGGAAAATAAAAAATCCTCAAAAATTATTTTTGTTGAGGCTGTTTCAAACAGCTTGACAGTAGTTGGCCTTCTCTTAAGCATAACAATGCCCATGTCAGGAGACTCCGCTCTTTCTAAATGTATATTATCTAATATTATATTTTAAAAAATCCATTATGAAATTAAAATCCGAGGCCTACAATGTCTAAAAAAGAAAAATAATGAATGTAGTGTACACAAGTATAAACAAAAATACTTACTTTAAATAATAAGTGTAATTCATCACATAGCTCCTGCACGAAATTCATATCCGATAATAATGGAAGAACCAACTCTCTGTAAAAAAAAAACACATACGTAGTTTAAAACAACACTTATTTTACACATCAATGTACTGTAATGTTTATATATAGACATCCCTATCCAGCAGTTGATGTTTTTTACACAATAATAATAAGTTACGTTCATCATTTGGTGTAATTCATGGGAATAAAAAATGTTATGATTTAAACACTTACACACCACATTGAGTTTCATAAGCGGTTATTCAAAAAGTAACGAAAATTAAAGATGAGAGTCCGGATATTTGAACATTTCTGAACTTTTAATTCTTAGAAACAAGGGTCAAAATAAAATACACTTATAGAAAAACTAGCTGACCCGGCGAACTTCGTACCGCCTTAGCGTTGCAATGATTGAACAATGTCATCGAATGACATTGAGATTAGTTACGCGCGTTTTTAAAATATGCAAAATATATAAGTCAACTAAAGTTTTTGTTATATTACATTATAGTAAGTGGTAATTATGCTGTTAAAATGTAGCTTATATGACACGTTCGTAGATTTACCATAGCAGAGCCATCTATTGATTAGAATTCAATTTACTCTTCAGTCTAAGTAACACGTGGCCGGCTATGCTAACACCAAAAATTTAAAAAGTGGAAATAATTGAATTATACGGTATTTCGTTCACTACAAAATAAATTTATTTAATTTTATAGCGTCAACAACACGTGGTAATTATGCTGTTAAAATTTAGCTTATATGACACGTTCGTAGATTTACCATAGCAGCGCCATCTATTGATTACTTACTCAACCCAGTCGAAAGGTATCGACATCTGTTAGAATCATTTGGAGTTAACAGATAATTGTGACTGTCAAATAATAACAGACAAATAATTAGCAATAAATTAAAATTGCGACTATAATTTGAGATTTAAACTATCCTATCTCTCAAGTTGGATCGAACTGCACATGGTGTGCAAATTTTATTATAATCGGTTAAGTGGTTTAGGAGTCCATTGAGGACAAACATTGTGACACGAGATTTATATATATTAAGATGGACTGCCACGGGCGGAACTTAAACCCGCACCTTACGCAAGCCGGGCGATTGCTCTCCCAATTGAGCATTGCAGCCAGCCATGATTTATTCATTTCATTCCATTTTTCTTTAACTGTGTTTTATTTTCACATTGAACGGAAAAGTAACTTAACCAGGGTCCCGGTTCTGAAAGGTTGGTAAACTATCCGTACGTCTGTTATCCACTCCCCAAAAACCTTTGGAGATCCATTTATTTTATTTTTTTTTAAAAATTACATAAAAATAGTACATTACTTTTCACAATATGTAAGTATGCCAATCTATGTAAAATTTTTGTGGGCAGTAGCTCTCGTTAACTTAATTTGTTGTACAGTCTTTACAAATGTCTACGTCGTATGTCTTTTCTATTGTCTATGTCTACTAGGTAGGCGTTATCTATGGCTCGTTGACTGCCTCGTTGGTGTAGTGGCAAAGCTTCTGCCTTACATCCGAAAGGTCTTGGGTTCAAATCTCATGTCGAGCCAAAAATTGTTTCTGAGATTTTCTGCCATGAATTGCTCTGCAACAGCTCGGAGTTGGGATGTTGACGGTATTACACCCCTGTGCCTCGGTGCGCACTTTAAGCCGTAGGTCCTGCGCCTGATCTCTCTTCGGTCATGTCGGATTGCCTTCTCACCGAACTTTGTGAGTGATGGAACAGTGAGTGCACCTGTGTATTGCGCTCACACTTGTGCACTATAATATCTCCTGCGCAGTTGGCTGATCTCTGTTGAGATTGGCCGCCGTGGTCGAAATCAGCCAGGAGGACTATTACTATTATCACTCACTTGGTCTCGTGGCTGAAGGGTCTCTTGGCTTGCGGCAGCCAGGCCCAGTGGTAGGGGTAGGCGCGCCACGAGTCCGGGTGCTTGAACGGGAACGCGAGCCCGTTGTCTATCGCCGCTATGCGCACCTCCGCGTCTTGCCATTCCTAAACCACAACAATTGTTCGTCAAATTACAACATTCTGTTCAGAAATTCTTCCTATACATTAGGGCTCATTCAGTCCAGTGCATATATCTGTACATTGGTAATGTTTTAACGCAGTTGATCATTTAACATGTGTCTGATTACAAAGTTAATACTTCGTAGCGGCCTCCGTCCTAAAATCAAGTTTTTAGGAAAAAAAATTGCTTAGCCGTCAAAAAAAATTGTAATTGACCTCTCAAAGTGCTCCTAATACGTTTACTGCCTCGTTGGTGTAGTGGCAAAGTTTCTGCCTTACATTCGGGAGGTCCTGGGTACGAATCCCAGGTCGAGCCAAAATTGTTTTGAAATTTTTTGTCATGAATTTCTCAAAAACAGCTCGGAGTCGGGAAGTTGGCGGTGTTACAGCCCCGTGCCTCAGTGCGCACGTTAAGCTGTTGGTCCTGCGCCTGATCACTCTCCGGCCATGTCAAGAAAAGGTAACAGGGCAATCAAGGGGCTTAGCGCAAAGACCATTTGACCCTCACACAAATATTATATTCACTTATGACTTAATAACGACCAATTGCTTACGGCGAAGGTTTATATACCCCTTACCTCGCTTGGCATGTAAAAAAATGAACTTCTCAACGACCTGCTATTCAACCTTTTCATTACAAAAAAACAAAAATTAATCCTCTCGATAAATTAATGCACAAAGTTGTTAATATCGACGTGGGTTACCACAAGCGCGACACCTCACTGAGCGAGATGC
This sequence comes from Pyrausta despicata, assembly GCA_963921415.1. Classification (NCBI taxonomy): domain Eukaryota; kingdom Metazoa; phylum Arthropoda; class Insecta; order Lepidoptera; family Crambidae; genus Pyrausta; species Pyrausta despicata. The sequence goes on from OY992864.1 coordinate 10,854,077, forward strand.
TCGAGACCATGCGAAGTGGAGGAGCAAGGCCCATGGCCGCACTTCATACGAACGCTTTCGTCAATTGATGATTGCATGACGAATGCTTGTAGAAACAATGAAATCTGAGACCGTAAGGTTTAAGGTTTCGTTCGTATTTTCGGATCTAACCATCGCGTTCGCTCGGACGGTCAAGCTTGTTAGTGTGATAGGGATGGCAACATCCGTAACAACGGACAAAAGCTTAGAGAGTAGGGGGGGCTGTATCCACGAAGCGGCAACGTCGCGTCAGCCGCGCGTCTAGCGGCTCAACATAGCAAAAGACTCGCTTTCTCGATTCTAGTTGAAAAAAATTGAGAAGTTTTGTAGCAAGACTTATTTGGACAGTAGGTCTAAAACTAGGAGAGCGTTCCAGCCGTATTGGTAGCAGGCGGGAACAGCTAGGCTGATGATGATACTGCACACACCGAGATTTCTACTGTTTGCCGTGTACTTGATGGGTCAGTTATCGTTGCCGCTATTACTATTACTATTATAATCGTTGCCGCGGTCCGTGTTGCGGATTATGTAGTCACTCAGTGTTGCTACAGCGAAGGCTGTATAAGGCAGTGCACATACCGAGGGCTCGAGCATGGCGACGGCGTCCCCGCGCGCGGTGGGCGCCGTGTACTTGATGAGCCAGTTGTCGTTGCCGCGGTCCGTGTTGCGGATTATGTAGTCGAGCACAACCAGCCGCTCGAATTGCAGCTGGAACCTGGAAAGAAATAAAAACATCAAAGGGACATTCGGTGTGTAGCGACCTCTAGCGTTCGCCATCACAAGCACGACAGCGAGCGCTGATACGGCTCCATAGGCTAGATGGCGCTAGCTAGCCTACAACCGCACATGAACCGCGGTATATAAGATTTAGATCCAGAATAATGTACATAGAAAAATCAAGACGACAGTATCGGACCTTGGTCTCCGACCATAGCACTCGGTCGGTAGGAAGCGCTGCCTTACACTAAATCTGTTGCGCCAAAAGTGATTGTTTATAAACTTTTAGTGCAACAACAGACTAATGACAATAGAAGCAGAGGGGTTGCTACGAAATCCGTCAAAAAGTTAATCGTTTTTCAGTTTTACAAGTTAATATTACAGCACGTCAAGGTAAAAATTGAGGCATCTTATGCGCATGTATCGACGTCGAGGTCGACGAAATCCGTAGCGTAATGTGCTGTCGTATGTACACGTTCTCGTTTTGACAGATAACGTTTAACGTAGCAGGCCTTCAACACTACGTGACGTTTCGTTTGTATTCTCAGGTCTAACTGGCGCGTTCGTACGAAGGTCGAGCTTGTAAGAGTGACAAGGATAGCTTCATCCGAATCCCAAACCACTGACAACAGCTTAGAGAGTAGTCTCAGATGACGAGTGAGGAAGACATAGCACCACTATCTAGCTTTGCGGACCATGCTTTGGTGCCTGGTAACAAGCCTTTAGCTTTTTTAACTCCTCGAGAAAAAGAGGGGTGTAATAAGTTTGTGTTTTTTTAATTCAATTCATTCATTTATTGCGGACAACAAAAATCCATGGGTTAGTAATACAATGGCGCTTAATAAACTAGGTGTTGGTACTTCCATATATGTGTATTAAATTCTATGAAATTAAATTAAAATTAAAAACATAAATAAAAATACAAAACTAAATAAATAATATTTATTTGTATATTATACAAATCAATTTGTCATGTACCTAAGAGGCACCCCGTGCGGCCGACAACTAGAAGGATATCGTCCACTGTATGAGTCACGAAATGCCTGATATGTTTTTGTGTGTGTATCTGTGGTATTGTAGCTTCCGTACGAATGATCCGATTTCAAAACGGTTTTTTTTTTAATTGGAAACATAATTTAATCACGGTGGGTCTGCTATGGCTGGGCAAAATCCTCCCAGCCGTTGAAGCTATTTTCCTGGCTGATATTGGGGATTTTTAAAATCTTTGTAATAAACAATTGCATCATTGTGAGCTATTTATCAAATAGTTTTTAAATCAAATGTGCTAGAAGTAAAATAAATAAATATCCTAAATAAATATCTATAAATATATATCTCTAGACCCAAATTAAGCTACGAGGCTTGTGTTATGGGTACTAGACATACGGATAAACATACTTAAATACTTTTTATTGTAAATAAATACATATAATACATAGAAAACACCCAGACCAGTACAAACAGACATGTTCATGCACACTCATGTTTGTACTGTGCGGGGATCGAACCCGCGACCCTTGGTTTTACAAGGCCGACCTGCGGACCACTGCACCAAGCGGTCGTCAAGCTAGAAGTATGTATAACAACATTATTTGTTTTTTTTTGTTTGATAAATTAAATAAATTCATATTTTTTTACCTTTTATTAGGTTAACGCAAAAAATGAATTTGACACACTCACGATAAAGAATGCATTAGAGTACAATACATTGTATTGGTAAGATTTGAAATATACTTGAATTGGTGTATCTTAAATAGTTAGTGGGTTACTATTTAAGATTACCTCTACACTTATTTATCATATTTATAAAAAAACCATTTACAAAGGTTATTTAAGGTAATTCTGCGGTGGCATTGTATGTTTCTTTGGGCTTGCAAAACAATACTTTATATGCGTACGAGTTCCGATGCATACTGTTTCGATATTTTCTCAATTTTTGGTTTGAAGAGTTTTTCAAGTAAACTCTTACCGACCAATCGCATAAAGTTGACAGCTAAGCAGACTCAACCGGTCACTGTGGTGGACTTTGAATGTTCTCACATTATTTACACTGTCAGTTAAATATTCTCAGTAAAAACTACTTTCAGGTTTTGTTATAAGAGTTTTTATATCTCATCTCATCAGCCTATATACGTCCTACTGCTGGGGCACAGGCCTCCAGGCCATTGTGGATTGGTAGATGGGTGGGTGTTTGTAAAGTGAGTGACCAACCTTACTTTCAGATGTTATAAAACCAATCGGGGACCTCTGACCAGGCTTAACTGCTTATATCTATCGATTTTAACCGGGACCTATCAGCTTAACGTGCCTTTCTAAGCACGGAGATGTTTGTAAATAGATGTCACTTATATGGTCAGAATGGTCACCCATCCCAAACATAACCGCGCCTTAGGTTGCTTAACTTTTGGTTTCACTACCAAAGCGCTGCCATCACTGCACCACAAGCCCTTTTTTTAATATGAAGTGCTTCATGCCAAGAGATGTTCATCATAAGCGACTCACTTCCTCATGACGTGCGGCGGGGGCGGGTCCTGCTCGAACCGCCGCAGCCAGTAGTCCGCGTCCTTGTACCCCTCTACAAACAGCTGGAACGAGCCCGCCTGAGAACATACATGATTTGTTAAGGTGGAACGCTTAGAAGCCTAAAAGCCTAGAAGCTTAAAAAGTGTGGACACAAAAAAAATTACGAGTGTTCGTCCAGAAACCCGAAAATAGGCGGAGCAAAGTCGAACACAAGCCAAAAGTTCGAAGCGCGATCGCTCGATGCTCGAAGTCGGTCACCACTACACGAATTTTCTCTCTCTCGGCTCGTAAGCGTACCTTAAAGGTAATCCTTTAAGGTACTACGCCCACGAGCGCGAGCCAAGCCGCTCTGCTCACGGTGACACACAATCGTTGTGCCACATTGTGCCATATTCCTTTAGTGTTCGTCAAAAAACTGATAATAGACAGAGCACTGTCGAACACGAGGCAGATGTTCGATGCACGCTCGTTCGAGGCTCGAAGTCGGTCTACACTACACGATTCGAATTCGGCTCGTGCTCGGCTTGCTAGCGTAGACCCACCTTCAAGGTATATTTCCACCGAAGCTAAGCGTATGTGGAATAAAGTGTGTGGAGTTCACACTCCATAACCAATTGGTTATTCAAAACACATCTCTCTTCTCCGCTTTGGTGGAAACTGGGCCTATAAGGGCTTCACTTTGAATCTTAAAGCATATCTTGTAGACATGTGTCGTTCCGGACCGTAATAGTTCCCGGAACCATGTCCTCTACTGGAACGAAGTAGGTGCAATCCGCGCTGTCAAACAAACTCGGTCCATATGTCCTCCTACTCAATCGCTGCAAGAGCTAACGAACGAACTTCGGTTCGGTTCGGACCGCACAAACCTCGCGCGACCGACCGACTACGAAAAACGGCGATGTTTCACGAACCGATCCGAGCTCTCTTCTCTCTTTAGGCCTTACTTTGCTATTATAATTAAAAATGTGGCTTACTAAGTACGACTTAAGGTCGATACTAGACTAAATAAAAAAAAAAGCGCAGTAAATTGATAATAATATTGGCAAGTGCCATCTATTACTGAGCTATTACAACGAATAATACGACTTTTGCACTTGTGTTATGATCGATAATTGAAAAAAAAAAAACTTGAGATCGTTTTGAACTCTTGACCTTGACACCTGCGCGTGTCCCATTTCTTTTAAGTTTTATAACAATATTTTTGTATTTTAGATAGTTAGGTAATTTGATTTGGTAGTTTAGTTGCGTCACACCTTCCAGAGAGTGCGTTACTAATAGTAATAATTATCACGTTAATTTAGATAAGTGCATTTTTTTTTTAAAATGACTTCACGTAGAAAGACGAGTGTTTTGTGGAACCATTTTACAGAAGAAGAAAAGTCAAAAAAAGGGAAATGTAATTACTGTTCGGAATTACTATCATTCACTTCCGGCAGTTTAGGAAATTTAACCCGGCATTTAAAGCGCAAACACCCCGGCATTTCCACATCGCCAGTGGAGCGACAGCAGATGAAACTAAATGAAAATAATGAAATAGTACAAACACCGGAAGATTCTGTACCGTCAACATCGTCGAATCAGAATCACACAGATCAGATCACACAGAAATTATCAGTGCAGACCAAAATGGACGGGTTCGCTCATAAACCTATGCCGCCAAGCAAAAAATCAAAAATCGACTATCAACTAATGATTATGATAGCAAAGGAGTACCATCCCCTCAATATTGTAAACGACACCGAATTTAAAAAGTTTGTGCAAATGTTAAATCCTTCATACAGTTTGCCTACACGTAAAACCCTATCAGATACTATTTTGCCTCAAGTTTACCTGAAAATAAAAGAACAAGTGAAAAATGAAATTTCAAAGGCACTCGCTGTTTGTGTGACTACAGACGGGTGGACCTCGGAAAACAACGAGAGTTTCATTGCCGTCACCGCACATTACATTGACCCAGACGCTGGTAAGTTGTGTGCAAATTTACTCGGCTGTATAAGGTATGATGAAAGCCACACGGCTGCTAATCTTTGCCAGTTTTTAAAAGACGAACTGAAAGAGTGGCAAATAGACAATAAAGTTGGCGTTATAGTCAGCGACAACGCCGCCAATATACTAGCAGCGGTTCAACTAGGAGAGTGGCGATCAGTGGGTTGTTTCGCTCACACCCTAAATCTCGTAGTCCAAGCGGGTATCGAGACAATTTCCGGCACGGTAAATAAAGTAAAGCGTATAGTTGAGTATTTTCAAAGAAGCACGACTGGCCTTAACAAGCTGAAATCTGTACAAAAACAAATGAACATGGCTGAACTAAAACTAAAACAAGATGTCTGCACTCGCTGGAACTCCACGTATGACATGCTGGACCGCGTAGTTAAAATAAAAGAGGCACTAATTACTACATTGGCATTAATAAGAGCTGACCTGGCCTTAACAACTGAAGACTGGACTTTAATTGAGGCGGCGATACCGATTTTAAAAGTCTTCTATGAAGTAACTGTAGAGGTATCGACAGAAAAATCGGTAAGCCTTTCTAAAGTTATTGTTTATTGCCGATTGTTGATGAGACAAATGAGGCACCATTTATCGCAAGCTGAAGCTGTACAAGATAGTAGGATACACACGTTGTCGCGAACTTTAGACGAGCAGCTTCACCGGCGATTTCATTCAATTGAAATCAATCCACTTTATGCTGAGAGCACTATACTGGACCCCAGGTTCAAAGACAAAGGATTCCGTGATGCAAATAACTACAAAAAAGCATTAGGGGCCCTAAAAGTGAGAGTAGGATCAATGCGAACACCGGGGCCAGAGTTAACACCGCAACCTTTAATATCACGAACACCATCATCTTCCAAGACACCCTCCTCTATCTGGAATGATTTTGATGAAGAAATATCGCTGCTCGTTCCAGAAAATACTGTTGCAGCCGGAATAGTTGAAATAAACAAATATTTACAAGAGCCCATTATAAATAGATTAGAAGATCCCCTGCAATGGTGGTTTACAAGAAGAACAGTGTACCCACTTTTGTACTCCTACGTTATTAAACGTTTAAATATTGTCGCCACATCTGTGCCGTGTGAGCGAATATTTTCAAAGGCCGGTCTCACTTTGACAAGTCGGAGAAGGCGGCTAAAGGCGTCAAAAGTGTCAATGCTGCTTTTTATCGGCAGCAATCAGAATCAGTATTGAGAGTTTGTACCTATTGTAAATAATTTGTACATTGTAAATAATTTGTACATTGTAAATAATTTGTACATTGTAAATAATTTGTACATTGTAAATAATTTGTACATTGTAAATAATTTGTACATTGTAAATAATTTGTACATTGTAAATAATTTGTACATTGTAAATAATTTGTACATTGTAAATAATTTGTACATTGTAAATAATTTGTACATTGTAAATAATTTGTACATTGTAAATAATTTGTACATTGTAAATAATTTGTACATTGTAAATAATTTGTACATATTGTAAGTAAACAATTAGCAACGTAAGTAATTAAAAAAAGCTAAAAAAGAAAACAAAAAAAAAAAAAAAAAAAGAAATAAAAAAACGGTATTTATTAGTAATTTTTTAAAATAATGTATATAAAATCAGTTGATTTATAAATACGCCAACCGAGTGCAAAAGTTCAGCTATTATTTGTTGGTAGGAGGTATTTATTACCGTGATAATTTCATATTTTTTATACTTGGTTGACAGTCCTAAGCCTGAAAAGTATGAAGGTAAATCAATTGACAATTTAGTCACGGTCATAATTTAACTAAAATAAGAAATAAATAATGAATTACCTCTTCCTATTCAATTCAATACTTTGTTTAACACAACTACATAAAAAAATTAATACTATTATTATAACAAAATATAATATGCAGCCATTAGGTCAAAAATTTGAAAAAACACAACTTTATTTTCTATTTTATTATTTATGACCATGACTGTCTATCTTAAAGTTAACTGATCATCGTCCCTCACTAGCATCGCGTTCTGGTTGGGCAGGATCGGGCCAAGAAACTATTTACATTGCCGCAAACATGAACCGATAAGCAATACCCATCCTATCTGTGGCCGCGGAAGCGCGGAACTATCTAGTTCCGCGAACATGTTTCATGAACATGGTTCCGAGAGGGAAAAGAATCGTTCCATGTTCGATCCGCTCTAGAACATGATTAGCGCACCTCTAATATCTTGGGTACGCGAAGACACAAGTGACGGGCTTCTCCCTCCACGCGTTTTTGCTACATCGGGAGTATCGCGCATGAAGTTGAAAGGCTATATTGCATAGATTTGACAGTAGTTTTATGACTCTTACCTTAGGCGGCAGTCCCATCCTATTAAAGCGCAAGTTCGGGAACTGCTCGGTGATGGCGCGCTTGAGTCTTGAGCGCTCGCGATCTATCCGTAAGTAGTTGAACGTCTCTGACACTAGTTTCACTACCTGTGGACAAAAATCATCCTTTTTTATTTATTTGTTGACATTTGCATACTAGGTGTGTTACATTATACAATGTGTTAATTTTACACTTGATCAAACGAAATGTGCAGATACTAGATAAGAAATTATCGGTAAAAAAAAAGTATATACATGAATTTTTTCAAAAACATTTTAATTATTTTTGGTAAAATTCCCATCTTTGGGTTTGAAATTATATCATTAAGTAAACGGTGTATTTTTTTCAAAGTAATTTTATTTGTAAGCTTGAAAGATTTGCTAGCAATAAAAATTAAATACAACTCTGAGCAGAAAAATTTATAAAAAATAATAAAATATTTTATCAACAAACAAATTTGGTATTCATTGATAATTATTATTTTAAAAACTTAAAAAGATAGAACCCATGTTTTTTGGAGAACTTGTAGAGTAAATCATACAATTTAATAAAACATGCTAAAAAGCTACCGCAATGTGCTAGTTTTGAAGTTACAGACCCAAAATATAAAAAATAAGCATTTTTTTGTCAAAAAAATAATTTTTTTTTTTTTTTAATTTTTCTACTCAGAATTGTATGTATTTTTTAATTTTTATTGCTAGCTTATCTGTCAAGCTAACAAATAAAACTACTTTGAAAAAAATACACCGTTTACCGCCTTAGTTTTTGAAATAGTTAACTTTTTTTTACCGATAATTTCTTATCTAGTATCTGCACATTTCGTTTGATCAAGTGTAAAATTAACACATTGTATAGATGGTAGTTATAATGCTTAAAAACGAACTTATTGACCTAGTTACCAAGAAGGTGTGGCAAGTTTGAGAATTAATGAATTTAAAAATAAAAAATAAGACCAATAATTATTCAAAACTAATGTAAGTTTAAGTAGGTATTTGCCAAACGTATAGACCAGACAGAATTTCTTATGAACCGTTCCGTTTTTGAATATGAGATGGCAATTTGTTAAAAATTTTGACTGCCATATAGTATGGGCTAGTATTTAACAGTTTGATTCTTGAAGGGGGTAAGAAGAGTCTATTTTTATGTCTAGTGTTGATGTTATGAGTATCTTTGACTTTAATAAAGTACGTGTACGTCATCAGTGTACGTTTCAGAGGGTGAATGTAGGCCAAGCGATCGATGTTAGAATAGACGACGTCGATCGATAGTTACTATCGGATACATAATTCGATTGTAAATCGACAGCATCATTACTGTAGGTTACTAGATAAAGTGACAAGACCAGTCAATCGACATTGGCCCACAATTGATTGATTGGTCAGGAGGCCAATTCCGCAAAACGATCGTAAGAAAATCGTAACTTAATCGCCTGTTTTCGACAGTTCTAGTATGGACGAATTGACAAAATCGGGCACTACAAATTCGATTTTGTTACGATTGATTAGAGGTATAAGGGCCCTGGTAACACCTGTGACTGTCAAAATCGTGGGAAAATCAATCAACACAGGCATGATCCACCAGCACCTGCAGTCACCTATTTCTATGAAGTCGATACGAATCGATTGTCGTTTAAGCATTTTGTCGTGTTATCTTTAGATCCCATAATACTGGCCGAGATAAATAACTGGCGATGAGGTTATTTCTTTATGGTTCTGGCCATCTTTTGATTTTTGAATTGAAAAAGGAAGACTAAAAGGAAGAATTACCTACAACACCTTTTCAGTAGAATACTCACATGCGGGCTGCTCACTGCTACTGTGTAGTCGCTACACATGCTCCGTTTAAAACTTTTTCAGGTATTAAACTTTTAATTTACTTCGGTTCTAAAGAAACCAGCCTTGCCAGACGTCTTGATTTTTTTTAAACAAAATTGCTTGTCAGGAGCGTGACAGGCTTCGTCCCGCTTTGAGGGATAACTAAAATTATGTTTATAGCTAGCTAGTGTCTTATAAATTATGTATCCCTACATCAAACTGCTTTTCTGAGCCCGGTTTCACAGTTTTTTAGTGTGTCCCGCTGTCGGCGATAATAACTCGCGCTCTTTTCACTCAAAAAGTTGAAAAAATACCGAATAATCAAAATAAAAATCTGGGAACCCTGAAAGAAACCCAAAAGCCAGCCAGAACTGGGCTTCTGTGTTACTGGTGATGGCCTTAAATTCCCTTTTACAGGCCTTTAATATACTCAGCTGTACCGAACGTAGAAAATCAATAACTCCTAAGCATGTTGCTGGGAATTTTCAGCATCAATTATGTGGAGCACTTAGGTGCTCCATAAAAATCCCATTAGCATATTTGCCATCGGCGCGGAAAAAACCAATATACTCTATTGACACTGCTTTTTTTCGTTAACACAATTTTCTGCACGAAGTAACGAAAATGTGTGAGTACATATTGATAAAATATTACCTTTCCTCAATTCTGTGTAAGATTTGTCAAGTGTAATAATAATAGTAATAGATAATAGTCCTCCTGGCCAGTTTCGACCACGGCGGCCAATCTCAACAGAGATCAGCCAATTACGCAGGAGATACTATAGTGCACAAGTGTGAGCGCAATACATAGATGCACTTACTGTTCCATCACTCTCAAAGTTCGGTGAGACGGCAATCCGACATGACCGGAGAGAGATCAGGCGCAGGACCAAGCTTAACGTGCTTTCCGAGGCACGGGGGTGTAACACCGCCAAGTTCCCGACTCCGAGCTGTTTTTGAGAAATTCATAACAGAAAATCTCAGAAACGGAGAAATATTAACCAAAAGGATTGTCCAGTGAAGAGGAGCGGAGATTTTGTGCAATCCTATTGATTAAAATTTCTTCGTTTCTCCGCTCCGCGGCCTTGATCCACGCACGTGGATAGGCAGCATTACAAACAGAAGAACAAAATCGACTGTCGGTGGCAGGAAATATTTTCGTATGCTTTTGTGAAAAAATAGTATAGGTACGTAACTTGTGATTGGCGTCAGTGACTGGTGCTATTTATTATAACTCAACTCAAAAAGAGAGTGAAGTCTTGTAAAGATAGTTGATTTTATTTATCACGTTAATATTATTTGGTATAGCAAGAAAACGGCACGCACATCGCCATTTAAATCTTACTTTTAATTTCTCAACTCTCAAGCATTTGATCTACGTGTAATTAATTAACAGCCTTAACTATCTCATTTCTAGTTTTGAGTCCCGTTACTGAGGCCTTACTCCATCGAAAACGTTTCGTCCATATTTTCGGCTGTAGCCATCTCGTTCGCTCGCACGGTCAAGCCGGTAACAGTAAAAGGGATGGTTAAATAAAATAAAATTAAATATTTCACAACAATCACACCAATTCTCTAGTCCCAAATTAAGCTACGAGGCTTGTGTTATGGGTACTAGACAATGGATAAACATACTTAAATACTTTTTTTTTGTAAATACATATTATACATAGAAAACACCCAGACCAGTACAAACACACATGTTTGTGCTGTGCGGGGATCGAACCCGCGACCCTTGGTTTTAGAAGTCCGACCTGTGGACCACTGCACCAAGCGGTCGTCAAATGGTTGCATCTGACACTACGGATAGGGTTGCCACCCGTACTTTATAATAAAGTATTGTACGTTATTTCAGGCAATTGTACTCTGTACTTTATGAGAACAATAAAGTACACGAAAATAACTTTATTTCGCATGATTAGGTTTCTTTGTTATATTGAAAAGTTTAGTCGTAAGTATCAATATAATTATACTTTGGAAGTATAATGAATTATTTGTTGAATATGTTTTTAAATATCATAGTAGAGAAAAATAAATCGTACTTTATTTAGATACTATGTACTTTTTTTTCGTACTTATAATAACTAATGTTGCAAGAAAAAAAGGTGGCAACTCTAACTACGGACATTGGTTTATGATCTCCAAGCAGTTTTCCATGATTTCGGATTTATGTAGCGATTCCTGACACTCTCACAAGTTTGACCGTGCAAGGTACCGCCCTGGCTAGACCCGAAAATACGTTACGGAGTACGCCCTCTAAAGGCTACCAAAATCTGTGTACAAACGTCTGCACATCATTATATTTTTAAAACAACATCGTCCTTATTACATGCGCAGATATAAAGATTTTAACTTTAATGTGCTGCGATGTGTACGTATGTCGTATATAAAAAAAAACTTTAATCGTTTTGAGGGATTTCGTTTTTCGGAATAGGCCTTCTTATTGGAGAGTAAGGCTTCGGCGTGTGGGTTAGCCGCAAGCAACACTATCGGGTGTAACGAGGTCGGTGCGCCCGCGCCGGTATCAAATTATACTCGTACTATACACGATACCAAAACTTCGTATTCATAGCATGTGTTTAGCGTGGTGAGATAGACGCGACCTTTTGTCACCTTTTAACTTCAGAATGAGAACTAGTTGCATGTTTTTGTAGCACTGTTTTAACTGCGTAATTTTTTGTGTTATGAATTTGAAAAGTTTCGTCATATTATTATGTAAGTTCAATTTAAATCTCGAAAAATATCTGATCTACTAGAGTGCGGACTATACGAGTAATTATAGTTCTTCTAAGTTATGTTACATAGCCTTCACAAAAGATTTTGAAGATAATAAAATATGCACCTTGCATAGAAGACAGCTACAAACTATTACGCAAATGCTAAATGAAATGGCGATGTAAGTAATATGTATTTACTTCACTTTCACAAGTGTACAATCATAAAGAAAATTTCATAGCCTACAAAATACCTAACGTTCTTTGAGTACAACGTTAGACACGGTTTATTGATAATAAAAAAATCACAATAATCATTATCATAGGAGTTTCTAGGAAATGGGAGCTACCATTTTTATGAATCATGTGATATTATTGATGGGTCACTTGTTTGCTTGGCGCGCCTTGGGTGTCCAACCCATTGGTGACCCTGTGACAAACTACACCTGTGAATATATCTTGTAGTGGATAGCTGCTGCATCTATTTATTAAAACTTCGACTTTAAAAACTTTTTGACTAATATTTTCTACCTTCGACTGTAAGATAGATAACTATCAGAGTGTAAAAGAAACGTCCTTAACTTCAGATAGCATTCAACATGGTGGCAAGCACAAGTTCACTTGGTACTCTGGGAAGAAGCGATGAAACTGACAGTTATCTTACTGTCAGTCAAAGGTAAAAATATTGAAATCAGCTGTTACTCTAGCAGTAGTGTATTAAGTCTGAATCGAAGCATTCTCGCGTAAAAGCTTTATTTGTTACTAGTGGACCCGGCAGACGCTGTCCTGCCCGCAATTTATGAATGAATGAACGAATGAATATTTATTTGCTCATAAATAGGGTTACACTTCTTATCTTAATCGTAATATTGTTCGTCCTATTTAACTATTAAAAATAGCATGCAAACATTATTAATTATCAATGTTTTCTCATCGTTAACACCTTCCCTGGATTTCCACAAATATTTCAAGGTTAAAATCAATAAAATCGGTTCAGGCGCTCTGGATCTTAGTGAGACTAACGAACAACAATACATTTTTATATATAAAAAAAAGCGATCGGCCCACTGAATGTACCCGTGAGAATCCGTAATTTCGCCGCGGTAAAAAGTAGCCTTAGCCTTTCTCGGGTATCAAAATATCTCCATACTAAATTTCATGCAAATTGGTTCAGTATTGTTAACAGTGTGATTGAATACAGACAGAGTTACTTTCGCATTCATAATATTAGTATGAATTCATTTTAGTTTCAGGTGCAGTAAATCGATGAATCAACATTTTTTTCCTCTTTTTTTGTATTTTTTGATTTTTTATGTATCAATATTACCAATATTGATGTTAACCTTTATCGTTCACATGTATTCCGTTCATTTTATGCATTTACATAGGCTAGATAAGATTAGTTTAATGAAAGCGATAAGCTGAAGCACCTGTATTTACATTGGATTTAATAAATTTGACTTAAAACCGGGTAAGTAGTTTTATATCAGGACCACTGCGTACTTTCTGTAATCTGTTGTTGTTCAGACGACAGCAGATCAGGTTAACTATTTTTGTAGCATAGTCGGTCTTATTACAATTGCATAAAATGTCTTGTTGTGCTGTTGTTTGCACCTTGGTGTGGTAAATCAATAATGTCAGGTAAATCCGTGAACCTGAAGCTAGTTAAAATATACGTTTATTTAAAAAGTAACCAAATTTTTATTTAAATTAGTCAAGTAGACAAACAATGTACAAAGTGAACTTGTAAAATAACAAAGTTTAAAAATAGCTATGTATTCATGATACACTGTTTTGATGCAACACTGTGTTTTCAGACGAGACTATACGCATTTAGTAAAAATACTTATATTGTTGAAGCGACAAAATTCGGAGCCTCGGAGAGGAATATGATTTTAGCAGCCCTTGTGGTTCCAGTAAAGGTGAACACTCTGCCTCAGGACGACAGACGTGCGGGGGCGATGAAATTCGAGATTGCTTCATACGTAAATATGACACATCAATGACGTAAAGAACCTTCGCCGCTACGACACACGCCCCCGGTTACATCTAAAACACTTCGACCCCGCAAATGGATTCCTGTTGTCCGAAATAAACTATTTTTATTATAAATGTCTGTTGCCCTCAAGGCAGGTCGCGCTCAACCTCTTCGGATACTAGACTATACATGTGACACGGGAAGAGTTTTCAAGCCGATTTTGAATTCTACGAACGAAGCCCCGTTACAAGCCAATCCGCGGTACTTTTACTCTGTTAGCAGACATCCATAGTTACGAATGTACCTGGCCTTGTCTCTCTTGTTAGCTTGATTGCCGTGTTGGAGTAACGAAAAATACGAATGTAACGTTAGCAGGAGAAGTAAGTACGGCCACAAATTAGGCCATTTGTCACTAATGCTAGCTTGACTAAACTTACCCTGGTCTTCGGCACGACCTTCAGCCCGATCTTGGTATCGACGAGGCTGGCGCCGGCCTCGGACAGGTACCCCTGGTTCGGGATGAGGCACGAGCGCCCGAAGCAGCAGGGGCAGCACAGCTTGTGCATCCATTTCGTCCATTTCGGATTGAGGCGACCGTATGGCTCCTCGTCTTTCGGTTTGAACACGCCTATTATTTTCTGGTAACAATAAAGTAGGTTGTAAATAGGGCAGGATATAAAGGCAGAATACTTGAATACAAAATCGCCTCCATGCAATGCACTTTGCAGATATACGTACTGACGTCTATTAAAAAGTTTTTCTACTAGTAAATGATGCAAAAAAAACTTTCTTCTAGCTTTATTCTTTGGAGTAACTCTTTTTGACTTGATGTCATGTCATCTTGCACCAAATGACCAGACATAAAGCCCGGTTTCCACCGCAAGCGGAACGGAACCATTAACGAACTCTTTAAAATCGTAAGCGTTATTTTTTATTTGGGATGACCCAAGACTAAGCCCGAACGGGGCAAAGACTGAGTCTACGATGGAGCGAGCTCACCTAGCAGATGCCTGTTTACTCTAGCTTTGAAGATTTATAGGTTGTAATTGCAGGGAAACACTGACGCAGGTAGTGAGTTCCACTCTTTTGCAGTGCGCATCAGGAATGTAGATGAGAAGCGCTTGGTTCGTATCAGTGGAACATCGACACGGTACGGAGGGTATCCCGCGGTACGTCTAGTGGTCCGATGGTGAAAGGGGGCCGGTGAAATGAGCCGGTGTAGTTCATGACCACACTCGCCGAAGTAAAGCATGTAAAAGACTTTCTGACTATATCGTAGTGGAACCACAAGTATGCACTTTACGCTTGCGAGTTGAACGAGGTCATTAATGGGTCCGTTCCGCTTGCAGTGGAAACCGGGCTTAAAAACCTTTAGTGAGAGATAGGACGAATGCGTCAGCATCATCTAGACACGCTTATCTAGATGGGGATAAAAATCTGCATGTAGATGTAGCAATCATACCAAATAAGTGAACTAAGCTAAAGATTCACTTAACCCCATGATCGCATGTCGCTATTCGCTCTGCCAAGACAAATCAGGCTAACAGGCTATTGATTTGTAAGTCGTTGCATTCAATCTGGAGGTAACTTTAAATGAGTGAACGAAACTTTATATTTCCAGCCACTCAGTCAAACGCCAGATTTAATACAGCGAAAATGATTGCACAAGAGCAGTTAACAATCAATACTTTGAATAAACTAACAAGGAATTGATATATAAATAAAATAATGAAATTCTAAATGCTTATCACAGGAAATTTTGAAGAGCCCCAAAATAAGCTCAAGGTATTTTAAAACCTTGAAGTTTAAAGTTTTTTATTTTAAATTAATTAATGTATGTGTATGTTTGACGACTGCTTGGTGCAGTGGTCCACATGTCGGACTTCTAAAACCAATGGTCGCGGGTTAGATTCCCGCACAGTACAAGCATATGTGTGCATGAACATGTGTGTTTGTACTGGTCTGGGTGTTTTCTATGTATAATATGTGTAACTATTTACAAAAAAAAAAGTATTCAAGTATGTTAATCCGTTGTCTAGTACCCATAACACAAGCCTCGTAGCTTAATTTGGGACTAGAGAATTGGTGTGATTGTTGTGAAATATTTATTTATTTATGTATGTCATTCATAAAAACACCACTAATGACTTGTTACATTGTTGCATAATATTGCATCCAACTAATTGCTTTATTGCTTATCAAAACCAATAAAGTGGCAATTAAAATGACAGCACATAACTCATCTTAGTGTTCTTTAACCCAAGCATTGTTATGATTATTAAATACGAATCAAAGAATACGATTATTTGAGTGGCTTCTATCGTCATATTTAGTCGCGGTTTTGTGCCTTAAGACCCCATTTTCTTATGTTAGCTAGAGACCATTCAAGCAATATGATCACTTGAGTTAGAAATACAGCCAAACTATGAATTAGTGCTTAAGAACAACATATCCTCATCAACATATCATAGTGCACTGTGGATACTAACGCTCTAGCAAAATACCAAAAAAAAAAGACTTACACCACCAGGATTTTTGACAAAATATGACCCGCTCGAGCCTTGGTATATTCTCTCTGGGAAGATGCCATTGTCAATGGCAACCTCCGCCTGCCACACCAGTTCACTGAACTGCGGGTCATCTGTGAAAAGAAACAATTGATGTAAATATCAAATTCAAATGTAGACTAGTCTTAGGAAGCTTTTTTAGGGAAGCGGGTTACCCAGTATGTGCGAGTAGGTACCAATCGGTACAAATATAGAATTTCTATTTTACGTTAAGGACTTACTAATAAATAAGAAAGATTCATTTTAATATTAATAAAAATTATTAATTACATCTTAAAAACTAACACACAATGAAAATGAATCCTTATAAGTTTATCAGTACCAACCAACACAGATTTGTCTCTACCAGAATCCTATTTTTATTAATTTATGTAAACACCCCAAGTTAGAGACTCATAAAATAGAGACTTGAACTAATTATCAGCTACAAAAAAATATTTCAATTTTGATTTTCTTTGTAACTGTTCTCAATTGTAATCTATCCATCAGATTGAAAACTGTTATTTTACTAAGTTATGCATAATAAATACTAAGCAGCCCTCATTGCTTTACATTATCTATTTTTAATCATAAATAATTAAGTCTTATTCTAACCGGTTTAGTATGTGGATCCATAAAACCAGTTCCGAGTTATCATGAGTTTCACAATGTTTGCATCACAGTTTACATTTTTTTAAAGCCTTAAGTTTTGTTTCAAGCATTCATTAGGAAAAAGTTATTTGGTTTGATAGTTTTCCTGTTTGCATTCTTGTATTTTTATAGACAATTGTTATAAATTCAATGCTATTGTAGTAACCTTGTGATTCCATAATTTATTTTTACAAGCATTCCTTGACCAAAAACTATAGTGGGAGATACTAGGAAAAATAGATTGTAAGAAATACAATACATATTGTTCATAAAATAAACTCATACTTGTTCTTGCATATATTATAAGTGAAAGTCACTTCTATGTATGTATTTCTAGGAGCATAATATTTGGATTACCTCTGTCAAGTATACACCTCTTGAGGACACAACGGACTATATTAAAATTAAATATTTCACAACAATCACACCAATTCTCTAGTCCCAAATTAAGGTACGAGGCTTGTGTTATGGGTACTAGACAATGGATAAACATACTTAAATACTTTTTTTTGTAAATAAATACATATTATACATAGAAAACACCCAGACCAGTACAAACACACATATTCATGCACACATATGCTTGTACTGTGCGGGGATCGAACCCGCGACCCTTGGTTTTAGAAGTCCGACATGTAGACCATTACACCAAATGGTCGTCAAAACATAACTAACATAGCTAAATTAAATAAAGGACTGACAATATTTTGAGGCCTAAATTGATTCACAATAAAAAATGCAGTATGATTAAACAAAGAACAATTTTTCTAATAATCAGGCCTATTAGTATTTGAATGGTTTCCTGCATTTATAAACTCAAAATTATAATAAGACTTTAAACACATACATTCTTTCCATATGGATAGAAAGTTACCACCAAAACATGATCACTGTCAACATAATTT
Organism: Pyrausta despicata; assembly: GCA_963921415.1. Taxonomy (NCBI): domain Eukaryota; kingdom Metazoa; phylum Arthropoda; class Insecta; order Lepidoptera; family Crambidae; genus Pyrausta; species Pyrausta despicata. The sequence goes on from OY992864.1 coordinate 10,872,282, forward strand.
TATGGCTACATCAACAATGAAGTATGAAGGCTTCATTAATTTACTTACCGCACTGAAAGGGCTGATCCATCACTGATTTTTCAACAAAATAAATACTATCTGAACCACTGTATGCACAGATGTTATGCTCCACTGAAAATTTCATTCTGTGGCTATATTCAAGTGTGTTCATTACAGTAACTTTTGAATAAAACAAAAGAATGAAGTTGGAAGAGTGAATATCAAGAATAATTAGTGTGCATTCATAATTGGAGTTCACGAAAACATAACGTTCGCGTTCAAGCAGTTATCGTACGCGTTTCAAGGTGAATACTACACAGAACAGATGGTTTAATAGTTACGCTGAAATAATTTGCGAGGAAGCCTTACAAACCTTCATGGAAGACTAACAAGTGTATGCAGAAGATGAAAGAAATAGTATTGCCCGCAGTAACACGTCTTAATGAACCGTGTTGTCGTCTCAAATGGTTAATTAGACAGATAACATGAGTCAGTGCGTCGTAATGTTTTGTACCTGGGAAATGGTTGTAGGAAACCTCGAAGTCACCGCGGCCGCCCAGCAGCGGCTGCGACTCCCGATTGACGCCCGGGGAATCCACGTTGCCCTCGAAACCGACCTCTGGCACTAAACAAATCTCCTCGGAGCTACTGGACAAAGATACCACGCCGTCATCGGGGACCGACGGCGCAATTGTTGTGTTCGGTTTGTCGAAATCGAGATTCAAAAGAGTCTCTTCCGTACTCATGAGTAATGTGTGGAGGTAAATCTTTACTGAGCCTCATTTATTTCGTCTAAAAGTCTTTGTTCACAATCATTTACACAAACACTTGACTTCATTCAGCAAAGGCGAGCATAGACTAAAGAACAGGATGATTGACTGACAGATGGATGACAACCAAGTTCAAAAACCATAGATCAAATTTATTTTTAATAAATCGATCGGGGCAAAGGATATTGATGGTATCCTTAATTTAAATGGAAGTGACAAAACAGTTTGAAAAACGACGAAATTATTAGTCATCATATCGTATGCTTGCCCAAGTGATCTACTTAATTAAATATTTAATTCTAAAATCTCGACTCACTTGGGTAGGTAGGTTGGCTTGGTCGATCACGATCGACCTAGATGCGTACTAAAGCCCACGAATCATAACAAAATTGTGGGAAGCAATAGTGAAACAAGATTCAACGGGTTTAGTGGGTATTCGTTCAAGTTTTTCGATTGAATGTACATGAAAACGCAAACGATCTACAAAAGCACACTACAAATACAACTAGCTACAACCACAGATAAGTGATAGGTCTAGAGACAACCGTATTTTATTACTTTAAAGTTGGAGTAGGCCCTAGAAAATGAATATACAATTTTTGTAAGCTTTATCTTTATTTATACCATTGATTTTACAAACGTAGTTCAGTTAGATGCATAGGTAATCTATTGCTCTGGCCCAAGGTATCTAAATATGAATTAATTTAATTGTAATATTTTGGGTCGTCGTATTCGAAGGTTCTCTCTCGGCGTCTTGTTTCGAACTCCCATGGGCATATTTCCTTCAGGATAGGATTGAAAGCTGTAACCAAAGTGTAGAATGAATGATACATTTAAATAACGATGCATTAACTTTTGATGTTACGCTGCACTGTACTGTTGTGACGCACACAGTGTCATGAAGAGGATAAAGCTACGAAACGAAAGAAATCAGTATAATAATCTTTGCGCATTATATATGCGCAAAGAGAGAACCAACCATTCCATAAATTATGCCTACATGAGTTTGTTTCTACAAATTTACGTGTAATTTACAACACGTCAACACCTTAGGCATATCATTTTTGAAGCAGGCTTTCCTTTCAGTTATCAAGATATCTTTCCATCATATCATAAACTGCTAGAACACTTACCAGTATCAAATCTACAGTTGTGTTTCTGCATGTCACACTTATTCTTAAAAGTGACAACATTGCCTGTGTTATAGTTGCAGGCGCACAAAGGCCCCGTCTGGACTTGTTCTGAGCATGGCAACTTTGAACAGAGATATGCCTTCTGGCTCTCCATATCTTTGTGACTATCATCGTTCAGGGTAATGGGCGGTGGAGTCGCTCCGAATTTCATGGCTACCGCGAAAGGGTCACTTTCTGTATTAAACAAAGAGCTTGTCTTCAAATTGTCGTGGGCTATTTGCATCAAGTCCGTCAGAGGCGGACTTCGAAGTGTTTCGTGGATGATCATCCTTCTGGTATTGGTACCACAACAGCTGCTTAAGGCTCCCAGTCTTCGTAGGTGGAGGGAATTCACGGTGAAACTGGTGCAATTGATGATAAATAGGCCTGGTGCAATTGATGACGACAGTGGGGTGAGCACGAACAACTATCGTAACGTATTTGTAGCGATTACTATTGGTTAAATCGTTAATTTGTATAGGAAACTGTCAGTTTCTGACGATACGAATACTTTACGATAATGTTCGCGTGTACTTACATAGTTAACTACAGTGGGGTGATCCACTGTAGTTAACTATGTAAGTAGCTTAAAACTTGAATTTCAACTCTTGTTACTTTAAAATAAAAATAAACTGGTAAAACTTACCCAAGTAATAAAATAAATAATCATTTCGAGAGCCCATTTTGCTACGATTCTAAGAAAGCACAATTTGAAAGTAAAGATTGATTTAAAAAATCTTTTATAAATTTCATAACATTCCCTGATTTACTTGAGCGTACTTCCAAAGTTCCAGCATTAATGATTCTGCTTCAGTAGAAATTTTCATAGATTGTTCTAAAGCGTGGCGAAGATATAAGTGTTTCAATTACGCACGCCTTCATGGTCTGATTTATATCGTTAACTTAATTGAATCTTTTAGCTTCTTATACTTTGTAAGTAAGTAGATTGACGGTTTTATAACAAGTTTATTAGGCAGGTTTTAAGACTGATTTGATCAGGACAGAATAATGGACGAAAGGTAGAAACCTAAACAATTTGTAAAATGATGACGAGAGAGTTAAAAGTTGCTGTAGATCAAAATGACAACACAGAAAAAATCACAAATTAACTTTACAATCTATTCATAAAGTAAAATATTAATAGAAATACTACACTAAACAAACTATTCACAAATATAACAACATATGTAACAAGTCGCAAACACATGACTTAACTTTCGTAGTCAAACGATCCTTCGTAACCTTGGTCATCAGAGAAACCGCTATACTTCTTATCTAGATAGCCTGTATCCTGAAACCCTTCTTTCCCGTGGACCCCTTTACGATGATTATAGTTGTGATGTCCCCTACTGAAGTCCGCAATACCCCCGATCTTGAAGCCCCTCACCTTACCACCAATTTTTTTAATGGCACCTGTAGTTTCATCATCTTCATAGAATTCCTTATTTTTCTTGTACTCATCCTTATGATGAACTTTGTGAAATCCTCTTGTTTTTGTCCCTTTCCTGTACTTTCTCTCTTCGTTACCTTTGACCCCAACTTCCTCGGCAGCTAAAGCCTTAGCAACTGCGTATACATCATCATTATCGTATTTCTTTTGGTCTTTCACTCCAGCTGTCTTGAAAAACTTTTTTAAGTCTTCAATATCGTACTTGCCCTTCAGTCCTTTCTTTGAGGTGTGCTTCTTTTTGAATCCTGAAGATTTACTATCGTGATCGTGACCTTCATCCTCAAGGAGGTTTGAGTAGTCGAGATCTTCTTCTTCATATTTCAAATCATCAAGCTCCGTATCCAGTTTGTCCATTTCCAACGTGTCGAAGTTGGCCGGCGACGCATCGACCCAGCAACAAATAATAGTCAATGACAACGCGAAACATAATTTCTTTTGCATTGTGTTCTAATTTTTTGTCGATCTCTTGCGCAATAGAAGTAGGTTGCGACACTGACATACATGCCATCCGATTGGTTTTTATATAGCCTTTGAAAATAAGCAGGCAAGGATGTTTTTTCCAGTGGGATGAGTATCGGCTGTGGTATCTTTCCGCATGGCTGGAGTGGTAATCGGTGCAACGACTTGACGTTCCGGTCAAGGTTCACATTTAGTTGATTCATTCCAACTTTACTATATTTTTTGTCGTTCGGCTTCGATTTGATTGATAAAATTATGGTGGAGTACAAACAAATGATGTTGAGCAACGGATTAGGTACGTTTTTTGTTTGGTTTTATTTAAACAAGCCAATTTATTTAGGAGAAATACAGGTTATGGCTTTGTAATTAATGTTAGGTTATTATAGCTTAAATCTCTACCAATCCGATCATCTATGGTGCACTAAGTTAAGAGCATAATAAGATACATTGGATAAGTACTTTGATAATACTTTCATAGTCTTATTAATACCATTACATCGTATTATTATCAATCCTAGAATTGTTTCTACGCTACGCCAAAAATACCTATAGCATAGGGTGTGGGTAAGGTGCCTAGGTACCTATTTTGTCCTGTGCGTAAGTACCTCATCAGATTCAGATCATACCAAAAAAATACTTAGACCTAATCAAGGAAGATTGATTAACGAATGTAATTCAAGGCATTAAACATAATTCAATGCCTCCTCATTTTAATTAAATTAAAATCGATTAAGAGTAATTTAATTAAACTTAGCTCTACCGTGTCATCATCACATTAAACAGGCCAGATTCTTATCAAGGTTTCATGGAAAGGCTATATTTACACCATCACATTGTAACATCTAAGAAGTCTTCCCTTGTTTCCGCACCTATTCAGTTGGAAAGAACGTAAGGTAATATTTGCATTTTTTGAAACGGGAGTCAAAGATTGAGTTCTATAGCAATATTTTATCATGTCCTTTAGCTTAGTAAGCCGATCGCAGCCAAATATCTCTTGTGTTATACAGGAGTCTATCTCAGATTGGGTATATGGGCGCGCCACCATATTTTTAATTATTTAAAATCAATCTATACATTTATATAAGTTTTTTTATTACGTTTCAATTATTCTGTAAATATGTTAATGCTACTAACATGCTAAAACCATTTATTTGGTAATTTATTTTAAAGATATCAAATTCGTCATATATTGCGCCATCTAGTTTAAGTTAGGTAAAACAATTATCGGATGTTTGGGCGCGCGATCACATTTTGTCACACACAATTCTAATTACATAATAACAATCAACCTGTGTCTTTAAAAATCTGTTTTAATTATTTTGTAAAGATTTTGATGTTATTAAGGCATTTAAAATGTTTAATTTCATATTTTACTCTGAACAAATTGAGTTCCGTTGAAACTAGCGCCATCTAGTCAAAATCATGTAAAACAACAAACGGTTGTTCCTCTAATTAAATCAATTCAATTTAAATATGTTATCCATTATTTTCTTATTGTGTTTATTATTAAATAATTATTATTTCACCAATTTTAAGCCAAGATTTGCTTTTTAATATATTCAATATTGTTTTCTGAGATCACCACTTCCGGTGGTTATTAATTTAATAATTCCAATGTTATACCGACTATTATAAATACTTATTTGATGTGAAATATAATTTTAAATATCATCAAAGCATTATGTTATTAACTTCATGCCTTTTACAACATTCAACTTAAAATTATAGTTTTGTTATAATGGTCGGTTTTGGCGCCAACTATGCACTTCCGGATCACTTGTTTCATGATTTATTTTAAATTAAGTGTAATAAATAATTCTAAACTGTTATTTCCCTTTCAAAATATTATTTAGATATTATTTAGACATTTATTTGTCATTAAAACAAATTTATTGTAAATATTAACTTGCGGAAGTGTTATTCAAACACTTTATTGACTGTCGTGAAAGCTTGTGTTATAAATAGCGTCTGTAACCGTTGTTATTCATTCTGTTCTGATCTGTTCGATACTCAAGCACTGAATAAATAAAGTGTTCAAGTGGTGATTGTGTTTTTATCCATCATGGAGCCTGGCGTATCGCCGACAGCAGCGGTGGGATCACAAGCCAGTGAACCGATGCCGATGCCACCTCCCGAGCCAACGTTCACCATGGAGCAGGTTATGAATCTTGTTAATTCCGTTACGAAGCAGGCAGCCGCTAGCGCTGTCACGGCTGCCCTATCCTCTGATGTTTGTTTGCCACCTCGGCACCGTAACGATTTTTATTTGCCACCCTTTGATCCTGACGAGAGATCGCACGATATAAGAGATTGGTGTGCCAATGTAGATGGGATGATAACGAAATTCAATATTCCACAACATGAAGCCCGAATGAAGGCCATTTTGCAGCTACGTGGAAGAGCAAAAACATGGGCTGACACGTGGTCCCTGAGTTCTACGACGTGGGAACAAGTTAAAACCGAACTAATCCAAACTTTTTCCAGGGAATTTCGTTATGCTGATGACGTCAACAAGTGGAGAGCCTACACTTCGGAGCAAGCAGCCAGTTTCGCTGAGTATGCTACTACAGCCTGGACCTTGTTTCGAAGAGTGCGGCCAGAAGCATCGGATGCAGAGGTGGTTGAAGCCTTGATCACAGGTATTTATCCCGAGTTTATTCGTTCCGAATTGTTACGAAATACGCCCGATTCTCTGCCAAAATTAATTTCAATTTTAAAAACTTACCGTAAACGTAAACCTGATCAGTCGTTTAAAAATGAACGGCATGATTTTAAAAAGCCACGTGTTGCTGAATCGTATCAATTCAAAAGAGATCAGACAGTCACTTGTTTTGCCTGCAATAAAATCGGACACCGGTCACGGGAATGCAGGGAGCGGCTAGTTTCTCAACCGACTCCAGCCCCTCAGCAATCTCTGAAATCTTCGGCTAGTTCAAATTCAGCTAGTAACTCTAGTAGCCCAAAAATAGTCGAGTGTAATTATTGTCACCGTAAAGGTCACATTGAAAGAAACTGTTTTCGGCGTCAAAATGACGAACGCTCGAAAGGTCAAAGCAAGTCTATTAACTATGCCACCTCTCTAAACCGTAGTATGACAAAAATAACGATAGGGGGGCAAAGTTATTCTTGTCTTTTTGATACCGGTGCAGATTGCTCTTTGATAAAGGAAAGTATATCCTTATCTATCCCAGGAAAACGTAAAACTGTTGACGTTACATTTTCTGGAATAGGCGGCTCCCCAGTGGTTTCCAATCAAAGTATTACCACGTTGGTAACTATAGACGACACTCATGTTGAGCTCGACTTTTATGTGGTAGGAGACACTCAAACACAATTTGATATCATTATTGGTTACAACCTTTTGCAGATACCGGGTCTTAGCGTAACACTTAAGGCGGATACTATTTCTGTCAATCGCGATTTTCTCGTTAATGAATGCACTGTTAATGATGACCCTACTTTGAGTCTCGACACTGACCTTTCTGAACCCAATCAAATTGAGGCATTACGAAACATTTTAAGTAAATTCAAAAATAATTTTACAACGGGTAATCGTGTGTCACAAGTTACAACCGGCGAATTAAAAATTAGATTGAAAAACCCTGATAAGATCGTGCAAAGGCGTCCGTATAGGTTATCTCCTGTAGAGCGTGAAAAAGTCAAAGACATAGTCGAGGACCTTAAAGAAAATGGCATTATACGTGACAGCTCATCACCATTCAGCAGCCCCATCCTACTTGTTAAAAAGAAGAACGGGACAGACAGACTCTGCATTGACTATCGTGAATTGAATGCCAACACTTTTAGGGATCACTATCCATTACCACTCATTGCCGACCAAATTGATAAACTAGGCAAAGCTCGCTTTTTCACATGTTTAGACATGGCGGCTGGTTTCCATGGCATTCCAATAGCAGAAGACTCTATAGAGAAAACCGCGTTTGTTACCCCGGACGGCCAATATGAGTATTTGCGTATGCCGTTCGGACTTTGCAATGCTCCATCCGTTTACCAGCGTGCCATCAATTCGGCGCTAGGTGACTATAAAGATAAGATTGCACTCGTTTACGTTGACGATATATTAGTAATCTCTGAAAGCGTTGACGAAGGCTTGCATAATTTACAGTTGGTACTTACCAGATTGACAGAGGCAGGGTTTTCTTTAAATGTTTCCAAGTGTTCGTTTCTTAAAACGAGAATTGAATATTTAGGAAATATCATTGAAAATGGAACAGTAAAGCCCAGTCCCACGAAAGTCCAAGCTCTAGCAAATTCACCCGTCCCAAAGAATGCAAAAGAAGTACGCCAGTTCAATGGTTTGGCTGGCTACTTTCGAAAATTTGTTCCCAATTTTTCTACAATAATGGCCCCGTTATATGAACTGACTAAATCAAATGTCCCCTGGTCTTGGTCCGAGCGCCACGAATCTGCTAGACAACACATTATCGATCGCCTTACGTCCTCTCCTCTTTTGACAATATTTGACCCCAGTCTGCCCACTGAACTTCATACGGACGCCAGTGCGGTAGGCTTTGGTGCGGTATTAATTCAAAGACAAGACAAAAACCCACTTGTTATTGCCTATTTCAGTATGCGAACAACAGATTGTGAAAGTAGGTATCATTCATACGAATTAGAGACGCTGGCAGTTGTAAAAGCTATTAAACATTTTCGGCATTTCCTTCACGGTAGAACTTTTAAAGTTGTGACTGATTGCAATTCATTAAAGGCCTCCAGACATAAACGCGACTTGACTCCGAGAGTTCATAGGTGGTGGGCTTATTTACAGAATTTCAGCTTCGAAGTAGAGTATCGAAAAGGAGAGCGCCTAGCTCATGCAGATTATTTTAGTCGAAACCCCATTGAAATTGCTGACCCAGTTCGTCATAATAAGATAAATATTTGTTCCATTGTACCTGGTAAACGGTTACCTATCAAATTGACAGTTAACGCCGCTTCCCTTGACCACAACTGGTTACTTATTGAGCAAAAACGTGACCCAGAACTGAGCCAACTCGTAGAAAAATTACAGGGTGACTCGATCCCAAAAAATATAGCAGACACTTATATCCTCTCCTCTGATAAATTGCTAAGACGCAAAGTCCAAATTGAGAATAAAACCCGTAAACTCATCATTGTTCCCCGTAATTACAGATGGAACCTAATAAATCACTATCACGACGCCTTACAGCACTTTAGTTGGGAGAAGGTTCTAGCCAAAATACGGGAACAGTACTGGTTCCCTAATATGTCCCGATTAGTGAGGAGATTTGTTGAGAACTGTGTCAGTTGTAGGATACGGAAAGGTGTTTCCGGAGCTCGTCAAGTTGCCCTGCACCCGATAGACAAAATTCCCGTCCCGTTTCACACTGTCCACTGCGATATTACTGGTCGAATGAACGGGAAACGTAACGTAGCTGAATACGCGTTCGTTTTTGTTGACGGCTTTACAAAGTACGTTCATATGATCTATACAAACGATCGTACTACTGAGACTGCAATAAAATGCTTCCAAAATTTCATTTCTATTTTTGGCACACCCACGCGACTCATAACTGATCAAGACAAAAGCATGACCTCTGCAGAGTTCAAATCCTTTTGCGAGCGTTATCGTATTCAGCATCACGTGGTAGCTAAGGGAGCAAGTAGGGCAAATGGGCAGGTCGAACGTCTTATGAAGGTGATTAAAGATAACATGTCAGTTGTAGAACTTGACAAACCATGGCATCTTGCAATAAACGACTTACAATTAGCAATAAATTGTACAATCTCCAAAAGTACAGGTAAAAGTCCCATGGAAATCCTATTCGGGAAAAGCTGTTCTCCTCCAAGTATTAAACTTGTGCAAATTGATGATGATGAGTCAATTAGTGATATTGACTCGTTGCGGTCAGAATGTAAAAATAGGATGGACGAGCGATCTCTTCGAGACAAGAACCGATTTGACAAGGGAAAAGCCACTATTCAACCTTTTAAAGTTGGGGATTTTGTACTTTTTCGTCGTCACGAACGTCACACAACCAAACTAGGTTCAAAATTTGAAGGACCTATGGAAATTTTAGAAATCTTGCCAAATGATCGCTATAAGATCAAGCATGTTAATTTACGCGGGTGTTCCGAAAAGATCGCAAGCCATGACTCATTAAGACCTGCCCCTTTAGCTCAATCTGATCCTTTTGAATCTGAAGAATCGGCCGTATGGGCAAACGAAAATAGCTCGGATGAACCTGTTGATTTTGGCGATTCCACATCTGAATTTGATCTTAATAGTTGTTCAAATATTCCAGTTAATTTTGGCGCATCTACTTCTAAAACAGATAGTTAGTTTGTTTAAATTATAAAACCTACCCTTATCCAACATCCCTCCTTACACGCGTGACTGGCCACCATGCGTATCCTATATCCCGGTCTTGGACAGGCTATATCCCAGGATGGGTGATTGCCTTTTGGTTGGCTAGATCCCGTAAGGGTGATGCCTTTTGGATGGCTAGATCCCGAAAGGGTGATGCCGTGTGGTTGGCTAGATCCCGGAAGGGTGATGCCTTTTGGATGGCTAGATCCCGAAAGGGTGATGCCGTGTGGTTGGCTAGATCCCGGAAGGGTGATGCCTTGTGATTGGCTAGATCCCTAGAAGGGTGATTGCCATTGATTGATGTAGAGTAGATATTTATCGAGTTTTCTTTATAACCACAGCTACTACGGTATGTGTCAAGAGTCAAACTATGTTTTAAGATTACATTTATTATTTTAATCATGCTGATCATAAAATCAAACATATTCATGTAAAGTGGGAATTGTTTTTATTGTTGTCAATTAGAGAAGTTTGTATAAAGTAATCCAATTATGTAGCGCCGAGAGCGCGCTACTGTCAGTATGGCCGTATGGGCGCGCCACCATATTTTTAATTATTTAAAATCAATCTATACATTTATATAAGTTTTTTTATTACGTTTCAATTATTCTGTAAATATGTTAATGCTACTAACATGCTAAAACCATTTATTTGGTAATTTATTTTAAAGATATCAAATTCGTCATATATTGCGCCATCTAGTTTAAGTTAGGTAAAACAATTATCGGATGTTTGGGCGCGCGATCACATTTTGTCACACACAATTCTAATTACATAATAACAATCAACCTGTGTCTTTAAAAATCTGTTTTAATTATTTTGTAAAGATTTTGATGTTATTAAGGCATTTAAAATGTTTAATTTCATATTTTACTCTGAACAAATTGAGTTCCGTTGAAACTAGCGCCATCTAGTCAAAATCATGTAAAACAACAAACGGTTGTTCCTCTAATTAAATCAATTCAATTTAAATATGTTATCCATTATTTTCTTATTGTGTTTATTATTAAATAATTATTATTTCACCAATTTTAAGCCAAGATTTGCTTTTTAATATATTCAATATTGTTTTCTGAGATCACCACTTCCGGTGGTTATTAATTTAATAATTCCAATGTTATACCGACTATTATAAATACTTATTTGATGTGAAATATAATTTTAAATATCATCAAAGCATTATGTTATTAACTTCATGCCTTTTACAACATTCAACTTAAAATTATAGTTTTGTTATAATGGTCGGTTTTGGCGCCAACTATGCACTTCCGGATCACTTGTTTCATGATTTATTTTAAATTAAGTGTAATAAATAATTCTAAACTGTTATTTCCCTTTCAAAATATTATTTAGATATTATTTAGACATTTATTTGTCATTAAAACAAATTTATTGTAAATATTAACTTGCGGAAGTGTTATTCAAACACTTTATTGACTGTCGTGAAAGCTTGTGTTATAAATAGCGTCTGTAACCGTTGTTATTCATTCTGTTCTGATCTGTTCGATACTCAAGCACTGAATAAATAAAGTGTTCAAGTGGTGATTGTGTTTTTATCCATCATGGAGCCTGGCGTATCGCCGACAGGTACCTGGAACCTACCTATCCCTTTTAAGGAAGCGTGTGTGTCGATGTCATCGCAATAGTTGCAAATTCGACCTATAGTGATTTTGCTTTTCGTTCAACGCCAGCTTTGCTATTCCTGCTTAAGTGATGTAAAGCAGCGCTGCTGTTGATCGAAAAACAAGATCGACACAGGGTCCCTTAATGCCCCGCAATAAAGACTAGGTGTCTTTTTACACATCCTGGATGATACCTAATAAAGAATTCATTTTTAAAGGTCCAATCCCTTATAAGGAGCTGTTGTAGGACAGAAATTAGGTAGGCACTTAGGTTCACAGAAGTTTTGCTATCTAAGACTTTGAATTATTACGAATGATTTGTTTCCAGTTACGGCAAGATTTTTTAATATAATAAAATTGCTTGTTCAGTAGTATTAATATTGCATTTAATTGTTCAGACTTAACTATTTAATGAAATGAATAACATTACATATTTCAGGTAACTAAATAATCCACTTTGCGTATGGATGTTTTGTAAATTCGTATAATTGAGGATTATATTTTAAAGAACGACAACTGCATCATTTAGGTATCAAATTCATTTATTGTTAGGAATATAATATTATTTTACATCATATCAAACATAACAAAATAATTAAGAAACGTTAAACAGATATTTACATAAGTCGCAATAATTCGTTTTTCTAATATTGTTCATCATCGTCGTCGTCGTCGTCATCTGCGTATTGATATTCCTTCTCCTGGGAGGCGCCTCCTTTCTTGCCAAAGTCTTCTTCATGGTCGAAATGTTCTTCAACACCCTCCTCAGCAGAATGATTGTTATCATCCTCGTCAAAGTGCCCTTTAGAGTGAGAACCTTCCTTCCCAAATTCACCCTTATCAAATCCAGAATTATGATGACCACCCTCTTTATGCCCTCCTTCTTCGGACCCATGATGCTCTTTCTCATAACCATGCTTGTTGAAGTGACCGCTCTTGTCGGCAACGTCGTAAAAGTCATGGTCCTTCTTGAACTCATCCTTGTTGAATACCTTGTGATATCCAGTGACCTCTTCGCCTTTGCTGGAGTGTTTCTTATGCCCGTGGTCTCCGCCTTCGTAATGATTGCCAGACTCATGGTGCTCGCCGTGAGCATCAGCTTCATCATGATGAGAACCCTTCTCTCCCTCTCCTTCGCTGTGGAATCCTTCGTTGTGCTCCTTGCCGTAATGTCCAGATTCTCCTTCAGCGTGGTGGCCATTGGAGTTGTATCCTTTGCTTCCCTTCTCGCCGTGAGCGGAGTGGTGTTGTTCGTCGTAATCACTACCAGCCCCCTTTTCGTAGGCGTGCCCGTGGCCATGACCCACTAAGTCCCCAGAGGTAAGGTAGTCAGATTCCTCATCGTCATCATCATCTTCTAAATCTTCAACTGCGACAGGCTGTGCAGCGATGTAAGGCAATGGCACCGGCCCTAGTTGGTAAGCTTCGTATGCTTTCAAGGGTTCAGACAGAGGCAGGGGAGCGGCGAATGCTGCTGGCTGTTGGTACGCATGAGCTCCTAGCTGTATGAGACTTGCAGGTCCATTATTGTCGCTCCTGTAGATGTACCCCGTCGCCTCAGGAGCCGCGTAGCCAACCTGGACCGCCGCCGACATCGCGGCCACTGACAAAACTCCTAGAGCTACCTTAACCATGTTGAGATGTGTTCCGTTCTGCTACCTGTGCGGTAATAATTTAATAACACGGTTGCCTAATATTTATATCGGGGTTAGAGACAAAGGACCGTGATACGTTGAGGTACCTTTATTGTAGCCGTGTACCAGTTCGCTTATCAGACGAGGTTGGTCCGACAAAGACATTGGTAATGAAAAAATTGGCCATTGTGCAATTCACGGGCGCGGTGACCGCAGCAATAGGCGTGAAATGCTTTTTTCTCGACGAATCTGCGCCTGCGCCGATCTGGAAAATACGCGCACACTTAACTCGTGTTTAGTATAGTCTAAGATCCGAACTTAAATCGACCTTGACCGAGCTGATAATTGAATGAAACATATTTTATAATAAATTAAGCATATTAGATAATGTATTAAAATGGGTTTGCTTAAAAAATCCCGAATTTTTAATTAATTTAAAAAAAAAGATTTTTAATTAAATTTTACAACATCAAGATCATAAGAAAATATTGACCTGACTGAAAGTAAGTTTATGGCCATAAAACAGCGCTTATGATGATATATATTTTTTTGCTATTACCCAATTGAGTAATAGTAACTATCATTGACACACCTGTTTATACCTGACAACCCAGTAGTTAGCCGGTAAATAATAGACAACCCAACGGCTGCACGTTCTATAGGTTCTGGTACTTTCAGTCAGGACAAAATTTTCTTATTATCTTGCAAAATTTAAAAAATCAATTTAAAATATGTATGTAGTCTGGCCAGGATTTTTAGCCAACTCATTTTAACTATATTATTAATATACTAAATTTATTATAAAATATGTTTCATTCTATTATCAGCTCGGTGACGGTCGATTTAAGTTCGTATTTTCTACTAGTAGTATTTTCTGAGGAAATTGCAATGTATGTACGCGTTCACAGTTAGTTATGAAAACAGAAAACGTTGTTTTTCTTCCAACATTGTACTCGTAAGATTTCCTGTGTCATCCGTTTTCATTTGTTTTCTTGGATGTCCTCCGTTCTCAGGTAAGTTTTTTTTGTATGGTACTATTAACACGATGCTGCGCATCGTGTTAATAGTACCTACACCTGCATAATAAGTTTCTTTTGGATTTAGGCTTTGAGAATGGAATTGTGTTTTGTCTGTAATTAAAATAGTTTTTTACAACTCGAGCAAGCAAGTGTGCACTGAATGAATGCTTGAAGTTTACATACAGTTTATTATGAGGAAAATTTACAGCTTTCTTGCATTGCAACTCTGGAGGTGGCTTAGCGTGGATTCGTCCAATCAACTGGGTAATTTAAACATAAAATAATATGAACCAAATAACCAAGGAACGTAATTTATCAGACGACCCTATTTTTTATTTCTATAAGCAAACAGACCATTATAATTCCTGTTTATACTACTTTTTTCATACCTGTGAACATTTTGTACTAGGTTGTTGGTTTTAAATGCGTTTCAACGCACAGGTAAAATAAAGTTTATCTATCATTCAATAGTATTTAAGGCAATGAAAAAAAAACAGGACACAATAAATTTTTCCTTGTATTTGTTGTAGTAGAGCGTTCAAATTTCTCAAAAATGCCTTCAAGCCACGCTAAGAACTTGTGTAGTTCTGTAGCGGATTTGTGTAGGTTGCACTTACCTATTTAATTTTAATGGCAGGTTTTAATATTATATCTACCTTTGACTAAAATTTAGATAAATGTTAGTTTCATTCTAAAACCTATCTGAGGTAAACAGCCGTCAAAGAAAGATATAATATTAGAACCGGTCGTGAGTCTTAGGGCGTTTGTCCACCACCGCCGTCACCGTCACACCAACGAGAAAATTTATGAACGATAATCCGCTACTTCGGCGCCGAAGTAGCGGAACGGTGGGGTGAGCACGAACATTTTCGTAACGTATTCGTGTCGTCCAAATGTCAGAAACTGACAGTTGCCTCATACAAATTGACAAGTTAACTATAGGTAAACGCTACGAGTACCTACGTTACAATAGTTGTTCTTGCTCACCCCACGGTATGCACATACATTTTCTCGTTGACATGACGGTGACGGCGGTGGTGGAAAAACGCCTTTAGTCAGTTGTTTAAAACTCGGTGAACTTAGGCTTGCCTGTGCTGTGCTGCACGCTGCTGTAAAAAAAGGTCCGCCGAGGTAAAAAAAGTTCTCATTCTAATCATGTTTTAATGAATCAAACCATTACCTTTACTATACCTAATAATTAATTATAAAATGTCAAGGTAAAAAAATATGGGTCAAGGTTATCAAAGTAAAGATCTCGACTTCGACTAACACAAGCCAAAAAATGTTTTGTTTGTTTCTGTCTTTCATTGATTGAATTCCTTAAGAGAAGAGTACAACTAAATGGTATTTAGGCTGCCTAGCTGCTAGCTACATAATATTATGTAGACCCAAAGCCTCCCAAAGGGGCACTTTATCCTATCACAACAATTTGTAGGCTAGTGCTGAGAAGCTGCGCAAGAAACTGGGTCTCCATTGTGACTGCTAACTTGATATTATATCTACTAGATTTTATAATTATTTCTACGTCATTTTTACAAATAGCAACCAATCCCAAAACCTAGCTTACTGCAAAAATATTTATTTTTGTATCGTTAGTTTTCCTTTCTAGTCGGGGCTGGGTTGTAATTGGTTAGACAGTAGGGATATTTGGGTCAAAATAAAAGTATCTGCTTAGAAATACTGGCTTAGTTTATATCAACTTATTCTACACATATTTACAAAACATTACCAAAAGTCAACAAAGCTATAACAACGATTTTGATCACAGTGTCAATGCTTGACAGCGTAGCCGAAGCTCTTGCCGCCGAAACTTCCGCCGTCAGAGGCGAAGTCTCCCTCGTGGTGGTGTGAGGACTCATCCCCTGCCTCCGAGGAGTGTCCAGACCCATGATGGTCTCCGGATTCCTCTTCACCGAAACCACTCTTTCCGAAATCAGCCTCTCCATGCCCCGACTGATGTGCTCCTCCTTGCTCGGATTCTCCCGCGTCTGATCCGTGATGAGCGTGTCCACCCTCATGCTCGTGGAATCCACCTTCAACTTTCTCTCCATCGAAAACGTCATGATCCTTTTTGAATTCGTCCTTGTTGAAGACTTTGTGATATCCATCGACCTCTTCTCCTTTGCTGTGTGCTGCTTTGTGCCCGTGATCGCTCCCTTTATACCCATCTCCTTGAGCATAGTTCTTTCCGAAACCATCGGCGTGATCGTACTCCTTTTTATGACCTCCTTCTCCTGATACTGAGTAACTTTCGTACTTCTCTGTGTGGTAATCTCCAGAACCCCCTTTTTCATAATGATGCTTGCCAGCATACCCTTTGTAGCCGTTGTCCCCGTGATCCTCGTGACCTCCTGATCCATAATCACTCCCACCCCCGTACCCGTGATAAATCTCATGCTCGAAGTGCCCTAAGCCGTGGAGATAATCCGAGAAATCTTTATCGTAGTCCCCGTATTCCGACGCGTACTCCTTGAAGATTTTAGGATATTCTTCATCAGCTATACCATCTGGTTCGTCTTCATCGTCTGATTTTTCAATGACAGGAATCACGTGCTCGTCTGTGTGAGACGCTGCTTTCTCTTCATCTTCTTTTTTGGCGTAAAAAGCGCTTGCTGCAACAGGAATAGGTGCAGCAAAGGACTCGGGTTGTTTATACAGCTTAGACAGATGTTCCATGACTTCGCTTTCTCCCATCTCGACGACGCTCGCGGGGCCGTCGCTTTCTTTCTTGTAAATGTACCCTGTGGCCGCCGGCTGAAGGTCGGAGCCTGTGGTCCGCACCATGACCATCCGCTCGACGGTCTCCCGCATCTCCATGCAGTACCCCATCGCGGACACCAACAGTAGAGCGGCGATTCCCCGCGCCATGTTTACGTTTCGCGTCTAACAGAGTAATGACGACAAAGGTCACCCCGATCATTTATATACTGAACATAATACTGAATCGAACGTTGACATTCATAAATGGACCGATTCGAGAGCGGTTCAAGATTGGGCAACGGTCTTCTGTGTCAATGATAATGAAAAACCCTGTGTTAATTTGTACAGTGCATGGCTGCGTGATGCTATTCGGTAGCGTAAACAAGCTAAATGCACTCGTTTATTCTGTTGATTGAATTTGGTTTGGTTCTGAGCTAGAGACGACGAATATAAAATATAATAATAGTCCTCCTGGCCGATTTCGACCACGGCGGCCAATCTCAACAGAGATCAGCCAACTACGCAGGAGATATTATAGTGCACAAGTGTGAGATATAAAATATACACCAGTGCCATGCACACATCGATGGTCAGT
This sequence comes from Pyrausta despicata, assembly GCA_963921415.1. Classification (NCBI taxonomy): domain Eukaryota; kingdom Metazoa; phylum Arthropoda; class Insecta; order Lepidoptera; family Crambidae; genus Pyrausta; species Pyrausta despicata. Next base: position 10,890,055 of record OY992864.1, read on the forward strand.
ATAATAGGTATATATCTGAAATTTTAAATCAGCTCGTTAATAAATCCTAAAGTTGTAAAAAAGTATAACAATCATTAATCAGACAAGCAAGTTTCTTTTAAGAACAAAACTAGCAACAACCGTCTGGATAAAAGCTCTAAGTATTGAACACATTCGGTTTTTATTTTACTTTAACACTAACAGCCCATCAAATAGATGGCATCAAAAAGTACATTACCCACTCAAAATCAAGTGATTAAATTAGTTAGATTTTCATATCGATGATGATATGTTAACTAAGAAATAAATTAAGGCAGATTTAAAAACGTTACCTTATCAGATCTTAACAGCAATGAATAACAGCCACAAGATTTAGAGATTGCTCTTGCCTGCTTGAAATTTGTGGGAACCCACAAAATAGTAATTTAATTTCATAAGGCTGTATATATTTTCTTAATTAAATATTTTCTATGTATTACAAGTATACGTTTCATACGACATATAATTCCTCTGTCTATGCAAAAGTACCTACTTAAGTTAATTGACACTAGCTAGAAGTAATAATAAAGAAGAGTACATACCTAATGCGCACGTTGGCGTAGATGCTTAAAAAAATATTAAGAACTAGGACTTAAATTGTTTTGATAACTTTTCTTTAATCATGCTTAAATGAATTTAAACAATGATACAATTTACAAGTTATTGCTTTTGAAGTTAGATAAATTCTTAACCTTCTTCCTCAGTTTCACTGTATTATAATTCTTTTTGGTTTTAGGTTTTTTGAGGTCCACTTCGTTTTGGTAGTTTACAGTAAGGCGTTTTTCCTTATGGCTCATAGCAGTTTCTCCGTCGTCTTCCATAGACTTCATGAGGTAAAAACCTTCTTGGTTGTCAAGTGATTCTGGGGCCATCCTGTAGAACAGCGCGTAAGGTGCGTTATTTTCCTCAATCTCCTCTTCTTGGCTACCGATCCTGGCAGCTTGATGTTCCTTCCCCACACTTCTACTATCTGAACCGATATACTTCTTGATATTGTCAGAGGCGATGTTGCGTTTAACATTAGCATTCTTATCGTTAGAACTAACAGTGTCACGTTTTATGTACTCGTTGTTTTTCATTCGTCTATCGGAAATCTTCTTTGTCATATCGTCTAGGACACGCGACATAATTTGGGCATTGCGTTCCTTGAAATTAGGGCCTTTCTGTAGCTTATTGTCAACTAGCATCGATGTCGGCATTTTCTTGTAGTTGTCATCTCTTCTTTGAACTGATAAGGCAGTCAATTGGCGGTTGCCGTTGAGTTTCACTTTTTGCGGTTCAGCAGCAATTTGTGTCTTATGGACGTTCACCTGGACAGTGTTGCCTTTGCTGTCGTAGATGTTTCCCTTCCCGTGAAAGTTTTGATCGTGCTGTTTGGAATGAGAAATAAACTCTATTCCTCTATTATTAGACATCGTGGCTTGATTAAAGTTCTGATTAAGTTTCGTCTTCCCACCCAACGCCTTGTAGTTTCTGTTAATATCATGGATGGGGCTCCCTTCTTCCTTCTTTTGCTGTATCTTCGGCGCTTCAGTTGGGCTTTGGTTGGTTGGTTTCTGATTTCTGTTGTCTCTTGTGGGTTCTGCGGGCGGTGACTTGGTTATCTTGGTATTTCGTTCGTTTACATTTGTGTATGTCTGTCCTTTTGGATAGCTCATGTATCGCCTCTGCTTCGAGTTGAACCCGATGGGGAAATTGTCACCAACATTGTTCAAGCTCACATAACCGGTGTTAGGATTATCGCCATACACATAGTGAGATTGAACCGACAGAAAATTAACAAAAAGGACCACGCCACAGAGACAGAATATCTTCATCTTGAACGAAGGCCTACGAATGAATTGAATTTGATACGTGCTTCTTATAAACTAACCAGTAAAGCAGTGTTTATTCATATTTATTATTGTTTACATGTGCAAACAAATAAACATGTTTTCACTGTGTTATTTCAACAGATTCGCACTTGCTACGTTCTTAAGCGATGTCTCAAAAACTTTTCTCATTTAATTACTGGTTCGAATAGTTGTTTTCTTAGGTATTATCCCCAGAGCGTTTTCTTGTCACGGCAGAAGGTAAAGGTTATTCGTTCTCTCAAAAAGAAAAGAAAAACGTGGTAGACCCATGGAACGGTAGACCTCAACCCCCAGGCTCGCCATAACTTTAGGGATTGATCATTACAATGACACGTCGTGCTTGGAATGTTTAGGGATGCCAATCAGAAGTTTATTGTCACCGCTCTACTTAGGAACCATATCGATGTGTGATTAACGTCTGAGGAATTAAAGGCGGAATCCAAGGCATTTTGGATATTACTGGTGTGAAACTAAAATGTTGCATCAGAACATCATTAATTCTGTTACAACTGAACCCAAATTACTAATAAAACACAGCCTATCATTCATTGTCTGTTATCAAAATAAATCTATTAGTCAGTCCACATTCTCACGAACAACACATTGTCTTACTTTCTACGCTAACAATAACTAAAAACATTTTAGTTTACATTATACTTTAATGGACCCAAGAGTAACTAGTCAACAATCCAGCCGGCTAAGGAACAGTTCGTAAAATGAAATCCTTAATGATAGTCGTGACTCTCTGTATATTTTCCATTAATGGAAGATTAATTGATAAAAATACAGATAGAAATGACGAAACAACCACTATTGAACCAACGCCTCCTGTTCGTGTGTCCAGACAAGCTTTCTACGAAGACGGAATTGGAATTTCTAAAGAAGATAGCGTCCAGCCACAAGATGAATACCGACCTTATATCAGAAGAGGACGGTACAGTATCAAAGCTAAGTCAAATGATGCGAAAGTAACTAAAGCAGCTAAAGAAACGCATGACACCACAGCTGTGACTAAAGCTATAAGCGTCGATTCTGAAGAAACCAAACCGACCAAAACTCTCGTTAAAAAACCAATACCAAAATTTAACGAAGTAGATTACGAAGATTTTCAAGGGAAAATCAACAGATCGCCTGTTAGATTCGGAGATTCTGGCGAGCACGAAGACGAAGACTTCAATTTGGACGATTATGAGTTTGACGTTAACCACGACGAGTACGTCAGCGGAGGTAAACCTTTAGAACCGCGGATAAAAATGAAGAACCCCAGAGGCAATCCAGAGAGGAGGCAGCCAAAGACAACACTAACCTCAATGTCACCACCAGAAATCAAAATGCAGAGCAAAGTTATAATACCCTCAGAGCCCTTAGTTCGTACAAAAAATGGTATAAGTAAAAAGGCTGCACATAAAATGAAAGAGGATTATTACGATGACATCGTCACGACAACTAAAGCCCCAGAAGTAGAAGTGAAATCAGACGATGAGTTTTCCGATGACGCCGAAGAAAGCAGGGAGTTTAATACGAATAAAAATCCCGTTAGAATGGTGAGGTCTCCTGGAATAGTCGAATTGCTTGCAAGTAAAATGGGTGCAACATCTGCCAAGGCATTGACTACGGCACTGAACTCTTTACCACACATTTTGAGACATGAAGTATTTCCTCCCGGCACTGGTGGAATAAGTGATTCGAACATAGTTAACGAGCCGCTGGTAGACCCTCTAACCGGCACTATTTTTGTATTTTAACTTCGGTGATATCATGACTATAATTTGTAAGCTTTTGGTATTGAAAATTGGTTTGGAGTACATATACTATTTATGCAATTTAATGTTTATCCAGTTTTTATTATACTTTATTTTACTGATTATATGAGGAGCTGCTAATCTCTTTACACTTGTGTTTCATTTCGACATTGTTCTATGTATTTTGTTCAGTAGTTACCTATGTAGTTCACATTAAACTCATCATGACTTGTGGCAGTTCCATAAGATGAGCGTCCACAAGCCCGCAGTAGTTTGCCGTGTATAAAAATTCATACAACAGCGTCCAATGATCCACAGTTTTTTACAAGGCAAACTAAAATCCGTTACATGCGATGCAGGTCTGTGGGCGCTTACCTTTATAAAGACAGGACAACGAAAGGATTTAGTAAGGAAAACCGATCGTTAAAATTTAATATCTACACTAATATTATAAAGCTGAAGAGTTTGTTTGTTTGTTTGTTTGTTTGTTTGTTTGTTTGTTTGAACGCGCTAATCTCAGGAACTGCTGGTTCGAATTGAAAAATTCTTTTTGTGTTGAATAGACCATTTATCGAGGAAGGCTATAGGCTATATAACATCACGTTGCAACTATTAGGAGCGAAGAAATCATGGGAAATGTGAAAAAAACGGGGAAAATTATTCATCCTTGAGGGCTTCCGTTGCGTACGCTGCGAAAACGGTTCAAGATACCAAAAATATTTGTATGAACGAATTATTCCTCTTAAAATGATCTAAAAAAATGTCTGCGACAGTATATGTCTATCTTTCAAGATCAAGTCACTAGAACCGTTTTTGTGGTAATCAAATTTGGCCGAAATTAATGCATTATTTGTTAAGAGTTGTATCAAGGTAATAATATTAATCTTTATCCAAATAAATGTGTTGTTGATTAAGAGTATTTAATTCTGAACAAAATTGTCTTTGACATCATTTAATTTCAATTAATATCTTAGAAGATATTACAATTTTAAAATAACACCATTATAAAATTCACCCGCGCTGCATAATGTGCAGAACATGACGCTGTAAGGAAGAGAGGCGTTACTTGGGGGGGGTGTAGCTCTACGAGTTACCATGCTGAACCAAAATTAGATTTAATTAATGACCAGTTGCGTCATATCTTCACGTCGACCCTGCCGCAGTGCTTAAAAGCCGGTTGTTTAACCAATGCATCCTACCACTCTTAACCTACGGAGCCGAAACGTGGAACATGACAGTCAAGCTGGCTCACCGACTACACGTCACTCAGCGTGCAATGGAAAGGTCTATGTTGGGGATCTCATTAAGGGATAAGATCCGGAACGTGGTCATACGACATAAGACTAAGCTAACTGATGTTGTCCAAAAATGTAGCAAGCTAAAGTGGCAGTGGGCTGGCAATGTCTGTAGCAGAACCGACGAGAGGTGGAGCAGGAAGGTTCTTGAATGGAGACCACTCTTAGGTAAACGTAGTGTGGGACGCCCCCCGGCTAGATGGACAGACGACCTGAAGAAGGACCAGCTGCCTTCTTCAGGTCGACTGACTGGATGCAAAGAGCGGGAGATCGTGCGCTGTGGCGGTCCTTGGGGAAGGCCTATGTCCAGCAGTGGACTGTAACAGGCTGATACGATGAATGACCAGGTGACCACGTATAATAATCTGGGACGAATGTTTCATGATCCATAGAGCTCATGTAGAGGGTCTAAATAGGACTCTTAGAGATATACGAAGCTGTGATAATATAATCATCATAAAATTACTGTTATGTTTGCGGTGGACTTTCGACAAACTGTACCAGTAATAGTAAGGGGAACAAGGGCAGACATTGTAAAGTCTAGCCTAAGAAAAACCCCAATATGGAAGTTTGTGAACATCTTAAAATTTACTACAAATATGAGAGCACATTTGGGGGGAGGTAGAAATAGTCCTCCTGGCCGATTTCGACAACGGCAGCCCATCTCAACAGAGATCAGCCAAGTACGCAGGAGATATTATAGTGAACAAGTGTAAGCACAATACACAAGTACACTCTCAAACTGCACTATTCCATCACTCTCAAAGTTCGGTGAGACGGCAATCCGACATGACCGGAGAGAGATCAGGCGCATGACCAACGGCTTAACGTGCGAACCGAGGCACGGGGGTGTAACACCACCAACTTCTCGACTCCGAGCTGTTTTTAAGAGATTCATGACAGAAAATCTCAGAAACAATTTTGGCTCGACCTGGGATTCGAACCCAGGACCTCTTCGATGTTAGGCAGAAACTTTGCCACTACACCAACGAGGCAGTGGTAGGGAGGTAGTATAACTTTTCCATCAAAGGTACTTTTAATAGGAGACCCGAAAGTACCTCACTGAAAATAAAATTGCAATTGAACGAGATTAAGGATTAAGAGTGAGTAACATTGAGGACTTTATATCGAAAGTTCACCCTGAAATAAGCGAAATAGAAAAAAAAGATCATCGATGGGCAATATTGGGAGTGAGAAACTGTAGCGTAGACGAAATTAATAAAATAATTATTTGAACACAAGTGGCCTTCCCCCATATTCCCTCAAGTAAAAATAGGTGCCCCAATAATTTTACTTAGAAATCTTAAACCACCGGGACCGTCTTCAAATCTAACTTCTTCGCAATATGTAACGTGATGGTTGCAATAGTTTAGACTGGTTTAGCAGTTGGTCAAACAGTGCTTATACCTCGCACCTCAATGATTCCAAATTATTTACCTCTTAATTTTAAAAGAATTCTATTTCCTTTTATGCTATCTTTCACCGTTACAATTAATGAACCACAGGGGCAAACATTTTAACACATAGGAATTAATTAACGTCAAGACTGCTTTTCACACATATGTCGCGTCGTCAAGATCGCAACAAACGCGTTGCGGACAAAACTAACATGTTCTTCTGACACAAGAAAATAAAACTAGAAAAATAATTAATAGTAATAATAGTCCTCCTGGCCAATTTCGACTACGGCGGCCAATCTCAACAGAGATCAGCCAACTACGCAGGAGATATTATAGTGCACAAGTGTAAGCACAATACACAGGTGCACTCACTGTTCCATCACTCACAAAGTTCGGTGAGACGGCAATCCGTCATGACCGGAGAGAGATCAGGCGCAGGATGGCACGGGGGTGTAACACCGCCAACTTCCCGACTCCGAGCTGTTTTTGAGACATTCATGACAGAAAATCTCAAAAACAATTTTGGCTTTACCCGGGATTCGAACCCAGGACCTCTCGGATGTAAGGCAGAAACATTGCCACTACACCAACGAGGCAGTCGAAAGAAAACTAATTAACGCAGAAGTACTTTAAGCTAATTATGTGATTTAAAAAACTTAAAAAATAAATTGTCTAAAATAATAACAAAAAAATAAATTTGCAACAATAAAATGATGCCCAAAATAAATATTCCACGCGGACGAAGTCGCGGGCACAGCTAGTCTAATATATAAAATTCTCGTGTCACAGTTTTCGTTGCCGTACTCCTCCGAAACGGCTTGACCGAGTCTCATGAAATTTTGTGAGCATATTGAGTAGGTCTGAGAATCGGCCAACATCTATTTTTCATACACCTTAGTGACAATAATTTATATGGCATAACAACGTTTGCCGGGACAGCTAGTAATATGTATAACAACATTGATCTGACTCTGTGGTAAGTAGCTTAAGCACTTGTGTTACAGAAATCAGAATCAACAGTGGTATTACAAATATACTTAAATACTCGTAAATACATATAACACCCAGACTAGTACACACAGACATGTTCATGCTCACAAATGTTTGTACAGTGCGTGGATCGAACCCGCGACCTCTTGGTTAATACTCAACTTCTCAACCATTACACCAAAGTGGTCGTCAAAAAATGAAATCAAGTCAAAAAATAAATCTTTATCTAATATTAAATTGAAGTTGTGTTTTGGATAGTTTTAATTGGTTACGCCAATTTTGAACCACTCGGTGGAAGAGCAACCACTAGTTCACTTGTTCAAGCTAAAAAACACCAATATGGCTTAAGACAAGCCAGTCACATAGAGATAGGGATAATAAAAATCAAACAAATATAGAAGTGATATAAAAAGTTTATTTATCTTATAAAATTAACCATAGGTAAGTAGTGATATCGTTATTATTACAACAAGGAAGTTCAATGATAACACCCTTACAGAACACACGTAGTGTCAGTAGCGGATTAAAAATATGCCATTATGCACTTTAGGATCCTGCTACTGCATGTGACTACTTATAATGAACTAGCGGACCGTGCCGGCTTTGCACGGGTGAATTCAAGCGGATCCCTATTTTTTCACGTATTAAATATAGGCTAAAGTTAGTATAGAATAATGAAGGATTCCAATGGTAGAAGTATTTTTTAAATCATTCTAGTAGTTTCGGAGCCAGTTCGATTCAAAAAAACAATCAAATCTTTTCCCTTTATACTCGTAATATTAAGTCTAGTGCAACTTTGGTATCTATAAACATATGTAGTTTGAAAACGCATTGTACAATTTTAAAGTCACCGATTAAAAAGTAGGTTTCTTGCTCTTTAGTTTTCTACTGCTGCTATTAAAGATTTTCTCATGAGCTTGACTGATGATTACCTAGCATCTAAGCAGTTCAAATTAGGGAAGAATTATTTAAAAAACGAAGCAGATTTTATTCGTCGACAAATACAACTAATAATAAACTGTAAAAGTTTCTTAAGACTGCACTTATTCCCTTCTGACATCCGTACGTAGCGCTTTACTATATCTACCTACTTATTTAACTAACACGATTTATCTAATAGTATTCTATCATTTTAAAGTCTATTTAGTCCTTGCGATATCTTAATCCTAATTCAACAACAATGACCTATTTTAAATGCATTGCACACACACACACCCCTCCACCCATCCGCACTGAGCCCGCGTGGTGGAGTATGGCTCGTACCACCTCATAGTTGAGGTGAGACCTGTGCCCAGCAGTGGAACGTATATAGTCTGATGAGAAAAATGCATTGACATCATTCTGTTTACATCGATGAGATAATCGTTCCTTAAGACAATCGTTTATTTACACTCTGTAACGATCAATATAGTCCGCACTATTACTCAAAGCTGCTTTCTTGGCTACATCACGATATCTATTAAATTCACTATCAGCTCCTTTATTGTGATCGTGGCCTCTATGATTTGTTTCAAATTTTTTGTTCGACGCATTTCCAGCATTGTTGTAGGCGTTAGCTTGATTCCCAATGGCACCAGTAGAATGTGATTTCAAAAAAGCCTCAGAACCACCATTGTGCACCACGGACCCACCCTTCTCTTCAGCTTTAGCACTATTGTTCGTATTGTCAAAGAATTCGTTATCTTCCTGATATTCATCCTTGTGATACACCCTCCGAAAACCTTTTCGCTTTTCACCTTTGTCTTGGTTCCGTTTGAGAACATACTTGGAATCCTTCATATGTTCTTCACCACCAAACTTATTGGCAAAAGTATCGACAAAGTCTTTGAATCCTCTGTGATTGTTCCCTGAGTTTTCATAAGCGGATTTGTTGTTTTCATTGTGTTCGTCACCCTTTTCGTGTTTATCAAATTCGTGCTTTTTGTTAAAGCCCTTTTCAGTGGCTGATTCACCTGCACCAGAATTGTGTATCGACTTTTGATTATCTAAATGGTCATAATTTCTGTGATTACCCAAACGTCTATTTCTTTTCAAATAATCATCTTCATGTGGAGAAGTTACATGATCAAATTCTTTTCCCCAAAGGCCTTTGAATACCAAGGGATCCTCATCCACACTATTATCGAAATAATCATTTAGGACGAATGAAAAGAACGGTTGATCGCCAAATACCGGGTTATCAGTCGTTACATCGCGGTCATATCGAGGAGTCGTTAAAATTGGCGAGTTATAATAACTTGGGATATCGTCAACATCTTCATGAACTGGGATAACTTGGTTTGATTCACTGATATAGCGTTTATCTTTAGCTTTTTCTACATCGGAGCTTATCTTCATGGCTTCATATTCATAGGGACTATGGTAAAAGTATGGCCAATTGTCGTATGGGCTTCTGGAACTGGTTCTGATGTCGTCTTCGTCAGTGTGATACTCATGCATGGTATCATACACATGATCCATCGCACCATCTGGAGGTTTGTAATACATGAGAGACTTCAATCTATCGTATATTGCCTCGGACTTCATTATTGAAGGCAAGTGATAAGAGTGGAACTTGGCTTCTGCTTTTGATTTCTCATAATCTACGTCGTAACTCGACTTCGGGGGTTCTGTGTAGGGTATGACCATAGGCGGAACGTCATCCATCGTAGAGTAGCTGACGGGCGCGGAATGCCTGAATGCTCCTGTGGGATAGTCGCTGTGTCCGAGGCCAAACGAGTTATAATCACTGGCATCACTACCAAACATTTCCAGCTTGCCCGGGTCGTTGTTGACTTGGCTAAACACGTAGCCCCGCTCGATGGGAGCCGAATTAGATCTGGACTTCCTCGAAACATAAACACTCTGTTGCACTGACTTAACTTCTGTGTTCACTCGCGTTAGCAGCAAAAGAATGAGCACTGCACGAAACATTTTAAATCTACATGAGACGTGTTTACAGTTGTCGGACGGAGTATAAACTGGAAGTCGGTCTCTAATGATGTTTATATTTAGGTGTTTATTATTTCCTACGTTCGGAGAACAACATTGTGTCGGTGACAATGGCGGCGGGTCGGACGAGTTGTGAAATATCCCGCATGCACAATGATCAATAGTTGGCGAGTTGAGTTAGTCAAGCTTTTGGAATTCCATTGACCAGAATATCAGCGATCTTTGGGGTTGAGCACGAACAACTATCGTAACGTATACGCTGCGTTTACCTATTGTTAATTTGTCAATTTGTATGAGGAAACTGTCTGCTTCTTACTTTTGGAAGACACGAATACGTTACCAAAATGTTCGTGCTCACCTCACTTGCCATACCCAGCTATTAATTGAACTAAGCAGCATTAGCAACGGTTGAATCTAATCATAACACATTTTGTATTTCTTAGAGTTAAGTTTGCTTGACGGCAAAGCAAATACTTAGTAAGTTAAACATCCAACCATGGCATCCTACTACCGCTTGTTATTTTTCCTGCCTAGTCCTACGTTTTTCAATGTCGTTGCATTGCGCTTTTGCGGTTAGAATTGCGGAGCGTTTAGAATCGTCTAACACTATATTCGCGCCGAAAGTTCAATAATATCGTTTAATTAATTGTGCCAAAAACAAAGCAGCCGTCACACTTGATCAGTAAACAATAAGCGACCTTCAGACGTCTGGGCCATTCTGGAAATCCGATACAAAACTTCGCTTTTGACGGAAAAACTAAAGTGGGTTGCTGTAGTTTTCATTATACCTACTTGAAAACAGTTAATTGTATATTAAACAAATAAGGTTTAACAGTTACCTTTGATTCGTAGAATCCTTAATATACTAGTGAACTAAAACTCCAAATTCCTATGGAAATGACTGGAAGCAGTAGTTATAGCAGTAACACCACCGAAACTATCTACATTGTCTGTGAAAATTGCTTTTTATTGATGAGCTGCAATGCTTTTTATTTATGGGGACAAGTTACACACTTAAGTTGAAAAAATACCTGCTGACATAAATTATTTTTAATGGCGTCAATACAAAAAACATTGTTTAAAACCAAATATTATTTGGGTCTAGTAGGTACATACAAGGACAATAAAAACCACAATTTGAGTCAATCAGACAATATAATTTATTCATTCCATTAAATTTAGAACAATTTCATGTGTGACACAATTACAAAAATAATATTTCCTATGGTAAGTAGTTTGTACAGATATAGCCTCAGAAACCGTGGTTTGATTGGAATAGCTAGTTTTTTTTAAGTCAGATATAACTATAGCCCATCGACTTAATTCTTGGGGTTGCTAAGACGCGGAAGAAGCGAGCATATTCCGAGATGTCTAAGACGGTGTCCTACGTGAGTAACGCAACGCTACAAAATGCCGAGACGCGATTGACATTAATAATAATAATAATATACAGCAACATCACATACATTGATCTGACTCTGTGGTAAGTAGCTAAAGCACTTGTGTTACAGAAATCAGAATCAACAGTTGTATTACGAATAAACTTAAATAAATACATATAGCACCAAGACCAGTACAAACAGACATGTTCATGCACACAAATGTTTGTACAGGGGTTCGAACCCGCGACCTCTTAGTTAATAGTCAACTTCTTAACCATTACATCAAAGTGGTCGTCGAAATTGACCGAGGCGTTTAAAGTATTAGTTGCGTCGCACCTGTCGCGTTGCGTTGCTATCGTAGGACAACGGGTAAAAATATTCCAATTTCATTTATCTAATCTTTATTGCACAGCAAAGCTTTGTATAACTACATATAGGCAGACATAACGCCCCGTAAGGCATTCTCTACAATCTCACTTTCTTTGGAACACCCTGCGTCGTTGCTACTACAAATTCAAGTACATACAAGAAAGTGACGGGCTATAGCTAGTGTTGTATATCAATAAATCGATAACTTTATCCTATCGCTAATGTCGCAACCTTAATTACTGATTTAAATCATATCGATAGTCCATAAGAAGAACACTAACTCAGGCGTTTCCCAAAGTGAGCGACGCAAAGCGACAAGTGCGACGCTTCGCGATGCGACCAATACTTTTATTTTATTTTATTTGGGATAGGTTTGCTCTTGACCCAAGACTAAGCCCAACGAGGCAGACTGAGTCTACGATGGAGCGAGCTCACCTAGAAGATGCCTGTTCACTCTAGCTTTGTAGATTCCTAGGTTGTAATTGCAGGGAAATACTTGTGTCAATGTCAATCGCACTTCGAATACATCATTTGATATTCGCGTCGCGTCGTACATTTTGGAAAACGGAGACAATACTATCGGCAAGATACAATACAACCAAAGTAGTACAAACCATAAGTCACAATACAGTAGAGCGTCGATTATCATAACTACTTGGGGGACTAGGGTGATAATCGAACTTTATGGAACCAACTATACATACTTATTTACAAGTTAATTAAAGTCATTTAAAATACTTTCAAGCCAACACAAGGCAATGTCCAAGCAAAGTTAACACTTCCGAAGCAAAACTGACGACCGGTTGGTGCAGTGGCCTACATGTCGGACTTCTTAAACCAAGGGTCGCGGGTTCGATCCCCGCACAGTGCAAGCATATGTGTGCATGAACATGTGTGTTTGTACTGGTCTGGGTGTTTTCTGTGTATAATATGTATTTTTTTTACAAAAAAAAGTATTTAAGTACGTTTATCCGTTGTCTAGTACCCATAACACAAGCCTCGTAGCTTAATTTGGGACTAGAGAATTGTTGTGATTGCTGTGAAATATTTATTTATTTTATAAGTTATATACCTATATATATTTTATATTATGTCAAAATTTTTGCTAGTTAGGTATCGGTCGTGCGGTTGACCGACGTTCGGATAAGACGCTCTACTGTACCTAGATATAGTTCAAACCTTTTCATTCCATTGAAATACATGGATTTTACTTCCATAGATTCGGAGTTGCACCAAGCTACACTGAATCAAAAAAAAACATCGTCAATTTATTATCAAAAATAAAGTTACGGTAATAACATTGTTTAAAGAAGCATCGTTTCTTATATAGCCCTTTTGATGATCTATGTGGCCAAGTTGCGACCAATATTTATGTATTTTTTGAGTCAGTACTCATTGAGCATTTGGTACCAGATTCAGAAAAAACCAAAATTTGATTATATGGGACTGAAAGACGCTCTTAAAATTTTTCAATCAATAAGTATCGTATAAGTAGAGAGATGCATTACATCAACCTTATGTTGGGTATTCTGCCTATCCTTGTAAGTTAGGAAGAATATCTTATTGTTTTGTGTGGACGGTTCGATAAATAAATTATATTAAGATCTGTCTTTCAAAACTTGTAAATGTAAATTATAAATTTTTACAACTGTAAGTTATATTATTTTATTTATTAAACATAAAAATATATATATTGCACAACGAATTGAAAGTCCATGCGAATTTATATAAGCTTGCATTCATGCTTGATAAAAGATACGTTACATGCGTACAGTTAATACTATCATGCTAGTTTTTAAAATATTTATTCACTCATTGGGTTTGTTTTAAATGTCAAATTCATTAACAACCAATTTGAAAGCCATGTTAAATCAGATCTTTGGCCTAATAATAATTGGTAACATTTTTAAATGCTTTTACAAGTGAAACGAGCACAAGTGTTACTTACACATTCATTAAAGGTGTTTAGTAGATGAACATTTTTGTGAACCAAACGTAACGGATAATATTGAGCTTAAACAAACTGGGAAATAAACAATATAAACAACACTTACATACTCGTTAGATTTTTGACGAGGCCCTGGTTTACATTTTTGAAATTTTCAAAGCTACCTACCCCAATGGTCAAAATTCCCAAACTCAAGAGATCGGTTATCTTCATAATATCATGTAGAGAACACGTCACGTTTTGGGGTAAGCAAGCTCCTTTCATAAAAGAGACTTCACAAAAATTTAGGATTTTACTTCGTAGGTAGAGCATTATCTCTTCCACACACTGTTCACAAATAGCTTATTCTAAAACGCTTTCTTCGTATTTTCGGCGATGGCCTTCCCTTTCGCTCGCACTCATTGTCAAGTTTACATGAATGACAGAGAAGGCTACATTCGAAACAACGGAAACAGACTTACGTAATATTTGGGCCTTTGAGTGGTAGTAATAAGAAATATATAAATATATCTCGATCTTTTAGGTGATTAACATTTCCAAGGAGATATCTTTTTTTATGAATTGGAACGAGGCTTATGTTTTTTTATAGTCTTTGGTAGACCGCAGTTTACGCGAATCATACAGATTGTTCTTCTAATCAGTCGCCATAGAATGTATCATTACAAAAATAAAAACTTATTTATCATAAAGATATTGATGTATTCTCACTAAAATATTTATGATCACATAGTGAAACATTTAAGTCATTTCATACGACAAGTGACTACAAGACCAGAGGAAAAGTATTACAAAACCAAAGCTAGACACTTTTCAGTTTTTATATTCAATACATCTGTATTGTCTATGACTTCACAATTGCATTTCCACAGTGCTAAGAAGAAAAATGAGAATTTTTCCGACACATCTATAGTTAAACTTACGAGTATCTTAAAAAATATTTTCGTATCTTTCGCTACCCAATCTAATTCGACTAATAATTTTAACGCCAAGAGGTTTGTCGTCCCGCGTGACTAGACGCGAAGGCACAAATGAGCGAATTAACACGTAATATACATTCAAATACTAATATTTGGCTTTTTAAATACTATATAACACATACATAAATTGATAAAAAGACAGCTGGGAAATGACACACCAAATTTACAAATTGACAGCCGAATCAATCGTTTAATCAATTTAAATTCATTCTTTAGGATTTCATAAATGTTTGATTTCATCCTCCAATATCTAAAATGTTACTCCATCTAAGAATGATCCATAGATCACCCATTGATAACAAGAATAGTGGAGTGATACACTTTTTACGGATTATTTCGCGATGTATTTGCACGGACGAGAGAAATGAGATGTAAATAAATCGTTAAACCCCCTAATCCGTGTGTGTCGCTTGTTAAAGAATCTTTCGCAAGGCTCCGACGAAATAGACATATTTATTTCTAATCCAACTATCTTCAAAAAACAATTTAAAACTATTCTCCATGAGTATAATAATGATTTAACTTATCTTAATTTTTAGTGTTTCATGTAAACTTTAAGACTTGCATGAATAAAAATGTTTTTGGTAATACTTTAACAAAATATGATCTAACTTGAAACTCAGATACATACTTTGGGTTATCTAGCGCATACGTATTCTTGTTTCATCATATTCAATAAACTTACCTGATTGTGACCTTTTTTGTTTCTATAATAAATAAATAAAATAAAATAGAGAATCCTTAAAAAGTGTATCACTTGAATGTCTAGTGTCCGCGTAAACAGAAACCAATATAACATGAAGTTAGAATCAAATGATTAATTATGCAGATTTAACAACGGTAAAAATATTATTAATTATGGTCATGAAAAGGTAACAAATTATAATACATTTAATCATGTAAGAGTTATAAAGAAACAATGCATCGATAAAGTTAATTCACTGAAGTGACACAAGATGGCCTCACAGTACTTAAATAGAGAGATAAGAAAATTCTTGGGTTAAATGTATAGAGCCAATTGCACCATTAATTAAGACAAATAAACAACCCCATTTTCAATACTGGTATGTGCTAAAATTCATACGAGAAATCGATTTATCGCATGAATTTTATCGATACGAAACACATATACCAACTCCTAAAGCATTATTAGTGTCAATCGATTTGTAAGCACTCAAAAATTGACGAGTAATTTAAAAAACTAAAACTACATATCGATATCAGTCATAGAGAATAGGAAGCTACAGTAAAATCACAAGATAGAAATTATGCTAGACCGTAAACTAAAAACTAATGAACGACACTAAACCTTATGACACATACGCATAAGGACGAAAACCTCTTGAGCGTAATCTATTCGCTAGGGTTCGGGCTTTTAAAAAAATATCTATGTCTAAAACTATGTTAACGTTACGTAAACAAATATCATTTACTATTTGAGAGCTCGTGGTGTCTGCGCGGACGTGATCCCGGGACCTGAAAATAAGGTTGAATATAGTTAGAAAAAAAATGGTATAAGCAAAAATTTAAATTGTAGCAAGCAAGAACAAGGCTGCAGCCTAAGAAGCTCTTAAAGAAATTCGGACCAACGAGTAAGTGTCACGGTAGCTCAATTGGGAGAGCAATCGCAATCGGTGAGCTCGCTCCATCGTAGACTCAGTCTTGGCTCGTTGGGCTTAGTCTTGGGTCAAGAGCAAACCTATCCCAAATATAAATAAAAAAAATCGCCCGGCTTGCGAGAGGTGCGGGTTCGAGTCCCGCCTGTGGCAGTCCATTTTTCTTTAAGTGTGTTTTAATTTCACAAAGCAAGAACTAATAATAATCGCATAATACGCGTGACATGACACTTAACGTTTCAGAGACAACCCGGAGGGGGTACTTCCTAACGATTCGTTCGTATTTTCGGATCTAGCCAGCGCTTTCGCTCGTACCGTGAAGCTTGTAAGAGTGACAGGGATGGCTACATCCGAAACTACGGACAAAGGCTTAGAGAGTAGGGGGGCTGTGTCCACGAAGGGAGTAGTAGTAGTAGAGTAGAGGCGCAGGGCCCCTAGGCAAAGATTCGTTGACGAAACTTAAAGTCAAAAAATAAAAATAAAATACATTAGTTACGACCAACGACTATACAATATTACCTTGTCTAGGGTCCGGTAAATACCTAAAATATCTTAGGAAATTGCATATGCACGAGTATTGGCTTTTAAAGAGATCACAATTCGAGAGTTTTTGGTTCTGGGGTTATAGGAATCCGATATTCAATTAGTTTTTTAAATGAATCTTCTTGTGTATGACGGCGATAGCGCTCGAAACTCAAAATAATAAAGTTGTTTTCTTTTATTATGATTATCGGTTCTTGCTAGTAGTTAGTAAGAAAAAAATATATAAAATGAAATATATAAAAATGGATAAGTTACCTGTTAATTTTAATTTCTTATGCATGATTGGTTAGTGCAGAATATTTGTTTCCAATTAATTTATTCAATTATATATTTGTTAAGCGCATTTTTTTACATAAAGTAGTATTATTTATTCCAAAGACAGTGAAATACATGCAATAATAACATTTAAGAATGGAATGATGACAAAAGGAAATTTAAATGTCAACTTGAAGCTAATACAAAATAATAAACTTTTTGCATCGCCTCCATTATAAGTGTACAAATGTGCCTGACCTGAAACAGGCAGGATAATGAAAATAAAATATAAATAAAAAACATATATACATGCGTCGTTAGATATATAAATACATTTTCGCTTTTAGATGGGCACACCAGCAATAAATATTACAAACTTAAGAAACAAATAATTTTGAAAATACATAAGCAATCATTATACTAACGTTACCATTACGCTTATCTCTAAAAAAATGTTTTTTCATATGTGATGTGACATTGATAGATTTTTCTGAGATTGAGAGACAAACAAAGCATGAGAACAGTATTTTTATACTGGTAAAGTTAGCGTTTACAGATTCGCATCGCACGCATCGTACGCATCTTACATAACGGATTTTAGTTTTCTCGCATAAAAACTCACGCAACAGCGTCCATTGATCCGCACCATATGGACCGCCTACGGCAATGCCTACCAATGACGTCATACGGAATGCCGATCAGTGCCAAAGAGGCATCGCCAATCCGACTACCACCTTCGCATCTTCCGATGAGACTATCAGTAAAATGCCCGAATAAAAAATTAGGTACCCGAAAAATTAATCCGTTTGTGCGATACGTCCGATGCATACGATGCCGACCTGTGGACGCTCACCTTGAGTGTATGTGTACCTGGGGTACAACACATACCTCAGGTGGCGGGCTCGTTGTGGTTCGCCAGAGAGCCGTCCCACGCCGCTTCTTTGTGAAGGGCCGCCTGTCGCTTCTTTTCTGTAAAATCATACATAAAAACTTATTATGAACATTAAAACATTCTTCAGGCAAACAAGAGCATCCATATAGCATCTTCCATCTTTACGACTTCAACTGCTTCTACGAGTACTACAACTGTCTTTTAAGACACAGGTTTAATCCTACTTTAGTTGGAAGGGACATTCTTAAGATTATCACGATTGTCAATCATAGTTCTAAGAATGAAAATTTGTAAATCTTTACGTTTTTGGTGAA
The DNA here is from genome assembly GCA_963921415.1 of Pyrausta despicata. Taxonomy (NCBI): domain Eukaryota; kingdom Metazoa; phylum Arthropoda; class Insecta; order Lepidoptera; family Crambidae; genus Pyrausta; species Pyrausta despicata. The sequence continues at coordinate 10,908,580 of OY992864.1, forward strand.
TAAATAATTTATTTTTATTATTATCAAAGAAAGAAAATGTGTATAAGCCTGAAAAGGCAGAATCGAGAGAAGCTGTCGTGTTTTTATATCTTTTTTGTAAAATTGCTTATCCCATACAAAATAAAAAACTTACTTACAGAACTTCGAACTTGTCAAGTCGCCAATTTGTATTAAACAGGGCTACGACTTGGATCAGACCACTTCTGTCGCTTGCACATCTCTAGACGTCGTTTAGCATCGGTAATCATTTCTACGAGGCTTCATATGAAGCCATTCATATGATACTTAGACAACGCCGGAACCGCACTGGCGCCGGGACGAGGCTGCACGCTTACAGCCAGAGGCGGCGAGATGAGTGTGCGGTGTTAGTCGGCTCTGCGGCTCTTCAGCGTGATGTTTATTAGTATACGCGCGGTTTCCGTCCAACACCGGTGCAGTTTCGGGGTCGTCTACATGTAGTTATTGAGTTTCAACGGTAACTGACCCCGGGCCAGCGTGATGAGGCGTCTCTCTTCAGCCCGTTCCTGCCGCGCGGTGCTGAGCCGCACGCCCAGCGCGCCCGACACCAGCCGCCGCGCCAGCGCCGTGCACGTCTCTGGACGTTGTCTGGAAACAATAATACATACGCTGTTATGATGGCACAAGTCTTAGCGTTCCTGCAGACGAAGCCGCCACCTCTATGTCGCCGCCTCGTTACACTGTACACATGAGTCGCGCAGCTCCCTCAACCGCACCGCCAAAGCGCCGCTACCGCGCTGTTTCAGCGTAATAGGCTAGATGACACCACCAGTCGTTGGAAAACTTTTTATTATCTGTCAAAAAGGTCTGCCTCCATAGATAATAGGAAAACAAGAACGTGGCGTCACGGTCATATATTAGAAATCGGAGTCAATTGACCAAATATTTCTTGAGTTTTGTGTGTTTAAAAACTGGTTTCTACAGCTTTCTGGAAATATACTGGTTGTATTAACTACATAGGGGCTATGTTTTTGAACGTCATGGTCTTGAAAATATTAAAGAGTTGTCATCATGCCTACTGTCGTATGATACTGTTGCATATACATTGCTGATTACGGAGATAGCACGTGACACTAACCAGCAATGCATATGCTACAGTATCATTGAATGGTAAAATTACGATTAGACAGGGCGGTGACGATGCGGTACCGGGAGCTGCGCGACTCGTCTATGAACGCGGCGGCGGCACGACGTCGGAGCGGTGGCAGCCTCGTCTGCAGGAGCGTTTAGCCGTAAATAAATAAATAGCCGATATAAGTTATACATAGTTCAAGCTCCTCCATGTCGCGCGAGAGGACATGAAAGTATTCCTAGCGGGCGGTTTGTATTGAGTGGTAATACTAACTAACATATCACACGTATTTTCGAGTCTATAGGGAGTGCTCCGTAAGCAGGCCCCCTACTCTGTGGGCTGACGATATGGGAAGCGCAGTACCGACTGCGGTTGAAATCCTTGAGGGAGGCCTATGCTCAGCAATGGACGTCAAAAGGCTGATATGATGATAAGGGAGCACTAGGGATTGCTACATCCTAAACTACGGACAACGGCAAAGAGAATAGTGCCTCTGGTAGTGGACGGGACGCTACTCACCTGTAGGGCTGCAGGAACTCCGCGCACTTCTTAGCCTTGTTCCTGGACTCAAGCGTGGCTGCGTGGAGAGGTCGACACCGCACTAGAGGGCGCTGTGCTGATAGCACCTCAGCAGCTGAAATAAGACAATGAAACTGTCATTTTGAGGACGGGATATACCTTATAGTAGTGTACTAGTGGCCGCCCGCGACTTCATCCGCGTTCAAGGCCTGTTCGTGTAAAGGGAATACCCCTTTAGCAGTATCTTGAACACTGTCGAATAGCATTCAGAGGTTAATTACTTTTTAGGCTGACTGGACACGTTCAGTCGACTCACAACCCCAACTCTTGCCTAGAACATCGCCATTACTTCGCGGATGTCTAATAATAAACATTGTTTTTAGAATGGAAAACTATTTTTGATCTTCTTGTGTTACACATTTCTTAATTATGTATACTAGATAATAATATAGAAATACAAATATACAACGACATCACATACATTGATCTGACGCCGTGGTAAGTAGCTTAAGCACTTGTGTTACAGATATCAAAATCAACAGTGGTATTACAAATTAACTTAAATAAATACATATAACACCCAGACCAGTACAAACGGACATGTTCATGCACACAAATGTTTGTACAGTGCGGGGATCGAACCCGCGACCTCTTGGCTAATAGTCAACTTCTTAACCATTACACCAAAGTGGTCGTCGAGAACATTGCATAGCATTTGTATTGATTGTCAAGAGCTCATTCATTATTTTTCAGCGGATGATCCTAATTCCTGCCTCATCATCATGTATGTGAGGGGGCAAATAAATAACACTATTCCATATAGATTTAAAACTCAATTAGTTGTTTCAACTTTCCAGACTTTCCTAGGCGCTTGGAACGTTTCATCGCACTCCAATATTACGCGCTTCATACGGTCGAGTCACGCAATCGATTTTACTTTAAACGTATGTAATGAACTAATAATTACCGATAAGTCTAAGAAGAATATATTTTTTAAGTTAACGCTGTAGATACTGTGATAGCCTGAAGCTATACATTGATTTTAATCGGCTATGCTAACCAAGTTCTGTATAGTATTCTAGCAAACTAGCGGCAATCTTTTTAAATACGACATACGACCACAGCTATCATCTTAAGTCGAAAGAAAGAGAAGGAAGCCGGCTAGCCGGAATCATCGCGGCACAGCACCGACACGACCTGAACACCCGCTGCGACCGGAAGTACGTTCGACGCTGCTCTACGTGTCCCGCCCGCTTACATTGGTCTACGACGGTCGAGAACCTCGTAGACCACGTACGTAAGAAGTCCAACTTCACCCTGAGGGTCGAACGGTTGGGATCCCGCCACAAAGTGAATTTTAATTCATTTGTGGTGAGGGTACCGACCCACCATCTAGCGACCTTCGTGAAGGAAGATTTCTGGCCGCAGGGCGTCGTGTTTCGGAAGTTCCGAGGACGGCTGCCAGCCGACACCGCGCGCTACGCATCTATTCGCTGACGAGTGTGATTTGTGTAAAATATTTTAATTAGATTGAGTAAATTTTATTATTTGTATGTATGTTAGTCTGTAAGGTATTTATAATATGGGCCAGTATTTTTTTTAAATCTGTAGCCTGGAATAGAGGAATTATTATTATTATTATTATTTAACATCAAAAAGAAATTTCTATTGGAAAGGTGTCTTGCATAGCGTAGAAGATTTTTAGTTTTAATTTATTTTAATTATTATGTAAATTGGAACTTTTTGGAACTTTTTTTTTTCAACCAGTCAACTGTCCGTCCAGTACAGATATGTCCAGCATATTATGTATTCCGTTAATAAAAAGAAGAACCAACGGCATTCAAGGAAAGTTTTAACTAACGTGGTGACAGTGAAAAAAAAATCATTTACATTCAATTAGACTACGACCAAATAAGCAAATAATTTCACATTGTAAAGAAATTTGCATTGTTAATGCTTAAAAATAAAGTACTTTGCAAATAAGAGCAAAATACTAACTACAAATGAAAACATCAGCAATTGTGATTGAAGGTAACCTCCACAGGAGCAATACATTCCAAAAATAAATTGATGAAATCAACTGCAATATCATGCTAGTCATACAAGACTCCCGCTGTGATAAGCGGTCGAGCTTTTATAATTTCTTCATAATACGAGTATACGACGTAAGTAACAAAAAAGGCCAGAATAAGAAACACTCATGATGACTTGTAACTCATGATTGTAGGATCGTTTCAGAAGTGAAAACCACGTTTATTTATTTATTTATTTAGGGATTATAAACAAACATGTTACATTAGATGACTTAAATATAAACTTATGTAATATAAATAGTAACATATCCTACCACATAATCCACATATAGGCATGACAAATAGTACAGAGGCAGGGTGAAATGCGCGAGTATAAGAATTATACAATATTTTACACAAACATAATTAATAATGATTTTGTTAAGTAAAAAACAAATATAAAAAATATGATATTAAATTTGATAGTTTTAGGGTAAATAGAATAGACAATTTCTTAAACAACGAATTTTTTAAGTAACTTGAGTTAGCAACACATTTAAAGCAAGCTTTTTAAATTGTGAGGGATTCTGGGAAAAATCGAGGTTGTGGAAGAACTTGTTGAAGTCGGATAGCAGTCTGTACAAGGGGGCTCGCATTCCAGCGTTTGTTTTACAAATATCGACATGAAAAGTCCTATAGATACGCGCACCTCTGCGCAGGGTGCAACGCGGGACGCTGAAGTGGATTAGGTTGTTAAGAGTAATGCAATCAATTCTGCCATTAATCAGGTTGTACAGAAACATCACAGACAAAAGCAGACGTCTTGATTCAAGGCTCAGGAGATTGCATTTCTTCAACAACTGTTCATAAGGGGCTTGAGAACGAAAGAACTTAAAGTTGACTCTTCGAAGAAATTTGCGTTGAATTTTCTCAATGGACAAAGAGTATTTCCTATAAAACGGATTCCAAACTGGCACGGCATATTCAAGCTGTGACCTCACCAGTGTACGGTATAGATGTATGAATGTTACTGGTTTTTTAAAGTTATCCGTAGACCTTGATATGAAACCATACATCTTGAAGGCTTTGCTAATTACCGAGTTCACATGTATGTCCAAGTTGAGCCTAGTGTCTAGTACAACGCCTAGGTCTCGAATTGCAGAAACTCTAGCTAAACTGTTGTTATTCAACTTGTAGTCAAAAATAAGAGGGTTTTTATTTTTGGTAAAACTTATACAACTACATTTAGGTGTACTCAGAAATAATTTGTTGGCTTTACAATACTCCGTTAGTGTTTCGAGGTCGGACTGAAGCAGAACGCAGTCATTAAAATTTTTTACTTTTCTAAAAATTTTTAGGTCATCGGCGTATAATAAAATTTCAGTGTTGTTAAAGCATTTTTTAATGTCGTTTATATACAGAAGGAACAGCAGAGGACCAAGAATAGATCCTTGGGGTACACCTGAAGACACAACAACATTGACCGATTCCAGTCCGTTAATTGCGACCCTCTGTGTTCTTTTTATTAAGTAGGAGGAAAACCAACGCAGCAGGTCACCGCGAATCCCATTGAACGCTAGCTTTTCCAGGAGCAACTTGTGATCCACCTTGTCAAAAGCCTTTTGAAAGTCCGTGTACACTGCATCAACTTGTACCCGTTTATCCATGCAAGTGAATAAATTGTTTACAAATAACGTTAAGTTGGTAGATGTAGAGCGGCGTTTAACGAAACCGTGCTGTTCAGGTATTAAAATGTGGTGCAGCAGCGGGTATATTTCATTATGAACAAGTCGTTCGAAGACCTTCGATAGGCAAGACAGAACAGAAATGGGCCGGTAGTTTTCAACATTGCGTGCATCACCGGCTTTAGGGACGGGAGTGATGAAAGCTGTCTTCCATACACTCGGAAAATTTCCTTCTCGCAGACATTTATTAAATATAATATGTAAAGGGTAACTAATGGTTTTATGTGTCAGCTTAAGAAATAATGGTGGTATACCGTCCGGACCCTTACCTTTCGAAGTATCCAGCGTGCTTAGCACTTTACTTATGTTGTCGAGAGAAAAACTGATTTTAGAAATAAGGAGGTCGCCATCTTTGCTATCCGAGTATTGTGTGTCAACAGAGAGGTCCAGTGTTGAGGGTTCGTAAACGGACATAAAAAACTCGGAAAACAGATTACAGATTACCTTGGGGTCACTTGAGATGTTAGTCTTATAGAACATAGTCGAAGGGTAATTCGTTGTATTTTTACGGTTCCTAATATAGGACCAAAAGGACTTAGAGTTTGTACATATGCTATTCTCGACACTCTCAATATACTTAGCGTAACAAATAGAGCATTGATCTTTGAATCTGGAACGAAATAAAGAGAAAGTTTCATAGTCGGAGATATTCCCATACGTTTTCCATTTTCGCCAGGCTCGTTCCTTGTTGTTATATATGTGCCTCAGAGCTGGAGAGAACCATACAGGGAAACGAGAAGACTTTTTGTTTGAAAAAGGTACGTTATTCTTAATGATTTGGTTGATTTTATCATAGAAGACATCAACAGCTGCATCCGAAGTGAGGTCAGCGAGCAACAAGGACCAGTTGATTTTTTCGATATTGGCATTGATGTCTTCGTAATTACCTTTGTGGAAGTTAGGTTTAGGTGGCTGATACCGTTGCATGTGTTTGGAGTGCAAATTAACAAAAGTAAGCGCGTAAAATGTAGGGTGGTGGGGACTAGCAGGTACCAAGGAGGGACATGTAGTTAAGTTACTTTCAATGTTTGAAATAAAAAGGTCAAGAATACGTTCGTTATCGTTTTTTATTGTATTTAATTGTTTAGCATTTAGTGTATTTAAGAGATTAAAAAAATTATATGTAATAGAAGTAGGGGCGCTAGTCGGGGCAGTCAGAAGAAAGGTTGACCAGTCAATTTGAGGTAGATTGTAATCACCTATGATGAAAAATGATTCCGCTCCTTGGTCATTGAGAAGGTTTTGTAGCATTGTGAAATGGTCTAGGTATATGTCTTTGGTAGATTGCGGAGGAAAATAGACAGCGCTGATGTAGTGCCTTCTGTCTAGGTCGAAAGCCGGTATAGATACAAAGACGTGTTCGATGGCTGAGGTGCAGTGATTCGTAGGTACAGCGACTGGTTTGAGGTGTTTCGCAACAGCTATAAGAACTCCTCCACCGTCACACTTATTAGTTGCTTGTCGATCGCGATCGCACCGAAAAACGTTGTAGCGAGCGTCGATGAATTCGTTATTAGATATTTCAGGCACAAGCCATGTCTCCGTCAAAACAATGATGTCATAAGCTGAAGAAAGAATATTCATGTAAATTGTATGTTGTTTGGTCCTTATGCCTGTACAATTTTGATAGTACATGGTAAGACCGCTATCCATTCAACGAGAGCAGCGAATAAATAAGTGTTACTAATGCAGTTTTTAATGACTGTTTTCCCAGTAGAAAAAAAAGTTGTATATTTATGGTATACAAGGTATATTTTTTTCCTAAAATCCCTAAATAATCATAGCAAGTATATATTGCGTAACAGAAGTACCCAATCATAAAAAACATCGCGTGGAGTCCCAAAAGAAATGAAAAATGAGACGCGACAATTAAAGTAATCAATACAAAATTTATGAAGAATAGTAAAAAAATACATGAAAAATAATTAAGTGATAGTGAAACAATATGAAAATTAGGTACGCTTTTCAGTACTGCGAGACCTGCCAGGTTGACCATGCTTGCATGTGACCTTCTCAAAGTCTTGTTCCGAGCGTATAGCGATTGCGGGAGCTGTGTCAGCTTCGCGAACGAGTATGGTAGCGTTTTTAACCCAGATGTATTTAAAGTTGTTTTTTCTGGCGACTTCTTTGCAGACTCGAAATAAATTTTTCTTTTTCAGAGTTAGGTGCTCGTTCATGTAAACGGTAAGTGGCGTGCCAGAGACACCCAGCTCATTAGATTTTACTTCTTTGCGCTTCCGAAATGCGCTCAGGACGTTGTCTCTCATAATTCGGGATTTTAACTTTAGAATAATGTTTTTGGGCTTTTTGTCGACAGAGCTCGCATGAGGGACACGATGCACCGAGACGATGTCCTGTTGGGATATGGGTAATTTAATAAGGTTTCCAACTGATTCCATTATTCCTATGAGGTTCTCGTTACGCCTTTCCGGAACATTAACGATCTCGATATTACACTGTCTCGCTTGCTGCTCTAAAGCATCCAGCTTTGACTCCAATGCTACTATTGAAGAGTCGCACTTTTCGAAGTTCTGAGCGTTCCCAGACAGGTCCTCAACGCGCTTCCCAAGATCAGTGGTCTCATCCGACTGGAATTGGGCTGATGACTGGAGTACGGTTATTTCTTTTTCCAATGTATTTATGCGTTGGTTCATGCAGGCCTGTTCCAAGCGAAGTGACTTGAGCTCTTCTTTGATACCGGTGAGAGCATCTTTGATGTCGGATCCTACGCTTTGTATACTGGTTTCCATATCGTGACGCCAGGCAGCCAAGGTTGTCTTTAAGTCGCAGTAGAAATTGTCAAAGTCTTTTTTCCAAGGCTGAGAGTCATCGCGCCGCTCGACGGGATCAAAAACGACCGGGGTACTGACGTCGAGAATTGACTCATCGCAAGACATGGTAGTCTCGTTCAGAGGTTGTGCGAAGTTTTTACTGACAGGTGTGTCAGGTCCCTTACGCCGGGTACTGTTGGCACAAGAAGGGCAGTACCAGTTAGCAATCAAATTACTTTTGTTTTCTTTATAGTAAGCAGACGTCATGTTTAAGCAAGCATAATGATATAGCCCTTGGCAAGGATTGCATCTTATTAAGTCGTCCTTTAGGATAGGGTTATCGCAAGCACGGCAGTTCATTTTGTTTCGAGTAAAAAAAGCGAGCGCAGCAAATCAATTAATAGGCGATAACGTAAGTAATGTTAGCGGGCGACAAGCTGTCTATTTGCAACGAACTGGTTCCAGTGTGCGAGTGGGAGCGTAGACGACAACCGGAGCGGTGCGAGCGAGAGGGATGAGTGATGCGCTTACGCACTGATGACGCACTAACTCCTTGAAGGGGCCAATGACCGCAAGCGGTGACGTCGTCTCGAACAACACAGCTGACCGTTGAATGCACCGTTCGTAGCCACAACAAATACACTGATTGTACGAAAGCACTAGATGTTTGTTTAAAATTAATATCACGGTCAAATAACCCACAACTAGGGCTTCAAAACTGGATAACTTCCCTAGCAGAATTTTAACTTAGAATAGGCTTAGCAACAAAATATGTACGGAGCGAATTTAAAACGGTGATAACGCTTGGAGCGCCCTCCGCGTTCTTGCTGTAAACTTATTTATTATTTCAACTGACACAAATCACACTTTTCTTATATTATTACACACCGAGAATTTTAATTATAAACACCAGAAAAACAAATCAATATCGATTCGGGCAGAATAACGTTCTATATTAAGACTACCGCTCTAGGCGAAGACTCTGAACAGAATGGCCGCATTGCCTGCCGTTGTAACTTACCGGGCCGTTGCAATCCCCACTCGGCGGCAAGGTGGGGTGCAACGGCTGTGACGTCAAAGTACTGTGCGAGTCAATAGAGTTCCATAATAATAGATATTCTATACTGATAAAATTATTAACATTTGTTAAAGTACAGTTGAATAATTGATAAAATCAATATGTATTTAGGAATATAATATTATAATTGCTTACATGATGAATTTGTCTTTTCTCTTTATATAAAATTTTTGTGTCACAATGTCTTTGAGTATTTATCTGAATGGAGACGGCAAGGACGGGCGAACCCCTCTGCCGAAGTACATTGGCCATATGACCATGCGCGTTATATAAAACTAGTTCACGCAGCCGCGCCGCCATTTTGCATCGTTTCTTGTCGCGAGTAAGAGCTCCTAAAAAATGGTTAATTGTGCAGTTTCCTGGTGTAAAAGGCGATCCAGCACTTCAAATCTTCGAGAACATGGCGTTTCTTATCATATGTAAGTACGAAATAACCACTTACGTGTTGTATTTGTTAAAAATTGGAACCATTTTCATGACGTTAACGATAGCAAAACGATAGTAATACGATAGTAGCGATAACGTGGTACGGGGCATAGTGCATAGTGCTGGGACATCGTGAGTGAATGAGTTATCTTTTATTATTCATTATTCATTCACTGCACACCAGATCGGACTATTTTTTACTAGGTAGTATAAGTATCTAGTTATTAATAGAAACTTAAAAGGAATTAACTTGTTTACTTAGTGTTATAGTAACAGAGTTATAATATAAAAATTAAAAGTTTTCCGCATTAGTTGAAAAAAAAAGAAAAAAAATTGTTCCCTATGTAAACTGAGTACTGATTTCAAAACCTGACACATTAACAGATGTTATTGTATTAATAAAACCTAACGACTTTTACCCGACTGCCCCAAAAGGGGCTTATGTTTTTCAAATGTTTGTAGGTGGATTCCATAGATAGGCACGGCCTGCAGCCTGAATGGCTTGTTGGCATGAGAATAACGCTAGATTTATCTTATTTGTTTGAGTGACACTAGGGTAGGTAATGTATGAATAAAAAATAAAACAAAATGACTGAATTTTGGCGCCATTTTTATATTATATCGTCGATTTTTTCCTCCGAACCTTTTGAGTAGTTTATCAAAGTAAGGGGAGTTTTACGTACATTATAAAAATCTAAACGAGTTTTATGATTAATTGTAATTTTGAATAAAAACGCGACAATAACAACTGAAAAAAATATATGCCCCACGTCATACATAAAATGTAACTTTTTCTGAAAAGCTAACACTTTGGGGCCGTCCAATAATCACGTGATTTTTTTTTTTAGTACCTACAAAAATTATATTTTTTTTAAATACGTGTAAAATACAGGTATAATTATCTTCTAATTTTATTACAGAAAATTAAAGACTACAAAAAATAAATACTCGTGATTTATTACTACACCCCCCTCCCCCCTTGTGATATTTCGTGATTTTTTATGGACCCCTCTCCTCCGTTTCGAGCCTCACGTGATTAATGGACAGCCTTTTTTTAACCGACTTCGAAAAAAAGAAGTAATCAATTCGACCCGTACGTATGTAAATTTTAAACAAGTGTGCCAAATTTTTAAAGTGTATGTATGTATGTATATTTGTACGTTTGTCCTCGGATTTCTCCGAAAGTATCCTCAGATTTATTTTTGAAAGATTTATTTAGAAAGATTTATTGGTCAGATTTTGACCTTTCTTTTTTGTTTGGTTACACTTGCGCCAACTTAGGGATCAGCACTATTTTTATCAAAATCGGTTCAGTGGTTCAAAAGATATCGGTTAAATATAAAATCTTTTAGATTTCACTCGTGTAATTTTTTATTTCCCATTGAGTACCCTTTACATATTTCAGTAAGTATGTCTTTGCCTTCAACAGATTTCCAAACGATCCTGTGATAAAAGAAAAATGGCGAATATTTTGCGGGAACATGCCCACTTGGACACCAACACGTAATAGTGTGATTTGTTCTGATCACTTTACATCGGAAAGTTTTGAAGCACTTTCAAATAATAGAAGAAAATTAGTACCAGGGGCTATACCCACAGTCAAGAATATTTCTTGTGCAGAAGAACCTCCTGCAAAAAGGCCTAAACATGTACAAGTGGATACAGAAGTTAAAAAAACTGCGCTCACATCACTTCAACCTAGTCATTCTCTTCTTCAGCCTTCAACATCATACACATCTTCTACCTCGCCACCATCGAAAACACACAGCGGAATTAAGCCTCAGATAACTACGTATAAAACAAATCTACCTCCATCAACAGCTACAACATCTGGCAAGGAGCTTATTGAGACACCAAGAAAAAGAAAATTACGGATGCAGTTGCTAATTAAAAATAAAAAAATTCGAAGACTACAAGCTAAAAACAGATACTTAAAGAAAAAAATTAAAAACCTTCAAGAACTACTTAACGAATTAGAAGAAAAATTATTAATAAATAAAGAAGATAAACTAGTTTTAAGCAAAATTGGTGTGACTGAAAAAGAGCTTCTAAATCGACAAATGAAGAAAACTGACAAGGTCCCTAGGACAAAATATTCACCCGAATTAAGATCATTTGCCCTCACCTTGCATTATTATTCGGCAAAATCTTACAATTATGTCCGTAAAGAATTCCAAACTTGCCTTCCTCATCCGAGGACTTTAACTAAATGGTACAGTAAAATAAATGGGCAGCCCGGTTTTACCAAAGAAAGCTTATTTGCTTTAAAGCTTCGTGCTGAAAAAGAAGACGAAAAAATATACTGTGCACTCATTTTCGACGAAATGAAAATCAAATCACATACAGAGTGGGAGCCTCGAACAAAAAGGTATTACGGCTGTTAACCATGGATTTGAAACAATATCCGACAATTCCGACGTAGCAACTGACGCTCTTGTTCTTTTACTTGTTGCCATTAATAAAATATTCAGAGTGCCAATTGGCTATTTTTTTGTAAAAGGCACAACAGCCGCTCAAAAAGCTAGGTTAGTTTTGGACGCCTTGGCACTTGTTCATGAAACCGGAGTTGAAATCAAATCACTAACTTGTGACGGTGTAAAAGCTAATATTGCTATGGCTGAAGAATTAGGTTGCTGTGTAGACCCTCAAAAATTAGAAACAAGTTTTTTAGACCCGTCATCTGGCCAAAAGGTTTCGTTTTTCCTCGATCCTTGCCATATGTTAAAACTGATTAGAAACACGTTTTCCGATTATGAGTACTTTAGAAATGAAAAAAAAGAATTAATAAAATTTGACTTTATAAAAAGACTTCACGATTTACAAGAAAAAGAGTTATTTTACTTGGCAAACAAACTAAGGGCGAATCATATTTATTATAAAAGCAAAATAATGAATGTCAAGCTTGCCACTCAATTATTTAGTGCAAGCGTTGCAGATTCATTATTATTTTGTCATAAAATGTTAAAGATTCCGAATTTTCAAAACGTTGAACCGACAGCCAATTTTATTCAATTAATGAATGACATCTTCGACATTTTAGATTCTCGAACAAAAAGTCACGGATTTAAAAGAGCCCTCAGTAAAAACAACTACCAAGAAGCATTCAACAGACTTCATGAAGCTCGGAAAGTTATTTTGCAATTATATGTTGATTTGGAAAGTAAAGGAAAATCAATAATGTCACAAAAGAATATTTTAAAATCACCGCGGTACACTGGCTTTTTGGGCATGCTGATATGTATAGAGAGCACTCAAACTTTATTTCACGAATTAGTGCTCAGTGACAAATTGACATATCTGCCTATGCATAAAATTAGCCAGGACCACATTGAAATACTATTTTCGGTGATTCGAAGCCATGGTGGTTACAATGACAACCCCACTGCACGCTAATTTGAAGCTATATATAAAAAATTATTGATTCATACTGAACTGCAAACAACATCCACTGGCACAAATTGCATTCCACTCGAAAAAATTACTATTTTAAATTGTACGTCAGCGATCGAAAAAATTAATAAAAGTATCGCAGTTCGTGGTGGTGAAAATGAATTGCAGTGTGAGTTAACACCTCAAAGTGATGATGAAATTTTAGACGACATTGAAAGCCAAGTGTTTATTTCTCCTTTTGGAGAGAAAGTAATCGAATACATAGCAGGTTTCGCGGCGTTTTCGGTGTCCAAAAAATTAAAATGTCCTACTTGCATAAAAGGACTTTTAGGGCCCGTCAACAAAGAAAGCCTCATATACCAAAAAAGCCGAGGGTACCTAGTATATGCATCACAATCGGTAATAGATTTGTGCCGAACTTGTGAAATAGAGATCCGCAGGAATTTAAATGACAAAAATCAATTAAATTTGAAAGTAACATCTCAATCAATTGTATCAAATTCCTTAAAATATTTTGTTGGGAAAGATTTATTTCCCACCATTGAATACCACACATATGATAACGGATTAGTTAATCATAATTTGGAACTTGCAAATGTGGTAATGGAAAAATATACAGATGTCCGTTTATCATTTTTGATGAAAAAAGTTGACCCACAGAAATGTATTCGCCATGTCTACAATAAACTTATACATTTTAAAAATCAGTAATGAAGGAAAACGTAAGTGCAACGGTAGACTCGTATTTAAAACATTTTTTCTTGTACAGGTTTTGTTTTATTCTTTTATAGATTTTGCATTTTGTCTTCTCACATAATTTGTATAACGTTAGAATTAAATACCTTTTAAGAATTGATGGTTATTTTTTACTAAGCTAGTAATTTGAAAAATAGAACACTTGCTAGTAATTTGTAAAATTTGTATATTATAAAGTGTTAATTTGTATTTTGTATATTAAAAGTTGTGTAAAATTTTAAATTTGTATATTATTTATAGTAATATAAAAATTTGTTTATTCAAACATATAAAATTTTAAAATTTGTACATTATATACAAATTTTATACGTCGGATATGTCGATAATTTTATTACACCGTGTATGTTTTGTTATGCTCTTTTATAGATTTTGCATTTACTTTTGAGTGTATAATTTGTCTAATTTTAGAATTACTTTTTACAATTTGATGGTCATTTTTAAGCTTCGCTAGTAATTTCAAAAATAAAACTTGGTAAAATTTACATATTAGTCATAATTTTCTAAATTTAAGTGTTGTATAAAATTTTAAATTTGTATTTCATATAGTAATATACAAATTTGTATATTCAAACTTTGTAAAATTTAAAAAATTTTACATTATATGGTAATATACAAATTTTATATTACGGATATGTGAGTAATTTTATTATACCCTGTATGTTTTGTTTTGTTCTTTTATAGATTTTGCATTTACTTTGAAGTATATAGATTTTATAAATCTAGAATTACCTTTTACGAATTGATGGTAATTTTTAAACTAGTGTAAAATAAAACTTTTTCTGATACATATTTTTTATTATTATTTACCTTTGTCTATTACATTACGTTTTAAGGCGTAGGGTTGAAGCAAGTGACGCCCCAATCGAAAAACAAATGCTATAGAAAAAGTATAGGTAACTTATTCCATTAAGTGGCCACTTTGATCACATACATAACTATATTACAAATATTAAAAAATAAAATCTGCACTATTTTGGTTTTAATAAATAAAAGACCACGAGTTCTAGTAGACTTCCGGGACTAATCACTTTTATTTAATTTATAATGACACTACACTAGTCTCTTGGCTCAAAAAAATATCAGATTTCATCTAAATTGATCCAATCAAGATTAAACTATCCCTACATTTCTTTATAGTGCCAGACTTTTTCCTTTGTATACTTCTCCATTATTTGCCATTATTTAGAAATAAAACTCATATTCTATAATCTAATCAGTAAAATATATGTATTTATAGAATTCATAATACAAACACTTTTTTTAAAACAAAGTTAATATTTATTCATTCATTCATTCATTACGAATCAAATACTACGCACTCTTTGTGTCACATCACTAGCAATTTTTGTTTGTTGACGTAATCAAATGCATAGATACACGCTAATTAGTCGATGTGTGTGTGCTTTTTTGATTGTGAAGCAGTTTTTCGTAGTGTGTGTTCGTAAACATAAGAAGCTTTTATCTGTGGGTGAATATTAAAATTGTCGTAGTGTGCCGTGCGTGTTACCCTGCCTCCCGCAAAAAGTGGCAGAAAAATTTGTACTGCGTTTTATCACGTGCCGTCTCCTTTCAGATAAATACTCAAAGCACAATGTTCGCTCCGTACTCCTCCGAAACGTCTTGACTGATTCATATGAAATTTTGTGAGCATATTGAGTAGGTCTAAGAATCGGCCAACATCTATTTTTTCATGTCCCTTAGTGATAAGGGTTGTCCACAATAATTTATATGGCAAAACAACGTTAGCCGGGTACCAGTTTAAATATAAACCACTAGAGGTACCTTAACCGTTAATATTGTACAATCTAATCATAAGTCTAGCTTGTAAGAGTGACTAAATGGGCTAGGCTACATTCGAAATCACGGCCAACAGCTTAGTAGAACGAAGTCTTTTAAAGAACAACATCCCAAGTTAAAAGATAAAAAAATAAATAAAATAAAAATTTCACAACAATCTGATTCATATGAAATTTTGTGAGCATATTGAGTAGGTCTAAGAATCGGCCAACATCTATTTTTTCATGTCCCTTAGTGATAAGGGTTGTCCACAATAATTTATATGGCAAAACAACGTTAGCCGGGTACCAGTTTAAATATAAACCACTAGAGGTACCTTAACCGTTAATATTGTACAATCTAATCATAAGTCTAGCTTGTAAGAGTGACTAAATGGGCTAGGCTACATTCGAAATCACGGCCAACAGCTTAGTAGAACGAAGTCTTTTAAAGAACAACATCCCAAGTTAAAAGATAAAAAAATAAATAAAATAAAAATTTCACAACAATCACACCAATTCTCTAATTCCAAATTAAGCTACGAGGCTTGTGTTAGGGGTACTAGACAACGGATAAACATATTTAATTTTTTTTGTAAATAAATACATATTATACATAGAAAACACCCTCACCAGTACAAAAACACATGTTCATGCACACTTATGCTTGTACTGTGCAGGGATCGAACCCGCGACCCTTGGTTTTAGAAGTCCGACCTGTGGACCACTGCACCAGGCGGTCGTCATTGTAGCATAAGAGCAGAAACTAGCATTTTGTTTTCATTTCAAACCAGAGTTGACCTCACATATGGCACCTGCGGCAAATTACATATACCTGTCAAGTTTCCGGAGCCAGTCAATGACCTGCGTGTTTGCCAAATGTTCGCGACGCCACCTAAACACGTTCATGTTTGACATGTGTCATTAGAAACCAGCCAATAATAATTTCAAGGGAAGCTTCGGTTACCGGATGTAAAGGGTCAATCGCTGTATACTAAAATAACGGTAAATTACCCAAGGTATGTTACAGTTGAACTTCTGATTTACATTACAATCTTATCTAGTTTTTGAGCAGGACTCATTCCATTACCCTTTCCAATCACTATAACGAATGTTTAGCAAGGATCTACAGCTTCGATGCATTAAAAAAACCCTTACTTTTTAAGGCTGGTTGTCCTGGGGGAACTCTAAACTGTCATGGTAGAACCCGTAACGACATTAATTAGTGAAAAAAACAGGTAGCTGAAAAAATCTGAACAAAAACTTAAATGTCGAAAAAACCTTGCCAAGTAAAAGCTAATTTATTCTTCCTAAGCTTTTGGGCAACTGCCAGCCAGACAGGAACTGCTATATTGCGTACTGCAAACATAACTGCAAAACTGAATGCCTGCCTGGACGATAGTAATCGTCACTAGCACCAGACGCGGGTCTGGCAAGTCATCAAGACTGAGTTTTGACAAACGGTCAAAACTCAATCGAATTAACAGTTTAATGTGCCCTCTGATTAGAATCATTGCCTGCCAGGATGCTTGAGGGGCTTCAGTAAGCTTCAAGCAAATTAATTGCCAGCGCCGAAAATGCAGGTTAAAATGGCCAGCTGCAGGATAGTTATCAAGCCGTTTAAAAAGAAAGACACCACTCTTAAGTAAAGAGAAAACGATCTACAAACGATCTCTGTACAATATACTAGGATCAAGACTTGACCGTAGATACGATACTTAATGAATACTTTTCGAAACAATATAAATGCTTTATGTAAAAGACAAAGTGCTGCAAGACCTTTTGACCCCACTCATTGGTAACACATTAAGATGCCCCCTTTTTTGACACGGTAAGAAATGCTTTTACGCACGCACCATCACCACTGCCGGGGGGGCAGGATTTCCTGTCGCCCGAAAAAAAGGTACTGGGCATACCCACTATTACTCACTAAAACCTCCGCGGTGTTCCGTCTTTGCCCAATGGCAGTGTAACGAGTACACTGACTGTAGCCTCGACTTCCGTGAATGGAAGATCCCCGTGGCCCTATTTGACCTTTCTCGGTGTATCATACCGTTCAACAGCAGGGCTGCTTATCAGATTTTTTTTTAATTTTCTAGAAACAGCGGCGCAACTTTCGAGCGCAGAGCAAAATCGCAATCGTCCACAACATCTGCACCACTGCATTCTGCATAGCAATCGGCAACCTAGTTTCGGCGCAACCTCGCAAGGTGGTTCGTCGACCCGCGTGACGTAACGGCGCGCGCGCAAGTAGCACGACGCCCGCGCATCGCGAGACAAACAACGGTAGGGTCGGTGCCGATGGTGATTTGGAGATTCCTGAGATTTAGGCTGGGTATTGTATTTTATACAGATCTAGTCAAGCTTAACAGTTTGCCTTAAACATACCTACTGTTTACGTATATCTAAAAAGCAAATGGGGGTATCCGTACATGTTACTGAAGGTACCTGAAATGTTCAGTAACATGCACTGATGCCTCCATTTTATTTTCAGATATTTTACTTAAATAGTAGTGGTGTATACCCATTAATCTTCTAGTATAAGTGTTATTCCTCCATCAGCAACTCTAGTAAGCATTTGACTTGGCAGCAGGTACCAAACTACGGAAAGGGTGATTCGCTACAATCAAATTGCTCAATATGCTTACCACTAAACACACAGACTGACCTTATCTAAGCAATAAATACCGTTAAGTACATAATAATATTCAAATGGATTCAACATTACGACGGTGTAATGCAACCCATAAGCCATCTAAACAGAGGAAGTTTTTTGACCCAACTAATGGTTATGTTACACAACTATGGCTAAATATAAACTGAGAAAGAGATTAAAATCTGTTAAACGCTGACTGACAGACCGATTATGTAGATTGTAGATGATTTATTAAAGACTAGGCGATCACAAACTGCCCTCAATAAACAGGCCATATGCGATTGTAAACTAAACGGGTAAAATGATTGTTGATGGAATCAGGCGTTACTTTGCGAAAATCCTTGACTAAAGCTGAAAAATAAGATTATTTTGCTTTAAATTTCCACTAAACGACGCTAGCGCAGGAACCAAAATACATCCAACTGTAATCACCTGGAAAAGCTAGAGCTGAAAATCGCAGGACTTACAATACCTACAACTCACAACGTGACACAGAACATGCACCTGGATGTTGATAGTGAAGATGTTGGTGTCAGTGTTGTGACACAGTTGTAGATTACAGTTGGATGTATTTTGGTTCCTCCGTTCGCGTCGTTTAGTAGAAATTTAAAGAAAAATAATCTTTTTTTTTCAGCTTTAAAATAATTGTAATTGGCGATGAATATTTAAGCAAAAAGATGTTGAAATTTTAAAGAACAACAAGTGACGGTAGAGAAACGATCAGGAAGGAACATTCTGACTCTTGTCCTTTTGCCAGCATAACTGCACTAAGGAAACGCACACCACATGCAACTTCGTGAGAACTATGGTCCGTTGCAAACCAATAAGATATTTATCGAAAGGAAATGTTTGCGATTACGTATTTTGTAGAGCACTAGTCAAGTCAATCAGAACTGGTTTTGCGACATTCATTAATGCGGACATAAGACTGTAATGCATACTGTTACTTAGTAGCAAGTCATTTGAAATTAAGATGACAGTCCACCGCGAACGGACAGAATTAAATAAAGAACACTCAGAAAAATGAAATATTTGAAAAAAAAAATGGTTTTCTACATTGTCTCCGTCCGGGGATCGAACCCGGGGCCACAGAGATGGCTGCACCTTGAAACCGGTGCGGGCGCCACTAATACAACGCAGGTCGTCTAATATCACTCATCGCAGATCAGAGTTTCCTAATTCAAATATATAAGGTATCAAATATATTAAATAGCATTTCTTGGGGACCTGTTTACGACTGGTAATTTGAAATGAAGGAAAAACTACAACGATTGAATCTGTTCTAGAACCAACAAAGTCATTGAACCGTAAAATTACAGTCTAGTCTTCAACAACTAGGAAGCACTTTACGTATTGTTGCCATCGCAACAAGAAACACGGAGCTCCTAATTGTACATTGTACAGTGTATTTCATGCAATCGACGCTCTACAGATCGTTAGTTTCCTGGTATATTCCGTCAATGCGGAGAAAATCTTCGCGGAAAACAAGTCTGCTTAAGGAATTGTAGAGAAACGAAACGTCTTGATGCGTCTGGTATGCAGGCATGGTTGATCTCAATTGGCAAGTTAGTGCTAGCATAGTTACTGAAAAACCTGAGTATGTCAAAGCAAATAAGTTTTTACACGTATTAAGCGAAATAAGTGTTATTAAGCTACAAGATTTATCAATAATAAATCTTGTAACTCCAATAAAACGTTTACTAAAAATAAAACGATCGAACTGGATTACTGTGGCGTATTTATGAGGCTGTCAAACTTTGTTATGTTTGAGGTACAAGTGAAATTAAAACACACTTTAAAAAAAATGGACTGCCACAGGCGGGACTCGGAACACGCACCCCACGCAAACCGGGAGATTGCTGTCCCCATTGAGCTATCGTGTCACTTTTCACCGTGATAAGAAGACAAGAAAATAACGAGATACAAGTATTACATAAACAGTTTGAAGAATTATTTTCTCAAATACAAAGTGCAACAATCGAATAATACATCTCACGTGTAGCAATAAAATTGTACGTGGATGGATAGGATAACCTAGTGAAACACATTGTTTCGTACGGTGTAGTGAAGAAACGTTTGTTGTTGATGATATGCGTAGTGTATTGTTCACATCAGTTGTTTTATAGCGACCGCAGGGAATAGGCACAAGTTCAAGGCGTCGATGGATGGTGTACTGAATAAAGAATACGACAAATGTCCCAATGTCGGACGCTAACGAAATGGAGAGTGTTGCGAGGGCTAAGTAATGAGTGGTGGCGTTTACTTAAATATACATAAAACCAGATTTTTTAAGTTAAGATGACATGAATGAAACTGTGAAATATTAGTTCGGATCTTCGGAATCGACCATCACGATTATTAACCTTAATGCGCTTTACTGAGCGAAAACTAGTTTCTAGAATATTGATTTCTTAAAAGGTCCTATGTACAAACTAGAACATAATTTTAATAAAATACCATAAACAAACAATAAGCTTCATAAACAAGAAGACCAATCCATTATATAAGACGCTGGACTCAACACAGACCCCTGCACGTTACCCTTGGTTTATTTCGAGCGCAAACACTTGAACTTTTTTTCAAAGCAATATTTTTAATTCGATTCGGCGACCACTTTGGTGTAATAGTCAAGAAGTTGACTATTATCCAAGTCGCCGGGTTCGATCCCCGCTCTGTACAAACATTTGTGTGCATGAATAGTCTGTTTGTACAGGTCTGGGTGTAATATGTATTTATTTAAGTTTATTTGTAATACCACTGTTGATTCTGATATCCGTAACACAAGTGCTTTAGCTACTTACCACGGAGTCAGATCAATGTATGTGATGTTGTTGTATATTAATTTATTCGAAAAAAAAAACAAGGCGAATCCTACTACTATTATAAAGGCGAAAGTTTGTAAGTATGGATGTATGGATGTATGGATGTTTGTTACTCTTTCACGTAAAAACTACTGAATGGATTTGAATGAAACTTTACCACAATATAGCTTATACATCAGAATAACATATAGGCTACAATTCATAAAGAATTTTTAAGATAAAGGCTTTCCACGCGGACGAAGTCGCGGGCGGCCACTAGTTGAATATAATTTAAAGCTTAGACTTATTCTTTACCGCCTTGGTCCAACGTGACTTGCAGTTACAACATGCTATCTCACGATCTAGCCGAAAACTTTACACAACACTGCAACAGCTGATCCATTTACTTGATGCTATTGCAGCATCTTTTACAAACTGACGCAATAAGAAGCACTTAAAAATGTTGCTAAGATCATCAGAGTATGTGGATTTGTGTGGCATTATTTTTGGGATTTCGGTAAACATCACTAAATATAGTATAAAGTGAAGTCGCTTCCCGCGTCTGTTTCTATATCTGTAATATGTATGTATGCTTAGATAATTGGCATGATGACAGCTATCTTAAATATTTTCAAGACCATGGCGTTTAAAAAACATAGCCCCTATGAAGTAATTATAACCAGTTTATTTCCAAAAAGCTGTCGAAACCAATTTTTAAACACACAAAACTCAATAAATATTCAATCAATTGACTCCGATTTCTAGTGACGTCACGTTCATTATTCCCATACAAAATCTATGGAGGCAGACCGTTTTGACAGATAATAAAAAGTATGTCAACGATTGGTGGTGTCGTCTAGCCAATTGAAACTACTCAACGGTTTTTGATGCATTTTTTTTTATTGATAGAGTAATTCTAGAGGAAGGTTTATATGTTTAATATAACAGCGGGTAGGACAACGTCTGCCGGGTGCGATAGTACTAAAATATTAGTACTTGTTTCGAATCACACACATCAAGTGTGTAGATAAGAAATTGCAAAATACCTGTATCAAATGCCACAGTGGAATCATGAATGTAAAAAAAACTATACTTTACAATTTTTTTCCATATTTTGTCATCGTTTCAACTTTCCCTGGACTTTCAAAAATATTTTAAGACTAAAATTATTAAAATCGGTTCAGCCGTTCTCGAGTTTAAGCGAGACTAACGAAGCAATTCATTTGTATATGATATATAAGAGAAGAAGATAAGAGACAAGGAAGTTCAATGAATCGTTTTTTGCCTGACATAATAATCGCCATTATAAGATTATTGCGAATAAACTAGAATTTCACGCATAACACCATCATCCGTAACAAACATAGCGTGTCGGAAAGCATCATCATCATAATTTATGCCACAAATTCTAAAAGATAGAGTTCATTGAATGCTGTTGACCGACAGTTTAACAACTGTTTATTTGCAATTCAACACCGAACACTGTTTGTTTAAAGAATAACGAAACCATTACATAAGCGGCACGATTGGCGCGACCTTAGCACGAATTTCGGCCGCAAACTAAAAACGTTTACATTTGAATCTAATCACGAGAACGCGACCGGAATCTCGGCTAAGCGTTTTAATTAGCGAATTATAAATTTGTTTAGCATGCATATGTGAGCGAATTATTCGTGTTGAAGCAACAAGCACTACAAAAAGAGATTAAAGGCAAGAGCTGAAAAGAAGATCGCTTAATACTGTCAAATAATGATTGATCTGTTACACGAAATGTGGGAAGGTATTTAGCAAATTAGATAAAGACGATAAAACGTGCATCTTGCTTAGTAATATTTTTTTTACCCATACGGGCCATACCCATAATGGGTTTAAAAATCTTGAAACAGTCATCATCTTCACTGAAGATCATTCAAACAGTCATGATCTTCAGTGAAGATGATGACTGTTCTTTCTTTGCCCGCACATTTAGGTCGGCGTATATTGAGAAAGTCACGCCTGTTTTCAAATAAAGTAATAAGATTTTACAATGCTAGTGTGGCTGTGTAAAATCTTAGTACTTATTTGCTTAAGCTGTTTGATTAGATTTCAAGATTGGCTTTAACAACTCCGAACCATTCTTGAATAAAATTTCCAATTTTAGCCACCTTGGAAATAGAGATGAAGTTCAAAATAACTTATCCAAGTTACAAAGTGCTCTTAACTTCGATTCTATCAAGCGATGTCTATCGGCCGCGCATCGTGACGCAAGCGCAGCGTAACTTTGTGTATTGTTACGGCGCGATTCGACGCAACGCCGATAACGCGTTAACACCGCATAGTTTGCTGTCACAATTTGAAGGTTGGCCTTAATCGATTCGACACTCTAACCTTTACTCAAATGTTTGGAAAAGAACGATGAAAGGTACTAGTCAAGTGCAAATGATTTTTGGTGAGTCCAATTTTATTTCTAGCCGTAACAAAATAGTAATAGGCGTATTTGCTATGTCATCGCAGTTCTATGTTCATCACTTCACGTCTTGCGGCTAATTATGTAGACAAAGAAGGTGTTTTTACGAGTGATTATAAAAACGCTCATTGCCAGTCAATGAAGTTGACTGACTGCTCAAATTTGTTTTTTTAACAATAACTTTTGCGTTCAAATGCCAAGGAATCGAAATTATTGCCCGGAATCAAAGAGGTTTTGTAGTTTTTATTTAAATTATAACAGAGCGATTTACTAAACCATACCACTTGAAGAAACTACCGGTAGATTAAATGACAAGTTGAGTGTGTCAGTTCCTGAAGACACAAAAAATCAGCGTAGTTTTTTTTTAATCAAATTCCAAACCATTTATTCCGTCAATAAATAAATTATCGAACAATTTCTTATTCCCCCACTCAGCGGAACGAATTGCGTTTACCTTATGCAACGATATGCGTATAAACCGTCTTTCTCAAACCGTACTTCATTTCACATAGTTTTATTATTATCACACATACTCATATTACAGTTGTACCGACCAAACTATCAGTTCAATCTAACCGCATATTCTATTAACTACGGAGTGAATGATGCTTGCATAATTGAACGTGCTATTGTATACAATACATATCGATCGTAAATAAAAATAAACAATTGGCATGCCGGGTAGTTAATGTACTTTAAAAGTAGGTTGAAGATCTGTATCAGTAAAGTCGTCTGCGCTACTAAATAGACATCGGCTAGCTAGATGGTTGTGGCAAGATTATAGTTTTTTTGCTAATTGTTTAGTTTTTACTTAGACTGCATGCTTATGTTAATATCATATTTTTTTAAGTATAAAATTATACTTCGTGAATGCATTGCTCTCGAATGGTAACCAAAATATTTAAAAGCACAAGAACGCAAGTCACGCTATTAACCGATCCTAGTTTACTTAACACACATTGCTGTTCAAAAATGCCATTGTGCAATCATTCACATACATCAAAGTTGACGTGCGTCCTTGACTCGCGAGCGTAGACAATCAGAATGTAAATGACTCACCAATTTTCGCGCTGCTGAACACGATCAGTGCGTGCGTGTCGTCCACCCACTTGATCTCGAAGCCGGTGTCTTTATATTCACTGAAGACGGACAACAAATCGTTCGTCTTGAACTCGCTCGGAAAATCGTACACTTCCACCACATGACCAAAGTTCTCATCAATAGGACCGTTGAAGAGAGCCTGCCCTCGAGTCTGGTACTGATCGTAACTGTTCTTTGCTTTACTTATGTGGACTTTACCCACAGTTGAGGTCAGCTCTTCTAACAAAGAAGGATCTAGGCACTCCCCACTGTCGTCGAACACTGCATCCCAGTCGTTTTCTTCTCGTTTCAAAGAGACCTTTGCTTCCAATTTCGGCTTCAACTTCTTCGGCTCCGGCTCTTTCACTTCAACTGTCGTCTCAGCCACAACATTTTCTTTGTCTACTTTATCCTCCACCGGATCCGAAATGACTAGGACATCAGAATGAAAACTCTGCTTAATAATACGTTTGCTACTTCTATTTATCTCTTGCGAGGCGCGCTTCAATTCTTTCTTTTCAACATCCTCGTCCTTACTGTATAAATAATCGCTACTATCAATAATATTGCTCTGATCCGCTTCGCTTACAGCCATGGTTGGTTCGGGCTCATTAGTTCCCCAGTCGCTCTGCGTCGGATAGTCTGCTTCAGCGTAATCACTCAAATACCCGCCGCTGTAGAACCCTAGCTGTCCGTCCGTGAAATAATCTCCTATATAAAAATTCTCTGGTACTTCTACGTCGTTATAACTATTATCACTATACGATATTGCACTATCACTATTTGGCACTTGGCAAGCTGAAGGCACGGTTTCGTTATTCGCGCTAGCTTGGTTGCCTATGCTGGGGGCGGTATGAGATCGTTGGGAGCGGAGATGCGGCGGAGTGTATACGTTGCAGAAGTTTTTGTCGATGGATTTCCTTGGTGTTCCGTGTGTGGATTTGTCTTTCGGTGACTTGGGGCACTTGTGGCGTTCAGCGCTGTGGCTCGTGCGCCTGTGGGTCGCCTGTGGCTCAGGTTTCTCGTCGGTCTGGTTGGTGTCGGCGGTGCGCAGTGCTCGTGGTACATACACCGCTCGGTCCGGGCGACGAGGTTTCGCGGAACCAGATCTGTGGACAATATTGATGCTATGAAACACAAGTATTGCAAGGGTTTTTGATAGATCTGTCAAAAGAGCCTAATGTGAGCATTCGGGGTATGTTTGATACGAAATAAGTATCTTAACTGACAATACATAGACAGACACATGTGAAAGATATCTTGCATCAATTAAAGTGCGAATCAATGAAAGTAAGTTTCGAGCATCCAGATTTAAGAATTTTTTTCGGCTTTACTATCTAATCTCCAACAAAAACAGTACAAACCACATTACGAAATTTCGCTTAAGAGATTTCCACCGTCAGCACCAGAAATGACCACAACAATCTGCAGTCACATCAATGACCTCTCCAAGAGCAACAAGGAATTCTTAAATGGCATCACTCATCGGTATATTATCTCATAGCGTTCATAGCCCGGCCGAATACCTCTACAAAATCACGCTCAAAGACTACCATCAGCAACTAAACTGACCGCAAGAATCTGTAATACCATCCGACGACCTCTCCAAAAGCTGCGAACAGCACAACAATGGCGTTTTCGTAGGCTATTATACCATAGCGGTCACAGCCCAGCCGAATACCTCTCACATAACCCGTAAAGGTTAAAAAATGAAGCTTAAGAACCTTCCATCATCACCAAACAAGCAGTTCTACTTATCAACGACCTCTCCAAAAGCCGCAAACAGCACAACAATGGCGTCACCGATCGCCTATTATCCCATAGCGGTCACAGCCCAGCCGAATACCTCTCACGTAACGCGTAAGGGGGGCAAGGCCGAGCGACGGTGCCCCTCTCTCGCGCGACACACTTTCCACCAGACTTGTTTGTGTAATTGCATTTTTGTTTATGATAACTGGCGCTGTGTAATAGATCCAGTTTGTTTGGTAACGTCTTATTGGGCTTTTGTCGAGGATTGTGTGGAGGTATTCATATCCTTCAGCTCAATACTGAGCTGATATATACATACGGGACGCGGTTGACCGCAATGGAATTTTAGCAAAACAAAACGAGAATTTTTGCTAGTCGTTAGAGAAACACTTATTAAAATTCCAAATGAAAGATAATAAGGATTTAAGGATTACATGAAGGCTGTTTGATATTTCCTCAAATTATTGAATATTTTAATACGGTGTTGTTCCGGAAACCCAAGTAAACTGAAATAAATTAATCATGGGTCTAATAGCAAGTTTTTCTAATTCACACTTTGAACTATTTGACATTCTATTCTAAATGATAGACCCATTTTAGCCAAATTGTATATCAACTGCTGATTTAGCCAAATTGTATATCAACTGCTGATTTATCTAGTATATTCTGTATAGGTAGTAAGGAGTATTGCTACAATCGCTCGTGAGGCGTGCACTACAGTTTTGCAACTGAGCGCTGTTGAAACAGACACAGACCACCAACACTAGGTTATAGAGTCGACATTCTATTTCACAACATCGAACAAATTCACTTGGGCAGAAAATAATCATCAAAGTTTTCTACAGTTATGATTAAGATTTATAACTTCTAGTAGGTCTTGTATTAGAGTAGAGTAATTGGAAATGGAGTCACAGAGGAGATGCGGCGATAGCAATTTGGAGTGAGTCATCATTTCCGACCTACATATAAATTTTTACAAGGTTGACCAATCTGCTGAAGGTCGCGGGAAGCCGCTGGATGGAGGGAAACTCAGTACCGGTTTTGGGGGCAGGCCTATGGTCAGCAGTAGGCGTCGAATATGACAATGATATTATTTACCATAAGATTAGCTTAGTCTTAGTATAAAAACTAAATTGTCAACAGTGGAAAACCCCAGTTATTGAGCATTGTTGATTGTATATCCGTTTTGCACACAGATTTTAAAGATAAATTATACGACTGCATTTGATCCGTGAAATAAACGGTTTTATTTTACGTTTCCTTATCATTTCCAATAATGAGTTTGGCAAGCGGTCAAGAAACCAGTTTAGTTAATTCTAAAATGTGATTTATGTTCATCTGATTTCTTCTTGAAACGGAGAGAGAACTAAATTGATTTCCTCACTAATGTAAACAGACTCAGGCGTGACATTACTTTCTACAAATATCAAGAAGGATGGAAAAAGGTACTATTGCTGCCACCAACTAAGTCAAGCTTTCAGTTTAGTTACTTTAGACATTAGACATTTCTCTATCAATTCTTTACCTAAAATTACCTACGACCTCATAATGTTTAATATCGGACATTTACCGGTGAATGCAGCGTATAGTTTATTATACCAGTGTGGACCAGTCGGAGATCGGTTGATCTAAATATAAAGTTTAACGCTAGACTGGCTGCTCTTGACACAATAGCCGCTGCGTCACGCCCGTATTAGCAAGCCGATCTTAGGGTCAGTGGTCCAAGGAACTGAATTGAGCGCTAGTCGGCATTATTTAAAAAATATTATATATTCATAATTAACTTATTCACTCATAAAATCCACACGCACACACATCCTCCACAATATAAAAGCAAGTCTAAATAAATAAAAGTAAAAAAAAAAACTAAAAAAACACGCTTTAATTGCTAAAAAAAAAGAGAAAATAATTCCTGAGAACAAAGAATTTATATAACAATAGAGTATAAAGCGTGGGGTGCCGTTAATGTCGTTTTCATAGTTTTCTATTTAGAGTTATCAATAATAGAATGATTTTAATAGCACCCCACGCTTATGTCAATTCAGTTACATTAGGATTCATATGACCTTATAAGGCGTAAGTTATTTTATACACGTTTGGTGGAACGATTCAGATATTTCTAGGGTCGACAGAGGACATCAATGCGAACATTCCAAGTCCCACGCCTTATTGGGAAAAGTGCGATGGCTGCTAAGTTATTGCCAAATAACGTTTTTTTTGCAAAAGTTATTATTAGACATTGAATAATTTAAAAATAATTACAAACTCCATTGCAATATGTTAAACCTTAGCCAACTGAACATCCATAGAAAAATGATATCGATCTTTACTATTGTGGGGAGTTTGGCATTGAGCAGTAGTAATGTTTCTGCTTTAGCTAATGTTAGTATTATTAATTACTGTATACAATACAACGACAATGTGCAGAAAAGGCAAGTAACTGCAAAGTAGGAAAAAAAACTATGGTCATCAACTAATAATGACTGACTTATAAATATGGCCTAATATTGGGAATAGCGAATGCAGCGCGTGCGCAATATCAGTTCCATTGCAATAAAAGATTTGAATCCAATGCATTTTGTTCCATTGATTGATATATTTTCAAGCACACGATTCGATTATTTATCATCTTGAAGTTTACAGCATTTGTTAGTCAGCATAGGCATGATAACACATATCGTAAATATTTTCAAGTGTTTAAAAATATAAATATAACCTTTATGAAGGTAATAAAACCTATTTATTTTCATGTAGCTGTAGAAACCAACTCTTTCCGATTTCTGATATATTCTAAGGTGACGTCACTTAGGGTATTCCCATACAAAATCTATGGAAGCAGATCGTTTTGACAGATAAGGAAGAGTATTTCAACTATTAATGGTGTCATCAATCTATTAAATAGCGTAGTTGGAAGTAGAACACAATATTTAAGTTAAAAAAAAGTTTGCTTTGATATTATCTCGTGTGTCATGTATAACAAAATGTACGTAAACAATGCATTTTAACTAGTCAAGTTAGCTCAATCCGGTTCACTGCTGAGACATTTTTGCGAAACGAAACGCTCATGTCGCATTGCGTAAAAACCGTTGTTTCGAAACAATCCGTAGGTAAGTGCTGATCAAAGTTGACGTATTTAGTTCACCACCACACACCAATGCGCTCTACATTATCTGTGCATTTGCATAATGAAGCAAAGTTATGAAAGGGCAAAGTTTGGCTTTCTCTATCATATCCCTTTGGACTTCTCTTGTATTATCTAGACTAGGGAGATCAAAATAATATGCAGGTTCACATGATTTGACAAAAGCAACTATAAATAAATCATTAGATAACCTTGATTCTTAAGAAAGACTTAAAGAAATACTGACTAATATTACTTAAGTAATAAGTTTAAGAGTGTACTCAAGAAGCTAGTCACACACACCTCTGATCTTTGGACCTTGAACTAAATGAATACACTACTCGGTAAACTTTTGCAAAAGTACCTAAAATGTAGTGATACTTTTAACGTTTCGCCAAAAAGAAATTTTAACAGTTACTATTTTTGTAACAATCAATTAAGTATGTCATGTTAAAAACCCTTTTCTTTGTTGCTTAAGCAATTTTTTAAACGCGGAATTCCTCATCTCTATTTTTTTTTAATTTTGTGCTCTTTTTTACGGAATCGCGTTTACTTCGTTAGCAGACAGCACGATATTCGTCACATTAACACGATAAAGTCAACCATACATGGGAATGGTGGTGAATAACGCACATTTCCGTCGAGGAAATTCATTTGATCAAGCAATATCAATAGTTCAAGTACGAGTGGATGATAATTTACGTAGCACATGTCTATTATATTAATTTCCTGTCGGCGTGTGACGTATTCCATCGACTACTAGCCTAGATAACTTACTACAAGTATAAATTACCCTTTGACGGTAATATGAAATAAGCACGTATTCAGGTATTGTGCTGTCTAAAGTTAAAGATAAGAAGTGTTCGGTATATTTGAAGAAATACTACCTACCTAAAACTGAAGCATTGACCTCTGATTGACAATTCGATATCAAAATACAAAATTCCGATTAGTGCGAATTCGTTACTTTTAATAGTCTTTATTATTATTTTTAACGCGAAAAATTTACTAACTAGAGACCAACAAATCAGTAGTTAGGTAGATACTATAATGCAAGATGATTAGTAGATATGACAGGAGGAATAATAGAATTGAAAATTACAGTCTAGCCATCACAAAAAATGCCTTCACTTTACTAAAGCATTAGATTGTTGTAATAAACGACATTTTATGACGTAAATGCCATATAGACGTCATAATTATTGCTCTACTTGTGTGACAAGACAAGGTTATTAATAACAAGATCTGGATCAGCTGACCGTAATGATAACAGAGTTCGTTTTAATATGGACGGCAGGTGCGTAAGACCGGACTTGCAATACATGCAGGGTGGTTTATTTTTAAAGGACTTATAAAGTTAAAGGGAGACAAGAAAACCTTAGATCTACACTGCTTTTATAGTAAAATACTAAATGTTTTTTAAATAAACGTAACATTGGCATCAATAACAAAAAACCGGTATTAGGGTATAATTATAAATAAATAAATAAATAAATAACTAGCTCTAAGTTCTGGGTCACCTTAATTCTGTATTTGTTCACTATTTAAGCTAATAATTTAGACAATCTAAGTAAATTCAGATATACCAATTAATTAATAATTATGTATTCAGTATTGGGATGCAGGCTTTGCATTTAAGTTTCAAAATTAAGTTTTACTAGCCGACGTTTATCTGTGAGGCCAATTTTGTTACAGAAAATAAATACATATTACAATAATAAATTATTATTGTCTCATAATCAGAAAAATGAAAACGAGATAATTATTTGAATAGTCATTGTTATATCAGACAATTTGTTCATCGTTTATCGATATAACAAATTGTCGCGTATGATAACAAAATTTGTAATCTTGGAATAACATACTGATAAGACGATAAAAGTTAGTAACAATTTTATACCCATTGACAAGAAAATCATCAAAAATCACTCATTAAAAAGTGTATGAAGATGACCTCATGCTGAGAGTAATATTTTTATCTTTGATAACAACAGACAGACAGAGACTTTGATAAGATGAAATATTAAAGAACTTTGGCGTGCTAGAGAAGATGTGTTCAGATTAAGAACAGGTCAGTTTCTATCTTTGGAGGCAAAGCAAAGAAATCTTGAAAGTAATCAACAAAGCAAGTGAGCGTGTTTACAAATATCAACGATAAAATAGTAACATCAATGACGCAACTGACATATACAATAGAATATTTCTTCGTTTAGTACTAAAGTTAAAATAAACATGTTCATATAATGACGATGTATTTTCCTTATTTACAAAATACGGATTCCAATTACCTTATTAATTAATAGTCAACTAATAAGTTTTAAAGTAATTTTGACATACATATTTTGAACCTTAAGGTTTAGGTTTACATCATACGATAGGCGATCTTACTTCCGATGATGAGTCTCATCTACCAGCTAACCTTGGGGATCCAATTTCGGTTTCCTTTCGTTTTCCTTTGTTATGACTTTTGATTTAGCTCACGACATTAACATTAATAATAGCAAATTAGCTTCATTACATTAAAACTGTTTGCCCAACTTACTCTGTATCACTGTAACTCCTCAAACTCTCCGACATGCGTTCACCTTTTCGCACAGAACACAAATCACCACAATCGTTCGAATCCACAAACACAATCACACAAACTGATAAGGCTTGTAACGCGTCCGTGCGTGCCGACGCGTACTGAACAAATGAAGTAGGAAGCTCTAGCAGTAGAGTACGTACCTGATCTTTTCTTGAGGCGCGCGCGCAGCCGGCTTGCAACCTCCCACCGCCGCGTCTGCGAAACAGTGTTACATAAAGTCACCATGTTTAGACACAGACGAATTTGGACTGCATTCGGTGTGGAATCGGTCGATTTGTTCCGAGGGCATTCCCACGTTCAAACAAATGGGTAATATGTTAGTAAAAAAAAATGTTGACAGTAATGAATGTGCTGATCTCAAAATAAGGTCATGATCATCCATAGAGCCACTTTTCTTTACTTTGCTTATTCAATACATGTTTAACACTGTCCTACATTTAAATGGGTTACTGTCGCCTGTGCCACCCAAAGAATCATGCAGCAACATAGAACGACTGACACTTATTGAGCTGATTGGAAGAGAAACGATAGGTACACTGAATACACACAAAAGGCACCATAAATCAGACGCAGTTGCTTTAAGCCCAGTTTCCACCAAAGTGGAAAACAGAGGAGACGAGACAAGCTGTGTTTTGAATGATCTTTAAGTTTGATCTCCTCTCCGCTTGGTCCATTTTTACCGAAGCTAAACGGAGAAGAGAAATAACGAAATCTGATTGGTTATTCAAACACACTCTCGTCTCCGCTTTGGTAGAAACCGGGCTTTATGTAGAGTTCCTTTAAATAGTATATATAGTAAGTATCCTTTTAGAAATTCACGCAAACTGCATCCAGTTCGATCTTGCTACCTTCACTAGGTCTATCTTGCTAGTGGAACGCCCTATACTACACTTTCGATCGTTGAAATCATCAACAAAGAACTCAAGAGTTCCCCCACTTTCCCGCTTCAGCCGTTACGTGTGCGCACCCCAGTATTAGATACATGAATGCAGTGAACGTGGTTCCCATGGCGCGTGAGGTGCAATCACGTTTTTGTGCTGCCTCGGATACCTCTGAGCTTAGATGCTGTTTTACATGATCATTGAAATGATGTGACGACGGTGACATACTATCAACTTCTTTGACTTCTAGTGGACAGATTTGTCGTCAAAATTCAACCCCTATTTTACATCACTGATTACTACAGCAACAAAAAACAAACTCCTACTACATAGTATCAACAATGTTCGGAAGCTAAAACATAGATAGTATCAAGCTATTGTCACGGTGGACCTTCAATGAGTTATCCCTGCTAATTTATTGGCAAGCGTAAGGAATGTAGTTGACGTGTTTTGATTTCACTAAAAAAATTTAAGTAAAGCTTAAAGCCTCGATAATTTGATAAGCAGTTCAGATTAAATCATAAGTGGATTGGCGTAATCATTCTTATAAGTAAGATTATCATTACGAAACCAACCACCCACAAAAGTATATGAAAACTACACTAGTTATGTACAAATATGGGTAGCCTGATATGCCTGGCCACTGTACAAGCACTTATTACATTATTATTACGAGTTCTCATAGTTGATTGAATGGTAACTAGATCTAACTCATCACATCATAACCTTTTGCATAGCAATTAAGACGGTTCATGAGATACAGCCAGACAAACAGACAGCGAAGTCTTTAAAACTGTCTCTGAAGAACGTCATAATTCTTCTAGTAAAAACTCATGCACGTTAATTGATAGATGTAAAAAATAATAGTTTAAAAAAAACAAAAAAAAACACGCTTTTATTGCTAACAAAAAAAGTGAAAATAATTTCTGAGTACACGAAATTTATATTGCAGTAGAGTAAAAAGCGTGGGGTGCACTTTATGACGTTTTCATACTTCTCTTTTTATAGTTGCCAATAATAGGATGATTTTCACATACTACTATAAAAGCGTGTTTTTTTTTGTTTTTTTAAACTATTTATATTATTTATTTTTATTTTTTAGTAAATAAGGATAATGGAAAACTCTTATCAAATTATTGCATTATCATCGGTACTTAATACGTGTGCAAAGTTTCAAATTAATCAGATTTCTGGAAGTTGGTGAAAATTGAGCTCAAAAATTCCGTTACATACATACACCCCGATCTAATAAAAGTGTGTTAAAAATACTTCTGCACTGACCACAATCTTAAAAACTAGTTGGTAGTGTAGAATTGCGATTGAGACATCATTAACATTCATAGGTATATATTAACCTACTGCCACACCTCCTGAGTTCTATCAAGCACACATTGCACAACTAAAAATGTATCTTATATGCACTGTTAATTAATTTGAAAATATGCGCCCAGCCATGCATTAGGAACAAAGATTGAAATTTATTGTTTTAAACTTACATGGACATTAGAATTGTTATTAAAAACGGGATTTTTACCATGTACCTATTTGTTATGATGAAATATCGGAAACTCGTAAACAAAAAGGTACATGGTAAAGATACCGTTTTTAAAAACTATTCTAAAGATTTCATGTGATCTGTGCTAATTTATATCTGGATTTACGATTATGATCATTTAAAAACTCTCAAGCCGGAACCACACATTGGAGCAAAGGTTGGCCCATTGACCCATGAGTGGAGCCTGGAAAACCATTAGCCTCAACATTAACTGGTGCATATTTCTGGAAGCCAATAGCGTTACTTTTTATCAGGCCAACGTTGGCGCTTACCTCTGAATTCTGGGTTATGTTGAAACGTTACCCGGGGCCTTTTAAATCCATGCACAAATGACTAACGATGAACACCAGAAACAGGGAACAAGACCTCATTTTATGCTAAAATGTTTGGTCCAATCCCCGAGCTAACCATCATGAACTTATTCCAAATTTGAAAGAAAAAGAAAGAAAACATGTTTATTTAGTATCACATTACTTTACAAAATAGAAAAACACAAATTCAAAAGCACATACACAAGCTACTGAAAAGGTGGGCCACTCAGCATGTGCCGTAGCATCTCAGGAATGCCACGACGCTTGTCGTCCATGGACACCCAGACAGAGCTCTACTAATTTCATGATGGATATTGCACAAATGCATTAAAGTTTCTTATATGGTTCGTGCCTTAGTCAAAGCGGGTCTAGCCGCAGACCAGTTGGTTATATTTTGTTTACGGAAACCAATATTCATCGTTACATTTCTGATTACGGCATACTGATACAACCTACATGCCGACCGGGCTCGCAGGCCCTAGAAAGTTCCATAACTTTTTGCTGTACACCACCAGGAAGAAATAGATCTGGTGAATGTCTGCAAAAACTAGACCTATAGTGCAATATTGCTACATCGGTTAAATGGGGGCGGCGATTGCGTTCTTCTTGTAATTGTAAGACTGGTTAGATCATAAATTGTGTGGAGCAATTACAATGTTCTAAATGAGGTGTTTTGGGATCGTAATTTTATCGGGTGTTGATTTTGCTAGGAACTATCATGCGTGCGATTGTTCCTGACCTGTTTACAGCGTCAAGTCAATTGGGTACAATGTTTTGTTTTGCACAACAAATAAAGCTCAAATAAACAATTAAACCATTGAATCCCGTAATATAGCCATATTTTAAGGCATTTATTCCTAGGAGAATTATTTGTTGTTTTGTCTTAGCTACGCAACTAGGTAGGTACTAATCATAATTAGCACATGACCAGATTGTATGCACTATCATACTGTGGATGGACACATTCTTTTTATCCCCGACGAAAAAGAGGGCTGTTTTAAGTTTGAACCCTATGTATGTTTGTGTGTGTATGTACATGTATGTACACCACTATACTTTAGATACGTAAGCACCGATGTAATTATGAACGCATTCAATGAAATAAATATGAAAAAAACCGAGGATCTTTGGGGAATATCCGTATGTATCATTAAAACTATTATTGAATTCATAGCACCTCTTTTAGCGATCATTTTTAACAAATGTATTGATGAAGGAAAATTCCCAAATTTAATGAAATTTAGTAAAATAGTACCGTTATTTAAATCTGGTGACAAAAATAACCCCTCAAATTTTCGACCGATATCAATCTTACCGGTTCTAAGTAAAATTTTTGAAAAGATTATATTCAATCAGCTACTATTTCACTTCACATCAAACAATTTATTGCATAATAAACAATTTGGTTTTACAAAGGGTCGCAGTACTGCTGATGCTGGAGTCGCTCTGTTGAAACATATATTTGATGCCTATGATAGTAAGCATGATGCTGTGGGAATCTTTTGTGACCTCTCTAAAGCGTTTGATTGTGTTGACCATGAGACCCTGTTGAGAAAACTACGCCATTATGGTGTATCAACTAATGCATGTAACTTATTTAATTCATATCTCACTGAGAGAACACAAAAGGTTTCTATCAATGGAGCAGAGTCTCCTGGAGCACCTCTCACTATGGGTGTGCCCCAGGGTTCGATATTGGGACCGTTACTGTTTCTAATATATATTAATGACCTTCCATACTTTGTCGACGGTGCTTGTGAGATAGTGTTATTTGCTGATGATACTTCACTACTTTTTAAAACTCCAAGGGGTAAAGAATTGTTTGACGATGTAAATGGTACTCTCTCGCGAGTACTTCATTGGTTCACCGTTAACAATTTATTGCTTAACGCGACCAAAACTAAATGCATTAAGTTTACAATGCCCAATGTCCGACAAGTTCCACCAAGGGTTGTTATTAAGGATGAACAACTATTTACTTCAAATACTGCAACTTTTTTGGGAATTACTTTGGATGATAAGCTCCAGTGGGGTCCTCATATCATGACCTTATCAAAGAGACTAAGCTCCGCTGCATACGCTGTAAGAAAGATAAGGTTTCTGACTGATGTTGAAACGGCAAGACTAGTTTATTTTAGTTATTTTCACAGTATCATGTCATACGGCATCTTACTATGGGGCTCAGCTGCAGATATAGAGACAATTTTCGTATTGCAGAAACGAGCCGTGCGGGCTATTTATAAACTTAAATCAAATGAAACACTTAGAGAATTGTTTAAAGAAGTTAAAATACTTACAGTTTACTCGCAATACATTTACGAAAACCTAATTTACGTTCGAAAAAACTTACACTTATTTCCTAAAAATAGCGATTTGCATAACTTCAACACAAGACAAAAAAATAGGCTTGCCGTTCCACATTTTAGGCTTCATAAAGTTGGTCACTCATTTATGGGTAGATGTGTAATATTTTTTAATAAATTACCTGAAAATTTAATTTCATTGCCTTTAGATAAATTTAAAACAGTTGTAAAAGATGTATTAATGTCGAAAGGATATTATAAAATTGATGATTATATAAATGACAAAGATATATGGAAATGTTTAAATGCAAACAATTACAATTATTGTAAATCAATTTTGAAAAGAGGCAATGACAATAGTGACTGAGTTTCTTGCGCCGCTTCTTCTCAGCACTGGCCCAAACTGTCCCGAAGCGGTGGTAGGGTCAATTTATATGTTGGGACGTGTAAAAGTGCTAATTTGTTAGCCTAATTACAGAAATAAATTGATTTTATTGATTTTTATTGAGTTTGTTTGTTTTTGTGTGTCTGTCTGGGGCATCGTACGTCCCGAGAGGATTGACCGATTACAATACGGTTTTTTTAATTGAAAGATAATTTAAGCGCGGTGGATCTTAGCTATTGGTGGTCAAAATCAGTCCAGCCGTTGATTGATCCAGAAAGCTCACCAGCTTTCTGGCTCATGCCGGGGGTTTTTTAAGTTTTAGTTTTGTATTTTATTTCAAGTAGTGTACGTGTGAAGTACTCTTTGTTACAATAATTTTTTTTAAACTAGCTGTCCCGGCAACCGTTGTTTTGCCATTTAATTTTTTTTTTATCACTTAGAGGTATGAAAAATAGATGTTGGCCTATTCTCAGACCTACTCAATATGCTCAGAAAATTTCATGAGAATCGGTCAAGCCGTTTCGGAGGAGTATGGCAACGAAAACTGTGACACGAGAATTTTATATATTAGAGATAGATAGTAGGATTAAGAGTCATTGCACCTCGTCCAACGAAAGTAAGACCTTTTGTGCAGCAACTAGGAAGTAAAGGGCCGAAGCACGATGCAATATTAGCTAAAGGACAGGTCCAGAAGTGGTTTCAATTCAACCACTTTCACTTTGAATCTTCTTAAGGCTAACTGCACTCGCAAGGAAATACAATAAACAACAAGTTTCTTTGTTTGATGATGTTACATGAGGTAATTGATCATAATCTTTTGCTTTTATTCCAGGTAAAATATAAATATACAACAACATCACATACATTGATCTGACTACGTGGTAAGTAGCTTGAGCACTTGTGTTACAGATATCAGAATCAACAGTGGTATTACAAATTAACTTAAATAAATACATATAACACCCAGACCAGTACAAACGGACATGTTCATGCACACAAATGTTTGTACAGTGCGTGCAATCAAACCCGCGACCTCTTGGTTAATAGTCAACTTCTTGACCATCACACCAAAGTGGTCGTCAAAAGGTCTACCTACACCCAGAACACGGAAGCCATCAAAGGGTGTAAGGGAGCGACTCCAGGTCAGATCTCGTGCTACTTTCACTAAGCGCGCTCGCTACATTCGGCCGCTTGGGCTTGCAACATTGGATTATGTCATTCGGGCCGGTCACATCGTGACCATGCGGGTCGTGGTCGTGAAGGACGAACACGTGAAGCGAGTGACACTGTTTTTGGGAGGCGAGATCAAAAGTGGAGCGGAAAATTGGAAAGATACGATACTATAGGTATCAAGATCAAAGTTTGGGTTGAAGCAAGAGACGATATTTTCGAGGCATATAAACTAGGTATTTAAAAAACTTGAGATGACCTCTTTTATTCGGTAAGCTTGGAATGAAAGGGCAAAATGATAACATGTATTGCAGATTACAAATGTTTAACAAGCAGACGCTTGGATGTAGAAGACAAGAAGATTGCAGCGGTTTGAAATAGAATCATGGGTTCCATAATTTGTATTTCGTATATGCCATGGTTTAACTGCGTATGTAGACAATGCCTTAGTATCAGCTTTGAATTTGAAGGAGACAGCATCGAAATTTCACTTAAATGGAACAACTGTGTTTTTTGACGCATTATCATGTCTTTTTCACGTTTTAGTATCAGTATCTTTCATTTCTTAATGAATACACGTAATACAACAACATGAGAATCGTTTTAAACGAAAAGCGTGACACCAACGCACACCATTTAATGAAATTACTTCATAACTTAATCAAAAGTGTGCAAAAAGTTGCAATTTCTCGCAGATTTCATTACCAAATGCAAAAATAGTGTTCACACAAACATTGTGTTCAAATATATAAACAAAATAACCACTAAAATTACGTAAACAATTGGTATTTGAGGCTAGCCAGACTGACCTGGAAATACCACAAAGTTTAAGTGCCGTCATTACTCAATTTGATATAATTTATTACGCTTTAAAAGGCGTGGCGCTGGTTCGCTTCGCGGAAACAAGAAATCGGCGCTTGCGACGGTGATTATAACAATAGATGACTTTAAAGAAGTTAATAACCATTTTATCATTTCATCATATCAGCCTGTAACAGTCCACAGCTGGACATAGGCCTCCCCCAAGGAGCGCCACAGCGCACGATCTCCCGCCCTTTGCATCCAGTCACTACCAGCTACCTTCTTCAGGACGTCGCGTCTGTCCATATAGCCTGGGGGCGTCCCATACTACGTTTACCTAAACGTAGTCTCCATTCGAGAACCTTCCTGCTCCACCTCTCGTCGGTTCTACGACAGACATGGCCAGCCCACTGCCACTTTAACTTGCTACATTTTTAGACAACATTAATTACCTTAGTCTTATGTCGTATGACCTCGTTCCGGATCTTATCCCTTAATGAGATCCCCAATATAGACCTTTCCATAGCACGTTTCCATTTTCATTTTATCATTTAAAGTCATTTAAAGCGAGTACCTTGGAAATACGGAGTGTATTTTTTTAAAAATAGTGAATGTCTGACCAGAGGCCGTACTCCCGTTAACGTTTTGTTTGTATTTTCGTATCTACCCAGCGCGTTTGCTCGTACGGAATGACTACAATGTCAAAAATGGACTGCATTTTTCTTCACAGGCTGGATTTTTCTTCAAGTGTGTTTTTTTTTCTTAGTAAAGATTGCATTGTTTATGCTAATAATAAAGTAGTAGTAGTAGTTGTAGTCCTCCTGGCCGATTTCGACCACGGCGGCCAATCTCAACAGAGATCAGCCAACTACTGTTCCATACAACTACTGTTCCATCACTCTCAAAGTTCGGTGAGACGGCAATCCGACATGACCGCAGAGAGATCAGGCGCAGGACCAACGGCTTAACGTGCTTTCCGAGGCACGGGAACACCTCCAACTTCCCGAGTCCGAGCTGTTTTTGGGAAATTCATGACACAAAATCTCAGAAACAATTTTTGCTCGACCTGGGATTCGAACTCAGGACCTCTCGGATGTTAGTGAGAAACTTTGCCACTACACCAACGAGGCAGTCAAAATAAAGTAACTTAATAAGGGATGGCTACATACGAAACTATTGGTAGGTTACCCCTTAATAAGGGGGTTGTTATCTGTGCCTGAGAAACTTCACGAAGCATTTAAAAAAAGTCCGTTTTACAGGATCCGTCGCTACTGGAGATAGTATTCACACAACACATCACAGTCGATCCAGTACACTGGATCCGATATACTGGAAGGTACGTGTGAACTCGCTCATACAATTACATATGCTTACAGCATACACTAGGAGGTGCTTGTGGCGCAGTGGTTGCATCGCTTTGGTAGTGATACTTAAAGTTAAGCAACCTCGGGCGCGGTCATGTTTGGGATGGGTGACCATTCTGACCATTTAAATGACGACTATTTACAAGCATCTCCGTGCTTCGGAAGGCACGTTAAGCTGTTGGTCCCGGTTAATATCGATAGATATTAGTCCTTAAGCCTGGTCAGAGGCCCTCGGGCGGCTTAATAACATCTGACAGTAAGGTTGGTCACTTACCTTACAAATAACCCTCCACCAATCCGCACTGAGCCCGCGTGGTGGAGTATGGCTCGGACCACCTCATAGTAGAGGTGAGGCCTGTGCCCAGCAGTGGGACGTATAGGCTGATGAGATGAGACAGTATACACGTTTTAAACGGACCGGCAAAACGGACGTTACATGTGAACACGCCCTTAGGTGCAAACTGCAAGGCACAAAGAGCGAAAGTCGCTAGGACAGCAATAAGGCTGCGTATAGGTCGTCAACATGACGATGAAACTAATCATAATTATAACACCATTTTTTCTTTACGAAAACGACTGAGCGAAAACTAGTTTCTAGAACATTGTTTTTTTAAAGGTCCTATGAAAAAACTAGCACATCATTTCAATAAAATACCTTCATAAACAAGAAGACAATCCATTATATAAGAAGCTGGACTCAACATAGACCCCTGCACGATACCCTTGGTTAATTTTGAACGCACACTCTTGCACTTTTTTCCATATAAATATTTTTAATTCGATTCGACGACCCACTTTGGTGTAATAGTCAAGAAGTTGACTATTAACCAAGAGGTCGCGGATTCGATCCCCGTACTGTACTAACATTTGTGTGAAAGAACATATCTGTTTGTACTGGTCTGGGTGTTATTATATGTATTTATTTAAGTTTATTTGTAATACCACTGTTGATTCTGTCTGATATCTGTAACACAAGTGCATGAGCAACTTACTATGGAATCAGATTAATGTAAGTGATGTTGTTGTATATTTATTTATTTGTAACATTAGTTGGAATGAATATGCTATAAGGATACAGTATAAGAGCTATAGTTCTTTCAAATCACGAAGTCGAGCAGAATTTACTTGTGGTAAATATGTGTCCGTATATGTGTCGATGTGTGCGTGAAAACGAAAGCGGGTATGGTTAGCATAAAAATAATACCAATATTTTTGTATGTTCAATTGATAATAAAATAAAACAACAAAACTTTTAAACTAAAATGTTTATTATTTAAAATAAATAATAAATAAGGGAATGTATTAAAATAAAATTATGTTCTTCTACATTTGGGTTTAAGTTTTAATTTAAGCGAAACATAAGACTTAAATAAGGATATACAATTGAACTCAAGATATGGCAAAATTATGAAAATAAGGCTAGGCTGGAACTATTTAATAACAAATTTCTATCTATTTTTACGTATGTGAAAAATGTGTCGCCTTAATCTTCTTCGGAAAAACTGTTGCTTTCGTTAGTTTCAAAGTCAGTCGTGCTGCTATCACTTGATTCACCCACATTAATTACAAATTCAAAGTCATAATCAAAATATTTCATATACTCCTTTTCAATTTTTTCGACATGCTTGCATGTATTAAGCCAGATGTTGTTATCGATACTGTTTAAACCTTCAGCTATTAAATTTTGAACTTCTGTCATATTTTGACCAATATTTTTCGAGGCAATCTTATTTTTCAGAATACCCCAGATGTTTTCAATGGCATTTAATTCGGGGTGATATGGTGGCAGTCGTAGTATTTCGAAACCTTTGCTTTTTATTATCTTGTCAATTCTATATGAAATAAAACGCTGCTTATTTCTGATTATTAAATCATACAATTCTACATTGCGGGACAGTGCATTGAAAGGAATACCGTGTTCCGTCAGCCACTTTTGCATGTCGCTCTTGCGCGAATTTGACGTAGGTATACTACTACTTCGAGTATTATGGTAGGATGCGTTGTCCATCACTATAACAGATTTATCTGGTAAATTTGGCAGCAGCTTTTCATTCAGCCATTTGCTATAATTATTGAAATTCATATTTGAGTGATAGTCTCCAGTTGTGGATGATGCTTTGTATATTAACGAAGCATCTTTAATAAATCCACTACTGCTACCCGCATGCACTATAATAAAACGAGCACCGGTACTCAATTTTTTTAAAAATGACTTGTCTTTTGTCTTAGTATCTAGTTTTTTTAAATTCCACGTGTTTTGACGTACGTGCGAAGTTAGCACATATGTTTCGTCTGTATATATAATGGGACGGCCTTCTTCACGGTATTCATG
This sequence comes from Pyrausta despicata, assembly GCA_963921415.1. Classification (NCBI taxonomy): domain Eukaryota; kingdom Metazoa; phylum Arthropoda; class Insecta; order Lepidoptera; family Crambidae; genus Pyrausta; species Pyrausta despicata. The sequence continues at coordinate 10,951,684 of OY992864.1, forward strand.
AATTTTTTTCAAAAAATTAAATCTCCACAATTGTATTTCATGCCTTTCTTGTAAAGATTTACGATTGTTTTCAATTTTGTTCCATTCGTAGCCCATTTTTATAAGCAACGAACGTAATGTGCTCAAACATCCGTCAAAACCAATTTTTTCTCTTAATGCTGACTGAAGTTTTGCCAAAGTTGGAAGTTCATTGTGTTCTATATGAAAATTTTGAATTGTAGTTCGAATAATTTCTCGATTCATATTATCTAAATTAAATTTACCGTCTCTTTTTCGTCGCTTTTTCATGGGTGAAGTAAACTTGGTTGATGAAGATGGCAACTCTTTCTCTTCTTTTAAAATCCTACTTACTGTGCGTTCACTGACGCCTGTTGCTTGGGCAGTTCGTTCTAATATGTTTGCTAATGGACTTAGGTAACATCCATCAGTGTTATTTGCTTTCATAAAATTATATTCATCTTTTAGAAAGTGAAAGACTTTAGCAATGATTGCTCGACCCTAAAAACAATAAAATATACAATTGAATAAGTATCAAAAGTCAAAACTAAACTATTACTTAAATTAAAAAATAATCATTTTTATTTAATGTCAAAACTAGAAAAAAAATATTTACCTCGCTATGGATAACTTTGCGCTTTGACATGCTGACAGTACTTCACGGCAATTAGCGTCCGGAAACAATAAACACAACTAACCTGAGCGACAGCGCGCTCGCGACTGACCGCGTCGTCATACACGCACACTATTGCATTATGCATGTACACGTTTAAAAACAAATAAAGACTACTCGCCTTCGTGAAATGCAAGAACTGTAGCCGATAATCTTGGAAATCGCCTCACACAACTAGAGAACGATTTGGCAGATTAGATTTCTGCATTAATCATCATGACAGGATGTGTGTCTAATATGTCTGGTACATATTTATACGTATAGATTAACTAAATTAGTGTATCCATTCATAAAGTAATGACACTGATCACTCCAGCAATTGCCAATACAATTCAGACTTCAGACAGTTAAATTGCACTTTTTTTGTACGAGTATTGTCTAGCGGATTCGGTTTGTTGGTCGGTATTGGTGACATTAGGTCCTATTGTGTGTGAGCTAAGCTTCGTGAAAGTAACGTTTACCAAAGTCTCTAAGTATTTCTCTACATGATCCAATCAAAGGCCTTACTCCCAACGTTTCGTTCGTATTTCCCGATCTAGCCAGCGCTTTCGCTCGCACCGTGAAGCTTGTAAGAGTGACAGGGATGGGTACATCCGAAACTACGGACCAAGGCTAAGAGAGGCCAGGTACGAGTAGATACGTAGAAAAGCTAATGTTACAGGCGTAGCAAAGCGCACCTGTAAGCTCAAGTAGCAGTGCGCAGGGCATAATAGCGCAAAGGGACGATGGACGTCAGGGTAGAAAAAATCTAGATAATAGACAATTTGAAAAAAGCCCATAGTAGCATTTTGACGACCACTTTGGAGGTCGCGGGTTCGAACCCCGCACTGTACAAACATTGTGTGCATGAACATGTCTGTTTGTACTTGACTGTTTTATGTATTTATTTAAGTTTATTTGTAATACCGCTGTTGATTCGGATATCTGTAACACAAGTGCTCAAGCTACTTACTTACATCGGAGTCAGATCAATGTTTAAGATATTGTATATTATACATATATGAATTATGTTGTTGTATATTTATTTATTTATAGTAGGCCGTCAACCGACAAGATGTAGGTACTGACAAACCTTGTAGAGATCGCAGGATCAAACTGGATGAGACTCCTTGTAAATTGCTCAAAAGGTATGAAGAACCCTATATTTAGCAGTCGACGTTTTGCGGCTGATAATCGTGATGACGAATTGACTATAAACAAAAGTCTAACGATTTCGTTCATAACATATCTCTAAAACTATGGCAGTAGTGGAATTCGTAATAGGTACTTGTGGAAAATGAAATATCTAAGCTATTCCAGTACATTGCGTTATTCCAGGGGTCGGCAGACCGCGGCTCGCGAGCCGCATGCGGCTCTTCCATAGGATTAATATGGCTCTTCTTACACTCACTCAAACTCAACTGTACCGCTTTAGAACAAAAAAAAAACATCGTCAACTTGCGCGCTCGCACTCTGTCAGCCCGCCGCGCCGCCAGGCATGTCCCGCGCTGATTAGATTATTACACTTATATATTATACTTATTAAAACTTATGTAAAATTAATGTAGCGGCTCTTTGAAAGTATGGGAAAATCTGCAAACTGGATATTTTGGCTCATCTGATTGGTAAGTCTGCCGACCCCTGCGTTATTCTAACGTACGGCTATTCTAATGTGTTCTTATTCAAATGAAATAACATTAAAACATATTTACGAAATAAGATAATTACAACGAGAAAAATGCTGCTGCAATAGTCATTGCATATAACAGTTATTGTGCAAAGTAATGTTGCCTAAGAAACTGTTGGCAACATTTTTTTTGTACTAGATATGAACATTAATTAGAAAACTAGAAACTAAATTTTATATACGCTTTTTTATTCAGGTGTTGAAATAACACAATGCTTGCCTTTTTGGGGCTTACCATGTTGTAGAGAAAAATATATAACAGCAAAACTGGTTTTTGGTTTACAATTTAAGTAAGAATTTGAGACTAACTTACCAGAGTGTGATATCGTGGCATCTTCACGTTCTGTCTGACTCAGGCCCATGGTTGGTCTAGCACAAGCTTCATCACTGCAAATAAAAGTACTTAATATAAAACCCTGTTTAATGAATAAAATCTTGATTTCTTAATTTTCATTACTTTTACTATTTTTTCTTTTTAAAGTTGAATCTTTAAATAAACACTAGATACTCAAATAGGACATAGTTTTAATATTCATATTCATATTCTTTTTTTTTTTTTAAATATTTCACAACAATCACCCCAATTCTCTAGTCCCAAATTAAGCTACGAGGCTTGTGTTATGGGTACTAGACAACGGATAAACATACTTAGATAATTTTGTTTTTTTTGTAAATATATACATATTATACATAGAAAACACCCAGACCAGTACAAACACACATGTTCATGCACACTTATGCTTGTACTGTGCGGGGATCGAACCCGCGACCCTTGGTTTTAGAAGTTCAACCTGTGGACCACTGCACCAAGCGGTCGTCGAATTTGCCAACTAAGTGTTAAATACATACATAATTATAGCAGGTCTTATGCTAGACAATTACACTTATAACTTAGTAACCCTTTCAGTTTGGGTATTTAAAAGACAAACAAGAAATTCCAATTTCTGCAATGGGACTGTTACAAACCTTAGCAGATTCTCCCTGAAGCACACTACTGTCCGACGTTCATCGCTGACTCCAATAGAGAAGGTAGCAATCTCCGGCCGGTCCAGCTGCTCCACACACTTGTGGATGAGGAATCGCCGGTAGTTGCTAACCGGTGGGAACACCAGCACACTGGATATTTACACAATTTATTGGGAATGTTTGAAACTATACATACATATAAGCAAAAAAATCAAGGGGACAAAATATTAAAAGAATGAAGCTTCAAACTTACTTAGATTGAAGATTGAAGCTTACTTACTTAAATTTGAGTAAATCTTAAAATAATTATTAAATGTACAGGGTGTTTGGTAGTGGGGTGCAAAGCTTGGATGTGGTGGTGTAGATTATCCTGATTTTTTGGGCTCTTAATATCTTAGGATGTATGTATTTCTTTCATTTTTAAATGTTTTTAAATAAATTCCAACATTTTATAGTTAAGTGCTACTAGCACTTATTTAGCAACAGTTCAGACACCTGTACCTCCAGGGAAATCTAATACAAAGCATTTGAAGACAAAGATTTTCTTTTAAAAATTGCAGTCACAATTAAAATTTCAACAAATATATAGGGTCCAAAAATCAGGATGACCTACATTATCACCACATTCAAGCTTTGCACCTCACTACCAAACACCCTGCATAAAAATAAGTTTAAAATCTTGAATTTTAATATTTAATAAAATGTCTTTGAATAAGACTGACTTCTTATGAGTCTTATAATTTTTAAGTTACTCATTTCTAACAGTAGCTGGTAACATTGCCTTTAGCATTGAAACAGGCCAATTTAAAACAATAATGTATGTTCATGCACGAGCAGTTCTTTGGGTAATAATAGCACTGCTATGTTTTATATAAAGGAATTATTTCATGCAGTGCCGACATGAAGCCCAGGCTTACGGAAGCGTGAGCCCGTTGGCGGCGAGATATATGCTTTATAACACCTTCATGAATATTTATTAGCGTTCAGTGTCATCTCGATTCGCTCTATTTGATTCAACCTACGCGCCGCGGATCGCTCCCTTGTTCACTGACTCACAGTAACCTTGAAAATACTAACCATCAAATAAGCTTGAAGATCACTCTACAACAATCTGACTGAAGCTCAGATGCAGCAAAGTCGACCAATTCATAACTAAACGACAAAATTAACTTGCAAATTAATTAAAATCAAATTGTTTACATACCTGTCAACTTTTGCTTCGGATAAAAAACATTTCAAGTCATCGTTAACATCGTCCACAAAATTATCATCCGCTAAACTAAGAAATCGCTCGACCGTTTTGGTACCCAGTTTGACGGTAATTTGTTATAATAGTAAATATAATAAAAAAATAACAGTTCACGTGCAAAACGGGAAACTATCATCGGCCGTCCATTTTCATTTTTTTTCACACACACAAACACACAACAGGCAAAAAATGACAAGTGAACGAAATGCGAATTGTAACTACACACACATACACAAAAAAGTAGTGTCGCTATCGTACCGCTAAAAGATATTCGATTAAAATATTCTAATTGAATGATCTAATTAGTCGATTTAGTTCAATACGAATAGATAGTTGTTAATTTAGTCGATATGAAAGACTACTAAGTTTCTGCCAGTTTGCTTTGTTGCAGTTATAATAATACTGTGCATTCGTATTCTCTCTGATGTGATAGAACTTTGGTGTAGGTCCACTACCTACAATTTGTGAAGCCACGGGTTTGGACTTTACGTGGCTAATAGTAATGGAATAATTAGCATTAGCATCATTAATTAGCATACTATTTCATGGTTAGCAATAATTAAATTAATTAACATTGCAAAATTGTGTGAATGCTAAAATTTACGGACAGCGACGTGTCGTAGCTTTCATAGATTCGCACGCGGCTGCTAATGCTGCTATTAGCAGTAGCAGCCAATTGAAACTTGCGTTCGCGTGCTGTCGGGCGACGATCGGCTTTCCAGCGTTACCCGAGTAAAAGGCGGACAAAGAAAGAGAAAAGAATACTGTATCCTTGCTTTAAGAGTCGTATTTTGCGTGCGGTTTATTGAACTGTTTATTTGAATGAAATTGTTTGTCTTTTTTGTGACTTGATTGAATTATCTAACCAGTGCAGTTTTCATTTTAATGAAGTCAAATTTAATTCTAATCTTAGTCACAACACTAAAATTTACGTTTCATACAATTTTTTTTCATATTTCGCAAAACATTCACAATTTCGCAATTTAATATTATACGCTAATGCTATTTCTCATTTTCTATGAAATTTCATATTAGCATAGCAATAGCGCGTAGCAAGCTATGATATGAAATTTAGCATGCTAATTAAATTAACAAAAAATAGCAATAATTGCCATTACTAGTGGCTAATGTTTGACTGATGATAAGCAGTGAGCACAAGCATGCTTTACTTACCTATACTCTGTGATTTTACTTACTTTATTTGTGTTCCAGTTTTATTAAAGATGCAGTATGTATATAAAAGATAAATTACACATGGAGAAATAAATTTTATTTAGATCCTTTACCTATTTTTAAATAAATTTCACTTACAGTACAAACAAAATATAAACTAAAACTATCAAATAATATTTATGTAGTAAATAACTAATAATTCAAGATACCTAGCTAATTCATTTAAATCCTCTGGTTGTGCTTTTCTTAGCACACATACACAATAAAAACTAAAATGTGAACTAAAACTCTAGATCTTCTCTAAGCGGTAACAAAATGCACATCTACGAACGAAATTAACAAAACTAAAAATAATTAATAAAAAAAAAACTATTATGTTAGTTATGCACTTTACAAAACTAAGTGGATTGGTCTAAGAACTAAGTGATGAGGAAATAATTGTAATAATACCAGAATCCACTCTGATAATATCAATTTGATATATGTTTTTGAGTTACAATAACCAAAATAGTTTTGCCTACACACAGTATACTGTAGTATGCGTTTCAAGTTATACACAATTTTGTCAAAATATAATTAAATGACATACTTAGTGGCAAAAAAATTAAATGCTTGAAAAATTTCTTACAGGTAAAACGGCCGTAAAAAAATTATATCTGGGTAATCTTTTTTTTTTACAAGTATGATACAATCTGATATACATACAATTTATTTAATTAGTTTCGTTTAACTATTGTCATGATCGGATTGAAGTTAGTATGTTAATAAAATTACTATGCAGTAAACAAATGGAATCAGAATCTTTATAGTTTCAATTTGTGTTACTAACAAACTGTTAATCATTAAATAAATCCTTCATTTCTGTCAAAAATTGTATAATCAGTAATTGTTACTAGTCTTAGATTCAATAATACTAATTTTATTTCCAGACTTCATTTATGGTTTAATTGAGGTTGATTCTAAAACAAATTCTCGTATTTCGAGCCCATACTGTAAACAAATAAGATATTGCCATCTTGCACATAAGTTTCCCTCAATAAACCAGTTTATCGTGTCAATTAGAATATTCTAACTAACTTATTATTTTAAAGTAATTTCATTTACAAATGAAAACCCCTGTCTAGGGTTAAAGTTATTATCGCCTATTGATATCACCCGCGTTTTGGCAGAAGCCGTTGGAACATGTATCACGCAATGTCACAAAATAACTGATATTACCATAGCATAGTTACCATAGAGGGCATTTCGCGCGCCGCACGTCCGCGCTGTCGCGAGCGAGCGGGACAGCGAGTGCTTCCATGCGCAAACCCAGCGTTCTTTTTACGTGACGATGGTTTATACATAACATTGCATATTACTTTAAGTAGCAATGGCGCGCGGGAGTCGCGTAGTTAATGTATAATAGAAAGGAAGATAAAGAGGGGTTACCTAAGTAGAGTCAAAGGCCGTTAGTGCGAAGGACGTAGTGTCAAATTATTAACGAATGTATTTTTTTTTCCTTTAACCCTCAAGTGATAGATTTAGAAATATTTATCAAATATGTTTAAAATAAATTGATGTTTTTATTTCGTTTTATATTTTTATTGATGTCGGACTTCTAAAACCAAGGGTCGCGGGTGTGATCCCTGCACAGTAGAAGCATAAGTGTGCATAAACATGTGTGTTTGTACTGGTCTGGGTGTTTTCTATGTATAATATGTAATTATTTACAAAAAAAAGTATTGAATATGTATCTAGTACCCATACAAGCCTCGTATCTTAATTTGGGACTACAGAATTGGTGTGATTGTTGTAAAATATATATTAATTTTTATTTATTTATTTATTAAATGTAGGGTGATGGCACAACTGATGGACACGCACCACCGCCAAAGAAAAAAAATACATTCCATTCGATCCCACGGGCTTTCGAAGCTACGGGGTAAGCTAAACTTGATTCGACACTACGTCCTTCGCACTGACCTTCGAGTATTCGTATGTAACCCAATAAAGAGAATGAGTTGTAGACCTGTCACTAACGGTTCTTATAAGTCTATCTTAGGTCTGTACTGGAGTCGCAAAGGCGGGTCCCTGAAGCGCCACCGCGTCACGTACACAAACTTGAGCGTGTGGTCCTTGCCGAGCAGCTCGTCGTTGCATAGTATGTCGATCTGGGGAATGCAATTAATGCACTTTAAAACCGAGCTAATTTTCCAGTTCATAAACCCCCGAATTAGCCATAAAAACAGCTGGTTTTGAACAGTTATAGCTAATAGCAACCATGATTTAATAACTTAATATAATCAAAATGTGAAGTCTACTACTAATATTTGCATGCCTGTACGCAGGCTGAATACACAAGACTTTTATTTCTAAGACCTTTGTATTCTTGCAAATATACTACATATTTTGGAACGAACGTTTTGGGTGAGCCCGACCGCTTTGATTGCTGCTCCGGATTTGAACCGCGATCGCATGCGTGCGACCTGCGTTGTTCGCCGCTACACCAACAGATCGCCGCGCGGCCGGCGCGAAATTCAAGTACAGTATACCAGTGCTACGAGAGTGCTACGCGTGACTACGGAGCACGCTACGACATTCCAATCTAATAACGCCTACTAAAAAAGTTACCACAATTTCGCTAGCTGCAGCTACTTGTCCGTGTAAATATGGCCAGTCGACCGGAAACCTCTCCCACCTCGCAGCCTGCGGCCTCGAGCGTGCCTCGACGCATCTCCGACTTACATATCCATATGGATACAATACTGGATAGGACAGCCTCAGAGTCAGATTTGCTACGTACCCCACCTCAGAGCTTCGTTTCCCAGCGTGCTAAGAGACCTAGGGTCCAAGTAGAAGAAACAATGTCTTATCAAATGGATGAATTCAAAGAAGAAATGCGCCGACTCATGACTTTTTTCTCTGCGGCGCAGTCTAACGAACTTAAACAAGTGAATACAGCTCTGAAAGAGATTCAACAGTCAAACTATAATATCGAGAGCTCGATGTCTTACTTAGCTGCACAAAATGAAGAGTTCAAGCAGAGAATAAATGAGTTAGAAGCACAAGCAAAGCAGGACAGAAATTATATAACCATCTTAGAAAGCCAAATAGAAGAAATGCAAACTGTAAGCCGTAAGGCCAGCTTTGAAATTAAAAATGTCCCTAAAAAAGTAAATGAAAACAAAGATGACCTTATTGAAATGGCTTCCTGCCTCGCTAGCTCTATTGACTGCAATCTCGATAAATCAGACATCAATGACATCTATAGAACGCGATCCAAAAACCCTAATAACAAAAACACACCAATCGTAGTAGAATTGAATTCCACTCTGCTGAAAAATGACATCCTGAAATTAGGAAAGGCTTTCAACTTCAAACATAAAAGTAAACTATGTGCTAAGCATCTTGGCTTCAAGACGCAGGAGGACACCCCTATATACCTTTCTGAACATTTGACACCCAAAGGAGCGCGTCTATACTACCTAGCACGAGACATGGCAAAGTCAAAGAACTTTAAGTTCTGCTGGACCGCATACGGAAAGGTTTATGTAAGAGAGAGGGAAGAGTCTCCCATCATCATGATAAGAAGTGAAACTCAAATTCAGCAACTCATGAATGCACCGCCGCGGGACTCTTGTGCCACCTGACTACAAGATATAACACTACTCACCGGAAGTATTAAGGATATTTTCTCTCTGTTTTTATTTTTATTGCATGCTTTTCTGAGTTTGTATAGAATTTCACAACCATATTCTTTTTATTTGATTCAATGGGTAATTATTAATAAGATTGTTACACATCTGCACACTTTTACCAACAAGACTATCCAACTCACCGTACACGTAAACTTAGCCTTCGATCATACTCCTCTTTTAAAATCGAACCATAAATATGCTAAAAACTTTACACAGATAATAAAATTATGTATGACTACGAAATTTTATCTAAAACCAAACTATAAATATACACAACTTTATACATATTTAAAACTTAAAAATAGACATATAGAAAAATACATCCCGGTAACGACCTACTATTTTCCTCTTCTCATTCTAAATGGCTAACACTTTTCAAAACCTGAAAATGATAGACGATATTGAAATTGCGCAAGCTATTGAATGTGACCCTAGTGAACTGTCATCTTACATAACAATTAATAAGGGTGACTTGACAATCATATCCCAAAATATACGCAGTATTTACTGCAACCTTGATGATTTTTTGGTGACACTGTCTAGTCTCTCCTTCGACCCTGATATTGTTGCACTGACTGAATGTAGACTTGACTCAAATAAACCCATTCCTCAGCTTGATAATAACTATAACTGCTACGCTACCTCCCGCCAGTTAAACCAAAATGACGGGGTGGTTGTCTATGTCAGGAAGGCTCTGTTGCATAAGGTTACGGAAATTACTGTAACACACGCCTCTTGCTTACAAGTGGATCTGCATAACACCACAATTTTATGTATTTACCGTTCCCCATCTAACGTGCAGGCTGAAAATTTCATAAACTCTCTCTGCCTACATCTAGATAGTTTAGATATGCAAAAAAATATTGTAATAACTGGTGACATAAACATAAACATTGCCCCCAAATCTACTGAAAAGGCTTATGAATACAACAATAGATCAGATTACATATACCGACTCTCTGAATATGGTATACTGGCGGGTCATACACTAATCACGAGGGAGAGTAGCTGTAGCTGTCTTGACCATTTTATGATCAAAATAAAACAAACTGTTTTTTCGGCATCGATTGCAGTACTGCATACCACTATTACAGACCATTATACAACTCTTTTAACGCTATCTAAATACAAACATAAATTGACAGATTCCAAATCTAAAACCGTTACAGACTATAACAAAGCCCTAGAACATCTCGAAAAGAGGAATCTTAAACAACTTTTACACTGTAATGATCCCAATACTGTGGCAAACAGGCTCATATCTGAGATTGACCAGTCTTTAAAATCGAACACCAAAACTATTAAAACACCCAGAAATCAACGTACGCTAAAGCCCTGGATCACCCCAGGAATCTTGCGCTGTATCAAACATAGAAACAAACTTCAAAAAAACTTGCGAACAGATAGCCTAAATGATATCCTGCGAATCACTTATACGCGTTATAGAAATTTCTGCAATAATCTTATTAAAAAACTCAAACGACAATATGAAAGGGATCTGCTTGCTCGATCCGTCAAAAATAGCAAACAACTGTGGAAGAATATAAAAGAAATAACGCACTCTACCAAACCCTGCGAAGATAAGTCGGAGCTAATGAACATAAAAGATAATCCGCAAGAATCGGCTAATTTCATCAACAGTTACTTTGCAAACATTGGTCAACATCTGGCCCAGAGCATCCAACCCGTTCATTCTATGTTGGATGCAAGGCTAACCACTGACTGCATACCAACTCAAATAAATTCATTTGTTCTATTAGAAACTACCCCAAATGAAGTTGAAAACACTCTAATGAATTTAAGATCTAATAGTGCCCCTGGCTGGGACAATATTCCTGCTAGCTTCTTGAAACTCGCTAGGCACGAGTTAGTTCCTATTATCACACATCTCGTTAACCTCTGCTTTCAACAGGGTGTATTTCCGGCCCCTCTAAAAAAATCTATTATCACCCCAGTGTACAAAGGAGGAGACAGAGGTGACGTGGGTAACTATAGGCCTATTTCTGTTTTACCAGCTATTTCGAAAGTTTTAGAAAAAATTCTAAATTCCAGACTAATAAATTATCTCAAAAAGTATAATCTATTATCTAACTCACAATTTGGTTTTAGACAAGGTTTATCTACAGAAAATGCGGTCATTAGCTTAAGCAAACTTGTAACAGGTCATCTTGACAGAGGAGACAAATGTTTAGCCGTGTTTTTGGACCTTAAAAAGGCCTTCGACACCGTCTCTGTGACCATCCTCCTCTACAAATTGGAAAAAATAGGAATAAGAGGTACAACGCTGTCACTCTTCGACAGTTATCTTTCTGGTAGAATGCAACGGGTAAGGCTGGATCATTTCACCAGTGAGGATCTAAGGGTGTCTTATGGCGTTCCACAAGGAAGCGTTCTAGGTCCTACACTTTTTCTAATTTATATTAATGACCTGTGTAATATGAAAATCAACAACGCCAATATACTGTCATACGCCGATGACACCGCTGTTGTCTTTAGTGGCAAGGACTGGGATACTGTAAGATCTGATGCTGAAAGGGGTATTGCACTGGTCGCTAAATGGTTAAAAAATAATCTGTTAACATTAAACACCGCCAAAACCAATTTTATATGCTTCAGCATCCAAGGGCAGACACAACCGGACCCTGACTATAACCTCCAAGTTCACTCTTGCAGTGTAGACGACTGTGACTGCCCTAGAATAGACAAAACCGACAAAATAAAATACTTGGGAGTGATAGTCGATCAGCGTCTGTCTTGGTATCCACATCTTGATCAAGTGTCGGCCAGAGTAAGAAAACTGGTCTGGATCTTCAAGACCCTAAGACATGTGGTGCCAAGGGGGCTTGGACCTGACTCCTCAAGGAATCTTATTAAGGAACTCTATCTAGCGCTAGCACAGTCCATTATTATTTATTGCATCCCTGTCTGGGGAGGATCGTCTAAAACGCAGATGATAAACTTGGAGCGAGCTCAACGCGCTTTATTAAAGGTCATTTATTTTAAGAACAGAATATTTCCTACGAGTCGCCTATACTCAATCGATAACGTGCTAACGGTTCGGAAACTATATATACTACACACAGTCTTAAAAAAACATAAATCGTTAACCTACGACCCTACTTTAAAACGTAAGAGGAGACAACACATATTCGATCCTGTTATAACAAGAACTGCATTTGCTAGTAAACAATATGAGAAACAATCTGAAATCCTATTCAAAAAAATCAATAAAAAACATGATATTTACAGTAAACCATCACGAGAGTGTAAGAAGATGGTAACTGACATGTTACTCCCATTAAACTATGAGGAAACAGAGGCCTTACTACATCTAATAACCTAAATAAAAAAAATAAAAACTAAAAAAACTAAATTAAATCAATCTACAAAATTTCTATCAAAATTTTATTATACGTACACAACAATTAACACACAGGCACACACAAAACACGTAATCTTTAATATTTATCATAAGTACTTAGGAATATTGTTAAAACACATATATAAGAGTTTTTCAAGTACAATATATAATATTTAGTTAGTAAATTACACTAAAAATATGTAAAATAATAAGAATAGCTATGAAGGAGCGTTGTCACCTGACACAGGCATTATTTGCTTAAAAGGTGACTTCGATTACTACAATATATTGTAAAAGCTTTTTATGAAATAAATATTATTATTATTATTATTATTATTATTATATTTCTATTTCTTTTAAATTATGATTGGAATAAAAAAAACTGTGAAATTAAGTTAATAATTAAGTCTTAAAACGCTCAGTAGTTACTTACGTAGCTTGTACATTTTCCTCTCTACTAGAAAAAAATTGGCAGTATTTATCTCTTGTTTAAGAAAAATAAAACCAACTTGAAACATTTTTGTGCTGTCATTCAGTTTATTATTTTATTTATTTAAGCTTTATTGCACAACAAAACTATGTACAAAAGGCGAACTTAACGCCGTAGGAATTCTCTACCAGTCATACCTTTGGGCTGCTAAGCAAAAATGTTTTGTAGGCAGTGCGACAAAATAAATAAAAGAGAAAACACAAAAAAAAAAAACAATAATATGACACAAGATGAAATATAAAATATACAATAAATTTATATAAGAATACATATTTATAAATACACATAATATTTACTCATATACACTAAATAAATAAATAAATATGACAAACTGTTAAAGAAAGATCACTTTCAAAAGGAATAATCACTGCCTAGATCTTTTTGATTGATTATATGATTGATATTGGTTTGATTGATTTGATGTTGTGACTCACCTCTCTATACTTCTCAATGCCATTCAACACTTTCTTAGCTACAAACTTCTTGAGGTGCGTGATGGTTGCCTGCGCGGAGCACCGGATGAAGCTCCTCTTCAGCGTCCGAAGCGACGTCGATATACATTCCAGACATACATTGACCTTAAATATGAAAAATATGCACATTAATTATTAAAAAGAACAAGGTGTGAAGTGGCTTGTATATTGTCTTTTGGCAAGTTTATAGCAAGTTATGGGAGTTTATGGCAAGTTGATATAAAAAAGTATTAATCTGTTTGCAAAGTGCAAATTCATTATTAACAAGACCAGAAATGAAGTGGCTGGTACAATACCTTTTGGCAAGTCCACCAATTGTAACTCTATTGTTGCTATAAGGTTTATATAAATAAATAAGTTTGTGAAATTAGTTTTTTTTAAATCTATTTCCTCCCACTACTGGGGGAAGGTGACCGCCAAACTGCTCCACCTATATCTATCTTTCGCCAGCAGCTGCCAGTGCCTGGCAATGGCAATCAAATCGTCACACCATCGCTTTTTGACCCCTACGAAGGCGGCCGCTAGCTGTTGCTGCCCTGTTGTGAGGATGTGGACAAGGATGGATTATGGATATGTGTAGTAGAAGCCTATTTACTTTTTTTTAAAGAGTCATTTTTTTTTAAGTTTCCAAGTTACAATCTAAGGGGAAAACTGTAGTATTTCTAACGTGTTATTCCTATTGATGACACAATATTTATCCTGTTGTTTTCCCAGCTGCAAAAAATATTTCCTATGTGAATTTCATCAACTTTGGATCAGCCAATTAGAAGCTTTGAGGAACCAAGACAGAGAGTATGCATAAAGTAAATATTTGTAAATATGTAAGCATTTATAAAGTTATAAAATAGCGACTTTCTGTCGGAGCGATTAAAATAGACCCACAAGAATAGCACTTTTATACGGCCCACCATATAAATTATAAACCTTAAAATATGATGCAAATTTTTTTATTAAGCTTTTTTTTGCGTTCACAACGCTTTTTTTAATTTCGAAAAGACATTACATTTAAAAAAATATTGTCGGCTCCGGTCATCAGGGAGGATTCGAACCCCAGACCTTTGGAAATGCTGCAGATGTAGTCTGAGACTTACAATCTATCCAACGATTTTTTGTCAAATAAGTGCAGGACCGGTCCCGATGGAGATCCTATCTATGCTCAGCAGTGGGCATCAACAACTGATATGATGACGAACATATATAATGTGTATGTAACATGATTTTCTACTTACCTGTTCATCTTTCCGATGGCAGTCAGTGTTGTCCGGCTGCTCGGGTTCATCCCCAGCGCCGGGCTTTTCATTCGCCATAGCTGCATCTTTGGGACAGGGCAGGTTGCGCGCGCGGTAGAAGTCTCGTTCCCTTTTCAACTCATCTGTAATGTTATTATTTGTGATGTGTTATCTCAGTCAGTCATGTGTGAAGTCAGTTGAAGTAGTGTCGGAATTCAGAGTGCATCAGATGGCAGATAAAGGACTTGATTTACAGTTAATGCCTTTTTGTGTGCCTGTGAGCAATGGCCTCACTTAGTGTAATGCAGTGTGAACTGTCTTATTTCCCTATAGCCTGATTGATACTCTCACAATTTTCATATTCCTTTTATTTTATTATTATTTTCAACTTATGCTCAAATAGGGATACATTTAGCACATTGGCGGATTTTAAGATTGGCACGATAAATGCCTGAAGGCATTCTCTATCAGCTTAATAATTGGTTAAAACATTGCATTTGGCAAGGAACTTATAAATTACAATAGTTAACTCTTTATTATATAAAAAAAAATAAGTTAAACAAAGAATGATGTACAATTAAGGCTGTGTTATTGCTGGGAGCAATCACTTCCCAACAACTTTTGGGTAAGAACATTTCAATTAAGTAACAGGAAGGAATTAAGAGCAAAAAATATGAATGATGTAATTGCAACATGCATTTATACAACCTATGGGTTCACAAGAAAGTTCTCAAGCTCTAGAAAGATCTTGCCAACAATATTTTATTTCATTCATATTATTGTAATTTATAGCATTTGCTAAGTATTCTATTATTCAGGCATTGCTTCTCTGTTTTAAGTCTGGATGCCATTTAGCAAAAGCTTTCACCTATTTTTTTGCTTTTCTTAGCAAGAGTGACTTACTATTAAATTTTTAATATAGAGTGCTTCACTTACTATCTTGAAGGTCCGGCACAAGTTTGTAGACAATGTCCTGCATAGTCCTGTCGAAGCTGATGTATTGGAGAGGGTGGGACTGGTGGATCACTATGTTACATGTTGGACACGTGTTGTTCTCTTCTAAGTGTTTTACGAGACAACTTTTGCAAACTGAAAGAGAGTGCACCATTTAAAAAAGAGGTTACATGTTGACTAACATTTGGCAATGGTGTTCTTTTAAAATACAATTTGTGCTCAAGATTTAGGATACTGAAGTAAGTAAGCTTTGTAAGTATTTCTAAATATTAAAATAGCACTCGAATGCACAAAAAATTTCAATGAAAGTGACAGCTCACTAAATTTTCATTGTATGCTTGTTTGAACATTTTACAAAAGCGAAGACAGTGACTTACGACTCGAACGTTTTATATAATGTAAAATGATTTTATCAAACAAAAATACTAACACGTATGAAGGCATTCTGTGACGGTGGTGGCGTCAATGAAGTATCCACGGCATATCTTGCAAGTTATGTGACTGTTGAGGGTTTTCAACTTTATCCTCCTTTCCATTGTCATCCTAAAACTACAGTTGTAGCAAAAACATTAGGTAAACTAACTTAAAACTAAGTGAAAACAAAAAAATTAGAACATAAACGCGAATAGCAGAGCCGAGTCAGTCAACTACTCAACTCAACACTTTTTTTTTTCTATCACACGTTTCGTTATTACAACAACACAATGATGATATGAAATATGTTTTTTTTTAACCATTTTGTTTTTGTGTGTGTGTTTTTCAACTAGGATCGAGATAACTGTCTCGATAGTTTCAAATACGTTTTAAAACAAAAACTTAAGTGATAATTAAAAAATTATGAAGTATTTGCTACTAGTGTTATTTTTCGCGTGAAAAAGAACGTGGAGTAATAAAACGCAAATGTAGGGATGTAACGTCACATCCCTGATTTGTAATCGGTAGGAATTCGGTATATTTTTTAATTGAAATGTTCAATTAGTGTGAATAATCGACTAACATGAATCGAACTAATTTGGTAGTTCTGACACAGAAATATAAGTAAGCTGTGGTAGAGCCAGTATATTCTGAAGTCTTTTGGTAGAAATTTTAATCAACAACCACAACAACTTCAAACAAAAATAGGCGTGTTTCCACTATGAAAGAAATATTCAAAAACTGATTTTCTCTAAAATAATTCATAATTTCAGATGCCTTTACACTAATATTTTTCTGCAGTTCGTATTATTTGATTTTTAATTGGAATTCAAATGATAATTAGTCACTCAGTCGGCATTGCACGCGGTGACGTCAAAGTGTGTTATTCCCATACAAGCTCTATGAAGAAAAGCGTTTTGACAGTTGATAAAAAGTACGTCAACGATTGGTGGTGTCAACTACCGTTAGGCTTGTTTCCACTATGAAAGAAATATTCAAAAACTGATTTTCTCTAAAATAATTCATAATTTCAGATGCCTTTACACTAATATTTTTCTGCAGTTCGTATTATTTGATTTTTAATTGGAATTCAAATGATAATTAGTCACTCAGTCGGCATTGCACGCGGTGACGTCAAAGTGTGTTATTCCCATACAAACTCTATGAAGAAAAGCGTTTTGACAGTTGATAAAAAGTACGTCAACGATTGGTGGTGTCAACTACCGTATTGCTAGAAGTGAAGATGGTAAGTAATAGTCAGCGAGTTGCTTTCGGGTCCAGGAGTCATCCATCACTTGATAAGTGTAATTTAGAAAAAGTACAAAATATTTTGGAAATTTATTTATTTACTAAACGAGAACATGAACAATAAATAAAACTGGTAGAAAAATATTTACAAGAACTTATTAATTGGTTCGTTTTTCATAACAAAATCTTTTGTAAGTAACTTGAATTTTACAAAAGAGTGCACACAAAAAGTATGGTATCGAGGTAAAAATAATATGGCTTGCTACCTAGCTACAAATCGTCACTTTCCCTTTGAGTTACATATAAACTAACAACCAATATCAAATGAAACAGAAATGCAATATAGCTTCAGTAATCATTTAACTGGCTAGGTTCCCTCACACTTCACACCTGGGTTCACACTAGCAATTTTCTGAGTCACATCATCAAACACATTCAAATTCTTACTACCCTCATGAAGCACAAGCTTAAAATAATCCGACGACGGCACAGGCGCGTTAGGCTTCATATGATCTCGTTTGAAATGTCTGCTGAGATGGCTCGTTTGTGTAAATTTCCTTTCGCATATCTTACACTGGTATTTTTTCTCGCCAGTGTGCACTACCTTATGTTGTTTCAAAGCTGACGACGTGTAGAATGTCTTGCCACACTCACAGTGGTAGTCTCTTTGTCCTTTGTGCCTTTTAACGTGTACGTTATAAGCGCTGCAGGTGACGAAGCCACGCTGACATATTTTGCAGTTATATCTGAAAGGATAGTACGAATAATGAGTGATTTAAAAGTTTTGTGAAAACTTCATCACTTTCCCGCCAGAGCGCAGCATTACTCGTATTACAAGCCGTAAACTTTTTTTTACACCCATCGAATGCTTATTTCGAAGATTTTGTTGTCTGAAGAAAATCTGAAAACTGTGTTCTTATGTGAGTGGTTTATCTTTATATATATACAATTCTTGTGTCACAATGTTCGTTTCCGTAACGACACGGCTTGACTGATTCTTATGAAATTTTGTGAGCATATAAAGTAAGTCTGAGAATCGGCCAACATCTATTTTTCATATCCCTTAGTGGTAAGGGTTGTCCACAATTTTATATCCTACTTTAGAAGCGTCTAGCGTTGACTATTTGTGCTAGGAGCGCCCTCTGTATTGAGCTTTACGTAAATCGGAACGTGAGAGAAGATGTAACAAACAGGTTACTGTCCTAACCAGAAGGGGGAACAGTTGGCTGGCCGAAAACCTATCATCCAATAGGAAAACCTCGAAAAAAGAGTTGGCTTCAACTTTGATTGGTGCATTGTTGGTGCTTGTTTCAAATAGCCAATAGCGTCAGTTTTAGGACCAACCCTTTGTCCAACGAGCCGCGAACGGATTTCCTTTATCGTTATAGATCTATCTACACTTATACCGATCTGACTTACCTTCCACCAACCCATGGTTCTACCGTATCAGGGGAGAGCGCGTGGACTATTTTTCTTCTACGGGGCTACACTATGCTCCCTACAAATTGTTTCGTCTCATCTGTTGTTTTACCTTGTGGGGCGTGATGCCACATTAACATGACTTCGCGTCGGGCTGCTCTTATGAGTTACCCTTCACCTTATTTTCCAAAACTTCGCCTATTGGTGTGCCAGGAGTGCGCATGTCCTCCCAATAGGCATGATGACACCTATCTAAATATTTTCAAGACCATGGCGTTTAAAAAACATAGCCCCTATGAAGTTAATACAACCAGTATATTTTTAAACACACTGAACTCAATAAATATTCGGTCAATTGATTGACTCTGATTTCTGATACATGACCGTGACATAACGTTTTTGTATTCCTATACAAAATCTACGGATGCCCACCGTTTTGCCAGATAATAAAGAGTATGTCAACGATTGGTGGTGTCATCTAGCCTATTGTTGCGGTGCATATTAAAGCTCGATGGTAGATTGGTCTTGGTAGCGACCTGACTTCCTTATTATGTATCCGGACGTGTATGGAGAGGTTCCCGGAGGTGGCGAAGGTTTTGGTGCAGAGATGGCACGCGTACGGCTTCTCGCCGTTGTGGATCCGCTGGTGCACCTTCAGATCCGCTTTTATGGGGAATCCTGTGCGCAAAGTAGTATAGTTTCTATCAAATGTAACTACAATAAATTATAGTGACAGTAAGTACTGTGGCGACATCTACCGATCGCCATTACAAACACATGCTCGACAGCGTTGATTTACATTGACTAGATGGCGCTGATAGCCGACTATTGCAGATGAACCGCGGTATTATATGAGACTTAGAAACAGATTAATATAAATCTACAAACCGAGATAATATCTATCTATAGGACCTTGGACCCCGGCCATAACATGTAACATTAGTCCCTATCAAAACAACAAACAAAAATCTACCAATTTTTCAACACACTTGCTCATAAAGTGGTTGTAATTTCACTGCAATTAGACTAATAATGACATCTATAATCAAACTGTGACTTTTTCATTGCTATATCTCACTAGTGAGTTATAGATTTAAAATCCCCATTTTGTACGTGGCAGAATAGGCGCAACCATAAGGGTTGCGCGCGGAAAATAAAGAATTAAACCTGATTCTAAGGCTCTTCCTACTGACGAAATACCAAGTACATACAATGATTGGATTTCACCTACCTACACGAATAATGAGCCATCTCAAATTACAATAGAACATGAAAGTATTTCAACAAATAATCTATCTGATGAGACCGCTATGCCATCAAAAGCAGTAAATTATAATTTTACTAACGACGCATTTACTAATTGTCTCTCTAAATAAACTTTTTATCTACTAAATAAAATGAGTTTTTATTGTTATTTTATTCACAAGTGTGTTGAAAAACGTCGTATGATACACATGTGTATTGATGATTACCGACCTCGACTCTCTCAATGGCGCCTCGGCGGTAATCACTAATCACCAATGTTACACACTAGTACCATAATGTACTATTACAAGTGAGTTAACATTTCTTGTGCATATTATTTACCAGTTTTTTTTACTAGTGTAGAATTAAACACAATTTTTATAGATACCTTTCCCACAATCCTGACACAAGAAAGACTTGTCGCCTTTGTGCCGTTTGATGTGTATCGAGAGTTGCGCGCTCTGCACAAACGTTTTGAAGCATATATCGCAGCTGTATAGTTTTTCCCCTTAAAGAAAGAAACATTATCATTCAATAAAATGCCACTCAATGCAAGCGAGTTAGTATCAATTTTATAACTCTAATTTTAAATTTATCAAATTCGGAATAAAACGATATATATACAACAACATCACATACATTGATCTGAGACTCCGTGGTAAGTGGCTAAAGCACTTGTGTTACAGATATCAGAATCAACAGTGGTATTACAAATAAACTAAAATAAATACATATAACATACAGACCAATACAAACAGACAGGTTCATGCTCACAAATGTTTGTATGCGGGGACTGAACCCGCGACCTCTTGGTTAATAGTGGCCGTCGATATATTAACGTGTGCCGCAATTAATCACGAATTTACGATACATTCACATTGCAAATCATCACAGTAGAAAATACATTAGGAAAGAATTAGAAAATTTCGACAGTGAGTGCTTGCTTGCTGGGTGCTATGCCTATTACACAGGGGGCGGATTTCCACTACGAAGTTTTTTTTTTTCAACTGCAAAATATTATTTACAATAACTTTCTACGCAATAAGTGCAAATGGACTAAAATCACACAAAAGTAAAGTTAACATTTGCGTTTTGTTTATTTTATTCAAATCGCAATGTGTTTAGATTTTCGGTATGCTGATTTGTATTTGTGTTTCTGCGTTAATAATTAGTAATTTTTCCTTTGTTTCAGGGTAAGTGTTTCTGTTTTTATATTTTTTTTCCATTTTGATTCTGAGTTTGTGATGTCCCTAATTTATTCTTTTTTTTTTCTTCCTTTTAAACGTAAAGGTACTACAAACCTGTATGCATCCTGATATGATTGACAAGCCCAGTGCGTCGGCTGAACTGCTTGGGGCAGTACTCGCAGTGGTACGGCGTCTCCCCCGTATGGACTTTGCGGTGTTGGAACAGCGCGCTATGCCCTCTGGAATATAAAACAAAATGGTTATACGATTTTATAGAAAATACGGACGCGTTTTACGGAAATATTGACGAAAAACATTGGACTCGCCAGGCGAGTCGCCGGCACAGGAACGAAACTTATGTCGACTTGCGAGGCAAGTCATACAAACATTTGTGTGCATGAACATGTCTCTTTGTCTTTGTGTCCTTGGTCTGGGTGTTATATATATTAATTTAAGATTTGTAATACCACTGTTGATTCTGATAACTGTAACACAAGTGCATAAGCTACTAACCACAGAGTCAGATCAATGTTTGTTATGTAAAATTAAAAAAATACCTAAAAGTAGCAGGACAATCTGTGCATTTATAAGGTCTGAGGTCAGTATGACATATCTTGTGGGCCTTCAGGTTGCTCCTTGTGCTCAGGAATTTACCACAAATATCGCACTGGTGAGGCAGCTTGCTTTCTGGTAAGCCATCAATACCTTCGACTTTTTCTAAAACAGATTAATCTCTATATATTATTTGTGTTAGAGTGTTCCTTTTCCACCAGCCTGTGTCGTAGTGCTAGGGCCAAGAATTATGATTAGGGTACCGTTTTAAAGATCTCGGCAAGTAGACTAGGCCAAAACTCTAACATTACTTCAAGAAAGCGGACACAGTTTATTGCGGCTGCTGGAAAATGCTTTTCTAATTTTTGAATTAAATTTCATATGCTAATTACTTTCAAACATATTAATAATTGTTCAATTTATGTACAATACTATGCCTGCAATTTCTTTAGCCCAGGGTATAACTTTATTACTTTCAAAACATTTATTTTACTGTTTACTAGGCTTAGTTCAGTTTTACTGTCCGTTTTTAACATAACTGGACGAAATATTACTTATACACCATTTGCTATCAAAATGAAATTGTTTGGGGTTCCCACTTTTTAGTACATGGGTCAAAGTAACCCCTTACTAATAATATTCATGTAAGGTGCCCATCATAAGGCAACTCAAATTTACCAATTTTCTTTCGTCCTCTTTTCTTTTTTGGTTTTCTTTCAAGATTCTTAGGCTCTGCAACACAGTAAAAAAAATGTTAGATTTTTATGTGGCACACAAATTTAGATATAATTACTAGATAGAACTTATTCATACCTTTTCTCCTCTTAATTTTTGCCAAAACATCTGGTCCTTCTTGAAGCACATTATCATCATCCCACTGCCATGTATCACCATTTTCATCTTCACCTTCACAATCTTCTTCTTTATAGTCAGTCTCTACAAAAAAATATCCCACATAGATATTACAAACAAATGAAATACTTGATAATTGATAATGTAATGTTATGTTATCTATTGTCCAAAAATCTATTTAAATATTTGTGTTCATAAAAGTACCCTCACAGATTACCAGAAAGAAATATAGGTATGAGAAAAATGTAACTTACCAAGCTTGATGTTTTCTTTTAGATTTAATTCAGAACTGTTAGGAAATATTTCACCATTAATATTATTTCCTTCATCTTTAACTAGTTGCACATCTGTAAAATTTTCTTCATTTTTAACTTTATCGCCCAACAAATATTTTGTCTCATCATTAATTGGGCTTGAACTATCTTTTTCCTCTGTTTTGTAAGTACTTTTGAGATACTGCCTTAACTGTTTGTCACTGCTTTCACAGCGTAGGTTGAAGGCGTAGGCGCGTTTTAGTTGCCGACAGCAATCTTTACATATTAATCGTGGAAGACCATCGTCTAGGCTGGGCTAAAAATAAACCAGAATGGATAAACATCATTTATTTATGGCTACTAACATAGAATGCTCAGGAGTATTCTGTTACCTTACCTTAATTTTAGTGCAGTTGGATAACATTTCGCTGTACAAAGTGTTTCTTTTCGTATAGTAACAAGTGAAGATATCTAATTTCTCTTTAGTAGATTCAAGGCACAGTCTACATATTTGTGTGAAGTCCATGTTGATGAATTAACTTCAAAAACAAGAAAAAATTATAAACGAGATAGCTATTTATGATGAAGTTTCGCACTGTTTTATGTATTATATAAGATTTTTATTGAATTAAATTGATTGAAAGTAACAATTCGGTTAATTTGTTAATGTTGTTTTGTTTGATGATTTTGATTGACAGATTGTCGATCGCTTGCTCTCAATTTGACATACCTACATACCCTTTAAATGTCAACGTCACAGTCACAGCATGTGGAATACCCATAATACATAGCAATTGAAGTTTCAATTAAGTAATTAAGTTATGTAATTTAAGTAATAAGAGTATTTTATCACAAAACGAGCAAGTTTTCAATTTCCGGAGCCTCAGCTTGCTACTGACTGACTGGTTACGAACGAAAAGGTAAAGTACACATAAGTAAATTGACTC
Organism: Pyrausta despicata; assembly: GCA_963921415.1. NCBI lineage: Eukaryota > Metazoa > Arthropoda > Insecta > Lepidoptera > Crambidae > Pyrausta > Pyrausta despicata. Next base: position 10,975,710 of record OY992864.1, read on the forward strand.
TCAAAAACCGGTAGTTTTATTCATCACTAAAATCAAGTAAAAAAAAAACTCAATCGTGCGTGACGTCACAAGTCAGTCATTAATTGACGTTTTGTGTGATTGTTTGCATTTGCTTGCTTTGCCGAAAGAAAATGTTTAATGCATTATTTACCAGATTAATTAATTAATATAGCAAAATTACGTTATAAGCTCTCTGCTTCCACTTCGAATACACATAACCAGCACACTGGAAGGCCACGAAATGTCTGCTCTGCAAAAAACTATCATGAAGAGCAAATTGCCTCCAAGATGCCCCAGAAGTTATAAACAGTGCGTATTCTCGCGACAATTTGGGTTCAATTACTGTATTTATTATCTGTCCTATGTATTTCAATAGGCTTGTTTCCACTATGAAAGAAATATTCAAAAACTGATTTTCTCTAAAATAATTCATAATTTCAGATGCCTTTACACTAATATTTTTCTGCAGTTCGTATAATTTGATTTTTAATTGGAATTCAAATGATAATTAGTCACTCAGTCGGCATTGCACGCGGTGACGTCAAAGTGTGTTATTCCCATACAAGCTCTATGAATAAAAGCGTTTTGACAGTTGATAAAAAGTACGTCAACGATTGGTGGTGTCAACTACCGTATTGTATCTACACCATACAGGTGTCAGTGAAAGCTACTTATGTCTGTGTAACACACAAGTTTTTATTACAATTTTAGAAAGTTAGCACCTTTCGGCATGAGTCGCTGCCAGAAGAATTACCAGCCAGAGACCTGGAAGAGGTTCTTTGCGAAATACGTGGATGTTGACACTGATGGTGGATCATTCCGGGTTTATTTATCAGCTGAACCGGACCATCCAACCCGTCCTAGGATTGTCACTTTACATGGAGGTGGCTATTCGGGTTTGAGCTGGGCCCTGTTTACTGTAAGTTATCAAAGTGTATAAATAGAATCTTGTATGTAATCACTGTAAATTATGATTGTATTTATCATCATTTTATGATTGTAGGAAGAAATCACATACATGATACATTGCCAAGTGATATCAATAGACATCAGAGGCCACGGGGAGACACAGGCCAAGGAGCCTGATGACATGAGCTCTGAAACTTTAGTCAGGTACTTGCTTCAGTCACTTTGTTAGTTTCTACCAGTATTCCGTTGTTGTATGTGTAAGTGGCAAAGGCCTCCAATCTTCTGCACCCCAGCCTTATGATGGCCACTCTACCCAACATTACTCCTGCAACCTGACTGATGTCTTCATCCTACCTTTTCTACATCTCTTTATTTTTCCACTCCTTGATTACCACTGTGTGACTATTTCCATGTATGCTTGCCATTGACCATGTTACCTGCCTATTTATGTGGTATGCGCTAGGTTTATGTTTTTGTGAAATTTTGCTATTTTGGATCAAGTGCTGTAAGTCTTTTTGCCCTTTTCAATAGCAAACTTTCATGGTCACTAGACCCCATTTTAAAATCTAAAGTTATACTTACATAATAATATTATTTGTCTAAATTTGTATTACTTACCTACATGTGTGGTAAAAAAGTTGCTTTGAAGAAATTGGCTAGACGACACCACTAATCGTTGACATAAGTACTTTTTATTATCTGTCAAAATGGTCTGCCTCCATAGATTTCGTATGGTAATAAATGATTGTGACGTCACGGTCATGTATCAGAAATCGGAGTCAATTGACCGAATATTTATTGCATTTTGTGTGTTTAAAAATTGATTTCTACAGCTTTTTTGAAATATATTGGTTGTATTATCTTCATAGGGGCTATGTTTTTTAAAAACCATGTTCTTGACAATATTTAAGATAGGTGTCATCATCCCAATTGTTTTAGTAGACTGTCTATGTTGCAGATCTGTTATACATTTATTTCACATTTATATTTATGTCTATCAAAATATAATGATATCAAATGTTGTAAATTATTATTAGCCTTTATGTCAGACTTTGCAGATGCTTCATTATTTTGACAGGATCTGTGCTTTACTTATTTTCTGCATTCTGCTTGCAAGTCTGCTTGCCAGTCGGCAAAGGCCTCCTCCAACCTTTTCTACTCTTTTCTATTTTGTGCCACTCTATGCCACATTTTTCCTGCCACCTGACCTATATCATCGGCCCAGCGTATAGCTGGTCTGCCTCTCTTCCTATGGCCTTCTCTAGGGTACCACTGGGTCACTATTTTGCTCGATTTCTCACTGCCTCTTGCTGTGTGACCTGCCCATCTCCATTTTAGCCTTCTTGTCTTTTGCCTTAAAATGTTGTAAATAGTACAAGTAAATGATTGCAAAGGCAATGGTAAGTTTTGTAAGCTTATGTAAGTAACGACCTACATACACATTGTTCTGTTCACAGGGATGTTGAACAAGTTCTGCAGAAGCTGTTTGGTGATGAGATGCCGCCCCTGATCCTGGTTGGCCACTCCATGGGGGGCGCTATAGCGGTGCGGGCTGCGCATCTACATTCGCTGCAGCCGTACATACAGGGGCTGGTTGTCATTGATGTTGTTGAAGGTAATTCTGGACATGATAGCTTTTTGTATAGTGCCCTAGCAAAGTTGAGTACATGAGTGGAATAAAAAAAACATATATCTATTTTAACAAAATAGTAGCCAGCTACTAAGTAACTTAAGATATAGCACTACTCACACTTTAAAAGTGTATACTATAAATACAATTTAAATCAAATTGAATGAAAATATGCTCAGAGATATCTCTTTAAGATCAGGGTTCCTATGACAATTCAGGTCAAGGAGAACTTAATCATTAATCATCACTTTGTGAAACAACAGTACCCACATCAGATCACCAAGGATAAGAAGATAAGAATGTGGTATTGGACTTATCAATCCCTGATCAATGAAACTAGTGAATCAATGATCAAATCAGCTCTTGCGCTATGTAACATGTCTGTGTTTTTCACCTGTGGCGACCTCTACCATTCGCCATCACAAGTGCATGCCTAACGGCAAGCACAACAGCGAGAGCTGATACGGCTCCATAAGGCTAGATGGCGCTGTTAGCCTAGTACCGGCCAAATTGTATCGGCCTAGTACCGCACATGAACCGCGGTATATAAGATTTCGATCCAGAATAATATAGATAGACAAATCAAGATGATGTCTATCGGGCCTTTGTCCGCGACCATAACACCCGGTCGGTAGGAAGCGCTTCCCTTTAGCTTCTTAACTCGAAATCAGTTGCGTCAAACACCTTATTTCATAATTTGCGTGCAGGTACAGCGATGGAGGCGCTGGCGAGCATGCAGAGCTTCCTTCGCGGGCGCCCCACGCACTTCAAGAGCATCCGCCACGCCATCGAGTGGTGGTAAGGCTGATTTCACACCTATCCGGGAGACCCGTACGGCTTGTCCGTGCGCGGGAGACCCGTACGGGTCACGCCCGCACTGCTGTGAAACGCGCGTTCAGAATGCTTAGTGCTCAGTGCTCTACCCGGAGCGGGTCGCGTGCGCCCCAATTCGCGTCGCTGTGAGTGTTCTAGCCGGTGTCGGTGTCATATAAGACACCTTTCCGACACATTGGTTTTAAAGCCCAAATCCGCTTAAATTGACAATATAAACGTAGTTACGCTGTATTTCGTATTTTTTGGACAGGCGTATTTCCATTTTATTAAAAATTTTTGGTCGTTATTCCACACTAAATAAAAACTTATGAGACTTGTTCAAATGCAAAGTATTTAGTGTTAAAAATCATTAAACACTAAAGGAATAACAGTTTTTATTTCAAAAATAAGTTTAAAAACAAAAAAAGTAATGTCAAGAATTTTTTTTGTCACGTTTTTTGCGCCTCCTGTAAAGTCAAGCTTTTGGTGTGACTTTTCTTTCGATGGACCGATTTCAGTGCGTTTTTAGGGTTCCGTACCTCAAAAGAAAAAAAGGAACCCTTATAAGATCACTTTGTTGTCCGTCTGTCCGTCCGTTCGTCTGTCAAGACCGTTTTTCTCAGGAAGGCGTGGAGGTATCAAACTGAAATTTCTATATGATACTTAGGTCTACTGTCCCTGGAATCTGTAGAAAAGTCAACCTTCTAAGCCAACGCAATCAAAAGATCCAGCCATTTAGGCCGTAAATTATTTATTTATTTATTTAAATTTTCGCAAATTTTCGAAACTCGCACGGGAATCAAAACCTACAGGGTACTTCCCGTAAACTTAGAATTTTGAAATTTAGTACGAAGTCACGTCTTATAGTACAGATATAGGAAAAATTACGAAAACCGTAAATTTTCAGATTCATAATACCTATAAAAAAAAATATTTTTGACAATTTTGAAAATTCCAAAGTTGCTACACCGTATCTCATGATATTAAATTAAAATTTATATTAAATACTTAAGTCTATAATATCCGTGATGGGTGAACTTTTACTTATATACCTACAGGTTTGTACGGAACCCTCGGTGCGCGAGTCCAACTCGCACTTGACCGTTTTTTTTTATTCGAGAGATTATTTAATTATGGTTCTTACCTATGGCTGGTCAAAATGTTTAGCCGTTGAAGCCCACCATCTGTTTTCTTGGCTCATGTCAGGAGTTTTAAAATTAGAAATTTTCTTTTGTGGCTTAAAGCGAATAAGTGTTAGTTTTTTGAACTTCTCAGGTTTACATGCTTAAGAAACTATTGTACATAATATTACTTACATGTCAATTTTGATCCTGTATGAAGAAATTAAAGTGGTTTCACTTATTCCAGTGTGAGGAGTGGCCAAGTGAGGAACGTTTCATCTGCCAGAGTGTCAATGCCCAGTCAAATTGTCAAGTAAGTAATTCTTACAATATTATATTTTAATAATATAATTCTTACACTACGCTTCAGTTAAAATAATAAATAAATCTAATAGTACGTAATCTTGCGACAGTATGAAAATTTACGTTACCCATTTCTGACAATTTAACCATGCTCATTTATAGCGTCAAAATTTTAGCATTTATGAAAACAAAGGGCGTAGTAGTTTAATGTCGGCTTTCATATTCCTACTCTGCACAAGTTGCGTGATGTGTCACTGTATATGGACGAGGCTAAAAATTTTAAAAATCGTTGTGCCAAGAGTAATGTGACGAGAGGGTCGTAGGCACGCAGCTCCAAAGCTTGGCTCATCGCCGCAGAGTTGCCTGCTTGTCGATCATTTACAGGCTTTACTTCGGCGAGTGTGGTCATGATCTACATCAGCTTATTCCGCCGGCCCCCTTTTACCATCGGACCACCAGACGTACCACGGGATACCATCCGTACCGTGTCGATGTTCCACTGATACGAACCAAACGCTTCTCATCTACATTCCTAATGCGCACTGCAAAAGAGTGGAACTCACTACCTGCATCAGTGTTTCCCTGCAATTACAACCTAGGAATCTTCAAAGCTAGAGTGAACAGACATCTTCTAGGTGAGCTCGCTCCATCGTAGACTCAGTCTTTGCCTCGTAAGGTTAGTCTTGGGTCAAGAGCAAACCTATTCGAATAAAATAAAATAAATTAATAAAAAATTGCTATGTTTTCCTCCAACCAGCTGCGAAACGGGCCTGCTAGCGACACGCGAACTAGAAGACATGTCGATAGACGACTCCATCGACACGGACTCGGCTCCACTGGCGCGTGCCGACTCTATTGCCGAAGAAGACGAGCCGCCCGAGTCGGGGGACGAACAGGAGCCGATGCCCGCCGAACCCAAGTCGGAAGAAGCCGCGTTCGCTAAACCTGATGAGGACCTCAAGTGAGTACCTAGCTAGTATAAGTTTCTAGCGGCAACGAGCTATGCGCGACGAAGACGGGTGAGACATGACGAGAATGAGACAGGACGAGCATGAGACAGGAGAAGCATGAGACAGGACGAGCACGAGACAGAACGAGCATGAGACAGGACGAGCATGAGACACGACGACTAGCATGAGACAGGACGAGCATGAGAATGAGATAGGACGAGTATGAGACGGAGCAAGCAAGAGACGGGACGAGCATAAGACGACCACAAAATGACTGGAAGTAACCGCGGGATCGGTGATGATAACGTGTCGAGAACGGCACAATGACGTGACGGGACGTTGACTAGCCATACGGCTTCCGTTAACGACATTATCGACACGGACACGGCTCTGCTGTCGCGCGCGGATTCCATCGCTGAAGAAGACAAGCCGCCCGAGTCGGGGGATGAACAGGAGCCGATGCCCGCCGAACCCAAGTCGGAAGAAGCCGCGTTCGCTAAACCTGATGAGGACCACCTCAAGTGAGTACCTGGCTAGTATAAGTTTCTAGGGACGAGCGATGCGCGTCTTGGCGGTAACGAGCCCATGTTGATACGGGATACTAGCATTAGACAAGATAGTGAAGTGACGGGACAATGACGGTACACTTGGTTATATAAATAAATAAATAAATAAATATTATTAAAAGTATGTGAGCTCTGTGTGCGTATTATTGTGTGTGTGCGACAGCAAAGCGAGCGCTTAAGAATTTTGACTGTGTGTGTGTGTGTGTGTGTGTGCGTGTGTATGTGTGTGTGTGTGTTTGTATTTGTTGTACGTCTATTTGCAATTTAGTAGTGCCTCGTATCTCTTCGTATGTCTTTTGCTTCATCTATTTGGTTAGCATCTTTTTACACTCCGAGTATTGTTTATTATAATATATCTAACTCCCTATTTAATAAATTATAGAGTTGTGCTGAACGAATAAACATTAGGTGTACGTGCGAATTGAGTATTCGAGCTTGACCATGCCGTTTTGTAATAGCTAATTGGGTCAAAGCCTAGTGCTTGATCAGCGGCTTGCTATGAAGTAAGCTGCAACTTCAAAGAGTCTTCTCTCTCCACGGTAGACGCTACAAGTGGCGCATCGACCTGTCCCGCACGGAGACGCACTGGGCGGGCTGGTTCCGCGGCCTCTCCGCGCTGTTCCTCACGGCGCCCGCGCCGCGTCTGTTGCTGCTTGCTTCTATAGACGGGCTCGACAGGGAGCTCACCGTGGGCCAGATGCAGGGTGAGTGGGATGAGAGTTTTAATGAACGCGCCAAATTTTGAATAGGCATGATGACACCTGTCTTAATTTGAATAGGCATGATGACACCTATTTTAAAAATTTTCAAGACCATGCCGTTTAAAAAACATAGCCCCCCTATGAAGTTAATATAACCGGTGTATTTCCAAAAAGCTGTAGAATCCCATTTTTAAACACACAAAACTCAATAAATATTCGGTCAATTGACTCCGATTTCTGATACATGACCGTGACGTCACGTTCATGTATTCCCATACAAAATCTATGGAGGTAGACCGTTTTGACAGATAATAAAAAGTATGTCAACGATTGGTGGTGTCATCTAGCCTATTTTGCTTAATTCTCTTATTATCATTTAATAACGCAAATAAAGATTTCTATTTCTATTTCTAATGTATTTTTTTTGTTTGTTGTTAATTTTTTCGCGATTCTTTTATTTTTTGACCTTACGTACGTTTACCGACGATTACGACTACGACGCTTAACCCTTTTCAAATCGCAAAACTCCTTTCTCAAACACCAAATAAGAAAAAAGAGTAAAAAAATTAAATATCACTATAAAAAAAACATAATCGCTAGTTTTAAGCGCCTAAGTTAGACTTGGTAAATATTATAATGTCAAAAACGAATGTTTTTTTTAGTCTAATTATAATTTTATTTTTGTAGGTAAATTCCAGATGCAAGTGTTAACTCGTTGCGGACATGCTGTTCACGAGGACACTCCTGATGAGGTAAGCTATAATAATTAAAATATTTTTGATGAGAGATAACAAAATCGAAAAGTTCAAGTGAAAACAAGAAAAGCTGAAAAAGACTATGATTTCTATGTGAAAAAAGTATTATGCCTCAAGACATTTTTAAATTACAATATGCATGTTTTTCATTTTTATTTTCTCAATCTACACAATTATTCGATTGTTTAAATTGAAAAGGCTCCAAAACTTTTAGACCTATTAAAAATAAATCTTTTACCATTAGAATCCTACGTTATTTCTGATGAACATAGGCTGTATTGTTTATGTATATGTAAAAAATAATTGTCTAATAACCCGCGTAAAGCCGCCACGGGCCGCTAGTAAAATATGAGTTCTTCACATCGTGTCGACCTAGAAAATGTAATATTTTTGAAGACCAAAACTCAGCAACCGACGAAGCATTGTCAGTGGCCGTGTCGAGGTCCTCGCGTGTACAGGTGCTGGGACACGCAGGGCAAGACAAAAGATGTGACATTGTCTGGAGGGAACACCGCACAGGCATGCGCTCTCCGAGATGTAGATGTCTCCACCTTTGCATGTTCTCCTTACTTTGGCCTACTTGGGTCCGTATCCTGTTTAGGGACTTCCAAGTTGCCCAAGGTTGATCATGAATTAAGAATTAAATATTTACTATCTTCCCATTATATCGACAGTGGAAAGGAAAAACTGCTAAAGCGCCAAAACAGTACTTATAGAAAGACGTTTAAAGTTTTAATTTTGGGAAAAAAAATTGCGGTATTTATTTTTTAGTAGAAATATTTGTAAATTTCAAAAAGCTAAAGTGCCAAAAATGTTTTTGGATGGAGTTAAAACCTACACAGATCGACGCAGAAGAAAAAACCCTATTCATCAATCTTATCATTGTGGCCCATATGGACCTTTAGCATTATTTTCTATTCACTGACGACAAAACGATATTATCTCTTTCTCTCCTTGGCCAACCTGGAGAAGTTTAAATAGGTCCGCCTATTAAGTTCTCCAGGTTATAAGTAATAAGTTCTCCAGGTTGGCCCAGGTTGGTCGAAGTAAAGATAACCTGTGTCGGTGGGGGTACTTAAGCAGCGCAGACGTCGGCTGTGAATGTGGGAAACCCCTGCAAACCATGGTCCACCTCATGAACTGTCCCGCGTGCCCGACCACCGGCTCGCGTGAGGACTTACTAGTCAATAACCAGAGGGCTACCCGGTAGCCGCTTTCTGGGAAAGAACAATTTAGCCCGTGTTCTTGCCGACACTAAAGAAAAAGAAGAAGATGTTATCGTTTCATCTATATAACTTCCCTCTATTCCTGTAGGTGGCGCGCGTAGTAGCGTCATTCGCTTTGCGGCATCGCCTCACCAACCCCACCGAGTCCGGCGAGAGCATGCACTTGGTCGCCGCTCCTGGCTGCTAAGGGGGTACCAGGGGTTAACATACAAGAAGTAATTTTTCTCGTACGCTGATCAAAAGGCAGCATTGAAGTATGTAATCTTTTTTTTTTTAGTGTGTAGATAATAATTCTTTGTGCCCATAGGGTAAAACGAGAACTTGTGGGGTGAGCACGAACAACTATCGTAGCGTATTCGTAGCGTTTACCTATCGTTAACTTGTCGATTTGTATGGGGGAACTGTAAGTTTCTGACGTCTGGACGACACGAATACGTTACGATAAAGTTCGTTCTCCACCCAACTATTACTAAAATTTCACTGTGCGTCTGATGTCTGTCTGTCTATTTTGACATTCTGTTGCCGGCTATAACTGGTATTGGTATGGGACCTTTCTAGCGCTTTTTTTCGACGTACGTACTAAAGTGCTAATCCACATTTCATACTAAATTATACATCAAAATAATTCGCCACGTCCATAAAATCGCGGTTCAGGATTTGGATAGTCTTAATTAAGAACTAGTCTAAATTTTTTCGTTCCGGGTTGGGATTAGTTTTAATCAAAATATTTCGGGGTAAGACTATTAAGTTTTGTTTTAAGCAAGTTTTGTCTTATGGATACAAGTGAACGAACTACCGTAAGACGTTTCAATATTATTATAAAATTAAATTAAATTTATTCAGTAGATTTAATTTGAGTATTGTGGAGCTGTTCAAAGGCGTTCATTTAACAATGAATCAGATGCTTATAGTCAGCGTACGAGGATAGTTGGTATCTCAACTGTTAGATGGAGTTGGTAACATGTGACCTTGATAAAAGACACTATACCTCAAGGTCAAAAGATCGAAGGCCTTACTACGAAAATCGACGGATATCGTTTCTTGTAGTAGGCCTTCAGCGATCTCTATTACTTCCCTCGACTGATTAGGTCGCTATACCAAATGGAAGCCATGACATTCTCTTCCAATTTAGCTTCCCTGCACCAAATTTTAAAATATCAAAGTTAGGTTGACAAGCAGGCAATATGCACCTTCTTGTTTTAAGCAAGGAAATAATTGATGTACCTTTTACCTTGAAGGATGTTAACATGATATTTCTTGAAAAGTTTGGTGTGTCTTCTATCGAATGCTTGAAGTTATGATATGATCTGTAAACTCTACTAACAAACCAGTGATAAAAATGACGACTTTGACGCCAAAACGGACATTTTCAATGACCTCTTTAATGCAACTGTTGGACACGGGTTACTTACGTAGAGTTGAAGGCCGAAGGTGCGAAGGATGTAGTGTCGAATTATTTTTCGCGTTCCCCGTAGCGTCGAAAGCCCGTACGTTCGAAAATAATTAAACTAAAATTTTCCAAGGGTCAAATTTACATAGAAAACCTTTTTTGGACGAACAATTTTTTTTGGAAAGAGTTCAATTTTATAGTTTTTCAGAAAAGGACTGCATATTTGAGATTTTTCTATGGAATTAAGGAAACATCAAAAATCTTGTGTGCTGAAGTTTTACTGAAACACGCCTAGGCTCCAACCCTCCATCCCAAAAAATGGTTTTCTATGTAAATTTAGCGCGTGGAAAAATTTTGTTTTCGAACGTATGGTTCTACACCACGGGCATTCGACGGTACGGGGTAGGCGAAAAATAATTGGACACTACGGCCATCGCACCGATGTAGGTAACCCGTTGGATACAAATCATACATGTTACCAATAACAAGAAAAAGGGGGATTAGACATTAAAGAAAACACATTTGTATGAAATTCTCGATCTTACGCACTTGCATTATAGAGGTCAGTGCAAACAAAACAAGATTTAAAAAATGCGAATCATTCAAGAACACTTTTGATGAATTTTTCGACTGAAACAAAGACTTTAAAAACATTTATGATAATTCGCATTTTTTCACTAAATTAAAACGTACCAGTAATACATAGTTAGCTTGAATAGTCTCAAACTGTAATGTTGATGTTTTAATAGAATATTTCTTCGATACTTTACTAATTGATATAAAATTCTATAGTATTTTATGTTATAATTTTATTTAAGATGCTCAAGGAATATATTAAACATATTTTTCCTAAATGTTTTCTTCGAATAACGATTTATAGTAAAGTAAGTGTTGGAAGTAACATGTTTAGTTAGTTTTTACTGTGTCTGCATTTTTAAGTTACCTCCAATTTAGAAATAGAGCAAGATAGACTAGAATTTAGACAGAAAATGTAAACGTATTGCTACTAACGACTTCGTCCATTGAATACTTAATTACTTTCTGGAATAATTTATTTATTTTCTTTTAATTCTTACATTTTAATGATTAATCTTGCAATCACCTTGTTACAAGAATAATATTACTGATTAGGTAATAAATCGCACTAGTAAATCTCAAATGAGAGCAAAAGTGAGAAGCCCATCGGATAAGCCGGTTTTTTTAAAGGTATTGCTAAGCTCCATAAGGCCAATGTAACCATAATTTACATCTTGCGGGGCGATCCATAGATCAAACCAAACAGAGGGTGATACGGTACGTCAACTTAAAATTGTTTCTGAGATTTTCTGTCATGAATTTCTCAAAAACAGCTCGGAGACGGGAAGTTGGCGGTGTTACACGCCCGTGCCTTGGTCTTGCGCCTGATCTCTCTCCGGTCATGTCATGTCGGATTGCCGTCTCACCGAACTTTGAGAGTGATGGAACAGTGAGTGCCTGTGTATTGCGCTCACACTTGTGCACTATAATATCTTCTGCGCAGTTGGCTGATCGGCCAGAAATCGGCCAGGAGGACTATAAATTAAAATTGGGCAGCTCACACACGCACGTGTAACACACTCGGAAGTGCTGACGAGGAGCGGAGCAGGTCCATCGGACTCGGTTTAGTAGGACCAATAGCTCGTACCGTGTACCTCTTTTTGGTTTGATATAAGGGGCGATCCGAACTTAATGACGTCATTTACTTACCGATCTCGAACAATAGCAAACAAATAATCTTGATTTGGACCAGGGGTTCCCAAACTGTGCGCCGCGGTGCCTCGGTGCGCTGTAGAAACCATAGAGGGGGTGCGATTCTTTTTCAAAAGGACTTACTTAATCTGCGCCGCGAGTTATAAAGAACCCCTGACATAGACTATTTTCTAGCTTACTACGATATAATTGGGTTAAGTTCCTGAAAATCACTCCTGTCCTGTATGGTCTGCAACGAATTGGTATAATTAAGTTTGGTGTATGAATTCAATACATTGTGAAAATTATTTATGGTTGTTTCAAAAACAATTTTACTATGAGATTTCGCACTTAACGATGTTTAAAAATTAATGACGTAATTTCTTTATTAAAGTACTCTTGGGCAAAAATAATTTAAGAACGATTGCGGCTCGACATACAAACAATCAGGGGGCCACTTTCCGCAATCGTAACAAAATCGTATTGTATTCCCCAATTTTGACATTTCGTCCATACTAGAACTGTCAAAAATAGGCAATTCACTGACGATTTTGCTACGTTTGATTAGCGGAATTGGCCCCCCAGAAATGTTGTGTCCTAAACTATATATTGGCATCGTCATTAATTTCACAAAACTCTTATTTGAATTATTGTGCTAGTATTTAAATCTTCTGTTAATTGAATAGCTTTTTAATTACACAGTAATTATTTAAACGTATTTCAGAGGATTCCGTTTTATTTAATAAGTAAAATTTATGTGAACGAGCGATCAACGTCGGATCGGTCCGCATATTTGTGAATTTTAAAATAATTCAAGGTTGTTGAACAAAATAAATGTATAGAATAATTAAAGTATTTTGAAAAACACAATCTTTTATTTTATCCTGGAATAAAAACACAAAAAGCTTACAAACATTGAAGTCAAAAAGTATTTAGATTTCAACATACAGTATGGGTACCCGATGTTCTATCTCACTTAAACCTTTTTAAGCTAGTAGGTACTTGTTATGCATAAAGAAAATAACACTCGCATTTTTAGTATAACTTTTAATTTCACCGAACTTTGAGAGTTAAGGAACAGAGAGTGCACCAGTGTTTTGCGCTCACACTTGGGCACTATAATATCTCTCGAACCGATGGCTGATCTCTGTTGAGATTGGCCGCCGTGGTCGAAATTACTAGTAGGAACTTTATAACTTTTAATTAACATGTTTTAGAAACTGCATAAAAGTTAACGAACACGAACTGCAAGAATATTATTTTACCCCGCAATGATACAGCGTTGAAGTGAGATAAAACATTTGTAAAAATGAAGGTAGTTAGTATTACAATACAATATCAAGGTTAATTACTTTCTTAAAACAACACATTATTTGGTGTATGGTAATCGATAGTAGAATACAAAGATTGAGATAAATATCTATATTTAGTAATATCTCAGTTTGCTCATTAGGTGACAAAAGTTGTTTTTCCCCTGACCCCTTCATATGGTAACTATGATTTTAATGATAATTATAAAACAGTTTTCAACACTTACACTAAAATGACTAGATAAAGTATTTGAACTAAATAACAATTATTTTGAAGAAGCAATACTGTATGCTTCTAAACTGGGCTACATAAGTTATGATAGAAATAAAATGCATTTCGAAATCTCTAAATGATTGATTACTTTTAATTTGTACCTAGATTAGGCTCTATGCAGACAAAAGGACAGGCAGATACTTAACATCACGAACGATATAAAAAGTAGAAACGACCTTGACGCAAAATAAAATTGCTTAGCGTAACCATAAACTATATCAATTTTCCCTCGATCAAAAAATCTGCCGCGACCCGCTCCGTTGTCTGGTCAGTGCCTAATATAATTAGTGAATTAATGAAGTTAATTAGATACAGTCTAACAACTATTGATATTACAATACCCTAGCAGAATGATGACGTTTTTAAACGTTAATAATCATATTGATAAGAAAACAAGTAATCGAAATATTTGTTAGGAAATAGATTACTTTTAGAAAAGTCTACAATATATTTAATCTTAAAGATTGACTTGAGATTATCACATAAGTTTTATTTTACGTTTAAGGGGCAATTAATAAATGACTATTACGTATGAAAACACAACAAAGCGTAAACATCAAGCAAATCAGCAAAAAAGTTAGTTTCCTACTTATTAAATAAGCTATAAATGTTCATATAAATCTCACTATTAAACCATTACTAGTTAGGCAAGAATACCAATGTATACAGAATCTAACCTTATGAAAAAGCACCTCTTTTCCGTCAAGCCCTGAAATCCTGATTAATTAGGACTTCTTACAAATCGTTTCAAGAACTTATTTTACAAGGTGCTCCGTTTGATCATACCATTATCATGATTCAGTTTAGTCTCTAACCCGTAGTTTATGTAGGTTAATAAATAAATTAAATACTTAAGGATTTCCCCAAAATTTCTCTATCTAAATTCTCAAAGAATCACTAAAATATATTACAATAATTTTTCAAAGTAACAATAAATTAAAAAAAACTTCACTGGATCAATCTACAACCGAATAATACTTTGAAACATTAATTATTTACTAGAATTTAGAATAATGTGCGTTATTTGAATTTTACTCAAGATAACATTATAAACTTTTAAAAGACCTTATAGAATTACTATTGAAGGCATTGTAATTAATATAGACGAAAAACTTGCTCATAAACCTTGTAGGCAAGAAGTGCGTTCAATTCGTTTTAAGTAGCAGTGAGTAGTCATTAAATATTATTGTTGTGAAGAACCTAGATATTTTACATATTAAGGCTAGGTGAATAAATTAGTATGGCATTTTTTGGGCTATCCTAGATTTGAGTTACAATTGTTGACTAACGATGTAAGTTGGTTTCGAAATTTTACGAAATTGAACGCATCTAAACTTTGTTCGTAAGCCCATACAATAGATTAACTCAAACCTAAGATTTTATTGATTCGTTATTATAATAATAAATAATAATAATAATAATAAATATTTCTCAACAAGCACACCAATTCTCTAGTCCCAAAGTAAGCTACGAGGCTTGTGTTATGGGTACTAGATAACGGATATACATACTTAAATACTTTTTTTTTATTTAAATAAATACATATTATAAATAGAAAACACCCAGACCAGTACAAACACACATGTTCATGCACACTTATGCTTGTACTGTGCGGGAATCGAACCCGCGACCCTTGGTTTAGAAGTCAGACATGCGGACCACTGCACCAAGCGGTCGTATTATGTATTTTAGACGGCGCTTTTCATCTCTTGTTTGACGCAGGACTTGAACGCCTCCCACCCCTCGTTCTTGGCGTACGACTGTTAAAGAAATGTTAGGAATTAAACAGTAATCATAATAATAACTTTACTTATTTGTTCATAACAGTATACAAGTTATCTTAACAAATATGGGTATATGACTATATTTAAAGGACTTAATTTTAAGATGGGGATTATTGACGTCTATACTAGTTAATAAATAAACTGTGTGACAGACGCCAATTCTTCCACATTGTTACATAATTAATTTACTTAAATTGTAGGTAATGATGCCAAATACATTAGTACAGTGAATAACCCACCATTACAACCACGTTAACCTTTGAAAGCCAGCCGATTTGGTAGCCTTCCAACGGCCAATTCCCGTCAGGATATCTTATGAATACTTATCTTTAAGTTTATACTGTTTACAAAAATTAAATGCTAGTAATCAGTAATATGTACTTAATCACATAAAACAACGGAGATTTATGCAGGACGACTTTTGTTAGTAATTATTTCATGTGTTTTCACGAATCTCTAACTAGCGTCAAGCTGGTCTAAATTTAGAGTGAGCGGTGGCAGTTGGCACGCTATTTGACAAAATTTTGCGAGAATGTTATCAGGAATCACGCCCTACGGAAAAATTGGATTCTTGCGAATATCCACATACCGCGATGCAGGCGGTCCGCTCCGACATTAGAATCCAAAATGGCAGCTGCGCTACATCGTTAGTATCGGTCGTGTCTTTCCCTACCTGAGGGGTATCGCGCAGGACGTTTATGGACTATAAATGTCCCACCATGAAAGCAAGATCTAGTCTGTCCTTCCTTGTGGCTATGAACTCGCTTCTTCTTCCTCCTCGTCTTGTCTAGCGACCTTATCTAGTGATGGTGGGCCATAACTATTTGGAGTGTAAATAATGTCATTATAATCTCCGAGCAATGCGTATGCGCTAAACCCCTGGTTACGAGGTTCCGCGCTTCCGTCGCGTTCGTCCTACCTAAGAAGTATCGGAAAAAAGTTGATGTTCTATAACATCCCACCTTAAACCCGCGATGCAGGCGGTCCTTCATGATGGCGATGAACTCCTTGTAGCTGAGCAGCCCGTCGCCGTCCGCGTCGAAGATCGCGAACACCGTCGTCACCAGGTGCTCCGATTGCGATATGCCCGTGCAGATCTTCACGGCTCGGTGGAACTCGTCTTTAAAACGAGAGTAAGGATTTCGAAATTAAAATTCAACTAAGGAAGTACACGCAAACGTTTTGTTCAAGATTGTGCGAGTGACAGGAATGGCTACATACGTAACTACGGATGACGGCTTAGTTATAGAGTAAGCTGTTATGATTTAGGTTTTCACTGAAATTGCTCCAATAATAAAATCGTGTTAGTTTCAAACCAGGATGCCTACGCAAAACCAACAGTTGCATCATCATCACCTACTTATATCAAGAAAATGCCACTCAAATTTTATGAAATGTTGGTAATGCTGGCTTGGAGTACGAGAAAAATGCTACTCGAATCTATACCCTTTTGATAAAGGATGGTCGACCAGCGTCCAGGATCAAATCTTTCAAATCAACAATGAAATCGTTTAAAGAAATTGATCAGGAACTGGCAGAAAATCTAACTTAAATACCTAGATTTCACAATATACCTTTGGAAATAGGATGATCAGCGAGCGTGTACATCCTCATCGCAATGGTGAAGTCTTCCAAATTGTTCAGGAACTGGCAGAAGGTCTTGAACTCTTCAAACGTGATGCCTCTCTCGTCCTTCACGCGGTCGAGCAAACGGTCTAAGTACATGTCGTACTCATCCGTGTCCAAGTAGGTATACCGAAGGAGGATCTTGGCAAAGTCCACCTCGCAGATCGTTTCGTGGCCTGGAAGAAACGCAAAATGTGCAACAATAGGCCATGGCCCTTCCTTTTAATTTGACGACCGGTTGGTGCAGTGGTCCACATGTCGGACTTATAAAACCAAGGGTCGCGGGTTCGATCCCCGCACAGTACAAGCATAAATGTGGATGAACATGTGTGTTTTGTACTGGTCTGGGTGTTTTCTATGTATAATATGTATTTATTGACAAAAAAAAGTATTTAAGTATGTTTATCCGTTGTCTAGTACCCATAACACAAGCCTCGTAGCTTAATTTGGGACTAGAGAATTGGTGTGATTGTTGTGAAATATTTATTTATTTATTTTAATCTTCCTGAATGCCTTGACACTTGCTCTACAGAGGGCAATTCTATGGCGGGTAAGAAATGCAAGACGCTTAAACATCGATCGACAGGCTAAGGAGAATAATTGTATTTTTTTAAAGTAATTTCACTACCTGATTTATGTCGTTAGATTTGTAAGATTCTGAATTTTCTGAATACTCAAGTGTAAAAAAGTACTTCGACTTCTATATTGAGCCAGAGCTAACAGTGATTTCAAGGTACTGCTAATAGTAATTAAGCTATTTTCGTCCAAATAGAGAGTAATCTTTAGCTTTACCAAACAACAAATCCTATTTCAAATTTATTAGTTAAAGAAAAGAGTGTTCGTATCTTACCTTTTGAGAATTCGTGGAATTCCAGCTCCAACACTTCAGTTTGAAGGTTCTCCATAAATTGTTTGAAGCCTTCAAATTTCAGATCGTTCGTTCCTTTCTTGCCGAAGAAATGCACCTGAAAAAAACACAGAGATTTTTTTAAATAATACTAGTCGTAGTATCAAAGAAACAGCCTGAACGGTTGCATACTTTCAAAAATTAAGGACACTACAAAAATGCTTTGACTAAGTATGTAACAGCCTTATCCTAATACCAGCGCTTCCCCACAATCCTGCTAACCCTTCCACGCTGTAGCTGAAGATCTTTTATTTTCTATAATTTATTCCTAACAGATGCGATCGCTCAACTGCAAGAAGGCGTCAACTTTGTGCCTCCTCTGCAGCCTCTGCTCATCATTGGCATAGAGGTAAACCTAGCCTACACTGACTATGTATGGGGTTTTAATTTACTTAAGTTAGATCTTTGGCTAAATAGAAGTTGATCGAATAATAAATTCAATTTCACTGAGGTACCTGCAAGAAAGTGTCAACATTGTGCCTCCTCTGCAACCCCTGTTCGTCATTCACATAGTTAACGTGCGGCTTCCCCTCGTCTGCTTATTAATTTCTAGCAAGGGGCGCAGTATAATGACAGCTCTGTAACTGTTGTAGTGATACTTACTTCATACCACCATTTAAGTCGGTACTTTTCCAACCATATAAGTAAGTCGAAAAGCCAGTTCAATTGTTGGTGTCGGCTACTAGACACCACTAGACATTAGTCGTAAAGCCTGGCCAGAAGCCCTATGATATGACAACTTCTTAAGGTACTATCACTTAGCTTACAAACTACCCTCCACCAATCCTCGTTTAGCCCGCTGTCTCGTACCCTCTCAGAGTTGAGGTGAGGTCTGTGTTCAGTTCAGCACTGATGTCAATACAATCTCTATAGATTGAAGCTTTACTCACCTGCAAGAAAGTGTCAACATTGTGCCTCCTCTGCAGCCCCTGCTCATCATTCACATAGGTATCGTGCGGCTTCCCCTCGTCTGCCTCCACGCCCTCCGGTGCGTCGCTGTTTATGCCTCTCTTGCCCTTCCACGCGAAGCTGAAGATCTTTTCCATCTGGAAACCAGGTGATTGTTTGGTATTGGTTCAGTCAGGTGTGGGAGAGAATAGATTTTATCATGCCCGTTCTTTGACGTGCGTAATATGCCTGTATTGTGGTGTGGTGTAGCATCTTGTGGTGACTACCTTTACTAATATTATGTTTTAAATTACTTTAGTCATACAAACACATTATTTCACTGTTGTTAGTATATACAGACAACCTGGAATACCGGGTACAATACCGCGATATGAAATTTTACTGTAATATTGCACATTTTTTTCGATAAGGCACCATCAGTTTTTTGAACTCGGGCACGATAAAAGATATTCTCTCTCAAAATTATATGAGAAGTTGTATGTGTAGACGTCAAAAAAATTTTGACGACGTTGTACCCACTGATTTTATATTTTTACAGAACAGCAATATTAATAACATGTAGTAAGTGTAGTGTATTTTATTAGCGTCATGAAAAAGAAAATATTGTTTAATGACACAGTTTTTTTTTGGATTTAGCACGATATCCATGCTTGAAACCGAAAGTTGTAAGTAAAGTTATTAATAGAAAAGAAATAAAAAATAAGTAAAAGTCAGGTAAATGTCAGAAAGCAGTTAGGTAAATCAGATATTAAGCAACTCAAAGTAACACGTTCTTTGAAAACATACATAAACGCGTAAAAATAACCAAAAGGTACTATTTAACAACCAACCATAAAGCAAAAATTTATGAGTATTTCAGTATTTCTTCTAGCTTCACAAATAAACACTTTATTTTAACAAAGAAAGTAGTTAGAGTTTTGATAATAAACACACAATGAACACTTAAAAAAATAGACGTTAAAAAACAATCATCTTCAAACGCACAGAAAAGCACATACAAAATTCCACTTATAAAACGCAGATATATATAACTACTATACATTTAAATTTCACCATCAACTTCACGCAAACGCCCACAAAAAATCAACCAGGGAACACATATTTAGACAAAGAAAAATTCTATTTTATCGATGAAGAATTTTAGAAAAGTGAAAATGTAAGTATGTTATGTATGTTGTAATTAGCACAATTTAGAGATAATGACGTGTAGTTTTTTTTTAAGATTCATAAGTTTCGATGATTCCTTAGAATTTTTTAATTTCGTCATCAACAACCAAATGTAACTTTGTCTATAGACACGAGGCTCTTTATCTACACATAGGAGGGACATGAGACAGTAACTTCAGGTTCGACACTCGATTTCCGACTTACTGCTGACCGTTGGGAAGGCGGCACTCTCTCGAGCCTGCCCTTAAGGGCACTTGATGACACAAGTGACAACAGCTACAAAATTACGAGCGGTGAGCACATATACACACATATAGTAAAATTATTGAAGTTATAGAGGTAGTACAGATTATAATTAAATGTTTTTATTTACATGAAGCCTCATTTGAAATTGGGGTTATTTGAGGACGTGAAAATCAAAAGCCTATATCCAAATTATTTGTTATTCATATTTTGTCTTCAATTTTCACGCCTATTGTAACGTACCCCATTATTAAACATTATTCTTTGCAATATTCAGAAAAAAAAAACTATGAAGCGTGGTTGTGCCGCGTAGCGTAAAAAAGTTTTTTTCCTCGTCACTTCAAAGTAACGATAATGATGTCTGACACAATAACAAATAAAATTATTTTGTACTTAATGAAATCGTAAACATATTTACAAATGGTTGACAAGACCTCTAACGTAAATTTGACATCTTAACAGGACGAACAATACATAAATCATGAGCAAAAAAATTATTAAATAACAACATAAAGTAACAGTCGAAAAAGACAGCGGCACAACCTTCTATTCTATATAAAAACGATAGGAACATCGAATCGATCTATTCCTTTTGATAGCTATAACACAGCTTCTGAAAGTACAGATTGACAGTTGTTAAGAAAAAAACTATTACCTATATTGATATGAATAATCATTTTTCTTGGATTTGTTTCTAAATTACAAATCTATCCCGAATTGAAAAAAAAAAACATCTGTACGAGATTAGATATAGCTTCTACAAACCAAATGAAAATATCCTAGTAAGTATTTTAGGAATTCTAACCTCCAAGTCAAGATAAGATTCCTTGAGCTAGTCGCAATAGCAAATCTGTCTGATTAATAACTGGTAACGGCTAGGGACCATCCGCACGTTGATGATAACCGTAATTCACAACCCATTAATAATAAGTTGTTAACGAATTAAAAACTCAACTTTTATTTCCAGAACTTTCCTTCCCAAAAAGAAAATTTTCAAATAAATGATTTGAATTGAACAAGCAGAAATAGATCGACGCGATATTCCTCGTATTATTAGAATAGTCATCCCTCATTTTAAGCACGCAAAACTCACAGCCTCCTGACTTTTCGGGTCCAAATCCTTGCGTTCCTTCAGAGTTCCACCGAGCAGACGTTGGATCTATATTCATACGGCAGAAAACATGCTCAGAAATAAAGGAAAAGGGGTAAAAATAAATTTAAACCAAGGAAAAATATAAATAAATAAGAAAATGACCGCTTGTCCCTTAAAGTTGTTAAGAATGTTAAGGTGCATGTGGATTGTGTTCTAAAGGATTTGTGTCGTACTAAAGTTGTGTTATCTAATTCTAAACAAGTCACTAAGAATATGTGTTGGGGAAAATAAATAATTATCACAGGTGTGATACACATTCTAATTGCACAATGTAACTAAAATGGCTGCACTAAATCTTAGATTCAATGAACTACATGAGGTACAAACTAGAGCAATCTACAACCTTGGTGGAAAATGACAAACGCAGCATCATCCCATATTCCATCATTAAAAATAAAATGACATCACACTTATTTCAAATCGAACTGGCGTTAACTGGCTGTCTTACTTTGTGTTAAGATAAAAGTATAACTATATAATCTTATATGCGGGTGTGCCACAGGGGACTATGCTAAGTCACACGTTATTAACACTAAACACAAATGACGATCTACTGAATATGAAGAAGGGATTAAACTTGCAAACTACCAAAAAACAAAGCTAAATTGAATACAAAGTAAGACATGATATTTTTTGGAGCTCGTTCGTCACTTGCCACTTAAGTTTAAAAGTATAAAATAAGGAACTTTTACTTACGACTAGAAATTCATTTTTATCTACTCTTTGGTTTCCGTCGGTGTCGAACATATTGAATGCTATTTGGAAGCCTGACGCTGGCTCTGAAAATACAACGTAAGTTTTGTTTTTAATAGGTTTCTAGGATAAAAAATAACGGTTAAGGTCAGTAAAGATCATAAACATAACTTACTTGTTAGGATGGAGAGAAGGAACAGATATTCCGTATAAGATATAATTCCTGAAATCAAAAAACAACTCGTTAACTACTTGCTATTTTACATAAAATATCCTTTTAGATTTAGTAGCAACTATATCTCATTCTTTTGTAGGGTATTAATACTTTCCAAAGTGTTATATTTTATTTTACTGAAAAAAAAAATAAAGTCAAATGAGGACCTTGTGAGAGGGAATGAGTGTGACTGGAAGTTTGTTGTAAGCTTTATCGAGAAAAGTCAAACAAACAGCATGAGCATCTATGAGGTCCCGGGTTTAACCGCGGACGATGACAATGTTGGAAACCAATTTTCAATGCTGTGACAGGTCTAGTATTTGTGGCACCTTCGTTATTTCTGATACCCATGACACAAATGCTTCAGCTACGTACTTTGGGATCAGAACCACGGGCCACTTTTACAACGAAAATTGATCTGATAATTTTCTAATGAATTTTTGATTGAATACTATTAAAACGCTTACACTTACCAGCTGAGTTAGCCTTATCCGTCATTTAAAGTCGCTAAGCTATGAATGAGCGCTCATGTTTGGGATGGGTGACCATTCTGACCATATAAGTAACGTCTTTTTACAAGCATCTCCGTGCTTCGGAAGGCACGTTAAGCTGTTGATCCTGGTTGACATCGATAGATATTAGTCGTTAAGCCTAGTCAGAGGCCCTCGGGCGGCTTAATAACATCTGACGGTAAGGTCGGTCACTTATCAAACCACCCCTCCACCAATCCGCACTGAGACTATTCCTTTTTTTCGCGGAGGAAATGCTTTATGCTTCCCCGCTGCCATGGGGATGATAGCAACGGGTTATGTGGGACTCCCTCGTCCAGGTTTGCCCACTAAAACCTCCGCGGTTTCCCTTATACCGCTTTTGGTGGTGCGACAGAAGTTCGTTCAACGCATGCTCTCTGTCGCACCAGCGGCGGCTTGCGACCTTAAACGTGTTGGGGATGCCTCGGGAAACTCGATGCTGCTCCCTCTCCACTCGTGAAAAGCGGCTGACCGGGGTCCCCTTCCCTGCCATCGCTTTAACCAGCGGGTGCCGGTGCCAGGAGGCGATACTAGCGCCGCCTGCGAGTACCCAGTCGCCTAGGTCGAAGAGGACCAGTTAGAGCATTTGCTTCTCTGTCCCTCTCCGCAGACTGACCTTTATCTCTGAGGTTCCTAAACATCTGCGAGGAGCCCTTCTTAAGGGCGGGCGTGTGGTCGCGCAGGTACTCGATCTCTTTCAGCGTCAGCACACGCCGCTTCAGCCGCGCTGAAACAATTTATTCACATTATAAATTAAGCAATACAAAAGTTGGGCCATTTACGACGAAGATTGGAAGTTGGGTCTTTTTATGATTCGATTAATGAATTGTAATCCTTTTAAACGACGGTCCGTAGGCACGCCCCCTACAAGGTAGCCCGACGATTGGGTCTTCTTATAATTCGCTTAATGAATTGTAATCCTTGTAAACGACGCTCCGTGGGCAGGCCCCCTACAAGGTAGCCCGACGATCTGGTGAAGGACGCGAGAAGGCGCTGGATGCAGGAAGCTTAGGACTGATCGCGGTGGAGATCCTTGGAATGAGGGAGGTCTATGCGCATCAGTGGGCGTCGAACGGCTGATACGATGAAGATTAAAATACTGTCATATGTCCGTATGAAGCGATCTGGTGATACCACGCTCCCCGCACGTGTGCACTCCATCTGTCGTCCGTACAGAGGGTCTCTTCAGTTCCGCACAGCTTAGCACTGCTTGGTAGCTAAGTGTATGGGTTCAAGTATTAAATAAAGTGACTTACGCCTAGGCTCCTGCTCGACTACGGACTCAAGGAAGTATTGCAGCGTCATAAACAGCTGCCCGGCGTACTCTATGCTCGCGAACTCGATGAAGCGACGTTCTCTTTTGCCATCCCGTTCGCACATACGGACGGATCTTCCCGTCACAACATCCATCAGCATGTAGATAGCATAAAGATTTATGAAGAGGTATTCTAGCTAGATGGTAGCGGGGGCAATTAGTGTAACAGGGAAGTTGACCGCTTGCTTCATTCGGTTTGAGAGATGAAACGATCTAGTGCCACCTGTATTGCCGCACTCCTGCCACTCGGTCCAACATCCCCCTGGCTGATGGTATGAGATCAGCTGAATATCTGAATAAAGCGACTTACGCCTAGGCTCCTGCTCGACCACGGACTCGAGGAAGTCCTGCGGCGTCATGTACAGCTGCCCGCCATATTCCACGCTCGCGAACTTTATGAAACGACGCTCGCGCGACGTCAGCTTCACCGATTTGGCCAACTCGTCCGGCTGGAAGAGAGAAAACGAGGAATATAAGACTTTAAAACTGCAATTCAAATAAGACTTCTGAAGGGAAATTATCCCGTTCCTCTCTTTCTTTCTCATGATGAAGTAAATTTTCACTCCTATTTGTGTTCGAAACGTATTCAGACGAAAGTAAGCTGCGGCTATACTTAGTTTGTATTTGTATTGAGCAATGGAACCTCTAGAAAAGACTTTTTAGCACTTAAACAGTGTTGAAAACATTTTGTAGTTAAGTACTTAGTATCAAGCAATACGAGAGAGCGCTTTAACTTTTTTCGCTTAGGAAGTTACTCGCATCGTCAACATTTGCCAATTTTCAGGTAAACAATCTTTTAACGACTTTTCGAATACTTTGAGACTTTCCTACACTTTTCTCGAAAACTAACCACGTTGATTGACGATCACACGAGATGTCACGTTCTGTTGAGCCCAAATCACTACAGTATTTAACCCATTTAGGAGTCGAAAACATTAGGAACAGTGTTTTAAACATGTCAACGGGGATATAAATACCATTAATACTAATCATAGAGGTTATTTATAGCGAGATCAGCCGCCAAACAGATCGCTTATGAATGACAGCCTATAAATAAACCAGTCCGAAATGGTAACAACACGAAAGAAATCCGTGTTTCCAGTGAGTTGGTGAGATACAGAAGTTCTAGCGTTTGAAAGAAAAAGTTTTTCTGCCTAAAAATATATTATTTTGATACGTTATACTTTTAGCGGTATTGACTAAAGCCTTAAACATCTAGGTTGGTGCTTGATCTTCCATCTAGAACCTGTGAATAGCTATGAAATAAGCTCGTTATTTATGATGACTGTCTAATAAATATTTGTCTTAAACTTAGCTCACCTAAGTATTTTCGCAATTTGATCCAGATCAGATTAATAGAAACCATAAACACTACGATTTCGCGAAATTTAGCTTAGTCCTAAATATAATAAATACAAAATGAATGTTACAGCACCAATATGAGTAGTCCTGCATAATTCATTCATTGCCCTGTAGTATTATTTGAATACTCGTATCTTAAACTTTTACATTGAATCTAGGGTTTCCCTCTGACAGTCTAATAGTAAGGTAAGATATAAAAACGGGTACTAAGTAAGATAACCAAGAACAGTCCTCTCTACGACCTATCTCATCTTTGTATTACGCAACAGCCGTTGAAAATAGTGTAGCCACACAGAAGAAAGTTCCCAGAGAAGTGTTGTCTTAACCCGAGTGCCGCGGAACTGTTCCGCGTATCGCGTTTCTTGAGGCCCTACCCTGTAAGCGAGAGTTCATACTTTTCGCCACCTCAGACAGTAGATTTTTTCTACTGCAAAAATATTATCTAATGGGCTATATTCGAAACTCAAGGTGGTGTAACTAGACCGATCCTGATATTCTAACCATGGCTACGGTAGCCATCGGTGAGGCGAAGGCGAAGTTACTTGGCAAAACTATGACAAAAACCGCAATGAATATCGATCGATAAGCTGTCAGTGAAAAGCGAATGTTATTTCCATTCATTTGACCAACAAAGTCGATTACCATTTTCGTCATCGACTAAGCAATGTAACGTGTCTAGGACCCTTCGTAACTTTAATCGATCGACCGTTTGACCAGCCAAACGATCGATTGGCGGTCGTTGGTATCGTATAAAATCGATCGATGCTGACTTATCTTCGTATTGCCCAGAGTGGTGAATACGGACGAAAGGTAAAGGTAGGGGCCTTAAACGCCTGATGATGGAGATGTTACAACAGATTGCAATAACAACACACAACACTTTAGGGTTTAGACGAACGGACAAGACTGCGTGACTGAAAAATGAGATGAATTCGACCACCGCGTCTTGTGATCATGACCACAGATTACTAAATAGTTACTACGTAACAGATAAATCACTCCATAGAAAAATTTCGATACCTACAGCGTTAATAGACTACTTTTTCTGCCGCGTACAAAAATTCACCTACAACTCTGAGTATAAAGTCACTATTTCTTCGCAGCTGCGCGAGACCACGTGACGTGAGTGAGACTGAGCGACAATCGAACTAGGGTTGACACTTTCGGTAAAAATATTTCACCACATTTTTCTAAAATGGTATTTGATTGACTGTTGTTAAAATGAGGTAACATTATTGAACAACAAATGTGAAATAAGAAATTCAGCTTGTATTAGGTATAACAAGCGAATTATGAGCTACTTAATTGTGACTCCTGCTATCTCTTTCTAAAACAAATCTGTCATTTGTGGAATCTGTCGTTTGTAGATTATTAGTAGGTAGGTACATTTCGAGAATCGGACAATTTTATTGTCAACTACGTAGGTACCTACCTACCTAGTCATTTCATAATCATAATTAATTAGTCATTAGTAGACTAAACCACCACGTCGAGTAGGTAGGTAGGTAGGTACACTCAGTTCGTAGGTGGTGCGCAGCCCATAAAAAGTAGACTAATAGGTATATTAGGTACTTAGGTATTATTTCGATAAAGTAACTGACCTATGTTTCACTGTAGGTATTACATTTTAATTCAATAAAGCCGAACCCCAATTTACCTAAATTTATCAAATTTACCTACGTAGGTACCACCTACTTATTTGTTTGTTTTTATACTTTGTAAGTAAATTACTAACTTACCGGGTAATAATTACATTTTCTTCATTAGCTGGTAGACTAAAAAAATTAAGCGTTTTATTTCTCTTAGTATTCGACCTACACCCATCAACAGCACATAAATTTCCACCACCAGAAGTCATTTTTATTAAATAATGCTAACGTTTAACAAGCACAGATTACTTATTTGGTTCGTATGAAAACTAAATTGATCGTAAGCGTAATACAAATAATTATAGTGTCCGACGGTTGCAGGCAGCCCACTGAATTCGCACCGCTGTCGGTGCGGGCGAGAGTAGGCTATTACCGCGCGCAAGTACATCGAGTGAGAGAGGCCTGTCATGACATAGGATATCAGCCGATATAAATAAAGAGAGAAGATTATTGCAAGCATACATATATTGTGCAAAATATTAGATGAAACGATATATTTAACAGATGAGGGTTTTTATAATTTACTTAAAAGTGTAATATCGAAACTTTTGAACTTTTTTTTAAGATAGCAAAATTATACTTGCAATACAAATTGCAAATGGTGTGTAACAGTTGAGATTTAAATTGAATAAATTTCTTTTTTTAAGTAATTAGCCTCCAACAAGAATTTTCGGCCAAAACAAAAAAGTAGAGCGCTACTAATTTATAAAATGAAATGATCGTTAAGCTTCATCCATTAGATACTCGCACAATTAGCAGGGTGTCCACAATTAATTCATTACAAAGGGACCGTCCCGACCCAGTCGATGGTCTTTAGGAAATGTCACCGTTTTCACTAGATTTATAACCACATGCGCTGGAGTTAATTTATCGGCATATTTGTGACAAAATAGCCATTTAAAGTTAAGGGGTGGTGGCGTCCTACCACCCTAATTTATGGTGTTGATAAAAGACTTATTTCTTTTTTAAAGTTTTGTCTATTGCCGGTATTGTACTTTTAGAAATATTTGTTTTGGATGTGAAGGCGTTATTTATTGACCATTTATTGTTATATTTGTTTTATTATGACATAGAAATAAAATGTAGAGTAAAAAATATTTTGTATAGCAACGGCATAGGCAAGCGTAAAACATTGTTTGAATCCTACATTATTTGAATTTAGACAGATATTAACAAAATGTTTATAATGCCATTAGCCTGGAGTTATGCACAAACTGAGTGTCTATTACAAATTGATTATTGCAATTCCACACTACACTTTGCTTCTCCGTATATTCATTCAGAAATCCCGCTGCGCTTAAGACTACAGCAAAGCACATTTACAAATTTAAAGTATCTGCTTTCTTATAAACCAAAGAATGTAAGATGAGGTGCCGTTGTGTGATAATTAATCACACATATCGAGTTACCTATAGAAATAATTCTACTAAAACTGGTAGCTATTACCGATTACTACAAGTTACAAGAGTTCGAATAACTTTCATGTGTCCATTCCGTTGTTGAATACTAAGTTAAATGGATCTTGGCATTACAATATCGTAAAGTACGATTAGAAATGTTACTCACATAGTATCGTATCTCCTTTGTATTTGCGGTATATTAAACTAAACTACTGTAGTCTTACAAGTGTATGGCTTACTGTCGAGTATTTGAAATATAGTTTTGAAATTTATTTTACATACAAATAGGGTCAATTTTGTTGCTTAGTAATAGAGTGGTTGTAGCTGTCAGGTGTCATAAATAGATCGCTGGCAAGTTTTTTTTTAATTAAGGGCTTAAAAACTAAGATGTATAAAATTCTAGTTATAATTATTCTCGGTCCACACTGCACTACACACAGCTCTCAATAACAAGTAATATAAGACAGTAACTAAAAATGTATTTTATTAAACCAATAGTTTGTATCATTAAGACGACAAGAAATAAGCTAGGCTACTAACCACATAATGATGAACTAACCATAATTTTGTTTAATTTGTCACCACGAGCCATAATTCCATGTAGCCTCATTGCGAATGCTATCCCGGAAGTACTAGAATATGAGTAATATTGATATAGAGTGATTATAAATAAATATATCATTGACCTTATACAGGTTGCAGAGTTTATCACATGACAAGGTACGTACCACAGTACGTACCTTGCAGAGTAAGATGTGGCAATATGATAACTGGTTGCAGCAAGGGTTACCAATCTAAATGATGTCCGTACTTATTAATATCATAAATGCGAAAGTAATTATGTCTGTCTGCTAAGCTTTCACGCCTAAACTACCAAGAGTGGGCTTTGTGAATAGACATAGGATAACTTTAATCCCGGTATTTTACCATATGAACGAATGCCCCGAGGGTGAAGCCGTTAGCGGAAAGCAAGTGTTTTATGAGATTTAATAAAGTGCAGCATTTATATTAATAATTCCTTAAAATCTTCTCGGGTATAAGAAATAAGGTAGCTTTTGTTTTCTTTAAATTTCTTTAAAAGCTTTATTGAATTAATAAGTGTTTTACGCAAAACACGCGGCTTAGATTTTTAACCACCTTAAGATATCTAACTGAAATATTGTTTATTGCAACTTGCGCAGAAGATGGAATTAACGCCATGAGTTCAACAACATTCTACACCAAATTCTTACCTACATTAAAGGTTCGAATCCGGACTGTCCTACATTTCTCCTGTCTCACGGAGTCACTACCTCCACAATTTCCTTATGCTCACACGCAGCCCATGTCTCCATTTTAAAAACACGTTTGATCTATCACTGAATTTGCCTTTTATTGCTATTAGAAATCATCATTATGAATTTATCCATATTTTATTGCTGGACGTTACTGGTATGCGTTAATAACGGATACTGGTTTGAAAGTATGTAGATACTTAACTATTTTATAACGCATTACTATGCACTAAGCAAAGTCGCTTCCCGCGTCTTTTCCTATGTCTGTAATATGTATGTATGTATGCTTACATCTTTAAACCGGATACTCAACTGATTTTGATGTGTTTTCGATAAATGGAGTGATTGAAGAGGAAGTTTTATGTATAATAACATGCTTAATACGTTAGAAAACCAAATTCCACGCGGGCGAAGCCGCTGGCGAAACGTTAGTTCTCTCATTAATGTTCAATAAATGAGGTTATTTTTATGCAAAGAGGTTGGTAGCCGATTGGTTAGCTATAAAGTAAATTTGAAGGAAATCTAGCCCCAATGTTTCTTACTTATTTTAAAACTTATTTGATGTTTTTTTATATATTTCATTTAACAACAACTAGTACATTGAGACTTATAAGAAAATAAACTTAAGATAATTATGCTAAATGTACAGTCTCTTACAGGCGAACAGAGCATGCACTTATGAAATTCACTTAATCAAAGATTATATTATGTAACTGTTCAAAATTACATACGAAAATTACTCAATTTCAAAAATCTTATCACGCTCTGCTTTCTTAGATAAACATACAAACAAACTCTACCACGCTACTACAGATGGAACTTAAGTTTTACCACTAAACATAAAACTAAAGCAGGACAGATGAAAGTTTGGATAGCTGTATCCCTGTCATTTGTACGAGAGAAAGAGGATGTTTCACTTCGTGGTACAGGGTGCTCCATTTATTTATCAAGTGGCACAGTTAGCGAACCTAGACCGGAAATAGGTGTCTTCGAGTCAACCTATTAAACTACTGATAATGTTCTGGTTAGACTTGCGAGTGATGTAACTTTATCGATACAAGGGCAGGTCAGTATCACTCAACTGGGGTCGTAGCAAATCGATAGACTTGCCTTTAACATGATGAAGGCAAGGCTGGACCTATTGGCCAAGGACTAAATTTTCGTATCACGTATGTATATTTTTATCATTGTTTTCAGGGCTCTTATGTTGTCATCTCGACTATAATAATAATAATAATAATAAATCATTTATTTCAGATTTGCATCCATAAGTGTTAGTAACAAGGTGTTCTTATCCTAATGTTAGTAAAACAATAAAACAATTTAATTCACAAAAATAAAACATAATAAAATAACACTTAGTAGGGGGCTGACTTCTGTGCTACTACAGGCATTCATAGACTATTATTGGTCTATATTGGCAGCACTTTGTTTAAAGTATTTTGTTTATTCAAGTTAGAAAAAAAACGAGATTTTTTGGATAGTGACAAAAGCTATCTCAGCTCGTGCATTATGTACCACCCTAGGAAGATACTTCTCTTGATCATGCAAAAGTGGGTACGCAGGAGCAAAGCAAAGTATACCTATTTAAAATAAAAGTTATAAAATATTTTTATCTATCAACATCGATTGTCAAAAATATCGATGATAATCACAAATTCTAGAAAACTTGTTATTAAAAAAAAAGGCTCCAGTAAACTCTCAAGAAATGAAAAATAACTTCTTACTATTTAGGTACTACGGAATATGTAGCTTCTATAACCACGCTTGTGTTTGTACCTATGTACTAATATCAGACTGTACTCTTAAATAATTTAGCAGCGAGTATGGTAAATCTGAAATGGATTTGTTTACATAAGAGCATTTGTCCTAAATCGTTGTATTTCAAAAATTAAATTCACAAGTAAGAATTCTGAGATCTGATTCTGAAGCACATCTACTAGACTCATATTCTTTAACCAACCATTATATTTTGTATGAAAGTTTGTCGAATATAAGCTAAAAACAGTTTTATTTCAGATCTATTTTGAATCTAACCTGAAGTCATTTAATTTTCAATGATTTTGTCCCTTAGTAAATGATTGTGTTAAAGCATTCAGCAGCCTACTCATTTCCAAGGACTCACATGTCCCCATAAATTAACTTAACAAAAAGATAAAACTACAAAACCGTTGACATTAAAAAATCCCGCAAAACGCAGGATAACAGCGGCATCCATTGATCTACTGTGAATCTCCGCGCGCGCGCAACAAAAAGATGAACCACGATGAAGCGATCAGGGACCGATAAATACGGGCATTATGAAGATCGGTTTATGCGGACCCCAGGCGAGGCGGTGTTTATTTATTGCAATACACGAACAAAAATATGAATGAAGTTATAAAGGGATAATGTGCGTGAAAGCAGTGTTACAGCAAAGGGAGAAAGGGCAGGCCTTTTGAGGGAAGAACACTTGTTGCTATCGTAAATCAAGAATTGAAAAGCGAAATCTGAATTTATACAATGCAACAGCTACAACTTTAAACTTGTTTACAAATCAAAAGCTATTCCAATCAAGCTGAATCATCCTGAATCATAATCAACTATCAAAATAGTTTACTATGTTGATCGATTTTGATTGAACACATAGTTTATTCGTTTATTGATAGTCCAACAGTCAGTTAATATAGTTTATCAACAAAACAATTGACTGATATATTTTGTACTCTATTTACGCAAACACTTTTTAAGGACAATTTAAATTTTATTTGAAAAGGGTCCGAATCGTTATGTCAAAAAAAATGTGAATAACTGTAAAACAATTTTGCAGAGGATTCAGGAATCCCCAGAATAACAGAGGAGAATAAATAATTACAGAAACATACAAAATTCACCGGTATTTTCTTTTCCAATTCGTAAGCTGTATAAAGTCTCTCCGTATAGCATATTTTGTGTTTTTTCTTTTATATCCAGCGATTTTATCCATCTAACAAACTTTCGATAGCACAAGCGTATAAAAATATCTAGTGTTCTGGCTGATCTGTTTTGTCGAATTCCCGATACCCGGCACTTCGTGATCTTGTCATGCGATATTTCGCAATTTTTATGTGTCGCACATGATGAGCTGTGACACCATGGCTGCATCGCTGAAAACATATTCGGTTTCGTCGCGAAGGCTTTGAGAAATTAAGCCTCATTGTTTTACTCTTTATACCTATTCTTTTTGAGCACATAGTAATGCCGACGCGAATGTGACTCATCCATGGAACTGACATAGAGTTACACTCACACATGAGCGAAGTACTCAAGCAGAATATAAGCTTATTTTATCTTCTTAACTTTGGGAGAGATCTTTTCTTTGAATCTGTATTCATATATCATCAATTTGATACAACTATTTTATCCCTACGTAAAAAAGGGATGGTAATGAACTGTAAGCTCTTATACGGCATGCTACAATGAATCATGCACGTAGTCGCATCTTGGTGTAGGTATAATACGAGTAATTAGCATTTTAAGGGTCCAATTACTTAGCTATATGTGATCAAATATACTACGGGACAATCACGCTAAGTTTGCGCCAGCTGGTGAATATAGAATAGTATTTATGACAATTTCTATTCATACCATTCTTTTTCAGTACAGGTGATCAACATTCGGACATTTCGCTGAGCTTGTTATTAGACACAGGAATTAGAACTACCCACATCGATCATACCTTAAATCCTGAATTACTCTTGTTTCTCGAGGATCGTTTAAGTCCGATTTATTTGTTTCTGCGCGGCCATAATTTAGCGGCGCATTGTTTAATTACAGACTGGTATTAATGTCTTGGTCCGTGTGTAAATCAGTTGCGCGTGAGTCTGTCGCACGGAAAGACATTAATGGAAGCAACTTCATTTTTATCCAACCGTGGCGAAAGCAGGACAATGGTACTAGTTTGTAGTTGGCTATTTTGTACCTTGACGATGTGACAGTAGAATAGTCAAAGGATGATGATGAATATTAAAGTGCTCGAGAATTTACTATTTAAGTGTATGTTGTGCCAATTTAGCGCTTTTTCGATAATAATGTTAGTCATGTGATAAAGCCTAGCGATAGAGCGAAATCTATTTCTACAGAAGCTTGTGGTTCGAAATCCGGCAACGCTCACTACTCACTCCGTCGCTTTTGACACATATGTACCGCGTCATTTGTCACCATATACTGTTTCCAATTCCTTCGGATTATTTCTTAATTTGGTATTAAGTTTGAGTGATCAGCTAGGAGTATTTCTTTTTACGCAACTGAAAGATTTTAGTAGTCGCACTTGTGTAAAGCATGTTAACCCTGTCACCGACGACACGACTAATCGCAGCGACTGACGCGGCGTCAACGCAGCGGCACGTCAAGTCGCAGCGGATTTATTTTCGGCGGCAAATTCTTCGGATGGCGATCCCTTTAGTGTGGCTTTTGATCGTGATTTGTCACTTGTATAATTGCTCTGGCGCTTTTTAAGATCTTTCTGATTTATTTTGTGTAAATTTTCTTTACTGGGTTACTAATGGGTGATTTGTTGCTTAGCAATCAACAAATGTTTTTGAAGACAATAAATTATAACATCTATTTTCTACTATTACGATTTCACCATAATCTATGCACCACAGGTAGTACGTAGCATACGGAGGTTTCAAGAGTTTTGGAAAGAGTAGTTATAGCAACTCTGGGTACTGTACCTTCAGTATTACGATAGCAAAAAGATAAAGCTTCGCCAAATGTTATTAGCATGTAGCAACCAACACCTTTAGCAAACATCTAGACACAGTTTAACAGCACGACCTAATAATGACAATAACCCTTTGTTTTTGCTAGTCTTGTGGATTCTTCATTTAACATGATG
This sequence comes from Pyrausta despicata, assembly GCA_963921415.1. NCBI lineage: Eukaryota > Metazoa > Arthropoda > Insecta > Lepidoptera > Crambidae > Pyrausta > Pyrausta despicata. The sequence continues at coordinate 11,010,449 of OY992864.1, forward strand.
ATGCTAAAAAGCGTACCGCAAACATATTGACTAATCAATGAAAAGCTATTATGCAAATGCGATTATATGGGCAATGGAAACTTTAAGCCTCCTTAATATACTGTATATTATTTACACTGGGACTCTTAAGCAGATAGTGCACAAAAGGAATACTTACCATAAGTAACATAATGAACTTGAATGAATGAATCTTTAGGCCCAACCAAATTAGATGGGCTTTGGATAAATTCAAGCCATTTAAATCAGCGGGAGAAGATGGCATCTTTCCTGCTCTGCTACAGAAAGGAAATGACTTGCTTCTTCCGCATCTGGTAAAAATATTCAGAGCAAGTTATGCCTGGGGTATAATACCAGAACCGTGGAATCGGGTCAAAGTGCGTTTTATACCTAAAGCAGGGAAAAGGGACTACTCACAACCCAAATCCTTCAGACCCATAAGTCTAACATCCTTCACGCTGAAGACCATGGAAAGGATAATAGACCAGCACATTAGGGCCAAACACTTAGTGGAAAGACCACTAAGCACCAACCAACATGCATACCAAAAGGGAAGATCCACTGAAACTGCCCTACTCGATCTGGTCGACAAGGTGCAAAAAGCCCTAGAGGACAAGCAAACGGCCCTATGTGCGTTTCTAGATGTTGAAGGTGCATTTGATAACACCCCTATAGAAACCATTCTGAAAGGAATGGAGGCAAAAGGGGTAGATACAAGCACCATCAGATGGGTTAAAAGCTTGCTCTCCAACCGAGTAGCAAACATCACCCTCAATGCCACAAAGCTTGAATTCCTTGCCACAAGAGGATGTCCACAAGGAGGCGTACTGTCTCCACTTCTATGGACCCTAGCAGTAGACCAACTACTCGCTAAGATGGCAGAGAAAGACTATGATACACAAGGCTATGCTGATGATATAGTAGTAATCATCAGAGGTCCCTGCCTAAGCACAATTTCATGTCTGATGCAAGGAGCTCTCAACACCATAAGTAGGTGGTGTAGAGAAAACGAATTATCCATTAATGCAGATAAAACAGTGATAATACCATTTACAAGGAAGAGAAAACTAGAAAGACTCGCGAATCCGAAGCTAAATGGAAAAACTCTTCCTTTCTCGAGCGAAACCAAGTATCTAGGGGTAATTTTTGACCAAAAGCTTACTTGGAATTCGCACCTAGACAATATCATTCAAAAAGCCAAAATGGCTCTGTGGAGCTGTTGTCGAATGGCGGGGTCAAGATGGGGACTCAAACCCAAAATTGCCCTATGGCTGTACACAGCGGTCGTGAGACCTATAGTATCTTATGCCTCCGCCGTCTGGTACAGCAAGGTCAACCAAGCGACAACAATACAGAAACTGAGCAGCCTACAGCGGCTAGCCTGCATCACAGCAACCGGAGCACTATCAACGACACCAGGAGCCGCACTAAATGCCTTGTTGGATCTTATACCACTGAACTCAGAAAGTCAGATGGGCTTCTCAAAATCTGATAAGACTCAAGGAATCAGTATTTGAAAACAAACTTCTAAGCATGCCTAGTGACGACATGCATACGGAATGCAAATTTTCTAAGTTATACTCCGTAAACATACCTCCTAGAGACAAATGGCTAGAAGGTCAAATGTCATTTAAGAAAGGTAGTCACGTCTGGTATACGGACGGTTCCAAAAAGGGAAATGATGTGGGCTGTGGGATCTACGGAGAGAAGCCTAGGCTCAAAGTTAGCATTAACATGGGGACTGAAGCTTCAATCTTCCAAGCCGAGGTCTTTGCCATAAACAAATGTGCAGAGATAAACCTAGAGAAGAAACTCCGGAACCAACACATCTACATCAACTCAGACAGCCAAGCAGCACTGCTGGCTTTAAAATCCTTCAAACATTCATCAAAACTGGTGCAAACGTGCACTGAAACACTAAATGTACTGGGAAATACCAACAAAGTCATACTCTCGTGGGTACCAGGACATTCGAATATAGAAGGAAACGAAGTAGCTGATAACCTCGCCAGAGAAGGCGCCGATAACCCTCAAATCGGCGTAGAATCGTTTTGTGGCATCACTAAGCAACGAGCCACTACGCTACTAACCATTCTCTATAAACAAGAGGCAATTGAGTGGTGGAAGTCTACATCAGGACAAGAACACTCAAAAGCACTCATTCAGGGATACAGCAACAAAGTAACTAAAGAGCTGTTAAAGTTCAAAAGATACAAAGCTTGTACTTTGACCAGAATACTAACAGGTCACTGCAAACTTAACAAACACATGGCAAACATGAATATGACAGAAGACGCTCTGTGCAGATTCTGCCACACAGAGGAGGAAACGGCCATGCATATTCTCTGCTCATGCGGCCCGCTTATGAGCAAAAGAAGTATCCATCTCGGGCGGCACATCATGCGCCCGGATGAGATAACAGAAGTCACGCTCCAAAGAGTCTGGCAATTTATAGACTCAACGGGACTAAGCAGTGAACTGTAAATACAAAGGGCTGCCACAATAGATCAAACTTGGTCGAGTTGGCGATAAGAAGGCCCATAAACCCAATAATAATATATAAATAACATAATGAATGTCAATGAATAAATGTAGTTAGCAGAGATGTAGTCATAAAAAATAATTCATAGTAGACTGAGATTTCATCAGAACATCAGAACATTGCTTGATGGTCAATTATTTAAATAAAGCTGAAAAAAGGGTTATTTTGCTTTAAATTTCCACTAAACGACGCCAGGGCAGGAACCAAAATACATCCAAATGTAATCACCTAAAAAGTTAGAGCTAAAAATCGCAGGACTTATAATCGTATTTGGTTCCTGCGCTGGCCTCGTTTAGTGGAAATTTAACGCAAAAAAAATCCCTTTTTTCAGCTTTAGTCATGGCTTTCCGCAAAGTAACGCCTGATTCTATCAATTATTTTAATGCCTTTAGTCTCTTAGCTAGCCGTCAGGAAAGTAGGGACTGCGTAGCATACTTCATTTGTATGGGGTTAAGGACACTTGTGTGTCTTTAACAACTTAAAAGGTAGCCGAGGCCACAATATTACAAAGACTCAATATAATCAATATTTGAAATCTAAACGACGCCTCCAAAATTTTTAATAAGAAACTAAATCAAATTTCATTTCGGAAACCTTAGATGCACCATGCAACCTAGCAAAAAAAAGTCTCAAGGCACCTTTCTAGCAAAGTGTTGACCGGTCGAATCCATCACCCTTACGTTACTACTTGATGGATATCCTTCTTCACCAGCAATGAAAGCTGCTACTTGTCCCGATATTCGCTTATACGGTACCACCCTTAGCATCTGTCAATCGGTGAAGGGAACCCGAAGTGTCACGATCTTTAAGTGACAAGTGACACAACCAATATAGGACTGACTAAATTCGGAGATGTCGAAGGAAATAAAAAGGGGTGTGACGATTGGGGTGAAGTGCAGACGAATAGGCGGTAGACGCCGCATTCATAAAATGTATTCGGTTTCCCAATTGAAAGGCCATAATTTAGATCTTTAAATTAATTAGGACCGTAGGCTTTTGACAAGGGTTTCAGTGGTAGAAATGTGCTTTTCAAAACAAAAACAACACTAACAAGAATAAGCCTTGGACTCTCTGTTTAAACATGATCATCATCATCAAGCAGTATTGGCTGATGATGTTGCATTTACATTACAGCCCAAAATGAGAAGTCTAAAGGAAATAAATTGTCTACGGATGCATGTATTGAAAGGTTCCCTCCTTTATTTTAAAAATAATATCCGTGTTCCCTGGAGACAATGGCACAAATTGAAACAATACGAAGGCATTCTTAAGAAGTACGAGTTTGAAATAAACTTGAAAACTAAATAAAAACATATTTACTTAACAAACAAACAACACTTTTGATGAGTGAACTCCGGAAAATAAAACTTAACAATAATTTTCAAGATGACACTGAAACATTTTAAGATGACTGTAAAGAAGTCATTGTTACCAGTCTTTTACACGACTCTCAAAATCTCGAAAATCATGAAAATTTTGTACAATAAAAATATTAAATCATGTACCTACTACTCAGCAAGGCATCAAGGCACAATCTATCTACTCAAGGCAAAAATCATCTGCGATTAATTTGAAAAATGGCATAACAGCGTTCAACCGTTTCTGTGTCAAGAAGAGTCCTACATTCGCTTACGGACGGACATATATCACGGGCTGGTTAAACTGTTAGACCCATTACAACGTAGGGTCCGACAAATTATGATTAGACTTGTCTGTGACCTCGTGGTTTACTCTGGAAACTCGCTTTGCTTGTGATAAAGTTTGTGTCAAAACTAATAGACCTAGAGTGTTATCCTAGAGTTAATCTATCTATCATCGTCTATCAAGGCGTCGTAATTCTAGTTCTTGGGCTTGGTCGGTCTAATTTACATTATCTTTGAAATAAGTTTTCGGATTATGATTTCCTAATTCTATTCTTTTTTATGATCTGTAATTGATACTGATTTGATTTTGATTTTGACTGCCTCGTTGTTGTGGAGGCAAAGTTTCTGCCTTACATCCGAGAGTCCTGGGTTCGAATCGAATTCGAATGAGATTTCTCAAATCTGTCATGAATTTCCCAAAATCAGCTCGGAGTCGGGAATTTGGCGATGTTACACTCCCGTGCCTCGGAAAGCACGTTAAGCCGTTGGTCCTGCGTCTGATCTCTCTCCGGTCATGTCGGATTGCCGTCTCACCGAACTTTGAGAGTGATGGAATAGTGAGTGCATCTGTGTATTGTGCTCACATTTGTGCACTATAATATCTGCTGCGTAGTTGGCTGATCTCTATTGAGATTCAAACTTTGTTTCAAAAATGTTGGCTGTGTATAGGCTGATGTGTCTCAGAACATAAGATACCTCAGAGTTTAACTGATGTACCTTGCCTGTACATCCAGTTGGTTTTCAGTAACTGCTAGGACTTAGTTGTCCGCGTAAAATGGGAATAGCCTGTATAAGGAATAAGTAAGCTGGATTTATGAGGGAGCATAGCAATAGAAAGTTCCTGTTGCATCACAGATATTAGATCCACTAGCGAAGGTTTTAGTAGGCTTGTGTAAAACTGTATAAGTGCGAAATTATCACGCACGTAGTAAACAAAGCTAAAAAATATTAAAATAAAACGTATGAGTTAAAACAAAGTTTCAGCTTAAATAAGGCTAATATTTTATATATTTTTATTTATATTTACTTGTTGTTAAGGGTTGCAATTTAGATCAGATAGCTGAAGAGTTCGGTTAAAAATGGTTTGCAATGGTAGAAGTGGAAAGGTGTAAATTCGTCACTAAAAGGACCAGCAGCCACAGCGATTACTGAATCTTTTCTTATTGTATATTAACGTAAAAGAAGCTTAGAAGTGATTCCCGACATAAGAACAATCTGTATAGATTACTGACGGTATGTAAGTCCTTGAAATTAATGTTTTCTATGAAAGTGGTTGGTAGAAATATATGCACCAAGCATTTTCAGAACAAAATAACTTTATCCGAACATTCCATTAACTTTCGAAGTTGATATTAAAAGGGTGAGTACGAGCAAACAAGAAGTCATCAGTGGGGTGAGCACGAACATTATTGTCACATATTCAAAATTATTGTCACATATTCAAAACCTCAAAAAACGACAGTTTCTAATTGTTGCAAATTGGGAAGATAACGAAGAATAAATGTTTTGTGCTCACCCCACTGGCTTAGATTTGAACGACAAACAGACAAACAAAAATACAGAATAAACAACTGAATCAATTCATTTTTGAAAGATGTCGCGAAATCCTAATACATAAATCCTTTCTGTAAATCTGACTTGCGATTGACAAGTTTTCAATTCACCAACATTCTCATTCACTTCTCAGTCGATCATAGTAATTTTATCTTTCAAGTGGACCTTAGTACCTCTGAAGCGAGTGACGGTAATGATTGTTCACACCTAACGCGGCGAACTGGTACAGTGACTGATTGTGATGTTGGGGTCTTGGTGTCAGGGAAGAAGGAACTTTTGGATAAGATTCGAGTTAAGAACTTACTTATTGACAACCGCGAGAAAAGCATGATCACTTTAGTGTGTCACAGATTTCGGAGGCTAGGGGACTGGAGTGACCGAAGACAATGACACGTAAGAAGTATGAAGAGGAAGATACACGTGTACTGATACAAAATTCTTACATAAATAGACCTTACAGTTGATTGATTAATATTAGTGATTGAACTAATTTTGACTAAGAAAGTGTCAACTTTTTTTACTTTTTTCTATCAAGATTTATTTATGAATAATGAGAACGAATATAAAGATTCGTGTGTGACCAAAAATGATTAAAAATATAAATAAGCAACAGTGAGACGAAACAAGTCTCCCTTCCAATAAGAGTAAAATTCGCACAGGTAAATCCTGTGTAAATTTAAAAAAAAATTGGCATATCCTCACAGTCATCGCTCTTACATCTATATTTAGTAGTTACTAGAGTGATTTATAGTCTAATTCATAAGCGTAGCAGTTAGCCGTCGTGTCGGCTAATACGACCATTTGCGATCCGCACTTACCCCCAGTGAACCTGTTCTACATAGAAGCTGTCTGGTCTGGTCATGACATGAAGAAAAAGGATATTTAAATATGTTACTAGCTGACACGGCAAACGTTGTTTTGCCATATAAATTATTGTGGACAACCCTTATCACTGAGGGATATGAAAAAAATAGATGTTGGCCGATTCTCAAACCTACTCAATATGCTCACAAAATTTCATAAGAATCAGTCAAGTTGTTTCGCAGGAGTACGGGAACGAACATTGTGACACGAGAATC